>CM062819.1:1911808984-1913061375 GCA_031772625.1 Pinus tabuliformis | reverse complement strand
TTTCCATTTGCAGAAGGAACATGCATTGGACCACATAAATCTGAATGAATGAGTTCAACTTTTCTATGTGCTCTTGAATGTGAATCATGAAAAGACTATTTGCTATGCTTTCCTAGAATGCAAGCATCATATTGCTTAAGTTTCCTAGGAATTGTAGGCAAACCAGTAACACCATTTTTCTTCAACAAGCGGAGGCTGTCATAGTTCAAGCGTATAAATATAGCATGCCATAATAAACTTGATGGAAATGTACCTTCTTCATAATGAGAATTGTATGAGAGATTTTGAGCACAAGTAGAGGTACCCTGCAGCTTGAGAAGCCTTTCTTCTTCTATACCCGTCATGACAAGTGAGTGGTCTGATGCTTTTCTTACCTCAAGCTTGCCATCAAACATATGAATGGAGTGTCCTTGTTGGCAGATGTGGACCATGGATAACAAGTTTCTGCTCAGCTGTGGGAGATATAGAACATGATGCAGAAGAAAGTCTGGAAGGCTAGGAAATTTAAGCCTGATTGTTCCAAGCCCTGATGGCTTGAGTTTTGATTTGTTTGTAAAGTATACTGCTCCATCAACATTGTCGGTAAAGTCTTCAAAAAAATCTCTTTTGAAAGTCATGTGGCAAGTTGCTCCTGAATCAAGCAACCAAACATTTTTCCAAGAAGCAAGTGAAGCATTAAATAAGCCTTCATTTACTCCAATATTACAGTGTGCCACAACATAGTGAGCGGATTCAGGTGCTTTACCTTTCTCTTTGTCATAAGTTTTTCCTTTGTGTTGGTTTATTTCTTGCTCAATTCTGTCCCAAGGCAACTTGCATGTGGATGCATCATGTGATCCATCTCTTTTGCAACGTATGCAGTGCAAATATGAATTTTCTCCTTGAGAGTGTCTCCCCCCCCTGCCTCTAAAATTTCTTCCTCTTCCTCTGGAAGAATCTTGAGCAAGATTCTTTTCTCTATGAGCAAGGCACACAGCCTCTTCAGAAGACTCAGGAGCTGTCTTCTTGCCAAAATCTTTCTCTCTTTCAGCAATTTTTTTCACAAGGGAGTCAAAGGTAATATCTTTGAGGTTTCCATTTGCTTGCAATGACTCAAGATAATTTGAGTAAGTGGGATAAAGTGCCTTGAGAAAAGCTATCAGAGGAATATCCAGTTCAACATTAGTGACTTTGATATCATGCATTATAGATTTTACTTCTGATGCAAGAGCAAGAGGATCATTATTTTGTAATTCAAGGGTGAAGAGTTTAATCATGAGTTGAACAACTTCAAGTGCAGAGTGTGAGTCATAGAGTTCCTTCAATTTTTGTAAGGCTTCGAAAGCATTTGAAAATGGCGAAATGGCGACTCACCTCTTCATTTATTGATGCTGCAATCAATGCATAAGCCTTGTTGTTCTTATTTTCCCAAATGGTGAATTCCTTGTCTGAAGTAGGTTGTTATGGCTCTTTGTTTCTGTTTCCAACACACACTCCTTTCCACAACTCATTAAAAATGAGAGTGTGTTTGATTTTCCATGACCATTCTAGATATTTCTCTTTCCCGGTGAGAATCACTCCCACAATAAATATCAATGAATGCATTGTAAAATCTGTGTACTGTAAAAAAAAATGCTTTTGGTGGCAAAAAATGAAGTTCTGGTGGTTCGAATGCAAAAAAAAAAAAGATTGTTTGATAAATGGCATTTAGCAAATAGCATACGATGTCATACTAAATTTAGCACTCCATTTCATAGACTATTCAATGCACAAAAATAAACCCTTTGTATTCCTTGACCATCATAGACTGTACATAACTCAATGTGGTGCACATATAGTCTAGGGATGAATTCACAATTTAATACGTGATGCAGTCAATTCCACCTTTAGTCTTCCACCATTCATGGCATTCAACACATGAACAACTATGCTCAGCACATGCTAGGATTGCCGCACCAGCAGTTCACAGGATTAGTTCAAAAGTGAGCTTCACCACAGGTGTATACAAGCTCATAGGGATTTTAACCATAATTTAAACAACTAATGAATTCACCAAAAAAAAAAGTAGAGATTCAACACTCAAATCGACCTCTGATCTTTGGAAAAGAATTCTCATCTACGGAGACATTCTTAGGTAGCCTACGATGCATTCATCAGCGACCGCCACTCCAAATACACCGACAGTTTCCTCGGGTCTCATTTCTTCCACGAGCTCAACTTCTTCTAGGCCAGACACAAACCGTTGGCATACCTGTAGGTTGGGTCGGGTGTCTCTGGGGACACATTGGTTGCACCTTTGATTCTACTAGTAAGGGAAACTGCTCCACTGCTGACTATGACAGCTTCCTCGAATGCGTGCAAGGGCGATACCTCCCGCTTCATCAACTAGCAGAAGAGATAATGGAAGCAACACAATACCAGAATTACCAGCTCAACGCTTCAACTCCTTTTGCTCCTTTCACTCTCAGTGAATATTATGAGCCCACGCTTCAAAAAGCTTCATTTCCTTCACAAATTATTACTCTTGGAAGTGTTCAATCCAGCGTGGAGACACAACAACATGCACAGTTCACACGGAGTAACACAGAGTCTGAGCAGAAAAAAAAAAAGGCAGAGGGACAAAATTTCTAAAAAAATGGCAGAAGGGAGTTACAATGGCAGAAAACTAAAAATAGAGGTTGGCTCTGATACCATGTCAGGCCAGGAGGTAACTCCTCAAATGTAATTGATTTATTCATTCAGGTTGTTCATTATTATATACAAGAGGGAGTGATTGTTCAGTTCATCTCCCGATGACTCTCCATTTCTTCTATTATTTATTTACACTAATTACAGTTGTTCACCCAATCCCTATGATTAGGTGTCAACAAATCGCATGCAAGGGATTAAGCAGCATGCATGTCATTTTGCACACACATGCAATCCAAACCATTCAACACACTCACCAAGGCGAAGAAAAGAAGCAAGTCCAACTGGAGCTGAACGGGTACTTCGGCAAGTTGATGTGCATGACCACTAGCACACACTTGAAGATCAACATAGACACTGTGCATTAGTTTGCTGCCGGTTCAACCGTACCCAAGAAGACCATGCGTGTGTTAGCAAATGAGTTGGATGAAGGGGCTAAACCAATGCACCGATTGTAATGAAAGAAAGAGTTCGCTTCAGCAAGATGTCACCATGAGGTGCATGCACACCATCACAGACGACCAAGCTTGGCATTAGCTCACCAGCTTCACCATCACAAGCATGTCAAAGAGTTGGTCTCACCACAGCAGACCGAGTGTTAGTGATGTCTTGCAAGGCTTGCTCAAGTCGTGTTGTCTCACATGAGTACATGTGCATTGTAATGTTGAGTCATGTCAAGTGTAAGTCAAGTGTCAACAATTGGATGTAACAATCATAGAGTAGGTGAAGAGTCATGAGGGTAGTTGAATTGTTACAAAGGGTAATGTCAAGGGTCACCCCACCCTTTGCTATAAATAATCCCTCATAACTCATTGTATAGTCTTTTGGTCAGCCAAGCTTCTACTAAGACTATTTTGAAGAAGGCTTGGACAGTATTGTAACGTGCCTTAGCTTCTCCATTGCACGGAGCTAGTACATCTCTTTGGAGGAGCAGGCAAATGTGGCTGTAACGTCCCACTATTGGGGCTAGCAGTTTTACATGGATGTATTGTATGATTGTGACTTACACTTCTTTATATAATAACATACAACATAGTTTCCTGCATATGTTGTTAATGTAGTTGGACTACTCTGGTTGCTTTAATGATATGTGTTGTTTAACTTACATACTTGTGTATGAAATGATTGACATGCAATTATATGAATCATGTTGTTAATGTGTTACATATGTTGTTAACGTTGTCACCGTCTGTGTCGACTGCTCTGTCGGACATCAGACAAACCTTTCACTTGAACCTTGCTATAACAACCATCACACTCATCTCGGACTGATCCGTGAGTGTTGTACGTGTTATCTTACCTTGTATGATGTGACTGCCGCATCCGAGTGGACTGCTCCGTCGGAAGTTGTGCATGTCCTTTGTGTTGTGTGTTCCTAGCCAAGTTGGGACTAATCCCTTTCAACCTGGAACTCACCTTCACCTCCTTCCCCCCTTCGAAGTGTTGGAACCTCTCATGCACCTTCTTGACTCACTACATCAGTCACACCTTTGCTACTGATAGAGTTATCTTACTTGCCTCTGTGCGACATCGCGATCAAGGCATTACCTTACGACCCACTGCTAGGACTCCTACACCAAACGGTCTAAGGTCTAATTGGGACTTCTTACTGGGGAGATCTCCTTGACATGTTGGCGGGTTCAGCACCGTCAACAGAACTGTATTAGATTTAGAATTTTGGCACTAGCTACAACCCATAAACATTCCATGTGTGAGAGAAATATTGCCCAAAAAATCGATTTAGGTCTTCCAGCGTCTTCCTTCCTTCTCCTGCAACTTCGCTCTTCTTTTCTACTTTTCTTTCTTGTAGATTGAACTTGTTGAGTGAATGCTTCAAATAGATTGAGTTGCTTCTCTATATATAGCCTTTCTATTGGGTCAAATTTCCCTAATTCAAGCCAACTTCCTATGGATAGGGCTGACTTGGTGTGGAGGTGACAAATGACCTTTTTGACTAAAAATTAATTCTTTTTACATGATACAAAAGCCTAAGAAGGGTCTAATAAAAATGATATTGACTTTATTGACTCAAGACAAAACCTAGAGGCCTTCAATGAAGGCTTTGACCTAAGAATCATTGACCCAAGCATGAAACCCATGCTTTAATAAGTCATTTTCTTTAATAATAAAATTTCTTTTGACAAATACAATTATTAAGACCGAAATTAGTTACATTATTCAATAAGTTGAGCATGGAAGGAATTACACATCGCTCTCATATTGTATCATAGAATGAGTCTATCGACACAATGATTTATATTTGTAACCATGATTTTTTAGAGTTTCAAGTTTAATTTTAGTTAATAACCATACAAAGGCTTAATACTTACAATAAACTCTTTTTCTAACACACACACACTAACACACACATGCATATCGCATTAAAAATTTAAAATGAAAAAAAAAAAAGTGTGTCAATTAAAAATTCCACAAACATATGTATGTACCTATATGTATTATAAAGGGGTTTTAATAGAATTAGAAATAAGAATATTTATGTGTGTGTGTGAAATTTATATAAATATAATTATAAAGAACTGGCAAAGATCCATCTTAACTTTGCATCTATCAAGCCTCAAGAGAGATCAAACCTCTCGAGGTATAAACATTTCCACAAGTTTTTTACTCAAAAATAAGTTTTCATTTTGAGAGCTTCGATCCCTCTCGACACTTGGTAGATCCAGAGTTAAGATGGATCTATGTTGGTTTACATAAAATGAAAAATAGAAATACATTTTTGAAGAGGAAACATCCATGGAGAACCTACATATATTTTATAATATCTTGGTTGTATAGTTTTTAAGATATGTATTTTTCTTTAGGGCCTTTCTCACTGGGAAAAAAATTGTATAAATTTTAGAAAAAAATAAACTAAATATACAATACAGAAATACTAAAAAGAGAAAATTATATGTCACTGCATAAATCATTTAGTGATTAATCTATCAACACCAAGTCCATCACCTTCCATGGAAGTGATAAAATGATTTCACCTCTTAGAAGTTGTAGCTCCATAAAAACATGCAAAAATGGAAAATGATCCTTAACTTTTAGATCCTCAATCAACGGTTTTAAAATAACTTAATTGAGGGCTTTAAAATCCTTTGATCAAGATATTTGTAAACCCTCAATCAAGATATTTTGATATAAATAATTAATTTTGCTTTAAACCCATCAATCAAAGTTTTAATTCAATTAAAAATTTCAATTAAAACTTTAAGCCCTGATCAAGATTTGAACCTTAATGAAAAGCTTATAACCTCACTCTAACTAAAACCTTGATTGAGGGTTTGGATAGGCCATTTTTGCATGTGTTGTTTGAAAACTATTTATATCAAAATACCAACCTGTTTAAGCCCTCAATCAAGATTTGAAATCCTGGTTTGCTAACTATTTATGTTAAAACAGCAAAAGATTTAAGCCTTGGATCAAGGTTTGAAACGTTAATCAAAAGCTTAGATCCTCAATTTAAGTAAAACTCGATTGAAGATTTAAATATGTACCGCACTAGTTACTAAAATGACAAAGTCGTTTTTTACTTGAGAAAAATAATACAATCTTGTAATTGTGTAATCTTTCGTTTTAAAAATTCATTCAAACTCATAATCAAAATTTCCCAATGACCCGACTCTATACTTAGGCTATCATGATACTTGTATCAAATATTATCAATGTAAATTCAGCAATTACCTATCGTAGCCATTTGTAAAAGAAAATTAATTATAAGTTGGATTGCATGGTTGACATATATTATGATTTCCTTTTTAATTGATATTCGTGGATGCAAGTATTGTTTATCTACAGTCAACTCATGGTTTTAAAATAGTTTATGTTTTCTCGACATAAACCATGCATCAATAAAGTATATTTTCTCTTTCAAAAAAGTGAAAATAATGATTCTGAAATGATTTAACAAACATCTAATTCATTCTAAAGATATAATGATATTTTCTATAATTACAAAAGATTACATTAACTAAAATAAATATAATTTCAATTTCAATGGCTTCCCTCAATATTAAAAAGATTAGAATTTATTTACATAAATTGATACGATCAATCACAACATAACCATATAGCATATGAAAAGATATCCAACCTGACATCCATCTCCACCAGTAATTGTTTACATAAATTAGTTATATCTTATGAGAGGTGATTATATCGATTTTCATGATCGAGTTTGGGGAAGTTTATTGATAAAAAACTTTGATACTAACAAGTAGTTTACTTTATTTATTTGGCTAAATTATGTATTCTTTCACTAACAATGATAGATTATTGATATAAGCTTACGGAGTATATCAACCACATTTATGAATGTGATTGTGCTAGTAACTAATTACATATATTATGATTATACGTAAAACTCATATCGAAAAAACGTCTCTAAATGTGCCATGATCTGTATGCCACTAATCCACTATTTTTTGCATCTTATTGACATATAAAGAAAAGAATATGACAGTCATGGGCTTCATGTACCATGATTGGTATGCCATCAATCCACTATTTTCTTTTCCTTTCTGGCACATAAAGACAAGCATATGACATTCATGGACTTGATAATTATAACTAGCACGACCACATTATAAATGTGGTTGACATACGCCGATAGAGACACGTTTTTTTTTTGTCAATCAAGATGCTTTCATTAGATTATAAAAGAGATGTTGAGTACAATATTCATCTCAACAGACCCCTTTCCCTCATTCCGACTAGACTTGTTGAGATTGAGACTCGGAGGAAAACATAGACAAACGATGACATTCTTTATTTCCGATAGGCCTATTAGCCTTGGCATACATAGACAAAACATAAGAGAACCTTGAATAGGAGGCAACATATTAAGGAGGTGGGTTGGGAAGAATGACAGGAGGAGAAAAAAAGTAGCCCACGTGTTCATGCATGTGAAAATCAATATGCTCCACCCTCGCTTCCAAGTTGCAGAGGTGGTTGTTGGTGTGTCGATGCTAGCGACGAAGACTGTCCAGTTGTTCCAAAATTTTGTTCTGACTATATTAGATGTCATTGATGTAGGCTACCAATGCATTACGATCCTCATATCTATGCTCCCTCAAAATATCCATGTTCACCTGGACGTTACACAACTAGGCCGCAATGGACTCGAGGGTGGCTGGAGCAATCACATGGCCTGGGGAATAGGCTAGAGAGATAGAAACTGCCTCCTTCATTTCCCGATTGTCATATGTGTCCGTGGGTGACTGATTTCCCGGGTTCAACCACTTAGCATGCTGGTGATTACCTGCCCCCCCCTTGGCGAGGGAATCCCCTTTGATGTGAAATGCTGTCGAGCCGAGGCTACCAGAGGAAGGGAGAGGATAGAAAACAAGAACCATAAGAACATGTATGACCCAATAATCAAACCTGCAGAAAAACCACCGCCGAGATATATAACACCATGCAATACAACCAAACACAAGAATCCTGGTGGATGACATGAGATTGTAGTCCCAAGGCGCGCCTAAGCGTGGGGCTTTCCTCCACACCCAAACTGGCCGATAAAAACACCCCAACCCCTGGACACAAAGAATTCCCACCACCGGTTTGACACCATGCTCTTAGACTCACCTTCGTGATTTCCAAGGGTGTAGTGCGACTATGGACAACCCCTTATCTTTGAGTGTCAAAAGGAGTAGCACCCCAACAATATCGTAGCCCGAGATGAGCTCAATTGCATAGCTGGGCACTCCAACACTTGAAACACAAATTGCAGGGGGTAAAAACTAGCTTACCTTGAGGACTAGGTGCCTCCTCCGTCATCGACACTAACTCTTCATCCCTCGAGCAGAGGTTCCAGGTGGGAAGACAAAGAGATCCAACATTATTGCTCGTTTTAGGATCCCATGGACAATGCCTGGCCTTAGTGCTAAGCCACCCCGGGCTATCCCATACAACTGTTGCTTTGCGCACCCATTGCCTTGACCTCGGCAGGGTGTTCGAATACTGAGTACCACTACCCTCTGCACCCTCCCAATTCATCGCCTAAAACATACAACTAGAGAATTTCCCTCTATGCCTTGGGTATTTATCAACAACGTGTGCGAGTAGGGTGTCTGCCTGCAGGAAATTAGAGCATGTATGGCTCTTCATGGAAGATTAATGGAGTGCGTGGAGGTCGGACATGCTCCGTACTCATCCCACTTGCCAAGTGGTGATTTGGATGTACACTCTCATCGAGGAGCCGATAAAAATATATTAAAAGATTGTGTGAGACTACTTTTAATTAAACACCATGCCTATTAAAAGTAGCCTAAAGAAACTATGCCTAAATCAACTAATGAGCTTAAAAAATAAAATTCATTCAAGAGACTTTTAAAAAGCTATTTTTTACCCAAACTAAAATACACTTTCATAATAATTTACCACATAAATATTATTATCATTTGCATGGGTTATATTCATGTATTTGGTTTTGCTTTATATAATGAAATAAATTAATGTATTAGGATTTTGTATGGGTATCACATCTATCCAATCAAAATAGAAAAGTTGATTGTTAGAACAAACCCCTAATTGGACAGAGAAATCTAAAACCATACAAATAATATATAGACCTTTTTAGAAAAGTTTGATGGCATAGGTTTGCTAAGGACTCCATCTCATCCAAAATTGATACCGAACAAGTGCCCACCATTGTTTCCTCTCACTACAGAAATGATCAACAAGGAAAAGGACGATAGAGCACATCACAAGAATGAAGTGGAAGGAAGGGATTTCAATAATAGAGAACTAAAAGTCAGTCTCCATCGTTTGCAGGTATTTTTTTTTCGTTCTCATCGTAAACGAAAGATTAGAAAAAAATAACGCCAATGGTTTCAAACCTTGATTGGTAACCAAAACCCTAATTCAATATACACCATTCTTTGAACTTTTTTATGTGTGATTATATCTATGGATTAATCAAAGGCAACATGTGTGCTTGTATGCTCATAAGTATGAAAAGTTCCTATAGATTACAAAGTGGAAAAGAGAATTAGAGCCTCATATAGAAGGATTGAGAATGCAACTTTATTAAGAAATATTTGTCACATTGTGTATTACTTAGATGTGAAATGTCATTCCTGAAATTGTATAATACTAGACATGCCAAACCCCACTGACAAGATTCTTCCAAAAAAAATCTCACAGGGCCTTCAACACTTCCAATTGGTACAGGATCTCTGCCTGGATTTCTGGTACATATTGTTTGTGTGAATTCTTTAAATTTATTATTCGTCATCTTTCTAGAATCAACTGAGAATCGTTTGTGACAATGTAATAAACATCAATTGTTAATCTAATTGATGTTTGTGAACAACTTGGCAGACTTGTGAACAACTTCAGAGATGTGAACAACTTGGGAAACTTGTGAACAACTTAAGAGATTTTCAGTCTTAGGTGAATTTATCTTGCAATGGAATAGATGTGATCGTGAACAAAACCGTTGTTCCAAGGATGTGAAGCCCGAATAGACCTGTGATGACATTGAGAACCAAAACAATTCTTATTAAAACTCCAACAACTAAAAAATGTGGCTATCCATTATCTAATCTGTTACTTCAGTTCGTTTGATTGAGACTAAGACGAAGAATATTTAGAGTATATGAAATTACAATTATCCAAATAATTTTTAAATTTTAAAGATTTGAAATTGTTGCACCCCATTTCCAATATAGAGTTTAATATTCCTTTTTTTTATAGTGCTTTAAAAACCAATTGAATTTCATTAACATCCTTATGATGAATCAATTTTATTATTATTTTTTGAATAACGATTTTTTGGTAATTAATAAATACTTAATTTATTTTTTAATTAGTGTAAATTTATTTTAGTTATGAGTTTTTTGGTAATTAATAAATACTTAATTTATTTTGTAATTAGTGTAAATTTATTTTAATCATGGATCTACCAAGTGTCAAGAGAACTTATTCAGGACATAAACATCTTATTAGGTACAAAATTTGAAGAAAGTTTGCATCTCAAGAATATTATTTCTCTCAACACCTAGTAGACCTATAATTAAGATGGATTTATACCAGTTCTTAATAATTTTATTTATATTTATATAAATTTCATATCTCTAGAAATATTCTTATTTTTAATTTTATTAAAACTTTGATAATACATATAATTACATATGCACTTGAAACTGATTGTACTCTCTACAGAATATACTCAACATGGCTTTTACTATCTACTAGCAACATCGTGATTAATGATGATATATTCCACTCTAGTTAAGTTATTTATGATGGCATAATTTTTGTAACATTATTGTACTCTCTAGAACACCACTGCCCGCCACTCCCAAAGTCATGGATTTTCTTATTTATTTATAGACTCAAGTGAGGCTAGTGACCTCAAAGACCTTCATGCAAAAATACCCATTTTTCTTATTTATTTTATTTTATAATTCCTTATTATTCATCACCTCTTTGTTTGAGGTGTCAATGCTTCCTTTATTCTCTTGACCATTTATTTTATTTTAATCAATAATTCAAATTGTTTTAATATGATATTAATATTTTCAAGATCTCACTCAAAGTGGTCACTTTGAACTCCTATTTAATTCATCTCTAGAAACCCTTCAACTTTCATGGCTTAGTTCATAATCTAAAAGGCATAGTTATTGGGGAGTAGGGATTTATACCCCTATTACACACCCCCAACCATTACATTCCATATATTCTACAAATAGAAACTCCATGCCTCTGTTGAGACACCATGCCTCAATTGGGATTCCATGCCTCCATTAAGGGCTCAATAGTTCTAACCCACACCCATTTGTTAGCAAGTTGGCAAGGCTTTTCCTTATATGGTGCACATGCAATAATATCACACATATCACATAGATTGATATCATGTAAGAATCATAATTAATTGCTTCATATTAGTAGTTACCCTCCATGGATATTTACTATTACACTCTAACTGGAATTCTCTCAAATAGACATATTCACTTTTGTCCCCCATAGGTGACAAATGTCCTACACCATTTAGATCATGTAATCATGTCACAACACATGCATGTAGATATGAAATATAATCAATATAATGTTGATGAGGGTTAATGGATTTCATTATGTGATGTGTTGAAAAATGTAGCAAGAAAGGCTCAATTTGACTTTAGCCTTAGTCAAATTGAGTAAATCGAATTTCCACATCAACAGGAAAACTTGGAAGTAGTTAACTAGTGTGACATGGCTCTTGTCACTTAGTTAGCTTAGTAAATTCGAGTTATAGGCTTGGAGTTCAATTATGATTGTCTGATTGATAAATTTCAGTAATCCAGTTCATTTATTTTCAATTGTATTCAGTTAACTGGCCTCTAACTATTGATAAAGTTAGTTGAAGATTAGTTGTGCAATGTGACAATAGTATAACTCAAAAATATCTCAGTTAACTCATCAATCATCCCAAAATAGATAATGCATGCAAGGAATTCGAATTCCTCAGCTAAAGTGGAGATGACAAGGCAATGTAACATCAATTGTAAATAGTTTGAGTGTACATATGTTGCATCAGTCAGGAAATCAATCCTTGGGAATTGCGCAATCAATTCGGAGGAAATTCATATCTTTTAGGGGCTACTTTCCTCAGGATTTGTGCAAGGAAATAGGAGGTTTGCTGAGAAAATAATTGGCTCAGTGTTGGCCAAAGTTTCTCATTGAGCAGAGAGAATAATTATTCTTTTGTAGGTTGAGCTCAGAGTTGGAGCTAGCAACTGTAATAGTTTTTATATTCAACTAACTAAGGCAAAGAGGCTTGAGGGGTTTTTCCCAATTGGGTTCCCCTAAAATCACTGTGTATTTTTGGTTTTTCTTAATGCACGTTTATGCATGTTGTTCTAAATTGTGTTTTCCATTCTGCAAATCAGTAGAGTAGAATTGTGTCTCTTGTTTTTCAGTTTGAAATCTTGAGCAATTGCAATTTCTATCAAATTTATACACTATGGGAGATGGTCCATAATATGATGTTATGTAATCAGTGCTCCCTCTCTCTTAGAGAGGGGTTCTTAACAACTCCAAGTTGTTATTTGAAATAACCATACTTCATCTGGGACAATAGATTTTTCAATACATTAGCAACTTGCTTATCAATAGGAACATATTCGATTCTCACAACTCCTCTTTGGACAATATTCCAGATGTAGTGATATTTGATCTTGATATGCTTTGATCTATCATGGAACATTGGGTTATCATAGGGCTTTACACAACTTTGATTATCACAATATATGATGGTCGGCTCCAACATTTGATCAAACAAACTAAAGAACAATTTTTGAAGCCATATAGCCTCACAATAGGTTGAACTAGCAACAATGTATTTGGCTTCAGCTATACTCAAAGCAATATAGATTTGTTTTCTACTAGACCAAGAAACCATAACGAAGCCTATTGTAGCTAAATCTAGCACCCTATGGCATAAGTGCTTCAAGAAACAGAGAAAGCTTCCTAGAGACAGCCTCTAGGTTGATTGTAAACCAGTTCCTAGGACATCTTAAATAAAGGAGTGCTTAAGAGATTATCTATGAGGGGTTTTCAACAATCCAATTGTCATGTAAAAAAGGTAAAAGGAGAGGCTTCGTTCAATAAGCCTTCATGAGGTAGATTCAGGCCAACTCATGGATCCAAATGCTGCGGGTATAATATGGCAATCTCAAAGAGAAATGACTTCTTCTTCTAGTGGCCGACACACGAAAATGGGACAGCTAAAAACTAAAGTTGTAGTAATGGTGGAGAGAAGGAGGGGAAGGAGGGAAATAGATGCATAGGGCTGTAACAAATAGAATCCTAAGCAGACATGTTCCAGTAGAAAGTGGAATTCGACGGATAGGGATGTAAACAACATAGAATCTTAAACCATGGTTTTCGGGTGAAATGATAAAAATAGAGGAGTGAAAAAGAAGGTTTTCAGATCAAACATGACATGGGTATCATTCTATGCCAAAAGCTAACATAGATCTGGACTAATACAGGTCCTACAGGTTAATCAAATGCCCAAGTAAATCTGTAATTTTACAGGTGCCGAAATGCTAGTGAATAACACATATAGGTCTGTGATAAGAATAGGTATTGTCTTCTATGAGAAACTAAGATAAATCCATAGATTGAAGAGGAACCAACTGCATTCATTATACTATTTCAAAGGAACAAAAACACAGATGAAATGATATTACCGAGAGGAACATGTTTCACATTAATCATGCTTGGAATCAATAGGGAAACAACATTTTCTCAAAGGGTCCAAATAAGCAGTCCATACATTCAACACGATATCAGTGAAGTCCCCCATGAAACAACAAATAGAACCAAAGTGGCATCTCAGAATTCAGAACCAGTGGGTGAGAAATTCTGGAACCCCCCCCCCCGGTATAATGTTGCTTTCGCCTATTTATAAGAAGAGGGGGAGTTGGAATTACTATTACAAAATATCTCAGCCAAAGGCCAACTGTCTGATGTACTAGTGGCCTCGACCTGTGATAGATCCTACTACCTAAAAAGATTACAATAGGGATCTACTCCTTTTCTTGGAAATAAATGCTAACTGCATAAATAATAAAAAAAGGAGAAAAAGGAAAGATGAAGGAGGAGGTGTCCCCTTGTTGTTCCAGTGGAGGCCCCTGATCAAGCCACATCCCTGCCGAGATGCATTTCACTATTGCTCAGCCAACTTCTATCATGTTTTCCTTCACTGCGTGAATAACCTGTTCCGTGGAGGAGGGATGGAGTGTGTATGGGAAGTCCTTCGCTATGCACAGGAGCGAGACTCCATGTCGAGCCATCAAGTCTTCCTTGGGCCTCCCATACCGTCATTTACTCATTGCGCACTACTTTTATTCAATGTTGGAGCTGCCGACCCATCCACCTTTAAAGCTCTGTATTGTTCTCTCAAGGCCCTGCTGTAATTAGGGCCTTTACTCCTGCAAACGCTACAGAACAACAAATTTCAAAATTCCTTAGCCCCCTTTGAATTTAGCCCCTCTTTCCTCTGTTTTCTTCATATAACCAAGGGCTTAGCCTTTAGGCGCTGAGACCCTTAAAACCTTTGCGGGGAGAGATTGTACTTTATTGCGTGGAATCCTACATATCGGCGCTTTACCATGCTTTACCTTAAGCTTCTCCCCTAGACAACTGTGATTTTCGTTCTGCGGGATCAGGCCCACCTAAGACATCGCCATCACACTGCAGGAGAGGGGGGCCTTTTACCTTTTTCCCTAACACAGGCTGATAGTCCGGACACGAAATCCTCCTGAGGTAGAACCATTAAAACATATCGCATCTGGGAGGGTTTCCCACATATCGCAATCGCAGGCTGGGAAGGAACATTGACGTGGGAATGAACTTTACTTCACGTGATCATCGATCGTCGATGCCCCGGGGTGACGTCATCACTACCATGTGTCACCTTGTGAGTGGTAACACATGTCACCCAGAAATGGCCCCATAGGACTCCTGAAACGTTGAAACTAAGTGACATGTTTCATCTGCCATGTCATCATTCGTAATACCACGTGGAGGAGAGAGAAAGGGGGCCACCCGCTCCTGTTTTTCATGCATTTCCTTTGTTAATTGGATGTTGGCCTCCTTGACGCTTTAACACTAAGACCCCAATTCATGGACGATTCTCCCCCCTGCAATTCCTTAAGGATGGTCCATCAGGTATTACGGGGGCCATGCGAGATGTGGGAATGTTGTGATTGTGGGGTCGCCGAGATGCGGGATGCAGGACTACGGGATCATGGGATGTGAGACCTGTGGAATGCGAGATCACGATACTGCGGGACTGCGATTTTCCTTGCTCCTTTGGTGTTTTTTCCTTTGCTTGTTAGGCTTTCCAAGGGTAATCTTCAAAATGCTTTAACTTTTGCTCCAGGAGTCCATTTTTGGACTTCCATATACCGTTGGAAAGCTCTTTCCGAGAACTAGGAAATCGAAATGGTGTGCTTAAGCTCTGATATCTTTTTTGGCTCAAAAATTAGCATCAAACCTCACTTCTATTTGGCATTTGAAGCAACTGATGACTGATAAAGCAATGAGTGACAACATTGGCTTCTACTGGGGACAATACCTTGCTGGAAAGATGATGAGAACCTGTAGACCAATATCCTTCACCATTAGGCATGGAGTCAGTAATAAATGAACCTTTGTAATCAACAAAATCTCCATGGGACTTTCCTCCTCAATCTAAAATGCAGAAATAAAAATTCTAACAATTGAAAAGTAAATGCTTAGTTGGTGAGCTTATTTATGTACATTCCTACTTATGCGCAGGGATAAATTCACCTAGGTGAGTTCAACCCTCCAATGGAGTCAGGCCAACATTTGGGTGTTGGACCAAGTGCTTTCATGTTGCTGCAAATTAAAAATTAAAACAGGCATGCAACATGAAAAATCTGCAAATGAAAAGTTTGATGCATGTTGCTGGCATAACCTCTGTTGTTGGCTTAAGAATAGGCTCATGTACTCAGCCACAGGGTCATGGAACAGACAGTGAAATTTTGCAGCTGCCTCTTTTTCATGAGTAGTATGTTGACCAATATCCTCTTGGCCAGGGCAACCACAAACACTGTCCAGCGCCTCCACTTTAGCTTTTTCAAGAAAAACTTGTTGCTGGTCTTTTACTACCCATTCTTCAATGGGCCAACCCTCTTGGAAATTTGCAACAAATTCTTCATTTTCTAAAATGTAGGAGTCATAGATTGGAGGGTCTGTTGAGAATTCTTGGCAAAAATCTTTCTGCAACAATTCAGCTTTGGGCTCTTCTTGAAAAGCTTTTTGTTGGGAGCTTTCCCCCCACTTACTAGTAAACAACTCCTTCTATACCTTTGTGCCCATCTCTTCCTCCTCTGAATAATATGAATCATAAATAGGAGGAGATCCTTGTTCCTGCTCTCCATGTTAAAGATATGCATCATGGACTGGGGCCTCTTTATTGACCTCCTAGTGGGTTTCCTCTTCTTGCATAGCTTCCCATGACTGGAAGCGTTGTGGCTTTGCATCACTTGACTCTCTAGCAAAGTCGTATTCATCAGAGGAAGGAGAAACATCCATTTCGGCAAAATCAGACCCCTGATGATTTGTTGGCAGCTCAATGATGTTTCCTTCCTCTCTTTCTTTCTCATCGGGTGATGCCTCTTGGTGCGAGTAGGTGTTTTCTTGGAGTGGAGCTCCGCAAACATCTCCAGCAGGGTCTTCGACCTCGGGAATGTCTTCATCATTAAAATGTGTGCAATGAACTTCAAATAGAGCATTCGGTGGATAAAATATTTTGAAATATTGATGGAATTTTGTATGAAAACATTTCAAAGAAGATATGTTGCCACGAGGTATCATTTTAAACCAAAATTTAGCATCGTCATCTAAAGACCACTTGAACAACATCATTTGTACATCTTCAAGAAAAATACCTTGTTGCTCCATGCATTCGTGAAAATATTTGAGGTGTTGGTCAGGTCTTCTCTCTGTGTTGCCGCTAAATCTAGGCAAATAGGTATTCCACTCATGACATGCAGGGACATGATTGGGATAACCAGCAATATAAAAGACATCCAGTGGGGCAAATTTGTTGGCCAGGAATGCAGGAAAGTCCATCTCAAAAACCTCCCTATATGAGTAATGTTAGCTTCAAAAGTAGGGGTAGGTTTTCAGCTGCTGTAGCATCAGAGTGAGTATGAGGTTTCTTGAAAGCCAGGATGATCAAATAGATAAATGGACAGTGGATTCACCAAGATGTTTACCATAAAATTGATAGTGGAGTCGCCAAGGTGGGAGATCTTCAACCCACACTTCCCTAGCTCACCTAACAGAGAAAATGTAAAATTTTGTCGTACCTAGGGAGAAATATTCTAATATGTTCCCCAGAAACGGCGCCAAAAATATGTTGTTCTAAATCTAGCACCCTATGGCACAAGTGCTTCAGGGGACAGAGAAAGCTTCCTAGAGACAGCCTCTGGGTTGATTGTAGACTAGTGCCTAGGACATCTTAAATAGAGGAGTGCTTAAGAGATTATCTGTGAGGGGTTTTCAGCACTCCAATTGTCACGTAAAAAAGGTAAAAGGAGGGGCTTGGTTCAATAAGCCTTCATGAGGTAGATTCAGGCCAACTCATGGATCCAAATGCTGGGGGTATATTGGGGCAATCTCAAAGAGAAATGACTTCTTCTTCTAGTGGCCGACACACAAAAATGAGATAGCTTAAAACTGAAGTTGTAGTAATGGTGGAGAGAAGGAGAGGAAGGAGGGAAATAGATGCATAGGGTTGTAACAAACAGAATCCTAGGTAGCAATGTTCCAGTAGAAAGTGGAATTCAATGGATAGGGTTGTAAACAACACAGAATCCTAAACCATGGTTTTCTGGTGAAATGATAGAAATAGAGGAGTGCAAAAGAAGGTTTCAGATCAAACATGACATCAGTATCATTCTCTGCTGAAAGCTAACATAGATCTAGACTAATACAGGTCCTACAGGCTAATCAAATGCACAACTAAATCTGTAATTTTACAGATACTACAATGCTAGTAAATAACACATATAGGTCTATGATAAGCAAAAGTACTGTCTTCTATGAGTAGCTAAGATAAATCAATATATTGAAGAGGAACCAACTGCATTCATTATACTATTTCAAAGGAAGAAAAATACAGATGAAATGAGATTACCAAAAGTAACATGTTGCACATTAATCATGCTTGGAATCAACAAGGAAACACCATTTTCTAAAAGGATCCAAATAACCATTCCATACATTCAGCGCGATATTAGTGAAGTCCCCCATGAAACAAAAAATAGAACCAAAGTGGCATCTCAGAATTCAGACCCAGTAAGTGAGAAATTATGGAACCCCCCGTATAATGTTACTTTCCCCTATTTACAAGAAGAGGGGGAGCTGGAATTACTATTACAAAATATCTCAGCCAAAGGCCAACTATCTAATGTACTAGCGGCCTCGGCTTGTGATAGCTCCTGCTGCCTAAAAAGATTACAATAGGGATCTACTCCCTTTCTTGGAAATAAATGCTAACTATAGAACTAATAAAAGAAGGAGAAAAAGGAAAGATGAAGGAGGAGGTGTCCCCTTGTTGTTCCAGTGGAGGCCCCTAATCAAGCCATGTCCCTGTCGAGATGAATTCCACTATTGCTCGACTGACTTCTGTCATTTTTGCCTTCACTGCACAAATAACATGTTCCGTGGAGGAGGGATGGAGTGTGTCTGGGCAGTCCTTCACTGTGCAGAGGAGTGAGACTCCATGTCGAGCCATGAAGTCTTCCTTAGGCCTCCCATACTGTCATTTACTCACTGCGCACTACTTTTATTCAATGTCGGAGCTGCCAACCCATCCACCTTTAAAGCTCTATATCGTGCCCTTGGGGCCCTACTGTAATTGGGGCCTTTACTCCTACAATCACTACATAACGACAAGTTTCGAAATTCCTTAGCCCCCTTTGAGTTTAGCCCCTCTTTCCTCTTTTTTGTTCATATAACCAAGGTCTTAGCCTTCAAGCGTTGAGACCCTTAAAACCTCTGCGGGTAGAGCTTCTCCTTTGTTACGTAGTATCCCACATATGGACGCTTTACGTGCTTTACCTTAAGCTTCTCCCCTAGACAATTGCAATTGTCAATCTGCGGGATCAGGCCCACCTAGGACATCGCCATTGCACTGTAGGAGAGAGGGACCTTTTACCTTTTTCCATAGCACAAGCCGACAGTCCAGACATGAAATCCACCTAAGGTAGAACCATTAAAACATATCGCATCCGATAGGGTTTCCCACATATCGCAATCGCAAGTCGGAAAGGAACATCAGCGTGGCAATTGCGTGATCGCTGATACCCTGGGGTGATGTCATCACTACCATGTTTCACTCGGAAATGGCCCCATAGGACCCCTGAAAATGCTGAAACTGAGTGACACGTGTCATCTTCCACGTCAGCATCTGCACCGCCACATGGATGAGAGAGAAAGGGGGCCACCCGCTCTTGTTTTTCGTGCATTTCCTTTGTTAATCGGATTTCGGCCTCCCCAACGCTTTAACACTAAGATCCTGATTTATCAACGATTCTCCCCCCCGCAATTACTTAAGGATGGCCCATCAGGTATTGCGGAGGCCATGCAGGATGTGGGAATGTTGTGACTGCGGGGTCGCCGAGATGCAGGATGTGGGATTGCGGGATCACCGATATGCAGGATGCGTGACCTATGGGATCGCGAGATCGCGGTACTGCGAGACTGCGATTTGCCTTGCTCCTTTGGTGTTTCTTCCTTTGCTTGTTGGGATTTCTAAGGTTAATCTTCGAAATGATTTAAGTTCTACTCCAGGAGTCCATTTTTGGACTTCCATATACTGTTCGAAAGCTCTTTCCGAAAACTAGGCAATGGAGAGGGTTTGATTAAGCTCTGATAACTTTTGTGGCTCAAAACTTAGCATCAAAACTCACTACTATTTGGCATTTGAAGAAACTCATGACTGATAAAAAAGTGAGTGATAACAGAGCCCAAGATAAAACAATATCCATAGGTTCTCTTTCTATCATTAGATCTACCATCCCAATCAACATTAGAGAAACCATACAATTTCCATCCTCCATTAGAAGCATACATCAAACAT
Source organism: Pinus tabuliformis (assembly GCA_031772625.1). NCBI lineage: Eukaryota > Viridiplantae > Streptophyta > Pinopsida > Pinales > Pinaceae > Pinus > Pinus tabuliformis. The sequence goes on along the minus strand of CM062819.1, from coordinate 1,913,041,091 downwards.
ACTCAATGGTACCTCACAAGTATGTCCATATGTGTTTAGCTACAACCCAATGTACATGACGAGGCTCAACCAAAAATTGGCTCAATGTATTAACAACATAACAAATAGTAGGCCTAGTGTTCACAAGATAATTCAGTGAGCCAATCAATTTGTGATACATAGTTGGATCAATCAAATCAAAATCATTGCCTCGGATCTTCTTCAAATCAATCACCATAGTAGTGTCCATGGACTTGTAGTTGATCATTCCAAATCTCTAAAGAATCAAAACAATGTACTTTCCTTGGCCTACAAAGATCCCATCAAGCATTTTCCAAATTTCCAATCCCAAATAGTAATGCATGAGGCCAAGATCCTTCATCTCGAATTCAGAAACTAGCTCCCTCTTACATTGGAAAATAAATACTTTGGTTTCTGTCAAAAACAAGTTGAATCCCAAAAAATGATATCTAATATAATGCACTGTGAAAACCACTTAATACTTAAAATTCAAAAGAGTGAAGGGAACTCTACTTGAGTGGTTCATGAGGCACAATACTTGCTAAGGTTTTTACAAATAGGGTAGCAAGCTAAGTGGGCTTGATTGTGGGGAAAACTTCATAGTTAAGCGTGCTTGATCCAAAGGTGATCTGGGATGGGTAACCTCTTGAGAAGTCATGGTTACCGAGTGCAAGCCCTGTAAGTGATGATTGACGCTATGTGATTCATTTCACTAGTTTCAATCCCACTTCTTCACCCCTGTGAGCATCACCTGATGTAATGAGTGGACTATTCCAAAATCATGAGAAATTATTCAATAACGACTACCTCTCATGGAAATGGTCATACATGAATGACTTACTTAATGCAGTTAAATCCCAAAAAATGATATCTAATATAATGCATTGCGAAAACCACTTAATACTTAAAATTCAAAAGAGTGAAGGGAACTCTACTTGAATCATTCATGAGGCACAATACTTGCTAAGGTTTTTTCAAATGGGGTAGCAAGCTAAGTGGGCTTGATTGTGGGGAAAAATCCATAGTTAAGCGCGCTTGAGCCAGAGGCGCTCTGGGATGGGTGACCCCCCGGGAAGTCCTGGTTACCGAATGCAAGCCCCAAAAGTGATGATTGACGCTATGTGATTCATTTCACTAGTTTCAATCCCACTTCTTCACCCCTATGAGCATCACCCGATGCAATGATTGCTAAGTGGACTATTCTAAAATCATGAGAAATTAGTCAATTACCGCTACCTCTCATGGAAATGGTCATACATGAATGACTTACTTAACGTAGTTGAATCCCAAAAAAATGATATCTAACAAGTCATCTACATGCAATATCAATATCAGGGATTCACCTTCAATAACTTTGAAATACAAGTTCAGATCAACATCGCTCTTCTTGAAACCAAGACTCAACATATAACTGTCAATGTGGGAGTACCATGCACTAGGGGCCTACTTCAGGCCATATAGGGTCTTCTTCAATTTACAAGCATGTGTCTCTCTATTATGGACCTGAAAACCTTGAGGTTATTCAACATAGATTTCTTCTTCAATGACCCCATTCAGAAAATCAATTTTGACATCCATTTGATGCAATTTCCAACATGCAATATATGAAAGAGCAATAATAGATCTAATAGATGCATACTTGGAAACAGGAGCAAAGGTGTCTTCATAATCCTCTCCCTCTTTCTAGGAGAATCCACAAGCCATAAATGTATTTTTCAACACTTCTATTGGTAGCATGCTTTATCTTGTAGATTCACTTTGAAGACACAACGGAGTTCCCTTCAGGTTTTGGCACGATTTCCAAAACATTGTTCTTCAATATGGATTGATATTCATCAGTCATTACATATTTCCATACTTATTATTCAATAGCATCTTCATAGGAGTGTTATAAAATTAAATCATAAAGAAATGGAACATATAAAATATTGTAGAAACAAAAACACAGAAACACATAAAACAAGAGAGACACAGTATATGCGTTCACATAATTTGGGTTATGTCCATGGAGAAACAGACAGTCCTTAATTTTATATTATGTGGTAAAAAGAAGAGATACAACCTAAAGAAGATCTGATGTAATTTCCTCTTCACTCTCACACAGTCTCCTCTCTCTTTATCGCTCAGAATAATAATCCATTGTCGCAATACAATTCCCTCATATAAATTGAGGGTTGCCTTCTAGGGAAAAAAACCCTAAATTAACATAACTTCTAACGTGATATCATCTACCTAATGAATGACCCAAATTGGCTATGAAATTATAATATTTTACAAGGCAATTTTTCATCTATTTTTAGCTTTGGGGGTGTTTCTCCTGAACCCCCGTCAGGGGCCAACTAGCCCCCAGACCCCCACGAAGGGGGACAAGTCCCCCCCCCCCGCGTGGAGGGGTGTACAATCTTACTAGGGTATACACCCGGCTAAAACAAGATCTCTAAATTAGGAAGATAATCAAGCTCCACACCCAACAATATCCCAGTTGGAGACGGATTATAGCAACTCCACCACTGCTTCACTTGTTGGATAATGCTTTCACTTTGGACCTGGTTTTTTCTCATCTTCATCATCATACTTGAATACTAATTGAAACTGAGTAGAAACTAAGTTTTTCTCTGGTTACAACCTTTGTTAACATATCCAAAAGATTATGGCTAGTGTGTATTTTTTCCAACTTCAATTGTCCATCTTCCAAAATTGATCGTATGAAATGGTACTTGAGCTATATATGTTTAGTCTTGGAATGAAATGATGAATTCTTTGCAAGATGAATGGCACTATGGTTCTCATTGTATAACCTACCCATCTCCTACTTCTTGCCCAATTTATCCATAAACGTTTGTAACCAAATCATTTCTTTACTAGCCTTTGTAGCAGCAACATACTTTGCGTTTATTGTTGAAAGTGCAACAATGTTTTGTAATTTTGAAACCCAACTTACAGTTGTTCCAACTACAGTAAACACATACCCTGTGGTGCTCCTTCTGTTATCTCTGTCACCTGCCATATTTGCATCAACATATCCCTATAGAGAAATGTTTCAACCACCAAAGCATAATGTTTGATTTGTGGCACCTCTCAAATACCCGAGATTCCACTTCACTGCCATCCAATTCTCTTTTCTTGGATTGTTCATATAATTTCTTACAACTCCCATTGCATGTGCAATATCAGGCCTTGTGCAAACCATTGCATACATTAAGTTTCCAACTATTGATGCATATGGAACTTTACACATATAATTCATCTCTTCCTGAGTCTTGAGACACATCTCCTTACTTAGTTTGAAATGACTAGCCAAAGGTGTACTAACTAGTTTTGCATTCTGTATATTAAATCTTTCCAACACCTTTTATATGTACTCACTCTTAGACAATGTTAATTTGTGATTTTTTCCATCTCTAGTTTTTCTCATACCAAGGATTTGTTTTGCAACACCCTAATGCTTCATCGCAAATGAATGTTCCAATTTTCCTTTGATCACATTTATTTCCTGCATGTTAGATCCCGCAACAAGCATTTCATCTACATACAATAGCAATATAATATAGCTTCCATCATTTTCTTTTTAAGATCAACACAATGGTCAGAGTGACATCTAGTATAACCTTGTTCATACATAAACATGTCAAATTTTAGATACCACTACCTTGGAACCTGTTTTAAGCCACACAAGTTCTTCTTCAATTTTCACACTAATTTCTCCTTCCATTTGACCTCATAACCTTGTGGTTGTTGCATATATATTTCTTCTCCAAATCCCCATGGAGAAAGTTTGTCTTTACATCTAACTACTCAAGCTGCAAATCGTTTGTTGCCACTAGACTTAAAATAGTTTTGATTGAAGTAATTTTAACAACAGGACAAAAAAAATCATCAAAGTCTATACCTTTCTTTTGTGCAAACCCCTTCACCACAAGTCTAGCCTTATGCCTATATTTACCTCCATCTTCTTCCTTCAACCTATAAACCTATTGATTCTACAATGTTGTTTTTCCTGCAGGCAACTTAACTAAATCCCAAGTTTGGTTATGCATCAAGGAGTCCATCTCTTCTTCAATGGCTTGCTCCCACTTCTTCTTGGTTTCTACCTGCATTGCTTCTTCATATCTTTCTGGTTCACAATAATCAGTCAAAAATACATAATATAATTAAGGAGAGTATTGTTTAGGGGGTCTACTTATCCTAGTAGATATTTTAACACGACTTTCAGGTGTTTGGGTTGACATCTAATCATGGGGATTGGGTGAACACTTGTAAATAAGAAGAGTCATCGGGAGGTGAAACCCAAGAGTCACTCCCTCATGTATATAACCATGAGTAATCTTAATGAATACACACAATTCATTTGAGGAGTTACCTCCTGGCCTGACATGTATCAGAGCCAGCTTCATTTTTGGCTTCTCTCTACCCTTGTAACTCCCTTCTGCCTAGTCTTCCTATATTCTGCCTATTTTGCATAATTGAGACTTCTTCCATTGCATGACTGACACCTTCTGCCTAAAGCATTGAAGTGCATCAAATTATGTGTGTCAGAGGTGTTGTGCTGGAGGTTGAACGTTGTTGAATGCTATGCATTTAAATCGAATTGCACGCCATTTGGTATGTTATCGCAGTTGGTATGCCTTGTAATATTTCTCATACATTGAATGATAGTAGGTTGTGTTGAAGTGCTATGTTGTGTTGAAGTATTGTGAAACGCGGTGTTGAACGAAGTGTTTAATGTTGTGTATAAACATTTTGTATGCATAGTTAATCCCACCCATTTCTTATTGCGTTATGTCTATTTTTTATGGTATATGCTTCGATACCACACTAGTTTCTCCATACCATATATAACTGCATATGGTTTTTTTAATTTAGCGGCCCATTACCAATCTACTCCACTATGTATTATATCCCGCGCTCCACTGTGCAGGCCCATTACCAACCAATACACTATGCATGATATCTCCACTCTTCTTGGTCCTATATAATACACCCCCTCCATCATATCCACACCGCCTGTTGGTTAACACCTCTCTCGTTTTTTAATTCTTGTGCTTTTTAATTTCTATTGTGGTATTATATAACACAGTCGGCCCTTTGTTGCACAATCGGCCCTCTGATCCACAATCAGCCCTCCCTCTGCACACTGTCTCAACCCTCTCCACTCTAGTCGGCTCCCATATGTAGTCATCCCTCCCTCTGTTGCACATTCGGCCCTCCCTCTGTACACTATCTTGGCCCTCTCCACTCCAGTCAGCTCTCATACGTAGTCGCCCCTCCCATACGCACTCCTGTTAGTCGGCTAGAGCTTGTGGTGTATATAAATCCTTCCCCATAAAACACCTTCCCCATATGTTGACTCCACCATTTTAGATATCCCCTCCACCACATAACCCCTCCCCTAGTTAATAACTCTAATATATTATCCCTCACTATTTATTTTCCAAAGTTAAACAGAGTTTTCCACCAGAAGTGCAATTTTTTTATAGTATATTTCCAGCAGGGTACATTTTTTACATAGTACACAGAATTTAAAATGCATTCATTGATATCTATTATTGGAGTGGTTCTCACTAGGAAGGAGAACTATCCTGAGTGGTCTCGGAAGATCAAATACACTCTCATTTTCAATGAGCCGTGGAAAGGAGTTTGTGTAGGAGAATGAGATAATGAACCAGCAAAGCCTACCTCAGACAAGGAATTAACCATTTGGGAAAACAAGAATAGCAAGGCCTATGCCTTGATTGCAGCATCTGTAAATGAAGAGGTGAGTCACCATATTTCACCATTTTCGAATGCTTTTGAAGCCTTACAAAAATTGAACTCTATGACTCACATTATGCGCTTGAAGTTGTCCAATTGATGATTAAATTGTTCAGCCTTGAATTACAAAATGATGATCCTCTTGCTCTTGCATCAGAAGTAAAATCTATTATGTGTGATATCAAAGTCGCTAATGTTGAACTAGACATTCCTTTGATATCTTTTTTCAAGGCACTTTATCCCACCTATTCAAATTATCTTGAGTCATTGCAAGCAAATGGAAACCTCAAAGAAATTACCTTTGACTCCCTTGTAAATAAATTTGTTGAGAGAGAGAAAGATTTTGGGAAAAAGACGGCTCCTCAGTGTTTTGAAGAAGCTGCATATCTTGCACATAGAGATAAGAATCATGCTCAAGATTCTTTCAGAGGAAGAGATGTTCGAAGAGGCAGAGGAAGAATAAATTTCAGAGGCAGGAGGGGCAGACACTCTCAAGGAGAAAATTCTGATCTGCATTGCATATGTTGCAATAGAGATGGATCACATGATGCATCCACATGCAAGTTTCCTTGGGACATAATTGAGCAGGAAAGAAATCAACCCAAAGGTAAAACCAATGACAAAGAGAAAGGTAAAGCATCTGAATCCACTCACTATGTTGTGGCACATTGTAATATTGGAGTAAATGAAGGCTTGTTTAATGCTTCACTTGCTTCTTGGAAAAATGATTGGTTGCTTGATTCAGGAGCAACTTGACACATGACTTTTAGAAGAGATTTTTTTGAAGAATTTACTGACAATGTTGATGGAGCAGTATACTTTGCAGAAAAATCAAAACTAAAGCCTTCAGGGCTTGGCACAATCAGGTTCAAATTGCCTGGTCTTCCCTACTTTCTTTTGCATAATGTTTTATATCTCCCATAGCTGAGGAGAAAATTTTTGTCCTTGGTCCACATCCACTAGCAAGGACACTCCATTCATATGTTTGATGGCAAGGTTGAGGTGAGAAAAACATCAGATCACTCACTTGTCATGACGGCAATAGAAGAAGATAGGCTTCTCAAGTTGCAAGGTACCTCTGCTCGCGCACAAAATTTCTCATACAATTCTCATTATGATGAAGGTACATTTCCATCAAGTATATTATGGCATGCTATATTTGGACACTTGAACTTTGACAACCTTCACTTGTTGAAGAAAAAGGGTGTTACTGGTTTTCCTACAATTCCTAGGAAACTTAATAAATGTGATGCTTGCATTCTAGGAAAGCATAGAAAACAATTTTCTCATGATTCACATACCAGAGCACATAGAAAACTTGAACTCATTTATTCAAATTTATGCGGTCCAATGCATGTTCCTTTTGCAAATTAAAATAAATATATGATGACATTTATTGATGACTACACTAGAATGTGTTGCGTTTATTTATTGAAGAACAAATCTGATGCTTTTTAAACATTCAAGAACTTTCATACATGGATTGAAAACTATGCACAATCTCATATTGGCTCTATTCGCACTGATAATGGAAAAGAATACACTTCAAATGAATTTGAAAACTATCTTCGTCAGCATGGGATCAAACATCAAATAATTGTGCCTTATAATCCCCAACAGAATGGAGTAGCTGAAAGAATGAATAGGACAATCTTAAATATGATACGTTCCATGATGTTTTTCAAGAATGTAAAATTGATGTTTTGGGCTAATGCAGTTCTATGTGTTGTATATGTAAAGAATATATGTCCATCTAATGCTATTAGAAACAAGACTCCTTATGAAATGTGGTGTGCCCACATTCCTTCGATAAAGCATCTCAGGGTCTTTGGTTCCACCTGTTATGCCTTGATACCAAAAGTACATAGAAACAAACTTGGTGCAAGGAGTCGTAAGTGTATCTTCTTGGGGTATTCAAATACCTCCAAAGCATATTGTCTCTATGATGAAGTTAATAAAAAGTTTGTTGTATCTAGAGATGTAATCTTTCTTGATCTTCCAAAGCTGAAAATGTTGTTGAGCAAAAACTTTATCGCTTGGATAGATTTGGAAATGAAAATCATTTCAAGAATTTGATAATCAGATTCCACATCTTGAAGGGGGGATTCCTATACTAGATCAATCTGTGGAATCTTCTTTTGAAGCACTCTCTCCCCCACATGAAACTCCAACCACTGATGATACTTTGAGTGATGTGATTGACAGAATTGAGAGACTTACTCTTGATTCAGTCCCAACTCAATCGAATGAGAAACCTGGACCATCTCAGAAAGGTCCCCCAAAGTGGTTGAAAAAGACACTTGAAAGTGTTCATCCTAATGAGGTTTGAAAGACAGGAATAAAAAATTCAACCAGGCAAAATGGAGGTGATGTAGATGATTCTGATTCACTTGTTGATATGGATGTTTCTTATGATTGTGAATTGAACTTGTCTACAGATTTTGAACCAACTTCCTTCAAAGAAGTCGCTTCTCATGATGAATGGAAAGAAGCGATGCAAAAGGAGTATGATGCCTTGATAAAGAATGGAACTTGGAAGCTGGTTGATCCTCCATTGGGAAGCAAACCAATTGGCTACAAGTGGGTCTACAAGAACAAGTATAAAGTCGATAGCTCACTTGGAAAGCACAAAGCTAGGGTTGTGGCAAATGGTTTTGCACAGAAGGAAGGGATCGATTATGAGGAAACTTTTGCGCCCACGGCAAAATGGGCTACCATCCGAACACTCTTTTCCCTAGCAACTCAGAATGGTTGGAAAGTCCATCAAATGGATGTAAAAACTACTTTCTTGAATGGAGATCTGAAGATAACGTTTTTATGTCCCATCCTAAAGGATTTGTTGTAAAGGGACATGAACATGAAGTATGCAAAATTTTGAAACCCTTGTATGGCCTCAAGAAAGCACCGTGAGCCTAGTATGAAAAGTTAACTGAGCATCTTCTGAAACTCAACTTCAAACATTATGATCTTGATGATGCAACTTTGTTTGTTAAGAAAGTTGGCCAAATAGTTGTATATCTTCTTTTATATGTAGATGATCTTTTGATGACATGGAACAATGAGAGCTACATTGCATCCATAAAGAAGGAATTGAGGAAAGTTTTTGAAATGAATGACTTGGGCTATGTTCACTACTATCTTGGTATTGAAGTAACTCAACATCTGAAGTCTATATTCCTCTCTCAAAAGAACTACATTGGAGATCTGTTGAAAAGGTTTGGCATTGCTGAGTGCAATCCTCTGACTACTCCAATGGAACAAAACTTAAATCTCACATCCATTGAAGGAAAATAATTTGAGGATGCAACAAAGTATAGATAGCTTGTAGGAAGTATCAACTACCTGACTACTACCAGACCAAACATTTCGTTTGTTGTTGGAATCCTCTCCAGGTTTATGCAAAAGCCTTGTAAGGGACATTGGTCTACTGCAAAAATAGTTCTAAAGTACTCGAAGGGAACCCAATAATTTGGACTCAAGTATACACAGGTGGGCGACTTCAGCTTGATTGGATACTCTGATTTAGACTTCGATGGAGACAAAGAAACTTAGGTATCTACTTCTGGTTATGCTATCAGTCTTGGATTAGGAGCTATCTCTTGGAGATCACGAAAATAATCAGTTCTAATAGATTCCATAACATAGGAAAAATATGTGGCAGCAACTGAGGCAACAAAAGAAATTGTGTGGCTCAAGAAAATTTTGGAAGATTTGCAGATAAAACAAGTACATTCAACTCTACTCATGATTGATAACACCTTTGCAATAAACTTGGCCAAGAAATCAAAGTTCCATGATCAAACGAAGCACATAAATACAAAATACCATCTGATTCGACATCAGGTTGAGGCCAAGACAATCCATCTACGTCATTGTTCCACTAATGAGAAGATTACATACATCTTCACCAAAGCACTTGGAGAGAAAATTTTGAAATATTCATAACGATGCTTGGACTCACCAACATCCCTTCAGATTAAGGGGGGGAATGTTGACACCTAATCTCGGGGATTGGGCGAACACTTGTAAATAATGTAAATAGTAAATAATGGAAATGAAGAGTCATTAGGAGGAGAAACCCAAGAGTCACTCCCTCATGTATATAACCATGAGTAATCTTAATGAATAAACATAATTCATTTGAGGAGTTAGCTCCTGGCCTGACAGTTTTAGGTACATGTTGTTGTTGTGGTTGGTGTTGTTGTTGTTGTTGTTGTGGTTGTTGATCATTATGATTTTTAGGCACCTTTACTTTTTATTTGATCTCATCATGCATTGTGTATTCTTTGTTTTCCTTTTCCTGTTTCTTTTCCTACATTTGATCCTTACACAAGTCCTTTTCATTGAATATGACATCTCTACTCCTAATGATTTTGTGATTTTTATAATCATATAAGCGATAACCAAAAGCATTAACACCATATCCAATAAAGGTACATTTCTTTGATTTTGCCTCAAACTTTGTTCTATTTTATTTATTGAGGTGGACAAAGACTTCATAACCAAAAAGTCTTTAAAAATGAATAGTTCGCCCTTTTACCTATCCATGCCTCCTCTATAATACCACCATTCATGGAGCTTGAAGGCACTCTGTTTATTAGATAAACAATAGTATCTATAGAATCTACCCAAAATTGTAAGGACAAGCCTATATGCAATCTCATGCACCTTGAACGCTTTGTGATTGTCTTGTTAATCCTTTTTGACAAACCATTTTCCTGTGGTGTTCTTAGAACTGTCTTCTCTCTATGAATTCCAAGCTCTAAATAGTAGTTATCAAATTCTTTGTTGTAGATTTCACCTCCCTTGTCTGATCTGAGACACTTCAACTTATTTCCTATCTCATTCTCAACCAAAGATTTCCATTTCTTGAAAGTATCAAATACATCAAATTTATTCCAAATAAAATAAATCCAAGTTTTCCTACTTGCATCATCAATAAAAGTAACATAATAGCAAGATCCACCAAGAGATGATACCTGAACAGGTCCCCATACATCCGTATGCACAAGCTCTAATTTTTCTCTCTTCTTTTCCTTCTCAACTCTGAGAAATATGACTCTTTTGTTTTCCATAAGCACAATTTTCATAGAATTCCAAATTAGCATGCTTCAAACCTGGAAAATAATTTTTGAGTGAAGAATTTGCATCCCTTTCTCACTCATGTGCTTGAGCCTATGATGCCATAATGTCGTATATGCTCATCTGGAGGTTAAAGCATTAACAAAATTAGAAATACCATTGCATAAATACAACGTACCAACCTTTTCTCGTTTTGTTATTACGAGGGCTCCTTTAATGACCTCCCATGTTTTTTTTGTGAATGTAGTTATACAACCTTCACCACCTAACTGCCATGTTGAAATTATATTCTTCTTCAGAGCTAGAACATGCCTTACCTCCTTAAATATCCATTGGTTTCCATTTTTTTGCTTTATAAAAACCTTACCCATTCCAATGATTTTACAAGGTTTATCGTCACCCAAACGAACCTGTCCAAAATCTATTAAACATAGTCATGAAAATGTTTCCTATCAGGTGTGGCATATAATGAAGCCCCTAAATCTACCACCCAGGCATCAATAATATTTTCTAATGAAAGAATCAAAGCATCTTGCAACACATCACCTATCACATTTGCTTCATGATTGTTTTCTTGTTGTCCATCTCCTTCTTTTCCCTTTTGATATTTGTAGTCTTTCTTTAGGTGTCCTTTTTTCCCACATTTCCAGCAGACTATACCTGATTTGGATTTGGATCTACCTTTTCTTGACTTACAGCGATTTCCTAGGCTCCTTCCTCTTTCCATATTTCTTCCCCTAGTCTCTAAGGTCAAAGCATTACTAGATGTCTCATTGGAGTTTTTCTGTCACATTTCCTCACTAAGGATGGCACCAACAACATCAAACTTTAAAGTACTAGATTCAAAGACAAAGTTACTAATAGCCATAACTAATCCATTCCAACTTTCTAGCAATGGGCACATAAATAACAAAGCTCTAAATTCATCATCAAAATTTATCCCTACAAAACATAACTGACCGGTAACCGTGTTAAATTCATTTAAATGAACAACAACAGATCCACCTTATGACATCTTCATATTATATAGACTCTTCATAAGAAATACCTTATTTGAGGATGATGTTTTTTCATATAGTTTGGTCAATGTCATCATTAAACCTTCTAAATTTGTCATTTCCTTTGAAATGTTGAATGTCACCACCATTTCTAGACGTAGCCGTATTTTTCCTAGTGCCTTTATGTCGAAAAGATCCCATTCTTCGTCCATCATACTCGTTAGCTCTTTTTATTTTCCACTCAAAGGTAGGTACAGATCTTTCTGATACATATAATCTTCCATCGACATCTTCCACGGTTGGTATTTTTGGCCGCTAAATTTCTCGACCTTAAACCTACAATCTTCAGCCATTACCCCCACTCAGACCAGGAATCCTTCTCTCCTATGAGTTTATCAGCCAAATAGACCTTCAGCTCTGATACCAGTTGTTATAAATTAAATCACGGAGAAATGGAACACATCAAATATTTAGGTTAATGAGACACATATATATGTGGTTCACCTAATTTAGGCTACGTCCACGGAGAAACATCAAGTCCTTTTTATATTATCCAACAAAATGAAGAGATACAACCTACATCATATCCGTTGTAATTTCCTATTCTCTCTCACATAGTCTCCTCTCTCTTTCTCTCTCAGAATAATAATCCACAAATGCAATACAATTCCCTCATATAAACTGAGGGTTGTCTTCTTGGGAAAAAAACCCTAAATTAACATAACTTCTACCATCAGATCATCTTCCTAATGAACGACCCGGATTGACTACGGAATTACAATATTTTACAAGGCAATTTTTCATCCATTTTTAGCTTTGGGGGCCCACTAGCCCCAAAACCCCCAGTCGAGGGGGACATCTCCCCCCTGTGTGGAGGGGTGTACAGTCTTCTTGGGGTATACACCTAGCTGAAACAAGACCTCTGAATCAGAAAGATAATCAGGCTCCACACCAAACAAGGAGGATGGCTTGGACATAATGATCTTACACATCAAGGTTGTATAACCTGGATACTTATTTTTCTTTTTGATTTCCCTGAAAGTTCCACGAGTAGCAACATGTCCTTACTTCCTTCAATGTATTTTCTAGCCACACAGATCTCTTTCTACGTTGTTAGGTACATGAGATTTTGGAGATTCAACAGGTTCTCTTTCTTCGTGAGGGGCTTGATTCATTCAAATAGATGTTCATGATTTCTACTCATGTGCCTAGAGGTACCACTATCCACTAACCAAATTTCATCATGACTTTCAATGGAACTTGCAAAAGTAGAATAAAATTAGTATTCAGAATCAAAATCATGTCTCCTATGCCTCCTCTTTGAATATGGCTCATTTAGTTGAGTAGCGGAAGCATGATGCCTTCCTCTTCTTTACAATCATCATTCTTTTTATAGTCATCTCTTCTATTCCTTTGAGGAAAATGGGCTTAATAGTCACCATAAGCTTGATAACAAAAACATTGAACATTTGTTAGATTTTTTATATCTATTATATGTCCAGAGGGAGGAGAAGGTATTCTATGTGAAGTAGATTCCTTTCTTGGAGTAGATCTAGAACCTTGTCTTTTACAAGAACTTCTTTGAAACTTTCCAAAATTAGGACTCTTCTTATTAATATTAACATGGGTTGTAAAGGCTACCTCATTTGGTTCTTCAATAGGATCTCTGAAATAGATTCTTGATTCCTCTTGAGTATAGACATCATATAGTTTGTCAAAAAATGGAGCATTTTCCCTTACACTTATACTTGATGAAAAATAAACTCGAGATCTAGGTAAACCACCCAAGGCAACAACTACTAATTCTTCGTTGGGGATTTCTTCATCAATGACCTTGAGTTGATCTCTTACTAAAGTAATCCTGATGAAGTGAGATTCCTCTGTATCATTTTTTGACATCTTGATATTATGAAGTTACCCCTTAGATTGATGGATTGGTTTACATTGTTGATAGTGCATAGCCCAAAAATGGCATCATAGATGGCCTTGGCATTAGAGAACTTTTGAAGTAAAAAATGGGCCTCAAAACAAAAATGTACAACAAAAATCAACTTTATAAGAACCAATAGGATTCAATATGATGATGTCAATCATTGGGGATGATTCACCACTTTTGGACTAAAAAAGAAAAAAGATAAAAACTACTTTTTCAACTTGTATTTTCAACTTATCTCCATAAATTTTTACTCAAATTTCGAGCGAGAGCACTCATTAGATGTATAATTTAATTTTTCATCCAAGGAGCACCCATGTTGCAAACTTTCAATGGACCCTACTACATGAAAAAGCATGCTTGCAATCAAGTTTTTTCATGTATTTCACATTTTTTGTGTAGTAGGGTCCATTAAAAGTATGCAACATGGGTACTCCTTGGATGTAAAATTAAATTTCACATCCAACGAGTGCTCCAGCGCAAAACTTGAGTAAAATCGTAGGGAGATAAGTTGAAAATACGAGTTGAAAATATGGGATTTTTAATTTTCCCGCCAAAACTTGATGAGTTGTTCTAATCTTATTTTATTATTCCCGCTATTATTTTATAATATTTCTTAGGAGGCCCATTTTAGACCTCAAAATTTATCTAATGAGGTTTTATGCTCAATAATATAAGGAATTAAATGATCCCTAACAGAGTCAAAGATGATGCTTTTTCTAAGATGTCATCTTCATGAAACTTCTCCTTTCCTACTTAATCATATGGTTCAGTAACTTTACTTGTGATAATTCCTTAAGCTTTGTTCCTTTCAAGTCGTTGACACGGAAAATGTTCGCTATACCAACAAGGGGAACTATCCCGATTGCAAGCCCCAATTAGACCTACTCTCGTTTGGAATGGCTAGTTCCAATGGGTTTTAAGGGACCCCGTAAACTGTTAAATGCATTGATAGATTGCTTCCGGGTGGAAGACTTCAATTAAATCAACAAAAATAAAACAGCTAACATCTAAGTATTAAATCCTATCTACACTACTTCTAACTACTCTAATCTAGTTCTAGCTATCCTAATCTATCCTACAGGAGCATGACGAAAGAGAGGTTAAACATCATATATGAATCCCAAGTCTAAATGAATCAATCATTGGTTCACATAAGAACAAGGCTGCATCAATTAAATTGCAATCCAATCACTCATACAGGAATACACATTCCTTTTATGGAATTAAGGCTTGCAACTGATGTTTAACATAGTTTCAAATCAAGTACTGCTCATGAATTAACTATGATGAAAATTCACATTCAAACAACCAAAGCTAATCATAAACTGTAAGTCATCAATGGGCACAAACACAAATCACATTCATATTTATGCTCACAACAACATTCTGATTCTTAACATATAAAGAAGAGGAAAATCAATCTAAAACATCGGCCCTTTATTGAGCTAAACAGTCCCTTTTTATTCACAATAATCAAAGTTGTTCTTCTCAAACCAAAAGCCTCTATTTCTTCTCCGGAGGGAATATTTATGCCCCTGGAAATGACTCTCGGTCTTCCCTTTTCACCCTTCGCCTTCCCTCTCCTTCCTTCATTATACCAATCAGAATAAACAGAGGAAGACAGTCGGTGTCACTGTTGACACGTAGAGGGCGTTTCCTGTCATTAGAGCGCTTCATTTCCTGGGAACTGAATGGTTATTGATTAGAGAGGATGACTGTGTGTCATCTCTTCATGATGCAATCTAGGGCGGTTTCGCTTTAGGAATATATAGGCAACATCTGGACATATGACCGCCACGCCATAGAGCCCAATCTTCAAATAAACATATCCGCAAGGGTAAACTCTTCGGATCTGCGCATGCATCTTTTATTTGGAGTCAAACTTGAAACTTATGCATCCATCCTTAGGTTTCACTTGCCTTCTCTCGGTCCTCACCTGCAGAGATGGCCAACATCAGTTACACATATATAGATATGATAAAAAATGCTTAAAAACACAAATTTTGCATTCATGAAGCATTTATAACATCAAGAGCAACAATCGTGAAAGAATCGGCCCCTGGTCTTTAATCTACGCATTGATTTGGTCTTGTAGGTGAAAATCTGATTTACACTGAAAGTCCTCGCAAAACACAGGGTTGCATCCAAAATCTGGACTTGAAATACTATAGGCAGGAACCTATACCCTATCGGGTCCGCCATATCGCATCGCATCGCTTTAATGGGCTTTCCCTTTGAAAAACCCGACTATGGCATTGTATCGAATACATAGGAAAATACGGGAAAAACCCGCGTTCGGCCGTACAGTGGATTTCAAAAATTATATATCAGAGCCTATAATCATCGGCGGGTCCGATGTATGGTGTCGCACCTTATGCATGAGAGCTAAACCCCGCCAATAGCGATTTGCGATGGGGAAAGGGCGGACCCAATAGCATATATATTACATTTAGTCGGATCGGCGGGTCCGCCATATCGCATACCGCAATATGCTCAGGCCTAGGGCCCCGCCGATTGCGATATGCGATTGGTTCCGGACCCGATAATGTATATGTTGCAGTTGATAATCTTGGCGCGTCCGCCTTGTAAACCTTCCCTTTGAAAAATCCTGATTTCCATGTTTTTCTGAAAACACAAGGGTATATGGGAAAACCCGCGTCCGGCCGTATAGGCCGGATTTGAGATATTATATGCCAGGTTCTATAATCATCGGCGGGTCTGAGGTATAACGATGTGCCATATATATATAGGCCTGGGGCCTCGCCGATTGCGATATGCGATGGGGGCTTTCGGACCCGAAATATATGAATTATGGTTTATAACATTGTCGGGTCTAGTGCCTCATGGTACGTGTTGCGCGCTTATGTTGCATGCGATAAGCGAAAAGGAATGTTATGTGTATTCCCGTTATAAAGAGTCATGATGGAAATAAGGACACGATGGAAGATTTCGTGGGTTAAGCATACAAATGATTATAATAAGGGTGGGGGTGATTTTTTGTGCAGGCATACATGTACCACGCATGTTTGTGAAGATTAAAAGGTCCCGATGAAGGGAGTGAATAAAGGGCTAGGCTGTGTCAGGAATGAACCAAGCAACAGAGGTTTATTCAATGGCTTAGCCATCAGGCATTGAAAATTTGACTCGGCAAAGAGTTAACATCCCTGTAATAAAACAGATCATTCTGAAAGATGAAAGATCAAACTTCTAGGGGACCCATTCAAAAATTTGCTATCAGAGCATGTTTTAATAGGGTGGTAGTTGTGGCCACAACAAATGGCGAACCGTTGGGTGAACCAGTTATCTCTGTTTCCAAATAATCCTCAGATCAATAAAACATCAGGGTGTTAAGATAAACTTGAAATGCAAACTATATAGATGGACAAGCATGGGTTCCACTTCAACATCAGTTGCTTCAGGTGGGATAGAGACAAATAGCTTCTACTTACTGATAGGATTTTGACAGGCATTCTCCAATGGCAGTGTTATGGGATTTATTAACCTTCCTTTACCTGTTTCCTACTTTCAAAAATCCTTTTGGGGCCATCACTGGTCTGTCAATACCTATTTAGGTGTGTACCTCAGCTCTTTATTGTTCATCAAACTTGATGTAGATATGTTTATCTGCACTTTATATGAGAATTTTAGTGCTATATTTTCATATGATTGAATGGGGCGCAATCATGGATCATGCCATATTTTTAAACTGCTTAAGCAAGGTTGGGCTTGCTGTATCAACCGGTACTCTGAGCCTAGCAACAATCCTTACTCTAACCGGCTTCCCAAACAACCTATCCTTCTAGATTGGCATAAGGACTTGACATTTCATTTTCTTTTAAATAAGTCCTTCCAGTTTCAGGCACAAGGACTAGAGCACAATTAGATTTGCCACAGGGTATATGACAGTGAGCTTAGCCCATGAAAGGAGGTTTACTTGTAGATAACAGGTATTGGACAATTTAGTGTGGTGTATGGGACCACTAGAGAATGACTGTAAACCTTATAGGAAAGTAAAGGCTAGGTCTGAGTGGGATTTAGTTAAGATGCAGTGTTCCTCCCCACCAGTCCAGCTGTAGTTACACATTTTTTTTGTTTTATAAAGATGCCCCTACATGCTCCAGATATCCAAGTTATCAACAGATCTCACATAGTTCCCAACAGATGCCAATGAGGGGTTTCGGTTTGCATTCTACCACTGATTTTCAAGTTCTCATGGGCTTATTGAAAATTTGTTTGATTTGCAAGGTAATGATGGATTCAGAAACAACGAAATCATCAGCAGGTTAATGAGGAAGGGAAAAGCTGGAGGCGATGCATGAGGGAAAATCTAAGAAGAGTGAGAACAGGATGGGAGGGCCGAAGTCAGTTGGCTGAAAAAGGACTATAATTCAAAACAGTAGGAAAATAAACTTTGCAGAAAACAAAAAGGAAAAGACAAAAATACAAATAAACTAAGAGAAAAATGAAATGAACTCTAATCTACTCAAGAGGTAACCACCATGTGGTGGCTACTGGAAGTATCTCTTCAGATGTTGGCCACCAACAGGGAGTTTTTCAGTTTCTCCCTGCAAAGTTTTCAATCTGTAAGTTCCTTAACCAATTTTTTCCCAACTTGGAATTGGCTCAACCATAAGTGTTGGAATGTTGTCTTAAGCTGATCTCCATTAGACACCAATGCTTGATTATATCCTGAGAACACATCTAATAGGGACAACATTTCAGACCCAGAAACGCACTGGAGAATGTGTTCTATAGGAGGGACAGGATAGCTATCTTTCTGGGATGGTTGGTTCAGGTTTCTGAAATCGATACATAGCCTGACGTTCCCAATTTTCTTTCTTACTCGCATGAGATCGACTACCTAGGGGGTGTGCAGGACCAGAGAGATGATTTCGGCATCCAGTTTTTTGTTAAACTCTTTCTTCACCAATAGTCTTGGGCTTGGATGCATCTTTCGAAGCTTCCGTTGGTAGGGCTTAGCCTCCTCTTTACTCCCATTCATAAGCTTGTCATCTTCGAACACCTGCCAATTTGAGATGTTATCAGGCACAGATGGTCTAAAAATTAATTCAACATAACATTTGTTCTTCTTTAATCTAAAATCAGGCGAAAGTTTAGCATCCATACTAGCCATCAAATCAGCATTTTGGTTTTGCCATCGAGGTATGTGTATGATATTAGAAGAATCAAAACTGTTGATTAAACTCCATACCTCATGTTGGTATCTTTCCAAGTATGGTGAATTGTGATGTATCCTTTCCCTCACCTGGTCCACGATTATCTGTGAGTCACCAGAAGCTTTGAGATTTCTCACCTTCATATCAAGGGCCCTTTTCAAGCCCTGTAGCAAGCCTCTGTATTCTGCCATGTCGTTGGTGCACGCGGACTCCAATCAGCTGGCCATTGAATGTTGGTTCCCTTGTGGGTCCATAAGAATGCTCCCAGCACCTGTACCTTCAAGGCAGTTAGAACCATTAAAATAGAGTGTCCAAAAATTAGAGTCTAATGTTACATCAATTGAACTACTATCTAAGAAATTAGTCCTATCATCTACTATAATACAGGATAGTTCATCAGTTGGATTATGGGAGGGAATTTCCAACTGTGTGTATGTCAAAGTTTCTTCAACTGTTTCTACATGGAATTCTCCAAAACAGGTCTCTGTGGCATAAACCTTGAAACTATAATTCCCAAGGATAGAGTTGGTAAACATTACATGTTCGTTGGGACCGTGTAGCTCTGTCACTACATACTTCATGTATCTCTCCCGATCAACTCTCAACATATCACCTTTCCCCTTCTGAGGCAGCAAGAGATGGGACCAATCAGTTGAGAAGTATCCATTCAGTTTTGCTGACCAATCCCTACTAAGCAGCATTCCATAAGCCTCAAGTATATCGACTATCACTATATCTATGACTTGTGTGTATTGAGGCTTAGCAGTCATCTGAATCAATACATCTTTCAATTCCCAAATCACTTTCACATTTATCCTGTCTAATTGCATGATTCGAGTTCCAGTTTTCTCAGGTATCGCATGAAGTCTTTTAGCAACAACGTAAGGCATCACAGTGGACGAGGCACCTGAATCTACCAAGCAGTTGTGTACGTTCATGTTAAAGATTTCAAAAGTGATTAGGAAAGGGGGGGTCATGGATTTAGATTTCCTTCCTATCATGGCTGCACTGACATCTTGGGATTTTTAATTCATTTTTGATAGGGTAGCTTCCATGGCTATTGGCTTTTAGGCTGTGCTGGGAGTACTAACAAGTCTGGAGACTGACTTCTGGGTTTGGCTGCTCGGGATGGTAGGAGTTTTACAGTTCCGCTCATTCATAGCTTTCAAGAGAAAATATCTTTGCTGCGTTAATTTCAACAAATCAAAGTATGTGATATTAGCCTTAGATTTCTTGAGATCATCCACAATATTGTAATAAATGTTATAAACAAGATAGGGCAGAGTAAACATACCGGTTTTTCCATTCTTAGGTGGGAGTTTACCATCTTGAGTAGCCTTCGTTGCAGTGGGAGATGCATTTTCTTTCTCTGGATGGTTTGCAACAGGGGTATTCTTGGACTGGCCACTTGGTCTACCCTTCTCAACAGGAACTTTGGGAGCAGGGGCTTTCACAGGGCAGACATCTTTCTTAGTCTGATCTCCAGGCTTCATCACACCTGCCAGTGGCCCCTTGCTTCGTGTGTGGATTTCATTAGTGTGGATTTCTGCCATACTGTCTCCTTGGTCATCATCACTCTCATTTGTATAGAAATCCCACAGTACATTGATCTGAGATTCTTCGTCCACGGGCTCTTCTACTTGATATTCTTCCTCATTTTCTTGTTCTAGTTCCAGCTCCACTACAGGTTCTTCTTTGTTAAGGAGCGACCCAATAAGAGCCAGCTCTTCCATATTTAAATCCCCTTCATTGGGTGGAGCAAGCAGCGCAAGTTGACCATGACCACCTTTTGTTTTCTTACGATAGAAAGGCTTGAAGGGATTTATGTTGTTATAGTCTCCTCCACTACCACTAGTACTCTCTCCATGATTCCTTTTCATATCAATGATTGTGTTTGTTAGTTTCTTAATGATCTGATGCATTCTTCCACATTTATGGTGTTCTTTTCTTTAGTTTCAGCCCCCTTGTTATCATTTCCATTATTCTTCTTGGATGCCTGAGAGGCTTTATTTTCTCTAGTTGTAGGGTGGCATGTTGTGAGACTAGGCATTTCATTCTCGACCTTTACTGCTTCATCGATAGCACCTTGTAAGGTTCGTGCATTACTCCTCTTAACCCACATCGCAGTAGGAACAGGGAGAGCAATGATGTAGAATTCCATGAGCATCTCCTCAGTAGGTCTAGCGGTGGCTGGGATTCTGTTGAACAGGGTGTTGAACCGGATGTTAAAATCCTTGACCTTTTCTTTGGTTTCCATTTTCAAATAGGATAGTTCTAGAACTAAGGCCGCAGGGGTTTTGTCATCACCATACTTGTCTAAAAAGGCCTGCTGAAAGGTAACCCACGAAGTGATTGATCCTGTTCTCAGGCTAAAGTACCATGTGGAAGCTGCACCAATCAGGGTAAAAGGGAATAGGCGACAAACTATATCTTCATCAGCTACCCCCAACATGCGTACAGCCAGGAAGAACGAGTTGATGTGGTTTTCAGCGGTGTCTCCCCGCCCAGGGTCGAATTTAGGCAGTACCTTTTCTGCATTCTTGGGTAAGGGATGTTGTTGCCTAGGTATCGCCACGGCATCTTGAGTGAGCCAAGGAGGTAGTGCTCTTGGAGGAGGTGGGAGTTGGTTTCCACCCGGTTGAGGAATATTAGCCATATCAAGGATAGGGATGTTCTGATTAAGGGTTTCTTCATTTGATTTTCCAAATCAGGCCAGGGACTTCCTTCAGGAGGGGAATCCTCAGGAATTTCTTCCCAAGGAGAGTCGATACTCTGCAAAGAATCAAGCACAATATATTCAATAGAATCAAGCACAATATCAAGCACAATATCTTCAATACATCAAGCACAATATCAAGCACAATATCTTGTCTGCAGATATTTTGTCTGTAGATACCCCTCCAAAAATTTCTTCCCTGTTGGCTCTGTTCTGATTATCACTCCCATGGCCGAGAATCTTCGTTTCAAAAATTGTTTTGTTTGATAGGGTAGGACAGCTTGAGAGGGTTTTTAGAACGAAAAGGCCGAGAGCGTGAGTGATGAAATAATGAGAGCGTAGGTAGTGAGGATATAAGGGAGTGTGGCAGAATCTAACCCGTTAAGAGCATTCATGTTTATGATTTTGGTGATCAGATCAATGGATCGGGATGTGAGTCGGAATATGAGTTACGATGACAGGGAGTGAATGACATATTATACTCAATTTGAAATGACACTAAGCAAAGTATTTTAGTAGAAATCACATAAGAGAAATTTTTGGAAACGTGTTTCGAACCAACAAGTGTGGTTCATCATCAGGACTAGATGAAAAGGTAGAGCATGACAAAGGCTTAAATAGCAATAATGTTTTTTATTTTCGTAGTACCATGTCTATATAATTCATATATGCAATGCTTTGATCCCTATTATTAAATTAAAGAGTTGCATACCTTTGAATTTTTTGCTTGCTAACCTTTGGTTGCCATTTTTTTATGTTGTCTTCAGGTACTTTGCAATGGAGGGAATCAATCATTCCTTCAATTGTATCATCAAAAGTTTTTGTCAAATTGGCCACAAAAATTTATTAGAGTTGCGGAAAATCAACAATTCTATAGCCATTTATTTTTTTTAAAAGAAAGGGATGCAAGAAAATGGAACTCTAGAAAATGGAATACAAAGAAAATTTAAGATGTCAAGAATTCTTGGTTTTCACCTTGAATTTTCTGTATAAACATGCCAACAATTGTTGGTTTTCATGTTTATACAATTTATTTATTTATTTTAGATTTTTTTTTTTATGAAAAAAAAAAAATTAAGATGGAGAAGAAGAAGAATTCTTCTTGACCAACTTCAAATCAGATTTGTTTTGGAAAATCTTTACAAATTCCTCCTTTGTCATTGGCTTATGATAGATCTTGAGTCGATGTCCATTCACTAAGAGAGGAACTTTTTCTTAGTCAATAATCCTAATTCAGACTGCTCCATTATCAAAAATATTTCCAATCTCATAAGGCCCAAGCCAGTGAGTTTGAAATTTTCCTTGGAAATTTTTGAACTTTAAATCAAAGAGTAATGCCCAGTGTCCTGGCTGAAATTTTATTTCTTTGATGTATTTATCATGCCATCTAGATCACTGTTGTTGGACTGAACTAGTCTTCCGGATAGCATCTTGTCTTATTTCATCAAGCTCGTTGAGTTGTCCCATTCTTTTCTTTTGTGCTTCTGATAAGTCCAGTCCCAACTTGATTGTTGTCTTATAGGTCTGAATCTGGAACTCAATTGGACATAGGACTTTCTTCCCATAATCAAGTTCATAGGGAGTATGTCCTGCAGTTCTTCTCCATGTGGTATGGTAGGCCCATAAAGCTTCTGGAAGATTTTCTTCCCAATCCCTTTTGTGCAAGTGAACTATCTTGGTGAGGATTGCTTCAATCACTTTGTTGGTAGACTCTACTTGTCCATTTTCTCGTGGATGGTATGGAATAGATTTCCACTGCTTGATTTTATATTCTTCCACCATATTTTGCACTACTCTGGATGTAAATTACTTTCCTTGATCTGTTACAATTTCTCTTGGGACACCAAAATGAGTAAAAACATCCTCAACAAGAAATGAAACTACAACATTTTTAGTAGCAAAAGAAAGTGCTTTAGCTTCTACCCATTTAATAACATAATCAGTGCATACAAGAATTTTTTTTGTTTTGTTTTGAAGATGGATTAATTGGTCCAACAAAATCGAAAGCCCATTTTTCAAAAGGTTCAATGAGTACCTGAGGTTGTAGTGGCATTTCATTTGAAGGAATAGGTTTCCCCATTCTTTGACAAATATCATACCTCTTAACATATTCCTTGGCATCCTTAAAAAGGGAAGGTCAATAATATCCTAAGTGAAGGACTTTATAAGAAGCTATTTTGTCAACAAAATAACCTCCACATGGTTCATCATGGCATTCTTTAAGTATCTCAGGTATTTCATCTTCTCTTACACACCTTCGAATGATGAGATCTGGTCATGTCTTGTATAATTCTTCATTTATCCATGAATAAGATGCACTTGTTTGGATTATTCTTCTCTTTTCTCTAGGAAACAAATAGGAGGGTAACTTCCCTGTAACCAAATAATTAGAAATATCTGCAAACCAAGGTGATTTAGTAGATACTGCAAAAAGATACTCATCAAGAAATTTATCCTCTACAGGTGTATCATTGTTATCATTTTGAATTCTAGATAAAAAGTCAGCAATTGTGTTATGTTTTCCTTGTCGGTCCAGAATGGGGATGTTAAATTCTTGTAACATTAATAGTCATCTTGTTACTCTACCATTAGTAATTGGTTTGTTCATTAAATATATAATGGAAAAATGGTCCGTATGAATGAAATTTTCATAGCCAGTGATGTAATGTCTGAATTTATTAATGGCATGAATGACAGCTAAAAACTCATTTTCAGTTACAATATAATTTAGCTCTGCAAAAGTTAAATTTTTATTGGTATAATAAATGGCATAAGGAGTGAGATCGTTTTGTCCTAACACAACTCTTAGAGTTGTTTCTGAAGCATCAATTGATATATGAAAAGGCAATTTCCAATTATGTCCTTTCAAGATAGGTGCTTCATAGATCTTCCTTTTGAAAGTTTCAAAGGCCTTTTGACAATCAAAGTTCCAACTGAATTAACAGTCTTCGGTAAGTAATTTGAAGAGTAGAGATGCAATATTTGTAAAGTTTTCTATGAATCTTCTATAATATCCAGTAAAACTAAGAAAACTCCTAACATCTTGTTGACAACTTGGGACTAATAATTTGGAGATAATTTCTACCTTAGATGAGTCTACCTTAATTCCATTTCCTAAAATATGGTGACCTAAAACAACTCCTTCATTAAACATCATAAAAAAATTCTCATGACTTAATGAAAGATTTTCTTCTTTGCATCTTATGAGAACTTTTTTTAAATTTTCAAGTGCTTCCTCAAAAGAATTTCCATAAACTGTAAAATCATCCATATACACTTCCACACAATCATGAATAAGATCAGAGAAAATTCCTAATACTTCTCTTTGGAATGTTGTTGGGGCATTGCATAATCCAAAAGGAAGTACTCGGTAAGCATAAGTCCCCCATGGACAGGTGAATGTGGTTTTGTCTTGATCTTCAGGTGCTACATGAATTTGATTATACCCACTAAAACCATCCAAGAATGAGAAATATTTTTTCCCTGCTAATATGTCTAAAACTTGATATATGAAAGAAAGTGGAAAATGATCTTTCAAAGTAGCTTTATTCAATTCCTGTAATCAATACATACTTTCCATTTTCCATTTTTTTTAGGAACGCTTACTAGGGGTGAAACCCATTGACTGTCTGATATTGGATAAATGAAATTTACATTTAACAATTTCTACAATTCGTCTTTGACAATTTCCTTTAAGTTTGGATTCATTCTTCTTTGTGGTTGTCGATGGTCCAACATTTTCTTCAATATAAATATGATGCATGCAAGTTTTAGGATTAATTCCTTTCATATCAGTGCATTCCCATGCGTATGTAGAAGAGTTTTTTTGCAATATTTCTACCAGTTTCTTTGTCTGTAATTCTTCCAGCATTTCAATGATGTTCAAAATTTTCCCTCGGAAAATTTCTATTGAAGAGTTTCCAAATTTTTCCATAGAATGTAAATTCATTTGTCTGGATGATAGATATTCAATATTACATTGTTCTTGAAAATTATGACTATTATCACAATATAAAGAGGTTTCATTATTTTCTATCGAATTTAAAATTTGATCATCTTCATTTATTTATGCAATAGTGAAAATTGGTTGTATATCATTATCATCATCTATCCATTCTTCATTTTATGCTCCTATCATTGTTTTTGCAGGTGGGTACAATGTAAATTTATTTGTCGAGCTTCCATCTAAGATAAACATGTCCCTTGATCTACAACTGATAAAAGCATCAGTTTTAGCTAACCATGGCCTTCCTAGAATTAATGGATGTCCTCTTAAATTATTCTTGGGTGTTAAAATCATGAAATCAACAGGATATTCCCAAGAATCTAAGGATACATATATATCTTCTAACACACCATTAGGTTTAATTATAGATCTATCTGTTAATTGTAACAATGTTGGCGTGGATTGAAGATTATGAAGCTTCAATTTATCCATAGCTTGTTTGCTCATTATGTTTATGGCTGCTCCTAGATAAATCAGTGCGTTTGATATTTCAGTTCCACTGATGTGTGTTTTCACAATGGGGCTTCCTAGATCTAAATATTTTTGAATTGTTGTCTTTCCCACCATGATATCTGCAATTCTCCCGACTAGTTGAATTCTTTTTATTTCTTTTCTTTTTCTTCATGATCCTTGAGTACTCAATTCCTTAATTGTTTTTTCAAAAAATCAGTATTTCTTTTATTGCTTGTAATAAAGGAATTTTTATACAGACATTTTTCAATTCATCTAACATATCATAATCAGGAAATATGATTTGTTTTTCTACTCCTTTATCAATTTTCAACCTTTCAGGAAAAGGTGGTCTTGAGACAGATACTAAAGGTTGTTCTATAATAGGAGTATTATTAAAATGTATAGGATTTTTTTTTGTTTCAATATTTTCTTTCTGAGGAAGGGAAATCTCTTCTTCAAAGTCATTATTATCTTTTTGGGAATTCTTTTATGTTTCCTTAATAACAAAAAATGGTTTCTTCCTTTCTAATACTCTACCGAACCTTAATTGAACATTATTCAAATCTAATGGAGTTATCATATAAGTTTGAGGATTTTGTCCTTCTAAGTTGTAAATAGGTTGTGAAGTTTTATTGTTTGGATTTGGAAGTGGTTGAACGGGTAATTGATTTGGTCTTTGTGGAAATGGAAAAGAAAGTTGTGGATTTGCATTTTGAGCTTGAGTTTGAGGTAATTGGTTGGGTTGAGGGAAGTATTGTGGTGGAAATTTTGGATAAGGTGGCGGATATTGTTGATATTGAGAACATCTTCCGTAAGGATTTTTCCATCCTTGATTTCAAGCTTGTGGTTGAGCCCAAGGTTGCCATGGCATAGGTGGATTCAAATTATTTTGTGAAGATTGTGCAAATTGTTGAGGATTAAAGCCTTGATTTGATATATTTGAGGATTTTTCCATGTTCTTTTGGCAATAAAATAAAGAGGGTCTGCCTGATTTGGCATTTCTTCTTCACTAAACACAACCTTAAGACCTGTTATAGAGGGACAATCTTTTGTATCATGATTTTCCGCACATATAACACAGGTTTCTATGCTTTTTAAATCTAAAGGACATTATCTCAGAGCATGTTTCTTTCTACACCTAGGACAAAAGATGGATAATGCAACATTTTCAACTTTCTACTTGTTCTATATTTTAAGGGTGTCAATTTTCTCACTGAGACTCCCTAAAATATATGTCTTAAAATTATCAAGCAAACTACCTAATTCTTCCCTACTTACTGTCTCAGCTGCATATTTATTTACTCTTGATAAAAGAGGATCCCTTGGACTTTTCCATGTTCTTGCTTTACCTCTTGAAATATGTACACATAGATCACAAATATCTGCAAATGGTAACTGAGAAATATCACATTTTCCCATTAGATTGAGAAGATCAATCCACTCATCTTTAATGGATTTTAGTAAGAGAGCTTTCAAAGTTTCCTCATCCAGATTATTCATTTTTTCCCTTTTGATATTATAAACAAATATTTCGACAAAATCTTCAAGATTTTCATCTTCTTTTTGTACCATTTTAAAGACTACATCTTTAATGCTATGAGGCATACAATAATCCTTGTATTTCTCCAAGAATGCTTCTTTCATTTGTCCCCATGTTCTTATAGAATTCGTTCCTAAACTCATAAACCATTTTAATGTTGAATCCTTTAAGGTGGCAAGGAACAATTTTAGTTTTTGAGCATCATATAGATAATCATATGATCTACATAATACTTCAAATTCAAAGAGAAATGTCTCTGGTTCTTCACTTTTTATTCCATGAAAATTAGGGAAGATAAAAGGCTATATGTTTTTCATTTTTAATGTTGTATCCTCATCAAGGATAGGGAATCTAAAAGGTTCTGGATATCTTCTTCCTCTACCTCTACCACCTCCTCTTCCACCCCCTATATTTCCTCCTCCTCCCTCTTCAGCCATGACAGATTCCTTAGAATAAATATTTGGTTCTACAACAGGATTATCTAGCTTTTCTTCTAGTTCTTCTGGTTCCTCTATCAATGGTTTGAAGTAGGTTTCTTCTTCCTCTTCTTCAATAGGAACTTCCAACTCTTGAGCTAGAAGTTGTTCTCCAGTTGAAGATAGGAAAATTATTCTTGTTGTTGGGAATGTAGGATCTACTTCGACTACAACTTCTGTTGATGAAGTTGGTGAATCTTTAGGTTGGATTTCAGATCTCAATTGGATTTCAGATCTCAAGACTTTAGGAAGTCTATATTGTCCTGCTATTGCTGGAATTTGAGTTTGTGTGGGTGGTGTGGCACTACGTGGTCATGGTGGAGTGAGTGATGATGAAGGAATTAGACTTCTTCCTCAACTTATAAACCTACCTCTAGAGTCTCTTTCCCTATGCATATCATGTTTTTATTTGAATTTTTTTTGTAAGACTTCTATTTACACTTCCTCGGCAACGGCACTAAAATGTTTCGTCAGTTTAATGTTCTTAAATTGCAAGCATAAATTATCAGTCGGAGTTGGTAAACTTATGAAGTGCAAGTGCACTATATATGCTGGAAGTCTTTCTTTCAGTTTGTAAGATGATGGTTATATTTGTTTTGTGGATTTTCATTCTTATCCAAGTTCCTAT
The DNA here is from genome assembly GCA_031772625.1 of Pinus tabuliformis. NCBI lineage: Eukaryota > Viridiplantae > Streptophyta > Pinopsida > Pinales > Pinaceae > Pinus > Pinus tabuliformis. The sequence continues at coordinate 1,913,012,328 of CM062819.1, read as the reverse complement.
TTGTAAGCATTAGATTAGAGTTAGATTTTAACAAATTAATGAGTAGAAGTTGAGTTATTGTTAGACTAATCTACCAAGTCATATCTATATTGAGTATTGTGCTAAAACATCTTATGTTAATCATTCTAAAATTATGAACCTATCCTAAACACCTTACTACAATAAAATAGAGTATTGAAATTCAAATGATTCTAAGAGCAAGAAAATGATCATTTAAAAGTTGCCTGAAAAGTATATACAAATTCTGATTCTAAAAAGCATGAAGGTAATTTTCTAATGCTAACTACAGAGTATATACAAGTTTTGATTCTAAAAGCATGAAAACAATATTTTAACACTGACTGTAATTAAGTGAAAAAACATTGAAGAAACTAAACCATTAAACGACTGTGAATAAATTCAAGTGCAAATGAAATAACGAGATTTAACTGAGTTATAACAAAATGATGAAATAGTGAAGTAAGGAAACTAAGCTAGAACGAAATGACAATGCAATAACGGAAAGCGATAAAATGAAATAAACTTAACCTCGACTGTCTGCAGGGGCCCTCTGCATACAGTAGGTGTAAATCACACTCAAATATGCATCGAATAACAAAAAGGTAACTTTAATTCAATATGAGAACAAAGGTTTGTTTCACACAATTTCTTCAGAGATTAACTATTACTTCTTTGTTATCCTTTATAAAGGATACATATTTATATATAAAATGTGTGCTCAACAGTTTGAGACTTCTACGCCTACAAGTCTTTTAATCAATCCTTATTCAAATTTGAAACTTAAACAGTAAAAGCATTATCTCGATGATTTGTTATTTGGAAAGAAAATCAGAGAAATGTGATGCATTCAGACTTTTGTTGCTACGTGTTTGACCCGTGCATTTGACTGCACCACTATGTGATTCCTTCAATGAATTGGCTCAAGCGAATAGGAGGAGATATCGATCCTCAACCGCCCATGTGCTTCCTTGCTTCGTTGGTGCACCAGAACCCTGCAAACCATGGAGATCGCTGCAAATTTGTAAAATAGTTGCAGAAGCATGTTAATTTTGTAGCCAATGCAATCTTTAACATAATAATAAAGCACATTAACAAATATGAAAAATAAGACATATGAGAGTTTTTACCTTATCAAGATCTATGGTTTTACTGCTTTTAGTGAGTTGATAACGATGATGAAAAGAGGAAAATGGAGGAAAAAGGGTGTCAAAACAAAATAGTTATGGAACTCTACAGTCTCATAAGTTAGATATTTATGATAATTAATATGGATTTATGTTAATTATTAAAAGTATAATGCAATGGATATGAAGGTAATAATATAGCAATTTTTCTCTAATTATAATTAGTCTAAATTGTATTTAAAATATTATTTTTAATTAATTTAAAATAATTAACCATTATAATTAATTATTATTTTTTATGTATTACTTATTTGTTTAAAATTCTCTCTTGAAGTGGGAATTGATCTTATTTTGGGTCAGGATTGGAATTGGGGGCCTATGGGACTAGTTCTCCAAAAATGGTCAATATATTTTGACCCAAATCATGTTCTAATAGCAATTCAGAGGGTTTGGGTAATTATACCTTGCCCTCCACTGATTTTATAGAACAAACCTTCATTGTTGGCCTCTCAGTGAACCAGGTTGGGAGGAAATATCGCTTAGTGAAGGCTCAGCAATGGAAATGATGGACTTTAGGAAAGGAACAAAATAAACTATTGTGAGGGCCCTTGGAGCAAGTGATGGGCCTCCAAAATAGGTAAATCATAAGGCCCATAAATCCACTCCTAATAACATAAAAAACTATTTTAAACCCACCTTTTGCACTTAATGATACATTCTCCTAGCTTAATGGGTTCTTAGGAGAGTCAATGATGGTTTTCATATTTTATGTGCTAAGCTTAAAGAAGACTTGTCAATGTCTAGGGGCCTTGCAATGGATGCCTCTCAGTCAACCAGGTTGGGAGGAAATCTCGCTTAGTGAAGGCTCAACAATGGAAATGATGGACTTTAGGAAAGGAACAAAATAAACTATTGTGAGGGCCCTTGGAGCAAGTGATGGGCCTCCAAAATAGGTAAATCATAAGGCCCATAAATCCTCTCCTAATAACATAAAAACTATTTTAAACCCCACCTTTTGCACTCAATGATACATTCTCCTAGCTTAATGGGTTCTTAGGAGAGTCAATGAGGGTTTTCAGATTTTATGTGCATTAACATGTGTATTGTGCATTATTTGAAGAGATATTGCACATATTTCAATAGATCCAGCACTAGAGATATTCTTGGGACTTGTTCCCTATTGTCGAAGAGCCTTAACTCTGATGGAAAAGGGAATTTAATGCCCCTTCTTGTTGTTGTGAGGTGGATTAGGAGAAAGATCCCCTTTTCTAGCAATTTTTGGGGGGAAATGTAGTCCTCCTCTCAAGGTGGTTGCTCCCCACTCCTTGTATAAATAATAATCTCAAGTAGCCCAATAGAGATTTCGAGAACATTGTGAAGAATAGGACGAAAGACCAGATTTGTATTTCCAAGCAAGTTTTGTAATCATGTTTAAATATGAAAATAGTTCCTCAATTAATGGAAGTGGTGTTCTATTTTAGCTCCTAGTTTGGCTTTCCTATAAGGGACTTTGAGCATCCTTTAGTTGGGCCACCCCAAGAGCTCTAGGGCCCTCCTATAATTTTTGTTAGTATCATGTTTTTATTTGTTTTTGTAGCATTTCTAAAAGTTACCATTTCATAGCAATCATGGATGGTTAATTAGAAGGTTTTTATGAACAACTCTTTCTTACAAGTTAGCTAAGCATTTTATTACAGTGGTTGCACTAGTTAATGTCATTTCAAATCTTCATTTATTTTATTTATCTTACTGTTACATATTTATTGTTAGTTGTTTTCTCATTTACTATTCACTATTTTCTTATTGTTGTGTAGCTAGTTTTGCAACTACAGGTTACACACGACGTTTATTTTTACTAGGTAAATTTGCAATAAGTTGTCGTGAAGCTTCGATCATGTCGTTTTTATCATTTTCTAACATTTTCATAGATTCTTTTCCTCTCAAACCCATATTTTGCTTGGTTACATGCTGAAAATATCGCCTGTATCGAAGTTGTGACAAGCAATCAAGTATTTCTTTCAAGGAAAGGTCACGCGCCTTGTTGAAAGATGCATAATATAATATTGATAGATTATATGTAGACATGGAAATAGTTTATTTATCATGTGACAACATATTCTAGCTTCACTCTTTGGAATCCATTTGTCACTCTATTTTGGAAAAGGAATAAATCTCATGGTAGATGAAGAGTTGTGCCATTTTGGTTAAGGAAGGAGATAACAATACGAAAAAAAATTCACCAATATGCTTGTTATACGGAGTTTATGATTGCGGACATAGGTATCTTCCCTAGACCTAGTGGCCTGATCTAGAACAATAGAAATCAAATACTAAAAAGTTTTCCTTAGAAGAATTGGAGAACGGAAAGATGACTTACTTGTGATCTGTCACAAGCTCTTCCCTCCTCTTGGCTTATCCACTCCAATCGCTATAATTAGAACCTGCACAAACAAACAACACGAGCCAAAGATATACAACATCTATGTAGCATTATCCAATCATTCAATTCAATGGATCAGCGTAGCAATGAAACACATGTACATACACATAACATAACACATGTAGGAAAACAGTATACTCTTTGTATTAAAATGGAAGGGAGATAGTTTACAACCAAAAGTGGAAGTTGATCTTGTATAGAACCTCCCAAGTTGATTTGTCCTTCCTTGCCACAATGTACACCTCAAAGCCACCCTATAGCATGGGAATGATGTCTCTCTTATGATCAAAGCAGCAACTTAAAGGTATGATTAATCTCCAAAATCCAACCTCTAGGTTGTGGATGGCAGTGAATAGATAGGAGAGGATGGTAGTTTGGAAATTCTTATCCATTTACCAATCTAGGTTTGAGATCCACTCTTGATGGGAGGATGAGCTCAAAGGAAAAGAAGGTGAACACTCCAAGGTAGGGGAGATAGGATTCAAAGTTCTTATCTAAGTAAAATGGTTGTAACAACTCCGCGAAGCTTCAGGAAGAGGAAGCTTCATGATTCTTTTTATTTTTCCTGAAATTTCTTGATCAACGCACCCGCAACAAGGGAAAACCTACTCTGATCAGAGCAGGTGCGGAATTGAGCAACTTGCCACTCAAAGCAAGTCCCTATGGGGCCAAGGTGCGTTGGGCCTTAAAAGAACTGAAATGAAGCAGTAAAGGTCAGAAACGCAGGGATTTAAGAGAGCCATGCTTAGGTATTTGTGTAGGGGTGATGACAAGATGTTCATGGATGTTGATGGATCCAGTTTGTAGGCCTATTGACCAGATATGACAAAATGGCCTATAACAATGCTAACTACAAGAAAAATCTAGACATGATATGGGAGATTAGGACATCAAATGAATTAATGGTTCACTTGTTAAAGAATATGGTAGAAGGAGTTCATCATTTTTAGTCTCTCTTCAAGGAATAGAATGGAAGCTCGATTCAATAAATTATGGGAGTAATTTTCTCAATGATATGAACAAGACTTTTGAGGAATAAGTTTCAAATTATAAGGTATTAGAGGCCCTATCCTCCATACATAAAGGCAAGAGCCCAAGGCCAAATGGACTCAGAGTGGAATTCTTCTTAGGATTCTATGATCTCTTGAGGGAAAACCTTTTAAAAGCAAAATCCCTTAGTAGGTTAATGCACAAAGCCAGGTCTCAAGGTAGGTTACAAGGAATCAAGGTATCATAACAAGAGTCCATATCTCATCTACTATTTATAGATGATGTGTTATTTTTCATGCAAGGGACCTCTTAGGATTTGACATTTAAGGTTTAATGGTGAGCATGGAAATCAATTTTGAGAATTCATGTCATTCCTTATCATAACTTGGAAGTATCACTCAAGCGGATTAAGCGGATTAAGGAATCCCTTCTATTCCCTCTAAAGGATCTAGATTTACTTGACTCTACTTAAATTGGTCTTAGAGATCATTCATGTGTATTGGACACCTATTGAGGTGGTACCAAAAAGTAATTCTTTAAAAGATAAGAAAAGTTAAGTTTTAAATTCCTATGGTCGAGCTCAAAACTCTCCAGAGCCATCCCCAAGTCAAATGGAGTTGGGTGGCTTTTCTAAAAAATTTGGGGGATGGGGAATAAAAAAGCATCTAATTTTTAGCACTCTCCTTGGTAGCCAAAAACCTTTGGAGGATCAACCATAATTTGACCCTCTAGGGCAAAGTTATGAAACCCAAGTACTTCGAAAATATGTTTATTGAAGACTAGTATAAACTTCTTAGTAAATCTGCAAAATTCTCTATTGTTTGCAAATCGTTGGTGATAGCTTCCCCCAATGGGTCTATAGACTATTTGGAAAATTAGAAGCAATTGCAAGCTAAAAAATGGTATGCATCCTTAGATGGGGCCAAGGAGGAGTGTTGTCTTTCTGAGTCCCTCTTATGTTCCCTTCATGAAGATGGCATTTTCATTTTGACAGATACAAGAAACTAACATTCTCTTGTTAGTGATTGGGCTCTCAAGGCGATTATAATGGAAAATGTGTGCAGGGGTCGACTCTTACAAGATATTGAGGATTCTCAATAGTTCTTTGAATTTCTCTCCTTCAACCACATTTATATGGAACTCAATATGCAAGCAAATGAGATTTCCAAGGAAGTTCTCTATATTCCTATTTGGGCATTTGCCTATTTTTATATGTAGATGGAGTGGAATTTGAGGAAATGGAATTCCAATTTTAATTATATTTTATGAGAGCAAAGAATGTACTTTTGAGAGTTTTCATATTCTATGGTAATGTATCTGTAAAAGAAGCTATTAGGGCCATTTTGTCAAATGCCTAGTAGAGTGGAAGCTATTTTTTTATAGTTAATTTGTCCTTTTTTTTACATAGAATGCAAAATGAACTCTTTATAAAGCCTAGGATAGTCTTGATATAGGACCAAAACATGTTTATTCAACCTCATGGATATAAGATTTTTTTCTCTAAAAATAAAAATCTTACGAGTTAAAAATATTTATTAATAAATATTATTTTTAATAGCCCCCGAGGGAAGCTCAATTGGTAATGGTCGTGAAAATAAAGTGTTATGTGCAAGGAGGTTCGAGGTTCAAATCCCCTGATTCACATGTGCCTGTGGAAGGGGCATGCATAAGCACCTAGACGTTATAGTGGTAGCAATTGGAACCGAACCTGCCACCTAAGTACAAGACTAACATAGTCGTTATTTTATCATATATATATATATATATATATATATATATATATATATTATTTTTAATTAATTAAAATAGTATGTTTAATTAATAATAGTGACACTTATAACAAATTAGTTATATATATATAGATATATATATATATATTATTTTTAATTAATTAAAATAGTATGTTTAATTAACAATTAATTAATAATAGTGACACTTATAACAAATTAGTTATTATAATTATATGGTCAAATGTATTCACTCAAATAATAGTGAAAAATTATCATGTCTTGTGACAAAATAATGTTGTTTTGGATTGTTTTGTCACCAAGCAATATTTAGAAATGAGGGGAGTATCATCATTAATAGCAAGGAGTATTACCAAACTATCCCTTGAATTAATGAAGAAATACCATGTAAATCACACTTGAAATGGCACATGGACCATTGCAAGGATCGCAAATCACACAAAAGAATGACTTATGAGAAGTGATTGTTCCCTTCTGGCTACATGCTTTATATCACCTCTTTGCATGTTTATGGACTAGCAGATGGTATTTGGCACAACCATTATGGAATTATGGCAATGTGATTGGAATTTTCCATGTGAGGTTACTGAACTACTAATTCAAGGTCATGTCTTATGGTTTTTAGTCTAGGCATCTATTTGATGGCTTCAATGCTATACCTTCTAGACTTTTTGGGTAAGTTGGCAATCTCAACAAAGACATTGGAATGCTCTTGTTGGTTTTCCAGTCTTGTCTTTGAAGAGTTTAGTTTGCCTCATTTATTTAGGGATTTGATCATATTTATGATAGAAATTATATCACTCCCTCAAGAATATTTTGATTTGGGTGACTTTTTGTTCATTTATGACCCTCCGATAGTGGTAATTGATGCCTCTCATTTAAGGAACAAGTTTTGTTTGTGTTATAAGTAGTTTTTCTCCTTTGGTTTTCTCTTGTCAAGGGACACAATTGTGTCTACCCTATCTAATTTTCACCTTGGCCATGTTATATATGTTTCCTCTCATCAACCATTATCTCTTGCCTTGGTTCCTAAATATTTAACCTTTTCTATTTAAGATTTGCAGTCCTAAATTTTGTGTTTATCATACCCGACTTTGCAACCTATACCTTTGCTCTTTTTAGATGGACTATAAGGAATGTGAGGAGATCATGTGCACTCTAAGGAGACCTGAAGAGGTGATCGAAGGAAATTGTAGCTTGATTCACACAATCATGGAGAAAATTAAGGAACAAGAAAACAATGTAAATTTATAGATTGAAATTATAATGGGGAACATTGATGTAATAGAGGGATCAACTAAATGCATTTGAGGTAGATTAAAGTGAACTGTGGAACATGGCGGTCAACCTGTCAAAAGGTAGAAATCTAGAAATTCGAATCAAGTGCAATTTGTTAATTCAAACTTTGGGATGCTTATGGAATATATCATATTTCACCTTCTAGAGAATGTGAAATTAATTAAGCAGGTGTTGGATCCAATCAAGGTAGTAGTGGACAAAGATTCCAACTAACATTCCTCCTTTTGCTAAGTATATATATTTTATAAAATAATCAAGATTCTAGGCCTTTTTTTGGTAAAAGTTAACTACTAGGTATTTTTGGACAATGTTGTATATGAAGTTGTTTATGGTAGATAGTTATAAATTAGAACTCTACTTTTTTGTTTATTTTTTTTCGGTGAAAAAATAAATAAATAAAATGGATGTACCCCTACTACTAGATTTATTGCAACTTTTATTTAATATAAATCTTCCAATCAGGGCTATATAAACATAATAATAAACAATATTTTATCGGCTAATTATTAATTATATTAGTTTTATTAATAATAAAAAAAATATAATTAATTGCTAATTATAATTATTAAAAAAAAATTGTCACTAGCTTAACGACATCTATTTTATCAAACTATATGGTGAAGTTTATCCATGAATTTTGTTTAAATCACATTGTCGCCATATTTGAACGTGAACACTAACCAAGTGACAAATTTCAATTGTCATTAATGCAAATAGGTGTATTAGATTATAGGTCACTTGTCGATAATTCATTATTATAATTAATTACAAATCATAAAAGAAAAGGAACACCCCTAAGACATGTTAAGAAAGAACCATAAGTGTTAAAATAGACCCTCCAAATGACTCTTAACTATGGGTGATGAAGCCTCCAAGGGCAGTTGAATTGGCAATGGTTGTGTTATGAAGTATTGTGTAAACTATGAGATCCTAAGTTCAAATCCTTGGGATTAACTTGCGTCTATGGAAGGGGTGTATGTAGGTACCTAGAGGTTATAGTAGTAGCAGTTGGAATTAACAATGTCTCATGCAAGTATGAAACTAACATAGTTGTTGATTCCTCTAAATTGTTGGGGCCAAGTTTGGTTGCAATCATATGAGTGGGAAAAAAAAATAAAGGCCAAAAAAATCAATTGTAGAGTGCCATAAAGCAATAATATTTTGGGGAGGGCTGAAAATTTGGGTTGCGTTAAATAAATAAAATATATATTTAAAATAACAATAATAAAATAATCACAAGAAAGGGGCCTTGGGCTGAGTATAGTCGAGATATTTTTTAAATTTAAATAAATAAATAAAAAAGATAAAAAACAAAAAAATAATGGTGGTGGCAACAAACTAGGTTGTCGGTCCACAACCACCAGAACAAAGCACATAGAAAGTTGCTTAAAGACTAGTGTACGAAAAAGGTCAGGCAGCGGTAGCACTAGAGCACCAAACACAAATCATCGACAAGGACGCAAAGCAGGTTGGGGCTATGTGCATTGGAAAGGAAGTTTGAACGAGGGTGGCTTTTGGGGAAGGCATAGAGGGCAGAGAAACGACATCACACTGATTAGTCCCCAACAGGAAAATGCAAGAAGACAATGCATTGGTCGAGGCCACAACACACCCAACAAGAAAACAAGGCCATAGGAAGCAGAGGAGTCGGGACGTAGCAGGACGAGAACAGCATGTGGCGAGTCAGGAAAAGGGACCGACAAGGGCAAGGCACAGGTCGGAAAAAGGAAGCTCAACAGTCACAAAACGACAAAGAGGCCACACTCATAGAGAAAGATCAGTGGAGGGAGCAACATTGGTCGAAGGACATCAATTGAAGTGGGTCAAGCAAGAGGTCCACATTGTATGAGTGTGATGCAGAGGGTTTTAGATGCAATAGGCGACAAATTAAAGGGGCCAACCACCATGTAAGTTGTTGAGCAGTGAAGCTTGCATTTAGACTGCTAGATGTGACTAGTAGGGTGGTAGCTAACAAAGTTTCCCTGCAAAGTTGTGGATGTGGGGCTCAGCGATTGAGTGGACAGTGAACCGACAACCGAGTGCACAAGCCATAGTAAGTGTGGTCAGGAAAGGCACATGACCGAAGGAAAATCCAGCCACAATAGCCACCAAGTAGTCGAGAAACAAGCCAGAGGCATGGTCGGGTCCACGAGAGTTTGGCAAAAGAGACAGCAATACTAGTATGATTCGCAGAGGCTAGCCCTTAGAGGGGGAGAGAGAGACCGTACCATTCAAGGTGTGAGTACAGTTTCAGTGAATTTTTTTCCAATTTTTGGATGGCATCAACCAATCTAAGGTTTGAGCACAAGTTAGATGGGGCTTACAACTTCACTCCATGGAAGGAGAGGATAACATTGGTTTTTAAGGAGAACAACCTATGGTAGTTTACAACCACCAAGATTACAACTCCTTAAAACACTACAACTCTGGAAACTCATGAGTTCAAAGACGTAAAGGCTAGATGTATCATCATGGATGGGTGAAGGATCATGTGGTCCCTCACATATCAAAGAAGGATAGCGCCTTTGAGATGTGGACCGCTTCAATAAGTCTGTATCAGAGTGACAATCAAAATCAGAAAATGGTGTTGACGGAGAAGCTCATGAATACCAAGATGGTTGAATCAAACATCATGGCTACATACCTCACCAGGGTCAAAAAGTTCGAGATGAGCTTGGAGTTGTTGGGGTAGCCTTGCTAGATGATGAGCTTGTAAGAACAACCCTGAGCAGGTTCTCAAAACCATGTGCTCTCTTTGTAACAAGCTTTCTAGCAAGAGAAAATCTACCAAATTGGAATAGACTGTGGGATGACTTCACCCAAAAGGAACTTTGGGAGAAGTCCCTATATGGAGGATAGTAGAAGAGTGGAGATGAAGAGAACCTTTCTCTTGCTACTCAGGCAATGAGGAGCAAAGGATCGAGCACAAAGGGTGAAGAGTCAACCTCATAGTTTAAGAAGAAGGAGGACTTAACTAAGGTCAAGTGTTTCACCTGTCATAAAATTGGACATTATGCTTCATAGTCTCCGAAGAGGAAGAAAAGAGGAAAGGGCATGCAGGCAGTTGTAATTGCATCGACAAAAGCTCAAGAGGAGTTTTCCAGGAAGTTCGATATAGAATTCATATTTGTTTTTACCTTACCTTGGGCACATTACTAGTGTGTGTGCTAGATAGCGGAGCCACAAGGCATATGACAGGGGCATGAGATGACTTCAACAACCTGACCAAGTGGGACTCAGAACTGCATGTGCATTTTGGTGATGATGCCAAACATTCACTTAAAGGGGTTGGAACAATGATATTCCAACTCAAGTCAAGAGGCAGGATGGAAGTGAAGGATGTGTTGTGGGTGTCAAAACTTAGGTGGAGTTCGCTCTCAGTGTCCATGATGGAGAAGAATGGGTTTTGTGTTGTTTTCCAAAATGGGAAGGTATTGATTAGATCTAGTGGATCCGACTCTAATGAGTGACATGTTTTAAGAGTTAGAGAGAGCAACATATATTGGCAAAGGGGACAGTTTATTTAAGCAAAGGCACAAAGCAAAGAAGTGATAGAGAACAAGGAGCAAGTAGCTCTAAAGCAATGTTAACATAACTGAACCGTTAATCGAACCAGTAAACCCCCTAAAACGGGCACTGATGAGAACTAGATTGGAATCAGTAAAAAAATTAGACCAAAAAACTTGTCAATCAAAAACACACAAAATATTCAAATTTTAAAGGAAAAAAATATAAATATTCATGTTCATACATTCGAATCCAAATCATTTATATATAAATAAACGAAAGTTCTCATTTACATAGCATTTAAGGGTGCACATAACCAAAATAACATCGAGTGCAATCCATCTCTAAACCAAAAATACATCAACAAACAAGCCCTAGATGACCTCTAGCATCCAAAAAAAATCATGTTACAACAAATACGTACATATTATCAAAATAATTGCCTATATGAGATCTTCATCATCAATATCACCCTCTAAGGATTAAAATAAGATAGAAAAAAAGTAGCATGTCAAGTCAAGATTCTATTTGAGTGAAGGGTACATTTTTGGAAGGTCATGATATAGGAGTTCAACAATCAATGTCACGAACATTTAGGTACACAGAGGGCTTAGTGTTCTTAATTAAATGTTAGTTCCATACCCTCATACATAACAAAATCCAATGGGAGTGTTGCAATCCCCCCTATCCTGAAATCTTAAAAAATTGTTAAGTCCGTTAGATTTTGAGTGGGATCTAAAATTTTACTTTCTCCAAATGAAACGCAATGAAGTCAAAACGACTCTCAAACACCCTGAGTCAATTCATAGTAATGTTAAAAATTTAAGTAAAATGATGAAAATGAAAGAACAGTAGGCTTCCCTGCTCATAAATTATTGCTTTAAAAAATTTTGTGTTCAAACGGTCTTTGGTAACCTTCTACAAAAGCATTGAGTTCAATACTAAACCAATTGATTCGATGAAAACAAGTCAGTTTGGTATCGACCGACCTTTTCCAATCATTGACACCATTTCGGATTGGTTTTCCCTCTAAAACCATCAGACCAGTCAGTTCAGTGCAATCCGATTTGGTTTTGATAACACTACTCCAAAAGTTGAGCAACTCAAAGGGAGTCGACCTTCATGTTCAAAGGGGGGAGAGTAGTCAATAGATTCCTCCCAAGTATATGTCTCTTGGTATGAGATGACCTTACGAAATGTTCATGAGTTAGAAGCTTCTAGGAATCATGATAAGGACAATAATATTTCTAGGATGTTTCCATACCATAGTGCAGTGAAGGTTTACAGTTCAAAGGGAGAAGCCAAGGCAGCGAATCCTAGATCAAAGTTAGTTCCATGTGGCATTGAGGGAGTGTTAATGTTTGTAACCCGTGCGAGTCCTTCTACATAGGCCTAAGTGTTTAAGCGTGTATAAGTTGCCCACAATGTCATTAGATACTTGCTCTAGTGCAAGCAAGTTGTTTTTGGAACTTAGCATAAGTCTAACTCAGGAAAAGCACATAGTTATTATGTTAGTTTATTGAGCCAAAGTAAACTTGGGAAAAGTAAAGTAAATTACTTTATTGATTATGTTTTAATCTCAACCCTTGGTCTCATATGAGGCGAGATCTAATCTCGACTGTCAATCAAATTGAAATTCTAATGTTCTATGTTGAAACAATTACTTATTCCAAATTCTTTCTGTTGCAATATTAGTTAAGCAATTGTAGATAGAAAATAAACCAAATGCACAATAGAAGACAGCCAAGAACAAAATGAGACAAAGAATTTAGGTCCAATAACTAGGGCAAAACCCATAAGGGGAAAACCCAACCAAATTCTTATTGTATTAGATATCAATTGTTCAACAAAGATACATAGTACAATGGGAGATTAGGAAAATGAGTAAGTTCACCCAGATCTGAACCAAGTTGTAGCATGAAGATCAGTGGTAGCAGTAACAAATGCAAACACTGAATCAACCTTCCCTTCTTCTAAATCAACATTGAAACATTGAAGCACTTAATCAACCTTGGCTCACCATGTTTTGCTCTTACTCTCTAGGTCTATCTCTCTCACAATCTTCTTCAAGTTTCTCCCACGCTCTCTCACAAGTTCGAACTCTTCTTTCACAATGTGCAAGTAGTAGTGGTCATGTGAGAAGACATGAGACACATATATAGGTGGAGCAACTAATTCTTGTCATAAAGGAGGAGCAATACACATACCTTGAAGCAGAGTAACATATGCCATTTAGGGGAGTGTAACTCATGCCATTAAAGAGAGAAATGCAGAGTAGTTAAGGAAAGTTTAACATATGCATTAAAGAGAGCGTAAGAGGAATATTTTATGATATGTCTTTAATGAGTGTAAGAGAAATATGTCATGTCTTTTAATGTCTCTAAGAAAGAGTGAGTTACATAGTGCCATGTGAGTCATCAAAGAGAGACGTGTGAAGTGATTGAGGTGATGAAGGTAAGGTGACATGTAATTCCTTTTAATAATAATATCATAGTATCATAAAGGATGATAATATTAATAATATTGATGATTAAGTCAAAAATGAACTATTATGATTGATTCATGATAAGTTAGGTGATTTTCCCTCTACCATACTTCATTACAAATTGATGCAAGGTGATTTACTATTTTTGGAAAGTCATACTTGAAATGATAGAGATGACTTTCTATTTTTAGAAAGTCACTCGAGAATCGCTAGAAATGAGATTTTAAGGAAAATCATCCCTAAGTTGTCAATTTTTAATATATCATTTTGGATATTAGGGTTAGGGATTTAACTCAATGTAAAGTTATAAAAGCAAGGCTAAGAAGAGTGAGAAGACACCATACAACAACACAAGACTGAGAGACACTTATTAAATAGCGTGTTGGGTTCGAGGAAGGGGCAACAAGGAGATCTAGATCAACCAAGGAGTGTTTGATCAGCTGGATTAGATCCAATGTCGTATGAAATTCCTTACTTGGGCCATTTTCCCAAGAAGGGGACCCAAATAAATTCAGAACTTAATGAACTCTAATTGAACAGAATCTGTCATTTTTGTGATCAAGATTGGTATTATTTGCTTTATGCTAAATTTATTTGGCTAATACCCTAGCTGGTGCTTTTGTTCAAAAGACACAAATCTACTCATAACTAATTGTAGGCTTGCTAAGATAAGAAAAATTAACACCAAGTAGGGGAATAAGTTCATTAGTGGATTGATTACACCAATTCATAAAGAACATCAAATTTTTTACCTTCATGCTCTTTATCCAAGGTACATACTTGGGTTGCAATCCATTCACACGCCTAAACGATTTTTATTAGGTATTTTATGGATTCATGTAATTCTAATCTTTCTACGTGTCTTTGAATGATGATTTATTGTATGCTTATATGTTTTTGTCTCGTGGACCAAAATGGCATGATAGTGTCCTGACTATTATACACTTACTACCATGATTACATAGCAAGAGTTATAATAGAATAGAATAATACATTAATTAGCTTTATCATCACTAACCATATCTCTTTGCATTGTTTGGTTTCCTTCAACAAAAGTGAATATATTTATTCATTATTATGAATTAGTGCAAATGGATGTTATGCCTCTATTATGTTTGTGTGTGCCAAGATATGTTTATTCTTTAGTATAATTTAGCTTAGAGTTATACCAATTATAAAACTAGTTATGCTTCCTAACTCATGATATTTATTTCAGCATTGAGTTATATGGTAAACATATATTACAATTTACAACATTGAGTTTGTATGGTAAACAATAGAAATCGCCACCCTGAACAACTTGTAGTTTGCTCCTTATGTCCAAAAACTAGGGTTAAAATCCACCAGCAATAGGGGAAATTTGGTCAATACCTTTTGTTCATCTCAAATCCAATCTAGAGCTTGATTTCACTCTGAATACACAATTCTATAATTTCCCATTTGTAAGTGATTTATAATTTGGTTTCTTTCATCCAATAAATGCAAAACCATTGAGGAAGTCTTTTATGTGCATGTGTAAACATATGAGAGAGAGAGAGAAGCCCAAGTTGTGGTCCAAGTTACCATCTACCCTAGCATTTTATTTAACTCAATTAACAAATATTATTTTATACCAAAAGCCTTGCATAATGAGACAATGGAATAACGAGGACCTATCACCATAGATATATGTTTTTCAATTACAAAACCATGGTCTTACTAGCCAAATAACTATAACATAGGTCACAATATGCGTCATATAATGTCATGTTTAAGATTATAATATGTCCTACCCGATGGAAAGCTCTCTCTAAAGCTTGAGGACTAGAGTAACCCTTCCAGGTATCTTTTACATCAGATCTCTCTTTGTATATCCATCATATTCAAAATTTTCATTCACTTTTTTTCCCTGGGCTTTTTATTGGTCAAGAAAAACAAATTGAGGACTAAAGTAACCCTTCCATGTATCTTTTACATCAGATTTCTTTGTATATGCATCATATTCAAAATTTGCATTCCCACGTTTTTGTTCTTGGGCTTTTTCTTGGTCAATGAAAACGAATTCACAACTATAATATGTCAAGAAAAACAAGCCATACATGTATACAAGGATTTACACAAGCAATATACAATAAATAAACAGGACATACATGCAGATAAGAATTTACACAAGAAATATACTATAAACAAATCTTTGACTACAACACCACAATTTTTACACTTGCATCTTCCCATTCCCCACTTCTTGTTACAATCCATACATGTATACAGGATTTTGTTGATAAATGGAATTATTTTCTAGTTACTCATCTTTTGTGGTTGAGCTCCTTGACTTTAGCAGGCCTACGACCTTACATTGCAATCTTGTTCTGCAACATATAGTTGTTATCCGTTTTATTTCTGTTGACATTTATTTTGTCGGCATGCAACATAATGTTGTTTTATTTCTGTTGACATTTATTTTGTAGGCATGCAACATAATGTTGCGAAGTATGGTGCTCCAGCAAATTTGGATTATAAAATTATGTTCGTTCCACAACCTATAGTTGCAATAATGGAACTTGACACTTGCTCAACAAAATTTCCACTTTGTCCTTGCAAATGCACTTTCTAACAACCTATCACTAAAAGAATGAAAATTGACACTTTATCCAACAAATTCTCCACTTTGGCATTGTAGAGACATGTTGGTCCCACAAAGATGTCAATTGCACTAACCTAGGATTGTAGAATAATCCATTCTATCAACTTAAAATTTTAGGTTTTTACTAGCTCATCGAGAGAAAAGTTACTTGAAACCACAATCTTGCCTTTCAAGTTGTAAATCTTGAACGACTATGCCTACCCCTTCACGAGATTTCTAGCTCTTATGAGTTTATGAAACCTGACAATTAGATTTACAAGTTAGTTTCGCGTGCCTACCCCCACAATCTTCACGAGATTTCTAGCTCTTGCGAGTTTTTATAAAACCTTATATTTACAAGTTAGTTCCACCTCATGAGAATTAGTTTGACCCACAACCTATTGTTGCAGGTTATACTTGACACTCGCTCAACGAAATTTCCACTTTGTCATTGCTAATACAATTGTCCCAACAAATTCCCCACTTTGTCATTGCAAAGACATGTTAGACCCAAAACCCATGGTTACAAGATGTCAATCACACTAACCTAGGATTGCAGGATAATCCATTTTGTCAACTTAAGGTTGTAGGTTTTTACTAGTTCCTGGAGAGATGTTAGTTTGGCCCACAATATTGCCTTCGAACTTGTAAACCCTAAACAATTGGACCTACCCCACAATCTACACAAGATTTACAATTAGATTTACAAGTTAGTTCCTCATCAAGACACGTTAATTTGACCCACAATCTTGCCTTTCAACTTGTAAAGTTGAACAACTATACCTACCCCACAGTCTTGACAAGGTTTTTCGCTCTTCTGAGCTTATGCAACCTGACAATTAGATTCAATAATCTAACTCAGATCAAGAATAAACACAATGTTCACAAATTTAAATCCTCGACCATCACACCATTATTTGGTGGGGCATCTCAAAGCAATCTTAACATAACTAAACATGTGGTTTCTCTCGACAAAACAGGTCTGACTTGCACTCTTATCTTAGACTCTACAACTTGATATTAAAAGGGCAAGAGTGATCGACTCTTAATTTCATCAAGTTGACGAAAGGGGGAGTACTCGAAGGATTCTATCTGCAAGGACAAAATTTTAAAGCCCAAGGATTAGTTACCCAATTGAAAATTTGTGACTCCACCATGTTAATGAAAGATAGAATGTTCAGGGAATCAACCTTGCCACGGAGACTCTGAACTCAAACGCAGAAGATTTAGGATTTGAATGATAAATTCCCAACTGCCCATAGGCATCTGCTCGTACACTCGGAAAAATTCTCATGTAAGGATGATTGCATGTACGGAATCTTTGCTTTTCATGGTATCGGTCATGTATCATAGCAGACAAAGGACTTAATCAGTAGAATGCTCCTTTTCCACGTGATTTTTAGACAAATTTCAAATTGCCTATATGAATTCCATTGTAAATTTCAATATGATGAGAGTCGACTGCATTCACTTTTTGGTCCAGTCTTGCGATGTCGTTGCATGGGGAAGTTTGCCACAAAAAGGGTATCAAGCAGAAGATTGCAATCTCTGCAAGATTGTGAAGCTCAAAATACATTCAAATAAAGACTGGCATGCTTTTGGAGTTGAATAACTAAAGCTTGAAGCCATCATATTCTAAGCAGACTAAGCCATTTTCTCAGTCAAATAAATATAGTGATGATGATGACCCATGTTCCTCCATGTTGAACCAAATTAGTTCCACTCTTTGAAGATGGTATGAATGGGGTTGGCATGCAGTTTGCAATTTTTATCAAACTACCATTTGTAGTGTGAACTTGTGAAAATTTGGGAATTATTTTGTACAATTGTAAGTTGAAGGGGAACAGCCACAAAGAAAGCTCCGTTGGTTTTTTTGACACTGTCAAATAAATATAGTGATGATGATGACCTATGTTCCTCCATGCTGAACGAAATTAGTTCCATTCTTTTGAGACAGTATGAATGGGGTTGGCGTGCAGTTAGCAATTTTTATCAAACTATTTTTTGTAGTGTGAACTTGTGACAAATTTTAGATTTATTTTGTACTATTTTGAGGAGTTGTTGGGGAGTAGCTGCAAGGGAAAGCTTGGTTGGTTCAACACTATCCACAAATGAGCAAAATACCAAGGGAGGTCACAGGATGCATTCCTACCATTTCCTTTAGAGTTACCAGCCACTTCTGTGACTACCAATTTATCCGCTGTCCACCAGTTACCAACTTACCCTGGGATTCTCTGCAGAGTATTTCTTTGTAAGGAAAACAGGTTGAAGGGGAGTATTAGAATGTTTATAGAAATGAAATTAGTGTAGAGAAGCCACTGTAAGATCTAACAAAGATTCTTTCGAATATATATTATGTACTCTATTCCTTACTCTAATTAATATTGATTATTGTAGTCATGGACCAATATAATAATTCACATGCCAAAACATTCTATTCAATGTTAAATTAGGCTGAGAGTGGAGTGGATTATGAAAGGTAGGGGCCATCCTCCTAAACGGGAAAAACTAAAGTTCTTTCATTACATAATTACACCCAATCAAATAGGAGAATTTTAATTAATATGGATTATTATAGTCATGGTACACTATAATAGCTCACATGCCAAGACAATCCATTCAATGTTAAGGTCAGGCTAAGAGACTGGAATACTAAGGGAGGGGTCCACCCTTCCTAATGGAAAACCCTTGAATTGTAGTATTTTCATTACATAATTGCACCCGACAAAATAGGATCATTTATTAAGCCACCTGTTAAGTAAATATATACCCACTGAAAGTTTGTTGCATCTTTCTTACTTGGTGAAGGTTGAATGCCTGATTCGAAAACAAACACACGTAACACAGGAACATGTAAAAAGTATGATTACGTACAAAGTTGAGAATATAAGCAAAAACCGAGAAGTGTAAACAGTTACATTGCACAAACATATCATCCAAAAAACAAAAATTTAGATGGACCTTTTAGGTTTTTAATCAAGTGAGAAGCAAACCAAAAAATAATATATTGAAGTTTATATTTATAACTTCATCTTAATGCAAAAGAAATGAAGTCCATCACCCTAGGGCTTTGTAGAGCTAGTCTATCATTTTCCCTTGCTTTTCCCTTTCCCTCTACCTTGCCCTTTCTTTGCCTCCAATTTTGCTTGAACACGAGCAGCCGCTGTTGCTTTGGCTTCCTCCCTGCGTTTCTTTTCTTCTTCTTTGCTAGCTGCAGCAATTTCTCTCTGTTTCTTCAGCTCCCTGCCAGAGATATTGAGATTATATTCAGCCATGATAATCTACATACCTCTCTTAACTGAGTGGTAAGCATTCAGCACTTTATATAGCCCATAGGCCAGGCAAGATAGGCAGAACATTAAACTTACTCTAGTCTGGCCTTCTCATCTGAAACACTGCCGAAAGTTGAACCTTTCCGTGGTTTGCATGCTACCAACTCCACCTCAAAAATGAGTGTTGCACTAACAGAAAAGAACATGAAGAGTGAAACTAAAATATAACTAACCAAATAAGAGAGTTATATTTCATTTAATTGCTGCCAATTATCGAACAGTAAATCCAAATTGCAAGATTTAAAATCGTTACACAGGAATATATATTACTTTTCTGGAATATCTGGAGGAGAACCAGCACTTCCATAAGCATATTCAGGTTTGCAAGTAATTCTTGCAACCTCA
Source organism: Pinus tabuliformis (assembly GCA_031772625.1). Classification (NCBI taxonomy): domain Eukaryota; kingdom Viridiplantae; phylum Streptophyta; class Pinopsida; order Pinales; family Pinaceae; genus Pinus; species Pinus tabuliformis. Next base: position 1,912,992,456 of record CM062819.1, on the reverse strand, counting down.
CCAACCTTGAAGCAGTAGACAATCGCATGTGAGCTTTAAGTACAACAAGAATCATGTAAGTTGCGGACAAATTCAAATAAAACTTAAAAGGGTGTGAAGCATACAAACACTTGACTACCTTCATGGTTTTAACAGCTATATCCCAAGCCTTGATTACTGTGCCCTTGCCCAACTCAAATGAGAAGAGAGTATTGTCTTCACGGGTAGTATCAAATACCTCACCAGTATCTGCAAGGGTGCCCTCATAATGTACTGCATGAAAACAACCAAAGTGAATGTCATGCAAAACACCATAACTACTCTCTAAAATGAGAAGCATATTTACATTGTTCCACTTTCATAATGGCACCTACATTTAAAGGAAATGCCTTAATAGATTAGAATTGCAAAAAACATAAGAAGTATAATAACAGTTTTCCAGGCTATGATCCATATTAGGACAAAAGTCATACTTTCTTCTGGCAATCCACCCACAACTGAAAACATTGTCAGTTTTATCACAAGCAGATTATATTCTTATTCTTGTTTCTTAATGTCCAAGCCCAAATTGCATCTAACAGATATTCTAGATTTTGCTGTCAACCATGATTTGTATTTGTCTTTACATATTGTTTCTGCCTTTCTGTCAAATCAAAAGCAAGTAGCATCATGTACCTTCATAACACCTCATGGACTTTGGGCAAAACAAATGCTATTCATACTTGGTAAGTAGATACACTTCGATAAGACCTCATGCAGATATTGATTGATGAATTAGAGATGAAAGGATGAAAAGACGAGAAATAGCTGATCTCATCTGGTAAACACTCACAAGAGTATAACTGTTAGAATATAAGGCTTACCTGTGTAATAAAGTCGCCCTAGTTACTTAGGCTATAAAAGCTAGGATTTCCATCATTATTAGCTTTCATGGTTTTGGATAAATAAGACCTCTCAAAGTCTTTATAAGAGAGGTGAATCTCATTGTAACAATTGCACTAATAATCATAATATCAATGAGGGTTACTGCATAAATCTCTCTTGTATTTCTGTGACGCAACCCCATCTAGGGTTCCAGCTCTTGTAAATGATATCAAAGAAGAAAGATCTGATATCCGCATTAAAGGCAAGTCTGCGGTGAAAGCTTCCTACTTTTTATGGACTTTCACAGATGGGAGGAGACCCTATATAAAGAATCACTTATAAAGGATAGATCAACTAAGATGGTTGTGAAGTGATCTCGGGGACCCTTTCCTAAGGGGAGGCTCAAGAATGGGACTTGCTTGCTTCTTAGCAAGGTAAAAAGCTTTCTAGGATAAGAGGCTGAGGATTTAAGGGCTAGGTTCAAGGAGTGTGAATTGTAAAGGAGCTTCCAAAACCCTAAAATCCTTATTGAACTTGGTTTCACAAGTGGTTTTTGAAGAATTAACCTTTCAAAGGTATGGGACCACACGGGACCAAGTGGACCCAGGTTATGTTAAGGGGAGGGAGTTTAGCAACCAATGATAATCTTAACCTAAACAAGGAAGGGGAAAGGATCAAAACAAGAGTTTCCACTTAGAAGTGTCAAATTGATCCTATGAGGTACTAGCCTAGGGAACACCAGGGCAAAGTTTGGTCTCAGGGGTAGGGTTGGGATATCTGGCAATCCCACCGTCGGAATTTCAAATATGGATGAGACCTTGAGGACACACCAGTGCAGTAGAGGCCAAAAGATCGAACTTTTTCTATGGCTACTTTGTCGGGAAAATGATGCCCTAGGTGGCCCAATGTGGCTAGACCTAGAAAAAAGGGGAAAAGTGAAGAAAAAAAGGTTTTAAGGTGATCACCTTATGGTGGATCAGTGTCTAATTCCTTTGGGGATATGGAGTCAAGAAGAATTAATAAATTCAATCTCGTTTCCAACTCAAGGAGGCTTTATGGGAAACTTTGTTTAGCATTAAGGCAAAAAAGAAAGTGACCTTAAAGCATTTATACTTCGTTTGCAAATCAAGATGGCTTATCAAGATAATTTTGATCTCTAGGAAAATTCATTCAACAAACATGGCCCATACATAGAGATATGCTATATAGAAACATAATTCCACAATGAAGCAGCAAATGCATGCAGCAATTAGCCCTAAAGTAGCGAAAATCCCATCATCAATGTATGATCATGGGACAAAGTAAAAGAAAATAGCATCAAAATTGTACTTAATGTAAGAGAATATATCCAACCATCAATACATTTTCGAATTAAGAAGCTCCAAGATAAGAAAGCGCAATCCAACCATCAAAATTCATCCATGCTCCAATTTCGTCCACCAAGAAGGAAATTTTAAATTATCAAGAGAGAGAATGATCCAGTCCAAGTGATGATACAAAATGAATTCATGTCTCTCCTATTTATACACTCATTAGGAGTTTGAATTACCTAATTTGAGCCTACATTAGCCCATCAAATAAAATAATGTGCAAATAACTGACTTTTGGTGACAAGCCCACCAAACTAGCTCATAAACAAGATAGCAAGCCTCTCAAGAGGTCGAATAATCAATAATGCATGTTGTTGGGCTCTCTAAGAGGCCTGATGAAATCCATAAGTGCCAAAATGATGAATTGGACTTCCAAAAGTAATGGACAAGGGGTTGGCCCCTTGTTCTCCACATACTAAACCTGTGGTGCTCCCAATGGCTGTGAGGGCACACAAATGACCTCATGGGTCTCCAAGTGAGTTGAAGATGCCTGTAGACCATATGTAAGGGCTCAGATGATGGTGTAAGTGATGTCACATCAACATGCAAGTCCTAGGTTATCTGCCAAGTGCATGGTACAACTGTGGGGTTGGCTAGGCAAAGGTGAACCAAGTGCATCTTCCTTGTCCAGTAGATGAATCTCAAGCAATCTCTGAACATCTCTGGGGATCAATGAAGCGTTGTCTACTGTTGTGGAGGCTCGTGGCTTTCAACACACCCTACACGTGCCAATGTAGGCCTCTGGAGGGTTAAGACCCCGTATAGGGAGACCAAACCCAAGATGGAGACCACCTGCAATCTTGCATAAAATCCAATGCGTCCCCTAGCCTTCCAGTACAAGTCATCAAGGAAATCGAGTAAAAGAGCTTACAAATCATGGACAATATGTGGGGACTTCATAATGGCATGCCCTTCCATAATGGGTTTTGGCATGTGCTAATGTCTCCAAGCTCCAAATGGGGTTAATCAAGCATCCTATTAGGCGGTTTCTACTTCTAAAGGAGATAATATGTCCAAGGTACATCATTTGAAAGGTGGTGGCATGTGGTAAAAAGATGAATGGAGTAGGGAATGAAAAGGGGCATCCCTGGGCCACATGTTGGCGTACAAGGGTAGTTAGTAAAAGGGAAGCCCACACTTGGTATATAATGTATAGGAGGGAGCAATCATGGTACATGAAGTGCCCCGGCCTTGATTTTTCCACCCTTCTTTATATGTCTTTTGCCTTTTATGATTTTTCTTTAATTAATTGCTCAGGGCTCAAAGGGTAAGAGCATGATGTGTGAGATACAGTAGTGGACACCCCTTTTAAGGTAGGGCAGTTCATTGCCCACCAAGGGTTGGAACAACCATGGGTTCCTAACTGACAAAACAGGGCTCATCTAGGGCCTATAGGAACTAGGGTGATGGCCATGATGATGGGGTAGAGCTCAAGTATTGGATTTTGCCCATGTGCTAAATGTGTTTGTCCCGACCATCTTTTGCAAATTGTGGTACATTTTCCTGTTGCATGTGGCCAATTTCAACCTCCGAGGCATCATTCCAAGCCTGACCCAAGGTGTGGGCAAGGGGAAGGGGAATGCTAACGCTATGTGGACCCAATAGAGGAATGCAGACCCAGGTGGGAGAAATGATGAATGGAGTTATAATGAGTGAAAGGGGTGTAATATATATGGATGAGGGAGCGGGACCATGCAACCAAAATCAGGGTTTCCCATTAAGTACCATCCCTAAAGCTATGTTGCAGGAAACGTAGGGCAAGGGGGCGTTTCCGTATGGAAACAAGTACAAAACGCTGAAACGCATGTGGTACGGCCTTGAAACGCATTTCAGGCCGTACTACCACGTTTCACGAAACTAAAACGTGGCCAGTACGACCTGAAAAGCGTTTTAGGGCCGTACAACTCACGTTTTAGCGTTTTACTTGTGTTTTTTTTTATTTATTTTTTTAATTTGTTTTCTAATTTCTTTTTAGGTTATCCTAGTGACTTCTAGTTGCTTCTAGATGCCAATCTAAAGTTATAAAAGTGAACTTTTGCCCTAGTGTTGATATGCAGTTCATCAAGAAGTTTGAGGCATATGCAATTCATGGTAATGTTAAATTCTTAAAGTAAAAGTGATATTCTCCTTTATTTTTCATTTTCATCATTTTTTATCATTTTTACTTAAATTTTTAACATTACCATGAAATGACTCAGGATGTTTGAGAGTGGTTTCGCCCTCATTGGATTTCATATGGAGAAAGTAGAATTTAGATCTCACTCAAAATCCAGCATACTTATCTGTTTTTTAGGATTTCAGGATTGGGGGGATTGCGATGTTTCCATTGGATTTTATCATGTACTAGGGTATGGAACTTGTATTTAATCAAGAGAACCAAGCCCTCTATGCAGGGGAGACTCCCAATAATGAAGAGCATGTAGGGTACCAGGGTATGAAACTTGTATTTAATCAAGAGCACTAAGGTTGTTTGACTATGTAGGAGGAGACTCCCAATCAAGCACGAGACAAGAAATTAGAAATTTCTCGTGGCTGATTTTGGATATTTCTATTTTCATTATGTGATCATTCATGAGTAAATGTGAAGTAAATTTAGAGACTTATAGTTTATGCATTGACAATTGACAATTTTATCATAATGTAATAAATTAGAATGTATCATATATGCTTTTTGATTGCACATATTTCTTAAATGTCCTAATATATATATATATATATATATATATATATATATATATATTCGCGTTTTCCCGTTTCCAAAATTTGGGTAGGTCGCATTTCGTATCGGTTCCCATTTCGGGTCCAAAGTTAACATCCAAAAAGAACTCTAGAGAACAAGAGCACAGACCTGCCCACTCTTTCCGTTGAATCCCCCCATTAAGCCATGCCCAAAAGTATCCCATGATAAGTAAACTACAATACTCAATTACAAATGACAAGGCGTACCTTTACATTCGGGAGGCCCATCTTCAAACATACGATCATGACAGATGGGTGAGGGACCACATGGCTAGCTCAGGTTGCAGAGAAACGGCACAATGAGCTAGTTGGTGGCTGCAAGGGGCTGTTGGCTGCAAGCTGAGGACCATCTTGGAGAAAAAATTTCTCTTAGGGATATCACCCACAAAATGGTGGGTAACAGGATCCAACTTCTTTCTCTTGTCCTTTGGTATATGAACATAGACAAGACATCCAAAACTTCGGAGATGATCTACGCTTGGTTTCTTCCCACTGAATACTTCTTCAGGAGTCAAGTTATCTAGTGACCTGTGGGCACTTTGATTTCGAATGTATACAGATGTCTTCATAGCTTCACCCCACAGAAATTTCAGCAGATCTTGATCATGTATCATAGCTTTTACACTTTCTTCAATGGGCCAATTCTTTCGTTCTGCAACTCCATTTTGCTCGGGATTATATGGGACTATCAGCTCCCTCTTAATCCCAAACTCCTTACAGGAGGCTATAGGTTCTTTTGATGTATATTATCCTCCATTATTAGACCTTAATATCTTGATTCTCCTTTTTATAAGTTTCTCTACTTCAGCTTTGAATTCTTGAAATTTGATAAATACTTCATCCTTGGATTTCATTAAGTAAACCCAAGTTTTCCTGGAGTGGTCATCTATAAATGTGACATAATATAGATGACCTCCAAGTGACTTTGGAGTCATAGGACCACAAACATCAGAATGAATAAGATACAAAATTTCTTTTGACCTTGAAGCACTGCTTCCAAATGGTCTCTTGGTGTTCTTACCCAATGCACATCCCTTGCAAACTCCTTCATGATCTTCTTTTAGTTCAGGGATGCCATTTACTATGGTATTTAGGGTTGGTAAGATTTTGTAGTGGAGATGACCAAATCTTCTATGCCAAAGTTCACATGGGCTAACTTCAATGTGAACCAAAGCTTGAGTGAGGGGAGTTATCAATCTATAGAGTCTTCCTTCATAAATCCCAATCATTCTAGCATCTTCTATGCTTGAGTTTTTACCCCATACTACAACCTTTCCATCAATGAATGCAACTTGATCACCCTTGTCTTCTAAGCATGAAATGGAAAGTAAATTTTTGTGCAAACCTGGAACAAATAAGATATTGTTGAGATGAATGTTTCCTCCATTTTCTAGCTCAATCAAAGTTGATCCAATTCCTCTCACAGGGTAGCTTTTATTATCACCAAGTTCTACGGAGTAAGAGGACTTCCCTTTTGATAATGTCTTCAATTGCTTGTGTTGACCAATCATATGCCATGATGCTCCACTATCGATCACCCAAATATTCGCATCTTGACATGTGCTAGTGAGTGCTAAGAACAATCCTTCATCCTTTATAGATGTCTTGGTCACTTCCTTATTATAAGAAAATAGGAGATCCCATACTTCTTCGTTGCCCTTCTTGAGTTGACTTGACACCTTTGCACACTTCTTTAGGAACTTCTTCAATGTAGTAGAGATCTTCATAATGCCCTTAGCCAACCTTAGCTCTAATACCATGTTGAGAAACCTACAAGGAAATAGTTAAGATGATTTCTCTTTTGTTGATCACTGCTTGTGATGTCTTTTTACTTTTTCTTACTTATTAGCTTCTTCACTTATTATTATGTTTGTATATAAATCAAGCAGCAACCAAAACAAGAAGAACAATAGTACACAAGAACACAAAATTTAGGTTGCAAGCCAGGACCAAAACCTCTCCACCTGAGAGGAAAACCCGCAAATCTCCTCTTCAGATAGATTCTTCAATTGACGAATTCCAAGACCTCTAGACCAAGACTAATACCCTCCAAAACCAAGTCCAACCCTTCCGAATGATGTGCTTCCTTTATACAAGTCAAACCCAGTCAAATATCTTCCAATAGCACAACTTCCACCTCCCAGCTTCAGAATTTTGGCCTCTGCTACAGGTCTGAAATTTTCGGCCCCCAGCAACTGTTGTTGCCTCCACACGTGTGATTGAATTTAGTCTTCCCAAGCCTCCCAGCAACTTTGCTTGCTTTGCTTCCTTGTCTAGGGCTAGAAGGTGACCTACTGAGTCCTTCCAACAATTGTATTCTCTTCCAATAGATAGAGAATTTTGACCTTGAAGCAGCAAACCCTACCTTCCTTCTTCACATGTGTGAGAGAGATTTAGCCCAAATCTTCTTCGTTCTCTCCCTTATTTGTTGCCTTCTTCATCCTCCTTCACTTGAATAAGTGAGAGATGAATGTGTTCCAAGGAGGTCGAGTTCCCGCCTTTATATAGGCTTCTTAAGGTGGACATGGCTCCTCAAAATAGGTCGACTTCCCAACTGACACACTGACTTGGTCTTGGAGGGTATTTTGACACTTTTAATGACAAATATTGATTTTCTTTACAAGTTACAATGTGCCCAATGGGGTCTTCAACTTATGACAATGACTCTTTTGACTTCTTGACCTAGGACAAACCCTAGAAGCACTCAATCGATGCTTGACCTCTAAAATAAAAGACCTTCAGCATGAAACCCATACTACAAAAACAATAATAATATTTTTTCTTTCATTTTACAATATACAAGAATCAAAAGTACATTTCATATTTATGAAGACCGAAACTAGTTCCACATTTTTCAACACTTGCCAGTTCAGCCAGTGTGTATTTCAGGGTTAATAGTGCGTGTGTCAAGACCGAAAAAGGACATCCAGAGATAGAGTGACTTGCCCAGAGGAGGAATAGCAGGCAATGCGAATTTTGGGAAGGACACCAGAGGCGAGTCTGAATTATCCAAATGCAAATCTACGCATTCCAGTGAGGAGTACGAGTAGTAGGAAGAAGGTTGAGTAAGTTACTAGAAGGAGAAAGATATTTCGAGCATATAGTTCTCCAGTTTAATTAAGTTTCGCAAAAACGGCTGCATCAGGACTCAGAGATAGAGACAGATTAGGCGGGGCCTCTAACTTTGGCGTCTGGAAGGCTAGAATGCAATTCGTATTGGATAAGCACAGTTTGAAGGAATTTGTGACCGCAATAATGGTTGACCCAATAGATCCATGACAATTAGCAACCTACAAGAAGGAGATGGCCAAAGCCAAGCAGATGGTCCTTGACGAAATTCAGGATCATATCGTCCCACATATTGCAAACAAAAATACAACAAAGGACATGTGGGATGTTCTCGTGAAGTTGTACGAGGATCCATCTGAGAATCAAAAGATGATTATCAAGGAGAAGTTGAGAATGGTCAAGATGCAGAAAGCGTTACATCCTATCTCACTAGGATTCAAACGGTCAAAGATGAACTTCTTGTTGTTGGTGAAAAACCAGCAGATAGTGAGTTGGTGTGCACAACACTCAACGGGCTCACCAAGGAGTGGCGTACATTCGTCCAAGTGATTTATGGGCGAGACACACTTCCTGGTTGGGAGCGCTTATGGAGTGACTTCACTTAAGAGAAGCTAAGGCTCAACCTCACAATGATGCTACCAACAATAGTAATAAAGGACCTAAGGTTGAAAAGGAGGAGGAAAATATAGCCCTTAGCCCTTGAAGAAAAGGGGAAAGAAAAGATGGGTCCCAGTCAGGGACAAGAATCAATGGGAGAGAAGAAGAAGAAGGACCTGTTGAAGGTCAAGTGCTTTGGATGTGGTGAGTTTGGTCACTATGTCACCCAATGTCCGAAGAGAAAGAAGGACAAGAAGGGAAACAGACCGCAACATCGGCATAGATTGATGACCTGTTCGCTAGATTGGAGGATGAGTTCGCTATATTTGCAGCATTATCCTCAGATGGAGGAGGAGAATGATACTCCATTATGCGAGATTGGGCACAATCTGAGGGAAGAGCAACAAGAGATTTAGATCTAGCCAAGGAGGGCTTAATCAGTTGATCATTCCAGTTGTTGTGTATTCCTCATATGGATCAGTACCCTTGCTATGGGAGCCCACAATAGTAAAGTAGCAGGAGGATTTAAGTGTCAACAAGGCACAGTCAGATTCTTGAGGAATAGTGCAAAGCTAGTGTGAAAATTTCTAAACATAAATTCTATTACTACAGCAACTAATTTATTTCACCTACTTATTATTCCCAATAAGTTATATATGAAATCCCTCCAGTAAATATTAAAATAAATTCTACTGCAGATATCACATCATTATACAGAAACAAATATACACACAAGAATCAATCACATCAACACAGTTTTTTTGGACAATTGTCCCCGGAAAAACCCAATGCGGGAAAACCGTTGCAGTAGAGGAGGGTTTTATTAATCTTCAGCAACAATCGCTTTTACAAAAAAATTTACATTGACACTGGGAGAAAACACCTAAGACTTTCTGACAACCTGGAGAGCTCCCTTTCTCTACTGCGTCAACCTTGCGTCATTCTACATGGCTCTAGTCCCTCTATGTTGTCTCTCAGAGTCCTGCGTCACTTCTTCTGAGCTCCCTAACTGCAACTCATCCCCCCTCTTCCTCCACCCTGCAACTATCCCTCTGAAATCGATCTGCTTCTCTCTGAGAATTGATTTTCCTTGGGGTACTGAGTATCAGTTGGTGTGTCCAAATGACCCTCAAGTCTTCTCTTATACTTTTCCTATTGATGAATCAATGACCGAGATTAAGTCCCTAATCAACGACTAAGATTAAAACAAACTTGATCCTCATCTCTTAGAAGCTTCCCATCCTTATCTTTATTAATACCTGTTAATATTTTTATTTTCCTAAGTTTAGACTTAGGAACCCAAAAAGAAATGCCCCTCCTCCTGCCACACCTCCAAACCCAAAAAGTAATGCATCAAGCCGATGTCCTTCATCTCAAACTCCGCCGCAAGATCTCTCTTGCAGTGCTCTATGAGTCTCTCTGCACCTGTAATGATCAAGTCATCCACATACAGCACCAGAATGAGAGGCTCCTCACCAATCACAATAAAGTAAAGGTTCGGATCTGCCTCACTCTTTGTGAAACCCATCCCCTGCAAGTATGCATCTATCCTGGAGTACCAAGCTCTGGGAGCTTGCTTCAGGCCATAAAGGGCCTTCTTCAATCTGCACACATGGGACTCCTTCCCATGCACCTCAAAGCCCTGTGGCTGCTCAATGTACACCTCCTCCTGTATGAAGCCATTGAGAAATGCGGTCTTCACATCCATCTGGTGGATCTTCCAACCCATCTCTGCTGCTATCGATATAATGGAGCGGATCGAAGTATATCGAGCCACGGGAGCGAAGGTCTCCTCATAATCAACTCCCTCTACCTGGGAGAACCCTCTAGCCACAAACCTCGCTTTGAATTTCTCAATGCTGCCATCTGCAGCATGCTTTACCTTGTAAAGCCATCTGGAAGTAACCACGGATTTGCCCTCACGCCTCGGCACCACCTCCCAAACATCATTCTTCATGATAGAAGAATACTCCTCCTGCATGGCCTCTCTCCAGACCTGCTGGCTAGCTGCCTCCTCATAGCTAGAAGGCTCAGAGTCAAGGATGCTGGTAACCATCGCCATATAACTACAAAACCTCTCAGGTGGTCTACTCTCTCTGACCGGCCTCTTCGGCTCAGCAACAGATGTGGCATCTCTAAAGGTGTCCTGAAGCCACTTGGGCTTCCTCTTCCCTGAGCATGCTTCTCCCATAGGAGAATGAAACTCCTCCTCCTCATCACCATCAGTAGCCTGAACTCCTGACTGTCTGTCTGCTGTCCTCCTGCCTGCACCTGAACCTGTAGAAGCTGAGGTACCGTGTGAACTGTCCATCAGTGGACTCCCTAGTGAACTGCTCTGTGAACTGCTCTGCATGCTGCCCGGAGCACCACCCCTCTGGCTCGGCGAGCCACTGCTCACTGATGGACCTGACATCCTCATAGATGTACCTCCAGATCCTCCTGATCCCTGCCCACTGGATCCCTGCGACTGACTCAACTGTTGCTGAGGGTCTGACTGATCCCTCCCGTGACCTCCTAAAGACCCTGTCCTCCTTGAACTTCACATCCCGTCTGACAACAACTCTCCTCTGTGCAGGAATGTAAATCCGAAAGGCCTTTGAGGTCTCACTGTAGCCCACAAAGATACCCTTCTCTGCGGTGGGCTCTAGTTTGGTCCTCTTCTCCTTGGGTATATAGGAGTATGTAATGCATCCAAAGATATGAAGATGACCAAGATCAGGCTTCTTCCCAGAGAAAGCCTCCTCCGGAGTCATGTGCCCCAAGGCACGATGCGGACTCCTGTTCTGCAAGTAAACAGCTGTGTTGCAGGCCTCTGCCCACAAGAACAATGGCAACCCCTGATCATGTAACATGGCTTTAGCAGCCCCTATGATGGATCTGTTCTTCCTCTCTGCAACCCCGTTCTGCTGGGGGTTGTAAGGAACAGTGAACTCCCTCCTAATGCCTGCCTCCGCACAATAGTCAACAAACTCTCCAAGGGTGTACTCTCCTCCATTGTCCGACCTCAGGGACTTGATCTTCCGACCTGTCTGTGTCTCCACAAGAGCTCTGAACTCCTGAAACCGCTTGAAGACCTCACTCTTGGTCTTCAAGAAATAAATCCAGGTCCTCCTGGAGTGATCATCAATGAATAAAACATAGTACTCATATCCACTCAAGGAAACATGAGACATCCGACCGCTCACATCAGAATGAATCAAATCAAGTATCCCAGTCGCTCTGCTGTCACTGCTGGGAAAAGGGGATTTGGCAAACTTGCCCATCGCACAACCTCTGCAAGTATCATGGTGATCAGTACTGAAATCTGGCACACCTGTAGTGATCTCCCGCAATGTCCTCAAGGCTCCATGAGACATGTGCCCCATCCTGCGGTGCCAAATCTCACACAGCTCAGAACTGCTAGCTCTGCTGTCGGTACTACTGCTCAATGCCAAAAGGGGCTGGAATGCAAACTTGTACACCTTTGCATGGCGTACACCTATCACTCTCGCTGAATCAGCTGGAGTGCCCCTGGGATACATCAACACCTGTCCTCCCCTGAACAATAACTCATATCCTCTGTCCTCCAAAGCTGAGACGGATATGAGGTTCTTCCTCATCCCTGGCACATAAAGAACATCTGACACTTTCAAGGGAGGTCTGGACTCCCTCTGAAATGTCAGTGTACCCACCCCGACTGCTCTAACAACTCTGTCATCACCGAGTACTACCTTAATATTAGTGCCACTCTCTGAAAGCTCTGAGAAGTACTCCCGGACTCCTGTCATGTGGCGTGAAGCCCCACTGTCCACATACCAGATACCTGTAGATGCTCCGCTAATCGAGGGAAAAGCATGCTCCCTCTGAACCTGTGTGGCAGGTGATCCTGCACTAGAGGACTCACATGCAATGAACGCAAACTCCCGGTCAAAACGACCTGCAAAGTCCTCAATCTCAGCTGAAGCTGCCACATCCTGGTTCTTCCCCTTCTTCTTCTTCTTCTCCGGACACACAACTGCATAGTGTCCCATCTTCTGACAATTCCAACACTTCACTTTGGAATATTCCTTCTGTGAGTTACCCTGTTTACCTTTACCTTTGTCTTTGCCTCCACCACCGCTTGTGGAAGCCTGCTTCTTCCCTTTGCCTTTCTTGCCTCCTGCCACCAGTGCTACGTCCTCATCCTGCTCAACTGGCTTGGCTGCCCCAAGCTGTCCTTTCCTGATCTCTGTCTGAATGCAATCATCCCAAAACCTCTCCCATGTGGGAAGGGTCTCACGTGCACAAACTCCATCAGCAAAGTTCAACCATGAACGGGGGAGGCCATTCACTGCAATACGCACCAACTCAGTGGATGGAATGGCCTCTCCAATCGCTACCAACTCATCTCTCACATTGGTAATCTTCGTGAGATATCCAGCTGCACTATCATTCCCCATCTTAATGTTCTTCAGCTTCTCCTTCAGGACCATCTTCCGGTTCTCATTGGTACTCTGGTAGAGATTGGACAATGTTGTCCACATCTCATGGGCATTGCTCTTTCCTCTCACATGAGGAATGCAATGGTCTTTGATTCCGTCTAGAATCAACCTCTTACCCTTGTTGTTCTTTTTATTATAAGCTGTCAACTGAGTTGCATCAGTAGGCACAACAACAGGGTGTTGTGCTGTATGCACCATGATATCCCAGACTTCTGCCTCCTCAAAGATACTCTGCATTCTCTCCTTCCAAACGCTGTAATTTGCATGCCCATCCAACCTATCCTCCACCCTCAATCCCAATGACATCTTGCTGTCCTAAAACTGAAAAATAGCACTGCTGTGGTAAAGATAAAACTGTTGTTTATGAAAAATCAGCTTGCTGGAATTTTCTGAGTGAAAAAATCAGCGGCTGTATTTTTTTCCTTTTGTTGTCCCAAACTGCCCTTCAGCACTCAAGCTTTGATACCATGTAAAATTTTCTGTTTTCCCACCCCGGTTTTCAGTTTCACCTTATTTCTCCCATGTAGTTAAATGCCCATTCCCATAGCCATACATTTAACAGACTGAAAAAATAAATATTGCTGAAAACACAAATTCTGGAAATTTTTCAGAGTGCTGGAAATTGCAGAAATAAAAAATCAGCAATTAAAACAGCCATTAAAACACATTTAAACTCGGTGATTTTTGGTCAACTTGACCCTGGAAAAACCCCCTACAACTCTTGGGGAAAACCAGTTTGAGAGCTCTTCTTTATTTCTGGAAAATGCCTTTTACAGAGAAAAAAAATTTCAGCAAAACAGAAATTTTTCCAGCAAGCAAACTTATCTGTTTTTCAGCTAACAGACAATCTGGAAAATGGTTGTACGAGCTGTACGGACCGTACGGACTGTACGGACGGCCGTACGGACTTGTACGGACAGACCTCGAAATTCGTGCAGAAAATCGCCTCCTCGATATTCGTGCTGAAAATCAATTTTTTCACTGTTTTGCTCACTAAATCTGCCTTTTTCTGCTTGTTCTTTGAGCTGTACGGATTTGCTGAAGTGCTGCCTTGGTATGTGTGCCAAACTGCTGCCTCTTTCTCCTCCTTGTCCAGAAATCTCCTTTGCTCTCTTGCTCTCCTTCTCCCAATCTGCTCATGAAAGAATGAATGATCTTTTTCCTCATTTTCCTCCCTTAACCCAACCCTAAATGACTTTTGGGTGATCCCTAAATCCAATGGCTGAAATAGATTTAGATCAATGGCTGAGATTAAATGCTCATTTAAATCTCACTTTCTATTTTTTAATTCACCCCACTTTAATAAAGACCCACTTAGTCATTTATTTCCAAAGTCACTTTTCCTTTCTAATTTTTCATTGACTTTATAAAGTCACTTTAAAATTAGACTTAGTAACTTTATCACTTAAAGTCACTTTCAAATTAGATTTAACTTTATAAAAATTATAAAGTTACTTTAGGAGATAAATTAAATTCTTTTGGACACTTTTCCCTAGGCCAAAGATCAAAGCCTTAGGGAACCACCTGTCCTCTGGTACCAAATTTCAACAGATCATTGGAGTAGTCATAGGCCTACAGTCTTGCATCCTGAATCTCTTCAAGATTTATGTAGCATATCTCCCTTGCCCAAGGAAGATCTCACCCTTCTGCTGCCAAACTTCCAACCACTGGAAATAATGCATATTTCCTAAATCCTTCATGACGAATTCTGTGGCTAGATTCTTCTTGTAATCCTCGATGAGCCTGGATGATCCTGTCAAGAAGAGATCATCCACATATAATACTAGGACTAGAGGCTCATTCTCTACAACCAGATAGTAGAGATTGGGATCTGCATCACTCTTGATGAACCCCATCTTCTGCAAGTAGCCATCAATTCGACCATACCATGCTCTAGGTGCCTGTTTAAGCCCATACAAGGCTTTCTTTAATCTGCATACATGAGATTTCTTCTCATGTGTCTCAAAGCCTTCTGGCTGTTCAATGTATACTTCCTCTTCTATTACCCCGTTCAAGAATGTCATCTTGACATCCATCTGATGAATCTCCCACCCCATCTGAGCTGCAAGAGATATCACGGTTCTAATAGATGTATACCTGGCTACTGGGGCGAAGGTTTCTTCATAGTCTATTATTTCCTTCTAAGCATACCCCTTAGCCACAAACCTGGCTTTGTATTTCTCCACATTGTTGTCTGCAGCATATTTGATCTTATGGATCCATCTCAAACCTACCACTAATCTGTCCTGAGGCCTAGGCACCACTTCCTAGACATCATTCACCATTATAGAGTTGTATTCCTCCACCATCGCATCCACCCATACTTGATGTTGAACGGCCTCCTGAAAACTGGAGGGTTCCCCAACCTGAGCTACTAAGGCCTGGTATCTGTCTGGCTGTCTTCGCTCCCTTTTACTGTTCCTGGGTGCACCAATGAATTCTTCTGCATCCCATAGAATTTGTCGGAGTTCTCGGCTCGTTCTTCCTCTAGTAGTAGGCACATCTGTCAACTCTTCCTCTTCCTGTGATTCCTCCTGTTCTGAAGGAGAATTTCTAGTACTAGCTTCCGCTGGTTGAAGTGGTTTGACCAACGGCTCATCTTTTGACTGCTCCTCGGAAGGCATTTCTCGAGATTTTCTGAAAGCTCTATCCTCCATGAACTTTACATCTCGCTGAACTACTACCTTCCTGCTCCCTGGAAGATAGACTCTATATGCCTTAGCATTCTCGCTATATCCCACAAGATATCATTTCTCTGCAGTTTGATCTAACTTCTTCCTCTTCTCCTCAGGTATACGATAATATGCTAAACTCCCAAATATCCTGAAATGACTAACTTCAGGTGTCTTCCCAGTGAAGACCTTTTCTGGAGTAATCTTGCCCAATGCCCTATGAGGAGTTCTATTCTGGACATAGACTGTCGTGCTGCATGCTTCTGCCCACAGGAATTTTGGCATATCCTGATCATACAACATAGCCCTAGTTGCTTCCACAATAGCCCTGTTCTTCCTTTCTGCTACTCCATTCTACTCCGAAAGGGAATTGTCCACTCTCTTCTGATGCCATCCCTAGCGCAAAAATCATTTAAGTCATTGTCAACATATTGTCTGAGCGCAACACTTTTATCTTCTTTCCTGTCAGATTCTCCACTAGAGCCTTAAACTCTTTGAATTGACCGAAAACCTCATCTTTGGTTTTCAGAAAATAGATCCAAGTCTTCCTAGAATGGTCATCGACGAAGGTGACGAAGTATTCGGCACCACTAAGAGCTTTTGTGGACATCGGTCCACAGATGTCTGTGTGTATCAATCCTAGTACATTCTTGGCCCTATTGTTACTTCTTGGAAACGCTGCTTTGGCATACTTGCCCAGAGCACACCCTCTACATACATCATCTCATTCAGTATTAAGATCTGGAACTCGTATTACAATTTTTCTGAGAATTCTCAGGGCCCCATGGTGCAAATGTCCCATCCTTTTGTGCTATAGTTCATTCAAATCTTTGTCTCCATTACTGCCTATCAGTGCCATTAGTGATTCTAGCTGTAATCTGTACAACCTGTTACTTCTAATTCCAATCCAAACCTTCTTTTTCCAACTCGGGTGTTTGACATATACTTTCTCCTTAATGAAGAAAACGTCATAGCCCTTGTTTTGAAGTTGAGATACAGAAAGTAAGTTCATCCCCAGTCCTGGCACATGCAGCACATTGGTAGCTCGGAACCGCTCTCCTGTTTCTGTTTGAAAAACTATAGTACCTTTCCCTACTGGAGTACACTTTGCCTTATTCCCCATGGTGATCTGAAAATTCATTCTTTCTTCCTGATAATCTGAAAAACATTCTCGGATTCTTGTCATATGCCAGGAAGCTCCACTATCTATATACCAAACCTCTGAGGAGGCAGAGCTTGCTACGCAAGCAACTTCTTCCAATCTGGAAGCCAATATAGAATAATCGTAGTTTGTTTCTCTTGTGCATTCTTCTGAAAATTTGCACGAGTCTCGAGTGGATGGCTCTGCATCATGCTCTTGACCCATAATTGATTTTCCCTTCCTATCGCTAAATCTTTGCTCTAATACCATGTGAAAAATTCTAAACAGAAATTCTATTACTACAGCAACTAATTTATTTCACCTACTTATTATTCCCAATAAGTTATTTATGAAATCCCTTCAGTAAATATTAAAATAAATTCTACTACAAATATCACATCATTATACAGAAACAAATATATGCACAAGAATCAATCACATCAACACAGTTATTTTTGGACAATTGTCCCCAGAAAAACCCAATGTGGGAAAACTGGTACAACAGAGGAGAGTTTTATTAATCTTCAGCAACAATCATTTTTACAGAAAAAATTACATTGACATTGGGAGAAAACACCTGAGACTTTTCTCCGAGACTTTCTGACAACCTAGAGAGCTCCCTTTCTCCACTACGTCAGCCCTGAATCATTTTGCGTGGCTCTGCGTAGCTCTGGTCCCTCTCTGCGTCATCCCTGCATCTCTTTGAGCTGCGTCTCCCTCTTTGTTGTCTCTCAGAGTCCCGGTGTCACTTCTTCTGAGCTCCCTGACTGTTGCTCATCCCCCTCTTCCTCCACCCTGCAACTCTCCCTCTGAAATCGATCTCCTTCTCTCTGAGAATCGATTTTCCTTGGGATACTGAGTATCTGCTGGTGTGTCTCCAAATGACCCTAAAGTCTTCTCTTATACCTTTCCTATTGATGAATCAACAACCAAGATTAAGTCCCTAATCAATGGCTATGATTAAAACAGACTTGATCCTTGTCTCTTAGAAGCTTCCCATCCTTATCTTTATTAATACCAATTAATATTTTTATCTTCCTAAGTTTAGAATTAGGAACCCAAAATATATTAATTATTTTACTAACTCCACATCCAAATGGAATTTCTCAAAACGATTTCTGAGTCTTGGAGATCTCATGTGCCTTAGCCTCTCCTCCAAATTTCAAGGCTAGAGCACATCCGATACTACCACAAATCAACAGCTAGTTCTAGTCAAATATTTGAGAGACAATTGCAAAGTCAGTTGGGCACAATAAGGTGCTTAGTAGACAGTGCAGTGCTAGTTGCAGTCAAAGACTCAAGAGACAAGTGCAGAGCCAGTTGCAGAGACTCAATGGATCAGTGAGAGATCGAGTTTCCAGTGGCAAGTGCGAATTGCTGAAAATTCGTGTGATTGAGGTTGCAGTACAAATTGGCTAGTTGCAAGTAGTAGGCGCAGTTCAGGAGAGAGTTTCTAGCCAAAGTAGGTTTCCAACATTCCAATCAAGAAGTGAGGCTAATATTTCCAGCAAAAGAGGCAAGAACAAGCTCCCCAATGGCAATGCTATGTAGTCGAGTTAGCCAATGCATGTTGCAAGCAAGAGTGCAAGTAGTAAGGAGTTTCCGAAGAGAGTTTTCGGAGATGGAACAAGTTTCCCAATAGCAGTATTGTATAGTCCACTAGGCAGGAGTGTGTGTAGTAGGGAGGATGTTGAGTTGATTTGTTGGAAGAGATTTCCCAGATCTTATTCAGAGGGAGATCGAAACTCACTATTGCAGTAGTTGCAGCAGCAATGCAGTGATAGCAGCAACGCAAAGGTAGCATCGGGCATTAGTTGTGTGAGTAGTGCAGTGGAAGCACATGTTGGTTCAATGACTATTTTTCATAATGATTTCCAATGACAGGGAGCCAAATCAGTTTGAAAATGTGAAGGAAGGAGGTCAGACACAACAATGTGGATCAGTTGGGCAATAGCATGTTCCCACAAACCAACAAGTGGTTGATATACTCACGAAGGCTCTAGGGAGAGCCAAGTTCATCTATTTCAAAGAACAGATGGGTATAGTGGAGAACACCTTCCTCGCTAAAAGGGAATGTTAGTTTTTGGAGTTTAAGGTAGCAACAGATAGGTGTTCTAGGCTCTATGCTAAGTCACATGACACGAGGACACGAGACACGGATGACACGTAAATACGAGTATTCGACACGAGATACAATGGCCTCAAAAACAGGACACGAGGGACACGTTTTATATATATTTATTAAATATATATATATATATATAATACTGAAATATAGTTCTTGAACGATATTAAATTACTGAAACAATGAAATATAGTATTAGCTTATTAATTTACTACATCAATGATGTTCAATGGTTCATTGTTCACAGTTCAGTGTTCATTCTTGAATCTTCATGTTAAACTTATTGACCTATTTAACAATTGTACAAGGCTACAAGCACATTAGAAACTACTAACTAGAAATTTAGAGCTTCGATATTAAAACCATAAAATGCATATTTTCCATTAGGTCGTCAAAATCAAAATGTATTACATAGATACTGAGGGAATGCCACTAGAAAATGCAAAAGAGTAGATACAAAATAAGTAGGAATATCATAGCTCGTCACTATCGTTAGTGGTACTGGTCATGACTCACTAGCCACGAGTCCACGACTCATCACTCTATCAATAGTCCATGTCCTCCTCCATGTCATAATCACCATCACTGCCACTGCCATCTGACTCTACCCCAACCTCTTCTTCTATGCCCAATCTAATATTTTTCGTGGGACACGTCCTAAGAGGAAAAAACGCTAGGGCACGTTTTCGCCACATCGAACACGCGTGTCTTGATTGGAGGACACGATCAAAACCTCGTTGGACACGTTTTAGGCCATATTCCATGTCCAGCACGTGAAATAAGGGACACATGACCTTGGGGGACATGTCCCGTGACTTAGGCTCTATGATGTCTAAGAGGCTAAGAAACACAAGATCTCCAAAACCCAAAAAAGGTTTGACGAGATAAGACTGAAAAATGCATTAATTAAATTAATTAGCCAATAATTTGATTATTTTCTAAGTTAGATTAAAGTTAACTAATTAAGGTAATTCGATTTTGCTCTAGAGACTTCTATTGATGGAGTCACAATGATCTAAGCCATTGATCCGAATTAGATCTTGGTTGTTGTTTGCCCAACAAAAGATTATAAGAGCAAGTCGAGGGCTTGGCGAGAGGTATCTCAATATCAGTTGAGCAATTCGACTACCTAGTTGTAGATATTCAGCAAGACACAGTTTAAGCTAGGAAAAGTATCGGAGAGAGGGAGCAGGCAGAGATTTCAGAGGAGGATTTCCTTAGTATTTTCAACCTCCGGAGGCAGGAAAGAGGAGATTGAATTATCTGTAGAAGAGGTCATACAGAGTGGTGCAAATAGCCAAAAACCCTAATGCAAGTTGCCTGAAGAGGCTTGTTTCAGTTGCCAGTTGTTAGCTAAAGGTCCCAGAGGCAAAGTGAGTCATTTCTACAAGCAGAGGGAGGTTGGACATCTCACCTGGAGGCAGATTTAGGGTTGTACAAGTTTATCTTGAGAAACAATGTACATTTCCCAGAGGCTGTGCGGATAGCCTGAGACAGTGCGAGTTGTTGGGACACAACCAGATTCAATAGTAGATGGATATCTTGGATCTCCAGTTTATTTCACCAGTTGTGATCAATATTTGTCGAAGGATTGCTAGTAAAAGGCATCCAATTGATGTACTCTCAAATAGATGCATAATAATAAAAACCTCATCTATTGCTTTGGTTTTCCCTTCAAGGTTTTTCCAGGGACAATTGTCCAAAAATAACAGTGTCATTTTTAGTGTGTGCATCTATTTCTCAATTCCAGATTTTTTTAATTTCCGTAGAGTTTTTATGGTGAAGAATGCATCAGCTATTTAATCATTATTTGCAGTTAATAACTAACAGAAGACAAATAAATTGTGTTCACTTAGAAGATTAAATTCCAATTGTTGCATTCAAGGAATTCTCACATGCTTAAGTTCAGATCTTATTCAATTTTATTCAACTCCACAATTTCGGCAAACTTAAATGAATTTGTTACAAAATGTATATACTTCATTGAATTTTGAATTTTATAAATGGAGTTCAAAAAATGTAGTAGCTAAGGAAAGTAGAATAGAATTCCATAAAACAAACAATAAGTTTTCTTATTTCATGAACAAAAGGATTAATGCACATAATTTCAAGAGGACAATTTCTTAAGCACTTTAGGTCAACCTCACAAAATTTGCAATCATTTAGGGTGTGCATGATGATTGAAACAATATTTTCCATTAAAAATTTTGAGATTAGAACTCCCAAAATTCACACGAAAGCAAAGAGTTAAGGATGTCTATTATCATTATCAAGCACCAAATGCATCTCAAAGACAACTAAGACATATTACAGGTCAACTCCAACTTATTAGGGTTTCCGGATACTTGTCCATTTATCTAGCATGTCCCTCACACCTATTCCTAGCAGTGTTCAACCAGTGGCATAGTCCAAGTTGTTGTGAATCATGTGACTTCTACAAAATACTCTAATACAACAATCCTAGCTATACTAATCGAATGTTAGGGCTAACAATCATATCACAATCTATACCATCACATGGAAATACCAAGGATGTATACATCATCTCTACCATGAGGGCTCCAAACTCGATAAGCCAACAATTAATGGGAAATATACTCCTACAAAAAATTAATCATAATGCTTAACTTAATCAACATCATAATTCAATCATGTCCACAACGATAGTGACTATATGTCCAACATAATAAGTTTAACAAAGAAACAATAATTAATGTCCTCTAGCCCATAACTAACAATTCAATTCATACATTGTGTTAGGCTCTTTGGAGTATCCAAGGCATGCTCTTAATCATCACAACAACTCCACTCTTAATCCTAAATCCTGTTTTTTAAGTATAAGTTAAAAATAGTGAATTCCAACTTGGATTGTTGTTGCACATCGATCAACAAAGGGCATATCGATACACTTCCCATGAGGAAGGATGAGGTGGAAAATCTATAGCCTAGCTCCTTGGATAGCTCCAATTATAGACAACAGGTAAGGTTTGTTTGTTGGATGTTGTATAGTCAATCTGCTTTTTGGAACTGGGTAGGAATTATGTTCTATGTATGCTCCAAACAATCCCTTGAGAAAAGCGGAAATTGTTATTTTATTGAATGGCGGCAAATTATTATTTTATTCAAATGGGGAGGCAAAAAGTGGAAAATAGACCCCCACCAATAAAATAATGAGGAAAAAGAGAGATCTAGAAGCTAGAGGGAGGTTCCATGAAGAATTATAAAAGGAGAAGGAACTAAACTTGAGTTCTCTTGAGTTGTTCAGCCAAGACAACCAGTATTGCTTAGCACATGGGAATTCCAGGCGGAAATTCCACCTCTATCTTCAAAGAACTTCATATGTCTCCCTAGTGAAGCTTTAGGAGAGTCTATTTCAGGACTTCCATTGGAGTTTATTGTAGAAAATTCACACAGAAATTTGTTATTTCTAGCGCAGAAGACAAACCCCAGAGGTCATTTGGAGTAGCACCTTTCTATTACACCTTCCGAGTATTTGCAAGAGATTTTCTACTGGTTAGAGGAGTTTGGCACCATTTTTCAGAGTTGTTCCTGTATCTTTTGGCTGGGCCAAATTTTCTCTTATAGAGCTTGCGCAGGGGTTGGAGAACAGAGTTTTTGTTGGTGTTTGGTGTTGGTATTTGCCGGGAGTTTTTAATTGGGAGTGATAGCTATTTGCCAGAGGATATTTGTCTACAATCTCTCAGGAGTTTTTAATTGGGAGTGATAGCTATTTGCCAGAGGATATTTGTCTACAATCTCTCAGCCATTTGCCGGAGAGTTTCATGATTTCTCAACAATTCCTCTCTGGTTGGGCACAAAACTGTGTAGCTGGAAATTTGCTCTATTTTGGGCATTTTGGGTCAGCTGAAATTAGCCCAAATGATTTATGGGTTTTGTTGGTTTGGGTGTGAGGAGCCTATAGCTAATTTTATAGAATTTTCTAGGCAATATTCGGGCCAGAATCGTGCATTCTTATTGTAGGGCGTATTGTTAGTTAGTTGGGCAGTTTCCATCACATTGTGGGTTTGATTTTGGCTTGGAGTTAAGCCAAACCATTTCTGGGTTTTTATGGGTTTGGTGTGAGGAGCTCCGGGTTAAATTTTCATAACTTTCTGAGTATTTTCGAGGGCGGAAATTCCAATTCTTCTCCAACAGCGGCAGTGTTAGCAACAATATTCTATGGGTGATTCGCACTTTTTGGGGCTTTCAGGGTCAGCTGGAATTAGCCCAATATTTTTCTGGGTTTGGTAGATTTTGGTGAGAGAAGCCTCCAATTAATTTTGCAGAAATTTTGGAGCAGATTTGAGGGCATAAATCACAATTCACCCCACCAAGTAGCAGAAGTAGAATTTCTGGGCAGTAATTCACAGGCACAGCTTATTGATTTCCAGTTCTATTTTGGAGGCCCGATTTATTATTGCAGCAGATCTTTTGTGGCCATCACTGCAGCTATTTCTATCGAGAGATTTGTATGTAATTGCTCCAGTAAATAAATAAAGTTGCTCAATTCTCCATTTCTTGTGTTATTTACAATTGTGGCATTTATGGGTTTATTTGGAAATGTTATTTTATTTTTGTCGCAATTTCATGGTTCTTGTTTTGCAATTGCTTGGAGAAATTTATGGTAGAAATTTTTAAGCAATTTCCCGAGAAAATTAGTAAAATTATAAACCGGTACATTACACCTAACATACACCGATGTTTCAAAAACTTCGCTTCCATAAGAAAATTTGTGAAAATGTCTACAACTTATTCATCTATAGGACAAAAGATAACTTTCAAAATGCAATCATGAATAATATTTTTGATAAGGTGCATGTGTAGCTCAATGTGTTTACTACGATGATGTTGAGTTGGATATTTAGTAAGCTTGACAAAACTCTAGTTATCACACCAAAGTGTGGTCGATGGTTGTTGCTAGAATCCAAACTCTGAAAGGATATGTAGAAGCCACAAAGCTTCTTGACTTGCATTAAATATTGCTCAATTCTCTGCTTATGCTAAGAAAGAGCAAGAGATTGTTGTTTCTTCCAAAAGCCCAAGTGACAAATCTGGAACAAAGACTAAAAACTTAACTTGCAGTAGACTTTTGATCATTAAAGTCACCAATCAATTGGAATCAATGAAACCAACCAACAAAGGAGAGACCCCCCCCCCCTAAAACTATGATGTATCCCACACTGAAATATGTCCTGAATATATCAAAGTATCATTTTTTACACATGGTAGCAACTTTGACTCCAGATTGGAAGGGAGAAAGGGCCAAACTTGAAATCTTCCATGTGAAAGCAACGAAGAAGACATGAATACATAGACTAGGAAGGGAAATTCTTTCCTCATTCTGCAATACTTGAAGGCCAAGGAAATAATGCAAATAACCTAAGTCTATCATTTCAAATTTCTTCTTAAGACTTGGATTTCACATGGTTTAAATGTTGGGGATCCTACTAGTGAGAATAAGGTCATCAACATAAAAATAAGTATTATGAGATGGTTTCCTACATTCTTGGTATGGACATTAGGGTCATAATGAGATCAAGAATAGCCAATGTCAAGAAGAAGGCTATCCATTTTTGCATGCCAAGCCCCGAACACTTGCTTAAGACCATAGAGAGATTTCTTCCAGTGGCAAATAAGGTTAGAGCCATTAAGAACATAACCAAAAGATTATTCCATGTAAAATCATAATTATATACTCAATCAAAAAGCATCTTTTAGAATGAAATAAACAAAAACATAATCTCTAATAAATTCAAGTCCAACCAACCACAATGGAATACACATAAAAATATATCCTAAAATTACAAGACTCGTACCATCGACATTTGGAAGATCTTCAGTTGGCTGCATAGCACCTGGCTTAGCTGACCTTACTATGGTTTTCAGCACACCTCCATCTCCATTTAGATCTATTACATCCCCCATATTTTCTGTCTATAATTCTGAAAAGTCCATGCCCAAAAAGTTATTAAAGTTACAATTCCAATGCTAGAACAGAGTGCATAAAACTAGGACCTTTAAAACTTGTTTAGTATGCTAACTAATAAGCATATAAACAACAAATAGACAAAGTTGTAAATATCATGTTTGTTTGACCATTCTTGCATATATCATTTCAACATGTATAAAGCACAACTTAACCATAAGGAAAAGACAAAGAGGCACAAAGTGGTCTATATTGTTGAAGCATCACTCCACTAATGGTGAATGCTTCAACACATTGAATGCAGTACAAGGACACCCATGAATGAAATAGTTTCCACATGGTGCAATATATAGACAGGAGTGCAAATGATAAAGAACCACTTACAGCCAAAAGAAAGACATGAAAACATCCTGTAGCTATGTTTTTTTTAACTTCACAAACTAAGCCAAACATGATGAAAAAGCTGAATAAAGGTTTGAATCACATTCTGACCAAGGAAACCCATAAGAAATATACAATATAGTTGCATGGAATGCTCACAGATAGCTGTCTCTCAAAAATATTCTTTGAAATATTGGGAAATGCAATGTAGGGATAAGACTGACATCTTCAGACCATATATTTATCTTTGTAATAAATTAATTGACTTTATTTCTATAATGAGAACATTTCAACTTCTTGACAGACACAAATAGAGAACGGTAAATGCCTTCTTATCAGGTGTCTTCTATAATCATTCAGCAATTCCAAACCTATGGAGCATTTTGAGAAATATTATAATATATTGCCACACAGGATACATGAATAACTAGTAATACAGCACACCAAGATAGTAAATGAAGTTAGAAAATGCAGTACAAAAATTTATGTACAATGGTGAAGAGAGAATCAGATATGTATTGTATTTCTAATGTTGCAACAATCCATATCTCACACTAACACACCATGTCTCATTACAAATTTATAATACCCTGTTTGGTTAACCACCTAACATTGCACTGGTCACCTGTATAACATTACAATGTATCACAAGTATTGATGACTAATAAATATTAATGAAATAATGCTTCTGAGGTTTTAACCCTTCTCAATACACGCGTTCAAAATTTTATAATTCATGAATTTTACAATAATAACTGTTGTGAAGATCACATATCGGTTAGCTCCCATCCACTAGGTCAGCTAGGAAACCAACCACAGTGCCTGCCAGTTTTCTTGAAGAGTCAACTGAACGTGTGATGTATCTTCGATGTAACAACTCCTTCAGACCTGGGACTTTCTTGGCATCCCAGCTGACAAGCATAGCCCTTTCTTTGAAGGTAGATTTCCATCCAATTCCCTCGGACAATATCTTACTATGAGATTGCCACAACCCTCTTTCATTGAAGGTATGATTTGACTCCCCTAGCTACTCAATAAACTGAGCATATTTCCATAGTACCCATTGTCTAAAGACTCTTAGCAGCTAAAAGTAGCATTCTAAATTGACTGGTTTTTATTATAATTCGTTTCCTTCATTTTTTTCTCTCTGGCTTACTTCCTCGGGGTAGCATAAAATTTAGATTACAGGGTAGAAAGGTTGTTTATTGCAGCATGTCTGGAATACTTTTCTGTGCAAGTTTGGGTTGAATATTTTGCTTTTTCTTAATGATTGTGACAATTATCTAACAATCCATAATATGCATCATTTTTTTCGATTAAAGAGTAATTTCTGACCAAATCCACAGTTTTAAACTATGTCACAGAATTGCATCTGTTCTGTCTGGTGCATGAATTTTTTCCTGCTGAAAATCACATTCGAAATTCAGGTTATCTGACACATTTCAGAGCAAGATTTTCCTGCAAATTGTTTGTCACGCACATTTTTTCTTGTTTTCTGCTCTGCAACCTTTTGGGGCTGCTCCCTGCAACAAAAATGTGTATACTGGGCTGCATGATTCTCCTACTCATCAGCTGTGTCAACCCTCGGGTCTGTCTTTTCCACCCCACGAGTTTCTCATTCTCTCTACCTGCATTCTGCTGCAGAAATTAGGGTCTAGAATATTTTCAAGAAGAAAACATCAGACTCATGCATATGTCAAACTGTCTCAGAAAAACTCATGATCAGTTTTCCTCCCTGCGCGAATTTTGACCTGTCACAGAAGAGTTTCTTTGCTCTGTATACACTATGGGTTTTGCACTTTGTGATTGCATGGGTGCTGTGCAGGTATGCCTCTTCGAAAATCAAGGGATTTTTCCGGTTGTATGCCTCTGAGCTCAGATTTCTGTCTCCTACTTGAGTAATTCTGAATCCATCAGTCTAGTGTGACTTTTACATCATTCTGCTGTGTCACCTCTCATCAGCATCTCTGCCTATTTCTCTGTTAACAGTTGGGTTATGGCAGCTACCTCCTCTTCTGTGTGCTTGCTGTGTTCTGTAATCAGCAATCGTCTTCCTGTGTCATTGGATCCTTGGGATATGCTCTTTTCCAACCCTTCCTTTGTCATTCTTATATGTTTTAGTCTCTTTGCCAACTTGAAAAAAAAATTACTCTCTATAGTTTACCTTATAAAAATTTAAAATATATGCATACGCCATAATTCGCCTGATGTAGTTCAACCCTCTCTTTCCTTCATCTTTCAAGCTCAGTCCCAAACAATCATTTGACTCCAGAACTGAGAATCAGTATGTTGCTCTGATACCATGTAAGAAAATGAGAGCACAAACATTTATGCACAATGGTGGAGAAAGAAGACGAGTTATATTTTATTACTAATGTTGCAACAATACATCTCTCACTCACACAGCATGTCTTAGTACAAATTTATAATATCCCCAAGTGGTTAAGGCGGTTTAACCACCTAACCGCAACATCTAACATTACATTTGACTACAAGTATTAATGGCTCATAGATATTAATGAGAGTGACAATTCTAACAAATGACGTGGTGCCTTAAGCAAAAAATACAAGAAAAAAACCAAGTCTTACTGTTTCTAGTATCCAAAAACACTGATCAGTTTTATGAATATATAAACTAAACACAAAAGCAGAAAAATGAGAGCCCAATAGGATCCTCTGAATATTCCAGACTCAAATAGATATTTGGAGGAGAAACCAACTTACTGGATAATCCTAGTCAATGTGAAGATATTTCCAACCGGAAGGGCACCTTTTTTTGCTGAGGCATGCCAAATAGCACTTTTCAATTTTTGGTGTATGAAGGGGATAAAAGGATTCTTAAAATGGGCACCCAAGGAAAGTTTGCAGCAACCTTTGAACAACTTATTTTCAAACTAAATTTACTCGTACAATAGGTTAAACCGTTAAAGTTGTTGAATTTCCACGATCTTGGGTCTAAGACAGAATCTTAGAATCTCTGACGCTACCAAAATATAAAGCAGTAAATCATATATGGACAAGTATACACAATTTTTAACAAAATATTGTACAATAATGTACAACCCAATCTTCATTATATTAAACCAATCTGAATAATACAACAGTCTATGGTATACAAGATACAATGACAATTTCGCTGCAGCCTCAATGTCGTATCTTGTCCTGCCAGTCCTTTGCTCCCGATCTGCTCTATAGCTGCCCCTTAGTCCATCAAAGAACAACGCATAGAGTCTCCAAGAGGGCTTCCTCCTATCGCTGCTGCAAGTCACGTCTACTACAATGAACACGGGCTCATCCAATCTGCTCTCTAGGCTGGCCAATACCTGAGCTCCAATCCGCCAATCTAGCAGTCACTTTTGTCCATCAAAGTGCTGCACATTAGGCTCCAAACTTCACCCAATCCCACAACAACCAATATCCTTCGTGTATGCTGCTCTAGAGCTACTTTAGGCTATCAACATGTTGCCCTCCAACAAACCAATGATGCCCAATACATCCAATGCAAGATCTGCTCTTAGGATAGACTTTTGACCATCACAAAAGGTCCTCCAAATGGCTCCCACAGGCTTCTAAACAAACTGATCCAAAACACGGATCCAACACCTACAAGAATGCACCAAAGTACATACCTTCAGCTCACTGTTTGAGGTCTGATTTTCTGCAGTCAACCTAGCCTGGTTAGGGCAAACCCACAGTCACTTCAGCCCTTAAATTCTGCCCAGATTTCCTCCTCAAGACTGCGGCTATCCTTCCTTGAGGGTCCGAGGTGGTTTGCTGCAAGTCTGGGCTGTTCTAGCCCTCAAACAACCCTCGGCCCTCCTTCAATTCTCTGTGGTTGCCCTAGATCTTCACCTACAGGTCTGCGGCTGCCCTAGATCTTCACCTACAGGTCTGCGGCAGCCTTGTTTCGGGACAGTCCCCTCATGAAACAGCCCTCAAACCTTCCAGATTTTACCCCTGTACCTCGGCCCTCCTTCCCTGCAATTCGGTTACCAAAAGGAAGCCCAAACAGCCTCTTCTTCCACGCTGGTCTTTCTCATTGCTGCGGCTTAGACAGAAGTCTGTTCTTTCCTCCAACGACCTCTTCTTATGCTTGTGTTGGACTTTTGGATGAGTGAAATAACACTCCATCACCTTGTATTTATACCAAATACAAGGGCTCCTCAAAACGTCCAACATAGGGCTTGAACAACTGTCATGTGGCTTATCATCACCAAGCCGACTTGACCATACATGTGCAAAACACACTTCTAAACTTCAAAAATTCACAACTCCATTTCTACAACTCGGAAACAGATGATCTTCGTTGCATAGGGCTTGAACAACTGTCATGTGGCTTATAATCACCAAGCTGACTTGACCATACATGTGCAAAACACACTTCTAAACTTCAAAAATTCACAACTCCATTCCTACAACTCGGAAACAGATGATCTTCGTTGCGTCAGATTCGTCTCGACAAGAGCAATCATCCTCATCCATCACATGTCAGAATGTTGGCCCAAACTACGATGGGTGCAAAAACCCCAACCTTGGGTTTCAAGCCCACAAGTGACCCTTGTGGCGCTTTGCCCTACAAACCCTAAACCCTAGGGCTTGGAGTACCTCCTAAGCTACTAAAAAATCAACAAAAGCCATTTCATATTTTAGACAGAGGTTTTGAAATGGTACGTAATCTATTTTTTTCCTTTCTAATTATATTCCCTTTATAAGAAAGCGGACCAAAGTCTGTGATATTCCCACTTAGCAACATTGCTAAGGGGAAATATCAAATTTTGCCTAGTTTTGTATAAATTCACACTAGCACTTAGTAAATGTGGGTTTAGAGGCCCCACATGAATTTTTTATTAAAGTGAAGCCCAAACGTTAGAGTATGGATGAGGAAAATCGAGCCACTAGTGGTAAATGGGGGCCACCCATAGAGAAATGCGGCCCACATGAGCATTTTGGAGGCTCTTTGACAAAAAGAGGAAGAGGCACTCATTTTGGTCATTCGTGAATATTTGAGAATTGTCTTAGACTAGCACACTTGAGCTGAAGCCAAATCTACAAGTGTTGTTTAGCACAAGAGCAATGATGTAGGAACCATTCCCCCCCCACCCAAGGATCTAGAGACATAACCTTGTTCCATACGAATCCACCACCAATTTCGGATCCACGGTTCCGCCTTTTCTTGGTGATTCATGGAAAATTGGATCCGTGGGGGCCCGATCCGCAGTTCCCGCTGCCCGATTTGCATATCCGGAAAGGATCGGGTGCAAATTTGTGGAGGTTCGGGCGTGTATCCACCATGGACCACGAACGGATCCGAGAGAAGGTGGACGGTTCCTCGAGGCTTTTTTTTTTTTTTTTTTTATTTCGAACTTTTATGTGAGGAACTACACTTTTCGAATACTCCCAAGGTGCCCCTTGATGCTCCCTAGACGCTTCCTAGATACTCCCTAATGGTAATGTTAAATTCTTAAAATAAAAGTGACATTTTCCTTTATCTTTCATTTCCACCCTTTTACTTAAACTTTTAACATTACCATGAAATGACTCAGAATGTTTGAGAGTGGTTCCAACCTCATCAGACTTCATATGGAGAAAATAGAATTTCACGTCCCATCCAAAATTCAACGAACTTAACAGTTTTCAGGATCAATGGGATTGTGGCGTTTCATTGGATTATATCATGTATGAGGGCATGTGATTGGCATTTAATCAAAAGCACCAAGCCCTATATGTACCCCAGTGTTGGTGTTGTTGATTGTTGAACTCCTTTGTCATGACCTTAGCAATTATGTACCATTCACTCAATTCAAAATCATTGATCAGGCATGTTAAGCTTTTTCTACCATATTATAAGGCTTGGATTAAGTTGTTTGATCAAAATTAGGCAATGTTGACTAATATCCCTATAGAATTGAAGTAGAGGCAAAGGCTAGACCAAAGAAGAGAAATCTAGATTCTAGATGCTGGAATAATTAATCATTGATGTACAATGGATGCCATATCTATCTTGATTTATGTAAAAATATGCATGTTTTCATGTCTTCTACAACTAATTTGACAAAAGAGATGGCTTATCAAGATAAATTCCCCAGTGGAATTATCCGTAGGAGATTTCATTCACATACATGGCCCAAACATTGAGAGATGCTATATAAAAACAATAATTCCACAAATTTGCAATTATGCAATGCAGCAATTAGCCCTATTATAGCAAAAATCTCATTCAATGCATATGACAAAAGTAAAACAAGAATAGCATTAAAAGTGTGTACTTACATGTAATAGAACATATTCGACCATAAACAATTTGACAATAAAGAAGCTCCAAGATAAAATACTCCAATCCAAACATCATAATTCATCCATGCTCCAACTCTTCATCCCAAAAAAGTGTGAAATTCTCTAAAGAGAAGAGAGATCCAATCCAAAGTGATGATACAAATGAATTCATGTCTCTCCTATTTATACACTCATTAGGAGTTCGAATTACCTAATTTGAGCCTACATTAGCCCACCAACTAAAATAATGTGCAAATAACTATCTATTGGTGACAAACTCACCAAACTAGCTCACAAACAAAATAATAAGCCTCCCAAGAGGGCAAATGATCAATAATGCATGTCGTTGGGCTCTCTAAGAGGCCTCATGAAGTCCATAAGTGCCAAAATGATGAGTTGGATTTCCAAAAGTAATGGACAAGGGGTTGGCCCATTGTTCTCCACATAATAAACTTGTGGTGCTCCCAACGGTTGTGAGAGCACACAAGTGACCTCATGGGTCTCCAAGTAAGTCGAAGATGTCTATGGACCCTCTGTAAGGGCTCAGATGATGGTGTAGGTGATGCCACACCATCCTACAAGTCCTAGGTCAACTACCAAGTGCATGGTACATCTGTGGGGCTGGCTGGGCAAACATGAACCACGTGCATCTTCCTCGTCCAATAGGTGAATCTCGAACAATCTTTGAACATCTCTGGGGATCCATGGAGTGATGTCTACTATTGTGGTGGCCCATGGCTCTCAACACACACCCTACATGTGCCAATGTAGCCCTCTAGGGGGTTAGGACACAGTATAGGGAGAACAAACCCAAGATAGAGACCACCTACAATCCTGCATAAGATCCAATGCGTCCCCTAGCCTTCCAGTACAACAAATCATCAAATAAATCAAGTAAAACAACTTACAAACCATGGACCACAGGTGGGGACTTCATAATGGTCTGCCCATTCATAATGGGCTTTGGCATGTGCTAATGTATCCAAACTCCAAATGGGGTTAACCAAGTATCCCATTAGGTGGTTTCTACTTTTAAAGGGGATAATATGTCCAAGGCACATCCTTTAGAAGGTGGTGGTATGTGATAAAGAGGTGAATGGAGTAGAGGATGAAAAGGGGCAGCCCTGGGCCACACGCTAGGTACAAGGGTAGCTAGTAGAAGGGAAGCCCACACTTGGGTATATAATGATTAGGAGGGAACAATCGGGGTACATGAGGTGCCCGGCCTTGATTTTTCCACCCTTCTTTATATGCCTTTTGCCCTTTTATGATTTTTCTTTAATTAACTGCTAGGGGCTCAAACGGTAAGAGCATGATGTGTAAGATATAGCAGTGAATACACCCTTTTAAGGTAAGGTGGTTCATTGCCCACCAGGGGTTGGGACAATCTTAGATTCATATATGATGAAGGAGGCTCATAGAACCTGTAGGAACCAGGGTGATGGCCATGATGATGGGGTAGAGCTCATGTGTTGGCTTTTTCCCACGTGCTAAATGTGTTTGTCCTGACCATCTTTTTCATTTTGTGGTACGTTTTCTTGTTGAATGTGGCCAATTTCGCTTTTGCTTTTCTTTTTAGTTGCATCAACCTCCAAGGCATCATTCCAAGCCTCACCCAAGGTGTGGGCAAGTGGAAGGGGAGAGTTAGCCTTATGTGGACCCAGTGGAGAAATATGGACCCAAGTGCGAGACATGATGAATGGGGTAATAATGAGTGGAAAGGGGGTGATATATGCGGATAAGGGAGCAGGACAATGCAACCAAAATCAGGGTTTCCCATGAAATACCATCCCTAAAGCCAAATGGTCAATAAAATGGATCCCACGGGACTAGAATCCAAGGTTAATACCCAAAAAGGGGTCTAGGGGACAAAAGCACAAACCTAGACCATTCTTTCTGCCAAATCCCCCCATTAATCCATGCCCAGAAGTGTCCATGATAAGCAAACTACCATACTCAATTACCAAATGACAAGGCATACCTTTAGGTTCGGGAGGCCCACCTTCAAACATTAGATCATGACAGATAGGTGAAGGGCCACATGGTTGGCTCAAGTGGCAAAGAAGTGGCACAACGAGTTAGTTGGTCGCTGTAAGGGGCAGTTGACTACCGGCCGAGGACCATCTTGGAGAAAAAATTCTCCTAGGAATATCAACCACAAAATGGTGGCTAACAAGACCCACAAGGAAAGGTGAGGTGGCAATTATAAATAGAGGGTTGAAGGCAACATTGGGTACATTTTGATAATTTGACCATTTACACATTGTTGCTCAAATTGTTTAGCTAAGTCACAAGTGTTGTTTAGCATCAGAGGTTTCAAAGGGGAAATCTCACCCTCTTCTTTGGTGGACCATGAGTGCCACCCTAGGGAGGTATTGTCACAACTTATTGGCTTGGGGGACTAGTCATAGGTGGTACGAATTGCCTTAGCTTCAACCTGGACGCAGACGAAGAACCACATAGTTTTGTGGGAGGATATTCCAAGGGTGTGAGAGTTGAGCCTTTGCAGAACTATTCCCTAATCAATTTATCGCAGATTTCCGGAGAGATTGCAGGTGTGGGGAGTGTGTATTGCCCGGGTCAAAATTCCCTTGCAAAGCCTTAAGCAATAATTGGCCTAGACTGCACAGTTCTTAGTGGAGCTAATTTGTGGGGAGGTTTGGTTGTGGAATTTGGGGTTGAATTGAGCGGGGGTGTGAGGAAGTGGACTAAGGGAAATTTCTCAGCCATTTTGAGGAGTAGCAGATGCCATTTTCCTGTGGGCCATAAATTTCTGGTAGTGGAGGAGCCCATAGAATTTGGGGGTGATTTTGGAGCGGCAAAATTCGACTAAACTCTTTCTGGGTTTTTCTTGGTTTGTGGAGGAAAGCCTAAGATTAATTTGGTACAATTTTCTGAGCACTGTAGAAGGCTTAAACAGATGTCTCTTTCCAACCAGTAGTTGTTGGTAATTGGCACCATTTTGTGGGTTTTCAGGGTGGTTGGTCTGGAGCAAATTCCTCTTTGGGTTTGGTCAAGTATTTTTGGGAGAAGCTACAGTTGCATTCTCAAGCGATTCCGGGCACCATAGAGGGTCATTCTCAGCATTTCTAGTGCAACAGCAGTTGCCAATTTTTGTGTCTGCGCAGAAGAATATTGGGTCGAAGTTTCCTAGCTCTTGGGGTCATCTCTTCCACCTGGGTTTGCTCCAGCTTGCTTATGCAAGCCCGAGTGCACTTGTTCCTTGCTATATGTACTCCTTACAATTCATAATTTAATAAAATGGCTCAGCTTATTTGCCCAGTTTCTTGGTGTTTTTGATGGTGCATGCATATTTGTGATTTTATTTGTTATAGCCTAGCTTATGTGTTTGTTATTAGCTGTAAATTTCAAGTTGGAATATTACAGTGTTGTCAGAGCATGATCTTGGCCAGTTGTGTTGGGGGGGGGGGGCTAGCAAGATCATGGAGGATTTGATGAGGTATAGCCAACAATTAGTGAGGCAGAACCAGCAGATTCTAGAGGGGATGCAACAACTGGTACATAACTAGCACAGAAGCCAAGCACATACACGTGCATCCCAATGGTACAACACACACATGTATGGCCAGTCTGACCATCCTACCATGCCTCATTCCTTGGATGAACAAGAGAAGGAGAAGTACAGTCCAAGGGTCGGATCATCATGTAGAGGTGCGCAATTAAAGGATGAGACCAGGAGGAATTTCTGCTTGTGGAGACCAAGCTTTAGATGTCAAAAGCTGGAGGAGGAAGTTGAGCAGGAGGACACGCAGGATGGCGAGGGGCACATCGATGTACCGAGTGTGGCACAGGAGTCACCACTGTTGGAGACCTCGATGAGCTACTTGTGGAGGAACAGCTCGGGACTCCTGTTATGCCCATGGTAGAGGATGGGCAACCATTTGTCGGACCTGCCATCGACAAGGAACAAATGGATGCGCAGGAAGCCAACAAAAATGCAATACTTCCAGTCAGTAACTCTCTTCAGGCTTACATAGATGGGACCTATAGTAGGGTTAGGTTACCTCTGCACATTAGAGGGAGATTGGCTGGATTACCTAGACAAGTTGTATATGATGACCGGGCCAGTGAGACGAGGCGACATGAGTTGCGTAGGGAGCAACACTCGCATGATGGACTTGCTACGTACTTGGGGACTCTTACATTTGATCCCTCTCATGAGGTTGGGTGGTACAAGGTATTGAGTTGGTACCTAATAGGGTTGACTAGGTTTTTGGATACATCCATGGTCGAGAGCAAAGTTCAGCAGGGGTCATGGTTTTCCAGAGGGGCTCGAGGGCCAGATCATTGTTGGGACCCAAGTGGGACTCCCTACCACTCCATGGATTGGGTTAGTCATGGTAGTAGCAGGATGGTGGATCCAGTGATTGGAATCACCCACCATTTTCATATTCCCACCAGAGTTATGGTCAGCACCCGTGACAGGTCGAGCTGACAAAGGAGCAGACAGACTCCATGAGATGTCTTGGCATGATGGCCGTGTGTGGGGGCAT
Organism: Pinus tabuliformis; assembly: GCA_031772625.1. Classification (NCBI taxonomy): domain Eukaryota; kingdom Viridiplantae; phylum Streptophyta; class Pinopsida; order Pinales; family Pinaceae; genus Pinus; species Pinus tabuliformis. The sequence goes on along the minus strand of CM062819.1, from coordinate 1,912,956,346 downwards.
AGGACGATCAGTGTACCTTGGTAGGAGGTTGTCAGAGGAGGTGGCATCGACAAGCCACCAGATAGTTCCTTGTACAGAGAGGAGGATTTCCCATGGATATAAGGGGCACAATGGTCACCGAGGAGCAGCACCTTAGGGACACCCCCACATGTACATAGGAAGATTCGCATGGTAGATCTCTCAAGGAGAATCAAGAGGGGAGGTCCACTTATCCGAGATTATGGAGATCCATTCATAGGAGGATATGATGATGTGATTGTGGAGGTAATGATGTCAGTCGGGTGTCAGCCAAAGCATACTGTCACAGCTTTAGGCCATGACATCCAGGGATGTGTAGGAGCATTTATCGTTGAGCAGTGGTTGGCAGGTGGACATGGAAGTGCATTGTGGTGTGTCGTAGTGTGTTGGATTGCGTTATGGAGTAGGAGGAGTGGCTCACATCGCATTAAGTATAGGGATACTTGGTGGTATGCAGTGACATAGGTGCGGCACAATGGGCTCTTGGAGCATTGCCTCCACGGAGACTTATCGGCAAGGACGTTAGATTTAACATCAGGAGCAGCTCACCCTAGACTGATGAGGACGTTGTTGAGCATCTGGGGACGACATGTTCAGCGCAGACAAGTTTTCGATTGGGTTATCAGCAAATCTGAGGCGAAGAGAGGGACGTCCATAGGATTACTCTTCAGTATCCCAACAGACTCTTTGCCATACCCTTGGGGACCTACCCACCCATTACTCTCCAGTATTGCTTACAGTCGCAAGGTATTTGGTTGTTGCCCTTTGATGCTCTTAGTACAAGCAGCAAGAAATGGGAGGCTCACCCTAGGCAATTGGATGAGACACAATGTGTCATTGGCAGGAGGAAGACTCTCCAATTGAGACATTTGGTGGGTGCAAGAGCCAACACATACAAGCTTAGGGATGGCGTGGTTTAGTGTCGAGGTAGAATATGTTCCACCACTTGGCTCACACTTGGGTGTAAAAATTTCTCATTTCCCACCCCGGTTTTCAGTTTCACCTTATTTCTCCAAAATAGTTAAATGCCCTTTCCCATATCCATACATTCAACAACTGGAGAATAAATTTTGTTGAAAACACAAATTCTGGAAATTTTATAGAATGCTGGAAAATGCAGAAATATAAAAATCAGCACATACAAACAGCCATTTAACTCATTTAAACACAGTGATTTTTTGTCAAATTGACCCTGGAAAAACCCCCTACAACTCTTGGGGAAAACCAGTTCGAGAGCTCCTTATTTCTGAAAAATGCTTTTTACAGTGAGAAATATTCAGCAAAAAATCAGCAAGCAAATTTTTACAACTTATCTCGTTTTCCGTGCCTCACAGCCAACTGGGAAAACTTGCAAACAGCAAAACAGAACAGCAATAAATGTTGTATGACCTCCTTGAAAAAATAACAGTACAGCTGTACGAATTTCTGCCCTCGACTTGCTGAAACTCAATTGTACGGACTTGCTGAAACTCCGCTGTACGGACTTGCTGAAACTCCAACTTGCTGAAACTCCGCTGTACGGACTTGCTGAAACTCCGACTTGCTGAAACTCCGACTTGTTGAAACTCCGCCTTGTTGAAACTCCACTGTACGGACTTGCTGAAACTCCTTCTCCTCATTGTCCAGAAATCTCCCTTTCTCTCTTGCTCTCCTTCTCTCAATCTGCTCATGAAAGAATTGAATGACCTTTTCCTCCTTGTTCCCCCTTAATCTAACCCTAAGTGACTTTTGGGTAATCCCTAAATCCAATGGCTGAAATAGATTGAGATCTAGGGCTGAGACTAAATGCTCATTTAAATCTCACTTTCTATTTTTTAATTCACCCACTTTAATAAAGATCCACTTAGTCATTTATTTCCAAAGTCACTTTTCCTTTCTAATTTTACATTGACTTTATTAAAGTCACTTTAAAATTAGACTTTAGTAACTTTATCACTTAAAGTCACTTTTAAATTAGATTTGACTTTATAAAAATTATAAAGTCACTTTAGGAGAAAAATTAAATTCTTTTTGGACACTTTTCTCTAGGCCAAAGATCAAAGCCCTAGGAAACCACCTGTCCTCCGGTACCAAATTTCAACACTCCTTCTTACCGAGGAAGGTGTTCCTCACCACACCCATCTTGTCTCTGAAGTAGTCATGCTTGCCCCGTGGTAAGGCTTTGGTAAGAATATCTGCAACCTGCTCATCAGTGGGAATATACTCAAGCTTCACAATGCCCTTCTGAACACAATCTCTGATGAAATGATATTTGATCCCGATATGCTTTGACCTGTCATGAAAAAGTGGATTCTCCATGAGTTTAATGCAACTCTGATTATCACAGTAAATCATTGAAAGTCTCAACGGCTGACCAAATAAGCCAAACAACATCTTGCAAAGCCAGATGGCCTTACAACTAGCTAGACTAGCTACCATATACTCTGCTTCCGTTGAACTCAATGCTATTGACTACTGCTTCCGGTTGAACCATGACACTACTGCCGAACCCAACCCAAAACAGCACCCTGAAGTGCTCTTCCTATCAGAAGCACAACCTGCCCAATCAGAATCAATATAGCCTGCCAATCTCACTCCATCCCCCTGCCTCTAGTCCAGACCATAATCCACTGTCCCCTGCAAGTACCGCAAAATGTGTTTTGCAGCCACCCAGTGAACCTTCCTAGGCTCACACATAAACTGACTCATCGTGTTGACTACAAAACAAATATTTGGTCTAGTGTTGACCAAATACATCAAGGAACCAATCAGTTGCCTGTACAATGTGGGATCCACCAACTCGGAATCCAAAGCATGAAGCTTCTTCCAGTTGGTAATCATCGGTGTCGACATGGGTTTACAGTCCTCCATGTGGAATCTGCCAAGGATGTCCACAATATACTTCCCCTGCCCCAGGAAGAAATGCCCCTCCTCCTGCCACACCTCCAAACCCAAAAAGTAATGCATCAAGCCGATGTCCTTCATCTCAAACTCCGTCGCAAGATCTCTCTTGCAATGCTCTATGAGTCTCTCTGCACCTGTAATGACCAAGTCATCCACATACAGCACCAGAATGAGAGGCTCCTCACCTATCACAATAAAGTAAAGGTTCAGATCTGCCTCACTCTTTGTGAAACCCATCCCCTGCAAGTATGTATCTATCATGGAGTACCAAGCTCTGGGAGCTTGCTTCAGGCCATAAAGCGCCTTCTTCAGTCTGCACACATGGGACTCCTTCCCATGCACCTCAAAGCCCTGTGGCTGCTCAATGTACACCTCCTCCTGTATGAAGCCATTCAGAAATGCAATCTTCACATCCATCTGGTGGATCTTCCAACCCATCTCTACTGCTATCGATATAATGGAGCGGATCAAAGTATATCGAGCCACGGGAGCGAAGGTCTCCTCATAATCAACTCCCTCTACCTGGGAGAACCCTCTACCCACAAACCTCGCTTTGAATTTCTCAATGCTGCCATCTGCAGCATGCTTTACCTTGTAAAGCCATCTAGAAGTAACCACGGATTTGCCCTCAGGCCTCGGCACCACCTCCCAAACATCATTCTTCATGATAGAAGAATACTCCTCCTGCATGGCCTCTCTCCAGACCTGCTGGCTAGCTGCCTCCTCATAGCTAAAAGGCTCAGAGTAAAGGATGTTGGTAGTCATTGCCATATAACTACAAAACCTCTCAGGTGGTCTACTCTCTCTGACTGGCCTCTTAGGCTCAGCAACGGATGTGGCATTTCTCAAGGTGTCCTAAAGCCACTTGGGCTTCCTCTTCCATGAGCGCACTTCTCCCGTAGGAGAATGAAACTCCTCCTCATCATCATCATCAGGACCCTGAACTCCTGACTGTCTGTCTGCTATCCTCCTGCCTGCACCTAAACCTGTAGAAGCTGAGATACCGTGTGAACTGTCCATCAGTGGACTCCCTAGTGAACTGATCTGTGAACTGCTCTGCATGCTGCCCGGAGCAACACCCCTCTGGCTCGGCAAGCCACTGCTCACTGACGGACCTAACATCCTCATAGATGTACCTCCGGATCCTCCTGATCCCTGCCCACTAGATCCCTGCGACTGACTCAACTGCTGCTGAGGGTCTGGCTGATCCAGATACTCTAACTCCCTGACCTCCTAAAGGCCCTGTCCTCCTCGAACTTCACATCCCGTCTGACAACAACTTTCCTCTGTGCAGGAATGTAAATCCGAAAGGCCTTTGAGGTCTCACTGTAGCCCACAAAGATACCCTTCTCTGCGGTGGGCTCTAATTTGGTCCTCTTCTCCTTGGGTATGTAGGAGTATGTAATGCACCCAAAGATACGAAGATGACCAATATCAGGCTTCTTCCTAGAAAAAGCCTCCTCCGAAGTCATGTGCCCCAAGGCACGATGCGGGCTCCTGTTCTGCAAATAAACAGTTGTGTTGCAGGCCTCTGCGCACAAGAACAATGGCAACCCCTAATCATGTAACATGGCTTTGGCAGCCCCTACGATGGATCTGTTCTTCCTCTCCGCAACCCCATTCTGCTAGGGGTTGTAAGGAACAGTGAACTCCCTCCTAATGCCTGCCTTCGCACAATAGTCAACAAACTCTCCAAGGGTGTACTCTCCTCCATTGTCCGACCTCAGGGACTTGATCTTCCAACCTGTCTGTGTCTCCACAAGAGCTCTAAACTCCTAAAACCGCTTGAAGACCTCACTCTTGGTCTTCAAGAAATAAATCCAGGTCTTCCTGGAGTGATCATCAATGAATAAAACATAGTACTCATATCCACTCAAGGAAACATGAGACATCCGACCGCTCACATCAGAATGAAGCAAATCAAGAATCCTAGTCGCTCTGCTGTCACTGTTGGGAAAGGGGATTTGGCAAACATACCCATCTCACATCCTCTGCAAGTATCAAAGTGATCAGTACTGAAATCTGGCACACCTGTAGTGATCTCCCGCAAGGTCCTCAAGGCTCCATGATACATATGCCCCATCCTGCGGTGTCAAATCTCACACAGCTCAGAACTGCTAGCTCTGCTGTCGGTACTACTGCTCAATACCAAAAGGGGCTGGAATGCAAACTTGTACACCTTTGCATGGCGTACACCTATCACTCTAGCTGAATCAGCTGGAGTGCCCCTAGGATACATCAACACCTGTCCTCCCCTCAACAGTACCTCATATCATCTATCATCTAAAGCTGATACAGATATGAGGTTCTTCCTCATCCCTGGCACATAAAGAACATCTGACACCTTCAAGGGAGGTTTGGACTCCCTCTGAAATGTCAGTGTCCCCACCCTGACTGCTCTAACAACTCTGTCATCACCAAGTACTACCTCTATATCAATGCCACTCTCTGAAAGCTCTGAGAAGTACTCACAGACTCCTGTCATGTGACGTGAAGCCCCATTGTCCACATACCAAATACCCGAAGATGCTCCGCTAATCGAGGGAAAAGCATGCTCCCTCTGGACCTGTGTGGCAGGTGATCCTGCACTAGAGGACTCATACGCAGTGATGCAAACTCCCGGTCAAAACGGTCTACAAAGTCCTCAACCTCTGCTGAAGTTGCCATGCTCTGGTTCTTCCCCTTCTTCTTCTTCTTCTCCGGACACACAACTGCATAGTGTCCCATCTTTTGACAATTCCTAAACTTCACTTTGGAATAGTCCTTTTGTTTGTTACCCTGTTTGCCTTTACCTTTGCCTTTGCCCCCACCATTGCTTGTGGAAGCCTGCTTCTTCCCTTTGCCTTTCTTGCCTCCTGCCACTAGTGCTACATCCTCATCCTGCTCAACTGGCTTGGCTGCCCCAAGCTGACCTTTCCTGATCTCTGTCTGAATGCAATCATCCCAAAACCTCTCCCATGTGGGAAGGGTCTCACGTGCACAAACCCCATCAGCGAAGTTCATCCATGAACAGGGGAGGCCATTCACTGCAATCCTCACCAACTCAGTGGGTGGAATGACCTCTCCCACTCCTGCCAACTCATCTCTCACATTAGTAATCTTTGTGAGATATCCAGCTGCACTATCATTACCCATCTTAATGGTCTTCAGCTTCTCCTTCAGGACCATTTTTCAGTTCTCATTGGTACTCTGGTAGAGATTGGACAATGCTGTCCACATCTCATGGGCATTTCTCTTTCCTCTCACATGAGGAATGCAATGGTCTTTGACTCCGTCTAGAATCAGTCTCTTACCCTTGTTGTTCTTTTTATTATACTCAGCCAACTGAGTAGCATCAGTAGGCACAACAACAGGGTTCTGTGTGGTATGCACCATGATGTCCCAGACTTCTGCCTCCTCAAAGATACTCTGCATTCTCTCCTTCCAAACGTTGTAATTGCTATGCCCATCCAACCTATCCTCCACCCTCAATCCCAATGACATCCTGTTGTCCTAAAACTGAAAAATAACACTGTTGTAGTAAAAATAAAACTGATGTTTGTGAAAAATCAGCTTGCTGGAATTTTCTGAGTGAAAAATCAGCATGCTGTAATTTTCTTCCTTGCTGTCCCAAACTGCACTTCAACACTCAAGCTCTGATACCATGTAAAAATTTCTCATTTCCCACCCCGATTTCAGTTTCACCTTATTTCTCCAAAATAGTTAAATGCCCTTGCCCATATCCATACATTAAACAACTGGAAAATAAATTTTGTTGAAAACACAAATTCTAGAAATTTTACAGAATGCTGGAAAATGCAGAAATATAAAAATCAGCACATACAAACAGCCATTTAACTCATTTAAACACAATGATTTTTGGTCAAGGTGACCCTGGAAAAACCCCCTACAACTCTTGGGGAAAACCAGTTCGAAAGCTCCTTCTTATTTCTGAAAAATGCTTTTTACAGTGAGAAATATTCAGCAAAAAATCAGCAAGCAAATTTTTACAACTTATCTCGTTTTCCGTGCCTCGCAGCCAACTGGGAAAACTTGCAAACAGCAAAACAGAACAGCAATAAATGTTGTACTGCCTCCTCGAAAAAATAGCAGTACAACTGTACGGATTTTTGCCCTCGACTTACTGAAACTCAGCTGTACGAACTTGCTAAAACTCCGTTGTACAGACTTGCTGAAACTCCGACTTGCTGAAACTCCGCTGTACGGACTTGTTGAAACTCCTTCTCCTCACTGTCCAGAAATCTCCCTTGCTCTCTTGCTCTCCTTCTCTCAATCTGCTCATGAAATAATTGAATAACCTTTTCCTCCTTTTCCTCCCTTAATCTAACCCTAAGTGACTTTTGGATAATCCCTAAATCCAATGGCTGAAATAGATTGAGATCTAGGGCTGAGATTAAATGCTCATTTAAATCTCACTTTCTATTTTTTTAATTCACACCACTTTAATAAAGACCCACTTAGTCATTTATTTCCAAAGTCACTTTTCTTTTTTAATTTTACATTGACTTTATTAAAGTCACTTTAAAATTAGACTTTAGTAACTTTATCACTTAAAGTCACTTTTAAATTAGATTTGACTTTATAAAAATTATAAAGTCATTTTAGGAGAAAAATTAAATTCTTTTTGGACACTTTTCACTAGGCCAAAGATCAAAGCCTTAGGGAACCACCTGTCCTCTGGTACCAAATTTCAACATTGGGGAGGTGCTTGTGAGGGAGTTGCATGATACACTTTCAACGAAACAGTGTCAAGCATTATATGAGCATGAGGTGCAGTGGATGGTAGAACTTGTCTACAGGCAAATGTTTGGACTCCAGGCAGTATTAGAGTGCGCTTTCAGGACGCAGGATCACAAATTTTACAATGTGGTATGGAAGGCGCGGGGCAATTTTGAGTTCACCCGATTGATACATGACATGTGGAGTCTATACATTGACTACATACAGAGAGCATAGACGTGGAAAAGGAGTGTTCCAACAGTCATCAGCACTATGTCGCAGCAAATCTGGTTATGGGGTCCGAGGATTCAGTCAGCTAACAGGTCACTCCAATTTGTGATGTTCAGAGTCATGGCAGAGGGTGATCTAGTTCACCTTGGGTTTGATACATTGGGGATCACTAAGACCTCCACTGTATGGCGAGGAAGATTTATCTTTTTTTTGCTCAGGACCGAGATTGGCAGTGGATGGGTAGACATTAGCATCATGGAGATTCCTGGGCAGGATGAGCTTGGCCTTCACAAATTTTTCGCCATCAAGTCCCAGGAGAGGAGGGTACAGTTTGCGCATGATGGGGAGTATGTCATAGTCAGAGTGGCGCAGCGCCAGCATGGTGGCACCCTTCTGAGACTAGCAGGGGACCCGAGCATCACAGTACTTCACAACTCAACGACCTTTAGGGATGAGTTGGCTACTACATGGGGAGATCATTCAGATCTTCCATTGGGCTTTAGTGAGCCATTGATGGCGTGGGTAACTTCATTAGCATGGTGGGATGATGTCTGGAGAAGCCCTTGTGAGAGAGACTTTATCTCTGCAAGGATTGGGTGGTATCTTCAAGAGTTTACTCTTGGAGTGTATGAGATGGACTACTTGGTAGGGCCGCTTCATGAGGAGTTGGGCATAGTGCCACATTATCAAGATTCCCTACTCATTGATGGTATGCGGAGGACTTCTGGCACTTATACCTGGCAAGATAGTGAGTGGAGCAAGAGGAGCTTCATGTTGGACATGATGGCTTGGGATCCTAGTAATGAGGGATTCCTTCATGACCGGACAGTGTAGAGGTCAGGGACGATTCAGTGGCGCATCTCAGACCTTGGCATATTTAGCAGTGACAGTGGGGATCAGGGATTGCTTGAGGACAAGCATTTTTTGGCGGGGAGGACTGTGATATCACCAATTTTGATTTTTTATTTAACGAGATTAACGAAGTTTATTAGGGAAGTACTAAGCATAACACAATTTTGTAATGTGGGCATTAGGGACATTTTTGGTACATGGGACTAAGAGAAACCAAAAATTTCAATCTTAGTGGAATGTGGGGCCACCCCTCAAGGAATATGCACCCCTTGGAGGAAAAATCAATTTTGTGGGAAGGAGGTCAAAATATTTGGTTGAGGGACCCACAAGGAAAGGTGAGGCGACAATTATAAATAGAGGGTTGAAGGCAACATTGGGTACCTTTTGATAACTTGACCATTTACACATTGTTGCTCAAGTTGTTCAGTTGAGTCACAAGTGTTGTTTAGCACCAAAGGTTTCCAAGGGGAAATCTCACCCTCTTCTTCGGTGGACCACGAATGTCACCCTAGGGAGGTATTGTCACAACTTCTTGGCTTGGGGGACCGGTCACAGGTGGTATGAATTGTCTTAGCTTCCGCCTAGACGCAAAAGAAGAGAGACGCAATTTTGTGGGAGGATATTCCGAGGATGTGAGAGCTGAACCTTTGCAAAACTATTCCCTAACCAACTTATAGCAGATTTTTGGAGAGGTTGCAGGTGTGGGGAGTGTGTATTGCCTAGGTCAAAATTCCTTTGCAGAGGCTTGCGCAATAATTGGCCTGGACTGTGCAATTTTTGGTGGAGCTAATTTGTGGGGAGGTTTTGTTGTGGAATTTGGGACTGAATTGAGTTGGGTGCGAAGAGGTGGACTAAGGGAAATTTCTCAGCCATTTTGAGGAGTAGCAAAGGCCATTTTCCTATGGGTCGTAAATTTCTGACAGTGGAGGAGCCGATAGAATTTGGGGGTGATTTTGGAGCGGCAAAATTCGACTAAACCCTTTTTGGGTTTTTCTGAGTTTGTTGAGGAGAGCATAAGATTAATTTGGTAGAATTTTTTGAGCACTCTAGAGGGTTCAAACAAGTGTCTCTTTCCAACTAGCAGTTGTTGGTAATTGGCACCATTTTGAAGGTTTTCAAGGTGGTTAGTCTAGAGCAGATTCCTTTCTGGGTTTGGTCAAGTATTTTTGGGAGAAGCTGCAACTGCATTCTCAAACAATTCTGGGCACCATAGAGGGTTATTCTCAGCATTTCTAGTACAGAAGCAGTTGTCAATTTTTGGGGTCTGCATAGAAGAATATTGGGCCGAAGTTTCCTAGCTCTTGGTGTCATCTCTTCCTCCTGGGTTTGCTCCAGCTTGCTTATGCAAGCCAGGGTGCACTTGTTCCTTGCTATATGTACTCCTTACAGTTCATAATTTAATAAAATGGCTCAGCTTATTTGCCGAGTTTCTTGGCAAATAAACTAGGTCAGGCATCTAAGTCATATTGAAGAACATCTAGGCCTTTCCCCAAGATCCTAGATGTTCTCCTGGCAGTAGCAAGGAGTCAATAGCAATGGATGCTTCAAACTCTTTCAAATCCAGATGACAATTCCTAATCATTTTACTTTTCTAAGTTACTTTTGTTGATTTTTTATTTCTAAGTTAGTTGATAGATCAAGCTTTCCAGCTCTGCGGTATAGTTTCTTTGTTTCTTTGATGAACTTTCAAATTTCTTTGGATGTTGGAAAATTTATGGTTTTGTCACTGGTTTGGTTTCCTAAGTGGCAGAACAAGTTAAACCATAAACTGCTATGATGTTTCTCTTCAATCCTTAAATAGATTTTTACTTTACCAAAAAGAAATGAAAAAAAAGGCATGACAAGTATTGCAAAGGGGTTTTTTTAAGGTGGGACCAAAACATGGCAAAAGCAAGCCAACAATTTCCCAAACCATGTGGGCATCCAAATGAGTTGCAAGGCTACCTAAAAAGCTTAGAGGCTTTTGCAAGCAATATGGCAGTTCAGTAGGCTGATAGGCCTAATGCTGGACATTCAAGAGGTAGAAATAATGGGATCTAGCACCTTGAAGGTTAAAGCCTAATTGATAAATATGGATATGTCAAGCATTAGGCTATGTTTTGACCATACCCTACCCTCATGAGCATACTTAGCTCCCAACAAACTACAACAAATCCTATGGCATCGAAGGGGAGAGAGACTTAAATTTACTCTCCAGATTTCTTATGACCATAAAGAGTTACCAAAAATTTTCTCAAGAAGAGTTAAAGTGGAAGCATTCGCCACACTTAAAGTTAAGGTCATTTTTCAGTAAGTAGAAGAATCCACAGTTGTTTTGAACCCAACACCATCTAAGATGGCATCATCAACTAGAGCAAAACCACGTAATGCAAAATCATGTGAGTGAGGTCTGCTTATTAAAAGCCATAAAAGTTAGATATCAACAAATCAAAATCCCCAGAAATCCACATGTTGGACACCTGGATTCCTGGGCATGCAAGCTTGCATGTCTGACATGTCTCAAACAGTCCAGCACCACCTACCCCTACATATACAACACTCTGGGCACCAAAAAATTTCAAAAATGTGTTCATATGTGTTTGATATGTCAGAAATGTGTCCCAAAAGATCAATAAAGTGTCCCAACATGTGATTGATGTATTTCCTTATGTCTGCATATCTGATTGTTTCTGTAATTTTAATAATTTTTATTTCATATATATAGATGAAATTTATATATTTGCACATCCCCTATGTCTTATTTTGTGGGTTCTGTGTAAAAGAATGTAGCTAAGACGCAACAAAGGTAACCATGCTAACCCGAGAAAACTTCATGGTGTTTTTCTTGATTTAACAGTGGGGGATAATGTATTCAAAGGAGGCTGATGGATCATTTTGAGGTTCATGGATCATTTGGGCAGGATAGATAATACTAAGCAAGCTTTGATTCACTGGAAAACTCCTCCTTGGCAACCTATGTTTCAGTAAGCCTGCCAAACTTATCTTTGGCATTCTAGCGAAGCATCACTCTTTGAAAGCACAAACAATACCTCAAGAAAACTGCTGAAAGTTTTCAAAGATACAAATGATAAAAGGATAGCTAAATATGTCATAATCGATCTGAAAATGGAGGGGTTACCAGCTTCTCTTAACTTAAAACTCCTTGATCATGTTAAGAAGTAGACAGTAAACTACAAAAACACTCCCTTGAAATGTAGACCTTGTTTTGAATGTGGAAACAAATCAAGAAATAGCCCAACAAGAAAGAAACAAGATGCATTAAAGCCATATAGAACCAACTGGAAGATATCAAGGAAGGATGGCAAAAACTTCGAAGGACAGTTAAAGGATGACAACCCACTTGAATTTTACAAACAGATGAGGAAATGAACAAAAGCATTGAGAAACAATTGGGCAGACAATTCTCAGATGTCAGCCTAAGAAACAATAAGTCGAGTAAAAGCGAGCTTCCACTTAAGCTGAAACTGAACCCAATCCAAAAGATAAGGAGAAGAAAACAGAAGATATGGATATGTCTGTGCCAACTTTGTAAAAGCATCCTTCAGCTTATAAGTGAGGAAAAGGTTAATTCAGAAGAGCCATAAACTACATTGAACAAAGACCAAGAAATCAAGCCTAATATTAAAATATATATATATATATAGCTACATAATCAACATGACAGAGCATAAATGGTTTGGCCAGATGAAGAATTGTGAAAATACATGGACAAATATTAAAAAACAAGATATTGAAAATGAATGATCAAGCTCTCCGTGGAGCTTCCATCTAGGGGTTGAGAGAGGGCGTAGCCACAATAATGACCTGGGTTCAAAACACCGCCAGGCATGGTGCCCAAATTATGTGTATGAATTGGCTGGCTTAACAGCCCCAGCTTTAAAGTAAAGTGGGGACGGGTTTACCATGATAATATAGAATTGGGGATCATAACTCCAACCAGATCAAAACAAAAAAGCATTTAAGTCTACCAAGAGTTGATCAAGCTAAATTCTACTAGATTTGTAGTGTGCCTATTATATATCTTTAGATGAAAGTTTTAGATTCCGTTATAATGGATCCACATCATCACTTAGTAAATCGATCCCCTAGGCAGATATATATGTGATGTTACTGTTAAAATTATTTAAACTACTCGCAACTACGCATCACCCACTGTGGTGTTTCATAAAACACAAAAAGGGTTGCGGGAATAACTCCATGGAATATTTATGAATTTGAAAGAAAAAAATAATACAAAAACATAATTCCACTAAAAACCCATCAAATAATTCAGAAATATTAGAAAAAAACCAAGCGAGTTCCACCAGAGGAAACACATGCATTCATTCCTATTATCTCCACATAAAATACTGAAACAAGGAATGAATAGCTCCATAGTCTACCTGTTTGACGAATTGAACGAACCTGGGAATTAAACACGTGAGTCGCACTGTTCTTCTGTGTTATTTGGTTAATTTTAATAGTGTAGGGGGATGCATTTAACCTTACCAGGTAATTAAGACTGGGCTCAAATCTGAGATGATGCAGAGGTGAACAGACTGAAAGGCACTGTCAAATGACGGCCGTGTGAATCCACGGCTTCTGTTGCTCTAGATACTACTTGCGCTTCTTGTTCTTGGCTACCACCAAGGTAACTGACGCTAACAGTAGCAGCGTTGAGCTTAATTATCTGCCAGGGTTTCTGAGAATTGCAGAGAGAACTCTTAGCCATATCAATACGCATTCCACTATTTCGTCGAAAACCCTCCGCTCGCTCACCCTTTTCCTTCTTATTTATACGAACATATACACACTTAGTGTTCTCCGTCTGTCTTTGACCCCAGATATTTTAAATGCTTTTAATTAATTAAAAATAAATTGTGCATGCATTGTATTATCAATAAAAATTTATAAAAAAAAAATTATTTATAATGGCTAGCTTTGAGCCTCGGCACGTTTTAAATCTTAATTGTTATATTTAGATGAAGAATCTGCAAATTATGATATTTTGGTTTACGTATTTAGATTTTAGAAGGTTTTCAAGATATTTAGTTATATATGATTTTGTTATATAATTTTAAATTTGTATACTTTTGGATGGTTTATAATGTTGTAAGGTGGCCAACCGACTTAATTTTCCTTAGATAGATTGGGATCACTTAATCCCTTGAATTATGGATTTAATCTGTTTTTTTGAGAAAATGAATGAAAACTACAAAAATAATGAATTATCTTTATGTTATGGATTTTAGCTATTTGAAAATAAGTGTTTTTTAAATTCTATTTCTTGCCTTTTTAAACTTTATTGTAAAAAGATATATATTTAATATGTAAAAGGAAAATTAATTATGTAATAAAATAATTATTGTTTTATTTATAAATCTTTACATAAACCTAATAACATTTTTGTACATAATTAAAATTTAGTTATTATTTTAATAAAAGAGAGTTTTACATCAATCTTTTGTATAAGCTAGATGAACTAGGAGATCATGGGCTAGCCACGTTTGAGATGTGTTTTCTTTTTTAGCTCTCGAATTCCTCTCCCAATGAAAGTTGAGGAATAGTGTATCAATTGGGATACTTCGATGTCACCTTGATGCTTTAGTTCCATATAGTTTTCATTCATTTCTTACTATTCCAACTAGACCCTTTTTTTTCAGAAGAAAAAGTAGTATAGTATTTATATAATGTTCAAAAATAGTTCTGAATATACAGAAAATGGTGGGCTTTTTTCCCGAATATGGCATCCTATTCTGTGCATATTTCATCAGTTCATCTTTCATTTATACATATACAAAATTTTTGGACCTCATATATTCATATCATCATAGCTAATTTAAAAAAATATTCGGTATATGTAGAATACCTGTAGATCTGAGATATTATCCAGAAAATAAGGAGCTTATAGCATACCGGATATTGTTGACTTTATATGCCGGGCATAGAGAAGGGTTGTATAACATATGTACAGGGGTCCATAGAGATGCTCAGGTGCCACTTACCATATGGAGAATGCATTCCTTTCTTTGAGAGTACATCCGCTTGCTCATTTTGATTGCGCTTTATATGTGAGATAGGGAAAGTCGCAGGCTTCCATAGAGATGCAATCCTGTCTAGCCATCCTGTAAGGCTGTCATGTTTGCCTTTCACATGTTCTATGATTATTTGCGAGTCACCATATACATTTATAGGTCCAATATCCATGAAAGTACAGAATAAAAGCAGACCATGCAGGGCCATGGCCTCTGCCTTGTTATTTGTCCCTTTGCCACCATTCCAGTATATGAAGTATTGGAGATCATTTGAAATACCAATGTAAACACCACAAGCGCAAATGCCATCTTTTGTCGCACCGTCAAAGTGAGCCCTTGGGAAGAAGAGTTGCTGGTAGTCAGAGGCAGCCATCTGTTGATTTTTCTGTTGGGGCATGATTTGAAGAATGGAGAAGTAATAAGGAATAACCTTATCCATAATACGACCAAAAGTCTCCTTGTTGTTTTGGAAGATTCTTTTGTTTCTCCACTTCCATATGAACCAGATAACGATTAATGGAATGGGACGCCAGATAGATTTTTGTGAACCCCACCATTCATATGCTTATGTTATGGAAGGATGTGAAATTGCAGGAAAGCTAAAATATGAAGCCAATTGCATCCACAAACACTGAGATTGTGGGCAATTTAAAAAAATGTGCAAATTATCTTCTGTGTTGGCAAGATAGATCATGCATATGGCTGGTCCCTACCAGCTCCTTTTCTGTAAATTTGTCCAAGTGAGATTTTTATTATGATATACAAGCCACGAAAACATAATGATTTTTAGCGGGCAGCTTACCTTCCATAGAGAGTGTGGAAAGATTTTCCCGGAGGTTTCTCTTTGCTATTCTATCAATGAGAGATATATGTCTCTTACTAATATAAGGGACCTGCCTTTCTTTTACTGCCATTCAATGCAATCTCTATCCTCAGTTTTATAAAAACTTGCATTCCTCATATTGCAAATAATTCTATTCCATTGGGCAGCCATTTCACCTTCTAGGCCCAGTTCTCTGTATGTTTTCCATAATGGAATGGCATTCTTCCATCCTTCAATTACTTGTGCCTAGTAGAAAAAACCTTCTTGGTGGAGGAGCGAAAGAAGCTGTGAGGCGATTATTGGGTCCATTTCTACTCCCTTGATGGCATCAACACCTATAAGGATGTTGTTACCAGTTTGAAATTTCCATATGAAGTTCTTGCAGAAAAAAGGAAGAATCTTTTGAAAACTTCTCCAAATCGCCGAACCTTGAGAGGGCCATTTAAAATTGTTCATGTACCAATAGTAAATATCATTATTCCCAAGGTATTTCATTTTAATAGCTTGACTCCATAAGCTTTTTCCAAAAACCGCCCGCCACAATGATTTGCACAGTAGAGCCCTGCCAAAGAGGCGCAGATTCATGATGCCCCAGCCTCCCTTTTTTTTTGGGAGGGAGATGTTTTCCAATTTAGTAAGATGGAATTTTCTCTTTTCCTTGTTTCCACCCTAGATGAAGGTTGCCATTAAGTTGTTCAACTTATTAACTATAGCCGATGGAATGTAATACAGATGCGCCCAATATACACTGATTTGAGCAAGAACCGACTGTGTTAAAATCATTCTGCCAGCAAGCGATAAGCATTTAAATTCCCACCCTGATATTCTCTTATAAAATCTGTCAATGATCCATGACCAGTCCGAAATATTATATCCCGTGGGTTTAAGATGATACCCCAAATATTTTAGCCCCTCTTTTATGGAAACAGCCTGAATGTTAAATAGCTGTGAGATATATTCCATCTCCTCTTCTTTAACCTTACCATAATGAAATGTGGATTTACCTTCGTTGACATATAGGCCAGTCGCCTTTTGAAATAAATTTATTATCTCATGCATTATCTGCCAAGTATGTCTGCAAAGCCTAGCAAACAGAAGAATGTCATCCACAAATAAGTTGTGCGTAAGAAAGTTACCTCTGGAGATGGAAAGGGGGCCAATTTTTCCGGCAACAACCGCTCTTTTGATGTGAAGACTAAGGGTATCCATGACCAAGATGAATAAAATTGGAGATAATGAGCACCCCTGACGGAGACCCCTTTCAGCCAGAAAAAAAGTTGTAGGAAATCCATTAATGAGAATCGCGTAATTGACTCCTTCCACACACGCCATGATCCATTTTGTGCATAGGTCATTTAGCCCAATTTTGATAAGTAAACATCTGAGATAGCTCCAGTCTAGGCAGTCATAGGCTTTTTTAAAATCAATTTTAAGAATAGCAACCCCAATATTTTTTGTTTGCATAGAATGCAAAACTTCCTGAGCTATGGCCACAGCTTCTAGAATGTTTCTGCCACTTAGGAACCCATGCTGTTCTTTTGTGATATGGACTGATAAATTTCCTCAGATTCTCTCTGCTATAATTTTAGAAATGATTTTATAGATGACATTGCATAAAGAAATCGGCCTGTAGTCTGCAAAAGAAAAGGAGTCCTTTCTTTTCGGAATCAATGCTATATAGGTGGATGAAATATTTTGATGTATTCTCCCTTGGATTCTGGTCTCTTCCACCATCCCCAAGATGTCTTTTTTCATAATATCAAATAAATGGATGAAAATGTCTATGGTCCAGCCATCTGGGCCGAGACATTTGTCCTTCTTAAATGATCTCATTACAGAGAGTAATTCCTCCTCCGTTACAACAGCAAATATTCTTTCATTATCTTCATCATTGAACATTCTTGGAAAAGGATCTATGCCCCATAAGATATCATTTATCTCCCTATTAGTCTCTCGTTTATAAGCTTTTTTAAAATGGTTGACAGCTTCTTTGGATATGTCTTCTTGGGAGAACAGATGATCTCCCTCTTCATTTTTTATTTGCCAAATAGAATTTGAAACTCTTCTTTTGCTTGCAAATCGGTGAAAGAACTTTGTGTTCTTATCACCCTCCTTCAGCCAAGTTGCTCGGCTTTTGAGCCGCCATGAGATCTCTTCAATCTTTAGTATACTCTGTTTCTTATTTCCAAGTTCCCATATCCGTGCCCGAGTGCTCCATGGAATGGAATGGGAAGTCATACCATCTGCTATATCAGCTAGTTCTTTTTCAATCTTCTTCAATTCAACACAATTTGATCGTTTTTTCTGAATTTGCCATTCCTTCACTTTGGATTTAAGATTGCTCATTTTGCCAATCAAGTACTCCGATGGAGAGGCTTCTGTTGTAAAATTGTTCACCATCCAAAATTCCCGAACCATGTTGTTAAATGCTTCTTCTTCTAGCCAATACCTGTTGAACTTGAATGGGTAACTTTTCCATGATTTTGAACTCATCCATTGTAGAGAGACCGGCCTATGGTCCGAAATAAAAACAGGGAGAGTGTGAGAGCTCGGGATACCATGTTTCTCCATCAGTTGTTCATGCATGATGAATCTGTCCAGCCTTTTAGCAATATAGGCTTCACCCAAGCGACCGTTGTCCCAAGTGGGGGACAAAGATTTCGGACAGATGTCTACATAGTTGTATTGCAACATTTCTTCCTTAATTTTTTCCCCAATAGAGTCAGTTTTTTTCCCCTTCCCCCAAACTTCATCTGGTCCCATTGTGCAGTTAAGATCTCCCGCGATGAGGAGCACTTCATTCTCCAAGATACCAGAGGTAATGAAATATTCCCAATAGGAAGCTCAATCCTTGTAAGGTGCATAGACATTCAATATATGAATCTTGTCAGCACATCCTCTAAATTTAGCAGTGATCAAGATTCCCCCAAGGCATCTGAAAGTTCTTGCAGAGATCCATCTCGGATCCCATATCACCGCTAGTCCTCCAGAGAGGCCCGATGCCTCCGTTGCCGCTATATACCAGGATGGAAACATTCTCCTGAAGAATGAGATAGTGTCCTGACTGTTATGCATTGTTTCCTGAATTAAAATCAACCTGTATGAAGATGAGAAAAATAAATTTTTTAGAGCAATATACTTGGGGTTTGCTCCTAGCCCCCTTATGTTGATGGATAACATATTCATCATTTGATACTATTCTCGGGCAATTCTGCTCTAAGAGGCCTGGTTCTAGAGAAGTTAGAAATGGGAATATCAATAAGGGAGGAGTCTTGAAAGTCCAGGTTCCGAGATCCTTTGCGGCCCCTAAAATGTCTACTTCCCCTATTGTTTTTCCGGCGAACAGTAATATTATTGGCAGAATTTGGACTGATGATAGGAGAAGAAGATCTACGGGGTTTATGGATAGTCAGGGGAAGTAAGTGGAGCGAATTCTTCTGAAGCAGCATGTCCAGGTCGCTGCCAATGGAGTTGGTAGGGGATGGAAGAGGAGAGAAAGGGGGGGATATGTAGCTCATGGGGGCTTTACCTTTGGAAACCGAGCGATTCAGAGAGGAGTGTATGGGGGGGGAATTGTCAAGATCAATAGGGGAATGATCAGGTCTCAAAGGTGACGGGGAAGATGAGGGGATGATGTGGATGTTTCCTTCCTTTAGGGATGGGGAGCAATCTTTGGGCAAAGGAGGGAGAGAGGCAATCGAGATATCGTGAGATGGTTCAGGAGGGGGATGCAGGGGAGAAAAGTCACATACCGCTTTAAAATTCCCCACGAAATTCGATCTCAAAATAGGAATGATGGTAGATTTGTGATACCTGGGTGATAGAGAAGGGCAATGGTTTAGGTCCCCCATGTGTTTAGGAGAAGATGGGAAAATATGATAACAAGATTGAGAGGGAAAAGCAGCAGAAGGTGATACTTCTTTGAAATTTCAAAATTCACTGTTATCATAATTGGGAGACACAGCAGAGACATTGGCATTGTTTTTCACCTTATAGACCTTTTTCCAAGCCTTACCTTGAAACACCCGAGGACATTTTTCCTTTAAATGTCCCGTTCTATGACACTGAGCGCACCTAAAAGGAACGCCCCAGTAGTCCAGTCTTTGACAGGCAGTTAAATTGCCCCAAATCAGGTCGATGCGATCCGGAAAACCGCCCCTGTAATCCTTTTCAATCAGAAGCCAAGCAACCCTCTTATCTTTTGCTCCTAGGCATCCAGGATCAACGTAGACAAATCTCCCGATTGCATTGCCAATGAAGGAAAGTGTTTCCTTCGTCCACAGTTCGATAGGCAGCGCAGGTAATTTGACCCAAATGAAATTATTCTGAGGGGTGTTGTGGAGGGGGTCGAAACCTATGTACCACCTGTGAAGAGCCAAATAACTCTGTCCATGAACCCATGGGAGTTTCCAAATGATGTTGAGGTCTTTGGCCTTCAAAAAATGAAAACTATACCAGTCACGCATTAAACAGACAATGGTGGGTGTGTACCCAATGAGAGGACCCCATCGAGCACCCAGCCATTTCCGGATCTGGTTATCGTCCATATCTGGGAAGTGCCACTTTCCAATCAGGGCCCGTGATTGCAAGCTAGCTATACGGTCCGCTAGCTTAACACCATCCAAACAAATGGCCGAGGGGGGGGGAGTAATTTTAGCAGGGCGATGATTGTGCTTGCGGCGGGGAGCAGCGGGCGATTCCAAATTCAGATCAGAAGCAAGATGGGAAGACTGGATATGCTCTGCCAGCCTGGAATGCCATTCAGGTGCCTTCAAAGAACCACAATATTTGGCTTCAGCTTCCAAAGCTGCCCTAACCATATCCGACGTGTCGGATTCCGCGTGGAGGATATCCATTCAGCAATAAAAGGTCAACTGCATCGAGGATTGAGGGAGAGGATGAAACACGATCAAAGCATGCCGAATTAAAAACCTTATCCGAAAAGAGCCACCTCGGGATCTTGATTGTGCTCCGATAAAAGGAAAAATCTAAGCAAAGACCCAGAAGTACATACAGAATCCTAGAAGATTGTATTGGGAAGCCTAGAATTCTCCAGGCTTAATTAGAAAGAGGCGAAAAATCTTAGGCAAGGACCAAAAAAAGTTAATAGAAGGTCGGGGGTGGCATTCGAGGATGTCCTTTCGCCCAGAAGGGTAGGCAGGTAGAGTAAAGGAAGCACTACGGCGGATAGAAAATTGAAAAACAGCTAATCGGAGCCACGTCAGGTCGACGGAAAATGATCTGAATTTGAAAGCCCGGCGATGGAAAAACCAACAAAGGTTCGAAACGAAGAAAATTACAGTCAAGAGGAGACCTCCGGGCAGACAATGCAATAGCAAACAATCCCGAAAATGCACCACTAGTGGCCAATCTTTAGGCGAACGTCAGTGCAAGGTCTATATACCATAAAGTGTTTTGTGATGTATTCTAAAGACGACCATAGACGATCAAAAATATCAAACCAGGACATGGGAGGTGAAAGATTTATAGCTCTATGTCTTTAGCTATACCCCGATTAGAAAACTATTAGATAGTCCATCACATGATTGTATCATAGAATATATAAAGCTTAAAAATAGTCACTATTCTCAGTCTTCTGCAAATATATGAAACTTCATTTTTCTGTGCTATCTCATTTCCATTGAAAAAACATCACTGCAACAGAATTTATAAAAGCACACATCCAAATCTTTATATTTTTTAAATCGGGGAAAATATACTAACCTTCTTATAGAGCGAGAGCCGAGGGAGATAAACGCCGCGATAGTGCCCAGAGGACCTGAGCCCGTGAGAAGTGCTTGGTACATTCACTGAAATTTAGCGGCCCCAGTACCAGGAAAATAAACCAGGCTCTCAAGAAAAAACTAAGGGAAGTTCAAAGCTAGTAGGAGATACAGACTCCCCGCATCAGAGTGCGCGGGGATGAAGAGCTTGCAAACCGAAAAGCTTGTAAAACAGGCAAAGTGAAAGTGTATAGTCTTTTAGCTGCCACCTGTAGGACGCTGTGGTGCAAGCAAAAAACTCGGAATGGAGGCAATAGTCTGGGAAGGTACGTGGCGAGCGAATGTAGAAAGGGCCATGCAGACTAGAGAAAGTGGAGAGGCTCGAAAATGGAAAGCCCTATAATCTGCTAAAAATAGGATTGGCTTTCGCACCTGCAAGTGATTGGTTGGTCCTCCATGGGGTGAAAGTGATAACTGGTTGCTATCGCGGCGCGGCTCCGCTCAGGCTTCAAACCCCTCACCAGGAAGTTATCGTTGTGATTGGATTGTACAAATACGCATATGCATCTTCACGATTAGCTACAGGGGTTTCTCATGTCAAATTCCAACTAGACGTTACCGCCATAGACATGTTTCTCTTTGACTCTCTATTTAGTGTGTGCTTCATATTGTCTTAAATTTTGGAGTTCAATACAATTACTCATTTTGACTCTTGTTGTTGGTTCCCCTAATACAACAACCATTGTTTTGGGGCTTTGTTAGTCTTGAACATTGATTTAATTTTGTTAGTTTTTGACTCTCTACTTAAGTATCTCTCCTATGAACTCCAAGATGGCGGGCAAAAGAAAATAATCTTAGCATTACGATATCTAATATAAATATTTGTTATTACAATATGAACATGGCTTTGAAAAAAAAAATTTATTAAAATTGTGCCTATTATAGAATGATATTTTAAAATTTCACTTGATTTTAATTAATTCAATTCATTTTAAATCAATTTCAACATTATTACTGGATTTCAAATTCATTACATAGTTAAACGATTAAATTATTTATGTTAAATTATTTTATACAACTATATGAATGTATTTATTAAATTATTTTATAAATAAATTTAAAAATATATATATTTTGTTCTAAAATATTTCTAAATTTCAATTTTTTTATATAGTGATATAAATTTATTTATTAATTTATTTTATAACCTAGTTTTTTAAAATAAATAATTTTAAAATATTACCAAATTTCACATTCACCATAGTTAAATGATTAAATAATTTATGTTAAATTCAATTTATAATTAAAAAATAATAATTAGATCATTTATGTTAAATTCGATTTATAATTAAAAAATAATAATTAGATAATTTATGTGAAATTCAATTTATAAAAAAATAACAATAAGTAATCCAAAAAGTCAAACAACCTTTTCAACACACAACAAAATTTACACTCATTTAAATATAAACTCAAATTTTAACAACACTTTATACCAATTCCTTAATTTCAACCAACAAATTCTCCAATATTTTTTAAATGATTTCTAGTGACTTCACTCCACTCTTATATGAAAAACACTCTATCTTGGATTGACTGGCTCTTACTCACATGCATTCTCATTTCCAAATCTTTTGCCACACTGCCAACCTTCTTGACTCGTTAAGTCAACAAAACTATAGTGATTTAGGAACGCTTCTTTCTCTTCTTTTTAATCACAAAAATAAAATATTAAAGGGTGTCAATCAATCTCTTTCTTTCTTAAGGTCTGATAGACCACATTGGTCTTGATGGACATTAATCGCCATCATCATCATATAAACCTCAACTCAAACAACTATAATAATATGTCATTTGAATAAAATCAAACTCAACCCAAACAACTATAACTAGCAATTGCACCGAAAGGTGAACAAGAACGCCAAAGGAGGAGTGGGGATATGTAAATATATGGACTATGAAATACAATTAAAATTTGAGTTTCTACATATCTTCTAAAAAGTGTAGCAGGAGGTTAAATTTAAGAAGAAAGTTACACTAACATAAATGTCGTAGAACAATTGTAACAATGTATTAATAATTGATTTGCACTCCTACTTATATAGAAGACCATGATTCTATGGAAGATAATTCGGTGGTTGGTTCCCTTTACTAAACCATCTAGCTTCTATTGAACAACAAAGGTAATTTTTTCGACAACATTATATACTTCAAAAGCTAAAAAAAGCATACAGTTTTGAATAAAATGCCTAACTATTTCAGAGTCATGGCAAACCACTAAACATCTTTTTTTTACGCCTTAGCATATTCATGAATGTTAAATTGTTAGGTGGAGCCAACCTCCCTATTGTAGACTTAAAATGGCAATGGAAAGCTTAAGCCTTAGATAATTGGCACCCTCTAATCAATCATATAGTGAAGAAAATTTAAGAAAACTTGCAAAAAAGTAAGTCTCGTCATATTAATTGCTTTTCAAAATGAAATGCCTAGAATATCATATATTTCTTTTAGGAAAATAATTTGCAAGCTTATTTCATAAATTTTGGAATCCCTAAAATCAAATTCTTAAAATAGGGTATATGCATAATCCTCAAGCTTTTGTTAGGAATCATGATTGCCTAATATTTGAATCTTTGTAGCGAAGCACACAGGAAAGCACTTTCCTCTCTCGATGTTTCAAGGGATTGAGCCCTAGAGCAAGTTGTGGACCTCTTAGATTTGGCATATAATTTTTGCAGCAAAGTCCACTATGAAACACTTAGAAAAGGGTCTACTAATTATATGTGAATTACTAGAATTCTTGCTAAAAAGTCTACAAGAAATCACTTAGAAAAAGGTTGACCCACTTGTGAATTAGTGGAATTCATGTGATCATGACTCTAGAGCGTACAATAATGACAAGTCTCTAAGAAAATATTGAGATTATTAGCATGGAAGATTCCAATCTTAACTTCGAAGTTAACTTGGGGAATTAATAAATAAGTAGAGTAATGTTTTTTTGCCTTCATTTTAAAGTACAAAGAGGATATCACATACTACGAAATTCCATGTATTCTAGATGGTATATGCTTTTTATTTTGTGAAATCTTGTTTATTGTGAATCCCTTACATAAAAGCAAGTTTAACCTGCCAATCAAGATTTCCAAGTCAATTTAGTATTCTAGACGGCATACACACTTGATTTTGTAAAATCCTCTTTAATGTGAATCCCTTACAGAAAAACAAATTTAACATGTGAATCAAGCTAACTAAGTTATTATAAATAATGTTTGACTTGTGAGTTTGAGATGTGCCTATTATGAATAAATATATAGGAAATAATGTAAATGATAATAATCATGAATAATGATTAGTTAATACTAATTAACTAATCATTATTTATGATTATTATCATTTACACTATTTTACATTATTTCCTATATATTTATTCATAACATTGCCTTCCTCCTCAAAAAGCTTTGTCCTCAAAGCTTGTTAATGAAAATACTTGATGTCTTTTTCGACTTCGAATGTCTTTCTGTCTCGGAACTGTCATCTTTGTCGATACATGTTGATATGATCCTCTAAGTGTTGGCATTATGATACAGGTATTGTCCTTGATGGCAACTCACTCAAATGAAAGATCACAGTATAGCAGGTAAATAGCAAAGAATTACAGATCAGTCTTCAAAGAATGAAGAAAGAGAGGTATACGCAGGTTCACCATTAACCAAGCTGCATATACATGCAGGTTCATTGTATACAAGTCGTGTATACGTACACATGCACTTTCATAGAAGGAAAAGCGCATATACCTTGGAAAACTAAGTTTTTGGTCCAAAGTATTTGGTCCATGGTATTGTGCTCCATGGTATTGGTCCAAGGTATTTGGTCCAAGGTATTGGTCCTAAGTGGTTTTGGTCCATGGTATTGAGAAAGGCCTAAGATTATAAAAGGAGGGGAAGATCATTAGGCCAAGGTGTGCAAGTATCGAATATCTGATGAAGTGTGAGATCTAATATGCAGGTTATTGGGTTATGGTGCTTTGCTTGATCTGAACCAGGGATGAACCTTAGTGATTGATGGAGAATAAGATCTTATGATAGATCGAGATTTTAAGGCTTGGAACGAATTATCTTTATATGGTTTGATCATGTTTATTCTAGATTTGTATACTGACGCATGTGTTGTTTTGTAAATATTATGATCTGGGTATAACTAAAGTCTGGAATAGCTGCAGAATTATGAATTAATATTTACAGATGTATACGCTGGTTGGCTTTGAGAAAAGCGCGTGTACACGCAGGTTCGACACATGGAAGTAGCATATACCTTATAAAATATGTTTCAATTGTTTCTCTTTACTGTTGCAGAGTTCTGGGTTCTGGTTACTATATTCTGGTGATAGTATTATGAATGATCAGATTGATGGGTTGTCTAAGTGAATGATTGATTCGGTTGTGGTTGGTTCAAAAGGTGATTGGTTGATGCAGATGTATTTGATGATTGAATGATGTTGTTGATGGATCGAGTCTGGAAATTTATGAAATGTGGTCCCTAGAGGAAGAGAGAAGGTCATAGCCTTCTGTAGGTCGGCGCCTACGTATTAACAAACATATCAGCTAGTACAAGAGCTAGGGGGTTGTAGCTCCCTTCTAGGTGAAGTTGGAGAACGAGAAAGGTTGTAACCTTTTGCAGGTAGAAGCCTGCATACTGGTATAAGTCTGCACCAGTACAAAAATTGTAAACAGATTTTCTTATTATTAAAAGAAGACAGAGACGACAATAGTAGGTAGTTTTCACCCACATTGGGTTTCCACCTTATATCTTGGTGTTCATGTGTGTTGCTTATGTGTGATGCTTTATTCTGCTTTTATTTCACTGTCTAATGAATTCCTGATATACTGGTTAAAGTTAAATGCATGATAAATTGGGTAAATCAAAAGATATCTACATATACGTTGGTTGCCTTAAGTACAGTTGTGTATACACACTAGTTCACTTAGCTGAAGTAGCGTATACAAATCTGTTTTGAAAATTAAATTATTGATCTGATAATACTGATTCACCCCCCCCAGTATTATTTCCAACAATTGGTATCAGAGCAGGTCCTTCAGAAGAAGCTTGATCGCTTGAAGGAAGATCCATCATCATGAGTAATCAAGAAAGCAGGGGATCCATCAGACCGCCAATCTTTGATGGGAGCAACTTTGTTTATTGGAAGATAAGAACCACAACCTATCTTCAATCACTTGGAACAGATGTCTGGGAAATCGTGGAAGGAGGATATACATTTCCATCAACAATTCCTATAGATACGACAGGTAAAAAGTAATATGAAATTAAAGCCAAAGCTGTCAATACATTATTGGGAAGTCTATCACAATCAGAGTTTGTCAAAGTTATGCAGCTCAAATCAGCCAAAGAAATATGGGACAAAATCGTTCTAAGCTACGAAGGAGACTCTGAGGTAAAACGTGCTAAACTACAAACTCTCAGAATTCAATATGAAACTCTTAAGATGCACAATGATGAAAGTATAGCTAGTTACTTCTTACGTATAGATGTGGTTGTATGAAGAATCTGGGTGAAGAGATAAAGGAAGTTACCTTAGTTGAGAAAGTTTTAAGATCCTTGTCTGCTAAATTTGAATCAAAAGTATCTGCCATAGAAGAAAAATAGGATCTACAGACTATTACTATGACACAGCTTCACGGAATCTTAACTGCCTTTGAGATGAGAAAAGGAGGCCCATCAGATATGAGAGAAGTCGCATTTAAAGCTTCAGAAAAAGGAAAAGAAGAACTCAATGAATCAGGACATATTTCAGAAGAAGAAGATGAAGTAAACTTTGTCAAGAAGCTTCAACGGGGTTCCGGAAGATTCAGGGGTAAACTACCTTTCAAATGTTTTGCTTGTGGTAGAGTCGGTCATTATGTTGCCAAATGCCCTCATAAAGATAAATATGATAAAGGGAAGGAATCTGCAAAATGTAATAGAAAACAAAAGTGTAAGTAAAAACAGCTACTATACTCATGAAGATAGCGATGGTTTATCAAATAGTGATGAAGATGAAAATTGTAATGATTATAGACTTTTGATGGCTTATGAAGATGATAATTTTTGGGATGTTTAGATGAAGATGACCTTTATGAAGAAATCTCTAAACTCAAGATCTGTTTAGAAGAAAAGAATATGATTATAGATATCTTGACATACCAACTTGCTGAAAGAGAAAAACACAATGAAAAATTAGAATGTGAAAATGTGGATCTAAGAAAGGATCTTGAGAAAACAAAAACTCTCAATCTTAGATTTGCTAAAGGATCAGAAACCTTAAATGAAATTATCAAAGTGCAAAATTATCCTCTGATAAAGACAGATCTTGGATATACTGAAGAAACATCTCAATCACAGAAGCCATCAACCTCCACTAAAAGCTATCTTGATGCAGCAAAGAACAGTGAACAGTATGACAATTGTCAACAAAGGCATAAAGCATATCACCAGGTAAATCAGGCTCAATTTACTTCAAGGATGAACAGAAGCCACAACCAACCTCAAGTAAATCATACTCAATTTGCTTCAAATATGAATATCAATAGAAACTACAATCACCAGGTCAATAGATTCGATAATCGCAGGAACTTCTTTAATGGTCAATGTTTTTCATGTCATAACTTTGGACACAAAGCTGCTCAATGTGTTGCTTACAAGACCATCATGACTAGAGAAGCACGAAATCAAAGGAATGTGACAGGGATCAAGAAAAGTTCCTACAATAACTTTTCTCTTCTTGAAAATGAAATAGAATGCTCAATCTGTAACAACTTCAGCCATGAAGAATCTAAATGCAGGAGTAAATTTCGGCAAATATCTCAAAAGGAGCAAACTCCATTAAATCCAAAAATATGGAGAAAGAAATAACCGCAAATAGAAAGATGTGGTATAGCCTTGTATGCAGAAGGACAAGAAAATCAGTGGTACATCGACAGTGGATGCTCAAAACACATGACATGTGACAAAGAAAAACTTCACTCATATAATGCCTTAGAAAAGGAAAAGAATGTCTCATTTGGAAACGACACTCCTGCTGTCATAAAAGGTAAAGGCTCTATTTTCTTGAAAGAAAAGGTTAAAGTTGGGAATGTTATGTATGTTGATGGTCTAAAGCATAACCTGTTGAGTGTCAGTCAAATGTGTGATCAAGGAAATGAAGTGGTATTTCGATCAAACGGATGTGTTGTTTGTGAGCTTGATACAGGAGAAACTGTGATCAAAGGTACAAGAACTCCAAACAACTTATACATACTCAAGGGAGGACAACAACAATGCTATCTAAGCAAAAATGATGAAAATTGGCTATGGCACAGAAGATTGGGGCATCTAAGCTTTTCTCAAATAAGAAAAGCATGCAGATTCCAGGCTGTTCGTGATCTTCTTGATATCAACATTTTTGAAAATACAATATGCAAATCATGTCAATTCGGTAAGCAAACTAGATCTCACTTCTTGAAAAAGGAGGGTCAGCTAGTAAGCCTCTTGAACTTGTTCATACTGATTTATGTGGACCATCAAGGAAAAAGTCACCTCGTGGAGAAGAATACTTTATATTGTTCATTGATGATTTTTCCAGAATGTGTTGGATAGGTCTTCTAAAGCATAAAGATGAAGCATTTGAAAAATTCAAAGCCTTCAAAGCTTTGGTTGAAAATGGATCAGATCGCAAAATCAAATGCCTCAGATATGATCGAGGAGGGGAATTTACCTCAGATGAGTTCTTTGACTTTTGTGAACAACATGGAATAAAAAGGCAGTTCTCCACCGCAAGGACTCCTCAGCAAAATGGAGTGGTAGAAAGAATAAACATAATTGTTCAACAAATAGCTTGAGCTATGCTAGATGAATCTAGAACTCCTACAACCTTCTGGGGAGAAGCTGCATTTTCCGCCGTCACTATTCTCAACCAAGAAAATGTTCGGGTAAACAGCATTCAAACTCCACATGAACTTTGGTATGGTAAGACTCCTAATGTAAAATACTTCAAAGTTTTTAGAAACAAATGTTACATCAAAAGGACTCATGAAAAACTTGGTAAGTTTGAACCTAGAGCAGATGAAGGCATTCTTCTTGGTTACTCTTCCCGAAGTAAAGGATATAAATGTTATAATAAAATACTTGGGAAAATTATTGAAAGTATTGATGTTGTGGTTGATGAAGCATGCAAAAATCCAAAACTAATAAAAACCGAAGATTATGACAATGAAGAAGATGAGTATTATCTTCCCACATCAAATCACACTAATTCTGAAGAAGAAACCAATGAAGCACCAGAAGAAGAGATAACGGTAGAAGAAAAGACTCCATCCAGGTATGTTCAGAAAAATCATCTAGAAACTCAAATTTTAGGGGAGAAAGAGGCAAGTGTGCAGACAAGAAGAACTATTACAGAAGCTTCAATCTATCTAGCATTACTATCTTCCACTGAACCTCAAAATGTAAATGAAGCATGCAAAGATGAATGTTGGGTCAAGGCCATGAATGAAGAACTTGAGCAAATTGAAAAGAATAATACTTGGGAATTAGTTCCTAGACCTCATGATAAGAATATCATAGGAACTAAATGGATATCCAAAAACAAGCTGAACGAAAATGGAGAAGTTATTAGAAATAAGGCTAGACTTGTTTATAAAGAATATGCTCAACAAGAAGGTACAGATATCGAAGAAACTTTTTCACCTGTTGCTAGACTTGAAGCCATAAGGATGTTTCTTGCTCTTTCTAGTTTTCAGAAATTCAAAGTATACCAAATGGATGTAAAATCTGCCTTTCTTAATGGAGACTTAGAAGAAGAAGTCTATATTGAACAACCAGAAGGATTCATTCTTGGAAATGATGCAAAACTTGTATGCAGACTCAGAAAGGCTCGTTATGGTCTAAATCAGGCTCCAAGGGCCTGGTATTACCGTCTTGACAAATATCTCCACCAACAAGGTTTTTCAAAGGGGTCAACAGATAGTAATCTATATACAAAGATTAACACTGATAAATTGCTAATAATTGTTGTTTATGTTGATGATATCATTTTTGGTAGCAATGAAGAATCCATGAGTCAAAATTTTTCTTCAGTAATGCAGCAAGAATTTGAAATGTCCTTGTTTGGTGAGCTTACCTATTTTCTTGGTCTACAAGTTCAACAAAATAAAGATGGTATTTTTCTTTCACAAACCAAATATCTCAAACAGATCTTGAAAAAGTACGGCATGGAAGATTCTAAACCAGTATGTACCCCAATGGTAACAGGATGCAGTCTCAGCTCAAATGATGAATCAACAATAGTACATCAACCAACTTACAGATCCATGATTGGGAGTATGCTTTATCTAACAGGTACCCGACCTAACATCATGCATGCAGTAGGAATAGTTAGAAGATTCCAAGAAAATCCAAAGGAATCACACCTTCAGGCAGTCAAAAGGATTTTCAAATATCTTCAAGGAACACAAAACTTTGGTTTATGGTATCCTAGAGATACAGATCTTACACTTCATGGATATACAGATGCAGATTGGACAGGAAGTGTTGATGACAGAAAAATCACTAGTGGTGGTTCATTCTATATGGATTCCAAGTTAATGTCTTGGTTTGGCAAGAAACAAAGTTCAATTTCATTATCTACGACTGAAGCAGAATACATGGCTGTTGCACCTTGCTGCACACAACTACTTTGGATGATGCAAACCTTGCTAGACATTCAGATCACATGTACTCCACCCATCTCCATTCTGTGTGATAATACAAGTGCCATCAGTATTTCAAAGAATCCAGTCATGCACTCCAAGTCCAAGCACATACCCATCAAAAATCATTTTCTACGTGAACAAGTGCTTGAACAAAAGGTCAAATTGGATTATGTTCCCTCCAAAGAACAAGTTGCTGATATATTCACTAAACCACTGCCCAGAGAGACATTTGAATATCTCAGATAAAAGCTGGGAGTAGTTGTTGCATCATCCTGCTTTTAAATTCTATTTTTTAGAGAAATCTTGTTATACACGAGTTTCATGAAGCGTAGTCATGTACATACGTGGGTTTTTGTGGACACAGTCATGTATATGTTGGTTTGAAGAAAAGCAATGGGACAGACTCAAGAAAAAGGGGTTTGTTATGGTTCTGTCAATTATCTGCTCTGTTTGATGATGGTTACAATCTGTTGATAACATGTGGAAATATATTGGGCCTCATAAAGTTGTTGATAACTTGATATATATCTGATTGATGATGATCCTTTGATATCTCTTACTGACATATGCAATGATCAGATCTGACAGTGAACAGGTGGAACAGGTTCAGGGGGAGAACATGGTATGCTTCTAATAAAGCATTGTTGGCATTATGTCTAGAAGTCTTTGGTACCTAATCAATGATGATGAGTTCTTACTTTATGATGATAGGTTGATACTCACATATGTTGATTATCATGGTTGATGATGTGGGATGTTCCCTAGTGATGATATAATGAAGGTTCTTATGGAAAGATCATGCAGTTCCTGATAATGATGTCTATGGTGTTTTCACATACATATGTGCATGATTTTGTGCTACCACTTGGAGATATGACATATTCTTAGTTGATTCATGGAAGGTTATAATAAGGGAATGAAGCAAGTTGATCTTGATGTGATCAAAAGGATGATTTGATATATGCTGACATACTTTGATACAGGTTGATGATATTTTGGGAACTAATGATGGACATATACAGGTTGCTGGTCTGGATGCTGTTGACAGATGATGCTGATGATACAGATCATATGATAGTTACTGATGACTATCATGGTCTTGTTTAAGATATTTGGTCTCTATTATATATGTCATGCATATGTAAAGGTCATGAAAAGACCTAATTTGTAACCCCACTGCATGGGATGGATGATGTAATGTTTCTTGTTTTTGTCATGTATAAACAATTGGTATATCCCCACTTGGTTGGGTGGATGCGTCAAATTTGATATATCCCCACTTGGTTGGGAGATGGATGTATATATGAATCATTGGTGATAGGAAGGTCATTGGTATAGAGTCATGTTCTTCTTTTAGAAAATCTTTTTGCAGACTTTGCTTGTGCTCAGGGGGAGCATGGACTCGATCATGGGAGCTCAATCAGTACACTTCAGCATATCAGAGAATTCAACATGTACTCAGGGGGAGCATGACCCTTTGCCCTTGATGTCAAAGGGGGAGAGTGACTTGGTGTGGTTGTTGCCATCAAGTCCAAAGGGGGAGATTGTTGGCATTATGATACAGGTATTGTCCTTGATGGCAACTCACTCAGATGAAAGATCACAGTATAGCAGGTAAACAACAAAGAATTATAGATCAGTCTTCACAGAATGAAGAAAGAAAGGTATACGTAGGTTCACCATTGACCAAGTTGTGTATACACGCAGGTTCATTGTATACAAGTCGCGTATACATACACATGCACTTTCACAGAAGGAAAAGCGCGTATTCCTTGGAAAACTAAGTTTTTGGTCCGAAGTATTTGGTCCATGCTATTGTGATCCATGGTATTGGTCCAAGGTATTGGTCCTAAGTGGTTTTGGTCCATGGTATTGAGAAGAAACCACCCTTGTCATCACCCTTGTTTTCAATGTTTCCATTATTTCTTTGTAATGCATATCCGCAAGATTTTTATGTTCGTGTTGTAACGCTTTCTTGTTTCGTTGAAGTTTGGCTATTTTTCCATTCTCTTGATCTTCTAGCTACACTTTCTCGGTACACTGGATTACATCGTTTTGTAGGAGTGATGATGGACGTTCAACTTGCAATTTGGATTCCATTTTTTTCTCCTCATTAAAATCTGCTTGTTGTCGCTTAAATATTGCCATTAATTGTCATATATCTCTTGCAATTAATTGCTTTTGTTTATTACATTATAGGAAATAATGTAAAATAATGTAAATGATAATAATCATAAATACTGATTAGTTAATTAGTAATTAGGTTGAAGAGTCATGTCTAAATGAGACATGACTCTCCATGAAGAGACACATGCTTGGTATATAAGCAAGCCTCTCATTCTCATTATTATCATTTACATTATTTCTTATAATGTAATGAACAAAAAAACTTAATTGCAAGAGATATAAGACAATTAATGGCAATATTTAAGCGACAACATGTAGATTTAATGAGGAGAAAAAAAAATGGAATCCAAAGTGCAAGTTGAACGTCCATCATTGCTCCTACAAAACGATGTAATACAGTCTACCGAGAAAGTGCAGCTAGAAGATCAAGAGAATGGAAAAATAGCCAAACTTCAGCGAAACAAGAAAGCGTTACAACATGAACATAAAAATCTTATGGATATGCATTACAAAAAATAATAGAAAAAGACGAAGAAATTTCTCGCCTCAAGGACCACGTCGAAAAATTACTAGCACAAGTGAAGAAGACTACAGTCACAAAGAAAGAACTCAAGAAGCACTTATCAAAACAAGAAGAGGAAACCTTGCGTTTAAAGAACCTTAATAAAAATTTATTAGAACAAATCAGAGATCTAAAAGATGAAAAAGTCAAAAGTCAAAACATTGAAAATAAGGGTGATGAATCAGAAACCAAAGAACTCTTACGTCTGAGAAACCATAATCAAAATCTACTCACTCAAATTAAGAAACTTAAGGATGATAAGGAAGCACTAAAAGACAAGTGGGAACAATTTACTCAAGAAGAAGTATTGAAATCTCTCGTCGTAATAGTCCAAGTTGAAGATAAGGGAACGAATACTGATCCAGTGAATACCATAACTCAATAAGAATGCAAACTAGTTGAAGAAAAAACACACTTAGATGTTGTAGTTCAGATGATAAACACCCCAAGTGAAGGTTCTATAACCAACTCAACAACGTCGTCACCAGAAGTAAATAATAAAAAAAATCACACACTCAATAAGGGAAAGTCAAACCAAAAAAGTTCCCTATCGACATCCAAATCATGAGAGTAGACAACTCAACCATGCTACGTATTGGGACCATTCAGAACATAAACAACAAACTGATGTTCCAGAGAATAATGATGTAACCTCAATCCAGTCTTATGATGACAAGTTGTTAGAAAATTTCAGTGATCAGAATTTTCCACATAAGATTAATCTAGGATGGTCTAATCCTTTCTCAATGCAATAATTTTGTTTGTCACTTATAGGATCATATCAACATGTATCGACAAAGATGACAATTCCAATATAGAAAGACATTCGAAGCCGAAAAAGAGATCAAGCCTTTTTCATTAACAAGCTTTGAGGACAAAGCTTTTTTAGGAGGAAGGCAATGTTATGAATAAATATATAGGAAATAATGTACATGATAATAATCATAAATAATGATTAGTTAATTAGTAATTAGGTTGAAGAGTCACGTCTAAATGAGACATGAATCTCCATGAAGAGACACTTGCTTGGTATATAAGTAAGCCTCTCGTTCTCATTGTATCATCAATCTTATTAACACATTTAATATATAATATTTGTATCCTCATGGATATCTTTATATTCCAAGTCTTCTGGAGTAATTAATCTGAAGAAGGAACTTTTTTCGCTTCAGTGTCTTACTCATGAGTCAAACTCGTGACTACAGTCCAAGTCAGCCTCCAAAGAGGTGTCTCAATTCAGTTGATATGTTTCCAAAGAATTGTTGGAGGCAGTTTGGACTTGGAAGATTATTGCAACACTTCCTGACGTAGGAGTTCTTCCTGAATTTTGAGAGGTGATGTTTCCTTTTGATGTATCTAAAATGTCTGTGTGGTGAAATATACTTGAATTTCCAATGTGTTCTTGGTTCAATCACTAGCCACAGAACAAGGCTAAGAAATCAAGTGGAATTGCCTTGTTACTGGTGTCTAAGTTGATGGCAGTGTGTTTTGCTCTAATTACCCCCATGGGTCAAAGATGACCTGTGACTATTAGCTCTAGTTTTTCACATGTTCGTGTGTTTTACTTGCGAGCCTGATGAAAATTGTGGTGGCCTATTTCATCAATTTATATAGCACAAATACGAGAAAAAGAGCCATTTTGCATAGAAACATTACTCAAGTTTTGTAACTATGGTTCATAGTTGGGATTGACAGAGTATTAGGTCGTCCTTTAAATCTCTATTCGCGCCATGGCCTACTCGATTTTAAAGGATTTTTTTTTCAAAAAGGGATTAGGCTTGGTGCGTATACTCCACAATCCATGGACAATAATTAGTCCAAGATTTGGCATTGAAGCTGAAGGGACTCCATATGTTTCGTGGGATGCAGCTCCCAACCTCATGTACGCTCTTTGAAGCAATTTCCAACCAAAAAAAAAGGAAGTGAATTTGTAATCCAAACCCAAACCTGGTGGGTTGCTCTGTCACTGAGTTATGTGACCATTTCATGATGGGCGTCCTTTACGGTTTCAACATGAAGTTGTGATTTTCTATCTCTAAAACCCTGCTTCAAGCCACTTTTGGGTTGAGACTTCTTAGCCACTATCAATCCACCTTAGCACCCGGTTTTTATTCTCAATGAAAATTGAACAGCATAGGAATCAACCTAGGGTTTGCCTCCTGGTCATTGGGTTTCTTTGCCACTGAGCTACATGCTACAACATTATGATGCTTAAAGGACTGACATTTGATTATAGGAGCAAAGGATCTTCTACAATTCTATGTAGCTAGCTTCCAGATAAAGTAAGCACCCCATGAAAATGTAAGCAGACATTGAAATGGGAGTGTCAATTTCTATGCACGTAGAATATGAAAAAGCATTTCCCAAGCTTGCTAATGAGCCAAATGACTACTTCATGTATATCAAAGTTTAGTAACTTTATTCTTTGTCCAGGTGTGCATTCCTAGTTAACTGAGAGGCCTTATAAAAACCCAAGGAATAGAGCAATCGGAGTATCAAAAACATGCAACATCGCCTGTTGTAGAAGCTTGTGGTCGTTAGCACCTTCAAACCTGAAGTCAACGTAAGGACCTTCCGTAAAGAGAAGAAAATGAATAGGAACAAGAGTAATGTGAAAATAGCCACGTGTCAAATTTAAATAGGTGCGAGGAGGACGAAATTGAGGGCCTCTTATTGGTTGGGGTGAACAATGTTTGCTCATCCCAATCCCGCATAGTAGACACCTTCGACGTAACAAGAGTCATGTGGTGGCATGTCATTGCTTCTTTGTATAGGTGAATTGTGTGCATATA
Organism: Pinus tabuliformis; assembly: GCA_031772625.1. Classification (NCBI taxonomy): domain Eukaryota; kingdom Viridiplantae; phylum Streptophyta; class Pinopsida; order Pinales; family Pinaceae; genus Pinus; species Pinus tabuliformis. The sequence goes on along the minus strand of CM062819.1, from coordinate 1,912,919,880 downwards.
GTTTTGTGCATAAAACAACAATAAAAATGTTGATTATGGATGCACCTTAATATTTTATTGAAGATACACAGAGAAGCATGGGAGAAGATTTGGGATAACATTCGGATGGAATTTGACAGTCAAATTACCCATCGCAAAGTAATGTACCCATCAAATACAACCAAAATTTTCCCATACCCATTACCATTCTTTGTTAAAATGATCAAAACAGACCCCCCACTGGGGGTGAACAACTAAGTGAACACTTGGCACAGGAGAGGCCCTAAGGGATCCCCCCTCCTCCACACGATCATTATGTTACTGTTTATGAATTGTGCCTTCATTTACTCCATTCTCGTGATGATCCTTACAACTAATGCATCAATTTTATTAAAGGGAAAGTAAGCATTCCTCTCCAGTTTGGAATTATGGGCAATGAATTTGGGTAGGGTGGAGTATTGCAGTGTGAGAGACAAGGTCCATGGAAACTCGTTGGGGTCATGGCCTTGGATGAGAAGTGAAGTGGAAGCCCGATATACCTTGGTTTGGTTTGAATTTGGCCTTCAATCCTGCATTTGGGATCCGGGAACCTCCTTGGACGGTGTTTTGGGTCAGCTCCACACCTCTGTCTGGAAGCCCCACCATCATCATACAATTTGGAGCAACAGGCCCCTGGAGCTCTCTTCCGCCGTGAGGAAAAAGGTAATTGTGTCCATAACTTCTATCTATTACCCCGCTCATAGCTTCAGTTGGAGGGCTCAATTATTGGGTTCTTGTGGGTGTCCCGCCACTGGTTTCTTGCTGAAAGTTGTCTCTGGTGTTTAGTTGCTTCAAGATTGTTGTATTATGTCTTCTAGTAATTGTTTTTTTTTTTACGGAATCGGGTACTTATGTATTATAAAAGCCAACAAAACAGAGTTCTAGTACATAAGGGAAATAGATCTGAGAGCTGAGGATCAAAAGCGGGTTCGCAGACCCAGTTTCCTCGTTGCTTCTCTTAGTTAAACAGAAAGCAAAATGAAGACGACTGTATTGCCTAACGAAGGAGCCACCTATCCAGCAAAATTTACAATGCATAACCTTTATGGAAGTTTTTGAGTGGCGGAATCATCAGGAAGCGGGTCTTTCCTGAAGCTGGCTTTAGTTGAAGCCTCTGCTTGGTAGCTCTGAGTTAGGGAGCGGATGTGCTCGATGGCCTCCTCCAAATGGCTGCATCTTTCCTTCAGCGTTTCAATCTCAGCCTTTCTTTTCTCCAACTTCTTGCGCTTCGAATTCCTGTCTGCCTGATAATCTTCCTTCAACTCATTGAGTTGCTTAGTCAGGCGATTGATCATGAGAGTGTGGGTTTTGCACATGGTGCAATCCTTATTGTTGAAGATCTTGTCAAGGGGATTGTTGGCCTTGTCTTGAGCAGAAGTCTGACCCTGTTGGTCTGCCATCCGGGCTACTTGATGCTGGGGAATTTGTGAATGTGGAGGCGAGCCGAGATCAGATGGGAGAGGGAAACCAGAGGGGAGAGCTGTGAGTGGGAGTGAATAAGTCAGAAGTGAGGATGGCGGAGATGCACAGGGAGGGCCGGAGAGGACCAAGGAGACCTGAGGAGCTCTGCTGCCCCTGTTAATCCAACTGTTAGTGGAATTGCACACAAAAATTACTAAAACAGAGATTACCTCGATCAAGGAGCGCTGGACACGCTTTCGATGGGAGCGATCCACTTCAGGAGAATGTCGACGCCTGAGAATTTCGCACTGAAGGAGCCCAGAAACGGTGAAGTGTGCGTGATCGCTTTGATCCGAGCTTCTATATATAGTTTGATGAGGTGCCCCCCCTTGCTTGAGCCAGGTCTGTGATGATCTGCTCATGAAGTGATTGAGATCTTCGAATAAGATCTTGCTGCACACGGGATGGATGTCGAGGCGTTGAAACAGAGAGTCGATGCAGAGAATATCTGCAGAGAGAATCTGAGACTCATGTGAAAGGATGACTGATATGGCATGGAACGGGATTGGGGACCTGTTCAGAGTAGTATAGTACCGATTTGGACTATCGAGAGGATAAAGCAGGAGGAATGAAGGATCAATAGGGTATCGATCTCGGGCAGAGCGGAATCTGAGATGAGGGAGCAAATCTTGCTTCAGGTTCGAAGTGCGCTCTCCAGATGGGCTGAAATGATGACTGCCTGATGAGTCAGAGGGGAGATCACTAGAGGAATGAGAGTGCATTGTTCTGGGATCGATGGGAGGGGAGAAAGACGACGGAGTGAGGGGGAAAGGAGAAACGAAGGATGAGAGACCGATGAAGTGATTGCTGATATGACAGATTCCGAGGACGCTGTTCTTGTGTGCTGTCTGGCTATTTGATTTCTTATGGTATCGCCCTTTCATATATTCTCTCATTCTCGCAAACCTGTCCTTGCTGCCTGTTAACTGCCTTGCTGGCTAAGGAATCCGCCTCTGCGTTATTTTCTCTTAGGACGTGCCTAAAGGTTACTTCGCCCAGATTTCTGATGTTGTCGATAATTCTCTTCCTTATGTTGTTGAGGCCTGCTTTGTTGAATTCTTTGTCTGTGCTCATAGCTGAGATGATGATGGCCGAGTCCCCAATAATGATGGCGTTCCTTAGTCCCAGTCTGGAGAGGATTTCAGTGCCTAGGAATAGGCTGTAGGCTTCAGCTATGTTGTTCGATGCCTGTCCAAGTCCCCATTCATAACTACAGATGGAAATCCCCTTATGGTCTTTAATTATGCCTCCTGCTCCTGCTTCTCCGGGGTTGCTCTTTGAGGCGCCATCAAAGAATAGAAGGGGGCGATTTTGTTTGAAGATCCATTGGCTTACCTCTTCTTTAGTTCCCCCGAGTTTCCAGTTGGAAGGCTTCTAGTGTGCTTTGTTCTGGGGGGGAGGACTCTGAGAGTGGCTGATGTTGAATTTACTATACCAATCCCTTTCCTCTTGTGCCCAGCTCGTCTGGTCTGGAGGGGCTATGAAGTTAGCGCTGACAGCTTCAGAGATGTTAGCAATTGTTTTTGCTATGACATTGACTAGTTTAGGCGTTTTGTTGTTAAAGACGTGATTGTTCCTAGCTAGCCATAGATTCCAGCATAGGGTAGGAGGGATGCACTTCCACACTCTAATGAGATTATTCTTGCCTTTTCTAGAGTAAGGGAAATCCTTCTTCCAGTTCTTCTGAAGATTGTGCATCTGGTCGGGGATTCCCCGAGTATCCAAGGGCCTTGTTAACTGTTTCCAACAATTTTTAGCGAAGGGGCAGAGAAGGAAGGAGTGCTGGATAGACTCCTCCTCTGATCGGCAGAAATAGCAGATCGAAGGGCCTTGAATTCCTCTCTTTCGCAGATTCTCAGCTGTGAGGATTTTCCCTTTTAAAAGGGTCCAATTGAAGTGTTTTACTTTTGGGAGGCATTCTGTCTTCCAGGCAGCTGTATGGAGGTTCCATTTTGGTGCAGGGTTTGAATTTTGTAAAGATTTATATCCTTCTTTTACTGAGAAGGGCCCTCCACTAGTGTCCCAGATGTGTCTGTCTTCATTCTCCTTGTTGATTGGTGCTGATCCAGAGAGTGACAGCTTTAGTGTGAGCCAGAGCTCTTTGAGATCCAGAGGGAGTTGCAGATCTTTCCAGGCAAGCCATCTATTTTGGTTCCACAGAGATATATCGTACAGGGTGATTATCTTTCTTTCCTCCATCCAATCTTGCAGGGGCCTGAGCTCTTGGAGTAGGTTTCTGGGATTAGAGTTCATTATTCTGTCAGACCATATTTTGATGTTCTTTCCATTGCCTGGGAGTTTGGAGACATTTTCTCTGAAGTGGGCCAAGACTTTCTTAATGAGGCGCCACATCGGAGTGCATGGCCTGTCTGCTATTGGTTCATTGAGAATGTTGGAGTTTGGACCTCTAAGATATTTCCTTTTTATTGTCTCCACCCACCATGAGCCATTTCCTGTGAGGATCCTCCAGATCAGTTTGAGCCCCAATGCCTGGTTGGAAAGGCCTGGAATTTTTATGGAGAGACCACCTTTTTCATAAGGAAGGGTGACTTGTTCCCAGTTGACAAGGCTGAATTTCTTTGTGTCCTGTTTACCTCCCTGCCAGAGAAAACTTCTCATTATGAGCTCCATATGTTTGTGGATACTTGCAGGTGCCATAATGACCGCATATTGGTAAATTGGGAGACCTGAAAGGACAGACTTTATGAGGATGGTTCTGCCAGCTAGGTTAAGCCAAGAGGCGCCCCAGCTCAAGAGAAGGCCTTTCATTTTTTCAATGTGATTTGTCCAAACCTCTGCTTTGATGTGGTTCTTTGCCAGGGGCAGACCCAAGTAAGGAAATGAGCTCCAATTTTTTTGAAATGTAATGTCCAAAATTTGGGCTATTCTTTGCTGTGTCTGATAGGGCACGTTCCAAGTGTACAGTTTACATTTTCTGTTGTTGAGTTTGCCTCCGGAAGCTTGAAGGAATGCATCCAGAACTCTTTTGAACCTTCTAGCCATCAGACTGGAGGCTCCCCCAATTAGTAAAGTGTCATCCGCGAATAGCGAATGATTTATCTCCTTTATTCCTCTTTCAATGCGAATGCCTGTGATTTCTTTTTTGATTCGAAGATTTTCTAGATGAACACTCAGAGTCTCCGCCATGATAATGTAAAGAAAGGGGGAGAGGGGGCACCCTTGCCTTAGCCCCCTGGAACTTCTGAAGAAATTGCTGGGGCGACCATTGATCAGCGGGGCGGTCCAGGGGTTGGAGATACACTCGCTGATGATGCTAACAAAGTTGGAGGAAAAGCCAAATTTTTTTAGGACTGCACTTAAGAAGGAGTGGTCCACTCGGTCAAATGCATTGGCCATCTCTAGTTTGATGATCATTCCACGTTCTCCTCTATTGTGGCTACTATGGATGGCTTCCTGGATTAGAATAACATTATCAATGATATGCCTCTTTGGGACAAAGCCGCCCTGGTTCTCTGAAATTAGAAGAGGAAGATAGTTCTTTAGCCTGTTGGCAAGTATTTTTGTTATGGTCTTGTATGAAACATTGCAGAGCGATATGGGCCGGAACCTATCGAAAGATTTGGGGTTTGCTTGCTTGGGAATCAAGGCTATATGCGAAGACTTGGTGTTGTCCCCCAACTTATGTTTTCTAAATGCATTTTTTACCATTCTCACAAAATCTTTCTTTATAGTTTCCCAATGCTGCCTGTAAAATGCAACTGTAAAACCGTCCGGTCCCGGGGCCTTATCTTGCTGCATGTTGAAGATGGCTTCTTTGATTTCTTCTGCTGTAGGTTCTTGCTCCAACTTGTTATTGTGTTCCTCTGTTATTTTGTTCTCTATTACACTTAGGAATGCAGCGCTGTCATATTGTTGGGGATCTGCCGAAAGAAGAGCCTTGAAGTGATGAAATGCTGCGTTTTTTATGTCTTCTTGCTCCTTCAACTCCCTCCCTTCCACTTCTATTTTGTCTATCTGATTGCTGGCTCTTCTAATTTTGACATTATTGTGGAAGAAAGAGGTATTTTTATCCCCAGCTTTCAACCATAAGCAGCGGGATTTCATTCTTTGCTCCTCTTCTTCCACGCGGTTTTGCCTATACAGCTCTTTGTACAAGTTTTTTTCCTTCTCTAGATCTTCTGCTGTGTATTGCATCTGCTCTTTTTCTTTGTGCCAGCTCTCCATCTCTGTTAACAATTCTGTTTTCTTTTTCCTTTCAGAGGTTGCTTTCTCCTTCGCCCATTGCTTTATGGCTGTCCTGAGATGTTTTATCTTTGTTTCCCATACGAAATGTGGCGAGCCTAGTACTTCATTTGCCCACTGATTTCGTACAAGGGTGCAAAAGTCCTCATGGGAGTCCCAGGCTTTGTTATATTTGAAAGGAAGAGGGCCTAAGTTTATTCCTTTGTCCAAGGTGAGGACCACGGCCTTATGATTCGAAGCTGTGCCATGAACAATGCGGCTCCTGATTGCTTGGAAATTAGTTGCTACACCTTCCTGTATTAGGATCCTGTCCAACCTCTCTTTTATATTGTGTGATCCTGTTCTCTTATTGGTCCAAGTATATTTGCCATTCGACAGAGGAGTGTCTATCAAGTTGAAGAGCTGAATGATGGCTTCTAACTTGTCTCTCGATGGGTCTGCATGGTAGTTCCCGCCATATTTTTCTTCCACCTGCCTAATTAGATTCAAATCTCCCCCCAGTATTATCCTGCTGCTATGGATAGTGGTGAGATCCGCTTCTATCGAGTTCCAGCAGCTGGCTTTGTCTCTGTAGTGGTTAGGTGCATATATATTATAGATGTGATAAACTTCTTGGTTGCTTTTATTCCTTAGATCTGTTCTGATCCACCAGTTGCATAGCTGGGAATTGATGAGTTCCCACTTGTATTTGTTCCATAATGTTCCTATACCTCTTGAGGCCCCGTCTGAACCTTTTGAGATGCCTGTGTAGTTTTTGAATCGTTGGGTTTGGATTAGAAAGTCCTGCTCGGTGGTTTTGGTCTCCTGGATTAGGAGAATGTCTGGCTGTTCCTGATTTATAAGGTCCTTGATTGCTTTCATCTTTAAGGAAGAGCCGATCCCCCTACAATTCCAAGAGACCAAGTTCATTATTTACCAGTTGTGGGGTGGGATCCTGATTTCTCCTTGGCCTTTTCGCCGCTTCCTTTTAGCTTGCCTAGGAATGAATCCAAGGGTTGTTGGGTGCCGGTTGCCATCTCTTTGGCTGCTGTTTCGTCCCTTAGCTCTTTATTCGATTTTCGACCAACTTTTCTCGGAGGATCTGAAGGCTGGTTGGCTTCTTTTGCTTTGTTTCTAGTGAGGATTCTTTCGATGGTAGGAGGGGGGGAGGGAGGAGGGTTGGAGCACGGAGAGACTGGGCGAGGAGATTGCGGAGGGGAGGGCGGAGCTTCAGCTGCTAGAGATTCGAAGGGGTTGGAGGAGGAGGGAAATGCTGAGGAGGGAGGAGGAGGAGGGAAATGCTGAGGAGGGAGGAGGAGGAGGGTTAGGTTGGTTTGTTGCCGGAGGGGCTGTGGCGCTAGAGCCCGGATTAGAGGAGGACTTTTTCCTTTTGACTTGTTCCCATGGTGCTTCTGCATTTTCCTCATTATGTTCTACTTCATTTACTTTTAACTTGCTACATCTATTGGAAAAATGACCATACTTGTGACATACCTTGCATTTGAAGGGCAGCTGTTCGTAGTCCAGCTGCTGGATGTGCATCCATTGGTCCACCTTTATCTTAATGGCTTCTAGCAATCCTTTGCCAAGATCAACTTCAACGCAGATCCTTGCACATGCATGCATATTCTCCCTTGGTTCCGATCTGTCTATGTATTTTCCAACTGCATTGCCAATTGCTTTGACCGATTCGTCCCCCCAGCAGTGCAGAGGCAAATGAGGGAGGCGCACCCAGACTGGGACCGCGTTGGGGATGTCCATCTCCGGATCGAAATCCGGGGTCCATTTGTTCAGGTAAAGACCTCTTGTGTCCATGAAGTAAGGTCCATTGCGGAAGATGAGATGCCGATCTTCTTTAGTCTCAAACAGGAAGGTGAAGTATCCTCGCCCACAGAATCTGATGGCGATCTTTCCTTGGATCATTGTGCTCCAGTTGCGCTCCACCCATTTTTGGACAGTTCTTGGAGATGGCCAGAGTCCCGTGAACTGACCAACAAGACTTCTTTCTGATAAAGCTATTGCCGATTTCCTTGGGAGGGAAGGAGGTAGGATCACCTCAAGGATCTCATCCAACTTTTTAATGAACTTTGATAATGAGGGGCGGGGTCTGGCATCCGGATGCTCTGACAGGAGAGAGGCAAAGATAACCTCTGGGTTCTTTGAAGCAGGGGGAGGGGAGGCGGATCCTGCCATTGCAGGCCCGCAGAGAACGACAAGAAGGGAAAAACGACAGGCGGCCGTGACCCCAGAGGTGGGGTCCGCGCTGAGCAAAGAGTTCAAGGAAGCTGCAGAGGCCCGACCAGGCGGAGCCTGGGGGCGAGGGCAGAGGCTCGAGGGAGGTCGATCAGAGGTTTCAGTCCGCCATTCCCGCGCAGTCCTCCAAAAGGGATCATGTAAAATATAACCAACTACATTTATGAGCTGTATCTGCTCATTTACTACTATATTCTCAATGGCAAATCGTACAGACTTGGATTTCAGTTTAGATGTTGAGTATAATGTTACATCTCTTCTAGTAATTGTTATTGCCTGCATTGGTGTCTATTTGGGCTGGGTCTCACTGGGATAGGCTCTTTGACTGCTTGGGGAAATGTCGTTTTTCTCATAGCATTAGTAGATTGGCAGGCTTCATCTATCCTAGGTAGTTCTTTAGCCTCAAGGGAAGCTTGGACACCCTGGTCCAGAGTCCGCTGTGCTTGGGTTCAGATGTGTCTTAGTTTAGATTATTTTTATTTTGGTTCGGGTGAATGTCCCTCTCCTTGCAAGTTTTTGGAAGGTTTCTTCACGACCCCGCTTTCCAGCTACTCATCAATATACGCAGATCACGCAATGCCTCACCAATGAGGCTGGACTCATCGCCAGGGGGGTCAACGACGCAATTTGGGTCATCCAACATCGAGCCATAGCTTTTCCTACGGGAACTCGGCCAGCATGGAACCTGAGGGCGAGTTGTCTCTTTCTCCTGCTCGTTCCTCAGGTCGTATTGTGGCTCCAACAACCATGGAATCCATATCAGAACAACTTCGAAAACATCCAAATTAATATGGATATTCTCAGGGACCACATGTATGAAGACTGCAATGAGTTAGTGGCTTATATAAATGCTATTCAACATAGTCATAATGAAATATTGGAACAATTGGATAGTCTCTGTTGTAGCCATTGTCGCACAAATGACCACCTTCACAACCTAGAAGAACAAGTGGAACATATTGATTTTCATAAGCATGATCATGCTAGTTACTTTGCATCTCCTCCTGTACTCCTTCTCCACCCCCCTCCTTGATATGATGTTGTCAGTGGTATCCTTTGGCCCCCAATCTCAACAAGTCTAGTCAGAATGAGAGAAAGGGGGTCATTGAGACATATTTTGTAAGCACTATTTTCCTGTAAATTTAATGAAAGTTTTTAGAACGACAAAAAAATATTTGATCAAAACAGAGAAATTGCATAAATTTGAAAGGTGTTTTAGATTTCAAAATCATATTCTACTTGCTAGAGTTATGGCATGATCCCATATCCCACCGTCATCATCACAAAGTCCGCTAATGCAGAGCCCAAACATAGTGCACACATTTCAAACTTGTAGAACGTTAATACTTCTTAATTTATTTATTAATTTTGTCAAAAGTCACTCATTTTCTTCTCCTAATCACATGTCTAAATTGTGTTATTTGTTCGCTGATATTTTAATTTATCCAACTACTTTTTTAATTAATATATCAATTTTTTAAATTTTCATTTAAATTAATTTTTAATATATTAAAATTTTATTTTGAAGATTTAAATTTAGATAACTTTTAATCTTTTGAAATTTTATGTAATAATTTAATTTTGATTTAATTAATTTAAAATAATTCTAAATTAATAAATATACTTTAAGATAATTATAAATATAAGTAAGATATATTTTATATTATTTTATATTTTTATTTCTATTTGATAAATATAAATATGTGATATTCAATATTATTTATATGACAATTAATAATTATTATTTTAGATTTTAATATGATTGAGTATTCATAACTACATTTTATATTAATTTATTTATTATAATACTAGTAATTGCCCTGAAGGGAAATTTATTTATCTTCTCACAGGGTTGAGGAGACGGGAGCGGAAGACGCCGCAGAGGCTAGGGTTTCCACCGGCGACACCGCAGAGTTTCCTCCGTCCTCGACTCGCAGGCAAAGGTCTTGCTTGGCAGCGGCACGGGTGCGGAAATATATCGTATCTGGTCTTTTGTATTTCCTCTGAGCGGGGGCGAGGTGGCTGCCCTTGCCGCCTCTGCCCCTGGACTCGCCTCTGCTCCGATTGGTGCTTCTCCTTCGCGGCGGCAGTTGGTGTTGTTTTGGCCGCTCGCGGGCTTATCCATTTGGAGCGTTGAGGGAACAGGGGCGTGGAGTTCTGACTCAGCACTGTTTCGTGCCGCAACAATGGCTGATTTCGCTGGTGTTTCTGCAAGCTGCTGAGGATGTTTGAGGCAGTTGTTCTACCTCTGGTTTCTTCTGATTCGGGTGGAGAGTTTTTGAGGGGGCGGGGAAGGAGTGGCTACCCTGGCTGCTCTCTTCCTCATTTCGTGCCTCTCCTTCTTGTTTGGGCGGCCAGATTTAGCGCCTTCTGTTCTCTTATTCCATCCACAGGAGCTATTATCTGCTTGTGGTGCATTGGTGCCAGATCTGCTGCACCTCTGCTCTTTTTTGTTGTTTATTTTGTTATAGGAATGGGTATCCTCTACAGGTTTGTTTTTTAGGGGCTCAATATTGGCCTTTTGGGGTTATTTTTTTGGGCACTGTTTGATGCAGATTTGCTGGGGTTTACATACCCTTTTGTTTGCTGCCCTGTCTGAGGGCTTTTCTGGATACTTCTTTTGGAGTATTGTTTTGTAAGTGGCTCTGCCCACGTTTCTGCATATGCTTCAAGCACCTACAATATGTAATCTTCTTTAATGAATATTACGAATTTTCTCCACGGGAAAAAGTAATTGCCCTAAAGGTGCAAAGGTACACTCAAGGAATAGAAGATTTGGGAAGATTATCTTGCGAGTCACTCCAATGCAAGCATTGTTAATCGTTTCTATGGGTGCAGCAAAATTGATTCTCGATAAGAATATGTAGATGACAAATATCTAAAGCCACTCAAAGACGTTAGAAAGGGGCATACAAATTTTTGAAGAGGACTCCACCTGTTAGATTTTAACGACTGGTGAGAAAAATTAGCTTGTTATTAAGATTGAAGAAGGCATTTTCAATATTTAGAAAGACGTCATTATCGGTTCCTTCAATACAGTCCAATGTCAAAGCAAGAGGAATGGGAAAGGCAACAAAGGAGGTGGAATAGGAGTAGAGTGACACTCTTCCAGTGGTGGAAAGAGGGACACTCTTCTAGTAAAAATAATCTAATTTTGTTAATAATTTCTCGTTAAGTTCATTTTTGTGCTAGTTTTGAACTTCTAGGTTCTAAGTTTTGTAAATATGGCAACCATGATAATATAAAAGTCCTTTTAGAAGAAAAAAAGTAATTTAAGTGAAATGGGTAGCACATCTCACTTGTGGTGACTGCAATTACATAAAAAATTGGAATAGGAGTTATCTTCTAAAGTAGACAATCCTGAATTCACCAACCATTTTTTAGGTTGTGCCTGTGAAATCCCAAGAACACCGTCTATGACCTCAGGCTTGGGCTTGCGAATAAAACTATCAATCCTTGAATGCTTCAAATCATCGTCCGAGTCCCCATAGTTTGCCATTGGGTAAAAGAAACACTAATGCCATTGATTTTGGCCAAAACTTGGATAGATTATAGGCACATCCAATCCATCAAATTGATTAAAAGAAGGTGTCATAAAAGTGACATTACTCCATGATTAATCTACTAGAATTAAAGATTTTCTTACACTCTAGCTGAAGAGAATTATGATGCTATTAGGATTGAAGAAGGCATTTTCGATATTCAAAAAGACGTCATTGTTAGTTCCTTTGGTACAGTTCAGTGCCGAAGCAAGAGTGATGGGAATGGCAACAAAGGAGGTGGAATTGGAGTAGAGTGACACTCTTCCAAAGATGGAAAGATAGACACTATTTGAGGAAAAACAATATAATTTCGTTAATCATTTTCTCGTTAAGTTCATTTATGTGCTAGTTTTGAACTTCTAGGTTCTAAGTTTTGTAAATGTGGGACCATGATAATATAAAAGGCGTTTTAGAAGGAAAAAAAAAAATTAAGTGAAATGGGTAGCACATCTCAGTGACTCTAATTACATTAAAATAAATAAATAAATAAATAAATAAATATATATATATATATATATATATATATATATATATATATATAATAATAATAATAATAATAATAATAATAATAATAATTTGGAATAGGAGTTATCTTCTAAAGTAGACAATCTTGAATTCACCAACCAATTTCTAGGTCGTGCCTGTGAAATCCCAAGCACACCATTTGTGATCTCAGGCTTGGGCTTGCAAATAAAACTATCAATCCTTGAATGCTTCAAATCACCATCCAAGTCCCCATAATTTTCCATTTTGGGGTAAAAGCAACACCAATGACATTGATTTTGGCCAAAGCTTTGATAGATTAAAGGCACATCCAATCCATCAGATTGATTAAAAGAAGGCAGCACAAAAGCGACATTACTCCATGATTAATCTACAAGAATTAAATATTTCCTTACACTCTAGCTGAAGCTCCATCACATCTTTGTGTCATTCTTCATTGTTGCTAAATCTTTCTGTTCCCTCTTTTACGATATCATAATATAGTATAATCATAATAAAAAAATAAAAAATACTTATATATTAATAATATATATTAAAATTTTGTATAATAAATATTAAATTTTTTTATTATAAATTGACTTTAAAATATTTAAATATAAAAATAAAAATTATTATTCTAATATTTTTATAGATTTATTTTTTAAAACCCAACAAAACTTAATTTTATAATAAATTAACTTAGAAATCAACGAAAAATCAAAATATCTCAAGATTTAGAGATTATGATCTTTCTTTTTTCATTTAGGATGGGATTTAGAAAACTTTAAACAAAATCACACTTCCTAGCGAATTCCATGATGGTTGCATTGCCACTTGTAAAAAGTACTTATATATTAATAATATATATTAAAATTTTGTATAATAAATATTAAATTTTTATTATAAATTGATTTTGAAACATTTAAATATAAAAAATATAAATTATTATTCTAATAATGGATTGTAGATTTCTGTGGTGTGGTTTTTTAGAATTTAAATTTGGATATTCCACAGTTTTCATCTTTGCTTTGTCAACGTTTCGAGTCTAGACCAAGACTCATCATCAGGACTTGATTTACAAAGAAGAGAGACAGTAGTGATAAATATGGTTATGGTTGTGTGAGATGTCAAGTATGTGAGCCGACCAACCCAATGATTTGAATTAACTAGATTTTTAATATTTAATATATTCTTATAATTTTTCTGATATATTATAAAGTTCTTTTTAATTTTATTTATTATACATGGATATAATTATTATAGTTTTTTATTAATTGCTTGAATACATTATTTATATTTGTTTTATGTATAAGTGAATTGTTTATGTAACAAGGAGTCACTGTTGTGGCGCTAGTCCCTGCCGGTTAATAGAACAGTTTGGTGAGTTATTATTATGAGATTTAATTTGTGTTTAATTTGCATTATCATCAGAGCTGGTTTGCATTACTAGTGTGTTGTAGGCATGCTTACTTGTATTAAGATTTAGTGAATTGGATAGCGAATTGTTGTATGGACTTTTTGACTTTATGCAAAGAGTGAAATATAATGAACTTTGCGTTTGTTAAGTAAGAATTGTGATAAATGTAAGATTAGTTTTAGATGTAATTTTCCAATGTGTCATGATTTAGAAAATGTTTAGATTAATAATTAAAATGTAATAAAATTTAAGAGTGAATCATGGAAACCTTGACGGAAAAAAACTATAAAAGGTAATAATAATGTATTATAATGTATGAAGAATTAGAGAGTGTTAAAGTAAGTTATGTATTTTAATAAGCATGGGGTATAAAATATATTTAAATGCATAATAATGAATTCATGGTGCACAAAAGATAGAATTTTGTTATTTTTTTTACATTTAAATATTATGGAAATATTCATAAAATGATAATGAGCAAATAAACATTATTATGAATATAAATTTGTTAATTAAATCCGTGGTGGAGAGTGTTCAATATTTAGATAAATGATTCTCGAAAGTCAAAGAAGAACTTAAGCATTTAAAAATTATGGAGTCTTGAACCCATGATTGAAAGATTAGATATCTAGTAACATGTTTGGACATAAGTGATACCATTCAGGTTAATGTCAATGATTGGGGAATTATTCCATGGTCAAAAGAACAAAAGATATATTTATTTAAAAATATTGTTTATCATAACTTTAGTGTGAACTTTAAATTTGTCCAATTACTAATTAGCAAAGAAAATAAACCTTGCATCTAATTTCTAATTAGTAATTTGTTGCATTTAATTAATAATTTGTTGTGATGCAAAAGGACATGACTTTTGGTCTTTTTTATAGTTTTGGGTTAGTAAATATAGGATCTAAGTACAATAGCAAAGTAATTTTGATAAGTTTATTTTATAAATTAAAAACTAAAATAAACAGATTAAAATTAAAAAAACATTGATCATGATCTGCAAGAAAAAATTCATTATCTTTTGGTGTTGTATACTCTTGCTTTCTGCAATATCTGTGTTCCATTTAAGTAAGTTAGTTTGTTATTGAAATTTTTTCGAAGTATAATGAAAGGACTTACATCACAGATAAACAGATGTCATTAAACATAGTTGTTTTTCTATTTTGTGATTATCTTAATTAGGGAGTATAGTTTAATATAATTCATTTATTTGGCATAACATAAGCATAGGAGGTATGATGACATATAGAATGATGAAAGTTGGGATAATTGAGAATAATAAAAGAATGGAGATTGACTATACCACTTGAAATTACTCTATTTATTAGTTAGAAATAATGTTTTGACAGCTTGATTTTTTAAAAGTTATTATGTTATTAAACTTTATACCTGGTGACAAGAAAGGCTTACCTTGGCATAAGCTAATTATTGCAGGTTAATACAACTGGGAGAAATGATATTACATGTTATAAATTATGAAAGTCATATTCAATTAATACTGTTTTAAAAAATACATGAGAGTTCATTTCAATGTGGGAATCTTTTTATTCAAGGAATTTTATTTCTTTGTGATTGGAAGTGTAATCTTTCCATTATGAATACTGAATAATAAAAATATTATAGGAAATTTATACTTAGTTAAAACTATAAATAATTTAATAGTTATAATTAAATATGAATGGATAAGCAGTATTTAATATTATATGGGTAATTTAAATCATAAAATGCATTATTTATTTAAACATCAAAGATAGAGTGTGATATTATAATTAAATAAAAATAAATAATAATAATATTTTTATATTGGATCAGAGATATTGAAATTTAATTATAATTGGCATGTTTATCATGATTAATAATAGTAAAAAGTGTTTAATCATAATTAACATGGTTGTGATGCTAATGCATGGTCATCTCGCTAATCCATGGTCAAAATGGTCAATCATCATTAAAATGGTGAATGATGGTAAAGCATGCCCAATGTAGTTAACAAATATTAAAAATAAACAAACCCAACTATTAAATAAATGAGTTCAATTAACTAAATATAGTAGATAGAAAATGGTGAATGATGGTAAAGCATGACCAACATGGCTATCAAATATTAGAAACAAACAAACCCAAATATTAGATAAATGATTTCAAGTAACTAAATATAGTAGATAGTAATTTATAT
The DNA here is from genome assembly GCA_031772625.1 of Pinus tabuliformis. Classification (NCBI taxonomy): domain Eukaryota; kingdom Viridiplantae; phylum Streptophyta; class Pinopsida; order Pinales; family Pinaceae; genus Pinus; species Pinus tabuliformis. The sequence continues at coordinate 1,912,904,342 of CM062819.1, read as the reverse complement.
TTATGAAACTTGTTCAAATTGAATTATAACATTGATTTTCTACATAAAATCAAATATATAACACATAAAGAGCCCAATTTATTAAACATTAGCATAATGAATCAAGAGCCATAAAGACAAAATAAAAACTGCCAATGCCAATTTTTATCAACTAATAATTAATGCATTAAACATTAGCATAATGAATCAAGAGCCATAGAGACAAAATAAAAACTGCCAATGCCAATTTTTATCAACTAATAATTAATGCAACATTCGACTAGATGAATGTTCAGATACAAGATGATCATTTAAGAACATAGGATTTGTGCTGTAACATTTTGTCATTCTGTCAATACAATGTCATTTTGTCAGCAATGACAACACTTCATTCCAAGTCTGCATGTTTCAAAAATTTCAGTTGAAGGGGATCCCATGGAATTTGCAGAAATTTATGCTTCTTTATACTAGCTTAACTGCTGAATTTTAACAAGATCATTTCCAGACTTTCCTAGAATGGCTGCAACTGTGCGTTCAGATGTTACAACTTCAACTGTAGTTTTTGTGATAAGCTGACCAGCTGCTGTCACACTGCCAAAGGTGATATACAATGCCAAGGACATTAGTACAGAAATACTGATAAGCAAAACCACTATGATAGCAGCAATTGACAAAATTTTGCAAATGTTGTGTACCTTTCAAATCTGGCAGAAGTCCGTTGACGAAGAGTTGGGTCCTCAAACTCAGAGAAATTGCCAATACTGTTTATATTGCGATTTGACTGAATTTTGAAACAAAGCATATAGTTAGTACTACAGGGGTTCGTGTTTGCAGACAGATTTATGGTTAATTATCTTAAATAGAAATTTAATTGAATCAAGGAATCTGCTTTTGTTCTAAGAAATCAAAATCAAAAAGTAGCAACAGAGGGACAATAGACGAATTGTTGGCAAATGTTGGAAAATGTCGGAGGGAGATCAAGAACTGCATACAAAATTGGTGCACTTGTTTGCTGTGGATTGCCTGAAATTTCAATCAGTGATTCAGATTTTCCTGGTCTAACTTCAAGAAGATTAACTTTGGCATGAGAAATCTGACCATACAAAGAAAACATGATCAGTAAATAAAGTGTGTTCATAGAAAGGCATCAACAATTGAGCTTGTTATTTGAGCGTGCAAGAGTCCATGGTTATTTGAGCATTATAAGTTAATGGCATTCTGGTTGAATACTGAGGGTTTGTCTTAGCTGTGGTCGGCATGCGCTGTGGTGGTATGATCGGCGGCCAGCTGTTCCTCCTCGAGATGCTGGAAAGTTCGGCTTGGGTTTTACTGTCTTCGCGGCCTTCAGGTTTTACTGTCTTCGCGGCCTTTGGGTTGGTATTGTTACTTGCTTGTTTAGCTCTGCAGTCTGTGCGATTTTTCATGTGCGGTGGAGTTCCTGCTTGCTCGGGTATTGTTACTTGCTTGTTTAGCTCTGCAGTCTGTGCGATTTTTCGTCTGTGGTGGTCTTGTGGGCGGAAAACTGTCCCTCGTCGAGATCCTGGAAAGTTACTCGACCTGGGTTTTACCCTGTTCGCGCCCTTTGGGTTATTATTGTTACTTGGTTGTTTAGCTCTACAGTCTTGCCTGCTTCGTAGGTGCAGCAGTATTGTCTGTTCGTTTCCCTCAAGAGTCCATGGTTATTTGAGCATTATAAGTTAATGGCATTCTGGTTAAATACTGAGGGTTTCTCTTACCTGCATGGCTTTTATGAGCGATATAACCTAAGTCGAACCAAGGTTTTGGGGTGTTATTGGGGGCCTCGCATCGTTCGAGGTGAAGGGCACGTGGTCCAGTGACTCCCAAGCGGTTGTGTAACGTTGGTATGAATCGGACCGTGTTCGCGCCCTTTGGGTTATTATTGTTACTTGGTTGTTTAGCTCTGCAATCTCTGCGATTTTTCGTTTGTATTTGTTGTATTGTCTGCGGTGAAAACACAATGCGGTTTCTGCCTGCCGTGATACTGTGGGCTTGTCTTAGCTACATGGGTTTTATGGAAATTTCTGTAAATGTCGGTTTCGACTAGCATTTGGAGTGAGACGACCTGGGTGAAGCTATGGCGTGTATTCAAGGTTTTTCTGTTGTATAATTTATGTGTATGTTTACTTTGGTGCATAATGTTTTTTTAAGTTTGTAATTCTGTTATGGATGTATGAATATTCGACTCTGATATTACTCCTAGAACGGAAGGTTGCTTTGTTGACTAAAGCTGTATAAGACTAAAACACATGCCTAAGATGGCTTGTTGCAGCTTTGCAATGTTGACGAGATCTGTTTTGATTTGCAAAAACAATTTATTAGAAAGTGAGTATTGTACATACCTGAACCAACTGATCAGTTTCGAAAGCACACCGAGGAAGCTGTTCTCTTTGTAATATTCTAATATTGGCAGTTGTTGTGTGCCTCATATCAGAAGTCAGTGCGGCACCCCTGCCAATTAGACAACACAATTTCAAAATAAGATCAAGTTGCTGAAACGTACTTTATCATATGCAATCCTATTACTGGTTACAGAACTGTATCTGCGATCAAACTTCAGATTCACGCTAACTAGCTAAACATGAGAATGCAGAAGGAGAGATCAAAAGTGTGAGGCTACAAAGTCATAAACTTCTGGAACAAGGCTTGTAGCACGTGCTTTTCAATGAGGTCTAATAGAAACATTGGCTGAAAATATTGCACAATGCTGAGGATGTAGGCAATTAAATGCAAAGAACCAACTAGAAATTTTAGGCACGGGTTTCATAAAAAGGTTTAAGTCCCCTTGCCGAAGTACTCCAAAGGTAGCTTCTGCATACACAACACTGTGTGTGAAGTGCACTTCAAATGATATAAAAAATGAAATGGGTTGAGGTAAACTTACTGCTTGGACATTCTTTATCATGCTTATTTTAAAAGCTTGCATCATTTTATTTATTATTTCTAAATAACTATGTGTCATGATCTTTCTTTTTTTATTCTCGAGTCAAATGAATGCAATTAAACTAAAACAGAATGCACACAGAATCCAGACTAACACGTAGGAAAGTTTTAGAGACATATATGTAAAACCAACTGAAGCACAAAATAAACGTACTTTCACGTTGAACTCTGAGCGGTTCTGTTTTAGAAGATAAAGAATTGCAAAAAAGTCATTTCTATCTATATCCGAATCCAACAGAATTTGATGCGGTGCTCCATGCGATGGAAAAATTTGACAACTTAGGTAAGCTAACAGAAATATTTGGGAAAGAATAAACACATGTGACATCATCATGATGCTCTGTCACGAGTTGCACTTTATATCATCAACTGCACTTGCTCATGCAAATAAACTAGTTGAGTCAAAACAGTAGTCAAATTATGCAAGACTGAAATAACATGGAAGTGTAACCTAAAACATCTCAACTGAATTTTGCATCTAATAATATCTTGATCCATAAATAAAACAAAGATGTCTGGATATGGTATTTGCAAAAAAACCTGAAATACTTGCAAACAGAAAGAAGCATCAAATAGTTGCAGATTGTACTTGCCTTATGTGAGCAGGGAACAACACAATTTCAAAATAAGATCAAGCTGCTGAAAGGTATTTTATCGTATGCAATGCTATTACTGGTTACAGAACTGTATCTGCGATCAAACTTCAGATTCACGCTAACTAGCTAAACATGACAATGCAGAACCATATTCATATTACTTTTGCATTTGTTCTGGATGTGAAGGGCAGCATGTTCCTGCATTTTGTAATCTGTAGAACAAATAGTTAGTTAGAATAAAATGATAGCATTGTAAATTGAAGAGAGGACATATTTGAGAGAAAACATGTTAAGGAGTTATGTGAACTAAGGTTTCTTGTGCAATCCTTATATCATGTACAATGTGTCAAAAGCTTGTTTAACATTAAAAAAAGTATTTGATTGACTAAAGCTGTATAAGAGTAAAACAGATCTCTAACATGGCTTGTTCCAGGTTTCCAATCTTGACAACATCTCTTTTAATTTGCAAAAACAATTTACTAGAAACTCAGTATTGTATATACCTGAACCAACTGATCAGTTTCGAAAGCACACCGAGGAAGCTGTTCTCTTGGCAATATTCTAATATTGGCAGCTGTTGTATGCATGATTTCAGAAGTCACTGCAGCAGTGCTGCTAATTAGAGAACAAAATTTCAAAATAAGATCAAGCTATTCGAACGTACTTTATTTAAGATTAAAAGGAGTATTTGATTGACTAAAGTTGTATAAGACTAAAACAGATGCCTAACATGGCTTGTTGCAGCTTTGCAATGTTGACAAGATCTTTTTTGATTCGCAAAAACAATTTATTAGAAAGTCAGTATTGTATATACCTGAACCAAGTGATCAGTTTCGAAAGCACACCGAGGAAGCTCTCCTCTTTGTAATACCCTAATATTGGTAGCTGTTGTGTGCCTCATATCAGAAGTCAGTGCAGCACCCCTGCCAATTAGACAACACAATTTCAAAATAAGATCAAGCTGCTGAAACGTATTTTATCATATGCAATGCTATTACTGGTTAGAGAACTGTATCTGCCATCAAACTTCAGATTCATGCTAACTAGCTAAACATGAAAATGCAGAACCATATTCATATTACTTTTGCATTTGTTCTGGACGTGAAGGCCAGCATGTTCCTGCATTTTGTAATCTGTAGAAGAAACAGTTGGTTAGAATAAAATGATAACATTGTAAATTGAACAGAGGACATATTTGAGAGAAAACATGTTAAGGAGTTATCTGAACTAAGGCTTCTTCTGCAATACTTATGGCTGTATAAGAGTAAAACAGATCTCTAACATGGCTTGTTCCAGTTTTCCAATCTTGACGAGATCTGTTTTAATTTGCAAAAACAATTTATTACAAAGTCAGTATTGTATATACCTGAACCAACTGATTAGTTTCGAAAGCACACTGAGCAAGGCGTTCTCTTGGTAATATTCTAATATTGGCAGCTGTTCTGTGCTTCATTTCAGAAGTCATTGCAACAGTGCTGCTAATTAGACAACAAAATTTCAAAATAAGATCAAGCTAAACAAGCAGAACAGGAACCCCACCAACAACAAATACAAACTTCATATTCATGCTAACTAGTTAAACATGGCAATGCACAAGGAGAGATCAAAACCATGAACCTACAAAGTCATAAACTTCTGAAATAAGGTTTGGACTTCAAATGATATAAAAAATGAAATGGGTTCAGATAAACTTACTGGTTTGAAATTCAGCATTGAGTCCGAGCAAGAATACCAATGGAATGAGTGGAAGCTACCAGAAATGTATATCAGCCATTGTGTCCTTTGTGCTTTGTAGATTGGAAACCATGTGAGCATTGTTCAGATTGTAAACTGCAAATCATGTCAGCAGTCTCCAGATATATGGCATATTCACATGGTCTGTGGGATAAATTCTTTCCTGGTAATGTTACCAGATTTTATGCAAAGCAGTTACCCTGTAGCATTTGTTTCGAAAATATAACTCTACGTTTGACTTTGAATCAGATGTGTTTAGGAACATGGAAAAAATTTAAGCAAATTGTAGAGCTAACAGTAAACAGAAACATAGGTAATATAAAACAAAACCTTTCGAGCCCAAAACTTTCATTTGGCTTAAGGTTATAATGCTATTATAATGAAAAATCATGCGGATCAAGCAACGGTCAGCAATTGATCGATTGCATATAGTCCCAGGGAAGGACTAATAATACCAAATGCATTATGTCATAATTGCATTTTCAAACAACATATATTCATTTTAAAGTCCATATAGTTTGATGCTATTTATAAAGTCTAGCTTCAAGCATGTTGTAGAATGCGTTCGATCTCAAATACAAAACAGAAACACAAACAATACAAATAGACATGTATAAAGACTTTCTAGGCCTCTTTCCTGAATCGTTAGCTACACTATGCAACAAACAAAAACTAACATAGCATTCAGCCATAACATAGGAGGAGACAGAAATGACTAGCCGATTCAATATACAATTTGTCATTTAATCAATCTATGGAATCTTTGGTGTTTGCATTCAGCAGCTGTAGATACAAAATTATTGCTGATCTGATGTTGCATTTGCTATATTCAATGATATAATTTAAACCAAACATGGTACTTTTTAAGATGCGACAAAAATATACATACAAAAGCTGGCAAGACAATCTCTCGTTGTCAAGCTTGAAGCATGATGCAGAATGCGTTCCATTTGAGATAGAGAACAGAAACAGAAACACTACAAACACATATGCATAAAGACTTTCTAGCCTTTTTTCATCAACTGTTGCGTTACATATTCTTTGTAAATGACTCAAAATTGCAAGTCAAATACTTGTATTATCGTGAGAGCATAATATGAAGAAACATGTTCATATTACTTTTGCATTTGTTATGGATGTGAAGGCTGCCATGCTCCTGGATTTTGTAATCTGTATAACAAACGGTTAGTTAGAACAAAATGATAACAATGTAAATTGAAGAGAGGACATATTTGAGAGAAAACATGTTAAGGCATATGTTGATGTACCTTCCATTTGTTAGTTGACATGTAATAGCTCACTATCTTCATTGAGTGTGAACTTGCTCTGAATTTTGAAGTCACGTAAGATGTAAACAGTGGTAGCTTTCTGTTGCAAATATGTCTCATATGACATTGATTTTAAATCAGGAAGTAACTCATGTAATAAGGGCTCCCTGATAATGCACTGGACAAAGTTATTTGTAATGGATTCTATTACAGCATTTATACAATGCTTGTAGAGGAAAGGGCAATTATCATTGCATTGTGAACAGAAAATTGTTGCATTGGCTATTGCTATGGATGAATTCACTGGGCAGTTACAAATTGCACAAACAGGTTCGAAAGGAGTTGAATATGGATTTGTTGCGGTCAGAATACCTTCGACCTGTTTATAAAACATTCAAACGTTAATTTACATTATTACATGCCAAATGCAAATGCAGCAAAAACATTATTATTGCTATACTTACAGCATAGGTAGATGTAGTTAGTTTTGTGAGATTGTTGAGTGCATCTGTGTTAAGTTCAGTCATGAACGTTGACTTCGATGCTCTGAATATTGTTTCTGTTGTGTTTACCTTTTTTGTTAAATTTTTGAAAAGAATGAGCGGAAAGTGTCCTTTTTGCAATTGTTTTTCCATTGAAAGGAAAAATTGTTCATATGTGTCAAAGAGTTGCAACTGCAGAACAGAAATTGCTATGTATTGAAAAATACAAAAAGTAATATGCAACTACATTGTTCGTATGCATTGAAAAATTGCAATTGCAGAAGACAAATTACAAAAACTATGGACAAATTACAACAACTATGTATTGAAGTGATGCATGTTATCTACTGACAATTAGGAATAAGTAACATCTGAATACATACAGTTGCATTGTCGTTTTCAGAATCTCCATCTTTGATATGGAGTATGTAATGCAATCCAACTCGTTTGGCAAGTGTAACGGCAGCAGCGATTGTGCCAATTGGGTACATTTCTTTTTTGTTTGCAAATTGCCTAATGGTCGTATTGGGAATGAAGCGATATTCTTTGCAAACTTCAGGTACAGTTTCTATGATACTTGATTCATTAAGCAATATTATTTTGTCACAGTCACCGCGATCATAAACACTTTTAGGCAATATCCTGAAGTTTGTAATTGAGATGCTGTTGCCTTGCAAAATTTTGTGTTCATGTCGCTCCACCAAATGTGCAGGTACACTCAACGTTATAGTCATCATTCCTTGAGCATCTGTCAAATCAGCTCGCAATACTTGACGTGATTTGTTTGCTTTATCAAGGAATGCACTATAGACAACCATTATGTCTCCAACAAATAGCTGCCCAATTTTACGACTATTGAGATCTTCAATTGATACTTTAATTGGCAGTATCTGTTTTTGCCTATTAAAATTGCCTAGTTAGAAATTGCTATAAACATTTGTAGAATACTATGTTTCTCCTAAAGACTGAATAACTAGAAATAGATTAGAGTGTTGTGTTTCATATGCATACCTTTTTGATGTATCATTTTGCACGTTTGTTGAATGAAGTTTGGCTGCGATTGTTTCAGTTGGACTAACACAGGCAAACGCATGGTTCAATATGATGTGGATATTATCACATGTATTTTGTGATAAGCAATCAATAAAGAAATTGTGATATGTAACCTGTACATGTCTTCTTGCTGCATTGTTTGGGGGGACTTACTACTAGTGCTTTCTTCACTCGTCCAAGATTTTCTAATTTATATACATTTAAATATAGATATGTAAAAAGAGAAGATATATATAGTAAACACTAATCTGACATATATACATTTAAATATAGATATGTAAAAAGAGGAGATATATATAGTAAACATTAATATTTTAAATAGAAAATAGCATATTTGTATAGTTGTCATACATACCTTTTCAAAGCAAGTGGTTGGTTTGCCTTTCCTAATTGAGTTATGTGGTCTATTTCTTCAGTTGTTTGTTTTCCTTTTTCAGGATTTATGCTATGTTATAGAATAGGAACATATATTTAGTTCAATTTCAAAGAGCATATAGAAGTAAACAGTTAACAAGGAACATTAAAACCATAGAACCATACATATGTAAAGATAGAATGGATATATACTAAACATTAACATTCTAAATACAAATTGGCATATTTGTATAGTTGTCATAGACATACCTTGCTGAACATTATTATTCTAAATACAAATTAGCATATTTGTATAGTTGTCATAGACATACCTTTGCAAAACAAGTGGTTGGCTTGCCCTTTCTAATTGCGTTATGGATTCTATTTCTTCAATTGTTTCTTTTCGTCTCTGAAGATTTAGGCTATGTTATAGAATAGTAACATATATTTAGTGCAAACTAGAAGTAAAAAGTGAACAAGAACATTAAAACCATAGAACCATACATATGTAAAAATAAAAATAGAATGCATATATAGTAGACATTAATATTCTAAATACAAATTACCATTTTTGTGTAGTTCTCATAGACATACCTTTGCAAAACAAGTGGTTGGTTTGCGCTTTCTAATTGGCTTATGCATTCTATTTCTTCAATTGTTTCATTTCCTTTTTCAAGATTTATGCTATGTTATAGAATAGTAAGACATATTTAGTACAAGTCAAAAGAACATATAAAAGTAAAACTTGAACAAGAAGACAAGATCCATAGAAAAGGAAAGGCAAAAAGAATATACTCTGTTTGTTTATGTTGCATGTTGTTGTTCTTTTTTCTTGGTCGTTCTGTTCAATTGAAAAGGGTTTTACTAGCAGAATCTGCATGCATAAATAGATGAGGTCATATCTGCAAATTTATGATAGGATAGTTGTGTTGGTTAATTGAAAAGGCTGTCTTTGGCATAAGTTGCATTGATCAATACAGAACGCCATATATGTAAATGTAGAATAGAATGCATAGTATGTATGCTGTTATCACTTCGTTTACCACAAAAAGATATTGTAGTATGCTTTAGTAAAATAGATATGGTAAAACCAATGAGGTATTGCAAAAATGTCAAAATTTGGAATTTTGTAAACTGTTTCATGTGTATATCATAGGTCAAGGACAAGAGATATTATATCATGGTCAGACCAATATGCATCCAATACGAAAATTCTATACTTTATATTGCCTAGATTTGCCCAAACATGGTCAATCAATGATTTGTGCATGCTATTAGTTTTGTCAACTAGGAAATGAAGATTGTAGTTTTGCATGTAGGTTTCTAGCTGCTTTGTTTTTTGATTGCAATGCACCATATCAATATTGAAGTCCCCTAATATAACTATGATATTGTTTAGATCTAACTGGTATAAGGCTTTTGCAATGACGTTGAGGATATTGTTTAGGTTTGCATGTGGCGATGCATATATATTGAGTATTGCAATTTGTAATGTGTGAACTTTTATTTTTGCAAACAATGCTTCTACAAAGCAGTCTTCAAAATGGGTATGTTCAAGGATAATGATATTTTTCTTTATCAATATCATTACTCCATGCTTAATGCAACTTGAGATGCAATTGAAATTTTTGAAGTATTCATTTTGCATAGACAGCAACATATGTGTTTCTTGTAAGCACAAGATATCAGATTGCATTGTGTCATAGTCATTGCATATGTCAGTAAGATGCGCATGAAGATTGCGAGTGTTCAATGAAAGAATAAAGATGGATCGCAATGATTGTATTGATGAACAGTCATATTCTAGTTGCCATTTTGCAGTGGTTTGCAAACGTTGCATTTCAGAATTTACTTTTTGCTTGACCTTGAAGTTACTATGTTTAAGAGGATTAAGCAAATACAATGATTCTATGTTTCTGACACGTGATAGTGCTGTGTATACTAGGCCATGCACTTGTACTCCAGTAGGGTCGAATGCAAGCCTATCCAAGGTTAAGCCTTGTGATCTATGTATTGTGCGTGCACATGCAAGTTGAATTGGAAATTGTTTTCGTATTTTCAATGGCGCCATCTTTGATGTCATAGGCATTGGTTTTGATATTCGCAATATTGGTGTCCAATCATGTGCTATCTCTGAAGTGTACAAATGACCTAGTTTTCTAGATTGTCGATGACCAATATTAGGGTCATGGAACTTAATCCATAGAACATCGACCTTATTTGTATGGGTATATGCTTTAACTATTCCATCTGCACCATTCACTAGCCCATCTGGTGCATCATAATTGCAAGCATACATTTCAACTAACATGTTCAACTTTATCAAAAGCTGCGGAGGCAAAATAGCCGTATGTTGATGAGCTGCGAAATTGTCGCTATTCTCCTCATTTTCGTCAATTGCATTAATCAAAATTTCTTTGCCAGGCATTAGCATCAACATTTTCTTGTTATGCATTGCAACATCTTTGTTTTTGTAAAATAAATAGGGAAATGTTGGATCATTTGGTACAGGGCGCATGCAACTTGTATTCATGTATGTTATATCGTCAGATGTTTGACAATTTGTTCGCATTCTATTTAACACTGATATGAATCTCTTATTTGTTTGTCGCATCGTCATATGCAATTGGAAGCACTTGACATTATCCTTCCAGAAATCATGTGTTATTGTTTGATTGTTGATTGTTGGTTGTTCAAAAATAAGAGAGTCTTGAATAGGTTGTGCTTGATAGAAATCACCACAAAATATGATGTCAATGTTCCCAAAGTATTTTGTTTGGACATGTTTTATGTTTCTGAGTCTATTGTCAATAGAATATAAGAACCGACTTCCAATCATCGAGATCTCATCTATGAAAGCTACTTGCAATTCTTGATATAGCTTTGATAAGTTGTCCAATACTTCTTTGCTCAGTGAGAACAGTTGAGACTTGTTAAAAGGCATTAGCAATGCAGAATGGATTGTTGTTCCACCTGCATTATATGCAGCTTTTCCTGTGTATGCTAATATTAGACCTTTTGGTTTCATAGGATCAGTTGTGTTTTGTGAATCATAAATTCGTATAAGCATTTGGAAAATCGCTTTTGCTGTGAGCGTTTTACCTACACCTGCTCCACCTGTAATAAAAAGGTAAATTGGTTCCTTGGGTTTTTTTTTTTTTAACTGCAATGTCTTTTACAATTGCTTGTTGTTCTTTGTTCAAGATTCTTCTAAGTTTGTAATATTCATTGTTCTCCATTAAAAATGGATGGGCAGTAATTTGAAATCCAAGATTGATTTTTTTCTTCATTTCAAATTGTTTTGGAAATTGCAAGTCCGATTGCAAATCATATTCCTCATAATGGGAATTGTTCTCTTGGTTTTGCATATTCATTTCGTTAGTATTCAAAGAACTAATTTGCTCATTTGTTGCAGTCTCTAAATCACCCCATGTTGGATTGATGTTATATGTAAATTTGGCTTCATTAACTTGAATTGTTTTTTCATGTAATGTATATGCAGAGAGCCATGTAGGCAATTCTTGTTTCAATGTATCTTCACAATTTTCAAATGGCATATATAACAATAATTTCTCTCGACAAAAGTTTTCAATATCATTGTGTTTGTTATATTTGACAAATCGTATAACATTTGGTTTTTTCCTTTTAGATATGGGTTTGCCATTTTTCTTGTAATTTGATACAAATTCTGCAAGGCAGATTTTGCTAATGGAACTTGGTCGTCCAATGTAGTAGTCAACAATGGAATGGCACATAACATCTTCTGAATCATCAGGTTCTTGTTTCAAAAGAATAGGCGGTTTAAGCATAAACGTGCGTTCATCAACTGGAGACGTGTTCACAAATATACATTCCCTTGAACTAGAATTCAATGGCAATGAAAGTGCTATATGCACTGCTTGTTGAGCTGACATTTGCTGTAGATTGAGTAATGTATTTCCAAGTTTACGAATCATTTGCATAGCGTCAATTTCATCTTTCTGATGCTCTTTCCGTATTCTTCTAAATGCATTTGTCATAGACTTGTCAATTTTGGTCATATATGAACTACAATATGATGCTGCAGCATATGCATTTAGCACAAATTGTGCATCTGTATTTGCATTCCATAAAGCAGGGATACCGTTTGCAAAACTGTTATTCCAAATGTGAGAAGGTTTTCGTTTCAGGAAAATTGTTGGTTGCTTTACTGTATGTTGTAATAGTTCTATGTACTCATTTTGTAGTAGGCCTATTTCTAGGAGGAAATCGTCATGTGTTGTTGAATCATTGTAGTTTGTTTGCTCCAAGAATGCAAAAAACGATATTGATTTCTCTACAATTTTTTTATTTTCTGCATTGGTTGGTTCAATGATCATTGTTGATTTCATTGGTGGCATGGGGAAGTTGTATCTGCAATTTGAATTTTTTCGCTTCTTACAACTTTTTGTATGGTGATGTTTATGCAATTTAGCAACATCTGGCTCCAAATGATCTGTATTACAAGTGATGTAATTGTCAAGAAACTTCTCAATTTCTGAGTTGCTTTCTTTTCCATATATTGGAGCATTCTCTATCCATAACAGTCCATGTTCATGTTCAGTTCCTCTATTTTGGAATTCTGTTACAAAATAGTAATCAGATATTTTTCCAAAGAATGTAGTATCTTGAGATATCAATCGCTTTATAGCATTAATTCTATGTCTATAGTATTGGCTACATGTGACTGGATATTTTCTTATAAGGTAGTCAATGTCATCATCTTCTAATATATCAATAGCATTTTTATTTGCTTTATTTCTAAACAATGTGACAAGTGTATCTACTAATGGTTTCCATCGATGTTCTGCACTTGTGAATGTCACAAAGAAAGTTGGAGGGCCCAGTTGTCGTATCATTGCAAATATGTTTTTCCTAATTTGTTCCAAATGGTCAGAAGATATGCGAATGTTTTTGAAATCTATGTATCCAATGTCAGACTTCAATAACTTTTCCAAATTTGCTCGATACTTGACATCTTTTGCTAATATTTTCCTGCCTTTTAGTTGTCCTTTTCTTATTCGCACCCATATGCAAGAAAGCACTTTATCAATTATTATTCGCATTGTCTTGAAAAACAAATTTGTTGTATGATATTGGAAGTCACCACTTGCTTGTAACAATTCCCATTGTACAATTTTTTGGTAACTAAACCTATTTGTGATGTCATGATCACGTGCATCGCCATAAAATAATGTTGGAAAGTTCATTTCTTCTGCATATTTGTCCTTGAAGATGCCTAATGGTCGTTGTCCTTCAGCAGGGGCCACTTCAATAATCTTGTCTTGCAGATCGTAGATGCGTTGTGATTCTATTAATCCATGCACCAATGTTTCAGTAGGTGTTTCATTATTTGCATCACTATCTGTATCACTTTCATTGTCACTGTTTGAATTTTGTACAATGTATTCATTATCCTCTTGTAAAACATGGGCCCAATTCTCATTTATACAAATGTTGCTAGCTTTATAAAGACTTCTAGAACATAGTTCGTTCAATGCCTTCATGACAATAATCGGACGTACTTTACCTGTTTGGTATGCATTTTTGTATTGCAATCGTCTTTTCAATGCAACTGCAATTGTCATTGTATCATTTAGATATTGTGGCAATGCTTTTTGCACAATGTCCATATGAACTGGTACATTGATAATTGATCCTGTTAAGCCAATTTGTGACCGTCTATGTCCCCATTGTCTGATTTGTGCAAATGCAATTCTCAATGACACAAGTCTTTCTTCTAGGTCTGAAAGTATATTTACAGTTGGCAATGAAATGTTACGTCTTATTTGTTCAGGTGCTGCAAATTGTGGTAGCTTTCCATTCTCGAGTGCTTTCTTGCAAGAAACACATATGTTTTCATTGCTAAAGGTCCTATTGTTCAACGTCAAATTCATATGCTTTTCTTGCAAATCTGTAGTGAAGAACCTAATATTTTTTGCAAAATGCAATTTGTTGCAAACTGCACATGTATTCCTAGGCGTGTCTTCGACTTTTTCCATATAAATTTGTATTGCATTTTTCTTTCTTGACTTCTTATTAGAAAATGGTTTTTTGCATTTGTCATTGCATTTGCGTTTTGTACGTATGAATTGCTTTAGCTTGTGATAATTCAGCCTACAATCCTTAGTTGGTTGCATTTGCTCTAAATGACATGCTATCTCAAATGCAATATTATTGCTAAAATGTACTTGAGATATACATTGCTCTTTTTCTAGTACATGCTCATGACGCAATTGATTACAAACATCATTTGCTTCCATGCACAATTGTTGAGAATTGTGAACATATTCTTGTATCATTGCATGATAGTGAATATGTGATGTATTTGTCATGAATGACAAGATGTTAACAATATCATTGCATCTCGAATAAGCGCAACTGTACTTGACAAAGCTATTAGTAACAGAGGACCATACTTGGATATTGACTTTGAATATGACAGATATCCATTGTAGACAAAATGGTCCGCCTTCCACTTGTCCTTTTTCATATGGCATTGCCATATTTATCAGATATTGTTGCCAGTTGCTATTCATTGTATAGTGTATCGCATCAACTACTAGGTATTGCTCTAAACAATGCAATGCCTCTTGATTCTTATGCATAACTGCATTGCAAAAAGATTGCACAATGTAAAGTCGCAAACACTCTGCATTGAATTCTGTTGCTACTAAATAGCAAATTGCATTAAAGAGACTGTCACCACAATTAGATGTCACTTGCTTTGCAATTGTTAGTCCATTTAAAAGCATATTATTTGCAATGTGCATCCAATTGCTTTCAATATCTTTGCAAATAGGTGATAGGTAGATATTAGACTGGTTGCAAATGCAAATTGGAAACTTTTGGTAAACCAATGGTTCATAATGACCACTAACAGGATTTGCATCGTGAAAGAGAATGCAATATGGAATTGCATTTTCATGTTGATTAAAGAGCAAATATCTCGTTTTTCTTGTCAATGACCAAACTGCAATTGATATATCTAGCCATTTAGCTAGCCAACGTATGCAAAAGGTATCACCCCATAAACCTCGTTCAGACTCCTTTATATTTGTAGATGCAGAATAACGCATTTTATGAAGATATGTACCAATATCATTAACACCATGTAACTCGTATAGGAACTCAGGTGCTAGTTCATATTGATATGACTGTATTGCTTCAACGTCATTGTTCTTTAAGCAAAAAAGAAAGTGGTCTATTAACCCATTTCGCAATTCATTTGAAGTATAACGAAAATGTAGAAGCATTTCGAACGAGTCAAATAGACAATCTCCTACAGTATATGAAAATGCATTTAGTCTAAAAAGACCATTTCTTTTTAATACAATATCAATGTTCTCAGGCAAAATGCATTGCAATCTGAATTTGTAATTGTCAACATCTATTATTTCTTCCATCATTTGCAATTGCTTACCAGAGTTGGCTTTTGCAATTGTCTTGTACAGCTTTGCAAAAAATATTAATGAAGTTAGCAAAAACTGAACATGATTGTTTTGAACAAAATGTATGTATATTAAAAAAATAGGCTATTGCATTATCTTGGTAAACAAATATCAAATTTCTAGCAACAAGCCATATTTATAAATAACAAAGAAATTGAAAATGGAAACAATGCAAAGACATAATGAAAAAAATGGAGCATAATTCTAAGAATATTTGTGCAAGTTAACAAAAGGGAACAATCGAAACACAAAATGAAGTTAACAAAAGGAAGCAATGGAAACACAAAATGAACAAATGCAACAGAACTTTAAGAATATTTCTGAAAGTTAACATCATTGTCAATTGCATTTGTCAAATAAAATAACCATGAGGCTATTTATGAGTTTTACATAAGTGGTGCACCAATTCAACTGTCAAAATATAAAAAGTATTGTCTCTGATTTGTGCTAGATTGCAACTCCAACATATTCCAAGGTAAAAAGTTTCCTGCTATTCGTTATCAGACTATGGTTATACTATATGGATCTAAACAGAATTCAAGGATCAAGGAACGCAAACAAGGCATTGAGAACCAGATATGAGTAGTGCATAAGCGTACTTCCATAACGCTTCTCAAGAAGATCCATCATTATGGGACGCTGCAGGTATGATCCATATAAATGATGAACATGTAATATGTTCAAAGGACAGCTTTGGCAAACACAGCAACAATCTGCCTAAGCAAATTGTCCCAAGACTGTTGGCAATTGTGGCATGTGAAAGAAACTGATGGACTGTCAAAAGCAAGATTACACTTGGTAGCATGAGCTTGGGTCATTCAACAGAGAGTGGAAGGAGAGCTGATGGAATGTCTTTTAAATGTCAATATCTATATGTATAATTTTTTATGGCACTGTTTATGAACATATCTAGGACCTAATTCTTTATGAGACAAAACTGGTTTCAAATCTGTGATGTATGTTAGAATGACCATGACAGGGCTGTCATATTGACATTTTTGAAAACTGGTTATGAAGCAACATATCTTCTCAGCCATAATTTTATCACTTCCTATGCTTAAGCATATCTCTATATCTATATTTTTTTATGGGACTGTTTATGGACATATCTAGGAGCTAATTTCTTATGAGATAAAACTGGCTTCAAAGCTCTGATATATGTTAGAATGACTATGATAGGGCTGTCATATTGACATTTTTGAAAACTGTTTATGAAGCAAGATATGTTCCCAGCAATACTTTTATCACTTCCTATGCTTAAGGATATCTGTGAAATGCAGAAACATATATAATAAATGTAATTTTGTTTTCATAATAAAATAATTTTTTCTCTCTGAGCAGAATAAGGTAGTTAAACATCATATCAGAAGCAATCTGGTTATAAGTAGCTAACATGAGATTTTAATCTAAGGTTTAAATAGACAAAATGTCTTGATACATCATTATACGGAGCTAGTTGCATGCATTACTCAACTTCTACTTGTTGGGATCATCTCAAATAATATTATTGTTATGATTATAACAATTGATAATATTAATATTAATATTAATGTAAACACAGAATAAACAATGACAATTTCAGATTTGAATTCCAATATAATTGAATGAGAGAAAAAATATAAATGACTGAATACAGCTTAAATATCTATATTTTTTAAAACAATCACAGAGTAACTCGACTATAAATCTAGAGTAACTGAACCATAAACCTACAAAATGCAAAAATTAAAAGCCTAACAAATTCACAAAAAGCAATTAATAGAAAAATTGACAAAAAACAATTAGTCGAATAACACCGTACCTGGAACAAAGCCGACCGTTCAAATTCCTTCTCGTCTAGACCATATTCATGCACAACAGAGCCTGTACCAAGAACCACAGCTTCACCTAGGTCATCTCGGCCCAAATGACAAGGAAGTCACATGGTGCTCGAAACTGAGATTTACGGGAATTTCCATAAAACCCATGCAGGTAAGAGAAACCCTCAGTATCACGGAAAAGCTTATAATTTTCGCAAACGAAACATTTCATCCAATATATAAACAATAGCAAACGAACAACATCTAGTACCAATATAGCAAACCTTCAATTCAGCACTTCTTAACAAAGCAAATGAACTTAACACTAACTAAATGAACTTAACAGAGTTGTTAACAAAGCAACCTTCCGTTCTAGGAGTAATATCAGAGTCGAATATTCATACATCCATAACAGAATTACAAACTTAAAGAAACATTATGGACCAAAGTAAACATACACATAAATTATACGAGCGAAAAACCTTGAATACACGCCTAAGATAGGAAACCGTGCAGTTACAAAACAGACTGCAATCTTCAATATTTTAACATTTCAAACAGTTCAAAAACCCCAATTTATTTAGATCTTCATGTGCAAAAACAGTTCAAACTACAAAAGACTGCCACTCAATCTGTACCAAGAACCATAGCTTCACCCAGGTCGTCTCGGCCCAAATGATAAGGAAGTCACATGGTGGTTGAAACCGACATTTACAGAAATTTCCATAAAACCCATGCAGGTAAGAGAAACCCAGAGTATCACGGCAGGCAGCAACCGCATTGTGTTTTCACCGCAGACAATACAACAAATACAAACGAAAAATCGCACAGATTGCAGAGCTAAACAACCAAGTAACAATAATAACCCAAAGGGCGCGAACAGGGTATAACCCAAGCCAAGTAACTTTCCAGGATCTCGAGCAGGGACAGTTGTCCGCCGATAAGACCACCACAGCACATGCTGTAACCCAAGTCAATTGTAAATCAATCTGAATTTATTGCCAAATCAATTGTATACTGTCCGATTCATACGAGCGTTACACATCCGCTTGGGAGTCACGGGACCACGTGCCCTTCACCTCGAACGATGCGAAGCGCGTAATAAGACCCCAAATCCTTTCCACCCCCAAAAACCTTGGTTCGACTTAGGTTATATCGCAAATATAATCAAAAATCGCGTCGGTCAACCCAAAGTCAGCGATCTATCGATCGCATATAGTCCCCAGCAGGGATCACGGAGTAACTGGACTATAAACCTAGAGTAACTGGACTATAAACCTAGAGTAACTGGACCATAAACCTACACAATGCAAAAATTAAAACCCTAACAAATTGACAAAAAGCAAGTAATATAAAAATTGACAAAAAGCAATTAGTAGAATAACATCGTACCTGCAATGAAGCCGAGCGTTCGAATTCCTTCTCGTCTAGACCATATTCATGCACAACCCAGCCTGTGCCAGTACCATGAGAAAATGTGCAAATGACGAAATTGGTTAACGAAGTCTGCACACAAAACCCTCAGTATTCAACCAGAATGCCATTAACTTATAATGCTCAAATAACCATGGACTGTTGCATGCAGGTAACAGAAACCCTCAGTATTTAACCAGAATGCCATTAACTTATAATGTAGTAGCCGAACTTAACCTCTAAACAATACAACCAAGAATCACAGCTTCACGCAGACATTTACCCAAATTTCCATAAAACCCATGCAACTAAGACAAACCCTCAGTATTCAACCAGAATGCCATTAACTTATAATGCTCAAATAACCATGGAATCTTGCATGCAAGTAACAGAAACCCTCAGTATTTAACCAGAATGCCATTAACTTATAATGCAGTAGCCGAACTTAACCTATAAACAATACAGTAGCCGAACTTACCAAAGCGACAGCACACAGTCGAGGGGTACAAGCCGCACTTGGAACAACAGAACCGCAACCAAACGTTTGCGATAGAGTTAACCGAGCAGGCAGGAACCGCATTGTGTTTTCACCGCAGACAATACAACAAATACAAAGGAAAAATCGCAGAGACCGCAGAGCTAAACAACCAAGTAACAATAATAATCCAAATGCCATTAACTTATAATGCAGTAGCCGAACTTAACCTCTAAACAATACAACTAAGAGTCACAGCTTCACGCAGACATTTACCGAAATTTCCATAAAACCCATGCAGCTAAGACAAACCCTCAGTATTCAACCAGAATGCCATTAACTTATAATGCTCAAATAACCATGGACTCTTGCATGCAAGTAATAGCAACCCTCAGAGCAGGCAGGAACCGCATTGTGTTTTCACCGCAGACAATACAACAAATAGAAAGGAAAAATTGCACAGACTGCAGAGCTAAACAACCAAGTAACAATAACAACCCAAAGGCCGTGAACAGGGTAAAACCCAAATAACCATGGACTCTTGCATGCAGGTAACAAAAACCCTCAGTATTTAACCAGAATGCCATACAGTAGCCGAACTTACCAAAGCCACACCCAACAGGCAGGAACCCCACCGCAGACGAAAAATCGCACAGACTGCAGAGCTAAACAAGCAAGTAACAATACCCGAGCAGGCAGGAACTCCACCGCAGACGAAAAATCGCACAGACTGCAGAGCTAAACAAGCAAGTAACAATACCAACCCAAAGGCCGCGAAGACAGTAAAACCCAAAGGCCGCGAAGACACTAAAACCCAAGCCGAACTTTCCAGCATCTCGAGGAGCAACAACTGGCCGCCGATGAGACCACCACAGCGCATGCCGACCACAGCTAAGACAAACCCTCAATATTCAACCAGAATTCCATTAACTTATAATGCTCAAATAACCATGGACTCTTGCATGCAGGTAAGAGAAAACCTCAGTATTTAACCAGAAGACAAACCCTCAGTATTCACAATAATAATCCAAATGCCATTAACTTATAATGCAGTAGCCAAACTTAACCTCTAAACAATACAACTAAGAATCATAGCTTCACGCAGACATTTACCGAAATTTGCATAAAACCCATGCAGCTAAGACAAACCCTCAGTATTCAACCAGAATGCCATTAACTTATAATGCTCAAATAACCATGGACTCTTGCATGCAGGTAACAGAGCAGGCAGGAACCGCATTGTGTTTTCACCGCAGACAATACAACAAATAGAAAGGAAAAATCGCACAGACCGCAGAGCTAAACAACCAAGTAACCATAATAACCCAAAGGCCGCGAACAGGGTAAAACCCAAATAGCAATGGACTCTTGCATGCAGGTAACAGAAACCCTCAGTATTTAACCAGAATACCATACAGTAGCCGAACTTACCAAAGCCACACCGAGCAGACAGGAACCCCACCGCAGACGAAAAATCGCACAGACTGCAGAGCTAAACAAGCAAGTAACAATACCTGAGCAGGCAGGAACTCCACCGCAGACGAAAAATCGCACAGACTGCAGAGCTAAACAAGCAAGTAACAATACCAACCCAAAGGCCGCGAAGACAGTAAAACCCAAGCCGAACTTTCCAGCATCTCGACGAGGAACATCTGGCCGCCGATGAGACCACCACAGCGCATGCCGACCACAGCTAAGACAAACCCCCAGTATTCAACCAGAATGCCATTAACTTATAATGCTCAAATAACCATGGACTCTTGCATGCAGGTAAGAGAAACCCTCAATATTTAACCAGAAGACAAACCCTCAGTATTCAACCAGAATGCCATTAACTTATAATGCTCAAATAACCATCGAATCTTGCATGCAGGCCACACAGTAGCTGAACTTACCAAAGCCACACCGAGCAGGCAGGAACTCCACCGCAGACGAAAAATCGCACAGACTGCAGAGCTAAACAAGCAACTAACAATACCCGAGCAGGCAGGAACTCCACCGCAGACGAAAAATCGCACAGACTGCAGAGCTAAACAAGCAAGTAACAATACCAACCCAAATGCCGCGAAGACAGTAAAACCCAAGCCGAACTTTCCAGCATCTCGAGGAGGGACACCTAGCCGCCGATCAGACCACCAGAGCGCATGCAACCACGTGCCCTTCACGCGCGCCACGTGCCATTCACCTCGAACGATGCGAAGCGCATAATAAGACCCCCAATCCTTTCCGCCCCCTAAACCTTGGTTCGACTTCGGATATATGGAAAATATATCCAAAAATCGCGTCGGTCAACCCAAAGTCAGCGATATATCGATCGCTTATAGTCCCCGACAGGGACTAATAAGTTTTTTATTATAATTTATTTAATAAATATTTTATCATAATGATTTGTTTTAATTAATTGTAATTTTATAGTAATTTTGTTTATATTTATTTAATTTTTGCAAGTTTTTAGTTACTTGGGAGGTTAATGTATTATTAATGTTGTGTTTCTAAGCTTATATGCTTATTAATGTAATATAATAAGTTTTATATGGTTAGGAGAGGAGCCGATATGATCTAAAGAAGAGAGGGTAAGAAGAAAGGGAGGGTCATTTTAATCCATGGGGGTGAGGAGTGAGGTCCAATTCCTATTAATTTCCAAGCCTCCATCCCTATTGAGGTTATGAGGGTGTTTTATGATCTCAAGAGCTTCTCGGACTTTTCGCTTGAAATGTTGTTTTTCATTTGCAATGACTTTTGTGTTTTCAAGGCATATATGGTGGTTTGTCTTACCTACATGTTCTGCCAAGGCTGAGGAACGGGTTCTTTCCCTACGGATATCTGCACTATGTTCTTTAAGCCTGATACTGACTGACCTACCTGTTTCCCCGATATATTGTTCTCCACAAGAACAGTTGATAATATAAACACCTTTTTGCTAGAGTTGTTCTAGGTTGTCTTTGACTGATTTCATTCTTTGTCTAATAGTTGTCAAGGGTTTGAATGAGGTTTTGATATTCTTTTTTAAGAGAATTTTGGCTAGTTTGTCAGTTACACCATGAATATATGGAAGGTAGGCGCTAGTGGCTGGGGAATTATTAGTTTTGTTTTTATTTTTTCTAGATTTGGCTTTTTGAATGGCTTTGAAGATATCTTTATTATTGTATCCTAGTTTGGAAAATGTTCTCTTTAAGTAGGTGATTTCTTCCTCAGTGTGGCTCTCATCTGAAATTCTACATGCTCTAGTGAAGAGGGTTTGAAGAACACCCATTTTTTGAGCTGGGTGGTGGTGGGAATTTGCGTGGAGATAGTTATCAGTATGCGCCTTTTTCCTGAACACTTTGTGACCTATGGAACCATCCTTGTTTCTAATGAGGAGGATGTCCAGGAAAGAGATGCAATTATTCTCTTCAATCTCCATTGTAAATTTGATGTCCTTGGAAATGCTATTGAGATGGTTTAAAAAGTTTTTAAGTTCGTCCTCCCCACGGGGCCAATCAACACTAGTGTCGTCCACAAGCCTGATCCAAAAATTAGGTTTTAACAGGTAGGTGTCAAGAGCCTTCTTTTCAAACTTTTCCATGAAGAGATTGGCTACAATAGGTGAAAGGGGTGATCCCATAGCCACTCCTGACGTTTGCTCAAAAATCTCCCCTTGGAAGGTGAAGAAGGTGGACCGCAGACAGATTTCAGCTAACCTTGCAGTTTGTGGGTTCGCCACCTCTTTCACTACTTGTACTGCTTCATCTAAGGGAATTTTAGTGAACAGCTAGACTACATCAAAACTGACGATTTTATCATTCGGATCTATCTTAGCATTTCTAATGAATTCAACATATTGGTTGGAGTCTTTGATGTAAGAACTGGTCTTACCAACCAGCGGAGCTAATTTTCATACGACATACTTTTCTAATTCATATGTGGGTGATCTTATAGTATTGATTATAGGTCTCAAGGGGACATCTGTTTTATGAATTTTGGGGGCTCCATAAATACGAGGGGTAATTTCACTGTCAGGTGTAAGGTGTTTTTTCAATTTTTCGTCTAGATTAGTTTCTTTGATGGCTTTTTTGACTAGTCTTGTAATTTTAGAGATGGGGTTCTTCTCTAGTTTTTTATAGCTACCACTGTTGTATAAGTGGTCCTTCATTTTGTTTATGTAATCTTCATGATTCATTACAACAATGGCGCCTCCCTTGTTAGCTTTTAGAATGACAATGTCATTGTTATTTCTTAGAGTTTTTAGGGCTCTGAGTTGTTCTTGGTTCAGATTCTTTTTAGGTGGTCTTGCTTTCCTTAGGATAACCGCGCATTCCTGTCTGACAAGTTCTTTGTCTTCATCATTTAGCGTCTTGATTCCATCCTCCAGGCTGCAGATAATTTCTTCATTTGGGATTTGTTTAGGGGCTAAGGCAAAATTGAGGCCTTTGTCTAGGACTTCAATTTCTTCCTTTTTCAGCTCATAAGAAGAAATATTTATAACTTTATTGTTGTTAATTAGGTTATTGTGAGGAGTTGTTTTAATTGCCTTTTCAGATATAATGTTTGTGTTATTTATATTATTGTCTAACCCATTAATACTATTGGCCATAATATTTGTTATGTTCTTATATGGTTTATTACCCTTTTCATTGTGTTTACTTATGTTTTTTATGTTACAATTGTTATCCTTACCTACATTCCTGGTTATATTATTTTTATTTAAGTTATAATCTATGTTAATTAAGTTATTGTTATTTAAACTTACCTCATTGTAATTTTATGCTTCAAACTCGATGTTTGTTGACGTGTTCTTAATGCTATTGTTGTTATGCAGATTCACACACAGGTTTTGGCTGGAGTTGAATGCAGTCTCTACGCTGTCCAATGTTTCTTTGCTGCGTGGTTCTCTATTTTCTCCAGTCCTGGCATCATTTGACCCAAGTTCCGATTCGTTCAAGTCATGGTTATATACCGATTTGCTGTGTGTTTTGTTTGCTGCGTTTAACCTGGGTGTCCTTGCCAATGTTCTGCGTGTTTGAAACCTGGAGCTGCATTCTGTTTCTACACTGTCCATGTCTGATAAAGCGTTTATGCACCAATTTTCTGATATTCGAGCCTGCAGATATCAGATATCTGCAAGATCTCCGTCCACACCCATAGAACGAAGGCAGAACACTAAAGTAGCAGCCCTAGCTAGCAATGTCTCTCTTGCGGAAGCTGTCTACAACATAGCAGGGCCCATATTTGCCACATATACCATCGTAACACTCTTACTGCAAGTAGATCTAGCCATGCATTGGTCAGATCTAGAGTCCTATGTATTTCTAAGCACTTTTTCAGCAGTAGATCACAGTCTATTAACAACTCCGCCCCTCCAACAAGCGGATCTGCACCTGCATGGGTTGGATCTGGTGATAGACATACATCCGACCACTTTTTCAAGAAGGGCTTCATGATCTGGCACTGAGGAAATTCCACTGCCCTTCTCGTAGGCTAAAAAAACGAAGGGGGCAGGGCATCTATACAAATCTAAGAAGTCTGGACATGTCGACCCAGCAAGGATGCTTCAAGTAAAGAAGACGGAACGACACTGCCTAGATCTATTAGATCCAACAGATCAAGCACTGTCAAGGCCATATCTACCCATCACAGACCCGGATCTGATTCAAATATTCATTAAAAATTTGCAGGGAAGGACTATCTGCGTGCGAATCTGGAAGGGGAGGACGATAAAGGAACTAAATTATGAAACCCAAGCTCATACAGATATTGCTGCAATCTTTCAAAGTTTGTTATATGCAGGGCAAATTATGCAGGATAATCACACTATCCAGACCTATGGAATTGTCAAATATTCAACCATCACACTAAATTTGAGATTGAAAGGAGGATGCTCTGGATCTAGCTCAAAGGGAAAGCCTTCCTTTAAAGATGTTGTCAAAGGAAAGGGAGAAGCCAACACCAAATCATCACCATCACGAGATCTCCCTGGACCTTACATAGTGGAGCAAAAATCACAGATCCCAACCTTCACAATCTCTCTGCCTGAGGTAAATGAGCATTGAGCAAAATTCAATACTAAGGTTGTCATATGCAGATTCAATGGTTTTTGGCCCAAATCAGATGCATTATATCAATGGATCTATACCACATGGACTAAAAATTGTGATATCCATCTATGCTCTAATGGGTTTTTTATTGTCAAATTCGACACAGTCCAAGACAAGGAATTTGCACTTAATGAGGGACCATGGTTCTAGGGCAACGCATGACTTTTAATGATCCCTTGGTTCCCAGGATTTGATGCCAATACTATGTTGGTATCTAAAACACCTGTATGGGCCAGGTTACACAATCTCCCACTACATTTCTGGCACCTTAACGTATTAGAAGGATTGGGGAATGCACTAGGAAAATTTCTCAAGACAGATGCAGAAAGAGTCTCAAGAGGCATATTCACCTTTGCCAGAATATGTGTTGAGGTAGATCTTAGTCAAGGATTACCTAACAGCATTATTCTGATCCATAATAATACACAGTGGAATCAACCACTAGATTATGAAAACACGACATTCTGGTGCCGTGGTTGCCAACAAACAAGTCACCTTCTCAGCACCTGCCCACATGCTAAAAAAGACACCAAAAGAAACAAGAAACCATCACAAAAACCAAAAGGTTGGCAACACACAGAGCACCCAGTTGAAACAACAGAAGAAGAGGAGACATCAAATAACACTACATACAACATGGAGCGAATAGTACAAATCAACCAACAGAAGGATAACATAGAGCACAACTCAACATTAATACAACGATCCAACAATACTCCGCAACAGTACGAGTAGCACACATTAGAAACTAGCGGCAACAAACGATTACATGGTTCAGAAGGATCATAATTTGACAAAGAAGGACAAGCTAATACCAATGAGAATCAAATGTCTATAGTAACATGCACTCCCAAGGTTGGTGAAAAGTGGAAAAAAAGAAAGGTAGGAAAGAATAGATTAGTCTCCTATGGATTTTGAGAAATCAGAACCTGCTATTATTGCATATGCTCTTGAGCATCTACAACATGTAATTTTGATAATTTTTAATGAATAAAATTATGATTTTTCCAGGGAAAAAAAGATGGATATCAAAACACTTAGATTCTAATCAAAATACTTAGTTCCTAAAATATTTCGTATTAAAATATATATATATATATATATATATATATATATATATATATATATATTATACATATATATACATAATTTAAAAATTAAATATTAAAATAAATAAAATATTACATTAGCCCTTTTCAATTTTTTTTCTAAATATTATACGTTTGTCTATGATTTGTGATTGAGTACTAAATTGATTGAATTTGGGAGTCACTATGAATAAAACCAAGAATAAAGTTGCAGTAGATTGAACATGAAGGCAAAGGCTATGGCAGTTTGGGGGTTCCTCTGGTTCGTGGAGTTTCTAGACATCCACAACATCAACGTATACGGAGACTCCAAAGCCATCACCAATCATGTCTTAGAATCCTCACACATTTCACATCCACATCTTCAGGGTTGGCTGAGGCACATCAAAAAATTGCAGGACACACTACTGGGCGTCTCTATACAACACTTACATAGAGAACACAACATTGTTGCACATTGTTTATCTAAGCAAGGTCTCCTCGACTCACTAGAGGGGTTTCATATCACTCTGGAGGTGGATGGATGCTCAATAGATGTAGGTTTTGCACCATTTCCTTGACCTTTGTCTCCACTATTTTTCCATTGATTTTGTTTCTTGTGCTGTGTCCACTACAGGTTGCACAATGGGCACATGTTTCCTCATATATTTGAACTATATCTTGGATGTTTTTTATACACGTACTCCCTTCTTTTCTGTTTTGGCTATGGCTTTTATATGGAGGCATGGCATGTACTGTCTTTGGACAATAACTATTTTGGCATTTCTCCTGGGCTAATGATATATTGGGTGAACTCAATGTACTAATTTTTACTGTCTTAAAAAAAATTGCTTTAACAAAATTCACACATTAATTGTTTGCATGCTAACTAAGACCAATCTTTTGTGTTTGATTCGAGGAAAGAAGATAAAACAACTTTAACAAACTAATTGAAACAAATGAGAAATTGAGGACTAACCTCCCAATAAATGCGGAACAATCTCCAACGACTTGAAACAATATGGATATGGAACTTCAAAGTGGGATCCTGATAATATCCGAGTTGGAGTTTCAAACACACAAACATAATTAAAAAATAAGAAGTAAAAACTTCTTGAATTCAATTTCTTGTTAGATGATCAATCTCTTGAATTTTTTATATACTTGGAGGCACAAATTATAAAAACTATGCTTAAATAAAACAAATTCAGCAAAGTTAGAAAAAAAACTCACAGGATCCTAATAAATAGTGACTATAAATCAATAAAATTTTATTGGAAAGAAATCATCACAACATTCTAAAAACTAATAACTAATTATCATAATAGTTATTAATTATAAAAGCTATGTGTAAACAACAACAAAAATTATGAATAATGTAATTGGAATTGAAAATAGAGAAAAAAAAATAGAAAAAAAAAAGACAACAAAAAATATAAGTCAAATTAAAAGGTAAGAAAACTAAAAAAAAAAAATTATTGAGAAGGGAATTCTTAATTATATTTTCCTTTTTAAAATTTGTCATCTTAAAAAAAACATAGAAAAAGACCGAAAGAAATACAAGTCAAATTAAGGAATAATAAAACTAAAAAAATCACTAATTTATGAAATGGAAATAATAGAATAAAAAAAAAAAAGCATTAATTTATGAAATGGAAATAATAGAAAATAAATAAATAAATAAAAACACTAATTTATGAAATTGAAATAATAGAAAAAAAATTAAATCAAAAAATTAAATACAAAGAAAATAAAACTAAAAACAAAAATGAGTAACTAATAGAAATGGAAGTTACTAAACAACTGGTAATAAGACCTCAACCAATCATCTTACAAATAAAAATATTTAAATAATAATAATAAAATAACAAAAAATGAATTCCCAATGTCAAACTATGAATAAGTGAAAGGCAAAACTAAATGTGTAATACCATGTAATAATAATAATTACAAATAATTATATTTTATTAAAAGTTTATATATCTTTATTTATATTAATTTAATTTTTCATTAGCCATATTTATATGTGTTTTATTTGTTTTTTTTAATATATTTACTTAATAAATATAAAATTAAAATAATAATATATGATTTGAAAAGAAATATATTATTAATAATTATATTTTTTAATTAAAAATATAATTTTTTAATAGAAATAAAATTATATTTATTAAAATAAATAAATAATATGATTAATATTAATATTTTATATTAAATATATAATTATTTAATAAATATCAAATTAAAAATAATTAATAATCATTATCTATACAAATAAAAATATAGTTAATAATTATTCAAGAGGATGGAATGAGATTTGGAAACCCTTGTGGAGGTGAGGGATTTTCCATAGCCATTCAATCTTTGCTTTAATTACGTCGATTTTTTGCAAATCGTTCAATGGTGAATTCATGTGATTTGGCAAAAAAAATGTTTCTTTTGCAAGTATGGTTGCCAGTCAAGCTAACTCTTCTTCGGTTTCGTTCAACTCTATGCTGAAATTTGGTTATGGTTTTCTAATGGTTCAAGAAATTTCTTCCCTTAATTTTCTGGTAAATGAGGAAGTTTTTTGTTGTGAAAAATATTTTTCGGAGAATGGCTTCGTTTGCAAGTTTAATAGGTACTGGTCGTAGTTGGCTAATCTACATAAATGAATATTTGAGACTTGGAAGCCGCTTTTGACAAATGAACTGAATATTTATACTATGGCTTGAGGTTTCTTCATTGTGGTTTTTGATAATATTGAGGACAAGAAGGTCATTTGTGAAGTTGGGTCATGGTTTTGGGGGAGTGATGGACTCTTCATGCAACCCTGGGCTCCCACTTTTGACCTAGTAACAACATCAATCTCAACAACCCCAATTTGGGTAAGGCTTTCGAACTTTCCCTTGCATTTTTGGAATCATACATTGCTTTCCTCCATTGGAAATGCACTAGGAAAGTTTTATCATCATTGTCTTGAAACAAATTTTTTTTACAAGACTACTTATGCCTGCATTTGTGTGGAGATGGAGTTCAACAAGGGTTTTCCCGCGGAGATTAATTTGATGGCTTCAAACTATGCTTGGGTCCAATAGTTTGACTATGAGAATATTTCATTTTAGTGTAGAGCATGCTATGAAATAGGGTATGTAATTAAAAATTGCCCAAACGTTCTTAGAATAGCAATGACCAGAAAAGACCCCAAAGGCCCGAATGGTGGGAAGGAGCGCAAGGAGATCACTATCTGGTATTCAAAGATGAAGAGCTTTAGGACAAGAAAGAACCAGAAAACAAGAAGGAGGCAAATACAGTCAAAGAAATCGCATCTGCGGCAACATAATCTAAGTAGGAAAAATCACTTGCTAATGTGGATCTTTTGGTTGCTAGTAAGGATTCCTCGGATTCAATGTTAGCGGAAAAGCAACAACCTCTCATGGAAAATGGATCCCCTCTGGATGCCACAATCAATATCGTTGAAGAGGAAACTCTTGGGCAGATTAGGCGTGTTAGCCTCCTATACAATAGGTTTCATATTTCATGATTGACAGTGGAAGTGCAAAAAATGTTCATCTTTTCCATGCTGCAAAAGTTCCATTTTTGAAGGATTTTACAGTCAAGGGAAGGCCAAACAACTTAATCTTGGCTTCCCTAGGTTTAAATTGCTTGTCTTAGAGATATAGAATAAAGATCTATCCAAACTGTTTAATCTTGGCAGATTAGTAGATAGGTGGAGAAACAAGGGTGCTCAACAGCTTAATTTGAGCCTCTGGCAGAAATAAGGATAGATTTAGATAGGAGGATAGCCAAAAGAAAAGATGAAAAGTTGGGTTTGCTAGTTCAAGTGCACCCAAACAAAAATAAGAGAAAATGTTAGGTAAGTAGGCTGGGTAGGTAGTTTTGAGGTTGCAGAATCAAGGATTGTGATCAGTTTTGTGTTTCAAAGTGCTAATCTACTTCAGATCACAAGTGCAAGACATATTCCCTTGGAGCAGCTCAAGCGAGGCATGACTAACTTACCCTTTTTCCTTTTCCCCAAATCATTCACTAATTTCCCTTAAAGATGTTAAGATCTGCTTGATATCTTTAAAAATCATCATATTCCATAAACATTTGCCTAAGTAAAGATCTGCTTTACTTAGGGGTGCTCATATTTCTTCTATAAGTCCTATTTTCCTTTTGTAGCCTAAGATTTCTATCCTTAGCGCTTTCTTCACAAAATTCATATTAATTTCTAACTCTATTATGTAAATCCCTCCTTATTTCCCCTTCCCATACTAAAAATATGATAAAAATCCCCTTTATATATATCCCCTCCCTTTGGTTGAAATATAACCATAAATAATGCTTGGGAATTACTAAGTTTACTTGAAACTTAGTAAGAACCCTTAGTTTGCTTCTTTAACCATTTTTCTATGCATTTTGACCCCTTCCAAAGCATAAAAACCCTCTTCCATGATTCAGACCCCTTCCGATGCATCAAAAACCCTTTCTAAGCCATAAAAACCTTCCTCCGATGGAGTAAAACCCAGCTCCGATCAAAGGAATCTCCCTCCGATCATACAAAACCCCTTTTTTTATGCAAAAACCCTTTGCCGATCTATAAAACACTCCTTCGATCCGTATTCCTCCCCTCCGACGTGATATCGCAGTCGGAGGTCGCAATAACAGTTGGCCCCCTTATATATATGCTCCCCGATAGACCTCCGCCGATGCGATTATCGCAATCGGCGTATCGCAATACATATATCCCTGAATACATGCCTCCACTCCTTTTGCTCCGATGCGATATCGCTATCGCACCCGAAGCGATATCGCATCGCAATCCATTCATTATCGCATTCTCCACTTTATCCATAATATCCCGCTTTATCGTTAATCCCATTCTTACCGCAATTCATCGTTTTAATCATTAATCCATGTTTTATCAATAAACTGCTCTTTATCGCATATCGCATGCATTACCGCAAGCCTTTATCGCAATCGCAATTTCGCTATCGCTTTTATATAAAGGCTCGCACCCATAGACTTTCGCCGATACGATATTGCGACTTATCCTCAGTCGTCCGATTCGCCTATGCATGATCCAACGGCCCGCATTTATCCATTTACTTTTTAGCAAAAGTAATCGCTCCCGCCCTTTTAAATCATATTTCTCCCGCTTACAGTCGCTTTTGCCCATTTAACCTGCCGCCAGCTTCGCACTCCGTCGGCCCTCCGATCCGCTCCCCCCGATCCGACGGTGGACGGAAATGGTGAGGTGGCGGGATGTTAGCGTCCGATAGAGGGTGGTTTTATCGCCGTACGCAGGGACATGTGCCCTGTCTTCATTGCATCGGGCCTCCTCTGACACTTACCGCCCCCGTACAAAAGGCGGTCCAATAAAACCACTTACCGCCGTTTGCCTGCGTCCCCACCCTGCCACCGTGTCATGTGCCACGTCATCGCCCCAGTCAGCTGCCACGTCATCTTGCCGTACCCGGGACCCGCCGATGACGTCATGTTGACGTCATCACAAAAAAGCGCGCCAAAATGCCGCGGAAACCCAAATTTGCTCCGGACAACGAGCATGGCCTCAGCACAAGCTACCAGTCCAAGTTTCCTCCGCCATTTTGCAATGTTTTTTCGTTTTTGGTAATATTTTGATCGGCCAAGCGCCGAAACAGTTCTGAAGCCCGCAGAAAGCCCAACAGTAGTCAAATCTTGCCATAAAGTGGCAGGCAAGGGCGATTTTGCAGCGAAAAGTATATCAGCAGTGGAGAAAAGGCCCCAATTCAGTATTAGAGAGTATCAGAGTAGCGACAAAGTGTATCAGTTAGAGATTTGCAGTAAAAGACTTAAATCCGAGGCAGATAATGATCCAGGTGGATGTTGGTGGCCACCCACCTATCCCATTTGGACCCCCACAACTGTCTCTTTCAGTTTTTTAGTTTCCTTAATTATAGCACAGTTTACTATTTTTAGCAGTTTTTCGGGTCCTAAACTTCCGGAGCCGTTTTGAGGCCCTAAACGATGTTTTTTTAGGAAATCTACCTCGCAATTTTTTAGATAAAAAATCATCTTTTCCGTCATAGTCCTCGGAGAGATCTTTCCAATGGGCTATCATGCGCGTCAAACGGAGATCGTATGCCAAAGTTACGACCCCGGGAAGTTGATGTACCAATTTACCCAAACGGGGCCCATAGTTTGGTGTTTCATCTTCTAGGGTTAGGTTTTGGAATGTTAAGGGTTTTCCATTGTTTCTCAGTAATAAATAGGCCTTCGAGCCTCATTGTAAAGACAGTTCGAAACAGTTCAGAGGCCTGTAGTCGACACATCTCTTCTCAGAGATAAGCTACCATCGCCCTAGCTGGGTTATTTCTATTTGTAAGCATATTTCAGTATTCTCCATTAATGAAATGAAGTATTATTTCCGCTGCATCTCTGTTTTTATGGTTATCGCATCTCTGTATTTATGGTTATATCTGTAATCTATTGTGTTCCTGCTTAAATCCGGATCAGATAAGCAATAAAGGGCCTCCATCCATGTCAAAGAAGCAGTAAAAGCCCATTTAAGGCTCACCAGATCACAGTTTAATGCATTAAAGCCACATGAGAGCAGCGCTTCAGGTTCCAAAGCACAGTTATGGCAAGATGGCCAGCGCAGAGCTCAAAGGACACCCCAAAGCCTCATTTTTGATGCTACTGCCTCCAGCGCAGCTTAGATAAATATTTTTGCATTTATTTTAGCAAAAATTAGGTTAAACGCAGTTATTTCCCGATATCTGTTATCAGATCTGTTTTTGTAGATATTTTGCCTATATATACCACCCTGAGCTATGTAATAAGGGTTGGTTGGTTGGTTGGTTGAGAAGGTCATTCTAGACTTGCGCTGTATATTTTGGGAACTTTTATGAACAAAGATTGCTGGAATGTTTGCTTATGAACTGGCTGGTTGTGGATTTAATGGCTGAAGAGCATATTATGGAATTCTCGTGCTTCCTCATGGATCAATAAGTCTTTCTTATTTCTGTTTTCAGTTTCTATGTGTCTATATCATCTATGTATCATGATCTAAGTTGCAGAAAGAAAGAATAGCTCAGACTTTACTTCTATGTACTATGTGCTCAATTTCTGTGATTTTTCTATGTTTTCTTCAGAATTAGTCATGAATATGAATACTTCATTGCTCATGTTTACGCTAGTTCTCTCATTTCTGAATGTTGTTTAGGAATCCTTCATTGCTCCTAGATATTATTCATTCACTTTCCCTCTGTTAGCTGAATGAAAGATTCTTAATTGCCTTTCATTCCCTGACCTCCATTTCATCTTAATTCCAGCTTTGAATATTGTTCCATGTTTAGCTATCCTGCTCTGTATTCCTCTCTTTTACCAAAGAAAACACACCCAGCAGTTCACATTCATTGACTCCATGCCCAATGGTCTGAACTTCTTACACTCTGCATGCCACCTCTGTTTGAAAAACACCATCCATCCAACCAAACTTGAAACAAAACCCATGTACGCCATAACTAGCCTAAAATCATATAAAAAAAAAGCTAAATTACAAAGAGAGAGCCCTCTCTGGTTGCAGGTAGGCTAGGACATGCAACTAAAAGCTTGGTTTGTGGTTACCTCGGCCGTATTCCCTTAGGAGTCAAAGGGAACAACCTGAGTGATAACAAGGCGGATGAGGAAGATTTCAAGAATATTATCGTGCACTTGCCAAAGATCGATTTGCTGGAATTTGTAGAAAATGCAGTTTGTATTCAAGTCGGGAAGAAAGGAAAAAAAATCACCAAGAAAAGCAATAAGTGAGACTAAATCAAAATAAAATTATAGTGAAAAATGGAAAGTAAATGTGTTTGAATTTTGGGGTTTAAAAAAAGAATTAGTTGGAAAGGGAATGAAGTTTTTGTGTCATCAGGAACTCGCTTGAAGGTTTGGATTGAGCCTCCACGCTCAACGTCAGACCTACAAGGAAGATTGGAACATGTAAAGGTTTTGGCCTTGTAATCCATATTTTTGTAATAATGCAAATCTTTACCTGTTTCGTTTATATATATATATATATAGAGAGAGAGAGAGAGAGAGCTTTTATAAAATATGCATACAACTTTCGTCGTCCATCCATATAAACAATACAGTGTAACCTCTAATCTCTTCTCGTCTTTTTGCACTAGAATGGCAACACATGTTTAGATTTACATTACATATATGTGTATGTATATATATATATATATATAGAGAGAGAGAGAGAGAGAGTAAAAAATACTTTTATAAAATATGCATACAATTTTCGTCGTCCATCCATATAAACAATATAGTGTAACCTCGAATCTCTTCTCATCTTTTTGCACTAGAATGGCAACACATGTTTAGATTTACATTGTATATACATTATACTATGCATATTTATACATCTCATTGTTGTTCATTTAATGCATTTTGTTATTAATCATGGATATGGATCATACACAAACTATACATATCTCAATGGTTGACAAAGTATGTAGTACATTCATATATCCAAGACCTCATTAATTCAATATATTGTAAGATACATTGGATTTTTCCTTAAGCGCACAACACTCCCCCAAGGAATCTTGGTGGCTACATCTCTCAACAGGGATATGTTCAAGTTAGGTAGTGTAGTGGATACAAAGTCATTCACAACTTTCTGGAATTGGAGTCCATTAGTTATTGATTTGTTCGAATTGTTACTCCTGTCTAGATCGACCAATTATATCTATGTAATATTTCATTTCGTTAATGGCGTTGTCATAATTCATTGTAGTTTGAACGCCAGCATGAGTTTTATGGTGTCGGGTTCAATTCTTGATGCATTTTGTAAAAGTTTTCATGGGTCTAAGCTTAATTAGAGAATACAATAAGTGCGTAACATATAGAGTTGCATATCAAAATAATATACAAAAATAAAATCTTGTAGTAATCAAGAGCATAAGGTAAGCACAATTTCATTGCATTGAATACAAGATAATTCTAATTATAGTCGAATATTGAGGTTTAAGCCACAAACACCAACATCAAACTTTATCAATGTCAAAGGTTCAAGTCAACATATTAAATTGGATGTGTTGTCATGTCGGGTTTTGGAGCCCTGATACAACGACGCTCCATACGTCATCCTTCAAAACCTGAAGTTCACTTAGGAAATGAAGGAAATTTTTTGTAAAATTTTTCAACGCTCCAAACTAATGCCCCCACATGGATGCTATATATTACGCAATGACATAATAATGTGTCATTTGAATAAAATCAAGGTAGATGTAAATTCTAACACGCCCCCTCCTAATTCCCATGAGAACACAGGTTAAAAGTGTTGAAGAATCTAAGGCAAAGTAGTGTAGCGTGATTCTTCGTTACTTGATAACAATTTGTGGAGTATTTTTACTTTTCCTTATTAGCTTATTCTTCTTCTTCTTATCAGTGCATATGTGTGTACTTCATCAAACTGATACCAAAACATAAAAACAAGAACACAAGATGTTGGCTCTATGCCAGGGCCAAAACCTCTCTTCTCTTGAGAGGAAAACCCTTTAGTGAATTTCTCTTACTGAAGCTTTTATTGATCAATGCCAAATCCTAGATCCTTGACAAGAATATCCTACAAGCACAAGTCAAGTCCTTTCAAGATTAATTCCTCTTGTAGCACTTTGTCTTCTTCCCTTTAACACTTCTTCCGGCAATTGTTGTAGACCTAGGGCAGCAACAATGCAGCCCTAATTCTCGCATGTGTAAGTGATTCTCCTCACAAAAATATGTTAGACTTGCCTTCCTTTCTTTGCTTACATACCCTTCTTCCACTCTTGAGAGAGAGGCCTTATAGTCCTAGCTTGAACCATAACCAATGAGATATATGAGGTTGTGATAATACTGTTGTGATGACCGCAGTTAGCCCTCCTTCACTCACACATGTGACTGTAATAAGCCCTATAACAGACTTCTAAGGTTCAATATTTCTTCCTTCCTCCAGTGCTAGGGTGAGAGGTCATTTCGCTTGTCTTGGAAGGCCTCGTGAGCCTATTGTTAAACCCAAACAACACAAAATTATGGACTACTTTTCCTTGCTGTCATATCCGTAGATTTATCCTCCTCTTCCTCGAATGTGTGACTATTTCTGGCCCTAGAAACAGTCCTTCACCTTCGTTGTCCTTCCTTCTTACTTCGCTGCACTTTGGAGACCCTTATATAATTTCTTCCATTAATTTTATCTCAGCTTCTTTCTTCGTAGATTTCAGATTTCATTGATTGTGTTATAGAGGAGTAGACAACCTCTATATATAGAGGTTTGTCCCTCCATTTAGGCCAGCTTGTCAATTGATTGTAGGCCGACTTGAGGACTGTTAGGAGGTTGATTTGTTGAGCAGACTTTAGATGGTTTCCATTGTGGTGTAGCATACTTGAATGAGCTTCTTGATGGTGCCATTGCTGGGAGGAGACTTGTGACTTTGCTTGGAGGACTTATTATGACCCTAATACATATTCATACAAGGTGTAACATGCCCTTAAGGTCTTCAACCTTTCTTTTGACTATTTGACTCACCTCTAGCAATTTAAATAATGATATACCTATTTCAATGAGCAAGAAACTCATTGACATATATTATAAAAATAATATTTCTTTTCTTGATTAGATACAAATATCAAAAGTACATTTATGAAGACTGAACCTAGTTACTTTTCCTTCAACACTCCTTCTTAACTAGGGAGGTATTCATACAACATTACAAGGTGTTTGGCTATTATCAATCTTGAAGAATTCACATAAGAGAAACCAAATTTTCAATCCATCTATTACAACATCATATCCATCAACATTATCATAGTGCAAGGCCTTGACTAACGACTCATCTCTTTACAAGACCACGAGATACAATATTGACGAGACCAATGATTTATAGACACCTTCATCATTGTCTCTCAAGGTACATACCCACCCAGGTGTTCTCTAAGTATGACCTTCTAAGACTATTCTTATCTTGGGTTCCCAACCCTCAAATAATATCGGTTCTCTTGCCTACTCTTGTCTTGGATTCCCTACACATCCTCAAATAGTATTGGATGCGAGATGGTTACCTAATACTCCCATTCTTTTGTCATGAATATAACTCATAACAAAATAAATAAATATAAATAATATAAATACTAAGTAATCAAGTAGTGATTAGGTTATGAAGTCATTAGTTAAGTGAAAGTGCATGGCTAAAAGACATGCCCAGTCACAAAAGGACACCTGCTTAGGTATATATATGCAGGTCCTCATTGTAACATTCATCACTTATATATATTTTTACTATTTAATCAACAAGCTATCAATTTTTATGCTTCAGTGGTATCATAGCCATGGCGCACAATATAATGATGTGAGTCTTTGAACATTGTTCGCCGCACAATGTGCCATTACATTCACGTCCTGATTGCGTTGAGCAATTTAGTAAAATTCAAGAAGCATTTCAACGATTAGAAAAATCATGTGCAGAAGTTAAAGCATGTCTAAAGGAAATCGATAATAAGGAGGATGATAGTGACGGTGAAGAAATGAAACAAGGATGATATAGATCAAGATGACGATCCAGATAATGGTGATAAAGCGAGAAATGAAATGAAGAGAGAGATAATAAGTGGAGGAAATGAATTTAAGGATGTAAATGCAGTGGTTGATGATGACGATGTGAGTATTTCTGCTATGAATGTCTCCATTCAAAATGTGGAATTGAAAGACCCTGAGTTTGGTCCAATTGATGTGGTGCCAATTACTGACATAAAAAATGTGGTATCTAGTCCACTGCCTGATTCCACAACCACTACCATATCTCAGAATCTGGACAACTTTGCAATTCTTCCTGATTCTGAGCCCAATTCAGTAGCCACGTCTGAATCTGCAAATTCATTTTCTCTTGTTGCATTTCAAAACATTACATTAAATAATGGTGGATTCAATGTGGGTCGGTATGATGCAAGCTGCACTCATATCATGGTACATAAGCTTACATATGATGACCCAATTTGTGCTGCTGCCAAAAAGGATAAAAATACGTTGGTTACAGACTTATGGGTTGTGGATGCCTTAGACATGGGGATGCTTGTTGACTCTACAAAGATTTTATACAAACATGTTAGGGATTTGAATCCCATTCCAGGTAGGAAGTCCCTTTGCATTTGCTTAACTGGATACCAAAGTCAAGATCGATCTCACATAATGAGAATGATAGACATAATGGGAGCACGATTCACAAAGCCATTAATTGAGAAAGAGAAATTAAATGGGGTTGAGTTGGAAAATCTGTCACATGAACCAGAGTTAAATGCTCTTCTAGATAAAGCAAAGCATGTTAAGGAGATAAAGAAAAATATGAAAAAAATGAAGTTAAAGGATGTTCCCTCGTTGAAATCTTCAAGGGAAGCCACACAAAAATTATCTGTATATTTGGGTAGCCACACAAAAATTATAGGCTTAAGTGTACCAATTGATTCGCTAAAAGTGTCGGGTAACAAATTATATCTAGAAGACTTAAAAAAAATCTTATTGTCTTATGTCCATCATATGAGTAGAGGAGCTTGTAATAGACCAATCAATATGAACGATTCATTGTGGACCGACAAATATCAATCTGAAACCTTAGAGGAGGTCTATGGGAACTCAAAGTCAGTTATGTTTCTAAATGATTGGCTACATAGTTGGCATGACCGAGTTTTTGGTTCAGATAAGGAAAATAATAGTACTAGTCAAGATGAAGATTTGAATGTCCTCCAGGATGAGTCTAAGACTCTCAGCAAGGATGTGGAATGAGATGGACTGAAAATGTTTTATTTCGTACAACACCAGTTGGGTGTGGGAAATCAACGAATTTGTATGTCTGTGCAAAGGAACATAGTTTTGATGCTTCCCTTGAAGAGCATTCATTTTTTATCAGTGATGTGTGATTTCAGCCTCGTCTTGGCAGGTACCTTGCTGAATGCATTGCGTTGTGGACAGAACACTGTTGGCCACCATGGAGAATAGCCTTCCGCAAACAATCAACATCTCCCTGGCTCCTTAGTAGTGGATGTTTTGTTGCTGCCACCATCCTGTTCTGCTGCTGCCGCCATCCACCGCAGTCCTGTGCTGCCGCCATCCATCGCCCGTCTTGTGCTACCGCCATCCATTGTGTGTAGAATTTTCTCTACAAATCAGCTAGCTTACTGATATCATGTAGAAATTTCACCTGCAGATCAAACTAATATATGCAATGTACTAAAGCATAATACTAGATCTACATCTACCATAAACTTTGCGGAAGCTATTCAACCATGAGCAACATCAAGCATGAGCAGATATAACTGATAAGAAGGAATCAATCACACATAACACAAAATAATTTATCCGGGAAAAGCACCAGCCTAAAACCCCATCTCTGTATTATCAATCAAGTGGAAATCTTCAACAACATACAAAAAGAATCAGCTCAAAGGTATCCCGCTCTCTCTATACTCTGATGATATAGCTCATGGACTATCTAGGCCTGTATTTATAGGCTCCACAAGTCCTCCAAGCCCCTATTTCCTTGCGTAGTTTTGATTGGGGTCCAATTACATAACATGTGTGAATTGGCCAAATCATACTTGCTGTCACCTCAAGTCCAACTACGCAGTACTAGAAGGAATAATATTCCTTCCTCATGCAAGGAATATTCACTAGGAATATCCTAGCAAGTGATAGTACACTGTCCCTCATTTGATCTCAATTGGGTCTCTATTTGAACTGACATGCATCAGTTATCCATGAGTGAATACTCAGTTATCTGAAAATACCAGTTGTCACATGCATGCAAGCATCAACAAACTGAATCTCATTAATTTAACAACTTGTTAAATTAATCTAACTGGACTTGACTAAGTTAAACTAAGTCAACTGATCCTCTCAATATAGAACTCATCCTTAATTCCTCAATCAGTGGAGCAAATCAAGGACACATTCCCCAATCAGTGGAGAAATTATTGCATGTTCTCACAAAGACTTCAAGTTTGATTTTCCTTAACTAATTAACTCAAACTGAATTAATTAATTAATATTCAAATTGCTAGTAAGACCAAATTCGAATTTTACTTCCTATTTCTAGTCCAGGGACTGACTAAAATAGGAATCCACACTGCACTGCTAAAAATAGAACTTCTATTTTTAGCACTTCCATT
The DNA here is from genome assembly GCA_031772625.1 of Pinus tabuliformis. Classification (NCBI taxonomy): domain Eukaryota; kingdom Viridiplantae; phylum Streptophyta; class Pinopsida; order Pinales; family Pinaceae; genus Pinus; species Pinus tabuliformis. Next base: position 1,912,863,464 of record CM062819.1, on the reverse strand, counting down.
TTTCATTCCCTGTTGCCCAATCTAGCACTGATGCCCAAACTGCTATTTTTAGCAGTGCTATTTTTAGCAATTTCTTGTTGCCAATTTTCAACACTCCCTCTCAACAAGAAAGGCTTCCTCTCGAACCTGATCCTGTACCTCTAGAATGTTCTGCATGCAACACATCTACCAAGTGTGGTTGCTCCGGCAACTCTCGAAACAAAAAAACTCCCAATTGACCTCTATGTTGGGCTAGAAACATACTTTGATGCTGAAGCTCTACTTGCTGCTGACAAGTGCTTCCTCTCTGACCTCTGTGCTACTGCAACATATCCATGCATCTCGCACTGTTGCACCCTTCTCTGTGCTACCTTGCACTGTGCAACACACTTGTGCCTCTCACATTACTGCAGCCTGCATACTCTGCGCTGTCCTGGGATTCCCTGCACTGTAGCTCTCTTTGCCGCTCCATCTACATCTATCTCTACCCAATCAGTCAATTATGCTACTCCTCATCGGGGCTCTCGTAGCAAAGTCGAAGCAAAGAGGTTGGGTACCTCAAGGATCCTGCCCCTCCTCCTTGGGACGATCACTCCACATCACCCCACCTCCTACCTGGAGGTATGTCTGCATATGATCCCTCAGCCCACCTGGCTCGAAGTTTCCCCCTACTTGAGCTCTCTGCATGAGTAGATGTCTCTACTCGATCACCTCTCAACTTCTCTAGTTGTGGCTGCTCCATAACCTCCTGAAGCTGTTGCACCAATCGTGGCTCCTCCATAATCGTCTGAGACTTCTTCTGGTGCTGCATGTTGAGAGGTAATATACTCTCCCTCTCAACCACTAAGTCTCCATCAGTTGCCTTGCTGCTCAAGTTGTTGCATGCATCTTGAACCTCAAGAGCATACATGTTCTTGACTCGTGAACCAATCTGCTTCACATGTCTAGTGATGATGTGTCTAAGGAAAACCTTTCCCTTACTGAAGACTACATCATAGTTTCTGTCTTCCAGCATCTCGATCAACACCAAGTTTCTCTTTAGTCCTGGTACATACTTGACATCGGTCAAGGTAAGGCGAGCTACATGCTCCCTCTGAAAAATAACTCTGCCTACACCTGAGACACTATACTTTTCATCATTACCCATCGCTATGAGTATTTGGAGATCTTTCTCCTCCAAAGTACTAGAAAAACTCTTGTCGCCGGTCATGTGGAAAGAAGCTCCACTGTCAAGAAACCAACCACTTCCCACCATGGATGAAACCATGCATGCGAAGAGTGTGAAATCCAACTCGAACTATGAAGCAAGTGCCTCACCTTGAGATCCTTCCCTAGATCCCTTCTTGGATTTCCTCAGTTGACAATTTGTAACAAAATGGCCCACCTCATGACAACGAAAGCATCACACTTTCAATTTGTCACCCTTCTTCCCACCATGGGAAGAACTGGATTTAGAAAGAGAAACCTTCTCCTTCCCCTTCTTCACCTTACTCACTAACGCACAGTTTTCTTCATTGTCCATGGATGAAGAACCATCTCTGGTGCTTCTTCTTATCTCCTCCTACATCAAATCTGACCAAAGTCGTTCCCAATCTGGCAGTTTCTCTCTTCCATTAACCGAGTCCTGGTAGCTATGCCAGCTCTTAGGAAGACCGAGGAGTGCAAGACTCACCATGTCATCATCAACTGTCACGATCCCTACACTTCCAAGCTCATCCCTGCATGAGGTGAGCTTGTTCAGATACATAGAGATCATGTCACCCTTTTCACACTTGATCTTTCGAAGTTTGTCCTTTAGTGCTAGATTCCTCTGATCACTACTATTATGATATAATTCTTTCAATGTTTTCCACATCGAAAATGGAGTCTCCTTCCCATGGAGGCTCAAGACTATGTGATCTCGAACTCCTTCCAGGATGATTCTCCTAGCTCTAGCCACACACTTCCTCCATTCCGCCAACTCTTGGGCATTAGATCTTGAGGGCTTGGGGACTTCTTGATCAATGAAGTCCTTCTCCCCGTTATCCTCTAATACTGCCTCCATGTGATCCTTCTAGGCTATATAGTTTGAGCTGCCATCCACTGCATACTCAAGCCTCAAACCACAAAACACCATTGATGAAATATGAAATGTGATAAGAACTCGATATCTATATCTAGAAACCACAAACTTTTCTTGTATACTGTTCTTCCTTGATCACCTATGCTCTGATACCATGTAGAATTTTCTCTACAAATCAGCTAGCTCACTGATATCATGTAGAAATTTCACCTGCAGATCAAACTGATATATGCAATGTACTAAAGCATAATACTAGATCTACATCTACCATAAACTTTGCGGAAACTATTCAACCACGAGCAACATCAAGCATGAACAGATATAATTGATAAGAAGGAATCAATCACACATAACATAGAAGAATTTATCCGGGAAAAGCACCAGCCTAAAACCCCATCTCTGTATTATCAATCAAGTGAAAATCCTCAACAACATACAAAAAGAATAAGCTCCAAAGTTATTCTGCTCTCTCTGTACTCTGATGATATAGCTCATGGACTATTTAGGCATATATATATAGGCTCCACAAGTCCTCTAAGCCCCTATTTCCTTGCGCAGTTTTGATTGGGGTCCAATTACATAACATGTGTGAATTGGCCAAATCATACTTGCTGTCACCTCAGGGCCAACTATGCAGTACTAGAAGGAATAATATTCCTTCCTCATTCAAGGAATATTCACTAGGAATATCCTAGCAACTGATAGTACACTATCCCTCATATGATCTCAACTGGGTCTCTGTCTGAACTGACATGCATCAGTTATCCATGAGTGAATACTCAGTTATTTGAAAATACCAGTTGTCACATGCATGCAACCATCAACGAACTGAATCTCATTAATTTAACAACTTGTTAAATTAATCTAACTGGACTTGACTAAGTTAAACTAAGTCAACTGATCCTCTCAATATAGAACTCATCCTTAATTCCTCAATTAGTGGAGCAAATCAAGGACACATTCCCCAATCAGTGGAGGAATTATTGCATGTTCTCACAAAGACTTCAAGTTTGATTTTCGTTAACTAATTAACTCAAACTGAATTAATTAATTAATATTCAAACTGCTGGTAAGACCAAATTCGAATTTTACTTCCTATTTCTAGTCCAGGGACTAACTAAAATAGGAATCCACACTGCACTACTAAAAATAGAACTTCTATTTTTAGCACTTCCATTTTTCATTCCCTCTTGCCCAATCCAGCACTGATGCCCAAACTGCTATTTTTAGCAGTGCTATTTTTAGCAATTTCTTGTTGCCAATTTTCAACATCGTCTGCATCCACGTCTACAATCTGCTGTCACTGCGTCCCCCGTCACTGCTCCATCACATCCATCTGGCACCTTCGTCCCATTGTCTCTACACCATCCGCTGCCAAACAAATCAAACATGACTACCTCCCCAGTCATTGTTGTTCCTCGCTGCACCTCCGCCATTATTTATGTTTTTGATGCCTTCTTATCGTGCACCAGTGGTAGACCCTCCATTGACCCAACCATCTGCCATTCCAATAAGATTAAATGCCGCACTCTTCGCGTCAAACACTGTGTCCGAAAGTCAAGCGTCACATCTATTTTTTTTAATTTCGATTAGTTAAAAAAAAACCTTAACATAGTTGGCATAGGTTGATAACCTTATATATATATATATATATATATATTAACAAGATCAGTTAGATGATATATTACCAAAAAAGGTTCTGGAGCAAGCTCCTACTACTTTCAGCTATATTGCGATAGTAGACTAAGCAACGAGACGAGAGCGCAGTCCCTTCTCCTATGCTTAATTTCCAAACTTCATAGATTCTTTTAACTATTCTAGGATACTGTCGGACGTATTGACCTACTAAGAAAACAAATTTACATAACATAAATTCTCATTGGGTTTATGGCTTGTTGATTGAGTATTCTTGGGCTGCTTCAGTCATGTTGTTGTTGTTGACTGAGTTTTCTCCTTCATTGTTCATAGTGTTGCTCTTGTAGTATTCTACTGCTTCCTCCAGATTCTTTCACTTGGTTTTCATATCCTTTATGTCATGTCGTTGCATTGCCATATTTTGCTTTTGAAAGCTATACTCCATTCTCATTTCACTTCTTAGATCTTTGAGAGACTGCTTCAGCCAATATATCATGGCCTTGTTTCCTTTGCATGCTGGGCATGAGTCATTCCTGGCTACCTTCTTAATGGGGTTAAACTCCATCTAACTGCTATTTCCCCTTGCTTTGCTGTAGTTGCCTGCGCCCCCTTGATCCTTCGTTGCTCTGATTTGATGGCCTCTGTTTTGAACTTTTTGTGTAGCTGTGGAGATTGTCATTGAGGGAGATAATATGATAGAGGGCCTGCGATTTTGGAGAGGAAGGTAATATGCAGCAGATGTTGAACCACTTTGCGATGGGAACTGAATGATGGTTGGCAAAGGCTGATCAAAGAGAAGTAAGATGCGGATGAGCCAAGAATTTATAGGTAGAGGATGGTCAAACCAAAATAGAGGGCTGGGAGATAAATATGTTGCTAGATGAAGTGCGAACGCATGTGGACGAGGTACAGAGGGCGGAGAGCCTGTTAAGTAGGTTAGAGGGAGCAATGGTAGCTGCGCGCGCCTTATAGACCGTGTGGGTGCCTGCGAGAGGAAGGGAGTATGGAGTGCGTAGAGAGCAGCTGCTCTTGCTGACTAGATATTGACTGAGCTTCGAGAGAGCTGGGTTGGAAGAGCTATGAAGAGTCGAGGGCCAGTCACGGGGCTTAGGCAAATAAAAACTTCAAAGCAGATCGCAAATCGCTCTCCTATCCACTCTCTTTTAGAACTATGATGCTCATACGCTGCAGGCTTGCCTCCATACTTATAATTGAAACGACGCCCCCATGCATTGAACTTGAGAATTGTCACTTGCGTGCATTTTCCCTCTCTAGCTTGATTTTCTTCTGAGCTGTGCTTTGCTTGCTCATGAACCTTGTGACTTGGCTTACGTTTTTTGACAGTGAGCATTTGCATTTCCTTTTTTCCTTGCTTTTTCCTCTGCCTGTCCATGATTTTCTGAGATTTCTTTGGGCTGTGTGTTTTTTGATTTGCTTTATTTTTGTTTTTTTTTTTCTCCATGATTTATCTTGCTTTGTCCCTTTTTTTCCCATACTTTAATCTTTTCAAATTCATTTTGATCTTATGGCACAGAGTGATGGTATTCTTCATTGTTCTCTTGGACTCTTCCTTCATTCATCTCCACTGCTTGATTTGCATGGAGATCCGCCTGCTAATTGTGAAGCCTCAGTATATGTTTGAAAGTGACATTACTAGAGTCTTCTAAATTTCTTCTTATTCTTTTGATAATTCTACTCATAAACTCGTTGCTTGGACTTTTGGTTCAGATCATTGCCTCAATTATGATGGCTGAATCCCCCAGGATTACTGGATTTTGGATTCCTCTTTTTCTAATCATTTTTGTCCCCATGAGCAAGCTATAAGATTCGGCCTTATTATTTGACATTTGTCCCAATCCCCATTCATATGTGAAATTTTTTTTCCCACTTGGATTAAAAATTATCCCACCTGCTCCTGCCTTTCCAGGATTATTCTTGGAGGTTCCATCAAATTGCAAACAATATCTATTTTGTAGTCCTTTCCAACGTTCAATTTCTTCTTCAGCCATTCTCAATTTCCATTTTTTTCCTGAGCTTTCTTTTCTTTGTCCCTTTTTACCTTTGTTGTCTATTATGGCTTTGCTGAGCCATTCTCTTTCTTCTTGTTGAAGGATACAGTAATCCGTTGGAGCATTTCCTTTTTCATTGAATATTTTTGAAGTTAATCCCCATGTTTTTGATAATGTTTTTCCAATTCTAGGATGTTGGTTTTTAAAGATGTACTTGTTCCGAGTCAACCAAATTTTCCAGCATAGGACTATTGGAATGCATTTCCAAATTCTTATAATTGTGACTTTCTTCTTTGTTGCATATGGGTAGGATTTCTCTAGAAATTTGAGAAATTCCGGCAATGGTTTACCATAGTCTATATTTACTTCCAATGGGCTCAAGAGCTGCTCCCAACATTCTCTTGAGAATTTATAGTCCTAAAATAAGTGTTGAATGGTTTCTTATGCCTGCTAGCATAATGGGCATCTTGATGGCCCTTGGAATCCTCTTTTTTTAAGGTTTTTTCTAGTCAGGATCTTTCCTTTTAATAGCGTCCAAATGAAGATTTTTATCTTAGGCAAACTTTCAGATTTCCATGCTATTTTCCATGGTTCCCAATCTTGCTGATTGGTTTGATCTTGGAGAATTTTATATCCAGTTTTGACTGTATATTTCCCATTACTTGGGTCCTAAAGGTAATTATCTTCCTCATCACGATGAATTGGTGCTGCCCCCTTTAGATGCTACTTGATTTTGTTCCATTGTCCTTCCATGTTTACTGGGATTGCTGGCCTTTTCCATTCCTTCCATTCCTTTTGATTCCACAGGGAGATTGTGTTGGGTAGCAGAGGACCCGCATAACAGTTTTTGGGCTCAAAGCCCGCAATTTTGGGAAAGGTATGGTAAGGACTCTGCGAAGTGCGTGGAGCACGAATTGTAAATGAGTCAAGTCAAAGGGTTGTCCACCCAAGAAATAATATAGAATAATAGGAAGTAAGTCGGCTTTCCCATGGTCCGTGGACCATGGGAATGTATAAATAGAGCAAGGCTCTAAGGGTAGAAGGTAGCTTTTGGAATGTACTTTTGGATCTGGAATGTAATGGGTTTTTGAGGAACGAAGTCTTGAAGCATCTATAAGTCCGAGTCAAGGGTGTTGGTAGGTAGATAGAGGCTCTGCAGCTGTGTGTGCAAAGGCCTAGTAGAGTCCGCAGCTGTGTGCGTGGACCCCTGCAGCTGAGTGCGCAGGGCGGATCTGGATGTATTGGTGGAAGAATTGAATAAAGATAAGTTGATTATGAAATTCTGTGTTAAATCTGAACTATTGTGGATCTGGCTAATTTATGGTTGATATAACTGTTTTATGCGTGTATGCTTATGTTATGAGTTTCTGCAAATCTATATCTGTTATGGGTGTGTGAACTGGTTATTTCTGTTAAATGTTTGCTTAAAGACCATAAAAAGTAGATCTAATCTATAACAACGCATTAATAAATATTAAGGAGTTTCCGGGGTTCGGATCTACGTGGAGCAGAGTGGCACGAAGCCACAGAACGGTGTGCGAACCTTCTAGACCACATCAAGACATCCCAAGGGTGCAGAAACCTAGTTCCAGCACCCTCCCCTGCTACCTCGGGTGAGACCTCAATCCGTGCTCTGCGGGCTATTGCTGAAAGGGCCGATAGCTGTGGGATTTGTTTGGCTAAATAACTCTTCCGAACTTGGGTCAGGCCCCTATAAGCCAACAAATGGTTCCGTTGCCAGGACTGAGATCTGCCCATTACTTGGTCCCAAAGGTAATTATCTTCCTCATCACGATGAATTGGTGCTGCCCCCTTTAGATGCTACTTGATTTTGTTCCATTGTCCTTCCATGTTTGCTGGGATTGCTGGTCTTTTCCATTCCATCCATTCCTTGTGATTCCACAGGGAGATTGAATGTAAGGTATTAAAGCCTTTCCCTCTCATCCACTCTTGAATGCCATCCATTTCCGGGTGATCCTGTAATGGGTCTTTTCCCATGATTCTGTCTTCCCAAATCGATATTTTTTGTCCATTCCCTGGAGTTTTAGAAATGTGACTTCTCATTATTGGAATGACTCTTTTGACTAGCTTCCATACTTGGGTGCTTTGTCTTATTGAGATGTTTCCACTTAGCAGTTTCTCCTTGGAACCATTTAGATATTTATTTATGAGGGTTTTTTTCCACCAGCTCTCTTTACCCATTATGAGTCTCCAAACAATTTTCATTCCTAGGGCTGCATTCATGAGCCTAGGCAACCGAATGGATAGGCCTCCTTGTTCATATGGTAGCACTACTTGTTCCCACCTTACCAAACTGAACTTTTTGTTTTCTTACTTTCCACCCTACCAGAGAAAACTTCTTAGAATTAATTCCATCTGCTTATGGGCACTTGCTGGTGGCATGATTAGAGCATATTGATATATTGGTAATGCAGCAAGGATAGCCTTAATTAATATCACCCTTCCAACCATATTTAACCACATCATTCCCCAATTCTTTATCCTGTCTTGCATTTTCTCAATTTGTTTTGTCCATATTTCTGCCTTCATGCTCTATTTTGATATTGGTAATCCTAGATAGAGGAAGTGATTCCAATTTTCCTGTGCTAGGATTTCCATGATTTGGGAAATTTTTTGCATAGTTCTCAGTGGAATGTTCCACCCATAGATCCTGCATTTTGTATTATTCAAAAGTCCACCTAACACCTGTAGAAATGCATCCATTATTTTTTTGAATCTTCTTGCTATTATTGTTGATGCTCCTCCCATCAACAATATATCATCTGCAAACAAGGGATGATTTATGGTTTTTATTCCTTTTGCTATTCTCAGTCTTGTAATAGTTCTTTCTTTCCTCTGAGTTTCGAATGCTTTACTAAGAGTTTCTGCCATTATTATATAGATAAATGGTGATAGAGGGCAGCCTTGCCTGAGGCCTCTTGTGCTTTGAAAAATATTCATTGGGTCTTCCATTGATGAGGGGGGCGATCTAAGGAGTGGATATGCATTCTTGTATCACTTCTATTATTTCTTTTGAGAAGCCCAGTTTCTGAAGTACAACCATTAGATATGGGTGGCTGACTCTATCGAAAGTGTTTGCCATATCTAGTTTGATTATCATACCTTTTTCTTGCTTTAAGATACTGGAGTGGACAACTTCTTGAACTATTATGACATTGTCAATGATTTCTCTGTTTGGGACAAACCCTCCTTGGTTTTCTGAGATAATTAGGTGCAACACTTTCTTTATTCTATTTTCCACTATTTTTGTTATTATCTTGTAGGAGGAATTGCATAGAGAAATGGGCCTGAACCTATTGAAGGTGGAGGGGTTTGCTTCCTTTGGAACCAAAGCAAGATAGGAAGATCTTGTGTGGCTTCCCATTTTTTTTTTAAACATTCTTTGCCATTCTTAAGAAATCCTTTCTGATTGTATGCCAATGATTTTTGTAGAAAGCTATTGTGAATCCGTCTGGTCCGGGCGCTTTGTCTGGATGCAGGCTCCAAATGGCCTCTGCAATTTCTTCTTATGTGAGATCGTTGCCCATGTATTTGCTTTGTTCTTTTTTGATTTTCTTCTTTGTATGCTGCAAAATTTCTTCATATTTAGTCGTTTGCTCCGTCGCTGACAGTAAGTTTTTGAAGTGCTTGTGGGCTGCTTTTTTTATTTCCGCCGCTCCTTTGATTTCTTGATTTTCCACTTGTATTTTTTCTATCTAGTTTCTAGCTCTTCTGATTTTCATACTGTTGTGAAAAAAAGACGTATTCTTGTTCCCTGCCTTGAGCCAGAGGCTTCTAGATTTCAGTCTGGCCTCTTCCTCCTCTTTCCTATTTTCCCTGTATATCTCTAAGAATATTTCTTTCTCTTTTAGGTAGTCTTGCTTGCTTTCTTCTTTACATTCTTTTGCAGCCTGCATGCTGTCCATTTTCTGTTGTAGCTCTTCTTTTTTTTAAACCTTTCCCATTCCTTTAGCTTGGTTCTTACATTTTTTGATTTTTTCTCCCATATATACTGTGGTGAGCCTGATATTCTTGGTGCCCATGCTGCTTTAATTAATTCGCTGATTTTTGTGCTGCTATCCCAGATTGAGCTGTACCTGAACGGGAGCAGGCCTTGGTTTTCCATTTTTCCCATTGCTATTACAACCGGTTTATGATCAGAAGCTGTGGAGTGAATGATTTTGGATTTGATAGAGTTGTACATTGCTGCTATGTTTTCTTGGATCAGGATTCTGTCCAGTCTTTCTTTTATGTTACTTTTACCCACTCTCTTATTATTCCAGGTATATTTTCCATTATTTGGAGGAATATCCAGAAGGCTATACTGTTCCATTATTTCTTCTAAAGAGTTCCTGGATGGATCCGCTTGATAGTTTCCTCCAAACTTTTCCTCTATGCTTCTAACCAGATTTAAATCTCCTCCTAAAATTATTTTTCCAACTTCAGTTTCTTGTAATACTTCCTTTATTGTTGCCTAGCACTGTTCTTTCTCCTTATAGTGGGTGGGGCATATATATTTATCACCCTGTATTTCTCTTCTGTGTTGATCCTCCTAAGATCCGTTAAAATCTAGTGCTGCCCTGTTGTTTTCCCCATTAATTCCCATATTCCTTTTTTCTAGCTTGTGCATATGCCTCCTGATGCTCCTATTGCCTGGATTGCTCCCCCTTCATATTGCTTGAACTTTTTTTTAAGTTTTTCCGATTCTTGGTTGTTTACTTTTGTCTCCTGGATCATAAGGATATCTGGGTTCTCTTTTGTCAAAATGTCTCTTGTTGCATTTTCCTTAAAAGGTGTCCCCATTCCTCTGCAGTTCCAGGAGACTATTATCATTATTTACTTGTTGGGTGGTGCATGGCTCCTTTCCCCTTATGCTGGCTTTTCTCCATATTTCCTGTACTTTTCCCTAGATAAGTATCCATAGGTTGTTGTGTTCCTAGGGCCATTTCTTTTGCTGCTGCTTCATCCCTTATTTCTTTATTTATCTTTCTTCCAACTTTTTTTTGGTTTTCTGCATTTGGGAATGCTTCTTTAGCTTGTTTTCTGGTTAATATCCTGTCTATTGAGGGAGGGGGAGAGAGGCGAGTTGAATCTCTGGGGGAGAGGGGGGACCGCTCCGGGGTTGGGGAGCACGGGGTTCTAGATCTGGATCTAGATCTACATTTGGATCTAGGGGATGGGGGATCTGATGGGAACAATGGATCAAAGGGGTTATGGCTAGCTAAGTTTACTTTTCACTGAGCTTCAGCAGATTGTGTGGGCTGAGAGGAGTGCTGGACTGGTTGTTTGTTGGCTATCTTCTTTCGTTTGACCTGTTCCCATTTATTTTTCGGATCCTCAATATTTTCACTTTCATTTTCTTTATTTTTTGTACATCTATTTGCAAAATGACCGTATTCATGACATACCTTGCATTTGAAGGGGATTTTCTCATAGTCTAGCTGTTGTATGTGCGTCCATTGATCCACTTTTATTTTGATAGCTTCTAGCAGACCTTTCCCTAGATCCACTTCCACGAAGATTCGGGCGCATGCATGCATGTTTTCTTTAGGCTCACATCTGTCTATGTATTTCCTGACTGTGTTTCCTATAGCTTTAACCGAATCATCTCCCCAGCAGTGGAGGGGAAGATGCGGCAATATTACCCATATTGGGATACATTTGGGACATCCATTTCTAGATCAAAGTTCGGTGTCCATCTGTTCAGATATAGTCCCCTTGTATCCATAAAATATGGACCATTCCTGAATATCAGATTGCGGTCCTCTTTGGTTTCAAAGTGGAAGGTATAGTAACCTCTACCACAGAGTCTGATTGAGATCTTCCCAGATATTGATGCAACCCAATTTCTTTCTACCCCCTTTTGCATAGTCTTGTGTGAAGGCCACAACCCAGTGAACTTCCCTACTAATCCTCGTTCTGCCAGGGAGAGAGCTGCTTTACTTGGGAGTGCTGGAGGGAGAGATATTTATGGTATTTCTTCCATTCTTTTAACAAACTTTGAAACTGACGGTTTGTTCTTTGTTGGACCCATTGTAGAGATGAGGGAAGCAAAAGCTTTTTCTGTTACTTCTGATTCTTGTTAGAGATCTGTGTGATGATGATCTTCATCTTCCGTTGGATCCATAAGGCTCAAACCTTAGCAGCAGATGATCGCTGAGGGCTAATATGATTTGGGGAAGTAGCTACCTACCAAATGCTGAAGCTGCGATCTCGCCTTCCTATTCCCATTGTTTTGACCTCAGCAGCAAGGGCCACTGAGGCGGAGCGAATGTTGCTTCGCGCTATAAGCTGCAGCAGCAGCTAGGGCTGCACGCGATCCTCAGCTTCTCTCCATGCCATCGCTAAAAATTGTCAACCTTATATATATTATTAAATATAAACTATATTAATAATTTTAATATGGTTATATATATTAATATAATTATTTGAAAGATTATTTAAAAAAAATAGAGTAATTAAAAAAAAGTATAATTATTATTATTACTATGAAAAAAAATCCAAGGGAATATTACATATTCTACATGACGAGACGCTTGCTAGATTATATACATCAAGTGACAAACATTAAGTGAAGAAAATATCGAGTGAAAGACACTAAGTGAAGAAAATCGACAACATTAAAGCTTTGAGGACAAAGCTTCCGAAGGGAAGGGCTATGTTATGAATATAACTCATAACAAAAATAAATAAATAAAAAATATGTAAATACTAAGTAATCAAGTAGTGATTAAGTTAAGAAGTCATTAGTTAAGTGAAAATGCATGTCTAAAAGACATGTCTGGTCACGAAAGGACACCTGCTTAGGTATATATATGTAGGTGCTCATTGTAACATTCATCACTTATATATATATATAGAAATTATTATTTTAAATACCTCGTGTATTTTTACTATTTAATCCACAAGCTATCAGTTCTTATGCTTCATCTTTCTTCCCAAGTGAAGACAAGAATGTTGTGTCTATCTTGTATCTACATTTCCATTCATGGCCTTCATCTAGACTTACAGTTGTTATTCCTGGTCTAGTACATGACCCATGAAATGGAAAACACAATTGTCACTCCTTTTGTAATCAGGGGTGATTCAAAACTCCCTCTTGATCAGGGACCTATTAGAGCTCCCTCTTAACTGGGGAATCTTTCCTTCATCAACAACTTCTTCTTCGTGGGTCCTTCAGTTGCTTAATCTCCTTCCTTTCTTGATGTCATGAAGTCTTTGTTCGAACTTCTTCTAGGTAGGGCACCATCCATCGATTACTTTCTTCCTTGGTTTGTCATGTCATTGCTTCCTTCGTGGAAAGTGGTTTTCCTGTCATACATAAGGTTTTCTTGTCATCTTGGCTACTCCTTTGTTTTTTTTTTTCTCGGTAAAGCTATCTATTCTATTATATTATGTACAGGAAAATATTACAATAAAAAAGACAGGCTACCCAGGGCCAACTGTGGCACTTTGGGTTGCTTTTCATGACTCAGAATTCGCCCTCGCAGGGGCAGCGCTTCCCATATGACATAACACAGTGTTGTTTTCGGATCATACCAAAACAGCCCGCGCAGGGGCATCAAACAAAAAGACTCATTACAGACCTTGCAAGGCCAGCTGCCCAGACTATAGTAAACGTGCATATAAACAAGAACTAAAGAGACACAAACATAGATATGTAGCCTAATCCAGGCCCCAACAGAGACCAAGAACCTATACCAGACCTGAGAGAGAAAAATGTATGCCAGAGTGGGTTGCTGGAGACTATTCCTCTGGCTCTTCCTCAATAATTCTGCACCACCCGTGACCTTCTAGGTAGCCTTCCCACATTGCCATGGGGTCCTGCGTGGAGGCTGGCGTCTCCTGCTCTTGAAGTCGGGTGGGGGTCTGCTTAGGCTCCTTCTCTGGACTATCCTCTGCAATTGCCGTCTGCACATCCCAGCGTTTCTCCCCATTGCCCTCTGGATGTTCCTCTGCAATGTCTGGTCGCACTCCTTCGGCATCCTCTTGAGGAACCTTTATGAAGAGAACCGATATGTGTGCGTTAATGCCAGGATTGTCCCGCGAACTGCCAAGGGTAAATATGGCTGAGCCAAACGCTGGAAGCAGGGGCGCTCCTTCATTGGAATTGCCGGCCTCCATGAATTGACTGGCAGATATGGGGGTGGCTCCCGCCCTTCTATGGCAGTAGCAGCAGCAACGGTGATGGTGGGTATCCGCCACAGGGTGACGTGAAGAACCCCCTTGCCCATAACCTCTTCTACATGGCATCCTTTCCTGGGGAGGAGCCATGGTTGCAGAGACGCTAACAGCTGGAAACCGCACAACGCTTGAGGGCTTGTCGGGGTTGATTTGCCCCCCACCTGAATTTCGTCCCTCCACTGTTCCGTAGTAGAGCTCAGCCTTACAGTGACCACAGAACCCCGGATAAACAAGCACGAAGTTTCCTTCGTCAATTTGAATGCCATCGCTCCCAACAAGAACAGAAGCTTGAAAGAGACAATTTCCCTCAAAGATCTGAGCTGCTTGCTCTGCACTCTGAGTCCAAAATCGCAACATTCCTTCATTCTTAAAACAATACACATTCCCTCGAATTTTGCCCGCTTTGATTGCTCTCTGCAAGCTCGTCATCGTACCCTGCTTCTTCATTAATGTTCCTGCTCTGCTCCTCCTGTCTTAACTCCTTGGCGGCGAGGGGCATTAAACTCCCTTGGCGATCACGAGGTGGCACATGTTGGGCATGTGGCTCCTCACTGCCTGGCATGTTGACACCCGCATCCGGGGTTGGCTACTGCTTTGTTATCTTGTCCATGCTTTAGAATATTCTTCTCATGGATGCTTCATTGTACTTGCTTTGACTTAGTAGCCCATTATGACTTCATCCTGATATTGCTTCAACATTTCTTTTTCTTTTGTTGGATGGCTTATTCATCACGACATCTTTGTAGAGTAGAATCAATTATCTTCATCTTTCATATCTCCAAGGCCTTCATAGGTGTCAAGGGTCCTTTCTTTCTTTGTTAGAGTTGTCCTGCCTTCTTTTGGGAGATATATTCAAAGAATTTTGTTAGATAATGATTCTTGGTGATCATGGTGTTCTTCACATGCTTGATCTCTTTCTTCATTTGCTTCTTCTTAGATAGACAAGTCAACCATCTAATGCTTTTTGTGAGAGCATTCCTTTATTGCTTGCTTTATGGACTTGTCAGCATTTCTTCTTGCTTCTTAGTCAACAATTTTATGCTCCTTACGTGAGCATATTCTTTTGTTGACCTTCATTGCAATGTAGTACATGCCTTCGAGCATGTCTATACTGAAAGAGATTCTTTCATACTTCATCATGTTATAGAACTATTCTCATGACTCAATAATATACAAATGATAACATGACTAAACCTTTGATGTATACGTACCTCATCTTGATTCTCCTTTGATCATCTTAGCTTCATTTGGTTGTCCTTGGTGTGGCTCTTCTTGCTTCATATTAGCTTGCCTGCATATCATTCTTTTCTTGAATCCCATGAATTGGATTCCCAATGAGACATTTGCTTTGGTCCATGGACCTTCTTTTGAAGATTCCATCATAAGATCTTAAAGATCCTTGCCTTGCAAATGTTTCTTTTCTTTTTGATGATGGAGGTCTTCTAAGATTCTTAATCATGATCAATTTTCCTTTCATCGTGGATGAGGTCCTATACTAGGTATGCTTCTTCTACATGAATATCTTGAGCTACATCTATCATACTCCTATATTTTAGAAGATATTTCTACCCATGCATTTTCATTGTCATTATAAATTCTACATCTTCATGAGTATCTAGAACTCTATGTACATCATGCTTCTAGATTCTAGAGGATTTTTCTAGCCATGCAATTATATTCTATTCCTACATGCTCCTATACTACTCAAAACTTTGAAAGAAGTCTAGAAGTAAAGAGTTTGACCTAGTCATAGTAGAGATCTGGAGGATCTTCCTTCTTTTGCTTCTTTCCATCTTCTTTCACCTCTTGAGTTAAGTGAGCTTCTTCCCTCTTTCTTTTGTTGTTGTTGTCCTTCTTGAGCTTAGGACAATTCCTTTTGTAGTGTCCATATTCTTGGCATCCAAAACATTGGATTTTGGACATGTCTTTGTTGTTTGTTCTTTGTGGACCAAACTTACCAGTTTACTCTTTCTCTTGGCCATGGTAGCAAATGTTTGCTTCTTTGATCCCATATCTCCCTTTCCCTTAAGTCTTGTTTCCTTTGTTTTGCATAGAGACCACATTTCACTGAGAATGGTAGACTTGTCAATTGATTGTAGGCCGACTTGAGGACTGTTAGGAGGTTGATTTGTTGAGCAGACTTCAGATGGTTTCCATGGTGGTGTAGCATGCTTGAATGAGCTTCTTGATGGTGCCATTGCTTGGAGGAGACTTGTGACTTTGCTTGGAGGACTTCTTATGACCCTAATACATATTCATACAAGGTGTAACATGCCCTTAAGGTTTTCAACCTTTCTTTTGACTATCTGACTCACCTATAGCACTTTAAATAGTGCTAGACCTATTTCAATGAGCAAGAAACTCATTAACATATATTATAAAAATAATATTTCTTTTCTTGACTAAATACAAATATCAAAAGTACATTTATGAAGACCGAACCTAGTTACATTTCCTTCAATAAGAAGCAGGTGGTAACTACGTTGACCCGAGTTCCAAAGTAGCATTATAGAAATGGGGTCTAAATTTTTTGATATTTTCAACTTCCTTAAAACCTCATCTTGATGACTTCATCGCCTTCGTCTCATTGATATGATTCCGACGATATAAATTTCGTCCAGATATGATCTTTGGATCGAAAGTTATGACCACTTAAATTTTTTAATGCCACGTGGCATCCACATGTCCCGACATCCACATCATCAAATTTCCATGTGGAATCCACGTGTCCCCAGGTGGTTGTCCCCGCCAATCCCAACAACACCACATGGCGTTAGTACATTAAATATTGACCTATTCATGAATGGATTCATGACACTCATATAAGTCTACGTACAAGCTTACAACCCATTCATCCTCCCACTCTATTCATGTAATAGACATAAGCAATTCTGGGTTCCTTGAAGCCACGTCACCGTGGGAGAAACCCTTCTCATAGAAAAACAATATTGAAGGTTTCGTGTGGAGAAAAACTTTGGAAACATATGAGATTTGAGTTCCAACATCTCAAAGAAAACTCTTATGGGAGGAAACTCCTTCTCACGCAACTCCTCCCCAGCGAGAACTCCTCCTTGAAAATATTACGCGCTCGAACTACTTCCACCATGTCATCTCAAAAGGAACTCCCTCGGCAAAAATTGTCCTTTGCAGTAAGTCTTTCTCGATGATAACATTCTTTTACGATATCTTTCCTCAAAGGAAACCTAGTTGGGCTTAGTAATTCTCGGAAATAAACTCCTTATTACGTCATGACGAGAACTCCGGGGTTTCATCCTTGGTTACTTTGTGAGGTCACATAGCTTTACAATCTCGACTCTTCAAAGATTTAACTTCCAACTTCTCTCGATTAACCCTGTCGCCAAGCCATTTCGCACAAGAGAATTTTATCTGAGATTTCCAACACTCAACTAAGTCTGGCTTAGCATCTGATGATAATTTCTTTGTCTCGGGACAGAATCTTGAGGTTTTTATTGCTAAGATTTATTTCAATAGTAAAGTTATGGTGCGATAAATTAAAAATGCAAAAGCTATAATCTTAGGTTTTCCGCTTGTTTCAACTTATACACCATTCGTGAAGGAACTCCACTATGGCTCGATTGCAGTTCTGTAATTGTTTGTACTTACGCCAGAACTCGACCATTTCCCTTAAGGTTGTAAGAGGCAGGAATTGGTGCTATCCCTTTGAGCTTGCCACATAGTTTCTCTTCTCGAATTTTCAATAGCTAAAATATAAAACGCATTCCAAGGGCTTGTCCATTCAGCCTCTCAGAGGTTTGTGGTCCCTTTGATCCTCGATGTTTAATAGGAACAATTCAATCTTGTTCCAAATATCTATAGGTCTCTTTTGAGACACTGATAAGCATAAATAAACTTATAGGGAACCAAAAAGGCATACAGTGCCTAAGAAGGCTATAAAGAGATCAACATTCCACAGATAAATATGAAGCTTCCTTCCCAGATAGAGTTACAGGTAAAATCCATACAATCAAGAACAAGATCGACATTATATTAGGCTTGTAGTCATCACATTCAAAGCAATTCAATTTTCAAGCATAAACCACACAAATAGTCTTGAAATAAACATTACTACAGGCCCAACACAATGAATATATATTACAGACATTTAGATTTAAAGGACTAGAACATTCACTTATCTTATGAATTAGAAGATATGGCAACTGGGATCAAGACTTGCAAATGTTGTCCTCGAGCTGGATTCCAAAGCTTGAGGTGGGGTGCATCTGAGGGCTTCCAACCAACCAAGACAGTAGAAACGAGATTTCACAAGGACATGTTGCCTTCATCCACCAACTATGTTCATTACAACTCACATTATTCAAGCATATTCACAATCATGCCAACATTTCACAATACAGAGAACTTTGGCTCACTTTTAGGGGAAGAGAGTCTACTATAATGAAGGTTCTTCAATGGTTAAGTTGTTAATGGTTTAAAGAAGTCACTTTCCAGGTGGTTCATTAGCAAGTCAAGCACTAGAGCTTTAGCCCCAAGGCAACTTTTGGTGGTTCTTCAACCCTCACAAACACCTGAGTGATTCTTCCCAGTCCAATAGGTTCATCAATCCACAAACTCCTAGTGGTTTCTTCAGCCTTACAGGCAAGCCACGCTCTCTAAAACAAATCACTTAACAAGCCTCCCTCATAGGGTTCCTCAGCTGATGCCCCCTTTTCTAGGATCCAATTCCATGTTAGAGATCCCCTTATCTTCCTCTCTGCTATGTGTTCTTACACAACATTTCTAAAAATTGTGTTCTTTGCAAATTCCTCCTAGTGTGCTTAAGCGAGAGTGCATATGAATCGATGATGAATTTTCTCCCCTAAAATAAACCAACTACCTTTTCTCTCCATGATTTGCACAACATTCAAAAAACAACAACGGAAACCATGCTGCCCTTTAATGTTTTTCCCTCTTCCTTGCTTGTTATTGGAGCCAAAGGACAATTGGACTGGTGCTTCCTCTTTCAGAAGTCACATGGAGATGTGACTTCTTTAGCCCATTAACAACTTAACCACTGAAGAACCTTCCTTACAGTGGAATCAATTCCCTTGAAAGTGAGCCAAAGTTCTTTGTATTGTGAAATGCTAGCATGGTTGTGAATATGCTTGAACAATGTGAGCTATAATGAACATAGTTGGTGGATGAAGGAAGCATGGCCTTGTAACATCTTGTTTTTATTGTCTTGGTTAGTTGGAAGCACTTAGATGCACCCCACCTCAATATTTGGAATCTGGATTAGGGGTGACAATTGCAAGTAAGGCTTGGTTGCAATTGTCTATGGTTGGGTGGAGAGTTGTACTCTCGATCTCAATTGCTAGATATTCTAATTCATAAGATTAGTGAATGTTATAATCCCTTAAATATAAATGTCTATAATATATATTCACTATGTTGGTTTCAATCCTATAGTAGTGTTTATTTTATGACCAGTTGTGTGGTTTATGTCTGAAAATTGAATTGGTCTAAATGTGATGACTGTAGGTCTAATATAATGTCGATCTTGTGCTTGAATGTATGCATTATGCTTGTAACTCAATTTAGGAAGGAGGCTTCCAATTTATTTGTGGAATTTTGATCTCCTTGTAGCTTTCTTTGGCACTGTGTGCTTTCTGGTCTCCCTTATAATATTATTTATGCTTACTATAACGTCACTGATCAAAGGGACCAAAGACCTCTAAAAGGCTAAATGGACAAGTCTCTGGACTGCATTTTATATTTCAGGTATTGAAAATTCGAGAAGAGCGACTTTATGGAAAGCTCAGGAGGGATAACACCAGTGCGTGCCTCTTACAACCTTAAGGGCGACGATCAAGTTCTGGGAAGTCCAAACAATTACAGAACCACTGCAGCCGAGCGATAGTGGAGTTCCTTCACGAATGGTGTATAAGTTGAAACATGTAGAAAACCTAAGATTATAACCTTGTTGTTGTTAATTTCTCGTGCCATGACCTTACTATTGAAAAAATTCTCAACAATAAAAACCTCGAGATTATGTCCTGAGACAAAGAAATTCCCATCAAATGTTGAGCCTGGACTCTGTTGAGTGTTGGAAATCTTAGAGAAAATGCTCTCATATGGAATGGCTTGGAAACAAGGTCAATTGGGCGGAGTTGGAAGTTTAAGCTCTGAAGAGCCAAGATCATAAAGCTATATGACCTCAAAAAGTAACTAAGGGAAACATCTTGGAGGCCACACCATGATGTCACAAAGAGGTTATTGCTGAGAATGACTTAGCCCAATCGAGTTTCCTCTCAGGAAAGATATTGCCAAGAATGTTATCACTGAGAAAGGCTTACCACGAAGGAGGGTTTTTGTTGAGGGAGTTCCTTCCAATATGACATGGCAGAAGTGACCTGAGCATGTAACCTTTTCAAGAAGGAGTTCTTGCTGAGAAGGGGTTGCATGAGAAGGAGTTTCATCTAAGAAGAGTTTTCTTTGAGATCTCAGAAATCATATCTTGGAAGTTTTCAAAGTGTCGCTCCACACTAAACTTGTGAGATTGTTTTTCTCCACGAAATGTTTCTCCCGACGTGACGTGGCTTCAGGGAACTCGTACTTGCTTATGGGTATTATGTGAATAGAGTAGGAGGATGGATGGGTTGAAAACTTGTACGTAGACTTATATGAGCGTCACGAACACAATCATGAACAAGTTAATAGCTAATGTACTAACATCATGTGGCGGTTTTGGGATTGGCGAGGATAGCCACATGGGTGACCCATGGGGACACGTGGAAATTTGATGATGTGGCATTAAAAAACTTTAAGTGGCCATAACTTTTGATTGAGAGATCGGATCGGGATGAAATTTATATCATTGAAATCATCTCGACAAGAAGAACATGATCAAGTGTTCAAGATGAAGCTTTAAGGATGTTGAAAAGATCAAATTTTTAGACCCCATTTCCATAACACTACTTTGGATCGGGTCAACATAGTAACCACCTCCTTCTAACATGTGTTGTGGTAGGAGTTAGGAGGGGGTACGTTACAAAGTGGTATTTTCATATCCAAGTTCAACACTTGGACTAGATGGGCTCTATCATGAGCAAGTAACAATAGGCTCCTGTGAAGCGGTCTCACACCGATTTTTAGAAAATTAATAAGGCAAACATTTAGGTGTTAAAAGATGGATTATGATTGATTGTTGCATGCATGATTGATATGCTCATTCTGCGATTTAATTATGTGGCATGGTACTAACAATTGATATGTTTCATTGTTATTGATGAGATAAAAACTTGTGTTGGTAGATATTTTTTGCTGATAATGCATGCATGTATATTGGTGCTAATGACTTGTTGATTGACTGATACTATTGTGTTGACATGGTTATTTGTTACAACTAGATCATCATGGAAACCCCATAAAAGTGAGTTCATGCTCATGATTGTTTTTATTTATTTATCCTTGATTAATTTTGTTTAAATCTAACAGTTATGAGTGTGCATGGAAACACATAACATAAGATGAAGATCACCCAAAATACCAGAGGGTGATACACCATAAATCCTGACGACCAAGAAATGAACAACAAGATGGTAGAATATATTTTTGACCACATACAACATGGGAAAGAAGAAATATCAAAGTTCCAAGGGGGAGGGGTAGACTCTCTTGAATTAATGGATACCTTGAGGAGCCTAAGGGTTGAGATTAGGAGCTACAAAGCAGATAATGAAAGGCTAGTAAGAACTCAAGAAAACCAAGCTGAGGTAAATGGAATCATACTGCAAAGTCTCCCAGTCTTGCAAAGACAGAGGTGACATGAGATGGGGGCTAGTCATAGAGACTAGCAGACCCTTTAGGATCAAAAGAAAGAACAAATAGGGCATATGGTATGTTAATCTAGGTTATCGTTGATGTCAATATAGTAGTGTTTGTGATGGCAAATTCTTTAATACATGATGTTGCCTATTGATGCCCATTGATCACAATGCTCATAGTGATGAAAGTTTGATATATGATGATATGATGAGATGGAGGACCCAAGTGGATTGAATATATATATACAGACAGAATAGAAGCAGTAGATCCGTGAAGCAACAGGAGAAAGAAGCCAAAGAGGAGAAGCCATCATGAAGTCAAAGAGTAAGAGGAAGAGTTCATTGGAAGCCATCAAAGAAGCAGGTTATCGAAGCAAGAGAAGCAGGTTATCGCATATACCTAAGAGTAAGAGCCATAACGGAGGAGTTAACAGTAATAAACCGTGAAAACTCTTTAAAGATCATAGTGCATCAGAGAAATCAATATCGACGGCTTTATCACTTTATTGTGTGTCACATTGAATCCCTCGACTGTGATATATATTGCGGATCCGATGGTTCCATTATAATACACCTTAATCAAATATCGCATCTGCATTGGAAGTTATGTATCACAAAGGAATGCCACTTGAAAAACTGCGATTGCGATAGCATTGCAGACCCGCTGCACCATTATAGCATGGCTTAATTAAATATCGCATCCGCAGTAATCGCAAAGTTCAAAGGAATGTCAAATTGTCGATTGTGATAGAGTTGTGGACCCAACAGACTTATTGAAATAATTTATTAAATATCGCATCCGCAATAATCGTAAGTTTCAAAGGGATGTCAAAACGCCGATTATGATATAATACGCGGACCCAATAGCTCAATAAAATATACTTTTATGTAGTATTGCGTACAGGTATCGGGGAAATTACGCAAATCATAAGGGTTGTCACCACCGAAACGCCGATTGCGATAAGACTTGTGAACCTGATTGCCGATTGCGATAAGACTTGTGAATCTGACAGATCTATTAACGATGGTTTAATATTATATTGCGTCTATTTCATCGGCAGTATGAATATCGGCCATGTTACATTGGTGATGTTAAGAATTGCGATTGCAGGATTTTAGATAATTGCGATTATGATTTACAACATGGCATGTGGGACCTCCATGTGGGTATATCATCTCCTATGTGATTTCCGTAAATAATAAGTCTATTGGATGAATATTAAAAAAAGGGCCTCTTTGATATAATTTTAATATGCGACATCATAAGTCGGCCTCTCCTCCAATAAACGTGTCTTTTGGGTATTGATGAGACTCGTATATATACAAATCAAAAACTTCACCTCAAGGATTGATCCTGGGCATCTATCACAGAGAAGGACAGTTCGAAACTCGTGAACATGAATTAGCATAAGAAAGGAAGCCAAAGGTCGAGCGAGAAAAAGTGGAAGCCGAAGGTCGAGTGAGAGAAGAAGGAAACCAAAGGTCGAGCGAACGAAAGTGGAAGCCAAAGGTTGAACATTCTGTTTACTGGCTTATTGATTGGAAAAGCTCAGACCTGTGTTTGACAGTGATTGAGATAACATTTCAAAAGGATGCTCTACGGATCTAAGAAGATTATTTGAGTATGAACAGGGTTGTTTTTTAATTGAACGCACAATATGAAACTGCGACAGACACTCCTCTGAAGAAGTCATTCTTGAAGTAGTTACTCCTGAAGCCTCACTCTCGAAGCAGTTACTGTGACAGTAAGAATAGAGGGTCGAAACAGAGTTGTTTTTTAAAAGACATTGAGGCCTAGCACAGTTATATTGTTGATAAGTATCAGTAGATATTGAAGATCATGATGCATTGCTGAAATCATCATAAGGTAAACTTTGCAGACTCTGTTGGGCAATATGAAGAATTGTGAAGACTCCTTCATATGAAGACGGGTTGTCATTGATGTAGCAGTGAAGCTGTAGATTGATAGAACACAGTGAAGAAGAATTTGAGAGCAGTGTAATACAATCAAAACATTTCTTGACAAAGCAAAAGATAGGGTCGGAGCCCTTGGGTTTGGTGCCTCAGAATTGGAAGGATTGGTGTCCTTGGAGTTGGTGCTCCTAAATCCAAGGTTGGTGCCTTGAAAAGATAGGGTTGGAGCCCTTGGGGTTGGTGCCTCAGAATTGAAAGGATTGGTGTCCTTGGAGTTGGTGCTCCTAAATCCAAGGTTGGTGCCTTGACAAGATAAGGTCGGAGCCCTTAAGGTTGGTGCCTCAGAATTGGAAGGATTGGTGTCCTTGGAGTTGGTGCCTCAGAATTGGAAGGATTGGTGTCCTTGGAGTTGGTGCTCCTAAATCCAAGGTTGGTGCCTTGACAAGACAAGGTTGGTGCCCTAGAGGTTGGAGCCTCACAAAAGACCAAGTTGGTGCTTGGCAACAGGTTGGAGCCTTATATACATTGTACCTGATTTATTGTAAATATTATATTATAAAAACATTTATTCCTATTGTTCATTTTGTGTTCTAAATATAAACTGGTAAAAATAACAATTGAAAAGGAATGCTGATTCACCCCCCCCAGTATTTCCAACAATTGGTATCAGAGCTAGTACCTTCACTAAAAGCCTAACAACTTGAAGGTTGATCATTAGAACACAAATGGCGAAGCCAAGGAAGAAAGTCTCCAATCCTCCTAAAGATGTGTTTCCCTCAACCACCGAAATTGAAGTCAATCAATTTATGAAGGCTCCATTATTCAATGGAAATTTTTATATATGGGAGGAAAGAATGAGGAATTTCTTAAAGACTCAAGGCATTGAAGTTTGGAAATTGGTGATTGTTGATAGCATGATGGATGGAGAATCCAAGGAACATAATACAAGAGCAATGAAAGCAATCTTGAATGGGCTACTTGATTCTATAAAGAATAATTTAGGAAAATGTTCATCAGCGAAGGGTATATGGGACAAACTTCATGACCTTCACTCAAAAGGAGCATTGACCATGACCACTAGTCAAGAAGATGATGGAAACCAAGAAGGAAATCTAGAACCCATCATAGAAGCTGAAAATGAGAATGATGACATCAAGGCTAAAGAAGACCTAGAAGATGAAGAGAATGAAAAAGATTTTGAAGAAGATCTCCTCACTAAACTTATGCTGCCATGGAAGAGATTATCAATTTGAAAAAGGAAAACGAGGAACTTAATAAGAAATCACTAGCTGGTGACCAAGACCTAACAAGGAAGAAAGTTGACCTTGTCAAGCTTCAAGTACAAGAAAGGGATGAAGAACTTGCCAAGCTTAAGAAGGAATTTCATGAAAGCAAAAGAAAGCATCATGAAGAAGTCATATCCATGACAAATCAATTGGATAAAGCAAGGAAACGGGAAGATAACTTGTCAATCCACCTTGAACAAAGGCACTAGAGCTTGAACAAACTTGAAGCAGAGATTGGTCAATACAAGGAAGAGGTCTCCTCCCTTAGATCACAACTAGAAGAAGTAAGGAAACAAGCACAAGGAGCTGAGAAGACAATGGAAACATTGGTAATCATAGAAGGACAGGTTGATGAAGCAGAAAAGGAGAGAAACACCATGATATGTCAACTAAAAGCAAAGGATGGAGAAATCTTCAAATTAAAATCTGACATAAACCTTCTCAAGGTCGAAACATGTAAAGCTACAAGGATCAAGGAAGAAATGGAGAGTAGTCTAGCGAAGGAAAATGAAGAAATTTTCAAAATGAAATCAGATATCCTCTCCCTTAAAATAGAAGAAAATGAAGCTACTCGTATCAAGGAAGAAACTGAGAGACAACTTGCTAAGAAGAATAATGATTGTGAGAGATTGGAAGAAGAGATTGTCTCCCTCAGGAAAAAGGTTGAAGGGATGGACAAAATTTTGAAGAGCTCTCAAGCCTTGGATGGCATGCTTAGCCATCAAATATCTCCATTTGATAAATCTGGTCTTGGCTATGAAGGTGAATCCTCAAGCAAGGGTGACCATACTTCAAACAAAAAGGATGTGAGGAAGCTAGAAAGAAATGTTGATGCTCTCAGTTCCAGCAAAGGCAAGGATAAGAGTCAAGGCAAAAATGAAGGAAATCCTATTCCAAGAAGAAATGCAGATGATGTCAAGGACACAAGAAGCAATGGTTATAATCAAAGGATCTCAAGGCAGAAAGACTTCAGAAGTACATCAAGGAAACCTTCTTCTCACAGGTACCAAAGTATATTTCTTGGTTATTGTTATTCTTGTACAAACTTTGGACACATGGCAAAATATTGTAGGGCATACCACAAAGATAAACACTATGGTCTCCAACAATCTCCGAGAAGCAATTCTGCAAGAAGAAATCATGAATTCTTATTCATGAACTACATAGAATTCTTCAAGTGTCATAACATTGGTCATATGGCACATGATTGTAACTTAACTTGGGTTCCTACACAAGCTAGAACCATGCCAGAGAAGAAAGTTACACAAGTATAGAGAAGAAAGCAAATACAATATGAAAATCTACCAAACTCTCCAGCCAACAACACATGTTGTTGACTTGATGAAGATATCCTTGATATTCCGAGTGTTTGATGATGGGATTTTGCCAAAAAGAGACCATGCATACAGTTAGGGGGAGCTTGTGATTTTTGATCATTATTGCAGAAGCTATATGTGAAAGAGTCCTTATGAAATCCTTGATGAGCTATATTAACAATCATTCTTTGATAAAGATCATTTCTCAGGAGCACTACATTGAAGAACATGATCCCTTAACCTTTCTTTGGAATGTTGTTGAAGATGTTTTCCACTTGATCACCCAGCAAAAATTGGAGTAGCAGAGAAGGCCATCTAATGCTAGAGAAATATGGCAAATAACTATGTTGTTAGTATTATAGAAGTGGAATGTCTCGACTCAGGGATATGATGTGAGAACAAGTAAATCGAGGACAGTAATAGAGGCAAACTTCAAATAAATAGACACATCTGGGAATGGAGCTTGAAGCAAGAGCAGTTGGCAACATCTAACAAAATTGAAGCATTGAAAAAAGTTGTCAACCAATAGAAAGAATTTAAAAGATAGTCACAGATTATATCAAAAAAAGGGAGAATGTTGTGTTGTCAAATATAGCTCAGCAACTTAAGGAGAAGCACAAATATATAGAGGAATCTTGATTTGAAGAAAGATAGCAAGAATGACAGTTTCAGTGGCAATTTCTCTTGATTTGGACTGTGAAGGCCTCTTAATTCTCATTGTGGAGACAACAGAATAAAGTGTAGAAGCGTAAAAACTTGGACTTGGACATTTGGTGTATGACTATTTGGAGTTTGTTTTGAAGCATTGAAGTGGAGCATACTTAAGCATTGTTGAAAGAATTATGAAGAAGTCATGAGACATGAAGAGGGGATAATGTGCTAGTTGATGATGAGGCAACAATCCTTCTATCTTGAGTAAAAAGAAGAGCACCACGACATGGGGAGTAACATACCCATAAAAATATACTATTCATAAAGAACAGATGCAGTTTGACCGGGGGAGCAGTTCGACAGGGGGAGTCCTTGCGCTGTCCTTTGCCATTGATGTCAAAGGGTGAGAGAAGAAGAATATTTCCATCAATGACAAAGGGGGAGATTCTTAATCTAGTTTGTCATTGATGTCAATATAGCAGTGTTTGTGATGGCAAATTCTTTAATACATGATGTTGCTTATTGATGCCCATTGATCACAATGCTCATAGTGATGAAAGTTTGATATATGATGATATGATGAGATGGAGGACCCAAGTGGATTGAATATATATATATAGATATAATAGAAGCAGTAGATCCGTGAAGCAACAGGAGCAAGAAGCCAAAGAGGAGAAGCCATCGTGAAGTCAAAGAGTAAGAGGAAGAGTTCATTGGAAGCCATCAAAGAAGAAGGTTGTCGAAGCAAGAGAAGTAGGTTATCGCATATACCCAAGAGTAAGAGCCATAACAGAGGATTTAATAGTAATAAACCGTGAAAACTCTTTAAAGATCATAGTGCATCAGAGAAATCAATATCGACAGCTTTATCGCTTTATTATGTGTCACATTGAATGCCTCGACTGCGATATATATTGCGGACCCGATGGTTCCATTATAATACACCTTAATGAAATATCACATCTACATTAGAAGTTATGTATCACAAAGGCATGCCACTTGAAAAATTGTGATTGCGATAGCATTGCAGACCCACTGCACCATTATAGCATGGCTTAATTAAATATTGCATCCGCAGTGATCACAAAGTTCAAAGGAATGTCAAACTGCCGATTGTGATAGAGTTGTGGACCCAACAGACTTATTAAAATAGTTTATTAAATATTGCATCCGTAATAATCACAAGTTTCAAAGGGATGTCAAAACGCCAATTACGATATAATACGCGGACCCGATAGCTCCATAGAATATACCTTTATGTAGTATCGCGTCTAGGTATCAGGGAAGTTATGCAAATCATAAGGGTTGTCACCGCTGAAACGCCGATTGCAATAAGACCTGTGAACTCGACTGCTGATTGTGATAAGACTTGTGAATTTGACGGATCTATTAGCGATGGTTTAATATTATATTGCGTCTGTTTCATCGGCAATATGAATATCGGCCATGTTACATCGGTGATGTTAAGAATTGCGATTGCGGGATTTCAGATAATTGCGATTGCGATTTACAACGTGGCATGCAGGACCTCTATATGGGTATAGCATCTCCTATGTGATTTCTATAAATAATAAGTCCATTGGATGAATATTAAAAAAGGGCCTCTTTGATATAATTTTATTATGCAACATCATAAGTCGGCCTCTCCTCCAATAAACTTGTCTTTTGGGTATTTATGAGACTCATATATATACAAGTTAAAAACTTCACCTCAAGGATTGATCTCGAACATCTATCACAAAGAAGAATGACAGTTCGCAACTTGTGAACGTGAGTTAGCATAAGAAAAGAAGCCAAAGGTCGAGCGAGCAAACGTGGAAGTCGAAGGTCGAGCAAGCGAAGAAGGAAGCTGAAAGTTCTAGCGGAAGAAGAAAGGAAGCCAAAGGTCGAGCGAACAAAAGTGGAAGCCAAAGGTCGAGAAAGCGAAGAAGGAAGCCGTAAGGTCCAGCGGAAGAAGAAGGAAGCTAAAGGTCGAACATTCTGTTGAGTGGGTTATTTATTGAAAAAGCTTAGACCTGTGTTTGACAGTGGTTGAGATAACAATTCAAAAGGACGCACTACGGATCTAAGAAGATTATTTGAGTATGAACAGGGTTGTTTTTTAATTGAACGCACAATATGAAACTGTGACAGTCATCCTATGAAGAAGTCATTCTTGAAGTAGTTACTCCTAAAACCTCACTCTCGAAGCAATTATTGTGACAATAAGAATAGAGGGTCGAAATAGAGTTGTTTTTTAAAAGACATTGAGCCCTAGCGCAGATATCTTGTTGATAAGTATCAGCAGATCTTGAAGATCATGATGCATTGTTGAAATCATCATGAGGTAAACTTTGCAGACTCTGTTGGGCAATATGAAGCATTGTGAAGATTCCTTCATATGAAGACAGGTTGTCATTGATGTAGCAGTGAAGCTGTAGATTGATAGAACACAGTGAAGAAGATTTTGAGAGCAGTATAATACAATCAAAACATTTCTTGACAAAGAAAAATATAGGGTCAGAGCCCTTAGGGTTGGTGCCTCAAAATTGGAAGGATTGGTGTCCTTGGAGTTGGTGCTCCTAAATCCAAGGTTGGTGCCTTGACAAGATAGGGTCGGAGCCCTTGGGGTTGGTGCCTCAGAATTGGAAGGATTGGTGTCCTTGGAGTTGGTGCTCCTAAATCCAAGGTTAGTGCCTTGACAAGATAGGGTTGGAGCCCTTGGGGTTGGTGCCTCAGAATTGGAAGGATTGGTGTCCTTAGAGTTGGTGCTCCTAAATCCAAGGTTGGTGCCTTGACAAGATATGGTTGGAGCTCTTGGGGTTGGTGCCTCAGAATTGGAAGGATTGGTGTCCTTGGAGTTGGTGCTCCTAAATCCAAGGTTGGTGACTTGACAAGACAAGGTTGGTGCCCTAGAGGTTGGAGCCTCACAAAAGACCAAGTTGGTGCTTGGCAACAAGTTGGAGCCTTATATATATTGTACCTGATTTATTGTAAAGATTATATTAATAAAATCATTTATTCCTATTGTTCATTTCATGTTCTAAATATAAACGATTTAACTGGTAAAAATAACAATTAGAAAGGAATGCTGATTCACCCCCCCCTCAGTATTTCCAACAATTGGTATCAGAGCCAATACCTTCACTCAAAGCCTAATAACTTGAAGGTTGATCATTAGAACACAAATGGTGAAGCCAAGGAAGAAAGTCTCCAATCCTCCTAAAGATGTGTCTCCCTCAACCACCGAAATCGAAGTCAATCAATTTGTGAAGGCTCCATTGTTCAATGGAAACTTTGATATATGGGAGGAAAGAATGAGGAATTTCTTAAAGAATCAAGGCATTGAAGTTTGGAAATTAGTGATTGTTGATAGCATGATGGATGGAGAATCCAAGGAACATAATACAAGAGCAATGAAAGCAATCTTGAATGGGCTACCTGATTCTATAAAGAACAATTTAGGAAAATGTTCGTCAGCGAAGGGTATATGGGACAAACTTCATGACCTTCACTCAAAAGGAGCATTGACCATGATCACTAGTCAAGAAGATGATGGAAACCAAGAAGGAAATCTAGAACCCATCATAGAAGCTAAAAACGAGAATGATGACATCAAGGCTAAAGAAGACCTAGAAGATGAAGAGAATGAAAAAGATTTTGAAGAAGATCTCCTCACTAAACTTATGGCTGCCATGGAAGAGATTATCAATTTGAAAAAGGAAAACAAGGAACTTAATAAGAAAGCACTAGCTGGTGACCAAGACCTAACAAGGAAGAAAGTTGACCCTATCAAGCTTCAAGTACAAGAAAGGGATGAAGAGCTTGCCAAGCTTAAGAAGGAATTTCATGAAAGTAAAAGAAAGCATCATGAAGAAGTCATATCCATGACAAATCAATTGGATAAAGCAAAGAAACGGGAAGATAACTTGTGAAGCCACCTTGAACAAAGGCACTAGAGCTTGAACAAACTTGAAGGAGAGATTGGTCAATACAAGGAATAGGTATCCTCCCTTAGATAACAACTAGAAGAAGCAAGGAAAGAAGCACAAGGACCTGAGAAGACAATGGAAGCATTGGCAATCATAGAAGGATAGGTTGATGAAGCAGAAAAGGAGAGAAACACCATGATATGCCAACTAAAAGCAAAGGATGGAGAAATTTTCAAATTAAAGTTTGACATCAACCTTCTTAAGTCCGAAACATGTAAAGCTACAAGGATCAAGGAAGAAATGGAGAGTAGTCTAGCTAATGAAAATGAAGAAATTTTCAAAATGAAATTAGATATCATCTCCCTTGAAATAGAAGTAAATGAAGCTACTCGTATCAAGGAAGAAACTGAGAAACAACTTGATAAGAAGAATAATGATTGTGAAAGATTGGAAGAAGAGATTGTCCCCCTCAGGAAAAAGGTTGAAGGGATGGACAAAATCTTGAAGAGCTCTTAAGCCTTGGATGACATGCTTAGCCATCAAATATCTCCATTTGATAAATTAGGTCTTGGCTATGAAGGTGAATCCTCAAGCAAGGGTGACCATACTTCAAACAAAAAGGATGTGAGGAAGCCAGAAAGAAATGTTGATGCTCCCAGTTCCAGCAAAGGCAAGCATAAGAGTCAAGGCAACAATGAAGGAAATCCTATTCCAAGAAGAAATGCAAATGATGTCAAGGACGCAAGAAGCAATGGTTATAATCAAACGATCTCAAGACAGAAAGACTTCAGAAATACATCAAGGAAACCTTCTTCTCATAGGTACCAAAGTATATTTCTTGGTTATTGTTATTCTTATACAAAATTTGGACTCATGGAAAAAGATTGTAGGGCATACCACAAAGATAGACACTATGGTCCTCGACAATCTCTGAGAAGCAATTCTGCAGGAAGAAATCATGAATTCTTATTCATGAACAACATAGAATGCTTCAAGTGTCATAACATTAGTCATATGGCACGTGATTGTAACTTAACTTGGGTTCCTACTAAAGCTAGAACCATGCCAGAGAAGAAAGTTACACAAATATGGAGAAGAAAGCAAATACAATATGAAAATCTACCGAACTCTCCAGCCAACAACACATGTTGTTGACTTGATGAAGATATCCTTGATATTCTGAGTGTTTGATGATGGGATTTTGCAAAAAAGAGATCATGCATACATTTAGGGGGAGCTTGTGATTCTTGATCATTATTGCAGAAGCTATCCGTGAAAGGGTCCTTATGAAATCCTTGATGAGCTATATTAACAATCATTCTTTGATAAAGATCATTTCTCAGGAGCACTACATTGAAGAACATGATCCCTTAACCTTTCTTTGGACTGTTGTTGAAGATGTTTTCCACTTGATCACTTAGAAGAAATTGGAATAGCAGAGAAGGCCATCTAATGCTAGAGAAATAGGGCAAATAAGTATGTTGCTAGTATTACAGAAGTTGAATGTATCGACTCATGGATATGAAGTGAGAACAGGTAAATCGAGGACAGTAATAGATGCAACCTTCAAACAAACAGACACATCTGGGAATGGAGCTTGAATCAAGAGTAGTTGGCATCATCTAACATAGTTGAAGCATTGCAAAAATTTGTCAACCAGTAGAAAGAATTTAAAAGACAATCACATATTATATCAAAAAAAGTGAGAATGTTGTGTTGTCGAATATAGCTCAGCAAATTAAGGAGAAGCACAGAGATACAAAGGAATCCTGATTTGAAGAAAGATAGAGAGAATGACAGTTTTAATGGCATTTTCTCTTGATTCGCACTGTGAAGGCCTCTTAATTCTGACTGTGGAGACAACAGAATAAAGTGTAGAAGTGTAAAAACTTGGACTTGGACATTTGGTGTATGACTATTTGGAGTCTGTTTTGAAGCGTTGAAGTGGAGCATATTTAAGAATTATGAAGAATTTCTGAGACATGAAGAGGGGATAATGTGCTAGTTGATGATGAGGCAGCAATCCTTCTATCTTGAGTAAAAAGAAGAGCACCACGACAGGGCGAGTAACATACCCATAAAAATATACTATTCATAAAAAACAGAAGCAGTTTGACGGGGGGAGCAGTTCGACAGGGGGATTCCTTGTGCGCTTCTTTGCCATTGATGTTAAAGGGGGAGAGAAGAAGAATATTGCCATCAATGACAAAGGGGGAGATTGTTAATCTAGGTTGTCATTGATGTCAACATAGTAGTGTTTGTGAGGGAAAATTCTTTAATACATGATGTTTCCTATTGATGCGCATTGATCACAATGTTCATAGTGATGAAAGTTTGATATATGATGATATAATGAGATGGAGGACCCAAGTGGATTGAATATATATATAGATAGAATAGAAGCAATAGATCCATGAAGCAACATGAGCAAGATGCCAAAGAGCAGAAGCCATTGTGAAGTCAAAGAGTAAGAGGAAGAGTTCATTGGAAGCCATCAAAGAAGCAGGTTATTGAAGCAAGAGAAGTAGGTTATCACATATACCCAAGAGTAAGATCCATAACAGAGGAGTTAACAATAATAAACTGTGAAAACTCTTTAAAGATCATAGTGCATCAGAGAAATCAATATCGATAGATTTATCGCTTTATTATGTGTCACATTGAATCCCTCGACTGCGATATATATTGCGGACCCGATGGTTTCATTATAATACACCTTAATGAACTATCACATCTGCATTGGAAGTTATGTATCACAAAGGAATGCCACTTGAAAAACTGCAATTGTGATAGCACTGCGGACCCGCTGCACCATTATAGCATGGCTTAATTAAATATTGCATCTGCAGTAATCGCAAAGTTCAAAGGAATGTCAAACTACCGATTGTGATAGAGTTGTGGACCCAACATAATTATTAAAATAGTTTATTAAATATCGCATCCGCAATAATTGCAAGTTTCAAAGGGATTTTAAAACGCCGATTACGATATAATACATGGACCCGATAGCTCCATAGAATATACCTTTGTGTAGTATTGCGTCGATGTATCGAGGAAGTTACACAAATCATAAGGGTTGTCACCACCGAAACGCCGATTGCTATAAGACTTGTGAACCCGACCGCCGATTGTGATAAGACTTGTGAATCTGACAGATCTATTAACGATGGTTTAATATTATATCGCATTTGTTTCATCGGCAATATGAATATTGACCATGTTACATCAGTGATGTTAAGAATTGAGATTATGGGATTTCGGATAATTGTGATTGTGATTTACAACGTGGCATGTGGGACCTCCATGTGGGTATAGCCTCTCCTATGTGATTTCCGTAAATAAAAAGTCTATTGGATGAATATTAAAAAAGGGCCTCTCTCATAATTTTAATATGCGACATCATAAGTCGGCCTCTCCTCCAATAAACATTGATGATACTCGTATATATACAAGTTAGAAACTTCACCTCAAGGATTGATCTTGGGCATCTATCACAAAGAAGAAGGACAGTTCACAACTTGTGAACGTGAATTAGCATAAGAAAGGAATCCAAAGGTCGAGCGAGCAAAAGTGGAAGCCAAAGGTCGAGTGAGCAAAGAAGGAAGCCGAAAGGTCCAACGGAAGAAGAAAGGAAGCCAAAGGTCAAGTGAACGAAAGTGGAAGCCGAAGGTTGAGCGAGCGAAGAAGGAAGCCAAAAGGTCCAGTGGAAGAAGAAGGAAGTCGAAGGTCAAACATTCTGTTGACTGGGTTATTTATTGAAAAAGCTCGGACCTGTGTTTGATAGTGATTGAGATAACAGTTCAAAAGGACACTCTGCAGATATAAGAAGATTATTTGAGTATGAAAAGGGTTATTTTTAAATTGAATGCACAATATGAAACTACGATAGTCACTCCTTTGAAGAAGTCATTCTTGAAGCAGTTACTCTTGAAGCCTCACTCCCGAAGCAGTTACTGTGACAGTAAGAACAGAGGGTCGAAACAAAGTTGTTTTTAAAAGACATTGAGGCCTAGCGCAAATATCTTGTTGATAAGTATCAGCAGAGCTTGAAGATCATGATGCATCGTTTAAATCACCACGAGGTAAACTTTGCAGACTCTGTTGGGCAATATGAAGAATTGTGAAGACTCCTTCATATGAACATGGGTTGTCATTGA
The DNA here is from genome assembly GCA_031772625.1 of Pinus tabuliformis. Classification (NCBI taxonomy): domain Eukaryota; kingdom Viridiplantae; phylum Streptophyta; class Pinopsida; order Pinales; family Pinaceae; genus Pinus; species Pinus tabuliformis. The sequence continues at coordinate 1,912,828,576 of CM062819.1, read as the reverse complement.
TGTAGCAGTGAAGCTGTAGATTGACAGAACACAGTGAAGAAAATTTTGAGAGCAGTGTAATACAATCAAAACATTTCTTGACAAAGCAAAAGATGGGGTCGGAGCCCTTGGGGTTGGTACCTCAGAATTGGAAGGATTGGTGTCCTTGGAGTTGGTGCTCCTAAATCCAAGGTTGGTGCCTTGACAAGATTGGGGTTGGTGCCTTAGAATTGGAAGGATTGGTGTCCTTGGAGTTGGTGCTCCCAAATCCAAGGTTGGTGCCTTGATAAGATAGGGTCGGAGCCCTTGGGGTTGGTGCCTCAGAATTGGAAGGATTGGTGTCCTTGGAGTTGGTGCTCCTAAATCTCAGGTTGGTGCCTTGACAAGATAGGGTCGGAGCCATTGGGGTTGGTGCCTCAGAATTGGAAGGATTTGTGTCCTTGGAGTTGGTGCTCCTAAATCCAAGGTTGGTGCCTTGACAATATAGGGTTGGTGCTCTAGAGGTTCGAGCCTCACAAAAGACCAAGTTGGTGCTTGGCAACAGGTTGGAGCCTTATATATATTGTACCTAATTTACTGTAAAGATTATATTAATAAAAGCATTTATTCCTATTGTTCATTTTGTGTTCTAAATATAAATGATTTAGCTGGTAAAAATAACAATTGAAAAGGAATACTGATTCACACCCCCCCCCCAGTGTTTCCAACATAGTAGTAGGTCTAGGAAGAGACACATAAGGGAAAGTGAGGACACCGAGAGGAATGCACCATTGAGTACCCCAGAGAGAGAAACAAGCACTCATGAGCATCACCTTGGTAGATATTATAATTTCTTACTAGGAGGCATCATCATCATCATCATCAGGGAAGGAGAGAAAGGGACTATACTCCAGACGAGCTTAAGAAGGCCAAACTGCCCACATTTGATGGAGAAATGAGGAAATGTGAAGATGTAGAAGCCTGGTTATTGGGAATGAAGAAATTCTTCATAATTTACAACTATTCTGAGAACCTGAAAGAAAAGATAGCAACATACAACATAAAGAGAAAATAAATCATTTGGTGGGAAGAGTTGAAGAATGTAAAGGGCATTAGAGAAGAGGAGTTGTCTTGAAGGGAGTTGAGGATTATTTCAGGAGCAAGTATCTATCCGAGAGATACTTTGATAGCTAGGTGAAGGAATTATATGAGCTTAAATAGGGTAATGTGACATATGATGAATTTTCCACCACATTTTTGGAGATATTAAGGTTAGTTCCTTACCTTAGAGAAGAGAAAGCAAATATCGAGAGACATGTCAATGGATTGTTGCCATGCTTTAAGGACAAGAATGAGTTTGACAAGTCCAAAACATGGGAGGATGCAATCTGAAAGTTGAAAAACTACTACAAGAAATACAAGCACAAGCAAAAGTTTAAATCTGATTTCAAATCCAAAGGTAATTCCAAATTTAAAGGAAAAAGGAAACAAGCAGCTAGAGGAGCAAATGTGACACTAGTTAAATAAGAAATTAGCAAGGGTTCATTGCTGCCAGCAAAGGTCATTTGGCTCATGAAAAAGTCAAAGGTTGTGGAAAGGGTCCATACAAGTGTTGGAATTGTGGAAAAAATCATTTGAGAAAAGACTGCCCACAACACAAGCATGCTATATCAAAATTATAAAGTTTACAGTGAGTGTCAGTTAGTTCAACCTATCACCAGTGATCAAATATGCTCTTACAAGGTGTTGTTAGGGTGCCAAGTCAAATTTCTGTCATTTCAGTGAATCTTCAAATAAAAATTTGGTCACTGGCTGTTGTGTATAGGTCACTTCTACTCCCTTAACTTAATCATTCTCTTCATCACTCATGATGGTCATTGTCTTCTTCGAGGTATCATACCTTTACTTAAATGTCTTGGGTCATGAAATGGTTAAATCCCTCATTTTAGGTCATGGTCTAGGGTTTCACTCCATGTGTCATCTTGATACCATATGTCAAAACAAAAACATGTCCATCACGTGATTCATTGAGTAAAGGGAGTTAGCAGCTTAGGGAAAGGAAAATAAAAATAAAAATAAAGGTAAAGGTAATGTTTTATTTCGAATAAGACAATGCTGCACTACACTACCTCGTCTCATCATTTCTCATTGAGAAATTTTTTCTTCAAAATATGTTTATGACCAAATAGAGAATAATTACAAAATTGAAAGAGGTTTTTGTCAATTATAGTCCAAGGAACAAAAATGTCCTTCAATTTATGCACATGTATTATGATTTGAGAGAAATTCCCAAACTACACTTGCAATGGGAGAGTTGTTACACTTCTGGACAACTTGACTTCAAGACAGTTTTTCAGGGGTTTGGAGCAGGTTTTGGCAGTGCTTAAGGACACTATTGTGTAGCAGACATCATAATATTTACAACCATACTACTTTTAGCCCAAAAATCCTCCAGGAAGGTAGTCAAAAGTGCTTTGCAAGTTGGCACTGAGCTTTTGTTAGAGACACCCTGTGTTTTTGGAGTGACCTTGGGAAAATCAATTTTCTCCCTTGTGGAGTGTCCACATTACATTCTTGAGGCATCCATATTGTATCAGATTTAGAGATATTTCCAACGAGATATCAAGTTAGAAATTTGGAGCATTTTAAGGCCTCCAAAAGTGGGTTGCAAGTTGGCGCTGCGTTTTTGGAGGTGGTGCTGCACACAAAGACACTGCGCTATGTTTTGGCACAATGCACTGGTGAACAACGTTGCGCATGAGACAAAGTCTCCCACAAATCATCAAAAATCACTTAAATAAAAAATTCAAGCCTGCATTCCAGCTTCTCCATCCTATAAGCCTCATAAAAATTAGGTACACTCATTTTCATTCCCTCTCTTCCTTTGGCAAAACAAACAAAATGATTGTGAGTTTAGTCTTCTAGGGTCTTCTACGAGTTTCATGTTTTGAGCTTGAAAATGATCAGTTGGAGCTTTGAAACCCTAAAATAACTATCCCTATACCTCTATTTGCATGCAACTCATCATCCCCATTCACCAACAAACCATTTCCCTTCATTCCACTTCACCTCCCTACAAACCCTAGCCCTAATCTATCAAATTGGGCAGTTTCCCTAGCTAGGACTGTGTTTAAATTTCCTAGATCATCTCCCTCATTCATTTCCCTTCATTTAACTTCCTTACGATTCCTAAAACCCTTGTCCACCTCCTAAAATTTCCTTGCTCCCATCTCCCTTCCCTAACTCCCTCATTTCACCACTTCAATCACTTTTCATTGTTTTTTCCCTTTTCCTATCATCTAGGGTTTCAAAATGGAAGGAGACTCTTCACCATCAGAGAAAAGAAAACATCCTAAAGGGGGGAATATTATGAGGTATGATCCCACAAATTGCAATGAGATCAATTCTTCACCATTCATAAGACAATGTTTTGAAGATGTCAACTACTTAGGGTTTTGTCAAAGAGTGGAAGAGGTAAGTTTTCATGAGCAGCTCACTGATTTGATTGCCACCAATATGAAAGGAGAAAAGGCCACCATTGTAGGGATTGATTTAAAATTATCAATTTATGCCATCTCTCTTGCCACGGGGATAGCCAGATGTTGGGGCACATGGCCCATGACTACCAAACCAGAAACAAGATTTGCAACATCAAGGTCAAATAAATGCAAAACAAGCTGAAGGAAACCCTAAAAGGCAAAGATGAGAAGGACAACTTGGAGATGCTTATTGAGGCATCCATGATAGCATAGTCCACCTCATTTGGCATTCTTTGGGAGTTTTTTTGAGCATTTTTCATTTTTGGTGAAATTTGGTGCAAATTCAGGAAAATGCACTAGTTTCAGAAACGCAGGGCCTTAGCGCTGCACTTTTTCTTCAGAGCTCCAAATGAAAAGTGGCTTGCATTTATAGAAATCTTATAGCCTCCTCTAAATACTCATTTCCTCATATTTTTCAAAAAGGGCTCAAATTTTGAGAAAAATGAGAAAATGGGGCAAAAATCAACATTATGCGCTTCTTTTTGACAGGCGTTGCGCTTCTGGAAACACCTTGGGATAATGAGTTTTTGGAGGCCTTCCCATGGGTAATTTTCAAAAATTCAAGAATTTACGGAAACGAAACAGATAAGGCTACTTTACCATTCTTTCATATTTAAATTTTGACTTGAGGAAGGCACCTAAAAATGTCCTCAAACTTGGCACTATGCTTCTGTGTAATTTCTCAGATTTTCTAGTTTGACTTGGGTAAAGGTAACTTGATGATGTAAATTCAGTATTTTGAAGTCTTGATGATGTAATCATGAATAAATTAGCATGATTGGTTTTTTTTTTTAAATTTTTAATTAGGCCTCATAAATGAAGAAAAACTCAAATCAAGGTCTAAGAGGAGTTTGTTTTTGACCTTCTCACTCTCACTTATTGCTTGAGATATTATTGGAAACTGTTCCACCACTCATGGATTCTACGCTTGAAGATGGGGAAACTATTTATATTATTCTATATGTATCATTTCTCAGTCAGAGAGATGGGTTGGACATTTGAGGAGAGAACTCTTGTAACTTGTGCTTCAACATTTTCAGGAAATCAAGAACAGTTGCAACTATTATCTAGGAATTCATGTGCAGTGAGTTTGTGATCTTGTTTCTTCTCTGTTATAGTTTCATATGATAGATAATCATCTCTTCTTTCTATTCATAAGTTTCTTTAGTGATTTTTCCTAAGTTATAAGCATAATTCTTGTCTTAAAGCTCTGTTTTAATGGAATTATCACTATATGTTATTTGCTTTCTAGCTTAATGAATTCATGACATATATGCTCATTAAGTTTTCTTATTTATTCTGAACACTACACTACATTGACAAACCCTAAGCCATCACAAAAATATTGCTACCTTGCTCCTTTATATTTCTGTTGTGTTTCCCTTTGATTTTTGACCTAGTTACCTATTTTTCATCCCTTGTTCAGCATCAGAACCCTAAATTTTCAAACCTATCTGAGCCTCGCATATCTAGCTTAAAATCCTTTTATACTCCAATCAATTCTTTGGCTGTGATCTCATAGAGAGAGACCTCTTTGGTTTGGTAGGGCTAGCTACCGAACTAAAATCTTGGTCTATGGTTACCTCCGTCGATTCCTCTCAGCCTGGGACGTTGTGGGGGATAACATTTTGGCGCCGTTGCCAGGGAATGAAAGATCATATCTTCCCTAGGAAAGAACGACAAGGATAAGATCTGATTGCTGATGGTGAATAGTGATTAGACACAAGAAAGGTTGTGCATCTTTCACCTTGCGACTCCAGTGTCGAAGAATCCAAAGGTTCAAAATTTTCACGGCGACTCCATTGTTCAAAAAACTGGTAGTTTGAATAACTTACTGGTGATTTAATTGTTTTCAAGATGGATTAAACTACTCTAAGGTATGCTCCTATGAATCGAGCTCATATTCTTGGTTTTTCGAATCGTATTCCTTGTATAGATTGGCAAATGGGGCTGCCAAAGTTTAAATGTCAGGATGGAGAAGATGCTAGTTTGCATTTGGTCAAATTTCATTTTCATATTCACATATTAAAGACTAAGTTTCCTAAAGATTTTCTGATGAAGATCTTCATGGCTACCTTGGAGGAAATAGCGAGGAAATGGTATGAGAGTCTACCATATACTAGTTTATATTCTCTAAAGGATTTTCATTTAGTTTTCTTTCAACATTATCAAAGTTGCAATTTTTCCTTATCAATGATGGATAAATGTTGTGAGATTCCTGAAATTTCATTGAATTTCTTGAAAATTTGTATGGGGATGAAGAATGTATGGAAGAAGATATATTAGAATCCCTTTATGATTTTTCCTCCCAACAAGAATTAACAGCTTCCTCCTTGGATGAAGCAGACTGGGATCAAAATAGAGAAAGGCCTATTCCTAATCTTGAAAATGAAAATCACCAAGCCAATGTTGATTTCTATAAAAGTAAGTGTTCTCCTCTGTTTGAAGATAAAATAGATCAGCTCTTGAAAAACCATGTTACAACCCAAGTTAAGGCAAGTTTGCAGTGTTCACACAGTCAAGAATGTGTAAGAGAAATTTCTTCCATTATTGAAAATGAAAATCTGGGTTTAAATGATGACAGTCATGAGACTGATGAAACTATACAGGAAGTTTTTGTGAGTAAGCCAATTTGTGATGTATATTTCCTGCAAGGAGATCAACTAGCAGGAATTGTTTTCTTTCGTGAAGAGGATAGGGCTCACAATGTTTAATAATCTTGAAGACTATGAATTGGAAGAGTATGAGTCTGAGATAGGTAGTATGCCAAAGATAGAATCAAAGTTTCTCATGCTTGAAGAATTTACATCCAACACTCAGGTAGCAAAAATTCATACTTCCCTATGCCTTCATATGGATCTACAACCAAGTATTCATTTGGATCAAAATGAAAGCAGCACTTGTATTTTTGCTGGATTTCAAGACAAGGTAACATTTCAGATTTTTAAGGATCCTTACATTGATTTGTTGCAGTAGTGTGGGAAGATGAATTTTCTTGTATTTATGGATCATGAGCACATGTTCAGTGGACACTTGGAGTGGCCATCTTTTGTTTTTTCTGCCTGCTCAAGGAAAGTACGATCATGATTCAAATAAGTAGCCATTTATTGCATTGGTTACACTAGAGGGATCATTTCACATGATTTTATATATATCTTCAGTAGGTGGGTAGTTATCATCAGGGTTTGAAGCCCAAGGTGAAGGCCCTAAGATCCCGATGGTCCGCTGCCATAAGTAAGTTCAGTCAGTATTTTTTTTTTATAGTAAAGTCAGTTAGTCAATCAGTTTTCAGTTTTAAGTTTGGTCTTTGCATTTTGCCTCCATACCCAATGAATAAGGCTACTTGGTCTACGGTGTTCTTGCCTCCAAGGAGCTTCCATCCCCAGCTGAAGCCAATGTTAGTGTCAATCAGTTCAGATTGTCACCAGTGATCAAATATGCTCTTACAAGGTGTTGTTAGGGTGTCAAGTCAAATTTTTTTCATTTCAGTGACTCTTCAAATAAAAATTTGGTACCTAGCCATTATGTCTAGGTCATTGTTGCTCCCTTCACTTACTCATGGTATTCATCACTCATCATGGTCGTCATTGTCTTCTTCGAGGTATCATATCTTCATTTAAATGTCTTGGGTCATGAAATGGTTAAATTCCTCATTTTAGGTCATGGTGTAGGGTTTCACTCCATGTGTCATCATGATACCATATGTAAAAAAAAAACATGTCCATCATATGATTCAATGGGTAAAGGGAGTTAGCAACTTAAGGAAAGAAAAAAAGGTAAAGGTAATGTTTTATTTTGAATAAGACAATGTTGCACTACACTACCTTGTCTCATCATTTCTCATAGGGACATTTCTGCTTCATAATATGTTTCTGACCAAATAGAGAAGGATTTTACAAAAGTGAAAGAGGTTCCTATCAATTATAGTCCAAGGAACAAAAATATGCTTCAGTTTATGCACAGGTATTATGATTTGAGAGAAATTCCCAAACTACACTTGCAATGGGAGAGTTGTTACACTTTTGGACAACTTGACTTCAAGATAGTTTTTCAGGGGTTTGGAGCAGTTGTTGGCAGTGATTAAGGACTCTATTGTATAGAATAAATCACAATATTTCCAACCATACCACTTTCATCCCAAAAATCCTCCAGGAAGGCAGTCAAAAGTGCTTTGCAAGTTGGCATTGCGCTTTTGTTAGAGACACCCTGCATTTTTGGAGTGACATTGGGAAAATCAATTTTCTCCATGCTGGAGTGTCCAAATTACATTCTTGAGGTGTCCATATTGTAGAAAACTTCAAAATATTTCCAACGAGCTATCAAGTTATCAATTTAGAGTCGTTTAAGTCCTCCAAAAGCGGGTTGCAAGTTGGCGCTGCGTTTCTGGAGGTGGCGTTGCGCACAGAGACACTACGTTGCATAGCAGTGAACTGCGTTGCGCATGGGACAGAGTCTCCAAAAAATAATAAAAAATAACTCAAATAAAAACGTCAAGTCTTTATTCCAGCTTCTTCATCCTCTAAGCCTCATAAAAATTAAGTACACCCATTTTCATTCCCTCTCTTCCTTTGGCAAAACAAACAAAATGATTGTGAGTTTAGTCTTATATGGTCTTCTATGAGTTTCATGTTTTGAGCTTGCAAATGATCAGTTGGAGATTTGAAACCATAAAAGTGTTATCCCTATACCTCTATTTTCATCCAACTCATCATCCCCATTCACCAACAAACCATTTCCCTTCATTCCACTTCACCTCCCTACAAACCCTAGCCCTAAGCTATCAAATTGGGCAGTTTCCCTAGCTAGGATTGTGTTTAAATTTCTTAGCTCATCTCCCTCATTCATTTCCCTCCATTTAACTTCCTTAGGATTCCTAAAACCCCTTTCCATCTCCCAAAATTTTCCTACTCCCATCTCCCTTCCCTAACTCCCTCATTTCACCACTTCAATCACTTTTCACTAATTTTTCCCTTTTCCTATCATTTAGGGTTTCAAAATGGAAGGAGACTCTTCACCATAAGAGAAAAGAAAACATCATAAAGGGGGGAATATTCTGAGGTATGAGCCCACATATTGCAATGAGATCAATTCTTCACCATTCATAGGACAATGTTTGGAATATGTCAACTACTTAGGGTTCTGTCAAAGAGTGGAAGAGGTAAGTTTTCATGAGCAATTGATTTGATTACCACCAATCTGAAAGGAGAAAAGGCCACCATTACAGGGATTGATTTCACATTCTTAGTTGATGCCATCTCTCTTGCCACAGGGATAACCAGATGTTGAGGCACATGGCCCACCACTACCAAACCAGAAACAAGATTTGCAACATCAAGGTCAAACAAATGAAAAACAAGTTGAAGGAAACCCTAAAAGGAAAAGATGAGAAGGAAAACTTGGATATGCTTTCTGAGGCATCCATGATAGCATATTACACCTCATTTGGCACTTCTGGACCAATTTTGGGAGTTTTTTTAGCATTTTTGGTTTTTGGTGAAATTTGGTGCAAATTCAGGAAAATGCATTAGTTTCAGAAACGCAGCACCTTGGTGCTGCGTTTTTCCTCAGAGCTCCAAATGAATAGTGGCTTGAATTTATAGAAATATGGTGGCCTCCTCTCAAAACTCATTTCCTCATATTTTTCAAAAAGGGCTCAAATTTTGAGAAAAATGAGAAAAGGGGTCAAAAAGTAACATTCTGCCCTTCTTTTTGACAAGCACTGCGCTTCTGAAGACACCTTGGGATAATGATTTTTTAGAGGCCTTCCCATGGGTCATTTTCAGAAATTAAAGATTTTCTAGAAACTAGACAGACAAGGCTAGTTTACTATTCTTTCAGATTTCAATTTTGACTTCAGGAAGGCACCTAAAAATGGCCTCAAACTTGGCATTGCGCTTATGCAATTTTCTGAGATTTTAATTAAAAATTTCACTGTGTAATTTCTCAGATTTTCTAGTTTGACTTGGGTAAAGGTAACTTGATGATGTAAATTCAGTATTTCGAAGTCTTGATGATGTAATCATGAATAAATTAGCATGATAGGGTTATTATTATTATTATTATTATTTATTTATTTTATTTTATTTTATTTTATTTATTTTTATTTTTATTTATTTATTTATTTTTATTTTTAATGTTTAATTAGGCCTCATAAATGAAGAAAAACTCAAATCAAAGTCTAAGAGAAGAGATTGTTTTTGACCTTCTCACTCTCACTTGTTGGTTGAGATATTCTTGGAAACTATTCCACCACCCATGGATTTGACCCCTCAAGGTGGGGAAACTGTTTATGTTAGTCTATATGTATCATTTCTCAGTCAGAGAGATGGGTTGGACATTTGAGGAGAGAAGTCTTGTAACTTGTGCTTCGACATTTTTAGGAAATCAAGAACAATTGCAACTATTATCTAGGAATTTATGTGCAGTGAGTTTGTGATCTTGTTTCTTATCTGTTATAGTTTCATATGATATATAGTCATCTCTTCTTTCTATTCATAAGTTTCTTTAGTGATTTTTCCTAAGTTATAAGCACAATTCTTGTCTTAAAGCTCTATTTTAATGGAATTATCACTATATGTTATTTGCTTTATAGCTTAATGAATTCATGACATATATGCTCATTAAGTTTTCTTATTTCTTCTGAACACTGCACTACATTGACAAACCCTAAGCCATCACAAAACTACTGCTACCTTTCTCCTTTATTTTTATGTTGTTGTTTCCCTTTGTTTTTTGACCTAGTTACCTGGTTTTCACCCCTTGTTCAGCATCAAACAAGTAGTGCACTATGAGTCTCATAAGCTAAATGAGCATGTGGAAAATTATGTAACTCATGATTTGGAGTTAGTTTCCATCGTACATGCTTTGAAAATGTGGAGGCATTACCTCCTTGGCTAAATATTTACACTCATGACAGATCATGGGGGACTCAAATATTTGTTTAATCAACCTAAGTTGAACGCAAGGAAAGCTGGGTGGTTGGCCGTACATAATGAGTTTGACTTTGAGACCAAGTACATCAAAGGCCAAGAGAATAGAGTTACCCATGCACTTAGTAGAAGTATTCAATTGAATCACCTGACAAACATAAGCTCTTATGGATCAAACCTAGTAGAAAGGGTTAATACAAGGCAACACGATGAGAAATATCAACAAGTGAAGGAAAAGCTACAACGATATGGTAAGTATGAGCAATATGAACTCATAGATGATGGCTTAGTTAGATTCAAGAATAAAATCTATGTACCAAAAATGATGATTTGAAGAAGATCACAATGAGAGTTTCATTTTAAGCCATATTCCAACCACCCGGGATACCAAAATACTCTCACAACCATAAAAAAGTTTTAATATTGGCCTAATTTAAAGGAAGTGGCTAATTTTGTTGCTGAATGCATACAATGCCAGTAGGTGAAGGTTGAATGTAAACATCCAACAGGCTTATTGGAACCCATTCCCATTCCAGAATGGAAGTTGAGGGTGATATCCATGGATTTCATTACAGGTTTGCCATGAACTCTAGGAAACATGATGTAATTATGGTGGTGATTGACAAGTTGAGCAAGGTGGTGTTGATGATGCTGGATCTATCAACATTCATGGGATCTCCCTGATATGAGGTCCCAATTAGACCTCACACCGTTTGGTGTGGGAGTCCCATCCGGTATGATGTCCTGACTGTAATATACTTAGAGATTTGCCTCGACTCTGACTTTCAACACATGAGAGTGTTGCAATGCTACCTTCGAAAAGCAAGGTGAGTGTGCCCAGTGAGTGTGCAACGTAACTATGTATAAATTCTCTTATTGCAAAATGGGGGGAAGGGGGGGGGGGGAAGTGAGCCTCTAAATAAGAGGTAATAGTACCAACCATGAAGAGACACACATGAACCAGGAAAGTCTGTCCAACATCCAGTGAATAGTCCATAGTAGATGTGGCAGTCATTAAAACCAAAGAACAGGGAAAGACCCGTCTACCATCCAGCTGAACAGTCCACAACGGATGTGACAGTTGTTGTAACCAATGAGCGAGGGAAAGGTATATCTAGAATCCCGCAGAGTAGTCCAAAAGGATGAGACAACAATGACAACCATAACAACACATTCCCAACAAGGTAAGCACTAAAACAACTGAAATAGTTCAACTGTCTTAGTACATGTGAAACAAACATGAAATATAAATGCTCACAGAATAGTGTTACAAACATCCATAAGTCATGCATTGAAAATTGCTGGCCCAAGAAGGCTTCTGTATTAAGAAAAATTTCCAAGACACATATTTACATCATACATCACTAGCCCTAGTAGTGGGACATTGGAGCCACTCCTTGCTCCTCAAAGAATTGACTGAAACTTTATATGCTTTGTGAGAGGAGCCCAGGTAAAAATTCCTTTGCTCATACAATGAGGGGGTATATATAACCAAGGGCGATACTTCCCCTTGTGACTCTTTGACTACCCTCATGATTGTTCAACTTCCTATGACTTTTTAACTTACATGACTCTTCATATTCTTGTGTGTCCATTGGAATTTCACTTTACAATACATTTGATTTACAACATGGCCCACAATAGTGATGTGGCATGTGACAACTCATGACACGACTTGACATGACACTACTGACATGGACTGGATTGCTAAGGTGGCACTGTCAAGCTGATGTTGTTTCTGAGTGATATATGTGTTCTTGGATGTGCTTCCTCTTCTCCTCCACATAGCTTGATAATGTGGGGTCTTCAATGATCTTTGGTCTTGCGAGGTGCTTGCATAGATGTGCTCCTCTTGATTTCTCTTGATGGGTTTCTTTGTCTGTCTAGCTGTAAGTGGTACTTCAAGAATCTTTCCTCCTTCTTCTCCTTCTTCGTCATCTCGCCATGATCTAACAATGTACCTGTTCCAACAATTCACTCATGACAGGACAAAAACAATCCAAAAACTCCTTACTCTAAGATGGTGCATTATCATCCATGGAATGAGCTTGGGACAAGTCACAGGTTGGGAGACAGGGCTTAGTGACTATTCATTGCGAAGTTCCAGTTGGAAGGGAAAGAGATTAATCACTAAGACTGCATAGTGTGCAACTCAGACTTGACTGAGGAACTTTTGAGCACAATCCTCACTAAGGAGAAAAATTGTGCAGTGGCCACTGGGAACAGGATTGCACAATTCAATTCAATAGTGGCTGGTGCAAGGTGAGGCCAAGGGAGGTCAGTTCTGTGCAATTTTTAGAGGCAAGGAGGAGTAGGCAATAGAGAGGCCTTGAAGCCAAAACTAAGCTTTTCTTGAGGACAGTGATCTCCGACTGAGGGAGGACACTAGGGGGCACCTCTGTGCATTTATGGAGGCCAAGGGAGGTTGGACTCTCTATTCACTGCAGGATTCAAATAGGCAAGGGAAAAAATTGAGGACTGCAAATGCAAAATGTGCAGTTTAGATTAGGTTGGGAGGAGTTACTATGCAATTCTGGGGATGAAGAGAGGTTGCTCAGTTCTGGAATTTCACAGTGAAACTTCCCTGGGGGACAGTGAATGCACACTACGCATTCTAGGTTACAAGGTTGCATCACTGGGGGTTGAGACTGCACAATGCATAGTTCAGTCAAGGTCTGGTGAATGTGAGTTGCCTGGTTGGAAGGATTTTCAGAGAATTTAATGGTTAAGTGCAAGTGGAAAGTGAACTTGTGAGGAACTTGAAATTGTGATCACACACTTAGCATAATTCGACAACATAGACCACTAGAACACCAAGACAAAGAATTACCCTTTGTAAGACTATCCTAAAATGAAAAGTGACAAGTGTGACACTTGAGAGGACTTAGGATGACCGTGACGACACTTGTGCGACAGTGCTCAAGACATTGTGTATGAGTGCGACATGTGTTTACATGGATAGGACAACTTGTATACACAAAGATCAACCTTCGAGGTTACCAGAAAGGTTCGCAAACATGACCTAAAAACCAAACATGCCCGAAGACAACCATTAATCCAACAAGCAAAAGGGAGAAAGACACTTAAAGGAAACACATGGAATGAATTTCAGTGCTTACAACCATGCATGTCATTGAAGACATAATGATACGACAATGATAAGAAATCCTTCATGCTACACTAAGAGGTGTATTTCAAAAGATGTGCTTTGTTTTCCATACCTACGCTCCAAAGGGTTATGCATAAGATGAAGCCTTCATGCGGTCCCAATCTTCTATCATTCCTCAGGTTCCTTGGTCTTCTTATATGATAACTATCTTTTCTTCTCAAATACTTGAGTGTCATCTAGTATGTCCTCCTTCTTTATCACATTATTCATCATCTTGTCATAGCGTGGTAGAAATCCTATATCTGTGATCCACTTGTGACAAGATGACATCAGTTTGATAAACCCCTAGTCTAAGTCGTTGCACTTGGGTTCATAAGCTGGGCCAGGATTGAGTGATAAGCTAAGGGAGAAGGCCCAGTGACTATACAATTTCAAATTTCAAGCATCCAAGGTTCAAGCTTCATCATTGAGACTGTGAAGTGTGCAGCTCAGGCCAGATTGAGGGTAATTTGTACACAATCCTCACTGAGGTAAGGAATTGCGCAATGCCCACTGAGAGAAAAAATTATGTAGTTGAAGCAGGATGTGGTTGCTACGGGATAAGGTCCTGGGAGGACACATCTGTGCAGTTTAGGATGCAAGGTAGACTGGGCAGCTGAGATGCTTGAGGGACAAAAATGCGCAGTTTTCGGAGACAATGGGTTTCGTTTGAGGGAAGGACACCGGAGGAAGCATCTATGTAGTTTTGGATTCCAAGGGAGGTTGAAATTCCTACACATTGTGCAGCTCCAATAGGAAAGGAAAAGGTTTGAGGGTTGCATATGTGAAGTGTGTAGTTCAGGAGAGGTGGATGAGGCTAGGTTGCTAGGAATACTCTAGAATTTGGCTAACTGTTGGATCAGTGGAACCGATGTGAATAATGATTGAACTTGACTACGATCACACACTTGAACACTTAGTGACACAACATAGACCATCCAGAAAATATTAAAACATACTTCTCTTAATGCAACAACCTTCGTAGCAGCTTACGACAAATACGTCTCTGATGATAGGCTTTGTGAGGATAAAGGTGACACTTGTGCAATAGTGTGCGAAACTTTGGAAATGAGTAAGAAACATGTATATATGATAAGAACAACTAATTCTCACAAATATTTCCCCTTGACGTAAAACAAACTTCCCATTGCATGATAAGCGATAATCCCCATGCCCGAAGATAAAACATGTTATATAAAGATGAAAGCGCGAACGACTCTTAAGATTTAGGAAGAGAGCTTGAGATCATGAGCTTACCAATAAGTGACTAAGGAACAACCAATCATAAGATCCACATTAGGCTCCAAAATTCAAATGTAGGCCAAAATGTTGGAGGGTGTTGCAATCACTACAACACTTGGCGACGCACTGGTAGAATCCAACTTATCTATCTTGGTTAGTTTCTTTTGTGCATGGCCTTGGTCCTTCAGGGAGTATTGATTAGTCATGCAGATTACTTTAGATTCTCCACTTACCACATGGGTAGACATGGCCCCCTTTGTACCTTCTCAGTTAAACACAACATAAAATTCAGCCAAATCATAATGTTTCTAATTGGGAAGGGTAGTTTAGCTCACGGGTTTAAGGTTTTCAGAGTATAGTTTTTCATCTCTGGTGTTTCTCCATTGCCAGCATGCCTGGAAAGTACCCCGACAGATTCATGCAAGAACACAAGAATTTCTCCACTGCTAGTGAGCCTTGATAGTACCCCGGTGGAGTTACCTGCCTCACCTCTCTTCGTAGGAAGCCTCTCTCTTCTTTCACCTTTATTTATTTATTTAAAGAGAAATGTGCATCGAAACTTATTTATTTTGGGGTGGAAGAGGGATCCCAACTTATTGAGAGCAGAAGAGGTTGTTCCTTTAGAGAAGCATATAAAGACCTCTGATTTAGGTTTTCTCGTTTAGATTTTTCCCTTCTCCATTTCTACTAGTTGGATAATCTTGAAAACTATATAGCAGAAAACTAAGTATAGGCATGAGGTTCCTAGATTGGACACAGGTTCGTGGTTGGACCAAAGCTCTCCTTATGGATGGATCATATTTTTCGTCAAAAATTCATTGGCCAAAAGATACAACCAATTACAGGGATGACGGATAGAATACTAGCTAAGCGCTAGAGTGTCACACAAATATTTGGACTTCAACCACACACACTAGGAAGCCAAAAAGAAGTAAGGCACAACACTTAGTTGCACGATGAAAGCTAAAAGGAAAACTCAACAAAGGAGATAACAAAGCAAAAAGAAAGAAAACACAGAACCAAGAGACAAACTCAAAAGACAAGAGGACAAAATGACTAAGCAAACATTATGTAGAATGAGAATAAGAAAACCGGGATAAACTACAAGGAACGAGTGTAAGATGAGTGCAGGGAAAGAAAACTAAGATGTAGCTAATCCTACCCTATGCTAACGGCTAGAAGGTCAGCTTCACATAAAATGAAATTTCCAATGAATCCACCACGATTGTTCCCGACCTGCATCCACAAAGACAGGAACAATTAAAACAGATAAAAAGTGACGTGCAACATAAGATATAAAAACTTGAAAAACTTGCACAAGAAAAGGAAGGTCTTGCCTGTGGACAGAAAGATGTGTCACAACCACTACTTTCATCCAATTCACATGCTTACCTTTTTGATGAATACCATTTTTCAACAAACCTCAGAAGCTTCTTGCAGATATGTCTTCATCTACACTGAGCTCCTTGACAAGCGTGAGGAAAGATCGAAACTTGTTGTTTGCTACAGAGCTTTCCAGGTAAGATTTTTCCAGCCATTCGGCGATTAGATCGTAAAATTCATTATGGCCCTCTTGAAAACCTTCTGATCTTGGGCAAGATGAATTTTCAATTCAAGAAGTAGGATCACGATGGGAATCTTGTATGGGAAAATAGATCAGATCATTCTCAGCTGTCATGCCAAGACAATGAGGAGCTGCCATAACTATTAACGAAGGCTAAAGTACCTCACCTGCTTGACATAAATATGAATAGAGAGATATTGAACAGTGAAGACCAAAGGGTGTGAAACAACTGTCATTTGATGTACTGATGGGAAAATGATGAGTTGAATGACAGTCACCCAAGACAAAGAAATGATCAGATGAGCTAATTGAAATGTCAAATCCCCAGTTTGAAATGAACAAAGAAAAATCAATTTAAACAATCTTGCAAATATTCTGAACAATGGAACCAATTTACTTGCGAGCTAGATATGACAAACCACCTTCCTGCAGCTGGTGACCAGTTGTATAAGCATCATAGTCATCAAGAGAATTTAAAAAGGATGCTAGCACCCCGGATATGAAACCAGTTGAGGCATGGTGAATGAAGAAGAACTTGATTCGTGTGACAAATTGTGTATTCATTATCACGTAGGGAGAGTTCTGGTGTGATGAGAGGATAGGTTTGAAATATAATTTTCACAAGAAGACCGAGGGGCTAACCATTGAGGGAGAAATGTTATAAGTATGATTCTTTCAGGCAAAGACAGTCCTTGAGATGATCAACTTCACAATTCCATGACTTTATGAGAGAGGGACTTTCCCAACCCGAGTTTGATGTGAGAGATTTACATGAAAACGAATGAACTGTGACATATTCTTGAATTCGCTCAAAAGTAAAATCTTGTAAATTTGAAATATTACACTCGAAATACCAAACATTTTTCACGCAGAAATCCACATCGAGTGAAACCATGCAAATAAATGAATTATGCAAGAGAAACCAGATCTGATTTAGTTTGGGAGGCTTACAGAGTCACGAGATCCTGACATAACCATCAACAGATGTTGAAGTGCCTCGACTCCTTAGCAAGTCCTGAAACTTTTCAAGATTGTAGAATTATAGTTTGAAGCTTGAACCAGATCATGCATGGTTCGAGGATAACTGTTGTTGCTGATTTCAAAACTACTCACCGGATGGCAACCTTCTTTGTCACAGGTTTCACCGGAATTTTTAGCTTCAACAATCATATTACTTAATTGGAGAGGCTCTTTTGATAGCACATTCAAAGATAAATGAATTGGTGAGATCTCATGAGCAAGCTGATTTGAAGAGTTGTCTTCATGCAAAAGAAGAGATGATGAGGGGTGGAAAGAGTTCTCTTTGTTTTGATTGTTTTTAGTTTCATCATGGACAATCTCACTGCCTTGTGTCAGTCGAGGGGATAACTCATTGGATGAAGAACTAAAGAAAATGGAGTCTCTTCATCACTAATGCATGTGTTGTGAATGGAAGGACACAAAGGATAGTGAGGTGAAGGGGAAGTTTCGATATGAACATCTTCTTTGATCGAAGCATATTCTAGATCTAAATCAAAATCTTCATGAGGAACCGAAAGATCATATGATGTGCTTTGGCATTCATTACGACATACATAAATAGAGTTATCATCATTGGGATGATTACTACCCAAGGCTGGGGGTTGATCGAAAGAATTGATTGTATTGGGGTTTCCATCGAGATTAGCAGATTGAGAGTCATTCAAGAATTGAAACTCATTGTTTTGAAATGGAAGATTTCGAAACAGAGAGAAAGTACCCTCACCTTTTTTCTCCTTTACTTGTGTAATGTGGCTACCTTGTACTTGATCATAATTTGAACCAACAGCTTCAGAATCAAGAGAATGTGAAGAACTAGTTGGTGAAGCAAATTGATCAAGCGAGTTATGGTACAAAGAGTCATGACGCGAATAAGATAGAGGATAACAAATCTGGATCATCCTTGAGATTAGAGTTGAGAACAATGACATCCTTATGTGGAATGGAGTGAGTCTTCATTGTAGGATTTATGAGTCATTCTGGAATTTCCCCCATTGAAGCGGGAGAAGAATGAGAAGATGGGCTGGATATTTGATTTGCAAATTTCCTAGTTTTACAATCACCACAAGGAGGCACCCACATTGGGACTAAAAAAGGAGGAGGAGAAGGAATGAAAGGGGTAGTGATCTCCTCCTCTGCGATATGAGGTGCCTCATGATTCATAAGACTTGGGGAAGAATTGAAAATAGGAGGTTCAGGCTCACCGTATAAGGAGACATGAACCAAGCGCTTAAACTCTTGGATCAAGAAATGCAAGTTCAAATATTTTTCAGGAATTTCACAGCAAAGGTGAAGGAACTGATCAACAAAATCCTCAACTAATTCATCAGGCTCCATTATTAAATGACAAATTATTTTACAGACATCTTGGTGGTTATACTTCCTGAAATATTTATGTGGCATCTTTTCAAGTTGTGTGTATGAATGGATAGAGGCAATGGGTAATGTATGACACCATTGACTAACACGACCTTCGAATGTGAGGGTGAGTAATCTAGTGATGAAATATTCAGAACATATTCTGTGACAAACACAAAGACCGATAAATCGAGCTAGATGTTCATGAAAAGTTGATTCACCCTCACCATCGAACTTTAATTGGGACAGGTCATGAATAAATTTGGCAGGGATGATACAATTAAGATCTTTAGAAAAACATCACGGGATTATAATTTGGGGAAGAGCCATTTTAAATAAGAGATTCAAACTAGACTCTATGGACATAACCTGTTGTTTGGCCCTCCTTCTAGCACCAGAAATATTGATGGTGTTGGATTCGTCAACGTTTAGGGGATCTCCCCGATATGAGGTCCCAAATATACCTCACACCGTTTGGTGTAGGAGTCCCATCTGGTATGATGGCCTGATTGCCATATACTTAGAGATTTACCTCAGCTCTAACTTTTAGCACATGAGAGTGTTGCAATGGTACCTTCGAAAAGCAAGGTGAGTGTGCAACGTAATTGTGTCTAGGTTATCTTACTGCAAAAGGAGGGGGGGGGGAAGTGATCCTATAAGTGAGAGGTAATAGTACCACCCAGGAAGAGACACACGTGAACCAGGAAGTTCTATCCAACATCCAACAGAATAGTCCACATTGGATGTGGTAGTCGTTAAAACCAAAGAACAAGGAAAGGTTCATCTACCATCCAATAGAATAGTTCACAACAGATGTGACATTCGTTGTAACCAATGAGTGGGGGAAAGGTCTGTCTATTATCCTATGGAGTAATCCACAAGGATGAGACAACAATGACAACCATAACAACACATTCCCAATAAGGTAAGCACTAAAACAACCAAAATAGTTCAACTATCTTAGTACATGTGAAACAAACATGAAATATAAATGCTCACAGAATAGTCTTACAAACATCCATAAGTCATGCATGGAAAAGTGTTGGCCTGAGAAGGCTTCTGTATTAAGAAAAAGTTCCAAGACACATATTTACATCATACATCACTAGCCCCAGTAGTGGGACATTGGAGCCACTCCTTGCTCCTCAAAGAACTGACTGAAACTCTCTATGCTTTGCGGGAGGAGCCAAGGTGAAAAGTCCTTTGCTCATATAATTAGGGGGTATATATAAACAAAGGTGATGCTTCCTGTTGTGACTCTTTGACTACCCTCATGACTGTTCGACTTCCTATGAATTTTCAACTTACATGACTCTTCATATTCTTGTGTGTCCGTTGGACTTTCACTTTACAATACATTTTCTTTACAACATGGCCCACACTAGTGATGTGGCATGTGAAAATCGTGACATGACTTGACATGACACTACTGACTTGGATTGGCTTTTTGAGGTGGCAATGTAAACCCATTGTTGCTGCTAAGTGATAAATGTGTTCTTGGTTGTGCTTTCTCTTCTTCTCCGCATAGCTTGATGATGAGGGGTCTTCAATGATCTTTGGTCTTGAGAGGTGGTTGCATACATGTGCTCCTCTTTCTTTCTCTTTATAGGTTTCTTCATCCATCTAGCTATAAGTGTAAAGCAATTTTCCTCCTTCTTCTCCTTCTTCGTCATCTCGCCATGATATAACAGTGTACTTGTTCCTAAAATTCACTCATGACGGGACGACATCAATCCAAAAAATCCTTAGTCTAATATGGTACATTATCATCCATGGACTGAGCTTGGAACAAGTCATAGGCTGGGAGACAGGGCTCAGTGACTGTGAATTTCTCAGTTTTAGTTGGCAGGGAGAGAGCTTGATCACTAAGACTACGTAGAGTGCAGCTCAGACTTGACTAAGGAACTTTTGAGCACAATCCTCATTGAGAAGAAAAATTGCGCAATGGCCATTGGGAGACAGGATTGCACAATTCAAGTCAGAAGTGGTTGGTGAAAGGTGAGGCCAAGGGAGGTTAGTTCTGTGCAATTTTTAGAGGCAAGGAGGACTGGGCAGTAGAGAGGCCTGGAAGACAAAATTGTGCAGTTCTTGAGGATAGTGAGCTCCAGTTGAAGGAGGACACTAGGGGGCACCTATGCATAGTTCTGGAGGCCAAGGGAGGTTGGGCTCTCTGCACACTGTGAGATTCCAACATGCAAGGGAAAATATTGAGGACAACAAGTGCGAAATGCGCAATTCAGGTCAGGCTGGGAGGAGTTACTTCACAATTATGGGGATGAAGGGAGGCTTCTTAGCTTTGGAATTTTGTAGTGCAACTGTCCTGGGGGACAATGGCTACGCATTGCGTAGTTCTAGGCAGTGAGGTTGCATCACTGAGGGCTGAGATTACATAGTTCAGTCGTGGTCTGGTGAAACTGAGTTTCTCGGTCCGAAGGATTTTCGGGGAAATGGCTAATTGCGAGTGGAAAGTGAACTTATGAGTGTTAACGGGAAAAATGTCTATTCGGAACGACCCTATCCTACTAAGGTGTGACAGTGACGTTAGAAACAAACAGAGAAAACTACTCTCGTATTCTTCTTTATGAACTATAAACGAAGAGGAATAGGATGAACCAACCTGTGTCTTGCGCTAGTCCTTTGATCCAATCTCTCTCCTCTTTGACAGCTTCCAGCTATCTGCTCCCTTACTTGCCCAGCTTCACCAAGTTCCTGTAAGATCACAGAAGAAGAAAACTACACAAAGACATGGATTTATATTCATAAATAGCTTAGGATCAGATTTAAGCTAAACATACAAATGTAACAAACATCAATGATACACAAGCATGTAGGAGAAACTCAAATAGTTTTATTGATATAACAAGAAGATCCAGAAGGAGTTACAACCGATGATTCCTGATCCAGCATCAACCTCCCAGCAAAGAAGCCCCTCTTCACCTCCAACAAAGCATAAATCACCCAATACTCTGATATCTATCTCAAAACCAACAGCAATTCTCTGCAATGTACAAAATTCCAGCCTCCGGATCTCTGGGATGAGGGACCCATATATAGATGTATGCAAAGAGGATGAGTCAGCTTATGATTTGACTAGTGTCTTCTCTCTGTCAGTTCTTGCTTCCACCTGGAGACTGAGAGCCTCTTACTCATCCTTGGTCGAACTCAGTGAGGCAAGTGTCATTGGAGAAGATTCTGGAAGCTTCCATTGTCTTTCCACCTCGCCGAATGGCACTGCCATTTGTCATTTCCCGCTCAACGCACCCTGGTAGTGCATTTAGGTGCGTTGCAACACACCTAGCTAGTGTATTTGGGTGCTATGCAACGCAGCTAACTAGTGGAGCAGCTGAAATGATCCCGATTTGACTGATTCTGAGCAGTTTCTGGTGGAGAACTTCTGGGAGAAGCTGTAATTTGTTGACCTTGTTCCTTTAGGGGTCGGAACAACACTTTTAGGGACTTAGGATCCCTTGGTTTATGGACATTTCATGCTTAGAGCTGTAAGGCACAAAAATGTCTATAACAGTTGCCCCCTAAAGTATGAGGCCGTTTATCGGGTGAAATGCTTTATTAGGAGGATCCGAAGTTCTTTCAATGCTGGGAGGAGACCTGTAATAAGATACAATACAATACATTATCTTCATACTATTTTCATGATCTAGCTGAGGCGGGCATTCCCATGCTCAGCTTTATAAATTCATTTTCATGTACATAGGACAGACAATCGTCTGATGGTAGACTGATGATTCTGATAGAGCCATCATCCTTTTGGTAGGATGATTATCTGTGCTGCAATGCTGTACATTTCAATGTCTTTATTTTCCTGAATATATATCGCATCCCGGATGGATGAAACTAGATCCGGGGTCTTCAATCTCGTCCGATCTTCACTCGAAGTACAAGTCGATCCATGTGAGAAATATTCTGAAGTCGAACATGGAAAGACATCGCTTGATTACCAGTCAATGATGTAAACTGTTAACAAGCGCGAGAGGAATCACCGATAATGATAATGACCCTCAAGGTACTACAGTACAATTCACGTGGTGTGAATAAAGGACTTGGCATCGAACACCACGCAAAATCTTTCGGTCGAAGGTCATTGATGTATACCTGTCACCGGAAGTGAGAAACTTGCCATTGAGGCATGCAAGCTTCAAAGTACCGAATGGGGTGTTCCTAGATCAACCTATTGGATAATGAGCTGATGTCCACAAGAAGCGATCTGTCAAAGGAGGGCCTTAATGAATCCCACATCAATGACACGGAACGGAGAAAATGATTTTGATGGAGGTGAAAACGATCTGATGATATATGGTTCAGGATGGCGGTCATGAAAGAATGAAGTATAATGTATGGTAGTGGATGGGACACAGGTGACTTCTCTGGATGACTTCTCTTGAACATGTCGGCGACACTTATGTGATGAATTGGTAGCATTTACCCCAAATGTGGATGGTATGGCATGACCATGGTGATGTGACCGGTGAATGAAACAACCCAACCCGACTCGGACACGGAGTGGAAGTGTCATGTTCAAGAGCGACTTGCTACCAATAAAGGTTCTTTGAGTTTTCTTCCCAAATTTTCCCCAGTCATTGCTGACCAGTACCTCTTTATTTTTGTCAAGCTTGAGGAGGATAACATATGCTTGTTCTATAATTATCCCTTCGGGCAAACCCATCGCTATGTTTTAACGAGCCTAGCGATAGTGAAACTCGTTCTCGTCTAAAGACAAGTTTGTCGCTATTAATCTTTTTAACGAGTTCAACGACAAAGATAACTCGGTCCTTTTCATTTTTAGAGAGTCTGAAAAGGTACGTAAAGGTAACTCCAAAATTCCTTTTTCGTCATCTAATCCCTTAAGTCCGAAAAAGTATAAAACAATACAAAAGGGATGAATTTTCGATAGTTTTAACGAGCCGAACAAACAAGCGCTCGATCTTTTTGTGCAATAATCAGTCAGGTCCAAAAAGATTAAAATCTAGAGGAGGGATAGCACTTCCGGTCGCTTTAACGAGCTGGAAGGCCAAAACTCGGCAATATTTTCATATTTTACGAGTCAGTTGAAAAGAGCTTAAAGAAGACTCATCTTTTGAGGAACGAGTGATAAAATGGGTAGCAGCTGATTCTAGGTAAGGTTTGGAATTTTCCAATCACGACAGTGTCACAAGGATGGCTAGTGAAATCACTCTTCGCAGCTGTTCCTCAAAATGGGTAAACAATCAAATGGAGGTGAATGATCGGTCAATGAAAAAGTGGAGGTGATGGTGCAAACACGACCAAGGCTTTTATGGCTGAAATGTTACATTCACGGTGGTTATTTACCGGGGAATAGTTTATTTTTTAACGAGCTTAAACGCGGGTGGAAACATTTGCTCATGTCTTATGTTTATTTTTTAACGAGCTTGAACTATGTGCTAAAACTGCTCGATTAATCCAGTCTTATGATAAGAAATTCTCATATAAAAATGGCAATTTTTAGATTTTTTCCCCACATCCTTTCTTTATGCAAGTTAGGTGACGACTAATCCTATGAGTTTAAAGGGTTAGAAGTCCTAAAAATTTAAAAAATAAATAGCCGCCCCTCGCTTGCACTTCGAAAGGTTTGCATGCCCCCAGGTATAAAATATGGTTTCAAGGTTACCCCTCAATTTGCAGACAAAACATTTGTTCTATCAGGAAAGGCCTACCTCTTACAGGTTACCCAAAGATTGTTCTATTCGCGGTGCAAACAAAACACTTCTTCGGCGATGTCTACCGAGATAAACAAAGGTGAGCGACGACGCCCGCCAACTCACATAACTTTGACAAGAGAATCTTATTCTAGAATAACCCCTCTTCCACTAACGGACGGGGTACAGACTAGTCATATTCTCCCGCAGAAACCTACCCTATACCCGAAGTTTTCCTGCCGAAGCAGACCAGGACGCATGCCCCCTGGGTTTCAGTCATATCCCTCCAAATTACTCGCGCTCATCGGGAGGACGGACCGGGGATTGAGACATTTCTTGCGTGAAGAGACCATTTAGGGATGGTATATGACTATTTGCTATGCGTGATCCGGGAAATGAAAGCTGGTCCACGAGCTTGACCACTCTTCCTTCGTGCAGAAAACACATTACTCTAAAGAGTGAGGAGACGATGGCTCCCATGCAATAAATATAGTCTCGTCCAAGGAGTAGATTATAATCCAAGGGTCCTTGAACTACCATTACGTTCATGCGAACTGTCTTCCTTCTCAATGTTATGGGCACATCGGGAAGGATCCCTAAAGGTCGACTGGTTCCTTTATCAAAGCCTGTCAGATTTCTCATCTCAGGCAAAAGCGATGGCGAACCAAGCGCTTTCCAAGCAGTAGAGGAAAGGATACTCACAGAAGCCCCCTCATCTATGATGGTACCAGCCATGACCATTCTATATATTTGAACGATAATTCAGAATGGTATGCTTGCTGGTAAACGGGGTCTGCCTAGTTGATTCCAGTCGAAGGAGACAACTAGGTTGCTTGGAGGTGGGACCGAGTAGACGGCCGGGTATGGCTCTGACGAACTTCCCTCCTGCGGTAAGGGAATGGGTAGATTGCCCCCATGTTCGTCGGAGTCTGTGTTGATGAAGAGAATCTGGATGGTGTCATCCTTGTTCTCTTCAGTGACTGTATCATCTGAAGATAAAACCTTTGAAGGCAAGACCGGGTCAACTGCCGCCTCGACCTTTTGACTTTCGTCTGGTATGGATTCAGTTGGTTTATCTTCAATGATAGGCGCTTCAGCCGACCACTTGAGCGGGCCAGCTGGATTCTCAACTAGCGACAGACTCGGCAAGAGTTTTTTATATCCAGGAGGAAGTCGTAACGGTGAAACCGGATGATCATCCAAAACTCTTTTAGCTTCGTCTAAGAAGGGACAACGGTGGATGGCATGACTGCCTTCGCACAGTTTACAAGGAAATTTAGCTTTCCCTTTTTGTCCTGGGGCTTCACTTTCACTAGTTGACGGTGTACTTTCAACATGATCACCAGAGGTTGACGACACCAGATTGTGCAAACGAGGAGACCAGTCCCTTAGTATCCGGGGGATGCAAGGACAATCTCTGTGAAAGTGGTCTCCTTTGCAAATGACACATGGCGATTTAGGCCTGGTCGGTGCAGTGTGTGGATTTTCGTTAGACGACACTCATTTTCCCCCATTCACCTTTGGCTCCTTCTTCTTCTTTTCCTTCTTCTCCTTAGGAACTTGACTTTTGGCTTTGCCAGCCCCATCAAGCGAAGAGGAAGGAGGAGAGGAAGAATTAGAGGAAGTAGAAGGTTGGTGGGAAACTCTGGACTCGTGTAATTGCTGATTCGATTGTTCAGGAATAGTGGTGTTCTGAACGACATTGGTTGAGAAGAGCCATACCGGCAAGCCAATTGTCAGTCCTGGAAGCGACAATGTGGCCATATGGAGTGCACCAACATCTCCCCAAGAGGAGAAGGGACTAGGATTTCCACCAAGGGGAATTCCTTGGTTGGTAGACTCCATTTTCTCAACCTAAGATTAACATAGGAAAGGGGTAACGAATATTCCATTTAAAATAAATTTTAAGACGCTTTGACACAACTCGTTTTTTCAGTTTTTAAGAGTCGAGAAAAAACAAAAGATGACTCTAGTCTCCTTCGATTTTTAATGAGCCTGAAGTGACAAGTGCTTAGATGGACCTTTTCCGTTAAGGAGTCTGAAAAGGAATGAAAGGGACTGCTCTAGAGATCTAGGTAGAGGGAGTACCAAACCAATCGCAAAACCGCAGAATACTTTTTACGGTACGACAGTCAATCTTCCCGAATGCTGTGTTCGGTGCATTGCGATCAGTAGGGCGGCCGACACGGCTTCCTATGGATAAAAGGTTTTAAGCCTATAGGGGTCTCCCAATATATACTCGACGGTACGTGGGAGCACAAGTCCGTACTGGCACTTATCGTCTCAAAGTGGAGGAATCACCCAACCATCAGTGAGGACAACAGTTACCAGGCTTTACGACGCCGGAATACGTCTCTAGCCTAGACCTCTAAATGTTGTGCGTTAAGTTCCAAAGCGTTGTTAGATTCATTGAATTTATTTTAAGTTGATCTTTCTTATGAAGTTTGCCTTTTGGGTTCACCACGAGATGTAGATTTAATTCCTAAAATGCAATATAAAGATGATAAGCAAACTTTTATCTCTTTTCAACAATGAAAATCCTAGCTACAAGGGGAAAAGAAAGACACAATCTTTTCACAAAGAGCAAAGAGCACACTGTAAATGCACTTTCCTAAATCAAGCCAAACAGACTGCAAATATGCAAATGCACATTTGCATGTATTTGTTTTTCACTTTCTTAATATTGATGCCTAAAAAGAAAGTTGATGTACAAATCTGAATTTGCTTTCAAGTGACAAACACAAACAAGCTTCTTTTCGAAATCAAAAGGTAGAGATGATTACGACACTTTATGATTTTGAAATAAATACTCGTTTCGACACTAGAAAGTTACAAATTCAAACCAAAGGCAAAAGTAAAAGCATAATCGACTGTCAACAACAAATAAACTTTCTCCTAAGATCAAAATCGACACTTGCGACAGATCTAAATCAAAGGACGACAGTATGACTATTCTACTTTTGCAATGGAAAACTGTAAATGACGTAACAAACACACAAAAACATCTACAGTCTTTTTGTACAAAGGAGGCGGAATTACGGCAAAGAAAAGGGGTTTTTAAACAGACACATACACTGATCACAGGCTGTAAAAATCAGAGACAAAACTAAAAAAATGAAGCAAAGAACCTCAGCTGCACAAGGCTAGGCTGATCAGCGCACCTGTTACACAGAGAAACTGCATTGCAGCGCAGGTAGCCCTCTCGGGAAGTGCGTTGAAATGCAGAACCTCTTCACAGAGCCTGCGTTGGGGCAGAAACGAGAATTCTATCCGGGTTCTGGGTCACGGTTTGCAGTTTAATCTATGGTTTTTGGCCGAGTAAAAGCAATCAGTAATGCACAATCAGAGGGTAGATTTAAAGAAGGTCTAAGAGCTATCACAAAGGGCAATCAGATCATTTATGAATCATCTGTTCAAATCATAAATAGATCCAGTGAATGGATTGAAGTAGCAGATGTCTACTTTGCATTTGTTAATGGCAAATGCAGTTCGATTGCTACTTCTAAGTTTATGAAACAAACAACAAGAGAAACACAAACAAACTAACTAGACAATCTTCCCCAGCGGAGTCACCATTTTGTTAACGGGAAAAGTGTCTATTCGGAACGACCCTATCCCACTAAGGTGTGACAGTGACCTTAGAAACAAACAGAGAAAACTACTTTCGTATTCTTCTTTATGAACTATAAACGAAGAGGAATAGGATGAACCAACCTGTGTCTTGCGCTAGTCCTTTGATCCAATCTCTCTCCTCTTTGACAGCTTCCAGCTATCTGCTCCCTTACTTGCCCAGCTTCACCAAGTTCCTGTAAGATCACAGAAGAAGAAAACTACACAAAGACATGGATTTATATTCATAAATAGCTTAGGATCAGATTTAAGCTAAACATACAAATGTAACAAACATCAATGATACACAAGCATGTAGGAGAAACTCAAATAGTTTTATTGATATAACAAGAAGATCCAGAAGGAGTTACAACCGATGATTCCTGATCCAGCATCAACCTCCCAGCAAAGAAGCCCCTCTTCACCTCCAACAAAGCATAAATCACCCAATACTCTGATATCTATCTCAAAACCAACAACAATTCTCTGCAATGTACAAAATTCCAGCCTCCGGATCTCTGGGATGAGGGATCCATATATAGATGTATGCAAAGAGGATGAGTCAGCTTATGATTTGACTAGTGTCTTCTCTCTGTCAGTTCTTGCTTCCACTTGGAGACTGAGATCCTCTTACTCATCCTTGGTCGAACTCAGTGAGGCAAGTGTCATTGGAGAATATTCTGGAAGCTTCCATTGTATTTTCACCTCGCGGAATAGCACTGCCATTTGTCATTTCCCACTCAACGCACCCTGGTAGTGCATTTAGGTGCGTTGCAACGCACCTAGCTAGTGTATTTGGGTGCTATGCAACGCAGCTAGCTAGTGGAGCAGCTGAAATGATCCTGATTTGACTGATTCTGAGCAGTTTCTGGTGGAGAACTTCTGGGAGAAGCTGTAATTTGTTGACCTTGTTCCTTTAGGGGTCGGAACAACACTTTTAGGGACTTAGGATCCCTTGGTTTATGGACATTTCATGCTTAGAGCTGTAAGGCACAAAAATGTCTATAACAGTGAGGAACTTGAAATTGTGATCACACACTTAGCATACTTCGATGACATGATAACATAGACCACCAGAACAACAATATAAAGCATTACCCTCTGTGAAACTATCCTAAAACGAAAAGCGACAAGTGCGACACTTGAGATGGACTTAGGATGACCGTGACGACACTTGTGCGATAGTGCTCAAGACGTTGTGTATGAGTGCGAGAGGTGTTAACATGGCTAGGAAAACTCGTATACACGAAGATCAACATTCGAGGTTACCAGAAAGGTTCACAAACATGAGATAACAACCAAACATGCCACAAGATGACCATTGATCCAACAAGCAAAAGGGAGCAAGGCACTTAAAGGAAACACATGGAATGAATTTCAGTGCTTGCAACCATGCATGTCATTGAAGACATAACTATATGACAATGACAATAAATCCTTCATGCTACACTAAGAGGTGTATTTCAAAAGATGTGCTTTGTTTTCCATACCTACCCTCCAAAGGGTTATGCATTAGACACATTTTTCATGTAGTCCTAATCTTCTGTCATACCTCGGGTTCCTTAGTCTTCTTATATGATAACTATCTTTTCTACTCACCTCCTTGAGTGTCATCTAGTATGTCCTCCTTCTTTATCACCTCCTTCATCATCTTGTCATAGTGTAGTAGAAATCCTGTATTTGTGATCCACTCGTGACAAGATGACATCAGTATGATAAACCCCTAGTCTAAGACACTGCACTTAGGTTCATAAGATGGGTCAGGACTGAGCGATAGTCCAAGGGAGAAGGTCTAGTGACTGTATAATTATGTAGTTCAAGTAGCCAAGGGTCAATCTTGATCATTTAGACATCGTAATGCACATCTTAGGCCAGACTAAGGGGAATTTCTACCCAGTCCTCACTTAGGGAAGGAAAAGTGCAGTGGCCACCGAGGGACAAAATTGTGCAGTTTAAGTAGGCAATGGCAGCTATGGGATAAGGTCCTAAGAGGACACATCTACGCAGTTTCAGGATGCAAAGTGGACTGGCAGCTGAGATGCTTGAGGGAAAAATCTGCGTAGTTTCCAAAGACAATGGGTTCTAGCTGAGCGAATGACACTCGAGGGAGAATTTGCGTAGTTTTGGATGCCAAGGGAGGTTTGAATTCCTATGCATTTCATAGTCCTTGTAGGCAAGGAGAAGGTTTGAGGGTTGCAGATGCGAAGTGTGCAGTTCAGGAAAGCTGGATGAGGGTAGGCTGTTACGAATACTATGGAATTTGGATAAGTGTGGGATTAGTGGAACCAATGTGAAAAATGATAGAAATTGACTAGGATTACACAATTAAACCGTTAGTGACACAACATAGACTATCTAGAACATATTAAAACATACTTCACTTAATGCAACAACCTCTGTGGCAGCTTACGACAAGTGCGACTCCAATAATAGACTTTGTGAGGATAAAGGTGACACTTGTGAAATAGTGTGCGAAACTTTGGAAATGAGTGTGAAACATGTATATATGATGAGAACAACTCATTCTCACAAAGATTTCCGCTTGAAGCAAAACAAACTTCCCTTTCCATGACAAGCGATAACCCCCATGCCCGAAGATGAGACATGCTATATAAAGATGAAAGTGCGAACGACTCTTAATATTTAGGAAGGGAGATTGAAATCATGAGATTACCGATAAGTTACTAAGGAAAGATTGATCATAAGATCCATAATAGGCTCCAAAATTCAAATGTAGGCCAAAATTTTGGAGGGTGTTGCAGTGGCTACAACATGTGGCTCATTTTTTGGCAGTCAAATCCACCAATTTATCAAGTGAGGTGATTCAAATTTTCATAAAGGATATTTTGAGGTTGCATGGAGTTCCAAATAAACTTTTATTAGATAGAGATTCTAAGTTTAATTCAAGGTTAAGAAGGAACTATTGCAGGCTTGGGGAAAAACTGACATTTAGTACAACGTATCATCCACAAATGAATGGGAAAATAGAGAGGACAAATAGAATCCTTGAGGACATGTTGAGGATGTTATTTATGCACCACCCCAAGAAGTGGGAAGAGTATCTTCCACTTGTATAATTTGCATACAACAATGGGCACCAATAATCTCTAAAGATGAGCCCATTTGAGGCACTTTATGGGAAGAGTTACAATACTCCTATGAGCTGGAGTGATCTAGTGAGCAGAGTCCTCATTGGTCCCGATATGTTAAAAGACATGGGACAACAAATGCAAACCATCAGGTAAAATTTAAAGGTGCACATGAAAGGAAGAAAAGCTATGCAGATTAGTAGAGGGTGCACAAAGAGTTCCAAGTTGGGGAGAATGTTGACTTGAGAATTAGACCCATGACAAGTTCCTTGAAGATTGGGTCATGTGCCAAGTTGGTACCATAGTTTTGTGGGCCTTTTGAGATGCTTTAAAGGATTGGGCCGATGGCCTATATATTAGCCTTATCTCCATCGGTGAAAGTCCATGATATTTTCCATGTTTCACTGCTTAAAAGATATGTACAAAGTGTTGATTTGTGATTGATTAGTCTGTGTTACAGGTGGAACCAAAGGGAGAGTTCCAACTAAAACCTCTATGCATCCTAGATTAGAGGCAACTCATGCTCTAGAATTGAGTGATAGAGCAATTCAAGGTGCAGTGGAGGCAATTTGGACCCATTAAGGCCACATGAGAAATGGATAACCTGGTGCAGGAAACATATCCTTTCTTATTTGTTGAGTAAAGAAGATTATAAATACATTGTAAATGTTTTACAAAACATTGTGTATAAATCTCTATATCAATTGTGTTTGTTTTTTATGTTTATTGAACACTAAGGATAGTGTTCCTCCTCCTCAAGGGGGAGGGGACCGTGACAACTCCTAGTTACTACTTTCCCTAATGTAAGTAATTATAAGCAATTTAAATGGATGAGAGAGGGAAAAAATTCCATTACTTAAGGAAGGAGTTTGATTGAGGGAATTGTTGTTTTAAATATCAGTCCTGGTTGGTTGAGTGCGATGGCTATACAATAAATTAATTGAAAGAGGAAGGATTTGTCCAAGTGTCATTTGGATCCAATAACAAGCAAGGAAGACAACAAAGCATTAAAGGGTGTCATGGGTTGCGTTGTCAGTTTTTGACTACTCTGCAAATTGTGGAGAGAAAAGTCAGTTAGTTTGTTTTAGGGGAGAACATTCGTCATTGATTCATACATGCACACTCACTCACGCACAAGAGGAGGCATTTGCGGAGAACACAATGTTTATAATTTTTGTGTAAGAACACAAAGCAGAGAGGGAAATAAGGTTATCTCTATCATTGAATCAAATCATGGAAAAAGGGGCATCAATTGAGGAACCCTTTAAGGGAAGCTTGCTGGGTGGTTTGTTTTAGCCAACACAACTTACCTATAAGGATGAAGAAAACACTAGGAGTTTGTGGATTGATGAACCTATTGGACTAGGAAGAATCACTTAGGTGTCTGTGAGGGTTGAAGAACCACCATGAGTTTCCTCGGGGTTGAATATTTGGTGCTTGAATCACTTATGAACCACATGGAGAAGTGCCTTATTTAACCCATTAACAAATTTACCTCTAAAAAAACTTCTTTATAGTAGACTCTCTTCCCCTGAAAGTGAGCTAGACTTTATATTGTGAAATGCTGGAATGATTGTGAATATGCTTGAACAATGTTAGTTATAATGAACGTAGTTGGGGATGAAGGCAACATGGCCTTGTGACATCTTGTTTATATTGTCTTGGATGGTTTGAAGCACTCAGATGCACCCCACCTAAAGCTTTGGAATCATTCTCAGGGGTGACAGTTGCAAGTAAGGCTTGGTTGCAACTATCTATGGTAGTGTGGATATTTGTAGTCATGATCTCAGTTTCAAGTGTTACACAATATTTTGTCACACCTCCTATTCACTTCATGTTCCATATCTCGAAGTGCCAAAATTTTGACAACTGTGAAGTGTATTCATCCTGAAACATCCCTGAAGAATGAAAGAAAAATTGGACTGAGTCAATTTTGGAGAAGGTTGACTGAAACCCTAAATTTTAGGACCAATGCTCTTTGCTCCATTGCCTGCCTGTGTTGATGACAGGTTGCAAATATTGGACCTAGGACTGACAGTGCAAGTTTTGATATGGAAAGTCGCGCTAAACCACTTATGGCATGTTTTCTCAAAATGGACGAGAAGCTTCATATGCTGGAATGTTGTTTGGTAGATATATGGTCAAGCTCTACCATTTGGAGCTCTTGATCCTACCTTTAAGGAAATTTCCCTTGAGATGTGGACCTTCCTCCCTCTTCAGTGGATCTCTAACCCCCTCTCCCTTGCTATAAATCAAATCCCTTCCATCCCCAAATGGTTGGTCATTAATTGTCTGCATTCCTATGCTGAGATTATGCCTAAATGTTGCCCATCTAACTTGGAGAAGGAGTGCTTGAAGAGTCTTGGCTTGGACTTGGACATCCACCAAAAGGAGGTCTCCAACATCAAGGCATTGGTTATATGCTTCCATTTTTTATTCATTAATATATACATATGATGTTCACTTTCCATAAATGTGTAAATGTTTATGCATTTAGCTTAATACTCTTGGATATATTAAGTAGTTTATGTTTGATATATGCCATTTATGCTCTTGTATATTGTATTGTCTTTTGATATGTCTTGCAGGTACTCGGACGTAAAGAACAAGCAAGGAGCAGGCCTGGAAGCTAGGAGATCGAAGCTATCACCAAAGGATTGAGCAATTAGCAACAAAATGAGGTAGGTTTCTCCTTCTCTTTGTATTTTTAAACATAAGCTAGGAAAATTTGCATTAGTTTGTTCAGTTTGTTGTTAGACCCACTCATTTGGCTAGAGAGACCACCTCTGTTTGTAGAGGGGATTTATATTCACAACAAAATGGCGACATTTTTCACTTATATTTTAATATTTTTCCTCGAAATTGGTAATGTACGTTTTACTTGTGCAGTGACATCTCATAGAACATGGTGATGATGATTAATTATGACTGATTCAACGAGTTTTATTTTATCATTTTTTTAGACTCATAAAAAATATATGAAAAAGCGACCCCCTGGAGTCCTATTTAAGCTCTTTTTTGACTCTCGAAACATGAAAATATTTCTGAGTACTTGTCATTTCGAACTCATTAAAGTAAATGAAATGACGTCTACTTAGTATAAGTTTAACCCTTTTCCAGATTGAGATAGACTATTGTATGAAAAAGGAATACCTTAGTCGAACATGGCTAAGAGGTTCTCTTGATTATCATTTTCTACCTTTTCAGATTCAAGAGACAATTTAGGAAAAGGGACCTTTGGAATTTTCTTTTTCAAATTGTCTAAACATGAAAAATATGTCGAGTTTCACCTCCGTCAGACATGTTAAACTTAAACGACACAGGACTTGTTGTGATGACAAGATCAAGTTTCTCCTTCCTAGGACTCATTAAACTTATTGGGATGGATTCATTCGAAGGATGAACTTATATGGCGAGCATATGCTATCCCCTTTAAGCTTGCGATAAAAAATAATGTGGTACTCACTAGAAATAGTGGAGGAAAAATGAAAGAAAACATCTCTTGTATTTTGTAAAGGCAACATGTCACTCTTGAACATGACACTTATTTGTTGCTCGTGTCAGGTTTGGGATATCCTCACTTTATCACTGGACTTCCTAGGTTTGGGAAATCCATTTTTCCTCTCATCTGACTATGCTGCTTCATCATCATGACCTTTGATCCCATGTTGGGTCAAATGTTGCCAAACTCCGAAGTCATGTCGTCGATATGTTCAAGAGAAGTCCTATCTATAATTTTTATGCTTATACATTGTCTGACCTTTCTGCCACAGTCCTGAATCAAACTTACCTACTCTACCATATCTTTTGTTTTGTGTCAATGATATGGGATACATTATGGCCCTCCTTCGACGGATTGCTTACTATCGACTTCAGCACATTATCCAGGAAGATGATCTAGAAACTCCCTTCTAGTACCTTAGAGCTTGCATGATTCAATGACAACTTCTTCGAATTCGATGATAGGTTTACATCAATGGCCTACGATCGAATGAATCTTCAGGTGTTCAACTTCAACTTCATCATTCACACTTGTGGATTGTGTTGATTGTACCTTGAGAGCCATTGTCATTACTGGTGGTTTCTTGTGCTTGTTAACAATTTACATCATTGACTACTAATCAGGTGGTTTTCTATCATGTTTGACTTCGACACATCTATTCACATGCTAGAATTCATACATTGATCGAATCAGGACAGAGCTCAAGTCCCTGGATTCCATCTGATAAAATCCAGGTTGGGTGGAGTGGTGAGTTATTCATAATTGTCCAGATGATTATACAGATGGCTGCGACCATGCCATGGTTCCATATATATGATCCTTTCTATTCGAATGGTTGCATCCATACCGTTGATCCATGCACATGATCCATTTTATTTGGATGGCTGTGACCATGCCGTGGATTCATGTATTATTAGATCCCTATTCATGTATCATTAGGCATATCATAGATGTCATATATGTATATGTATATGCTTGATTTTTAGGTCTCCTGACGGTGTTTTTCCAGTCCATGCCTTGAATTGTAAAGCATTTCACCCCTCACTTATGGAAGGTTTTCTCAAAGTGGAGGAGAAACTTCGTATGTTGGAAACTTTGAGAAACAACGAGTTGGATGTTGTTGGGTAGAGATATGGTTGATCTCTCCCATTTGGAGCTCTTGATCCTACCTTTAAGGGACTCCCCCTTGAGATGTGGACCTTCCTCCCTCTTTAGTGGATGCCTAACTCCCTCTCCCTTCCTATAAATAAAATACCTTCCATCCCCAAATGGTTGGTCTTTGATTGTCTGCATTCCTATGCTGATATTATGCCTAAATGCTACCCATCTAACTTGGAGAGGGAGTGCTTGAAGAGTCTTGGCTTGGACTTGGACATCCACCAAAAGGAGGTCTCCAACATCAAGGCATTGGTTGTATGCTTCCCTTTTTGATTCATTAATATATACATCTGATGTTCACTTTCCATAAATGTGTAAATATTTATGCATTTAGCTTAATACTCTGTTATCTATTAAGTAGTTTATGTTTGATATATGCCATGTATGCTCTTGTATCTTTTATTGTATTTTGATCTCTCTTGCAGGTACTCAGATGTAAATAACAAGCAAGGAGCGAGCTTGGAAGCTAGGATATCGAAGCCATCACCAAAGGATTGACCGATTAACATCAAAGCGAGGTAGGTTTCTCCTTCTCTCTGTATTCTTAAACATAAGCTAGGAAAGTCTGCATTAGTTCATTCAGTTTGTTGCCAGACCCACTCATTGGGCTAGAGAGATTGCCTCTGTATGTAGAGGGGATTTATCTTCACAACATCCATATCTTCTAATTCATAAGATGAGTGAATTTTTTAGTCCTTATAATCTAAATGTTTGTAATATATATAAATTGCGTTGGCTACAAGCATGTAGTAATGTTTATTTGATGACCGACTGACATGTGGTTTATGCCTGAAAATTGAATCAGTTTGAATGTGATGATTGTAGCCCTGGTATAGTGTCAATATTGTGCTTGAATGTATGGATTATGCCTGCAATTCGATCTGGGAAGGAGGCTACCTGTTTATCTATGGAATGTTGATATCCTTGTAGCCTTTTATGGACCTATATGCTTTCTGGTTGCACTTATAAGTCTATTTATGCTTATTAGTCTCTCAAAAGAGACTTGTAGATATATGGAACGTGATTGAATTATTCCTATAAAACGTCAAGGATCAAAGGGATCGTAGACCCCTGAGAGGCTGACTGGACAAGTCCCCAGACTATGTTTTGAATTTCAACTATTGAAAATCTGAGAAGAGTAACTTTATGGCAATCTCAGGAGGGATAGCACCAATGCATGACTCTTACAACCTTAAGGGTGACAATCGAGTTTTGGCGTAACTCCAAACAATTACAAAATCACCTCATCCAATCCATTGTGGAGTTCCTTCATGAATGGTGTATAAGTTTAAACAAGAGAAAAACCTAAGATTATAACTTTGGATTTTTTAATTTCCCGCATTGTGACTTTACTATTGATTGAATTCTCGACAATAAAAACCTCAAGATTATGTTCCTAGACAGAGAAATTTCGGTCAAATGCTAAGCCCAGACTCTATCAAGTGTTGCAAATTTAGGAGAAAATACTCTCATGTGAAATGGATTAGAAACATGGTCAATCAAGTGGATTTGGAAGTTTAATATTTAAATAGTTGAGATCGTAAAGCTATATAACCTCATAAAGTAACCAAGGACAGAGGCCAGGAGGCCCCATCATGATTTCAAAAGGATGTTATTGCCAAGAATCGTTATTGCCGAGAATGATTGAGCTCAAACAGGTTTTCTCCAAGGAAATATATTGTCGAGAAAGGCTTACCATAGAGGAGGGTTTTCGTAGAGAGAGTTCCTTTCGAGATGACATGGTGGAAGTAGCCCAAGCACGAAATATTTTTGAGAAGTAGTTCTCACCAGGGAGGATTTGCATGAAAAGGAGTTTCCTTCGAGATATCAGAACTCAGATCTCGGAAGTTTCCAAAGTGCCACTCCACACAAAAGCTCCAAGATTGTTTTTCTTCGAGAAGAGTCTTGGGGTGATGTGGCTTCGGGAAACCATATCTATTTATGGGTATTACATGAATAGAGTGGGAGTACGGATGGATAGAAAACTTGTACATAGAATTATATGAGTGTCAGAAACCCAGTCACGAACAGATCAACAATTAATGTACTAACACCATGTGGCAGTGTTGGGATTGGTAGGTACAACCACGTGGGAATAGGTGGATGCCACATGGAAATTTGATGATGTGGACATGGGGACACAAGGATGCCATCTGGTAATTTGATGACATTGCATTAAAAAATTTAAGTGGCCATAACTTTCGATCCAGAGATCAGAGGAGGATGAAATTTATATCGCTAGAATCATCTCAACAAGGTGAACACATTTTAGGCATCTAGATGATGATTTAAGGAAGTTGAAAAGATCAAAATTTTTAGACTCCATTTTGATAACACTGCTTTGGATCTTAGGTCCACATAGTAACCACCGCCTTCTAACCTATGTTGTGGTGGGGATTAGGAGGGGGTGCATTATAATCAACACATAAATGCAAGACATTTTCTTCTGCCACTATATATAAGAGATGGGGCCTTGAAAGTCTTTTTTCAAGAAAATTTCCATGTAATAACCTTGCCCTTCAAACCAACTGTGTGAATATTTAGGAAAACATGGTGTTCCATACAAGATGAACACCTTCAGTAACCACTCACAAAACTAGATTAAATATCATATCACCAATATTTTTTTATGTAGTTAAAACTCTATCGAAGGGAAACAATCCACAATCCCAACCAATGTGGCCACTTGAGGCAATTTTATGGATAGAAAATAAAATTTCTATATAGGAGATTTTATCACAACCAATCATTAGTAATGATTCTCATTGCACTTAAATAGATATCATGGACCAATCATGTATTAAACCATGGACCAATATCCATGATCCAGGTGGATACTGGTGGCCACCCGCCTATTCCATTTAGACCTCCAGTCAGTTTCATCTGCTTCCTTGTTTATTTCAAGATTTACTATTTTTAGCATTTTTTCGGGTCTTGAATTTCCGGAACAATTTTGACCCCATAAAAGACTTTTTTTTGAGGTCCGCAGAAAGCTCGTAGGCATAGGTAGGGGATTTTTGAGGTTTGCAGAAAGCCCATAACCATAGGCAACCATTTTTTTGAGGTCCATAGAAATCCCATAGCCATAGATAGGGGTTTGTTGTGAATCCTGTAGTACTTAGAGAGAACTTTCCAACAAGGTATCGTACGCGCCAAACTGAGATAATATGACCAAGTTATGACTTCCGGGAAGTTGGCTACCCAACTAACCCCAACGGGGCCCACAAACTCTTGGTATTCCATCTCCTGGGGTAAGGGTTTTGCTTGTTTAGGGTTTTACCTTGTTGTTCAATAATAAATAGGTCCTTGAGCCTCATTGTAACACCGTTACGAGGCATGTATCTGCCACATCTCTTCTCAAAGATAAGCTACCATCACCCAAGCTAGTGTATTTCCATTCTGTTTGTAAGCATATCTAACTCTTTAGATATTAATGAAATGAAGTGTTATTTCTGCTGCATCTCTTTTTTATGGTTATATCTGTAATTTGTTGTGTTCCTGTTTAAGTTCAGATAAGTGGTATCCGAGTGGTCTACTCTTTCTCTATTTTTATTTGCATGTCCCCAATGAGGTTAGGGTATATGGAGTTAGGGCTCGATTTGGTTGAACCTTTGCAAGACCAACCTCACAAACCTTGATGGCCTCCTATAGCGAAAGAAAAGAAAGACGAGGGGGCAGGAGATCCTATCAAAATATTGCTCGAGGAAGCCTTCAAGTGACAAAGGAATGCAATGATGGATAGATTTGTCCAGATCCTTCGACGACTACCCATAGGTGACACATCTTCATCCAACAACCACTCTGGAGGCGCCACTCCTTTTAAGGTACAAGTTAACTTTGACATTCCCATATTTGAGGGCCAAATAGATGCAGATGCCGTAGATAAATGGTTGAATCTATTGGAAGGATATTTTTCAGTTCATGACTTTTACAATAAGAAAAAGATTACTTTTGCACTTCTCAAAGCTGCCCTACACATCAAGGAGTGGTGGGAAATGTACTGTGAACAAAAGGATGAGAGGGAATCCTCACTATTTTTAGCCTCACCCACTTGGGATTCTTTCTAAGATTCCATCAAGGAACAATATTACCTTGTCGGGAGCTACAAACATAAATATATAAAGTGGACCACGCTATGACAGGGAAGGGACCAAGATGTGTTGGAGTTCACAAATGTTTTCCATACCCTCCACACAAAATTGGGTATCAAGGATTTTGAGCAGCATTTGGTACTCAAGTACCATGAATGCTTGCACAATACATCCCGGACGAGATGGAGTTCTTGGACATCTCCTCGCTTGACACAACATACTAGTACGCTGTCAATATTGAGCATAATTTTAAACAGAAGAAGCGAGACTTTGGATCTACAAATCCGAAGCAAGGAAAAGGCACCCCTAAACCACAAAGCAAAGGCCAAAGCCAAGGTGAGGTAACCTAGGACAACCCACCGAAGCCGCAAGTAAAGAAAAACACCCCGAAGACAAAGAAGGACACGGGAAAATGGTGTGAGTTCCATAAGAGCACCACTCACAACACAAGTGAGTGTCAGGCCTAATAGGCACTGGTGGCCGAGTTGAAGGCTTTCGAATCAGACGCATGTTCTGACTTTGAGTCAGAACCTGATAAGGGGAATGATAAAGGGAAGTAGATCATTGACATGGAGCCTAGTGCCACTGTAGACACCACCAAGATCCAGAAGAATGAGCTTGAACATCAAGAGGAGGGGGAACATCTCTTCCACTCACAGATGTGGGTGAAGGGTTCTCCACTATAGTTCATTGTTAACAACGTGAGCTAAAAGAACCTTATTTCAGTAGAGGTCGTGAAGTGGCTGGGCCTACCAATGACAACACATCCACAACTGTACACCATAGGGTGGCTTCATTTGCCATCAATGCTGCCTTCCCTACAACATCAAGCCCTTCACAGATGAGGTACTGTGTGATGTTGCTCCTCTTGAAGTTTGTAATGTATTGTAGGACAACCATACTTGTGGAAATGACATGATGTATATGAGTCTAGACCTCGCTCTACGATTGTTACTTTGGGCAATAAGTTGTACATGATACCGGAGGTAGCCCCACCTACCGCCATCTCTTTGATCACTACAAAGTAATGCAGTAAGATCATTTCCTAGACCAGGAAATTTGTTTTCCTTATGATTCGACCTCAGGAAAAGAAGAAGGTTGTGGATACGACTTCCACATAGGGCTCCTCCACACAACAACAACAAATGGACAAGGTCGTGGAGGAGTTTCAAATTTTCATCTCCAGGATGCACTTTTATGCTACCTGGGACAGTGTGTCAAGATGATTTGGGAGGCACACTACAGTCGGGTCGCTAGACATTTCGGGGTAGGGAAAACAATGGTAGTACTATAGAAGTATTTTTATTGGCCAAACCTTGTCAGGATGTTGGGAGGTACATTAAATCCTACATTGCCTACACCATTTCCAAACCAACCATCAAGAAGCAAGGCCTATATATCCTCTTCCTACTCTTAGTTGACCTTGGGAATCCATCTCCATGGATTACATGTTCGACCTTATTCTTAGCACAACAACGACTAGTTTTTGTAGTCGTTGACATATTCTCTAAGATGACCATTATGGCACTGGACAAGAAGAGTATCACAACATAGGCCACTGTTAAAAGTACACTTCAGGATCCCACTGTCCATTGTCTTAGATTGAGACAACAAATTCTTGAGTGAATTTTGGTCAAGTCTCTAGTCGATGCTGGATACCAAACTTACTAAGTCCACGACTTTCCATCCCCAAACTGATGGCCAAACGAAGGTCGTCAATAGGATGATCAGACACATTCTATGTATGTACAAATTGAAGCATCCATGCACATGGGATGAAAGCCTCCCCTATGTCCAACATAACTACAACAAATATCTCCATAACTCAATGTGCCACAACCACTTTCAGGTAGGGTTGGGATTTCAACCATTATGTCCCATTGATGTGGCAATACCATTTGCAGATACTCAGGTAGATTTGACTCATGTCCAGTTCGAAGCTGACAGGGCTAGCAACTTCATTGAGTGCATTCAATACATCTGCCAACAGGTCCATGATATATTAGACAGAGCCAATGCTAAGTACAATCAACACCATGATCAACATCGGGTTGCACACAAGTTCAAGTGGGCGACAAAGTTTGGCTACATTTGCAGAAGGAGTGCTTTACTAGATGCCACCGCAAGCTTCACCCGCTTCGATATGGGCCATACACCATCACCAAGGCTATGGGGGAAAATGCCTTCGAGCTTAACTTTCCACCATTCCTTGGTTTGCACCCAATGTTCAATGTAGACTGCCTCTTGCCATACTTTCCACCATTTTTGGACACATCCGACATTACAGAACAATTGACACCAACAAAGCTGACCTAGAATGCATGGAACATGCCACAATTGATCAGATCATGGATACATACATAAAAAACACTCGCCAACAGAGGATCCAACTATATCGAGTTGTCAAAGCAGACCAACTCCTTCACCAAGGCAAATGGTTCACTAGGGAGTAGGTTCAATTGAAATTTCCTCACCTCGTGGAGGCTCTACACGCAATGGGGACCATTTATTACTAAGGAGGGAGGAATGATCAACGTTCATATTGGTGGCCACCCGCATATTCCACCTAGACCTCCAGTCAGTTTCATCTGTTTCCTTGTTTATTTCAACATTTACTATTTTTAGCAATTTTTCGAGTCCTAAACTTCCGAAGCAATTTTGACCCCCTAAACAATGTTTTTTTGAGGTCCACAACAAACTTGTGCCAATAGGTGCAATTTTCCACAAATCCTATAGTACTTGAAGAGACCTTTTCAACAAGGTATCATACACGCCAAACAGAGATAATATGACCAAGTTACGACCCTGGGAAGTTGGTTGCCCAACTAACCCCAACAAGGCCCACAAACTCTTGGCATTCCATCTCATGAGGTTAGGGTTTTTGTTGTTTAGGATTTTCCCTTGTTTTTTAATAATAAATAATCCTTTGAGCCTCATTTTAACATATTTCAGAGGCATGTAGCCACCACATCTCTTCTCAGAGATAAGCTA
The DNA here is from genome assembly GCA_031772625.1 of Pinus tabuliformis. NCBI lineage: Eukaryota > Viridiplantae > Streptophyta > Pinopsida > Pinales > Pinaceae > Pinus > Pinus tabuliformis. The sequence continues at coordinate 1,912,785,708 of CM062819.1, read as the reverse complement.
CCATCGCCCGAGCTAGTTTATTTCCATTCTGTTTGTAAGCATATTTCAATATTCTAATATTAATGAAATGAAGTGTTATTTCTGCTGCATATTTGTATTTATTGTTACATCTATAATTTGTTGCGTTCCTGTTTAAGTTCAGATCAAGCCATTAGTATCAAGGATAATATAAGTCATCATATCATTACATGTCTAAAACATATCGTGTTTGTTAAATTATAATGCAACTAATGCATGGTAAAGAAACAAACTTTTACCTAAAGACAAATTAGACCAAGTTGAATTCAAGTAACTCCTAAGTGTTTAAATGTCCTAACATTCCCCCCTTAAGAAAAACTTGGGATATTACTGTAGGATTTATAGATGTGACATAATAGGAGAAAGAAGGAACCATTAGAGCCTATCCCCCCCCTTATTGACAACTTCATAAACTCCTAACATAGATCAAAGTTTGGAAAACTTCTCTCATATAATAGAATTTGTGAAAATATTTGTAACTTCATCATTTGTGGGGCATAAAACACTTCAATAACTTAACCATAGATGTGTTTTTAAATGAAATGCATTTGTGACTCAATGTGTTTGATGCATTAATGTTGAGCTAGACTTTTGGTGAGCTTGATGGCACTCTAATTGTCACACCAAAGGGTGGTCGGATGCTATTGCTAGAATCAAAACTCTAAAAGGATTTGTTGAAGCCATGAGGTTTCTTGTATTGCATTAATTATTTCTCAGTACTCTACTTCTATTGAAGAAAGAGCAATAACTTGTCACTTCTTACAATCCAAAGCGAAAGGTCATAAACTAAGACTGAAAACATAACCTATAATAGAAATATTATCATCAGGGTTACCAACCATATCTGATCTATTGAAACCAACCAAGAAAGGAGTACCCTTTAACTGTAATGTATTGTAAATTGAATTACACCTCAAATATACCAAAATGTCCTTTTTATTGTTTTGTAATGATTTTCATGGTGTTTTTACAGATATTTAGCAACATGACCAACAACAAGGAAATATCAGGACATGTATGGGTCAAATATAGGAGGCCACCAGATAATGGATGATACAAAGTGGCATCAACTTAAGTGTAGTGTAGGTGGTAGCAAGTTTGACTCTAGACTAGAAGTGTTAAGGGGTTGGTTTATGATCTTCCACGTGAAAGTGGCAAAAAAGGCCACATGCATACTTAGATTAAGAAAGAGAAATCCCTTCCTTGGTTTCTAATACTTGGACGCCAAGGGAGTAACACAAATATCCTAAATTTTCCATTCCAAACTACTTCTTAAAGCTTGATTTCACGTGAATTAGAAGTTTGGGTTCACTACTAGTGAGAATAAGCTTATCGACATACATAACAAGGATTATGAGATGGCTTCTCACTTTCTTAGTGTAAACATTGGGGCTAGAATGACATCTAGAAAAGTCAATCTCAAGAAAATATCTATTCTTATTAACATAAGAGGTTTGAGGAGCTTGCTTAAGAGCATAAAGAGATTTCTTAAGGTGGCAAAAAAAGACTAGAGTCACTCTAAACATAATTATGAGATACATTTCTTCCTGTAGAGCCCCATGTTAGAAGGTGGATTTAACATTTGTTTGATGGACCTCCCATCCATGTGAATCATTAAGGACTAGAACAGAGGGGATGAAATTCATTTTGGAAACTGGGGCCTTATGTTTTTCAACACTTCCATCTAATGCATATTTAGTTCTATAAACCCATTTACAGATGACAAGTTTTCTTCCTTTTGGATGAGGTACAAGTTCCCAAGTACCATTCACTAGTAAGGAATGATATTCTTCATTTATTATTGTATCCCAATCTAGATGCCCTGAAGCTTCTACAAATGTTTTCGAATCATGATTCTCTAAAACTTGACCCAAAACATATGAGGCTCATTGAAACTATGAACATGTGTGACACAATTATTTTTATACAACCGTATGAATTTATTTATTCAATTATTTGTTAATTTAATTTTAAAAAATAAATATTTTTAAAATATTACCAAATCTCATTTTTTTTTTATAGTGATATAAATTTATTTGTTTGAAGATTTCTGAGGATGTTATCTTGAGTTTTTGAGTTCAGAATCCATTCCATAGTAGCCATATTTTAGACTTAATGTTTCGAGTCTATAACAAGACCCATCATCAGGATAACCCCTACATAGAAGAGCGCAAAGGGAAAGACATTAATAAAGAAAGGTGAGAAAATGAAAAGGCCGACATGTTAAAGATTATTAACTTTTTTGGAAATTAAATTAATAATCCTAAATTATTACTATTGTAGAATATATTATATAATAAAAGATGAAAATTATTCACCTTTTATTATATAATATATTCTACAATAGTAATAATTTAGGATTTTTAATTTAATTTCCAAAAAAGTTAATAATCTTTAACATGTCGGCCTTTTCATTTTCTCACCTTTCTTTATTAATGTCTTTCCCTTTGCACTCTTCTTTGTAGGGGTTATCCTGATGATGAGTCTTGCTATAGACTCGAAACATCGATTCTAAAATATGGCTACTATGGAATGGACTCTGAACTCAAAAACTCAAGATATAAATTTATTTTATAGTCTATTTTTTAAAAATAAATATTTTTAAAATATTACCAAATTTCAAATGCACAATGATTAAATAATTTAATTTAAATTCAATTTATAGTTAGAAAATAATAATTAGATAATTTATGTTAAATTCAATTTATTAAAAAAGATACCAATAAGCAATCTAGAAAGTCAAATAACTTTTTTGACACACAACAAAATTTACACCTATTTAAATTTAAACTCAAATTACAACAACACTTTATTCCAATTCCTTAATTTCAAACAACAAATTCTCCAATATTTTTTAAATGATTTCTAGTCACTCCACTCCACTCCTATATGAAAAAAACTTTATCTTAGATTGTCTGGCTCTTACTCACATGCATTCTCATTTCCAAATCATTTGCCACACTAACAACCTTCTTGATTTGTTAAGTCAACAAAACTATAGTGATTTAGGAACACTTCTTTCTCTTCTTTTTAATCATAAAAATAAAATATTAAAGGGTCTCAATTATTTTCTTTCTTTCTCAAGGTCCAATAGACCACATTGGTCTTAATGGATGTTAATCATCATCGTCATCATCATCGTATAGAACCTCAACTCAAACAGCTATAATAATATGTCATTTGAATAAAATCAACCTCAACTCAAACAAATATAACAAGAGTCATGTGGTGGCATGTCAATGCTTCTTTGTATAGGTGAATTGTGTGCATATAGTTTTGTGCATTAAATAATGATAAAATGTTGATTACAGATGCACCTTATTATTTTATTGAAGATACATAGATAAGCATGGGAGAAGATTCGTGATAACACTCACAAGCAGGGATGGAATTTGACAGTCAAATTACCCATCACAAAGTAGTTTACTTGTCAAATACAACCAAAACTTTTCCATACCCATTAACATTCTTCGTTAAAATGATCAAAACAGACAAATTGCATAAATTTGAAAGGTGTTTTAGATTTGAAATTCACATTATGCTCGCTAGGGTTAAGGTGAGATTCCATATTCCCATCGTCGTCGTCACAAAGCCCATTGAGGCAGAGCCCAAACAAAGTGCACACATTTCAAACTTGCAAAACATTAGTACTTAATTTATTTGAAAAATTTTATTAATTTTGTCAAAAGTCACCCATTTTCCACTCTTAACCACATGTCTAAATTGTGCAGAACATTAATATATTTGAACAGGTTTATTAATTTTGTCAAAAGTCACTCATTTTCCACTCTTAATCACATGTCTAAATTGTGCTATTTGTTAGCTGATATTTTAATTAAAGCAACTACTATTTTATTAATATATCAATTTTTTACATTTTCATTGAAATTAATTTTTAATATATTAAAATTTTATTTTGAAGATTTAAATTTAGATAACTTTAATTTTTTTGAAAATTTTTGTAAGTTTTGTAATTTTAATTTTAATTTAATTAATTTAAAATAATTCTGAATTAATAAATATAATTTAAGATATTTAAAATATAAGTAAGGAATATTTTATATTTCTATTTCTATTTGATTATTATAATTATAAATATGTGATATTCAATATGATTTATATGATAATTAATAATAATTATTTTATATTTTAATATGATTAAGTATTGCTTGATTTTAGATTTTTGTGATCCATATTGATTTTGATAATGTCTCTCAGATTAATCACATCATAAGTTGTTAGTCAATGACCAACAACTTATGATGTGATTAATCTGAGAGATATGATCAAAATGTTTAATTTTTTTTTCTCCCATGGAAAAATCATAATTTTCATTATAATAAAGAAAATTACATGCTGAAGATGATAGATTGCATATGAGTAATCAGTGGCCTGGACACTATCTGTACTGTTGTCTAAAAAATATATGTTAATCCCATCGAGGGGAGACTGCTATGAATAATTACATATGAAAGTTCAATAATATATAGACATAAATATGCTATAATTCAAATATATACATCAAAACTTTGTCATAAAATACTCAAAAAACTGGGCCCTCGGCCCCATCAAAATTTCCCATCCATAAATGGGTGATGGTAGTAGCTGTATGATTCCATGTCCTGTAGCTCTTATATCAACCAGATGCCCCTTGGCAGGTGCGAGGCTTCCTTGGATAGGAGATCGGAAATGGTGTTGCGTTCCCTGTAAATATGATGACAAGAAGATACATCTCAGTCTCAAAGCATCATCAAGTATGTGTTGAAGAGTGTGTGTGTGACAAATAGCTTGTTGATTAAACCATTTAATAATGATATGTGAGTCACCAAAAATCTGTAAATTTCGACATCCTTTAACAAGTGCGAAATATACTAAATGCCAAAGTGATATAAGTTCAGAAAAATTATTTGTCCCTCCCCTCAATCCCATTTGTATCCTGTAGGAGTGAGTATGCTTTATATGAAGGTGAATGCCTCCCCCACATCCATGTTGCTAGGCCGATCCATCAAAATAAGCCCATGGCATATCATAGTTAATGTTTTCAACTGTGATGTTGCGAGCAGGAGGGTCTCGAACATCCTCAGTGGTAAGTGTAGCTACGATATTGGCCCAACATGGTACAATATCAGTAAAAATTATCTTGTTTTGTTGTAGCCAGATATACCAGTAAACCATCATAGGTAGGTTCCGACTCTTATGTGTATGAGAAGTTGTCCACCATTGGTGCCATGCCTCTCGTGTATCCAGTTTAGTCCAGTTATTTTGAATATGTAATAGTGCAGTAACCTCGGACCAGATAGAGGTGGTGGTTGTGCAACTAAGGAATAAATGATCACATGTTTCCATTTCCTTCTTGCACAATACGCACCAGTTCAGGCCATGAAATGTGCGTTTAAGGAGGTTGTCTGCAGTAGGAACCTTATTTCGAAGGATACACCACATGAACAGTTTTTCCCTAGGGGTAGCCTTCAACTTCCAAAGAACAACCCACCACCACTTTGATGCTATGGGTATGTGTTTGACATTTATAAGCAAGTATCCATGTTTGGGGGAGAATTTCCCATTTGGAGAGCGTGTCCAATTTAGTTCATCCTCCCACTCTGTAATCTAGACATGCGATTACAACAATGTTGTTTTATAATTTTTCCAATTTACCAACATGGTGGAATATTCAGTGTAATGGTGTTTTTCCAAGCTTGGTGGAACATATCAGTGTGCTTAGGATCTGCAATTTGTGCCAAATTGGTGTGTCCCGAGTTCGATAGATGTTGTATCAAACCAGGTGGGAGTAAGTGAGCATTCCCACACCCAATCCAGGGGTCCCTGCTAATCCGAACATAGTGACCATTACCAATTCTCCAAGTCAGTCCATCCCATACATGGTTCAATGTGTTGAGTACCGCCCACAAGACCGTGGATATGTTGTTCCTGTCCCATGTAGGTAGCTTGATCGAGTCATGCAAATGTAATGGGGAGATGTACTTCTGGTATATAAGCTTTGTCCAAATGTTCTTGGATGATAAGAAATTCCAGACCATTTTTGCAACCAGTGCACTAGCAAAGTAGTCCAGGTTCTTTATACCCCATCCCCCCATTTCTTCGGAAGTGTGATTTTTTCCCATCGAACCCAAGCAAAGGTGTGACCCACTTGTTTACCCCTCTAGAGAAATCTGCAACATAATTATTGTATTCTTTTAATGATGCCCTTTGGAATCCATGCTAATGACATCCAGTATACCGGGGTGGCCTCCAAGACTGATTTGATGAGAATCAGTCTCCCTGCATGAGACAACCACCTATGATGCCAGATGTTTAATCTTCTTTCAATTTTCACAACCAATGACTCCATGATTTTGTCAGAACTTTTCTAGTTCCACTTTTTCCCCTTGGTTTTGTTTCTTTTCTCCTGCTTACTAGTCTGAGTCTAAATTTCATAGTAGCAGATCTAGTCCGTGTTTCAATTTTTTATATTTTTTCCTTAGCTCCCTCAATCAACACGCTTAATTCGCTGACAATCGCGCCGATCAACATGAGTTACTAAGAAACAGTCATGCTGACCAGCCTCTGGCGCTTGTTGTCAGTTAGGTAGTCGCGCTGATGCCTATAAGTGAAGATTAGGGCCTAATCCCAATCTTGGCCAGTGTGTTATTCTCTTGTGGTTTTGACCCCATAAGCCTTTTGGACCATTTTCTCCCTAATTAGAAAGCTACTTTTCATTTGGTTTTGTTTGCTTGTTGGCTTATCATCTTTCTACTTGATTGATTGAGTCATTGAGTGGCCAACGACACTAGGGCATCTAGTTGGTCATCCATTTAGTAGTTTGCAAACTCAGTAAGTCGGGTTGTAAGTGTACTTATTCTTTGCATTTTGTTTTTTGGTCCTTTTACGACTTTGACCTCTTTTACACAAGTTTGAAAAGTTTTTGTTTGCTTTCCTAAACGTTTATTTTTCGGCATGTATTACATTGTTTGTCTTGTGATTGGTAAAGTCGGTGTTTCATTAGTCTGAATGAGTTTATCTTTTCACGTGTTCATTTGCTTGAAGAGCTTATTGTCTCGAGAACTTTTTCACTGAAAGATTAATATGCGAAAAGTTTGTTTCATGGTTTCATGAAAGAGTATGAAATTATAGCTTGTTGCATCATTACGCTATGATAACTTGCATCATTAAAATACTAGGATTGCATCGACATTTGAAAAAGGAAGAGAACTTGTTTTCTTTTGAAAGGACTAATAGATAAGTGCTTATCAAGAAATTAGGAATTGGAATGCTTTTTTCATTAGTTTATTTTTTTGAAAAAGTAAGGTAGTGAAAGATCATTTCGTTTTCAGTTGCTTGATTGTTTGCATTTGATTGAGTAGTTTCTACCCTATCTAGTGTAGGAATTTCATCGAATTGAAAGGGTCTTGTCTCATTTAGTTGCATTTAAGGTTTTTCGAGTCACATTGCTAAGACCTGAAAACTGAAACATAACTCAAGATCAACTTTAAAATGAATTCAATTAACCTAAGGTGCATTTGACATTAACGATCATATCTAGAAGGTCTAGGCTAGAGACATGTTCCGACGTCTTTAAACCTAGCAGCTGTCGTTAGCTTTGGCATTAGACAACACTAGTACGGATTTGTGCTCCCCGTACCGTCGAGTATATAATGGGAGACCCCACTAGGCTGCAATCCTTTTATCCTTAGGAAGCCGAGTCGGCCACCTTGCAAACGTGATACACCGAACACAACATTCGAGGAGATTGCCTGCTCGTACTTCTTGGTTCGCCGGGAGGTATTCTGCAGTTCACGGTTGCCTGGTAATCCTGTTTACCTAGATCATCTAGAGAAATCATTTGATATTTTTGACTCATTAAACTTAAAAGATCATTCGAGCACTTGTCCTTTTGAGCTCGTTTCCAATCAAAAACGATAAAGTCATCTGTGTTTCTTTCTCGACTCTCAAAAAATGAAAGAGCACCAGCCTTCTATGCGTCTTAATAATTTATTGCCCATGATCCAAAAACACTATGTTAGTCTTTTTCGAGACCAAATCATGAGTTTCCCTTAAAAGAGCATTTTAAAGCCTTGAAGTTAATTGTTTTGTCGACTAAGACAAGGTCATCATGGCTGAACCATTTGGTTCATCCAATTTCTCTTCCTCTCCTCCATCTGAAAGATTCTCTAGGAAGCCATTTCCTGAGTTACCAGAGTCACTCGAGGACCAAGATGTTGAACTCGCAATTGTTCTGAGCATTCAACCCTTGTCATCTCGTCCTCCGCCTACTTTCGATACTGGGTCATCTGCTGATCTTGGCTTGGAATCTCCATAAAATCCCGTTCAAACTCCAGAGAACTCGCCAACCACTGATGGTCAGCTTGGACTGGTTATCTACCCTCCGAACCCCCTGTTTGACCCTGTTATGATATCACCGCAACATCCTTACATTTCGTACGCCCACCCGGGTGTTCCTTTGGAACTATCCCCTCGTACTCATTCGACCATTCGTCATCATTTGTTTTTAGACATGGAACCCAAAGGCAATGCTCTAGTCACATCTCCGGATGAGTCTAAAGTTTCTACTCCACACACTGTTAAGGGGGAATAATTGTAATTTCCTCCCGAGGGTTTCCCCTTTTTAGAAGGTATTCTCGCTAGTTTGCCACCCAACTATGTGTCTTTGGCGCAGTTGGTTTTAGGTACACCTAGTGCCTCATCACTTTACCATAATCCTATTTGGGTGTCATGCGCCAAGCCTACTTTAGGTCTATTTGTTATGAACACGACTTCCCAATAGGCTGTTACCTCAGTCCCGGTGCAACCCACCGTTTCGAATACTCTTGTATCGTCAATCCCAGTTACTCGTCAGGCACAACCGACAGTTTTAAAGATTGTCTCTGTCAGTTCCTCTGTCCCATTAGACAGTGGCCAGGTTGTGCCACTGCCTGGGGGGAAAAACCTGAATGTTTCTATGTTGTTAGGTGCCACTAATGTGAGCGGCTCACAAGCTCACATGCTTGGTATAAACCAAACTTCTTCTGGTATTATTTATAACCCTGCTGATCCTACTGGATCAACCAATGTCTAGTACCAACAGGTTCAGAATCCTGTTGGTCCGTCTGGATCGAGCAATGTTCAGTATCAGCAGCCCTATGGGGCTCAGGTCCAATACCAAAATCCTTACGTTCCATATGGTTCTCAAGGAATGGTTAATCAACCTTACACCCTCCAATCTGGGCAGTACATCCAGCTTGGCTATGGCCAGATTCAGTTCGGTAATTTCCCGGGCACTATTCAAGTACCCTTGCAACAACAAGGACAACCTCTACAACAACAAGGGAAGCCTATGTTACTGTAAGGGAAACCTTTGCTGTAGCAAGGGCTCTTTGCGCAACAACAAGGGAAAATTATCCCGCAACAAGGTTAATTGCAACAACCACAAGGTCAATCCTTAGAATAGTTGTAGCAAGCCGCACAACAACAGATGCAATATGCTTCACACACCTCTTAACCCATGTCCTCGTAGGGCAAACCTCTGCAGACCTAGGGACAAATTTTGCAACCACAAGGTCAACTCTTGCAACAAAAAAACCAACAAGGGCAACAACAACCCTTGTATACCTATCAACAAGGTCAACCCTTGCAGGGGCAGGGTCAAGGTCAAGTCTTGCAGTAGCAGGCTCAAAATCCTCATGTCCTAGGTCAACAGGTTCAGAATCCTGCTAGCCAAGGGTGTCAGGTACAAAATCCATATGTCCAAGGGAAATAAGTGTATCAACCTTATGCCCAAGTACTGCAAGTCCAAAACCCTCTTGTTCAGGGACAACAGGTTCATCAGCAGTATGTTCAAGGACAATAGGTTCATCAGCCGTATGTTCAAGGACAACAGGTCCAATATCCATATGTCCAAGGTCAACAGGCTCAACAGCCTTTTAACCCATACGTTGCTTATCAACAACCTATGGCTGGACAGTTCCAAGGTATTCAAGGTCAAAATCCTCCCTATGGTCAAGGTAATCCGCAATGGGGGCAGCCTCAGATGCCATATGGCCAAAATCCCCCACTGTGGGGCCAAAATCCTTACCAACAGGGATGGGCTCCTCCCTATGGGCCCGCTTATCGACCTCCCATGCCTTTTAACACTCAATTGCCATTCTTGGCTACACTCGAGTTGCCAGATGTATCTTGCCTTACGAATGATCTGATTCTTCATTCACCGTACTGGCCTTCGGTGCCATCCAAGATACCAAGTGATTTCCCAAAGTTCGATGGGAAAGCTAAAGAAGATCCTGAGGCCCATGTGATGACATATCACCTCTATTGCTCGTCGAACTCGTACATGGACGATTCCATTCGTCTCCGTCTTTTCTAATGAACCCTCACGAGTGCTGCAACAAAGTAGTACATCGAGCTACCTCGAAGTACTTACCATGACTTTAACTCTTTAGCCATGGCTTTCCTCATGCATTTTCAGTTTTTGGTTCGCTATGAAACTAGCACCTATTTGCTCATGTCGTTAAGCAAGATATTGCGACACATATCTCCAATCACATCCATGAATGGAGACATAGGTGTCACCTGATCAAATTCGAGATTGCTGATCAGTTGCTCACTAAATGGTTTACCAAATCACCCATGTTCCCAATTGCTTACGATATAGCTATGAGTGGATGTGTCACTGAAGAGCATGCCATCGCTCGTGCCCAGTACTTGGATCTAGTTTACTCTCAGTCTAGCACTTTGTATGAGTTATTACCCAATGCTCCGTGGCCATCATCCGATCCCACAACATCAAAGTCACCAGCTGTTTCTCTCGTCAATGGAGTTATTGGTTTAGTATCCCAGACCCCTGCTAAAACTTCTTCCAAATAGAAGTCGGTCTCAAATGCTGTTCCTAATAGTTCATCCCAGAATCCACTTGGCCTTGGTAAAATCTCAGAGGTCCATGCTGTCCAGTCTACCGCAACGGAAAAATCCTTGAAAGGAAAGAAGAAAGGAAAAGGCAAAGCTAAAGCTGATGCCTCGAGATGGGGTCCTCCCAAATTGTCTACTGGCGAATATTCTCAACGGGAACCTAAGTATCCCTGCCTCATTTGCGAGGAAGATCACTACACTAAGGATTGTCCCCGATGATCCGAAGTTAGTCTCCTACTCAAAGGGACCCTTGCTGTCATCAAAGAGCCATTTCCGTTTTAGCAGACCCAAATGGTAGACCAACCCCAATCTGCTTCCTCTGGATCTCAAGTGTTCATGATGAGTACACCTATTAATGCGGATACTAGGTTGAAAGACTATCAAACTCCAATTCCAATAGTTGGGAAAGAGAAAGAATCTGCACCTTCTTCTTCTACCCCGAGTTCTAGCCCTCTGCATATTGAGTGCCCTAATCCTGATTCCTCTATGCATCCATGCTCTCGAGGTGTACTGCAGAAATCCTCATATAATCCCAATGCCCAAGCTGCTCAGCACTATAATATTGTTGAGGATTTGGCTCAGGTGCTGTTAGCCATGTCAGTTCTCGAGGTACTCCAAAGCTGCCCATCGTAGCGGAAGTCTTTGCTGTCTACTATCGGGGGCATCGATCCCACCGATTCCAATTTGATATGTTTTGATCTAGAAAACCATGTTCCACGGCTCCTTCATCAGATTGCCTTTCTTATTAAGGTAATCATCAATGAGAAGACCATCCATTGAACTGTCATTGATGAAGGTGCTTCCACCTACATCATGTCAACCGCATGTTGGAAGGATATTAGTTCTCCTGCACTGACCCAATCTTTGAACACTTTGGAAGCTTTCGATGAGCATGATTCGCGACCCTTCGGTGTCTTACCTAACCTTGCCATCACCCTGAAAGGCAAGACAATGCAAGTCAAAATAGAAATTGTTGATGCCAAACTCAATTATAATATTCTACTCGGCCGAAGTTGGACTCATGACATGCATGCTGTGGCCTCCTCTTTATTTCGCGTGATTCATTTTCCCCATCAAGGGAAGATTGTCACCGTCCACCAGCTGTCTTTCTTTGTCTCTTCCTTCTCAGATGGCAATGTTCCATACGTCAAGCACACTGGTGCTCCCTATGAGAGTGTGGGGACAAGTCTCTTCAAAGATTCTGCCTTAATGGGATTTTTTCCACTTCCACCTCCTCATGTTGCCTCTACCAACATGATCTCGATCAAGTTTGATCCTTGGGTCACACCTGCACCAGATCTTGTTGATGCCTGGGGAGAGGTTATGCCACTTAGTCCCACCAAAGTCAATTACGTGGAAATTGTTTTGGCTTCAAACTCTGAATCCTCTGATTCTCATATGCTGAAGACCTATTTCGATACGTACTCTCAATCCCCGTGGCTTGGCACTTTGGAATTGTCCGATCCCTTAGCCAAGACCTTCCTTGCTAATGAAGGTATCATGGAAGTCATGTCTCTCGAGGAATGGCCTTGGATCAATACTCATCATCGCTCCTCGTTCTTGCCTTGCCCGACAATCATGTCTACTATTTTTGAAAAGTCCTCTTCTCCTTTTCCGCCACTGATTGTTACTCATGAAGTATGGTCGGAAGGAAATTTGGGTAATATTACTCAAACGATGCCGATTGACATCTCTATCAAACTCGGTATCGTTGAACACGTTCATATTGGGGTATCTTGTTCTCCGGATGAGATCAAGACATATACTCGTCTATTTCAGGAATTCCATGATGTGTTTGCATGGTCCTACGAAGAAATGCCCGACATTGATCCTAGCATTGTGGTGCATGAAATACCAACGTATCCGCATGCAAAGCCTGTTTGCCAACGGCTTTGCCTGGTGCACCCTAGGAAGGCTGCCACTATTAAGGGTGAAGTTGAAAAGCTTCTCAAAGCTGGGTTCATCTATCCCATCCCCCTTACAGACTGGGTGTCCAATATTGTCCCGGTGACTAAAAAACAGGGCATGATCCGCGTTTGTGTGGATTATCAAGATCTCAATCGTGCCTATCCTAAAGACAACTATCCTACTCCCTTCATTGATCAAATCATTGATGAATGTGCTGGGAGTGAGATCTTTTCCTTGATGGACGTTTTTTTTGGTTATAACCAGATCAACATCGCATCGGCCGATTAAGAAAAGACAACCTTTACCTATCCATGGGGTACGTTCATGTACAAGAAGAGCCCTTTCGGCTTCAAAAATGCCGGAGCGACGTTTCAATGGGCAATGTCCTATGCATTTCATGACATTCACAACATTGTCTAGCCTTACTTGGATGACCTTCCCGCTCATTCTCATAAGTGCCAAGAGCACCTAGACCATCTTCGGCAAATTTTTCTGTGCTACAGGCACTATAACATTCGATTAAACCCGGACAAATGTGTTTTCTATGTAGAATCAGGATGAATCCTCAGCTTCATCGATTCCAAGGATGGTATTCGCCTAGATCCACTAAAAGTTGAGGCCATTGTAAATTTACCCCCTCCATCCCCACTGCACCAACTCCAGAGCCTACAAGGAAAGGCCAACTTTCTCCGTTGTTTTATATCCAACTATGCCGGGCTAGCCACAGGATTTACCTGGTTTCTCAAACAAGGAAAACCCTTTGTATGGGATGAGGTGCCCCAAAAATCCTTTGACAATCTCAAGGCTGTCCTCATAAATGATCCTCTGTTGCACCCACTGGATTATTATCGAGATTACTTCCTTTACCTAACTGTGGCCCCTAGCACCATTACTATGGTCTTGGTCCAAGATGACGACGAAGGCAACAAACATGCAATCTACTACCTTCTCCTCGACACTAGCGCGCATTATGCACATGTCGAGAAGTTGGCTTTGGCTGCTGTTCAGGATGTTCAATGCTTTCGGCACTATATCCTTTTGCACACGACTACAGTGATTTCTGAATGCAACCCCATGACCTATATCTTGACTCGTCAGTTGCTGGGGGGCAAGTATTCTAAATGGATCGTCATCCTACAAGAATTTGATTTGGTCTTCACTACAACCAAATCTAAGAAGTCACTTGTTTTCACCGAATTGATTTGTTCCCTTCCCTCCAAGGCTCTCCCTGCTGGTGCAGATGAACAACTTCCAGATGAGACCCTTTTCCTAATTAGCACCCTCGATCCATGGTACGGTGATATCATCGTGTATCTCCAGACGTCCATGTTCCAGTCTGCGTTGACCAAGGATGATTGCTGAAGGATTCGACATCACTCCCAACCCTACCGTATTATTGGCGATACTTTATACCGTGTCAGTGTCGATTCAGTTCTTTGCCAATGCCTTACGATCGAGGAAGCTGAAAGAGTTCTCAATGATTGCCACTTCGAGGCATGTGGTGGTCATATGTCTGGTTACACTATAGCTCAAAAAATCCTTTGTGTTGGTTATTTCTGGCTGTCTATCTTCAAGGACTGCATTCTTGCTGTTCGCAAGTGCCATGAATGCCAAATTTACCAACGCAAGATGTGCGCCCCACCCACTCACCTACACCCCGTCATTATTGTTGGTCCCTTTGCCAAATGGGGCATCGATTATATGACATGTAACCCTCGTTCGGCCGAGGGGCATGGCTATATTATCATCGCTGTGGATTATTTCACCAAATGGGCTGAAGCGATGCCTACATATTCTGCAGATGGTAAGATGACAACTCAATTCCTTTTCAACCATGTTATTTCCAGGTTCGGCGTACCCAAAGCCATTGTCACAGACCATGGATCCCATTTCAGAGATTACATGATGGCTGAGCTGACATCTGCATTGGGCTTGTGCCATGATGGCTCGAACCCATATTACCCTCAGGCCAACGACCAAGTTGAAGCTATGAACAAGGTCTTGGTCACAATGCTTCAGCGTACTATTGGGATACACAAGTCAAATTGGCATCTCATGCTTTTTCAGCTCTGTGGGCCTACCGAACCTTAACTAAAGACGCAACTGGTTTCACACCAGTCCAACTGGTTTATGGTCTGGAAGCAACATTGCCGATCGAATGCGAGATTCCTTCCCACAAGTTAGCTGTTGAACTCCTCCCCGAAACGTCACCTCAAGAGGAACACCTCTTATATTTAGAACGACTGGATGAGACTCACCGTCTCGCTACCTTGGTCATCGAAGCACAAAAGAAACAGGTCAAATCCCATTTAGATCAGTCGGTCTCCCCTCACACATTCTTTGAGGGTGATTTGGTCTTACTATATGACCAAGCTAACAATAAACTGGGGGTAGGAAAGTTCGAACCTATGTGGCATGGGCTCTACATTGTGAAATGTGTTTTGCAGAAAGCAGCCTATGAGCTTATTGATTATGAAGGAAATCCTCTCGATAAGCCTCGAAATGGACTCTACCTCAAGAAGTACTATACTTATGTCATCTTGCATGGTTACTTATGTACATTAGTGTGTGATTGATTTTTGTACAACGTGGTTTTGTGCGATAGTTTTCAAACAACTTTCCTATTTACTATGATTTTATTGCTTTGCATATGTCTGCGACTGCCCACGTTGGTTTCGTTGATGGTGCTTGCCATAGTACCTAGAGCCTATCATCCGCGTCATGGGAAATTTATGACCCTAACAGTGAGTTGATTGACCTTCAATGTATCTGTCTAGGTCACACAACCAACAACATTGCTGAATATAGTGTGGTCATCAAAATGTTGTTAGAAGCCATCACTCTAGGAATCAGAGAACTGGTTGTCAACTTGGATTCACATCTTGTCGTCCTTCAATTCAACGGGCAATATTCTGCCAGAAACCCTCAAATATTAAGAATGTATATCTGTATTCGTCTATTGGAAAGGAATTTTGATTACATTACATATCATCATATTCCTAGACGCATGAATACATTAACAGATGCATTAGCTAATCATGTGTTGGATAGACATTTAAGAAACATATAAAAGATAAAACAAACCATTTTTACAGTACTAGACAAGAAAATACAACATCTATATATATATATATATGATATATATATATATATATATATATATATATATATATATATATATATATATGGTGCTAATGTTTGATACATCAGAACTCCAAAAAATAATATGTGTGTCTAAAATAACATTGATGGCTCGCAAGCCTCATCTATCCGTGGCACGTAGACCTCAAAAATATGTAAGTGCTGGATCTAGGAACTAATCAGCATGGTGATCATGGTAGCATGATACGGCTCGTGCAACATGAGTAAGAAATCGGTGAATCCACTCCGAGACTCCCACCGTGTGTCTCTGGTACTGACGAGGAATGTCTCCTACCCAAGCATACTTCGGGATACCACGAGTCAACCCCTCAAGGTTCCTTGCAATCTCCTCCTCATTTTCACTCCCCTCCTGATAAGGAGCGACAACATTGATAGGGCGGGGGACGCGCCTGGCTATTGGGGACATCCCAATAGGCCGCTCTGGTCCAACGTCTGCATTAACAAGAGAAATGTTATAAGCACATATATACCAAAAACAATTAAAAAATCTCAAAATTAAAAATTTTGGTTTTTTACCTTTGTCATCGAAGTCCTCTCCATCTGGTAAGGGCATGTCTGGATCTCCACAGAAATCAGTGCTGCTATATGGCCAGTCCTCCACAACAATCTTCTATTGTCTTAGCCATGAAAAGAATGCAGGTCGATATAACATGTGCTGAGCCCCTGTGATCCTGGGTATCAAAGGGCTCCAGCGGGCCATCTGCAGATCGTGTGGCATAGGAGGATCTACCTCAGTTAGCTGATGCTGGAACAATGGTACTCGTTCCAGGAAGAAGTTCACAAGCATTGATCCGAAGCCAAATTTCTTCAAATTCCCCGCCTTGGCTTTCGATAGCGAGCGCTTGATGTTCATCTTCATGGCCTCTGCCCAGTTGAAGATCGTAGGAGCTATGCAGTCAATAACATAAAGGAACTTTGACTTGTTAGTCTCATGTTCTGCCTGGGACCCCACCACTCTATTGATAGTCAACAGATGCACCCTCATTGTCAGATCCCGCACATTGGAAATCTCTATCTTCCCACTCTTGGATTTCACAGCCTCAGGGCAGTGTTCGGAAATCAAGGAAGATATGCTTGCCCCAATTAGACGTGACCCATACAATTTCACCAGCTCCCCTTTGCAGGACAGTCCAGTGATGAAGTATATATCTGAAGTTTCCAACTCCAGCTCCTGGTCGCTAATGACAAAAATCTCCCGATTAATGTCCCAAAGACTAATAAGGTATCAAAGCAACTCGGGCTAGGCCTGCATCCCTGGCGTAAGAAAGAATTTGAGGAGCCCACAAGCCCTCAAAGCCTCTAGACAATTTGGTTCTTTCATTGCCTGGGTGTCAGCATCTTCATGTTCCCATTCTTTCTAGTCCACCATTTTCAGCGATTCCCTCTTGCAAAAGCCATTAATTTGAGTCAATAATCATCCTTGGCACATAAGATTTAAGTTTAAATGGTCAGTTTATGAGAAAATATGGTTTTGACCTATCCATGACGTCAACATGCCTATTTTAAAAACAGTTGCGCCGATTGGCGCAGATGGCTTTGTTAATCACCCTCTGTCGACGCAATTCTGTGCCCAGAAATCGTGCCGACTGAGGGCGAAAAAGATTTTCAAAAACCTCCTCAAAAATCTCTAAAAGTGGCTAAAAGAAGAAATAAAGAACATGAAAATGGAGCTTAGGGCTTCGACTGTTACCTGGAATTGGCGGCTCGTCGATTGACCTCCCGGATCTCCCGCAATCTGCTCCGGAACAATTAGGGAAAAAGTGAGTAAAAAGTCTTCATAACAAAGGTAAAATGGTAAATGGTAAAAATATATTTACTTTTCCCCTTTTTATTCATTTTTTCATGAAAATATTAGGTTTTTGTAAATATTTTGACCTATTTTACCTTAAGGACTCGATAATACACTTTACCTTACTTGTGCAGTGATAGGTGATGGATGTTCGACGATGATGATGAGTCACGTTTCAACTCTTTTCTCGACTCGTTAAAATCATATGAAAAGATTGCCAAGTATTTTTTCCCTTTTTGACTCGTTAAAGAGAATAAAAACGGGGGTTCACTTTCAGCTCTTTTCCGACCCTTTAAAAGCAAAAAGATGGCCAAGCCCTTGTCGTTTCGAACTCATTAATGGATGCGAAACATCGTGCGCCCAGTATAAGTTTACCCCTTTTCTGCGCTGCGAGGCACTATTTACAAAAAAGGTACTCCTTTATTGGAATGGTCAAGCGGTTCTCTCAAGTATTGTTTTCTACCTTTTCGGGCTCAAGAGACACAAACGTATGAAAAGGGACCATGTGGAGTTTTCTTTTATGTGCCTTTTTCAAACCCTATAAACATGAAAAAGATACTGAGTTACACCTTTGTCGGACTCATTAAAATATTAAATGACATTAGATTTGTCACCATGACGAACATGAGCTTCTCCTTCCTAGGGCTCGTTAAACTTACTAGGTCGGATTTGTTCGAAGGATGAACTTACAGTGCAAGCATATGCTATCCCCTTCAAGCTTGTGATTAAAAAATAATTGGGGTACCTGCTAGAAATGGTGGGGGAAAATTTGGAAATCTATCAGTTGTGTCGGCAACTCACTCTTGAACATGACACTCTTTGCTTCGTGTCAGGTTGGGATATCCTCCTTTGTATCGTTGACATTCCTGGGTTTGGGCCATTCATTTTTTCCTTCCATTTGATCTCTACCATGTCATCATGACCACCGATCCTATGGATCCAAAAACTGCCAAACTTCTAGTTGTGTCACCGATATGTTTAGGAGTTGTCCTTTTGCAGTTACACTTACCTTTGATTCTCTGTATCATCCATATCATTTTGCATCCTCTCGTCTCATGTCGATGATTTGGGATTCATTATGGCCCCCCTTTGACACATTTGTTTCTCATCGACTTCAACTCATTATCCGGGAAGTTGACCGAGAGACTCCCTTCCAAGACCTTAGAGCTTGCATGCCCTAATGGCAGGTTATTCGCACTCGATGACAAGTTCACATCATTGGCTTTCGATTGTGTGATTTCATGGGTGTTCAACTTTAGTTCCTCTATTCACATTCCATGGATTGTGCTGATAGTACCCTGAGGTCCATTGTCATTATTGGTGGTTTCTCTCGTGCTTGTTAACATTTTACATCATTGACTAGTAATCAAACGACTTTCTAGCATGTTCGACGTCAACACATCTACTCTCATGTTAGAATCTGTACTTTGATCAGGTTGCGTTGGAGTGCAATACCTTGGACTCAGATCACAAAAGTCCAGGTTGCAGAGTGGTGATATGCATGTCTCTATCAGATGGCTAGCTACAACTAGACCATGAGTTATCATATGTGATCCTTCTCATTATTGGATGGTTGTGACCATACCGTGGTTTCATTATGATCCTCTTTGATGGATGGCTGCACCCATACCTGGATCCATTTACATGATCATTCTCTGGATGGCTGCGTCCATGCCACGATTCATGTATCATTTAACAGATATCTCAGTTTATGTATATGTATCTGTACTTGCTTGCAGGTTTTTCGATGGCAGACCGATTCCCTGCACTGATTTATAAAACATTTCATCCCTCACTCCAGCTCAGCCTTCATGCTTTAGGGGGCATCTGTTACACAACATTTTGTCACTGTCCCCGTATTCCCCGTTCCTTGATCCTAGAGGACCTCTACAGTGAACCCTGCATGCTTTGCCTTCGTGAAGAAACTCCCATTGTGTCCCTCCTCATGAGCAGATCAATTCCCTTTTGCACCATTTTCCCTAAAACTTCTGTTTTTCCCAGTTTACAAGACCAACGCTAATGACATTTATCTCCCCCACGTTGATGTGTAGAGATGAACACTACTCCCCCTGCCGACCGGAGTGACTAAGATATGTTCCAGTCACGCCGGTCCTGTTTTGGAAAGTTTTTTAAATTTGGAGCCGAAGCTTCCAGCTCTAGAAGCTTCGCAATAGAAGTCTGGTAAATGGTTTGGCGGGATGGGGTCGAGGATGTCAGTTTGGGCTCCTTTCCCCTATAATGACGGAACTACCTCAAGGGATATGCCCTTCTGATCTGAGTTGACTCAACTCCCAGATTTAACCAAGATCTTTTGCTTTCATTATGTGATTAGAATTGTAATTAAAATAGCATAAAGGAACATAAATGCATGGTGTAAAGAAGAAGGAACATGAAAATCATCAACAACATAAAACTCAAGATGTTGATAACGGAGTTCATCCATGAGGTAATACATCTCCGGGCCTTGGTGTCAAGATGGTGTAGGCCATTGCATTAAGTGCTGTCAATAGTGATGATGTACATAAGAGGTGACGTCGCTATCATACAAGGAAAATGCCCTCACGCAGGAGTGACTCCAAGAGATGTTCCGTTACAGGAACTCTCATTCAAAAAGGACTCCTATCAGTATGACATAAACTCATGCATGATGATAATGAGCATCCTGCCAACATGGCATAAAAGGGATCTTAATGCAAACATACATGGTGACACATGAGTATCCCATCAACATAACAACAAAGGGATCTCAAAACAAAACATGATGAATCATGACAACAAGTACATCCCACAAATGATTCCGCGTCATATCAAGCAGGAATCATGAAACAAGTAAGAAACAAGATCCCACATCAAACATCAAACAAGGATTTATACAACACAATGCATATCATAGAAAAAGAAGTACATGAACATACTACATATACCTCACATCTTGGGGCCATCTGAAGGAAAGGATGTCAAACTGCTGAAGCTGGCCGTACCATCAATCTTGCTGCGTCGAATCTCATGGAATGACTACTCGCATGTTGAATGCTGACACCTGCACTCCACTAAAAAAAGTGGCCAAAAAATGAAATGATCAAATGGAAAATCTGGATGCACCATCAGAATTGTGGCATCAAATAGTTCAAAATCGACTGTCAAAATTCTGAATTATGAGAAAGTGAAAATCTAGGGCTTAAGGAATATTTTAGATTCCCCCTAGATTACTCAAAGATTCCCTCCTTCGGGTCATTTGAAGATCTGCTGCTCAGATTAGGAAACTAATTGCTCCATCAGGTTCGTGTCACTGAGAGGTGTAATATTGACATAAAATTTGTCCAATTTGGACATTGCAAAATTTCACCCTCCTGAGAATTTCACCCAATCATGGTTTCGCCTGCCTCTTCTCTGGGCTCATGGTTCCACCTACAATAAATTAATTAAAAATTGCCTCGATTTCCATGTGCGCTCTTGGCTCCTCCATGCTTGGGCGCACTGATCAAATGAAGGTTTTATATATATATATATATAAAATTTCGGCGGAGTTACCAACATTGGCCATTGGCGTGTTGGTAAGTTTAGCGTTTGGTTGGAGAGAGGTCGGGGGATCAAATCCCGACCCTCTCGAATTAGGCATGCATATAAATATTTTATGGCATATGGTTTTTATACCCATTTAAAATGGCGCGCTGTTGGTATGCCATTTAAGTATGGGCATTAAATGGTTGGTACATGGTTTGCATTAAGGTGTACGCCACCATATGGGGCCACCCGGTGGGGGCCGACCCACGTGGGCCGGGTGGGTTCGATCCTTACTGGCCTCACATTACGTATGGCATATAGTTAGTGTGGTGGGGCATGGGCTGGGTCCACTGGAGGTGGCCCACCCACTGCCCATACTTATGTTTTATATGCGATAAGGTGGTTGGAGGGTTTGGCGGGGTAATGGCCGCTGACCCAAATTTAATATTAACTTTTGGTTGGAGGGTGCGGTTGGACCAGCGGGGGTCATGGCTTGTCGGTCCTTTTTTTAATATAATTTTTTTTATATAGTTTGGGGGTGGCGGGGGTGGTGGCCTGCCACCTTATATATATTATTTTTATTTTAATAAATACATTTTTCAAATTTGTCTAATATAAGGGATATTAGACAAATTAACGATCCAACAAATTCACCCGCTTTCGGGAGCTAGGTTTCATGCTTCAGGGTCGGTCAAATTGTAGGACACTTAAACCTGGCCCACAACCTAACTTTGACCAAAAATTTGACTGGCTCGTTCTCCCTCATATAAGCTCAGATTGACGAATCGTTCACATCGTTACGATCAGGACGACGAGATCTACGCTCTGGTCCTAGTTTGAAAGCATTCTGATCACTTTGATTTTTGAGCTTCCATAAGCCCTCTTTGTCCTGTGTGTGTCCCTAGAGCCATTTGGATCACCTTCTCCCATGAGAAGAGGATCCATCTCCCATCCATTTTTCCTATATAAACCTCCCTTCTTCCCAAGCACAAGCTAGTGTTGATATTGGTGTGCTTATGCTATTTTGGTTTGGAGTAGACAGCAAGCTATTACTAATTGTAGCTATCTAGTTGTGTGAGGGAGAAGTGTGATTTGGTTTGGAGTGAAGCCTAAAGGGAAGAGCCTTAAAACTATTGTTGATTGAGGCCATCATGGAATGCTAGCAGAAGTGTGTGGGAACCTGGTCTTGTCAAAGGAGGACTGCAACGTCAAGACAAATGGTTGTAATCTCTCTTTGATATTAATATATGCAACTATCGATTGATTTCCTACATGTTTTGTCATCTTACATATTCATGGATTAATGTTTCTTGACTTGTTAATTAGGTTGAGTTACAATTTGTCTATTGTCACGTTTGTTGTTTGTTGTTGTTTACTTGTTTCAGGTGCTTGAAGAAGGAAGCAAGAGATAGCTGGAGCAAGCAAGCAAAGACATCATCAAACAGGATAAGCGGACTAAGAGGTAGGCCCTCTTAATTGGTTATAACCTAAGGAAATCTTCCATAGAATGTATCTGTTGTGGCTAGACCCATCATCGAGCTAGAGGAATTTTTTCGTGTCTGCACTTATAATTTTACTTCACCACACATACCCAATCAGTAATTCGATAGTTTGATGGTTTTAACTTGAATCTAGAATATTTGAGTCCCTCCTCAATTTGTAGAGTGATAAAAGGGAGATGCTGAAGTGCTGAATGAATCTAATTTTGGTTGCACCCATAGACTGATAGGGTGGATTTGTTATTGTTGCATTGCATTCCAGTAGCAAAGCAAAATTATCGGAATGTGGCCGCAAATGCTGTGTTATCCCCTAATGATCCATTCAAAAATATGAGAATGCCATCCACAAATAGAAGATGTATGAGAATGTAATTGTTTATGCTCTTGATACCCTCTGTCTACCCTGTATTTGGTTCGCCGAGATGAGTCTACTCATACCTTCCATGATCAATAGAAACAGTAGTGGGGAAAGTGGGCACCCTTGTCTCAGTCCTCTTTCTGCATGGAAGAAGGAGGATGTTGATCCATTGATCAAAACACTATATGATACATTTGATATGCAACACATAATCCATTGAATGAATGGTAGAGGAAAACCAAGATGGGTCAATAGCATTTGAATGTATAGCCAACATGTGCAATCAAATGCTTTTTCCAGATCAATCTTCAGTATCATACCTTTGAGGTTCTTTGATTTGATGGAGTGAAGAGCTTCTTGTGCTGTGCCCATTGCTTCATGAATTTGTCTATGGTCAAGGAATGCAAATTGCTCCGAAGATATATGCTTAGATAATATGGGCTTGAGGCGGTTAGCAATGATCTTGGCGATTATCTTGTATATGCAATTGCAAAGGGATATGGGCCTATATTCTTCAAAACTCTATGGGTCACCAAACTTAGGAATGAGAGTGATAAATGTAGAGTTGAAAGCATCATACATTCACCCACTTGTCTGACATTCTTCTATGATTTGTAGTAGCTCCTCACCAATCATGTCAAAAAATGCAATGTAAAATTTGATCGACCATCCATCTGGTCTAGGGCTCTTATCCTTCTTAAACCACTTAATAGTAGCCTCTAGTTCCCCATTGAAGCTAGATTGAGTAATTCTTCACTCGTATCTAGGTCCAAAAATAATTAATTATTTATAATTACATTTTATATTAATTTATTTTATTATAATATTATAAATAAATACAATTTATTTAATATTATATATATATATATATATATATATATATATATATAAACTTACAAAATTCAAAATTTTAATTATTAAATTAAATTCATTCATCATTAAAAAAGTTGAATATTATCTTATTGGTGTATTTTTAAATCACTACTTGTAATATGTATATTTCCTATTGATTAACTCACTTATAATATAACTATTCAATAAACATAGAATTTTATTCATATCATGATTAAAAAGAATAATAATTACAAATAATTATATTTTATTAAAAGTTTATATATGGTTATTTAAATTAATTTAATTTTTCATTTTCCATATTTCTATTTGTTATTTTTTTAATATAGTTATTTCATAAATATAAAATTAAAATAATAATATATGATATATGATTTTAAAATAATTATATTTTAAATTAAAAATATAAATATTTAATAGAAATAAAATTATATTTATTAAAATAAAATTATATTTATTAAAATAAATAATAATAATAATAATAATAATATTTTATTTTAAATATATAATTATTTAATAAATATCAAATTAAAAATAATTAATAATTATTATTCATAAAATAAAAATATAGTTAATAATTATTCAAGATGATGGAAGGAACTTTGGAAACCCTTGCGACGGTTAGGGATTTTCCATAGCCATTCAATCTTTGCTTTAATTGTGTGATTTTTTCGCAAACCTCTTCTACAGATCATTCAATGGTGAATTCATGTGATTCGGAAAAAAAAATGTTCTTTTGCAAGTACGGCTGTTGGTCAAGCTAGGTCTTTTTCGGTTTCGTTCAACTCTATGCTGAAATTTGGTTTTGGTTTTCCAGTGGTTCAAGAAATTTCTTCCCTTAATTTTCCTGTAAATGAGGAAGCTTTTGGTTGTGAAAAATATTTTTCAGAGAATGGCTTGGTTTGTAAGTTTAACGGGTACTGGTCGCAATTGGCGAATCTGCACAAATGGATCTCTGAGACTTGGAAGCCCCTTTTGACAAACGAACTGAATATTTACCCTATGGCTCGAGGTTTCTTCATTGTGGTTTTTGATATTATTGAGGACAAGAAGGCCATTTGTGAAGTTGGGTTGTGGTTTTGGGGAGTGATGGCCTCTTCATGCAACCCTGGACTCCCACTTTTAACCTAGTAACAACATCAATCTCAACAACCTTAGTTTGGGTAAGGCGTTTGAACCTTCCCTTGCATTTTATGAATCATACATTACTTTCCTCCATTGGGAATGCGCTGGGAAAGTTTTATCGTCATTGTCTTGAAACATAACAAATTTACAAGACCACTCATGCCTGCATTTGTGTGGAGATGGAATTCAATAAGGGTTTCCACGTAGAGTTTAATTTGATGACTTCAAACTATGTTTGGGTCCAAAAGCTTGAGTATGAGAATATTTCATTTCAGTGTAAAGCATGCTATGAAACAGGGTATGTAATTAAAAATTGCCCAAACATTCATAGAATAGCAAAGACCAAAAAAAAACCCCGAAGGCCCAAATGGTGGGAAGGAGCGCAAGGAGATCACTATTCGGTATTCAAAGAGGAAGAGCTTTAGGACAAGAAAGAACCAAAAGACAAGAAGGAAGCATATATAATCAAAGAAATCGCATCTGTGGCAACATAATCTAAGCAGGGAAAATCACTTGCTAATGTGGATCCTTCAGTTTCTACTGAGGTTTCCCTGGATTCAACGTTAGTGGAAAAACAACAATCTCTTGTGGAAAACAGATCCCTTCCATATGCCACAGGGAATATCGTTGAAAAGGAAACTCTTGGGTAGATTAGGCGGATGAGGAAGATTTTAAGAATATTATCTTGCACTTGCCAAAGTTCGATTTATCGAAATTTGTAGAAAATGCGGGTTATATTCAAGTTAGGAAGAAAGGAAAAAGTTTTTCACCGAGAAAACATTAAGCCAGACTAAATCAATATAAAATTATAGTGAAAAATGGAATGCAACTGTGTTTGTATTTTGGAGGCTTTAACAAAATAATAATTGGAAAGAGACTGAAGTTTTTGTTTCACGAGGAACTCGCTTGAGGGTTTGGATTGAGCCTCCATGCTCAATCTCAAACCAGCAAGGAAGATTGGAACATGTAAAGGTTTTAGCCTTGTAATCCATATTTTTGTAATAATATAAATCTCTACTTGTTTCATAATATATATATATATATATAGGAAATGATAAAGTAAAAAATACTTTTATAAAACATGCATACAACATCCGTCATCCATCCATATAAAAAATATAGTGTAACCTTGAATCTATCCTCGTCTCTTTGCACTAGAATGGCAAGAAAGGTTTAAGTTTACATTGTATATACATTATACTATGCATATTTATACATCTCATTGTTGTTCATTTAATGCCTTTTCTCATTAATCATGGATAGGATCATACACAAACTATACAGATCTCAATGATTGACATAGTACATTCATACATTCAAGACCTCATTAATTCAATATATCTTAAGATACACTTGATTTGTCCATAAGCGCACAACACTTGCCCAAGGAATTTTGGTGGTCACAACTCTCAATAGGGATATGTTCAAGCTATGTAGTGTAGTGGATAGATAGTCATTCACAAATTTCTGGAATTGGAGTCCATTAGTTATTGATTTGTTCAAAATGTTATTCATGTCTAGATCAACAAATTATATGTGTAATATTTTATTTCATTAATGACGCTGTCATAATTCATTGTAGTTAGTTTTATGGTGTTGCGTTCAATTCTCGATGTATTTTGTAAAGGATTTAATGGGTCTAATCTTAATTAGAGAATACAGTGAGTGTGTAACATATAGAGTTGCATATCAAAACAATATACAAAAATAAAATCCTGTTGTAATCAAGAGCATAAGGTAAGCACAATTTTGTTGCTTTGAATACAAGATAATTGTAATTATAGTTCGAGATTGAGGTTTAAGCCACAAACATCAACATTAAACTTTATCAATGTCAAAGGTTCAAGTCAGCATATTAAATTGGATGTGTTGTCACGTCAGGTTTTAGAGCCCTGATACAACGACGCTCCATACGTCATCCTTCAAAACCTAAAGTTCACCTAGGAAATGAAGGGATTTTTTTGTAATTTTTTGTAATGCTCCAAACTAATACACCTGCATGGATCCTATATATCGCGCAATGAAATAATAATGTGTCATTTGAATAAAATCAAGGTAGATGTAAACTGTAACACACCCCGTCCTAATTCCCACGACAACATAAGTTAGAAAGAGGTGGTTACTACGTTGTCTTGAGATCTAAAGTAGTGTTATAGAAATGGGGTTTAAAATTTTTGATCTTTTCTACTTCCTTAAAACTTCATCTGGACGATTTCATTGCAGTCGTCTCATCAAGACAATTCAGACGATATAAATTTTGCCCTAATCTGATCTCTGGATCGAAAGTTATGACCACTTAAATTTTTTAATGCTATGTGGCATCCACATGTCTTGATATCCACATCATCAAATTGTGATGTGGCATCCACGTGTCCCCACCAATCCCAACATCGCCACATGGAATTAGTACATTAATTGTTGACCCGTTCATGACTGGATTCGTGACACTCATATAAGTCTACATACAAGCTGTTGACCCATTCATGCTCCCACTCTATTCATGCAATACACATAAGAAGGTGCGGGTTCCCCGAAGCCACGTCACCGTAGGAGAAACCCTTTTCGGAGAAAAACAATCTCGAAGGTTTTGTATGGAGCGACACTTTGGAAACTTCTGAGATTTGATTTCCAAGATCTCATAGAAAACTCTTCCTGGAGGAAACTCCTTCTCACGCAACTCCTTCCCAACGAGAACTCCTTCTTGGATATATTATGCGCTCAGGTTACTTCCACCATGTCATCTCAAAAGGATCTCTCTCGGCGAAAACCCTCCTTTGCATTAAGCCTTTCTCGATGATAACATTCTTGACGATATCTTTCCTTGGAGGAAACTTGGTTGGGCTTAGTCATTATTGACAATAACCTCCTTATTACGTCACGACGGGACCCCTAGGCTTCCGCCCTTGGTTACTTTGTGAGGTCATATAGCTTTACGATCTCGACTCTTTAGAGCTTAAACTTACAACTTCGCTCGATTGACCCTGTTGCCAAGCCATTTCACACGAGAATTTTATCCGAGATTTCCAACACTCGAGGGAGTTTGGCTTGGCATTTGACAATACTTTCTCTATCTCAAGACATAATCTCGAGGTTTCTATTGCTAAGAATTCGGTCAATAGTAATGTCATTGTGCAAGGAATTAAAAATTCCAAGGCTATAATCTTAGGTTTTACGCTTGTTTCAACTTATACACCATTCGTGAAGGAAATCCACTATGGCTCGACTGCAGTGGTTCTAAAATTGTTTAGACTTGCGCCAGAACTTGACCAATTGCACTTAAGGTTGTAAGATGCAAGAATTGGTGCTACCCCTCCCGAGCTTTCCACAAAGTTTATCTTTGCAAATTTTCAATAGCCAAAAGATAAAACGTAGTCCAAGGACTTGTCCATTCAACCTCTTAGAAGTTTACGGTCCCTTTGATCCTCGACGTTTTACAGGAACAAGTCAATCTTGTTCCAGAGATCTATAGATCTCTTTTGAGATACCAATAAGCATAAATAAACTTACAGGGCAACCAAAAAGCATACGGTGCCTAAGAAGGATATAAAGAGATCAAAATTCCATAGGTAAATATGAAGCCTCCTTCCCATATCAAGTTACAAGTAAAGTCAATACATTCAAGCACAAGATCGACATTATATCAGGCCTACAGTCATCAAATTCAGACCAATTCAATTTTCAAGCATAAACCACACAACTAGTCTTAAAATAAACATTAATACATGCATAAATCCAATACAATGAATATATATTACAAAATTTTTTCTTCCAATGACTAGAGCTTTCACTTATCTTATGAATTAAAAGATATGGAAACTGAGATCACGACTACAACTCCCCACCCAACCATATAAAACTGCATGCAAGCTTTACTTGCAACTGTCACCCTCGAGCTAGATTCAAAATCTTGACGTGGGGTGCATCTCAGTGCTTCCAACCAGCCAAGAAACATAAACCTGATTTCACAAGGACATGTTTCCTTCATCCACCAACTATGTTCATTATAGCTCACATTGTTCAAGCATATTCACAATCATGCCAACATTTCATAATACAGAGAACTTTGGCTCACTTTCAAGGGAAGAGAGTCCACTATAAGGAAGGTTCTTCAGTGGTTAAGTTGTTAATGTGTTAAATAAGTCACTTTCTATGTGTTTCATTAACAAGTGAAAAGGACATGTTTCCTTCATCCACCAACTATGTTTATTATAGCTCACATTGTTCAAGTATATTCACAGTCATGCCAACATTTCACAATACAGAGAACTTTGGCTCACTTTCAGGGGAGGGGATTCCACCATAAGGAAGGTTCTTCAGTGGTTAAGTTGTTAATGGTTTAAATAAGTCACTTTCTAGGTGGTTCATTAGCAAGTAAAGCACTAGAGCTTCAACACCAAGGCAACTCCTAGTGGTTCTTCAACCCTCACAAACACTTGAGTGATTCTTCTTAGTCCAATAGGTTCATCAATACAAAAACTCCTAATGGTTTCTTTAGCCTTATAGGCAAGCCACACTCTCTAAAAAAATCACCTAACAAGCCTCCCTTAGAGGGTTCCTTAGTTGGTTCCCCCTTTTCTAGGATTCGATTCAATGTTAGAGATCACCTTATTTCCCTCTTAGCTATGTGTTCTTACACAACAGTTCTAAACATTATGTTATTTTCAAATTCCTCCTTATGTGTTTGAGCGAGAGTGCTTGTATGAATCGATGATGAATGTTCTCCCCTAAAAGTATTCAGTCCTGGCTCATGTTTTTCTAGGCCCATTATGTATATTGGATGTCTTATATTATTTTACGGCCCATTGATGCAAACATGTCATGTAGCATTTATCATGTACTTTATTTTTCAGTTTCATTTTTTTTGGGTGCATCATTATTCTTTGTACTGAGTTATCTTGGCAGGTATAGGTATGCCTCCCCCACCTCACTAAGATTAGGTACCACAACATCAAATGAGACTTACAATAACTAGTTTGTCTCGCCCCCTCAATTCATGTCCTCTCTTTCTTCAGCCCCATTAATCTCTCTCTCTCTCTCTCTCTGACTCCCCTTAGGTGTCTAGTGATTGTGTTCTTACAACGTACTTCGGTCATACGATTTTCTCCTAACACTCGTACATTGGGGGGAAACTTGTTATCACAAAAAATTGGTCATCTAACCATATCTAACTAGATGGATTGAAATACACCATGTAAGACCAATTTTACCATAGTAAAATTGCTTTCACTGTAATAAATTACTTGATAAACCACATTTATTAAGTTATTTCTGGTTAAATCTATGAGGAATAATTAAGTAAATAATTATTTATTTAATTTTCCTCTAGGAATAATTAATTAAACCATTGTTTAACTAATATTCCTTGTGATATTTGACCCAATCATGAGAAATAATTAGATAAATCATTATTTATCTTATTTTTCTTCAGGAATAATTAATTAATCATTATTTAGTTATTATTCCATGTTAAATTTGACTAAATCACCTGGGAATAATTAAACAAACCATTATTTGTTTAGTATTCTTTAACTATATTTTCGAAATAATAAATAAATCATTTATTTATTTATTATTTCTAAATAAAAGTATTTGGCCAAATTAAATACTTTTTCCCTCCAACAAAATATAGTAAAATATTCCAAGTGGTTAGGTCTAGAATTTGGTTAATAATATTTTATTATTTTCCATTAATCGAGACTAACCTAATATTTTATTATAAAATGAAGGGATTTACATTCATTCTTCACTTTCGATTATTTTCATTGTTGCACTCATTGTTGCAATTCTGATTATTATCACCGCCGCTTTCCATTTCTTTTTATTCTTGAGTTCCCATTTGAGCTCTAGACACACATTTTGTTGGGTTTATACATTTTAGAGAGGAGAGACTCTACTAAGCTGAAGCGTTGAGGACGGCCAAGAACCCATCCCATTTGAGGGGGGCCGGTAACATTTTACCTATTTCTTTCACTAGGTGTTACATAATAAAATTACAATGTCATATTCTTGTCTTGTCCATTGGTCATTTTGGAGTTATTATTTGCTATAGTTCTTATTTCTTTCTGCTGTATAACTACTTTTGCTACATAGATCTGGAAGTTTGCATGTTTTATTTCTTATATCTATTGCAGATCTAAAGGGTTCTACAACCATTTCTGTTGTTAGGGATGTTTATCATCCACAACTTAACGTGTGCTCTTTTCATACACTCTCGATAAGAATACACTATAACATCAGGGAGTATTGATTCATTGTGCAAATCACTTTTTCCTTCCCACTTACCCCATGGGCAGACATGGTCCCCCATATACCTTCTCGGTTGAACATAAGATGCAACATAATCACAATGTTTCGAGTTGGGAAGGGTAGTTTGGCTCGTGAGCTTAATATTTCCAGAGTATAATTTTTCATCTCTGGTGTTGCTCCGCTGCCAGTAGGCCTGGACAATACCCTGGCAGAGTCATGCAGGAACACAAACATTACTCCACTACTAGCAAGCCTAGATAGTACATCGATGGATTTGCTTGCTTCACCTCTTTGCGCAGGAAGCCTTTCTCTTCTTTCACCTTTATTTATTTATTTAAGGAGAATTGTGCATCAACACTTATTTATTTTGGGGTGGAAGAGGGATCCCAAAATATTGAGAATAGAAGAGGTTTTTCCTTCATAGAAGCATATAGAGACCTATGATTTTGGTTTGCTCATTTAGATTTTCCCCCTTCTATATTTCTACTATTTGGATATAAGCTTGAGAACACTAGTAGAAAAACCGAGTATAGGTGTGAGGTTTCCAGACTAGCCATGGGTTCATGTTTGGACCAAAACTCTCCTAACGGATGAATCACATTTTTCGTCGGAACTTCATTGACCAAAAGATGTAACCAACACAAGGAAGATGGACAGAGGGCTAGCCAAATGTAGAAGTGTCACAAACCTCTTTGCAATTAAACAAAATACACACTTAGAAGCCAAAACACAATTAGGCACAACACTTATTCACATGGCAAAACAAATGCAAAATCCAATCAAAGTAACAAAAAATAAACAATAAAAGATTGTGTACATAGTGCGGGGCACAACCCCATATATTTAGTGAAAATACTGTTTTAATTCTTGGCCATTGATAGGGAGAGATTCAATCTTCCTTTCAAGTGATTGAAGATGGTATGTGTGCTAGCCAAACTTCTCGTGTACTGTGTAAGGTCCAATCCATAGGGACTAAAACATAGTGTGTTTGCCTTTGTCCTCATGGGACTTATCCCACTTTAAGAATAAGTCACCCACACTGAAGTTGTTTTTCCTTGTAGAGTTCCTGTCAAACCACCTCTTGATAGGAATCTCGTGAAGTGATTTTTTTCTTTATCTTTCAACCTTTCTTCCTGTATCTTGTGCAAAGTGTCCATCCTACGCTGAACTAAAAGACAAGGCTTGCCTTGAGACTCTTGTGATAGTTGGAGAGCGGGAATGTAGATTTTCGATGGGAGGATGGATTATTTTCCATATACCATGAAGTAAGGGGAGGTGCTTAGATAAGGTTTAAGCGTGACTCGGTTAGCCCATAAGGCATTCACCAAAGCAGAGTGCCAGTTTCACTATTCAGAGAATATGGTCTTTTTGATGATGCATATAAGGTTCTTGTTCGTGGATTCAACAAGACCGTTCCCTTGCAAATAATAATTTGTTGAATGCTTCAATATAATACCATTTTCCAATGCAAAATCATAAAGTATTAACGATGAAAAATATGTTGCATTGTAAAAAAAAAGTGATGTAGGAATGTTGAACCTGGAAATGATGTTTTGTTGCAGAAAGTTGATGACTTCCTGATCGTTCATCTATTTTAGTGGAACTGCCTCTATCCACCATGTGAAATATTTTGTAGCGGTTAGAATATAACGGTGTTGCTTTGATGACTAAGGGAAAATTTACCCAATGATGTCCAAGCCCCACTATTGAAAAGGTTCTTCCACTGTAATGGGCTGCAACAGGGCTGCTGACTTTTGATTTCTTCCGTAACACCTTTGACAAACCAAACACTTGTGGGCATATGCATGAGCATATTTGAAAAATGTAGGCCAGTAAAAGTCGACTTGCATAACTTTATGTGCTGTGGTGTTTCCTTCAAAGTGTCCCCTGACTGGTCCGTCGTGGAGATCACACAAATCCTTTTTGAATCATGCACCTCCAAACACCTGAGCAATACTCCATTGTGGTGCTTTCTGAACAACACCCCATGCACCAACTGATATGATAATGATTTAAGTTGGAGTGCCCTCTTTTTCCATGTGGAAAAGTGAGAGGGAATTGTTCCATGCTCAAGGTATTGGCGCACATCCATGTACCAAGAGTTTATGTCTATAGTGGGGGAGGCTCACTCAACGTTATACATTTCAATCTCTTGCTCCCATCCTACGAGCTCTTCTTCTTCCTCTTTCACGTTTACTGCTTCTACTGCTAATTGGAAAAGACCATGACCCTTGATTGTGTGAACTGGCTTGATGTCTTGATCATACTCCTGTAACCCGGTCATCCAATTTTCCCTTCTTTCATCCAAATCTTGTTGAACAAGAAATGACTTGACTTCTCGGTTTGGAACTATGATAATACAACAGTTCTTTAATAGATACGGTCTAAAGTGCTTCACTGCCTTGTACACTCCATAAAGTTGTTTTTCCATGGTGGGGTAATTAAGCTTTGGTCCTTGTAGACTTGTGATCGTGAAGGAGATAGGTCATTCATTGTTCAGCACATCCTTTTGAGTAAGTACCGAAGAAAGGGAGGTATTAGAAGCAAAAGTGCAGAGCAAGAAGCCTTTACTGAAGTTTGGGTTGTACAACATGGGTGCTTCTATTATAGTCTGTTTGATACGGGTAAACACATCCATTTCCCTTTTATCCCATTTACAAAATGTATCCTTCTTCACCATCTCATGTACTGGTTTAAAAATATGGGCATAGTCGGAGATGAACTTGTGGAGGAAGTTAATCTTCCCCAAGAAAGATTAGATGGCTTTCTTATTCACTAAGAAGGGAATTTGTGTGATAGTCCTGACCCTATCTGCGTCTCCCTTGATCCCACTTTTAGCAATGACGTGTCCCAAGAGATTACCCTCAGACACTGCAAAGATACTCTTCCTCGGATCCAAGGATATCCCATACTTGCGACATCACTCAAAAATATTCTTCAAGTGGTGAATGTGGTCTAACCTCTATTTAAAGAATGCTTTTACATCATCAAAATAGACTACTCTGTACTGGAAAATGAGCCCGTGGAAGGCGATGTCCATTGCACATTGGAATGTTGCACCAACGTTGATTAGCCCAAATGGCATTCATCGAAACACAAACATGCCCCACTTCATTCTAAATGTAGTTTGAAGTATATTAGGCTATGCCACCAGAACTTGGTTATATCCTGAATATTCGTCAAGAAAATAAAACATTTCAGACCCTGACACTATTTTCAGTATTTTCTCCATGGACGACATGAGGTAGTTATTCTTGTCCGAGGTACAATTGAGATTCCTGAAATCTACAGACAGATGGATCTCCCCAGACTTCTTCCTTACTGGAACCAAATTTGACACCCACATTGAGTGTCACACTCTTTATATGATCTGAGCATCCAACATTTTTCTCAACTCATTCTATATGAGATGCTCAAGCGTTGGATGAACTTTCCTCAGTTTCTATTGAAATGGCTTGGCCCCTCCCTTGATTTTTATCACATGCTGGATGATTCACGTGTCATATGTTTTGAGTTCATTGTAAGTCCACTCAAAGACATCACGGTACTGCTTGAATAAGAAGATTAAGGCTTCCTGCTCTTGTGGTGTACAAAAAGTACCAATATTGACATGTTTCAGATCCTTCTCAGTTCCCAAGTTGATTTTCTCATGCGACAAAATGGAACTGTGGGTCTTGGCATTGACAGGTCCCCGAAAGCGGCTCTACAGATCATACAATATCTCCAATGATACCAAACCCTTAGGGATGAGGTTCTCTTTACTTGAATTGGATGCATCCTGCAATGCTTTTTTTTGCTCATCCTTATCGACTACTGCATCTTTGAATGCGTCAACGTTCAACATAAAATAGAGTATCTGCTGGTGATCATAAAAAACGTGTAAAATAGTGATATTATTTGGTATGGAAGGTTTATATAGAATTTCAAAAGAAAATCCGCCCCTTAATGGTGACATCCTAGTAGCAACATTTTCCAAGACATTCGCAGCTACATTACACATTCTTGGAATGGAAATGATATTAAAAGCTTGGAAATATGAGATGAGTCGCCATACTTCTTGTTGATAACTTTTAAGATGAGGTGACACACAATGTATGGTGTTACGTACCCGTCATACCACGATTTTTGAGTCACCTACCACTTTTAGAATAGCAATGTTGAGGTTGATAGCCTTTTGTAAGCCCAAGATTAGTGCTTTCTACTCTGCAGTGTTATTCATTAACTCGAATTCCAAGCGGCTAGAGATCAAATGTTTTCTCTGCAGTGGGTCTATTAAAATGCAGCCAGCTCCAGATCCCTCCTGCGTTTTGGAACCATCGAAATACATAGTCCACATATCATATGTACAGGGACTACTACTACTACTACTACTAAATGTACAAAGTTCATTATCTCCAATTGGACAAGGAAGGAGATCCAACTGTGTATCTAGTAGAATTGGGGATGGCTCTCCAAGGTAACACCCCATATGAGTTTCCAGAAAGTAATTTCCAAATAATAATTCTGCAAAATTCATTGGCTCGTTGTTTACGTTCAAGGGAGTAACCATTTGCTTCATGTATCTCTCTGATTCTACCTGAATTTGATTATTTCTGCCCTTGTACGGAAGCCATAAGTGTGACTAGTCTATGGCAAAGTACCCTTGAAGCTTGCTAGACTAGTCTTTGCTCAGTAACACTCTGTATGCTTTCGGAATGTCCACAATCACTATGTTGATACATTGGTGGACTCGTCCGTCAGATGATAAATAGATGATGACATTTATGGGTTCACAAATTTCTTGGACATGAGTTATGTCCAGCTAAATAATATGTGCATATATATTTTCCCATTTAGCATTGATTTTCTTAATGACAGATAATGGCATGAAATTCATCAATGCGCTCGAATCAACTAAGAAATTGTGTACATTGAAATTGAAAATTATGAATGTTAACAAGAATAGTGGGCAAAGTGTGTTTTCATCTATTGTGAGTGCATTAAGTACAAATGCGAGAGTATCAGGAGACTTACTAGCTCCCTTGTTCGAAGAGGAAGCATTACCTGAAGAGGTTTTCCCAAGTGCTTGTAGAAGGATGTCCTGCTGGCTCGTGATCTTTACGAGTTCGAACATAGAGATGTTTGCACGAACCTTCTTCATATCATCCGCAATGTTATAATCCACAAGGGGAATACTGACCAAGGTGTTTGGAGATGGACCTTGGTTTATGGTTTCCGGAGGGATGGTTCTCTCCTTACTGCCGTCAGAAACACTTTTCATTGAGACTACTTTCCCGAACTTGCTCTGGGTGTTCTGCACTGAGTTAGCTAGTGTCTTGATTTTACTTAACATATTTTCTTTGAATTTTTGCTTCAACAACTCAATTACAATGGTTGAACCTTGGCTTCTTAGGTTGTATCGGTTCTTTTGCTTTTGGGGTGGACCGTCACTCAGAGGCTACTTATCGGTCGTACTCGTTTGGGCCGTGAGAACATAGTTAAACATGTTCACTACATGTCCAACACTTGAAGCTTCATCAAATATAGTAGCTTCTTACTTCCCCACATCATGCTCAACCTGATCCTTAGCCATGACTGAATCAACAAGCTGTGTAACCATCCTACTCATGCATTGGTTCCACGTGGGCACGCTTTTTCTGAATGATACTCTTCATGAAATGTGCAATATGTATTCGTGCCAATTTTCTGAATATTTAGGACAACATTGAAACTCTGCGCAAACTTTTCTAGATGGTTGCTGCCATTACTAGAAATTGAATTCCTTCTGAATAGGTACTTGGGGGATTGCTACTCACGATAGTCTTACTTTTCCTTTTTTTTGAGTTCTGCCATTTCAATGGTCAGGGACTTGAGGAGACGAGTCAGGATTTCAAGATCATTTGGTTCTTTCTCCTTAGCCTTGCTCATGGAGGTCTAAGACCTCTTATCTGTGTCCTTAGAGTCTTTTATTGATTCATCATTTGAGATGAATCCAATAGCACACAAGTTATTCTAACTGACTGTTATAGACATTTTTGGGCACTGCAACCCCAATCATACATGTCCATAAACTAAGGGCTCCTAAGTCCCTAAAAGTGTTTCTTCACACCCTAAAGGAATGAGGTCAGTTGATTACATCATCTCCCAAAGGTTCTCCACAGAAAACTACTCAGAACTGGTCAAAGCTGGACCATACAGACTGGTGCGATGCATACTGGAAAGCCCTTCTGTAGGGTGCGATGGGCGAGAGTAGACAAA
Source organism: Pinus tabuliformis (assembly GCA_031772625.1). Taxonomy (NCBI): domain Eukaryota; kingdom Viridiplantae; phylum Streptophyta; class Pinopsida; order Pinales; family Pinaceae; genus Pinus; species Pinus tabuliformis. The sequence continues at coordinate 1,912,748,111 of CM062819.1, read as the reverse complement.
TGGCAGAGACAGTTTGCAAGGTGGATTGTCATGGAATCTTCCAAAAACTTCTCCTGTGACACTTGCCTCTCTGAATTCGCCCAGGGATGAGTAAGAGATTATCAATCTCCAAGTGGAATCAAGAAATATCAGAGAGAGGACACTAATCAAAATCCCAGAAGCTGACTCACCCCCCTGCAATCATCTATATATGGATCCCTCATCCCAGAGATCTAGAGGCTGGAATTTTGTATCTTGTAAGGAAGTGCTATTGGTTTCTTGGTGGAACATCATAGTGTTGGGTGATCTAAGCTTTTCATGAGGTGAAGAAGGGCTTTCATGCTGGGAGGATGACGCTGGGTCAGAACAATTGGTTGTAATCCTCTTTGCTATTCTTGATATTAATAAAGCTATTCAAGTTTTCCTCCACATTCTTGTATGTTTGATGATATATGCATTTGTGTGGTTAATATATATCTGGTCCTATATTGTTTATGATTGTAGATCTCTGTTCTTCGATAGTATTATGCTGCTTTGATTCCACAGGTGCTCTTTGAAGCTGGGTAGACAAAGGAAAAGCGGCAAGGATCTGTCAGAAGGGAGAGGAACCAAGCGCAAGACTGAGGTTGGTGTCCTTCATTCCCCTCTTATCTACTTCTCATAAAGGAAAGCGAAAGTAGTTTTAGTTTGTTTGTTTCTAAGATAGCTACCAATCTTAGTGGGACTAGCAGCTCCGAGTGGACACTAGATTTCCCGATAACAAAATGGCGACTCCACTGGGGAGCGAATAGATTGTTTGCTTGTCTATATTTGTTTGTTTTATAAACTTACAGACAGAGCCTGAAGTCAAGCCAGCTAGCCTTCGAACTGCATTTTCTATGCAAGTGCAAAGTAGATCAATGCTGCTTCAGTCTATCTCCGGGTTTTGTTTATAAACTGAACAATCGATTTGCAAACCTTCTAATTGCCCTAGTGGTGGCTCTAGTAACCTCATTAGATCAACCCATGTGATTTATATTTACTGAACATCATTAGCTCGGCCTAAATCCCTGAACTAAGCTGCAAACTGTGACCCGGAACCAAGTTGAAGTCTTGTCCCTGGACCATCGCACTTTCTCCTCTTGGGAATCTGGATGCATCGCACCTCCCATGTGCAGTAGGTGCGCTGCATCGCACTTTCCTTGTGTTGTAGGTGCGCTTGTTAGACAAGACCTCTTCTACTCTCAGATTTTGGTTTCTGTGTTCAGTCTCTTCAGCTTTATTAAGGAGTTTTGCTGTCTGTGATCAGTATACCACTGTAGAAACTCCCTTCTTTTGCATGATTCCGCCTCCATAGTACGAAGAATTGTGAATGCTTTTATGTATTGTGTGCCATTTACAGTTCTCTTTTACAAAAAGTAACGTAATCAAACTGTCGTCTTTTGATTTGGAAGTGTCGCAAGTGTCGTTTTCAATCAAAGAAAAGAATTCTATTGTTCTTGATGGTCGATTATACAGTTACTTTTGTATTTGATTTGAATTAGTAATTTTTCAAGTGTTGAAAGCAGTTTTCAATTCAAAATAGCAAAGTGTCGTCATTATCTTCCTTTCGTTTTTGAAGAGAAATTTGTTAGTACTGTCGCTTTGAAAAGATAATTCAGATTTGTACTTAGCATTCTTCTTGTCATTCACACATTAAGAAAGCTGAAAACAAATACACGCATGTGCATTTGCATTTAGACTGCTTGTTGGTTTGATTTAGGACAGTGCATCTAGTGTGTGCTCTCTGCTCTATGTTGAAAGAATATCGTCTCTCTTTCTTTAGTAGCTAGGATTTTCATTGCAAAAAGAATATTAAACAATTGTTTATCATCTTAGATTTCATTTTAGGAATTGTATATCTACATCACGTGGTGTACCTGAAAGGCAAATTTCTTAAGAAAGATCAATTGTAAAATAAATTTAATGAACATAAAAACGCTTTGGAACCTAACGCACAACATCTAGAAGTCTAGGCTAGAGACATATTCCGGCGTCGTAAAGCCTGGTAACTGTCGCTTTCACTGTTGGTTGGGTGATTCCTCCTCTTTGAGACGACAAGTGCCAGTACGAACTTGTGCTCCCACGTACCGTCGAGTATATATTGGGAGACCACAATAGGCTATATCCTTTATCCATAGGAAGCCGTGTTTGCCGCCCTATCGATCGCAATGCACTGAACACAGCATTCGGGAAGATTGACTGCCGTACCGTAAAAGGTATTCTGCAGTTTTGCGATTGGTTTGGTAATCCCTCTGTTTAGATTTCCAAAGTAGTCTCTTTCTTTCCTTTTTAGACTCCTTAAAGGAAAAGGTCCATCTGAGCACTTGTCACTTCAGGCTCATTAAAATCGAAAGCGACTAGAGTCATCTTTTGTTTTTTCTCGACTCTTAAAAACTGAAAAAACAAGTTTTGTCAAAGCATATAAAATTTATTTTAATCAGAATAATATCACCATTCCCGCATTGGTCTTAGGTTGAGAAAAATGGAGTCCACCAACCAAGGATTTCCCCTTGGAGGAAATCCTAGTCCCTTCTCCCCTTGGGGAGATGTTGGTGCACCTCATATAGCCACATTGTCACTTCCAAGATTGATGATTGGCTTGCCAATATGGCTCTTCTCGACCTCCGTCGTTCAGAACACCGTAATTCCTGAACAATTGAGTCAACAACTGGATGATACTAAAGTAACCCCCAAACCTTCTACTTCGTCCAATTCTCCCTCTCCTCCTTCCTCTTCGCTTGATGAAGTTGGTAAAGACAAAAATCATGTAACTAAGAAGGAGAAGAAGGGGAAGGAGAAGAAAGAGAAGAAGAAGAAGGAGCCAAAGGCGAAAAGGGGTAACTGGGCATCTTCTAGGGAGAATCCACACACTGCACCGCCCAAGCCTAAATCTCCATGTGTCATTTGCAAAGGAGACCACTATCATCGAGATTGTCCTTGCATCCCTCGGACCTTAAGGGACTGGTCTCCTCGTTTGCACAATCCGGTGTCATCAACCTTTGAAGATCATGTTGAAAGTACACCATCAATTAGTGAAAGCAAAGCATTTGGACAGAAAAGGAAATGTAAATTTCCTTGTAAACTGTGTGAAGGCGATCACGTCATCCACCATTGTCCCTTCCTAGATGGAGCTAAAAGAGTCTTGGATAATCGTCTTGCTTCACTGCTACGGCTTCCTCCTGGATACAAGAAACTCTTGCCAAGTCCATCACTAGTTGAAAATCCGACTGACACCCCATTATGGTCGGTCAAAGATAAACCTGCTGAATCCATACCAGACGAAAGTGAAACGGTTGAGGCAGCAGTCGACCCGGTCTTGTCTTCGGAAGGTCTATTTTTAGATGATACAACCACCAAAGAGATGAGAACGACACCGTTCAAATCCTTTTCGTAAACACAAACTCCGATGAACATGGGGGAAATATACCCATTCCTTTACCGTAGGAAGGAAGTTCGTCAGAGTCATATCCGACCATCTATTCGGTCCCACCTCCAAGCAACCTAGTCGTTTCCTTCGATTGGAATCTACTAGGCAGACCCCGTTTACCGGCTAATGTACCATTCCGAATCATTGTATAAGCTTACAAAATGATCATGGTCGGTACCATCATAGATGAAGGGGCTTCTGTGAGTATCCTTTCCTCAATTGCTTGGGAAGCGCTTGGTTCGCCATCGCTTCTGCCTGAGATGAGAAATCTGACAGGCTTCGACAAAGGAACCAATCGACCATTAGGTATCTTTCCCAATGTGCCCATAACGTTGAGAAGGAACACTGTTTATATGAATGTAATGGTAGTCCAAGGACCTCTAGATTATAATCTACTCCTTGGGCGCGACTATATTTATAGCATGGGAGCCATTGTCTCCTCACTCTTTAGAGTAATCTAGATTATAATCTACTCCTTGGGCGCGACTATATTTATAGCATGGGAGCCATTGTCTCCTCACTCTTTAGAGTAATGTGTTTTCCGCATGAAGGCCGAGTGGTCCAGATCGTAGACCAGCTTTCCTTCCCCAGCTCACACATAGCTAATAGTCAAATTCCATCCCTAAATGGTCTTTTCACGCAAGGAATGTCTCATCAATCTCCAATCTGTCCACCTGAAGAGCACGAGTGATTCGGGAGGACATGACTGAAACCCAGGGGGCATGCACCCTGGTCTGTTTCGGCAGGAAAACCTTGGGTATAGGGTAGGTTTCCACGGAGGATATATGACTAGTCTGACACACCCGTTCGTTTAGGAAAATGAGATTAGACTGGAATAAGATTCACTCGTCAAAGTTATGTGAGTGGAGGCGACCGAACCACTCACCCTTGTCTATTTTGGTAGACATCACCAAGGAAGTGTTTTGCCTGCAACGTAGATGGAGAAATCTTGCAAATGTGAGAACTTTCGTATGGTAACCTGGAAACTCTACTTCGCTATGCCTGGGGGCATGCAAACCTTTTTGCTTGAAAGTAAAGAGCGAGATTTTATTTTCTTAGTTTGTAGTTTCTCAACCCTTTAAACTCGTAGGATTGGTCGTTCCTAACTTGCATAATGAAAGGATCCGGAGCAAAGTTTCGAATGGTGCAAGCTCCCTAAAAATTGAACCTATCAATGAGACATCCTTATTATACGACTGGCACGAGCAGTTTTTATGCGAAGTTCAAGCTCGTTAAAAATTAAACCTTAGCAATGAGCAAATGTTTCCCCCAGAGTTTAAGCTCATTAAAAAATGAACCAATCCCCGATAAATAACCATTGTGAATGCATTATCATAAGCTTTTGAGCCCTGGTCGTGTTCTTAACATCACCTCCACTCTGTTTAGTTGATCATTAACCTTCATTTGATTGTTTACCCCTTTTGAGGAACAACTGTGAAGAGTGATCCTGTTAGCCATCCTTGTGACATTGCCGTGATTGGAAAATTCCAAACCTTACCTGGAATCAGCTGCTACCTGAAATTATCACTCGTTCCTCAAAAAACGAGTCTCCTTTAAGCTCTTTTCATCTGACTCGTAAAATATGAAAAGCTTGCTGAGCAATTGGCCTCTCCAGCTCGTTAAAAATACCGGGAGTGCTATCCCTCCTCTAGATTTTAATCTTTTTGGACCTGAGGGATTATTACACAAAAAGATTGAGCGCTTTTTTTGTTCAGCTCGTTAAAATTACCGAAAATTCATCCCTTTCTTATTATTTTATACTTTTTTGGACCTAAGGGATTATATGACGAAAAAGGATTATTGGAGTTTCCTTTACATCCCTTTTAGACTCTCTAAAGTTGAAAAGGACAGAGTTATCTTTGTCGTTAAACTCGTTAAAACCAAATAGCAACAAACTTGTCCATATAGACAAGAACGAGTTTCACTGTCGCTAGGCTCGCTAAAACATAGCGACGGGTTTGCCCGAAGGGCAAATTATGGAACAAGCATATGTTATCCTCCTCAAGCTTGAAAAAAAGAAAGAGGTACTGGTCAGCAATGACTGGGGAAAAATTGGGAAGAAAACTTGAAGAAACTTTATTGGTAGCAAGTCGCTCTTGAACATGACACTTTCACTCCATGTCCGAGTCGGGTTGGGTTATTCCGTTCACCGGTCATATCACCATTGGTCCATCGCACCATCCATATTTGGGGTTAACACTACCAATCCATGTCAGTGTCGCTGGTATGTTCAAGAGAAGTCGCTCAGAGAATTCACCTGTGTCTCATCCGCTGCAATACATTCACACTCCATTCTTTCATGACCGCCACCCTGAACCCTGTATCATCATATCATTTTCACCTCCAAAATCATTTACTCCGTTCTGTGTCGTAGATGTGGGATTCATTAAGGTCCTCCTACGATGGGTCACTTCTTGTCGACATCAGCTCATTATCCAAGAAGTCGACTTAGGAACAACCCTTTCAGTACTTTGAATCTTGCATGCCTCAATGGCAAGTTTCTCACTTTCGGCGACAGGTTTACATCAATGGCCTTCGACCGAAAGATTTTGCGTGGTGTTCGATGCCAAGTCCCTTTTCACACCACGCAAATTGTACTGTAGTACCTTAGGGGTCATCATCATTATCGGTGATTCCTCTTGCGCTTGTTAACAACTTACATCATTGGCTGGTAATCAGGCAATGTCTTTCCATGTTCCACTCCAGAACATTTTTCACATGGATCGACTTGTACTCCGAGTGAATATTGAACGAGTTTGAAGACCCCAGATCTAGTTTCATCCATCCGGGCTGTGAAATATTCAGGAAAATAAAGACATCAAATGTACATCATTGCTGCACAGATGATCATCCGAATCAAAGAATGATGACTCTATCAGAATCATCAGTCTGCCACACAGACGGTTGTTTGTCTTATGTACATGAAAATGAATTTATAAAGCTGAGCATGGGAATGCCCGCCTCAACTAGATCATGAAAAATATTATGAAGATAATGTATTGTATTGCATCTTATTACAGGTCGTCTTCCAGCTCGAAAAAACTTCGGATCCTCATGATAAAGCATTTCACCCGACATCAAAAGATTAACGAGCTCATGCTTTGGGGGGAAACTGTTATAGAAATTTTTGGGCACTGCAACCCCAATCATACATGTCCATAAACCAAGGGCTCCTAAGTCCCTAAAAGTGTTGCTTCACACCCTAAAGGAACAAGGTCAGCTGATTACATCATCTCCCAGAGGTTCTCCATAGAAAACTACTGAGAACTGGTCAAAGATGGACCATACAGACTGCCCAATGCAGAGGGTGCGATGCATATCACCTGCTCGGTGAAAAGGGTGCAATGCATACTGGAAAGCCCTTCTGTAGGGTGCGATGGGCGAGAGTAGACAAATGGCAGAGACAGTTTGCAAGGTGGATTGTCATGGAATCTTCCAGAAACTTCTCCTGTGACACTTGCCTCTCTGAATTCGCCCAGGGATGAGTAAGAGATTATCAATCTCCAAGTGGAATCAAGAACTATCAGAGAGAGGACACTAATCAAAATCCCAGAAGCTGACTCACCCCCCTGCAATCATCTATATATGGATCCCTCATCCTAGAGATCTAGAGGCTGGAATTTTGTATCTTGTAAGGAAGTGCTGTTGGTTTCTTGGTGGAACATCATAGTGTTGGGTGATCTAAGCTTTTCATGAGGTGAAGAAGGGCTTTCATGCTGGGAGGATGACACTAGGTCAGAACAATTGGTTGTAATCCTCTTTGCTATTCTTGATATTAATAAAGCTATTCAAGTTTTCCTCCACATTCTTGTATGTTTGATGATATATGCATTTGTGTGGTCAATATATATCTGGTCCTATATTGTTTATGATTGTAGATCTCTGTTCTTCGATAGTATTATGCTGCTTTGATTCCATAGGTGCTCTTTGAAGCTGGGTAGACGAAGGAAAAGCGGCAAGGATCTGTCAGAAGGGAGAGGAACCAAGCAAGGAACCAAGCGCAAGACTGAGGTTGGTGTCCTTCATTCCCCTCTTATCTACTTCTCATAAAGGAAAGCGAAAGTAGTTTTAGTTTGTTTGTTTCTAAGATAGCTACCAGTCTTAGTGGGACTAGCAGCTCCGAGTGGACACTAGATTTCCCAATAACACTGACAATAGCCTCTTTGTAGTTTTCAGTCAATGTCGATTTCGTAGTTCGCTTTACAAACTATGAAATACTTGCTGGCAAGGCAAAAGTGTAGTAGTCTATGGTGACAGAGTTATGAGGTTTTGTATTGTCAAAAAATTCATTCAAGATGAGATTGAACCTTTGATTGAAATATTTCACTTTTTTCTTTTTCTCCATATTAATATTACCCAACTCCTTTAATAACATTGCAGGGGTCTTATGTTCAACAATTTTTTCAAGAATATATTTTTTGAACCCCCTCCAATTCTAGATGGAGTTTAGAGGAAGGCTATGATACCATACAACTTCTCTACCATCCAAGGTACATGGAAAAAGTCTACATGCAACATCATCACAACGTACCTCAAGTGTTTGCATATGTAGGTAAAAGTTATCGTGATGGTCTTCAAACTTCACTGTCTTATCAGGATCATACTTTATCAAGGACTTCTCTGAATGCCTTGGCATCTTGTGCAGGACACCTAGAAGTGCTAGTAGGCCTTGAGTCCTTGTCTTACTCTTCTTTTTCCTCCTCTTCCTTTTCCGAATCTGATGGTTCTTCTTCCTCTCTGCATATCCCACCAAAAGTTGAGCCCAAGAGTAAGAACTTGCCTCTGTTACCACCGTGAAAGAGTGGAGCTTCTTCTTCCCATTCCACAGAGTCTGCTAATTATTCAAGAGTGGTGAGAATCACTCTTCAATGGACGAGACTACTATCCCTGTGGAGGTGGTCTTGTTCTTCTTTGGAGAATATGGAAGACTGATTACTCCTGGAATCAATCCAACAAATTTTACAAACTGACGGGTGATGGGACGGATGACCCGAAGTTGATCATATGAGATTTCACATTCATGCCTGTATTGGGAAGAGTTACCAACTTCATAAGCATGAGTAGGGGAGGTGGAGTGAATGTTGTTGTGTTGACCAAAAGATGGATTAGTTGGGTCAGTAGGTCTATCAGCCATAAAATACTGGCTACCCTCCTTTTAGCGCCATAAATGTTGACAGTGTTGGATTCGCCAACATTCAAGGGATCTACCCAATATGAAGCCCCAATCAGATCTCACACCATTTTATGTAGGAGTCCCATTGAGTATAAAGGCTTCATTTCCAAATCCTTAAAGATTTTCCTTGGCTCTAGCTGTCAACATAAGAGAGTGATGTAACGGTGTCTTTGAAAAGCAAGGGGAGTGTACCTGGTGAGTGTGCAATGTAACCATTTCAAGGTTATTCTACTACAAAGAGGGGAGAGAAAAGTGAGCCTCTAAGTGAGATGTAATAGTACCACCCAGGAAGAGACACACATGAACCAAAAGGACCTGTCTAACATCCAGCGGAATAGTCCACAACAGATGCGATGGTCAATACAACCAACAAACAAAGAAATATTTGTCTAGTATCCCACAGAATAGTCCACAAGGACGGGATAGTGATAGCAACCATTACATCACATTCTCAATAATATAAGAACTGAAATAACTGAAATAGTTCAACTATATTAGTACATGTGAAAGAAACATGAAATACAAGCATCCACATAATAGTTTTAAAAACATTCATAGTCCATGCATGAAGAACATGATGGCCTTAAAAGGCTTCTGTTACTAAGAAAAAGTTTGAAGACACATGTTTACAATGTACATCACTAGCCCCAGTAGTGGGATATTGGAGCCACTCCTTGTTCCTTAAAGAACTAGCTAATCTTTCTAATGCCTTGCGGGAGGAGCCAAGGTGAAAAATCCTTTGCTCATACAATGGGGGGGTACACATAACCAAGGGGTGATGCTCCCCCATTGTGACTCTTTGAATACCCTCATGACTATTCAACTTCCTATGAATTTTCAACTTATATGACTCTTCATATTCATGTGTGTCCTTTGGACTTCCACTTTACAATACATTCGATTACAATATACATGGTCCATAATAGTGATGTGGCATATGACAACTCATGACACAACTTGGTATGACACTAATGACATGGAATGGCTTGATGATGGGGCAATGTCAACTCACTGTTGCTGCTGCGTGCTAGATGTCTTCTTGGATATGCTTTCTCTTCTCCTCCACGTAGCTTGGTGATGCAGGGTCTTCAATGATCTTAAGTCTTGGATGGTAGTTGAAAACTTGTGTCCCTTTGCTTCCTCTTGATAGATCCACTTATAAGCTCACCTACAACAGAGTCTTTAAGCATGCTTCCATCCTCCTCCTCCTCCTTCATCATCTCATCATGACTTGATAGCGTACCTGTTCTTGTAATTCACTCATGATTGGATGAAATCAATTCGAAAACTCCCTAGTCTAAGATGATGCATTATTATCCATGAACTGAGCTCGGGGCAGGTCACAGACTGGAAGGAAGGGCCGAGTGACTACGTATTTCACAGTTCCAACAAATAGGGAGAGTGCTTTATCACTGAGACTATGCACAACACAACTTAGGCTCGGTCGAAAAAAATTTCTGCACGGTCCCCACTGAGGGAAAAAAATTTCATAGTGCCCACTGAGGGACAGACTTGCGCATTTCAAGCAGGAAGTGGATACTATGGCATGAGGGACTATGAGGAAAAAATACCTAGTTTCATGAGGCAAGGAGGATTGAACAATAGATAGGCCTAAAGGGAAGATTTACATAGTTTTTGAAGGCAGTGAGCTTCGGCTGAGGGAAGGGCAGTTGAGGAAGCATATGGATAGTTTTGGAGGCCAATGGAGGTTGTGCTATTTGCACATTGCATAGTTCTAGCAGGAAAGGAAAAATATTGAGGGTTGCAGGTGCAAAGTGCATAGTTCAAGGCATAATTGTGTAGAAAAACAACCCTGGTGGACAATGAATGTGCACTGTGTAGTTCCAAGAAGCAGGGTCACATCAAAGAGGGTTGAGACTTCGTAGTAAACAATTCAGTTAGGGTCCGGTGAAGTTGAGTTGCCTAGTCAGGAAGATTTTTCGAAAATGGCTAAGTGCAAGAAGAGAGATGGACTTGTGATGAACTTGAACCATGATCACACACTTAGTACTTTGACAACATCACAACCTAGATCATCAGAACACACAAACAAAGCATTCCCCTCTGTGTGACTTCCTCATGACAACATGTGAGAAGTGCGACACTTAAGATAGAGTTTGGGACAACCATGACGACACTTGCATGACAACGCTTAAGACTTTGTGTATGAATGCGACGTATGTTTAAATGGTTGGGAAAACTTACATACACAAAGAACGACCTTCGAAACCAACAAAAAAGACTCACAAACATTATACAACAGTCAAACACACCAAAATACGATAGTTAATCCAACAAACAAAAGGGGCCAAAGAACTTCAAGAAATCTCATGGAATGAGCTTGAGTACTTGCAACAATCAAGGAAAATACCAACAAAGGCTTTGAAATTTGAGTGCAAGCCAAAATTTTGGAGGGCCATGCAGCGACTACAACAGATGGTTTGCGACATTAATAAAAATGGACTCATTTTCGATGGTATTTTGTCACCATTGTGATGACATTTCATCGCAATAATGACAAAAGGGGGTTTTGCTAAATGTGGGACATGGTACAATAACAGTATCACTATTTTGCAAAATCGTCGCAATTTTGATGGAAAACAAATGTCGGTACACAGAAGAATGGATGATTCATATTTCGTTCGAATGTCGAAGGAAGGAGGACTCTTATGGTGTCACGCAATTGACGATTAATGTGGTTAGTCTACGCAAGAAAGACTATTTGCTTCAAAAAAACATTTTTTCAGAAGAATGACGACATTCCACGTCACTCTAGTGACACTCTCGGGCAAAGGCGTCAAAAGAGAAATGGAAAAATGCGCGTCAGTAGCCCAATGATGGGCCATTTTTTTACAACGGATGCACTATATTGTTGGCATTAACATCCTTCGTAATAGAGATGAGTTGTAACTGTCGTAATACTGACAACATGATCTATTTTGTGACGCTAGAGGCCATTTAACAACAACACGTAGATATCGTTTTAAGACCAAATTTAGGCATTACTTTTGTGACAGGTCTACTATATGAACAATGTTAGCAGAGGTCGTATGTTCCGATGTAAGAGTGAGGAGTAGCAGTTAGTAACCGTCGTAAGACCGAATGTAGTGTGTTTTTTTTTTTAAATATTGAAATACAATGAACACAAAGACTCTTCTCTAATCTATTGTCATTCTATATTTTTGAGGTTGAGGGAGTAAACACATAGGACAACATCAAAACCACTTTGGAAGCTAGGATCTAGCCCTGCCAACTTCAGAGAAAGATCTCTCTGTTTAATTTAGCTTTGTTTTATGGATAAATTTTAGGCTAGCTATGATTGTAATTGTTTTTTTTGATTGATTGGTTTGGTTGATTTGAGTGTTATAAGTCCATTGGGTTATGGAGTCTATAAATTAAATTAGAGTTTTGCATCAATTTTTAGAGGATTTCTCACAGGGCAAGCTAGGTTGCAGTAACTGGATCTTTTTCAGAAATTGAATGGATGGTGGGATAACAGAGTGTAAGTTTGAGTAGAAACCAAGGAGCAACTAAGGATTCCTTGATCTGACTTCAGTGGAAAGCATTAAAATTATCAACAATCAAAATAGGGCTCTCTGAGTAACGAATCCTATTTATTGCAGTTTCTGTTGATTAATTCAGAAATTCAGAATAACAGAGAAGGAAGAAACAATGTTTAAACAAATAGACAGAAGAGACACTTCACCATTTAGTACACCACATGACACCCTTGAAAGGTCCCTGTATTATTGATGCTCTAGTGCTTTGAAAATTACAATATGCAAAAGGAAATTACATTCAGAAATCAACCTGTAATACTTTTGAAGATGAAGTATTTATAAATTAATTTACAAAATATCTTGAGATCTTCTGCTAAAGTAATATAAAATCCCAAAAAAGGAATTGATTTACAAAATATTCTCTTATAATCTCAGGAAAATCTGAATAAAAATTATTACAAACAATATCTACCAAAAACATGTAGATATTTCCCAAAATACAACTAAGTAATAGGAAGTCTATATTATTTCTAATCTTATGTTTAGCATTTAAAGTGAATTGTTGCTGACTATGTCTATTTCTGGAGAAATCTTGCATAATAAACTAAAGATAATATAATATCTCTAATTTTCCTGCTAGAAACTCTGAACCCTACAAGAATTATGCATTCAAATTTCGAATTGGTTTACTGACTGCTGGAAATTTGCTATTTTTGGGCATTCTGGCGGTGATTGGGCCTTTGAATGAGCAATGTTATATTCTGGCGGTGATTGGGCCTTTGAATGAGCAATGTTATTTGTCTTGCTGGTAGATGTTTGTGTTGTCCCTCTTTCTATTGCCTTCTGTTATGAAATGTTGGGCTAAATATGCACTGCTCTCCCTGTTTATCTTGATTCTGTCATGTGCATTGTCTTATCCATCATCTTTTAAATACATTTTTTTGTCACAAAACATTTGGATTTTAATAATATATTTAAATTAATATTTCCAAATATTTAAATGAAATTCATAATTCAAAGTATTTATTAGAATGATTTATGAATTCATATACTGTTTCAAAAATCCTTGGGTTGTTTTCTAAATCCATGTATTGTTTCTCTTCCCATGGATTTTGAAACCCATGTGTTGTTTTCAAAAACCATGTCATGTTTCTCCTTTTACCTTCCCCTGTAAATTTCCTTTTACTCTTGTAAATCTTTGGATGGATTTCCAAAACCATGTGTTGTTTTTGTTGTAAATCCATGGCTGGTAAAACATTTGTGTTTTGACTTTTATCCCTGTAAAAACAAAAATATCTTGCTTCTCTATAAAAACTCATTTTTAATTGTCCTCTTATTATTTTTCCTCACCTGTGCATTACTTTCACGAACATATTATTGCAAAATCTCCCTCTTATTTTCTCTCATGTATTTATTTTTCTGCACCCATGAATTTCTTACTCCTTTGCGTGTCATCTCATTTTACCCACTTTGTCTTTCATTCCTGAACTTGTTTCACATGATCTCTTTAACTTAGCCATCCCATCCACAAAGAATTTATTTCATAATCGCATTGAATTCCATTCAGCCTCCCATCCACACAGTATATGTTCCATAATCGCATGAAATCCATTCCCGCCATATTTATAAAATTCAAACCAAAATAGTTAATGGATTCTGGAGGGGGTAGGCACTAAGAGGTTTAGGGGGGGGTTCGAAATTATGTGAGGGTGACATCTGTAAATGACAGTAAAAGTGAAAACCACAACTATGCACAACCATGGATTATAATATGCACACATCTCGATGATTTTAACTTTGGGGGTAAATAATGCATGAGTGCAGGGTAGGCCCTTTGACTTTTGGACTTTGGAATAAACTATTTTTTCATGTATTTTTTAAAGCTTAGATTATTCATTTTATTTTGAATTAATTTTAATACTTCAAAAATAAATGATTTCTCACTTATGCTTTCTTCTTTGTTTTGTGGTGCATACTTCATCTTGCTCTTGTCTTTGATCCAAGAATCGGATTTGAATGAATAATATATAGTTGGAAAGCTACTTATGAGCTCTTTCTGATCTAATCCAAACATTTACATGCAAATATGAGCTCTTTCTGATCTAATCCAAACATTTACATGCAAAAATCTCCTCAAATATTGGTACTTGGTTATCTCTCTGGAAATAATTTACACGAGGAAATATTATTTACAACATCTCAAACATAATAATGATCAGCTATAATCAAACAATCTTATAAAAATTATAGGACCCTAACATAATCCGCTGCTTATGAGCTCTTTCCGATTTAATCCAAACATTTACATGAAAAAATCTCCTTAAATATTGATACTTGGTGTCTCTTTGGAAATAATTTGCAGGAGGAAATATTATTTACAACATCTCAAACATAATAATGATTAGCTATAATCAAACAATCTTATAAAAATTATAGGACCCTAACATAATCCATAGGTCACTGGAAGACTTAATGATATATTCACCTAACTATCTAGTAGGTCTTCCTTAATGAGGCCACAATATATTTATTCAATACTAACTAGCTTTTGGTTGTTAGTTAATAATAAAGAACATAGGGGGCTTCGTGCACTTTAGATTGAATGGTCAATGTAGCTACACTATTACTCTAGTGGTCCCTTCATCTCCCCATTATTACCCTAAAAGGAATACTAATATACTTTTTAGAAAGGAAAGAAAAGGCCTTGATTAATAGCTATCAATATACAACCATATAATTTTTTTTTTTTTAATGAAAATATGATTTATTATGATTAATGCAAGTTAAATATACCACATATATAAGATAAAGTTATGAAATAAAATATGTACATAAAAATTATTGTGGGGATAACCATAGACTTAAGTGACATGATTTCATAACCACTACCATATAATTTCCTAGTGTATCAATCTCCCCATTCCCCACAAAAAAACATAGGTCAAACTTCCATGGAGTGTAGCATCCTCACTACTCCAACATCAAACTAAATAAGATGTTATTTCTTTTAAATAAAGCCTACATTGATGCACACAAGACTAACAAATTTTAAATATTCCAAAAATATGTTTAAAATCCATGAAAGATTTGTCTCTTGATCATAAAAGCATGCTTAATAAAATGCTTCAATAATTAAAGAAATTTACCTAACATCAATTCAAACACATTGTCATAACTAGAATTCAATATAATATGATCACGTCAATATCATTTACATACAATGTTAATTCAATCCATGTTTCCAAAATCATTATAATAAAACTTTTTTCAAGCTCCTAACTTGATGCCAACACATCAAGAGAGATATTCAAAGCAACTTGTTACTAAGATATCAATAACATTATGAAATGGCTTCTTCTAAGTTCAATAATAAAGTTTCAAATTAAGAAAATGAAGATGTGCAGAGAACCAAGTTCTTGTTATTGAGAAGTGCTGCAATTGTTTATTTTTTCTTGCAAAGTTTGACTTAAGTAAGAATTACTCCCAATTCTTGTCGAAAGAAAGAAGCGAAACCAAATGCACAAGCAATATGCATTAGGTAATTGAACAAGTTTTATATTTAAAATGTTATATCACACCATAATAAAAAAACTTTATTTTATTTTTTAAATTCTATCAAATAGTATGCCAAGTATAGGTGATAATTTTTTTCACCATTTAGAAAAACATATAATTCATGTTAGCAACCTTTATTTTTACATAATTTTATTATTACACCAAGTCCAAAGTTGAGAACATTAAATATATAAAATAAAAGTGTATAGTTTGGGAGTTGTCTTTAAAGAGATTTTTTGGAAGTTTTTCCGGTGGGTTTTTTCAGTCAAAATCCGGCAGCAATTTATTGAAATCACAAGTTTGATAACTAATTTCTGCACAATCAAAGCGTCCCAAGGGTTTTTTAGGGTGCTGAATCCAAATATGCAGTTAAAAAACCATTTTAAATAATACAAAGCAAGATTTAACCTCAATTTTTTCCACCGGATTACGTCACCAAAATCTCCAAAAAATCACACTAAAAACAATTCCCATAATTTGAATAGCAGAGATTGTCGAGATATCGATTAAATGGCCACAATTTAATAGCGCACAAACTTTATTTAAAAAGTGCGCAACCTGGATGGCGGATATTTTCAAGATATCGAGAAAATGGAAAATTTTTAACAATGCACAACCAATGTGCTCGAACAATAATTCAACGTTCACGTCTGTTATTTGTTGCATAGAGCAAAAACATTTTGTATACGTGGCATGCTAATATTAATAACGGATTTCCAAAGCATTGATTTCAAATACATCCTATTTTCGCCCACTGTGCCATCAATCGTTTCAGGTCACATCAATGTTTGTCATCATGGTAGGGCCTGGCATTCCAAATCATATTATCCCTCTCAAAATGACACCTGCCTGTAAGGGAAGGTTATAAAATTCAACCTCTACATCAAATTCATTTTTTCATTTTGTGTTAGTGGAAAAGTGTGTAGTCTAACAAGGCGGAGGAGTTGCATGAAAAGTTATGGTAATTCCGGTCATATTTAGAAAAAATTCGACAAAGATTTTTATAAATCCAAATTATAATTGTTAAAATTCGTGGAAAAAAACCCCTACCTATTCTTCACAATGACTAAAAATAACTAGTACATAATTAACCAAACGATATTCTCATATTGTCTTTGTTGTTTCCAATTCTTGTTCGTTAAAATTCTAAAATGAAAATGCCAAAGGGGAAAATCCTGTTGCCCAAACTATGAGTCCTAGCCAATCTGAAAGCCCCCAAGTACTAGTAAATCATGATGAATCTCCATTGGTTGATCAAGATGCCGACTTCTTCGACAAAAAAATGTGAGTTCAACCTCTATGAACTTAGCAATTAGGCGTTCCAACATTTCTAAGACCATAAAGATTCGTTGTTGGTATGGAAATTGTGTCTTGCTCAATTTGTTTTCCCTCAAAACTACAATTTCCCCGAATTAGTTACTTGGTGCTGTGATAACTACCTACGAAGCCAAAATTCTATCATTTCTAAACTTGGAAGCCTATTGTTCCGTATTACCCCGCAATCTATATTGAAAATCCTACGCCTGGTGATTCTTGAACAAGTTTAGGTTCTTACTAATGAAATCCTAAATTCCACATATCACAATCTCTCTCATGATGAAAGAAAGTAAAATTTAGAATTATTTTTACCCTTAGAGACGAAATCCCTGGTAAAATCCCCCCATATTTATCAAGTATTTTTCTAGAGCTATCTAGACAAATTATTTCTATGATTTTCTCACAGTTATGTTATGACCATGACTAGAAGTTGATTAATGTATTCTAGGGTTCCTATCTTATGTTTCTCCCATCAAAAGATCTCTGCAATATTCCAATTTAATAAGTATCTTTCAAATGCTATAAATTACCAATTGGAAGATTTCGATATGTTTATATATTTTAGATATCAGTCAGCGTTGGTTCACTTGTTCATCTACTTTCAGGAGGAAACGTTTCACAATATTAATATCAGAAAGCAGGATTCAAATGGAGGAGCATTTACAGTGATTTTCTGGACCTCTCTTCTCAGAAAGTATGCTAGACAATTTACATTTGTAGATTATGTTAATTAGTTCTTCTCTATTGCATATGGAATAATCCATGACCTCAATCCACCTCCTAGAATACTTCGAGAAGTTAGAAGATGGATACAATTGAAGTATAATATAAGGATGGGCGACTGGTATTTGTACAAGGATTTAATTGAAATTAGAGTATATGGGTGTGAGCCAGCTCCTTACATGCTCCCAACTTTCCTTCCTCTCAGAATATTTTCACCAGAGTATATCAGATAGAATTTGAACATTGATCAAATTCACTTTTTACCTTGAAAATACCCAGTTCTATTTAAATTGAAAGTTGAAGTGGGCCCTTTTCAGGTAACTGATAGAGTGGCAACATAGGAAGTTCAAAAAATGTTATAGGAAATGAGCTTGTCTCTAAGAGAAGTTTGGAAATAGGAACTCAGGGAAACATTTCCAATCTAAGGGTTGAACAAGCATAATATGCATATCAACATGTAGCAAAAATATTAATTGAAATATATGCTAACAAATATGTCTGGGAAGAGAAAAAATTAATGGATATTATAGGCGAGGGAGGGGATTTCAAATTAACTGAACCTAGAACCTTCGATACATAACCACCCAAAGAGAAAGTGCTGAAAAGGAGTAGCCAAGATAGTCATAGCGAACTTTAGAATCAGAGGTACAATTCAAAATAATGAAAAGGCAGAGCGTGGAAGAACAAGGATAGAGACATGGATAATCAACCATTGAAGCAACTTATAATGAAATTGAAACACTCAGTGAAACAAATACAACAAGCAAGCTTTCTTTCAACATGAAGTCCTTTCCCTTGGCTGTCACCGAGGTCCCTTCATCCTCTGCAACTCTAGCTCCAAAAAATGATTTATTTTCCAAATTCATGGAAATCAAAAGTAAGAATGTAGAGCTTAAAAAGATTGCTTTCAATGAGTTATGAAAACAAGGTCCTTCTACAAGCACTAGATTATTAACAACAATGGATTTTGGAAAGAAGCAACTACAACTGGCAGTTTTAGAGCTGAAGACACAAAATGTTAAAGCTCCTTATGACTACAAAGCAAGTAGGCTCACTGTTAACTTGGAACAGATACATCCAATGGACTAGATGGACCTTCCTAGGCAAACAGGTGAAATGTTGTGCCATTCTTATAACAACTCAGTGGCTACTGTGGAAAAATTGGAGAAATCTTTGAAGAAAATCACTAATCAGTTGAGACAGGAGAAGACATCCACTGAAGCTAAGGAAAATAGAAAACATGATTATTAAATTGGAACCTGACCCAAACAATATCAATGCCATCCAATCCCTCATGGATGTAAGGGATACTGCTATACATGTCCTTAGGAGAAAATTGAACATGTTCAAACAAAGGAGTTAGATTCTATCACTAAGGAAAAGGAGATATTCTTCTCACTGATGATTGAGCAGGATAAACAATTGGATCAACTAGAGAAACAAGTAGAACAATTGCTGAAAGAAAGAGCTAGTCAAACTATCTCTGATACTCCTATTGAAACACAACAGTTAGAAACTGAAAAGTTGACTAAGGCAATGTAATCACTCAAACCAAATGATCAATAAATTGATGATTTGAAGAAAGAATTAAAGAATAAATAAACCTCTCTTAATATTGCATCTAAAGAGAAGAACACATTTTCAGATCATATTGAATGGTTTAAAAAGCAATTAGTAGGTACTACGTCTCTAGTTGATGCAAGAAAAATTTTATGGGATGAGATTATTTCTTATGTCTCTGAAATGTGCAATTTTTTCAAGGTAATTAGGGAAGAGGAAAAATTATTCCACTTAAATACAATAGTTGCACAACAAATCCATGAGGAATTAAGACACAAGCCAACCTTAGGCAACAAGATTGTAAAATTTTTAAATTCTAGAGGCCAGGAGCAATTAAGGGTAGTAGGCATCAGAGATAGAACTGGTTTAATTATAAAGATTAAGAAAGTCCAAAAAGAAAAATAATTTTCTTAAGAATGTATAAGAAAAATGCAGAGAAGTTCAAAGTGATTTGGATCATTTTCACACCAAATTTAACATCTTGAGAGAATTAGGACTACCTACATCCTGGACAACACCAAATAAATTGATTTCCCGGGAGGCCCACTAAAAAATATTGATTGAATGAGAAGGGGATCACAATAAATTTGTAAATTTGAAAGAGGAGATAGATGGTAAAACACTCATTAGTAAGTTAATGAATGATTTATACATCCATTGCTAGATCAAATACCTGTTTCCAGTTTCTCTTATAAGAAATGCTCAGATTTGGATGTAGCCTATAGGAAGATGACATCTTTCAGTTATCTAGTTGGTGAAAATTGGGACAAATAGTTGCAATCCTTCCTAAAATATATTACCTACAACAGAAAATTCCAAATAAAGAAACATATCCGGAGCTTTTGATTTAATTTGTAACAAACTATTTATTTTCTATTGCTTAATTCTATTTTTATAATTTTTCATAACAAATTGTTGTTATGGAAACTTTAAATTTTAAGAAGCAAATCGAGAGAGGGGTTGGATTTTGTAATCAGAAAATACTTTCATATATATTTTTTGTAGGCCTCAATTTTGAGATTTAATCAAAGGTTTCACATACTGGTTCATGGCAGTGTGTATTTATCTGTGAGTAGTTTTCTGTCATTCTTTTCTATTCTTCAGTACAAAGCAGGATTGTCTAGAATTATTAGAGAGGAAAGATTGAGGATAAATCTCCCTTATTTCCATGATAGAGTTATTATATTTATGAGTATTTGATTCTTACTATTTACTAATTTCATTCCTCAAAGTATTTGAATTACTGTCTATGATTCTGGTTATTCATAAATTCGTTTTGTTAAACCTTTTGGGAGTATTGCAATAACGTTTTCTACATGTATTGTATTAGTAAAGTTTATTCAAGTTGAGTAAATTATTTATTCAGTACAGTGTTAGTATCTTATTTCAATTCTCTTAAGCTAAGAGATCTGCCATAATCAAAGGCCTTCCCTTTTGATTAATCTTAAAAACAAGGTTCCAAATTTTATTGAATCCAAAGGCCACCAACTCCTTTATAAAACAAAATCCCCATATTTTGTTTCCTTGGCATAATTTTTTATCCAAAATCTGTTTGCAATGACTAGAAACAACAGAGGGTACCCAAGCCCTCAATTGATGATATTCACGACACATTGGAGGGAGTGAAACTTATCAAAAAAATCTACTTGAAGTCCATTTATCACTAGATACTTGTTGATCCACAAGATGTGTGGAAGACATCATTCAAAATAATTTTTTTCCTTGCCAAAGTAGAGTTAGTTTTCATGCATCAATACGCTATGCATGATGTTTTCAACCATACATAAGTTGTGGTTTACATTGATAGTGATATAATTTTAGTAGGACCTCAAATGAAAACTTCCATCACATTGCATTGGTTATAAGACATCCTATAACCATAAGTTTAATCCTAGCTTAGATAAATGTACATTCACTGTGAGGTGTATGATGTAGTTTTCTTTCATAATAGAGCATATTAATGTGAACATACATATGCTAAAGGTAGAGGTTATGAGAGACTAACATACCCTGAAAAACACCATTTTATTGTGAATAATTCCCAGCTTAATGAATTTATGTAGACAATATGTCCTAGGTTAATTTGATGTCACATAATTATTTCATGAACACATATAGAAGGACACCAAGGAACTAGTGTTCCAACAAAATAGAGGATATTAGAAACTATATAAAGAAAGTAAATATTGACTACTTGCAATCCTAGTTTTATGCCTACTTGGCTTGTGCCATCCCATCGGAATCTAGTGACACCTTGGACTAAGTTCTCAATGCTAATATTATACAACAATTTGTTAAGTGCCAAGCATAGGAAATTTAACGAACCTATAGATTACTAGTTGACATCCATCTATAAAGAGTAAGAACAAGAAAAACCAAACTTTGAATAAGAAATTAAAAACCGCCTATGAATTAAGTGAAGAAGAAGAAATTAGGTGGATGCTAACTTTCAAGCTCAGATCAAATTGTACTTTATCTCTAGCGATTGACAAATTATGTCCAAAACTGTTAGCACATAAGGATGATCCTAAGATCCATGAAGTATAGATTAGTTGGTTTCTATGTAGTTTAGTCTCCATTAGGTTATTGGTTCAAATCTCATGGGAGGGGTTGAGGGTGAGAGGTACTTGTAGGGATAAAAGCTGTCCCATGGGGTGCTAGGCTCAATTGAGCCTTGCATAATCATTGTGACAACATCCCATAGGTGACTAGATTGTTCTTCCATCAACATTGGGGTTGGTCCTTACCTAGACTTAGCCTAGTTGAACAAAAAAAGACGATCATAAATTTCCTCATAAAACCCTAGCATAAGGAAAAAGTTTAAATGTTGTGTGAGTTATGTATTGCATCCTATTAAGTATTCATTTCTATTTTAGCTTGAATTCTCCTAAGCTTCATGATTTTGTTAAGAGGGTTTTCACAAACATATGGATTGAAGTGAAAGTTGCTTTGATACAATCCCAATACATCAATTTTATCGTAGCATGGATGTAAGATAGAAAGGTCTGGATAATTTTTTTATTGGATCTTAGATAAGGGACTAATAAATGGCCAAGCTATATTCCCTAGTACCCCTCCTTGGATTAGCCATTAATAAGAATGTAAGAAATGTCTAGATCTATGGGAATTGAAAATTGTCAATGGATTGGCTCAATGGAAAAATCACCATGCATAATTTAGGTCTTCAAGTAGTGATGAATCATATATGATCAACTATGAGAAGCAAATTTAACACAATATATTTTGCTCACGTTTTTCATGAACATAAATCCAAGGTTGATTCTTAACTAAAGTTGGTGTTCATTGGAGGCTAGAATGATGAAGTTCACGAGGAAAATGATGGTGTTACCTCAGAGCATCCACCATTCTACCTTCTCTGATCTTCCTCTTTCTTCTTATCCCTTGATTACTATAGTGGCATAGCTTGATGATGTTCATGGTCTATTGGTTGGTAGTCTTCTTATTTATTCTTGATTTTATTGTGGAGTATGGATTGTAATGGCATAATGCATATGCAATAGAGTTGCTATAATTTATATGGATGCGGTTGGTGCTTTCTGATAATATTATTGGTATATTCCAATGTGGACAAGAATTTTTATGAAACGAAGTACCTTTTTGTGCAGGGTCATTTATGGATCACTTTGAAATAAGCACCATGTACATTATACTACATGATCAATGAGTTCTTTCAAGTTTAGGTTCCACTAAGACTAGTGCAAATTCCAATATTTACAATTTGGTTTATCATTCTAATATTATTATTTTAATATTGTATGTAAATGATCTCATACTTATAGCAAGTTCAAGGAAAATCTTAGAGTGGTGAAAGACAAAGTTGGTGAGAGAATTTGACAAAGGATATTGGCTTGATGCACTACATTTTATGTTTGAAATGTGGAAAAGTCTATGTAAAGTTTTCCTTGGACAAGGTAAGTACACAATCAAGTTTCTGAAGAGATTCAAATGATGAACCACAAGCCCATGTATACTCCAATGGTAACAAATCCAAAGTCTTTTATTGGTTCAAATTTAAATGTGATTGATCCATATATGCATTAATGTTGATAGATCCTCATGTATTTCGTAAATATAAGGCACGTCATTCATTTTGTACTCGACAAGTTAAGTGAATAAATGGTGGAACCCAAGTGGGTATAATGCATGTTCTAGTACTTGAAGGGAATATTTCATTTTGGAATAAGTTATGTTGGTGATGTGCAATTGGTGTTGCATTCTTTTTCAAATTATAATTGTATAAGTAGTGCTACTGATATGAGGAGCACGTAATGATGTTGCTTCAATTTAGGTTCAAGTATGATTTCCTAGTTCAACAAGAAAAAACATTTTGTGTTACTAAATTCAGGAAAGGCAAAATATATGGCACATAGTTCTACTAGTTGTGAAGCCATCTAGCTTAACAATATATTAGAAAAATTTACAAATCAAACTTTGGAAACTACCTTAATTTACTATGACAATCTTATTTTCCAGCAAACTCTCTAAAAATCTAGTATTTCATGATCAATCCAAGCATATTGAGATCATGTACCACTTCACAAGGTTCAAAGGGGGTTGTGGTTCTATAGTACATTCCAACATATCAACAAGTTTTTGATGTCTTAATTAAGCCCCTTGAAAAGGGGAAGCTTGAGATGTTTAAAGATCAACTCGATGTTGTGGAGAACACTTTCTTGGGTAAGAGGGAGTGTTAGAGTATGTACCTAGGATAGTCTTCTATAAGTTGGAGCACATAGAAAATATGGGCACCTTTTATTATAATGAAAATTAACATTATTTGTAGATAAGGGTGCAACATTAACAAGACCATAGGGCACAACACTAAATATTGCTTCCATAGATATAGGATTAGATATAGTTTTGAACACCTTATTGTGCCTTTATTCATTACTATAAAAGAAAGGAAATAATATAAATTTGATATAGAGTTTTCATGTTCATTAATTAGTAGTTTAGTGTTTTCCTATAGCATATTTTCATGTTCAAAACTAATTAAAAATAATGACAAGTTTTGGCAAACAACTATTAAGTTTTGTTATTTGCTTTAAATGCTATATGTTTATAGGTTTTAACATATATTACAAGAAGTTATTTTAAGAGATCTTTTAGTTTTGATAATTAGTTACCTGTAGGAATTATTTCACAAAGTTGAATCAATTCATCATGATTTAGAGAACTTTGTGATTGTAATTATTGAAGGAGTTAACACCATACAAGCCATGATAATAATACTAAGTATTATTTAATTTTGGGTATAATTCATTACATTAATTGGTGCGATACTAATATTTCCAACTGTTAAAGATGAGGAACCACACAAATTGAACCAAGAAACACAAGGCTTGATCAATGGGCAGTGAGGGTTAAGGTTTACATGAAATTCTACTAAATACATTCATTACCATCATATATCTTTTGATTATTTTTTTAATGTCACATCAAATATAATATGATCCAATGGATAGTGTAATAAAATCTAATAACATTCATCAACAAATGGGTTAAATAAGGTTATGGATCATTAGGGTTATCTTAAAATTCATGTCCCTATATCCAAGCACCATTATCTATCTTAAGTTTCACCCATGGGAGAATGAGAGATAATTTTCATTAAATTACTCCAGTAAATGTTGAAAAACCTCTAGATTCAACCAATTTCGATTTTCAATAAAAAAAATGCGTCGAATGTGGTGCCATAGATTGAAAACACCATGAATCCATTCATATACAAAAGGCTCAAGCAAAAATAATATAGGAGTTTAGACTTACCTCCATCTCTTGTCCTGACCGTGATCTCCTAGCCCACCTCCTCGTGCTCGTAGAATGTGAATTTCTTCCCCTCAAGAATGTGAACCTATGAAGGACATAATCGGGTGTTGATAAAGGTTTATGGCGAGAATCACAAAGAATACACATGTAAGACATACGGAGATCAAATTCCGGTGTTGATCAAGGTTTATGGTGCAACTCATGGAGAACACACATTCCATATCTATGGAGAACACAATCATGTGTTGATAAGGGTTTATGGAACAACCCATAAAGAATACACAGGTGAGACCTACTAAGAACATAGTTGGGTGTTAATTAGGGTTTACGGTGGACTCACAAAGAATACATAGGTGAGACCTATAGAGAATGTTAATGAGCTATTGATAAAGGTTTATGGCACGACCCATGGAGAATATATGGGTTAACAACTTTGAAATATTATGAATAGTATATGGTCGAGTATTATATTATGTAATGACGGGTGTTATATTATGTAATTATTTTGATTGCTCTCTCTCTCTCTCTCTATATATATATAAGAAATGAGTAGGTTTTGTTCTATTAAGTCAATCTGGTTTGAAGGCCAAAACCTTTTACAATTGATACACATTAGGGGAGTTTTGAGGTCTAAAATGGGCCTCCTAAGGAAATTATAAAATAACACTTGAAATAATAAAATAATATTATATTACATCATCAAAATTTAGAGGGAAAAAAGAAAAATATATATTTTTCAACTATTTTTTCAACTTAGCTCCCTATGGTTTTACTCAAATTTCGAGCATAAACACTCATTGGATGCAGAATTCGATTCCTCATCCAAGGAGTAACCATGCTGCATAATTTCAATGGACCTTGCTACATGAAAAATGAGAAATATATAAAAATGTGATTGCAATCACATTTTTTCATATATTTCTCATTTTTTATGTAGTAGGTTCCATCAAAAGTATGCAACATTGGCGCTCATTGCATGAGGAAATTAATTTTGCATCCAATGAGTAATCTTGCTCAAACTTTGAGTAAAACCTTAGGGAGATAATTTGAAAATACGAGTTGAAAAAGTAGTTTTATTATTTTATTATTTTTTAATCTTTTTAATTTTTTACTCCAAAAATGGTGAATCATCCCCCATGGTTGACATCATCATCTTGAATCCTGTTGGTTCTTATAAAGTTTATTTTGGTTGCACATTTTTATTAGGAGGCCCATTTTAGACCTCAAAATTCCCTTAATGAAATCATCCCGTGCTAAATTAAAAAAAGACCAAAAATGACTTGTGACTCTGGCATTCCGATTACATACTGTATTTTCATTTTATTTCTACCGTGGGAGACACAGAACTGTGGCGAAGTCCTTACACATTTCATTGATCCTCGTCACTTGCTGTTCTGGAACCTCCAGCTGGCGTGCCCCAACCTATATAACCATCACTTTGCTTTCTTCGAGAATTGATGCTTCTTGTAGAGAGATTAATTGGTCAAGTTTAAAGTTCAAACAATCAAATATAACCTGCAACTAGTCCATTTTAGTCTAGAGACGATCAATTTTCTAGTGCAATAGAGAAAGTTGGACTTTCTCTTCAACCTTCTTCATTTCCTCCTATGTAGAAAGAAAATTTATGATAAATTCTATGGTGGATGTCATATGAAATAGGTGTCAACTAATATAATTACCCTCTTCTCGCTGCTGAAGCTCCATTCTAAGTCTAACACTATGTTCCTCTCTACCGTATGCAATTATGGAAAACCAAGCTTAAAATTCTAGATGAACACTGAAACACAATATTTCTTTATAATGATTCATGCCTGGCCCTGCTAAACACATGCTTCTCTAATCGATTTCGTAACAACCATATTCCTTGTACATTCTACCTATCATGAAATCATTTCTTGTTCATTAAACACACTTGTAGAAGACAAAATATGAAAGATAAAACATGAATTAAATTTATTCACAAGTGATATACATTTATAATACATTCTAATTACCCTTGGTTTACATATACCAAGTGGTCTCTTGGACTCCCTTTGACTGTTTACATTCCACAACAACCCTTAGCGTATTAGGTGTCTAACATCCCCCCCCCAATCCGAAGGGGTATATACGAGTCCAAGAAGAGAGTTGTAATATAAATACAATAATGCATGACAAAAATACTCTGACTGATCTCTCTAAAATGATGGCATAAGGTGGTAGAACTCAAGGTCTCAACTGATGGTGGTTTAAGGATGAACACCAACACTGGGACGCTTAGTGAAGTTCCTGGAACTCTTCCAAATATGGCAAAGGTGATGTCTTCTGCAGAGGAAGTGCTCATTAATATTTTGAAGAGGGAGACCTTCAACTTGTAAAAGGGAGGTCTGTAACCTGTGTTGACTTAAGGAATGTCACCAACCAAAGGAACACTCAGTGTGATTCTAGGAACTCTTCCAAGTCTGGTAAGAAGCTAAAGTCTTCTACTAGAGGAAGTGTCCCTAATGCTTTGGAGAGGGAGACCTTCAACCTGGAAAATGAGAGGTCTGAAACCTAGTGTGGTTTAAGGAAGACCACCAACCAAAGGCATGCTTAGAGGCTTCTATGTCTCTGGCTACAACTCTGAATCTAGGTATGGTTGTCTCTAACTATATGCTCAAGTAGCATGTTCATGTTGTGGCCTAGGCTTGATTTATTTATATTTGAAACATGTAGATGACCATCACTTCCCCCCTGTCAAATACAAGGTGAGAAGATGAAGATAACTCAACTGTAATACTTTTCAATACTTTAGAAGAAATTATTACACATGACTAAAATATCTTCTTGGTTGTCGAAGTCCATTTCCAAGAAGCGATCTATCCAAGGTGAATGTTTTCTCTTACAAAAGGTTTGTTTTTGAAGCATTTGTTTGAAGAATGAGTGTGCTGACCACAATGATTTCACGGATGAATATCAAAACAATGATATTTCACATGGCCAACTCCGTCACAATGTTGGCATTTGACAATCTGCTATTGTGGAGGAGGAGCAAGATATGAAATAGGTGAAGATAAACCATCATGAACAAACCCAACACTTTGAAACTGAATGGGATTATAATAATCAAGAGTGTGAAGAGAAACCTCCTTGTCATATCCAAGACCAATTCTATTCTGGTTGCTAACAAGCTCTTCCTAAGGTCCGATGATGAGCTTGGGAAGTGGAACCTGAATTTTTGCATCTTTATACAAAACTGCTCCCGAAATGGGTACTACATCTGCAATTTCTTGTTACCGATGGGAGTCTATCTCAATGTTATGAACAAAAATAGGTTTAGAATGATGTCTATTATGTTGTATCTCTTCTTGCTGGAATTGAGATTCAAGCTGCAAAAAGTCAATTTTGTCATGTGCATCTTGTAGACAAATTTGTACATTTTGAAAACAGGTTTGAATTTTTGTGACAATGGATTTTTCAATCATAACTGTATTGTCCACAGTAGAATGCATTAGAGTATTTAGTAATTCTAATACATCACCAATTCGATCCATTTCACAATAATGTCACTGCCAAAAAACTAATTGGCATACAACTTTGCCTTAAAAAAATTCTTCAACTAAAGATGTAAGCTCTCAATATACCTCCATACACCATATGACATATGGCCATAAAAAAATGTGAATCCCACATACCATATTACATACTACTTTCTACTTTCATGTCATACCATACATACCTATGGCATGTTCATCACATATAACACACGGTCTTCACATTATATGCCATATAAAAGGGTCAACGTGCTCATCACTCAACATATGAACCAAATGAGCCAATGTTCCAATTTAATATGTATGAAATATTAACAAAGCTCCCAATATATATAAATAAATAAACAAATAAATAAACAAATAAATATATATATATATATATATATATATGAATCAATATATATTAACCAAGCTCATATGTCATATCATATATCAAAATATATAAAGTTCACCAAAATAGCACTATTCACCAACCATATATGTAACAACCATTCACTCACAACTTTTCAATGTGCAAAACCATAAACCATTCAACATTATACCATATCAATTCACATAGAAATGACTCGAATATCATTTTAATCATACCTACGTAAAAAATAACTTGCAGACACCATACCACCGTATTCCAACTCATATTCAAAGCATAAAACCATCATTTTAACCAATGTTGGGTTTATAATATTAGTCCCATGCTTCAATGTTGTTGGGTGTATAGTATTAGGCCCTTCGGTTTAATATTATTCTATTGGGTTCATAGTCCCTTGGGCTTTTAGTATTAATCCCTTGGGTTTATTGTTCATTGGGGTTTTAGTATTAATCCCTTGGGTTTATTGTTCATTTGGGTTTATAATATCAATCCCTTGGGTTCATTATTGTGTTTGGTTTATAATATCAACCATTGTGAACCATTGTCAATCATAGCCAAACATGGTCAATGATGGTTGAATGTCGCATTGTGAGAAGAATTGTCTCACCATCAAAATAAACCATGTTTATTTTAGTGTTTGTGGTATTTATATTTGGGTTTACCAATGTTGGTTTTATAATAATAATCCCTTGGTTGAATGTCACATTTTGACAAAGATTGACTCACCATGTAAATAAACCATGTTTATTTTAGTATTTGTAGTGTTTATATATGGGTTTAACAATGTTGGGTTTATAATATTAGTCCCATGGGTTTAATATTATTTCCTTGGGTTCATAAACCCTTGGAGTTTTAGTATTAATCCCTTTGTTTATTATTCCTTTAAGTTTATAATATCAATCCCTTGGGTTTATTATTCCCTTCGGTTTATAATATGGATAATGGTAAACCATTGTCAATCATAGCTAACCATGGTTCAATGTCACATTGCGACAATGATTGTCTCACCATGAAAATAAATAATAATCTGTTGGGTTTATTATTCCTTTTGGTTTATTATATCAATACCTTGGGTTTATTATTCCCTTGGGTTTATAATCCCTTGGGTTTATTGTTCATTTTGGTTTATGATATCAATCCCTTGGGTTCATTATTCCGTTTGGTTTATAATATCAATCATTGTAAACCATTTTCCCTTGGCTTTATTATTCCTTTGGGTGTATTATGGCAATACCTTGGGTTATTATTCCCTTGGGCTTTTAGTATTAATCCCTTTGGTTTATTGTTCATTGGGGTTTTAGTATTAATCCCTTGGGTTTATTGTTCATTTGGGTTTATGATATCAATCCCTTGGGTTCATTATTTTGTTTGGTTTATAATATCAATCATTGTAAACCATTGTCCCTTGGGTTTATTATTCCTTTGGGTTTATTATATCAATACCTTGGGCTTATAATCCTTTGGGATTTGTGTATTAATCCCTTGGGTTTATTGTTCATTGGGGTTTAGTATTAATCCCTTGGGTTTATTGTTCATTTGGGTTTATGATATCAATCCCTTGGGTTCATTATTCCATTTGGTTTATAATATTAATCATTGTAAACCATTTCTCCTTGGGTTTATTATATCAATACCTTGGGTTTATAATCCCTTGGGCTTTTAGTATTAATCCCTTGGGTTTATTGTTCATTGGAGTTTTAGTATTAATCCCTTGGGTTTATTGTTCATTTGGGTTTATGATATCAACCCCTTGGGTTCATTATTCCGTTTGGTTTATAATATCAATCATTGTAAACCATTGCCCCTTGGGTTTTTTATATCAATACCTTGGGTTCATTATTCCCTTGGGTTTATAATCCCTTGGGATTTTAGCATTAATCCCTTGGGTTTATTGTTCATTGGGGTTTTAGTATTAATCCCTTGGGTTTATTGTTCGTTTGGGTTTATGATATCAATCCCTTGGGTTCATTATTTCGTTTGGTTTATAATATCAATCATTGTAAACCATTGCCCCTTGGGTTTATTATTTCTTTGGGTTTATTATAGCAATACCTTGGGTTTATTATTCCCTTGGGTTTATAATCCCTTAGGTTTTTAGTATTAATCCCTTGGGTTTATTATTCATTGGGGTTTTAGTATTAATCCCTTGGGTTTATTGTTCATTTTGGTTTATGATATCAATCCCTTGGGTTCATTATTCTTTTCGATTTATAATATCAATCATTGTAAACCATTTCCCCTTGGGTTTATTATTCATTTGGGTTTATTATATCAATACCTTGGGTTTATTATTCCCTTGGGTTTATAATCCCTTGGGCTTTTAGTATTAATCCCTTGGGTTTATTGTTCATTGGGGTTTTAGTATTAATCCCTTGGGTTTATTGTTCATCTAGGTTTATGATATCAATCCCTTGGGTTCGTTATTCCGTTTGGTTTATAATATCAATCATTGTAAACCATTGCCCCTTGGGTTTATTATTCCTTTGGGTTTATTATATCAATACCTTGGGTTTATAATCCCTTGGGCTTTTAGTATTAATCCCTTGGATTTATTGTTCATTGGGGTTTTAGTATTAATCTCTCGGGTTTATTGTTCATTTGGGTTTATGATATCAATCCCTTGGGTTCATTATTATGTTTGGTTTATAATATCAATCATTGTAAACCATTGCCCCTTGGCTTTATTATTATTTTGGGTTTATTATAGCAATACGTTGGGTTTATTATTCCCTTGGCTTTATAATCCCTTGGGCTTTTAATATTAATCCCTTGGGTTTATTGTTCATTGGGGTTTTAGTATTAATCCCTTGGGTTTATTGTTCATTTGGGTTTATGACATCAATCCCTTGGGTTCATTATTATGTTTGGTTTATAATATCAATCATTGTAAACCATTGTCCCTTGGGTTTATTATATCAATACCTTGGGTTTATAATCCCTTGGGTTTTTAGTATTAATTCCTTGGATTTATTGTTCATTGGGATTTCAGTATTAATCCCTTGGGTTTATTGTTCCTTTGGGTTTATGATATCAATGCCTTGGGTTCATTATTCCGTTTGGTTTATAATATCAATTATTGTAAACCATTTCCCCTTGGATTTATTATTCCTTTGGGTTTATTATATCAATACCTTGGGTTTATTATTCCCTTGGGTTTATAATCCCTTGGGCTTTTAGTATTAATCCCTTGGTTTTATTGTTCATTGGGGTTTTAGTATTAATCCCTTGGGTTTATTGTTCATTTAGGTTTATGATATCAATCCCTTGGGTTCATTATTCCGTTTAGTTTATAATATCAATCATTGTAAACCATTGCCAATCATAGCCAAACATGGTCAATCATGGTTGAATGTCGCATTGTGACAAGAATTGTCTCACCATAAAAAAAAACAATGTTTATTTTAGTGTGTGTAGTATTTATAAGCCCTTGGGTTCATAAACCCTTGGGGTCTTTTCCCACTTTTAATACTGTTAGCACGACTATTGAGGCATACCCCTCATCACAATCGGTAATCGACGTTTCCCCATATATATATACATTATACCGTTGATATGACAGACCCGCCATAGTCATGAAACATAATACACAGGCTTTCAGGTCCAGCCTACCCATATCGCAATTGGAAATCATTTCTATTATAATCTCTTTATAATTGAAATATATAAAATGCGCAATCATAAAAAGAATTTTCGACCTGCTGGATCTAACGGGACTTACAACCATAATGAATATACCTTTCGAGTCCGGCGCGCGATCGCAAATCGCAATTGATGATCACTGAATGCACCAACATACGTATTCAACGTTTTACAAAGTCGCCGAGTTGTTAAAACATAACATAAATATGTTTCGGGTCCGTATTACCCATATCGCAATCGGAAATCGACGTTTCCCCATATATATATATATATATATATATATATATATATATATACATTATATCGTTGATATGATGGACCCGCCACAGTCATGAATCGTAATACATAGGCTTTCAGGTCTGGCCTACCCATATCGTAATCATCAATCATTTCTATTATAATCTCGTTATAATTGAAATATATAAAATGTGCAATCATAAAAAGACTCTTCGACCTGCCGGACCTAATGGGACTTACAAACATAATGAATATACCTTTCGAGTCCGACCCGCGATCGCAAATCGCAATCGCTGATCATTGAATGCACCAACATACGTATTCAACGTTTTACAGAGCCACCAGGCTGTTAAAACATAACATAAATATGTTTCGGGTCCGGCTTACCCATATCGCAATCGGCAATCATTGAATGCACCAACATACATATTCAGCGCCTTATGGACCTGCTGGGCTTTTAAACATAACGTAAATATGTTTCGGGTCCACCACCATTAATCGCAATCGACAATCTTTATATATGTAGATACATATAACTGCGGACCCGCCGGGACTTTACAACAAAATATAAATGTGTTTTGGGTCCGCACTGCTCATCGCAATCGGGAATCAGTGATTCTTGTGGTAATAACCTGCCCGCTGCACTTTTGTGATTGCGATTTATTTGCATTATATTATAATCAAATATTATTATTATTAATATTATTGTTAATAATTTTTTTATAATTTTATATTATTAGATTATTTAAATAATATAATGATAATCTAATATTATTAATAATCTTATATAGTTATTAATAATCCTAAATACTGATAATAATTAACCCTATGTATACAAAGGCTAAGATAAATATTAAAATTACTAATATTATTATGAGTTTATATTATTATAATAATATTAATATAATAATCATAAATATATAAGAATATAAGAATATAATAGCTATTATTTGTATAGTTATTAATTATCATAAATAATAAATAATTGGTCTTTTTGTTCTTATTTTTCCACTGGAAAAATCGTAATCTTTCATTGATTGGAAAAATTACATGTTGTAGATGCATTTGCATATGCTGTATGTTCTTCCACCACACATGTGGGTATCTGTAGATTCCATTACTGTCTATCAAAAAACAAAATTCATCTCGCAGGATGTTCTACATCATCATATATACATATTGCCACACAGGGCTGTCAGTTATAATATTTATCAGCTATATACAAAATAGTTCAAAAATATCAGTTCATGTTTGTTCATGGGCTGGCTGCCCTATGATACTGTGCATCTATGTATGGGCGGTGATAGTACTGATATGCATTTGTGCCTCGCTGCTCCTGTATCATCCACTCGCCTCTGGGAAGTACCGTAGCCTCCTTGGATAGTTGGTCGGCACTGTTGTTGTGTTCCCTGTAGATATGATTGCAAGAGATGTTATTAAACTGTTCCTTCAGTAAATTTATTTCATCCAGTATACTGCTGAGTGTGTGCGAGTGGCAAGCAGAAATATTATTGAACCAATCAATGACAATCTTTGAATCCCCGTATATGTTTAAATGCAAGCAGTTATGGCTCAATGCAAAATGAAGAAGATGGCGGAGGGTGATGATCTCTGCAAAGTTGTTAGAACCAACGCCCAGACCCAGCTTTGCTTTATAGAAATGCTGATCGTTAATGAAGAGGAGAAAGCCCCCTCCGCATCCCTGCTGTTGGGCTGCTCCATCGAAATAAGCCCATGGGCAGCTGTGATTGATTTGAGGGGGATCCCGGGGACGACGGACCTTAGGCTGCGGTGGCTCAGGTATATCATTGAAGACAACAATGATCTTAGCAGTAAGATGCGGCCACTGTACCAATTTGTCCTCGAAAGTCAAACGGTTTCGGGCCAGCCAGAGGTACCAGCAGATGATGATAGGCAGGCTCTGTAGTTTTGAGTTCCTGTGCTGGTTGTACCACGTCTCCCAGGTTTGATTGATGTCGACACCCTCCCATTTACCGGAGAATTGTATAGCAGGGGTGATAGATTGCCATATATGCGACAGGACAGTGCATTGTAGAAATAGGTGTGCGCACGATTCAGCAGACTGTTTACACAGGATGCACCAAGACGGTCCATGGATTGCGCGTCTCATGAGGTATTCCCCTGTGGGAACCACCCCCTTTAGGATACACCAAAAAAATAATTTCTGCCTAGGTGGAGCTGTTAATTTCCAAATGGAGTTCCACCAGAATGATATTAAATCCGGAGCCTTATGTGCGATCAGAGATAGGTATCCCGATTTTGGGGTGTATGTGCCATGCTCCGAAGGATACCATATGAGCTCATCAGGTCCCTGCTTGATCCTGATGTGCGATTCAGATAAGGCGTTAATATAAGACTGCCAATCTTGGTGCCAAAGAGGTGGGATGTTGATCTGATGTGCCGATTTCCATTGCTGATTAAAGATGGTGGTGTGCTGTGGATCCGCTATGTCAGCAATGTGAGAGATCCCTTGTGAGTGCAGGTGTCGAACGAGGGCTTCAGGCAATATATGCCTTCCTCCGCAACCGTTCCAAGGGTCCAGTCCGATCCTAGCCTGAGTGCCATCGTTTATTTTCCATATCAGGTTATCTCTGATGAGAGGTATAGCATGAAGGAGTGCTTTCCAAACAGATGATATCCCAGCTTTGGGCCAGGATGGGAGACGGATCCAATCCATTATTTGATGGGGCCAAATATATTTGTGATATACTATATGGGTCCATAGATTGTCCCCAGTGATTAGTGTCCATCCCATCTTTGCAGCCAGGGCCTGTGCGAAAGAAGGGAGATCTTTGAGGCCCCAGCCACCCCATTTCTTTGGGATGGCAATCCTCTTCCATCCGATCCATGCAAAGATTCGTTTTTCTATTGACCCATTCCATAAGTGTCTTTTTGTTCTTATTATAATAATATTGATTATATTATTATTATGATAATAATTATATTTGTATATTATTATAATAATATAATATTATTATGATATTACAATTAAATGTTATTATTATTTTTTATTATTTTATATTATTAAGTTGTTTAAATAATATAAAAATAATCTAATATTATTATGAGCTATTCTTATTATTCTTATTATTAATTAATATATATTAAGAGTTTATATAATTATTATAATATTAATATAATATTTATACAATAATATATATAAATAATCTGGTTGTTAATATTTATATAGTTATTAATAATTATAATTACCCATAATAATTATTAATGTGGTTGATATATATGCTTGATATATCCCTATCAACGTATGGCAATCATATTTACCTTGTTAAATATGGCTGTGCTAGTATATAGTGCCTATGGTTGCAATGTGTGCGAACATATCAAGGGAGAGTTTTAACTATAGGTTCCCATGACCGCACTACTCAGCGAAAACACCTTAATAATAGTTTTATGACCATCAACAAGAGCTATCATAATATAATCCCCAAAATTCCCCCGAGTATGCTTAGCCTTGTAATAAATACAAAAACAAAACGAGAGCTAAAACTAGCCCACTAACCTCAACAATGCGTTAAGACAACGATCACCATATTTTCGAGCGCATTTGACTAAATAGGGTGCCAAGGCTAAAACAATCAAATATTTCGAATTTGAGAGATAAAAACAACTCCCATTAATTTAATTCCACTGCACACTAGCCCATATTGTCACAACCTTTTCACATCATAAGGTTTGTGTATTTTCATAGTCGTAGCTCTATGCAATAGGTATACACAAACGTTCTCCACAACCAGTGTGCTTTCCACAATTCAATGCACGTCAAAGATTGAAAACTCTTCAATATTTAATGACTTGGAAAGATTCATGTGATTAATAATGTAGAATGCACTTCGATAACCAATAATTGAAAAAAGGACTAGAATATAACGAGCTCTTCTTCTTATTGCATTCTTCAATTCATTTTTTTTTTTAAATCAAAATGATAATCGCAAGTCTTCTTGTGTAGGTAACGTCCACAACCTCAACACATCCAGATTTATTCAATTAGATCCATTTATTGGATTTCTTTTGCATGCATACATACCATGTCAGAAACAAACACATAAATTGAGGCTTCACTTGAAATATTAAACTGAAACATGTAATGACAAAATGACTATTCAACTATAGATCCATCAGAATACCATTCACGAGTATAAGCATGACAAAACCCAAAACAAAATCTAATATTTCTTGGAGGAGCTCGCCTTTAAATAGTGCACTTTCTTCTTCATTCTCCTCTTGAGATCATGGTGGCCTTAATTTCCTTTTTTCTCTTTCTTTTTCCAAACCCTGATGTATTGCTTTCTTGTGAGATCTTCTTCTGGTTTATATTTCTTCCTCTAGTTCCTTCTTGGATGAGTAGATCCCTTAAGAGCCATAGGAAACATGCAATCCCTCGCCTTATGGCCTATCTTATCTTAGATAAAACATCTAATATGCTGAATAAATGGCAGAAAGAATTCAAATATTTTCATGAAATTGTTTTTATTCCTTGTCGTGCAAGCTCTACATTCCACAAATTTATGCCAAAAATCACTATAGATATTACAATAGCCATAAAAGGGGTTTCTATACCTAAACATTGATGATATTAATCTATGAAAACGTTTTTTTATCCGTCTTCTTGTTTTGCTGGAGAGATTTGATCTCTTCATTTATGCAATTAACTGAAATATGTCCAAGTTTTTGGAAGCTAAAACATCTAAAATTACTCATACATTTCCTTGTAACATTCTTCATCTCCTGATCTTGGTGGGGGTTTCCTTCATTGGTGTAGCAAGTTTCTGCATTATATTTTTTTATTTTTTTCTTTATTTTCTCCTTTTAAGCTTAATTTATTTCTCCTAATTTTACTTCAAGTTTCTTGCAAGTTTTGATTTGATCATTAAGCTAATTTCTTCCTTGCCTTCTCCAATATATTTTTAAGATATGAATTTTCTTTCTTGAAGATATAATCTCTCTCCTCAAGAATATGAAGAAGTTTCTTTAGATATTTATTCTCCAACATGATATTCTCTGTCAATCTTATTTGAGCTTTGTTTTCTACTTCAAGGGTTACTAATCTCTTAAGCTCTTCATCTTTAAATTCTTGTACTGGAAAAACACACGTTCCTCACCTCTTGAGGAATGAACTTCAAAACATTGATTATCATCTTCTTCGATGACCCAAAAAGCATCATCACTAGATTGGAAACAAAAATGTCCATGACTGAAAATATTGTTTGCCATACCTTCTACCAAGAGAAGAGATTCTTCGAATTTTGTAGTATTCTTGGCCTATTTGCAACCCTTCTTATTTTGAGGTTGTTTCCTCTTGTTATTTTCCATAATATCATGATATACCCTTGATAAATCAAGCTCTACTAAGAGAACTTGAATCTGATACTAATTGTTAGAAATAGCCCCACTAATAAGATGGGGGGTGAATCAATAATGACTGTGATTCTACAATTTTTATCTATTTTTACCAAAGCAAAAGAATTTGTAACCCATCAGAAAAACTTATGAAACCAATATGAAATTCATGTCTAAAAACATGTAGAAACATCATATCTATAACATAAAGAACCATAAACAACATGAAATCATGCACACAATAGGACACAAATGTATCTGGTGGAAAACCCCCTCCAAGGCAAAAAATCACTTGCTCTTGCCGCTGCTCAAATATTCTATCAAGTGATGATTTTTTTTTACATGGAAGAGCTAGCACCCACTATATGGAAGACTCAACTACTATGACAGACTTCTAGCGACACCAGATAGATAGACTAATCTCTCAGGACTCTACAAACACTCGTTCACTTGAAGCGACCATGACTAACAAGCCACTACTGGAAATTGAAGTAGGGTGAACCATGTTCCACCCCACCATAGGCTCAATTATGCTGAAATGTTTCTCATAGTAGTCCACCCCCTTGCAAAATTTTGATGCCTCGAGGAGATCTTAATTCAAGGGTATTTCACACACTCAGATTCAAGCATATTTTAACACCAAAAGTGAAAGCCATTCTCCTTCACACACACATGAAAACTCAGTGACTAACCTTTCCATCTCCTCCATGCCAAATCCTGATGCCTTGATGAGATCTTAATTCAAGGGTATTTCATGCACTCAGATTCATACTATATTTTAACACCAAAAGTGAAGGAAATTATCCTTCACACACACTAATGAAAACTCAATGATCAACCTTTCCACATTTTATTGGGCTCACATTCAGAAAAATACCATGTAGGTATGCACAATGCAAGGGATCCTTTCTCTTATCTTTTTCTTCCCTTGACCCTCCCCTATTCAATTCTTTATGCACCACATACAATCAGGACAACATTTAGTCCTAAACAATATTAAATCCAATGAAAAAGTGTTGCAATACATTCCTTTCCCATCACATAAGATGTCACTCACATATCATAACAAATCATAAGGTTTGAACCTCTTTGGGTCTGTGACCAATAAATTTTCCAATTCAAATTTTCTATTTAATATAGAGAGATGTATGAGAGAGTAATAAAAAAGAGAGAAACTAGAAGCTTAAGAATCAAGAAGAAGAACCCTTGATTGGTCGTCCCTCTTATTTTTATAATCACACCTTGAACCTTCATCTTTCCAACCTTTCATCTTCTTGGGAAGACTAACCATCACATCAAAGGGGAATATTCACCCAAGGTATATTTTTCCTCTTAACTCAAGTTTACCCCTCCCAAGGCATCATAATCTTTTGGCTTCCCCCCTTTCTTCAACTCTAACATTTTTATTAATAAGAATAAACATTAAATCATATAATATAGTTTGACATCATAACATTAATTTTGGAACCCCAATATTATCTGTTCTTAATTACATTACAAAATTTGGGGTAATGAAAGGGGTGTCATAATCCCCTCCTCCTTTAAGGAACACCATCCTCAGTTTTCTACTATTTATAGAACCATTCTATGTAGAATCTATGCCACTTTCATATCAACAATATTTCCCATGTTCTTAGTTTCCACTTTGCGAAATGCCATTCAATTTTCACAATCTAGTTACTGCTAAACCTTTTGGCATTCTAGCACATTCTTGCATGGTTTTCTGTTGCTTTAGAATGATTCCATAGGGAACAAGTTCAACTCTTTTTTTTCTTGGACACACCCAGTGCATTCATTATCCCAATGGAAATGTACATGAATATTTGAAAACGAATTCATTGAAGTCTCCCCTTCCTTCCAATTATACACCTTGCAAGTTCAAGAATCCCCTTATATGCCTCCCTAGTTCCTTGGAGATCCATTACTTAGCAATACTTTCTTGCACAAGAAGAGTCTCAAGACTTATGGAGTCTTATGGCCAATGAATCCCTTTTAATTTATCTAAATATCACAATATATTTTTCATATCATAACTCATGGTGATCCAAAGGTATGTCACAGGGTTCCAACATCACCATAATGGTCTCATCCCTAATATTTTTAGCTTCACAACCATCATTCATCCTTCCTAGATATATCATCATCACACCTGTATCGCTAGCATATTTCCTCCAGGAGATTAATCATAATGATTTAAATAAAATATTCTCCTTTTTTCTTTTCTTTTCCAAACTTGCTTCATATAGGAATCATATTTCTTAAATGTGAGATTCTTCTCATGATGTTTGAATCTTTCTTATGGTAGTAATCAACCTTCATTATCATAACCGACGCCATTTCCACTACAATCTATACCTTCAATCAACCAAACAATGGTAAGTGTTCATACATAAAAAATATTCATTGCATGATTTATAAAATTTCCTAAGGTGATCTCATAATTATTATACACATAATAATTCAGTCACTTTCAATTGATTTAAATATAAATTGAATTGAAGCTATTATTTCATTATTTCTTTAAATCAAAATTATTCCAACAATTCCATAATGCATTCAAACATTTATTCCAACAACTAAAGGGTCGAAATTGAAAGATACAACTCTCTAAATTCATGAGTAATTAGCTTCCACTTTTCTTTGCAATATGAGGGATTCATGCCACTCATTCCACTACTCAACAATTCCTCAAAATAATTAGAAGCTATTTATTTTCATGACATTTAATCATGCAATTATTTGTCTCATACAAGCATACATGCATTCAATGCACCAAGTATATGTACCATCATTATTTATAATATGAATGTCATAACCAAATCATGCCATAGTAATTCATGGATGCATCACAAATAGTATAGAAATATTTACAAACTAGATTCTTTCCTTTTTCATAACCCACTAAGTATTAATGAGAACCTTGCTTTCATACATAAACAATTCCATACAATTTACACATTAACTAGGAAAAACCAATCTTTCAATTCAATGTTCCTTACCAAAAAAATCAACATTATATGATAGAATCACTTTTATCAAGTTTAGAAACTATTGAGCCATTACTAATGGACTCATGAACAAAATTCTAGTCCCTACATTTGCTTCACACATTCCACATTTTCATGCATTTTTTCGACGCATTACCAAACATATTTTATCTTATGAGTGTATTAGTCATTCATTTATTCTTTGTTCAATATGGAAACTCAATGCATGCTTACATTATTAATATTTTACTAAATCTTTTTGTTCTTACCATTTTATACCTTAACGATACCCCTTCTCGGGAATCCATGCACTACATGCATAAAAAACAAAATATATCGAATTTAGTTGAAAGGAATTCTTACCCAATTCATTTACCTTTTTACCTTTGCTTTCTACTTTCCCTACTTACTTGGCTACCATCACATGCATTCTTAGCTAAGATATTTTCAAGGAGTTTAATTGGCTTCTTAGCATACTTGATATTGCAACATTCAGTAGCCCCTGAAATGATCTCAACCTCACATATTAGTCACAACTCTATCATTTCATCTACTTACACACAAGTTTCAATGAATATTCATAAAGGGAATTTGCACTATGTATCCAATTTATACATTCAAAAAATGCCTTCAGTTATGCACCCAAACATGTGCATATACATATTTTCATGCATGTACCATGCATGTGCCATGCTTGCACATATTCCATGCTATTCCTACACATTTATTTTTAAATTTAATTTTCAGCTTCTCTTGTTTTCAATCATTCACATGACAAGTATTATAAACATAAGCATAAGAACACCACTTTTTTTATATGGTAGTTAATAACAAGAAATCACTCTTGCACACTTGTCATATGAATATTCCATGTGACATGGAATTGACTAGGTGACCTTAATGTATTACCTAAAACACAACAAGTACAAGTTTCTATTTTCTTACTATTCACACATTCAAATTATTTTCATAAATAAAATATATCACTTAAGCACAATTTTAAATTAAGGGAAACTCCTTCCTTAATCCATTTTCATAGTTGTGACTTCACTATCCATCTATTTCATATTGATCCAATTAAGCCCTCCTTGACTAATCCTTTATCAACATGTTCCCTCTAATGCAATTCTGCAAGGAGGGCTTGCAATCTCATTAAGAATTTCATCACATGATTAAACATAACAATTTTATTAATTAAACAAAGAAATAACTTTTCCCAAATTCTTGGCAAGCTCACAACCTATATTTATTCCTTGTAACAACTATGGGGTCCCTCCCCCTCTCACTCATGTGCATATTAGTTGCCTCAACACACATCATATCAATACAATTTTCTTAGAACATGATCATTCCTTCATGCAATATCACAAGTGTACTTTGATATCATGCACTTAATCAAGCATTCAAACAATTCTTTAAGTGTGCATAAAATTCAAGAGTGATAATCAATAATTGTTATAACACTTATCTAGAGAAAACCATTGATTGGAAGAAAAACCTCTTATTTTCTCTTAGTCATGGGATTTTCTACTCCTAATTTGTTCAACACTGGGTCATTTTTTAGGTTGGGACATGACTCCACAAATAAATTGGCTTACTAAGAGCTAAGTATGACACATAAACAATATTAAACACAACCAAGGTCATGGTACCAACCTTGACAACCTCCAATCAATAACATCCCCCCATCATCCCACTTTACCCAAGGTAGTGCACCTCCTTCTCTGATCATAACAATCCCTTAGGGTATTCCACTATCCTTCTAGGATCTCCAACTTAGCTTTGCTAATGATTTCTTAAATCCCTATGGATTCTAGGAGTTTCATTTACCTTCAGGGCTCTAGGTGTCTCCAGAACCCAGACATAAACACTTATACTTACACTCCTCCCTCCAGGGCTCCAACCTTCCACATGCATAGGTTCCGCTTATACCACTCTCTCATTAGCACCTTATTTTACATAGCCTTGATTCCACAAGGCCACATGCAACACCTTCATTGACTTGATAGTCATGATGTCAACATGTTCCTGGTTACATGTTCACCATTAGCCACTATTAGTCAGTTGAATCATGTGACGATAAAAGATTACTTCGAGTCAATATAAAAGAAAATCCATTCTTGTATGCACCTAACATATCTTCATGCATCTAGCATATCATTACTTAATATCTATTCAATGGAAATCATCTTTGAACTATTTCATCTCTTGCATTTTCTTCACGCTTATGCTATTATTCGTCAATGTATAACTTCTCAAAACATTAAAGAAAAATATTAAAACTAGCAAGAGATAAGTTAATATATTCTCCCTCACAGTTGTGGTCGTATCACTTGGCCATAATTTTTATAATTTTGTTGGGTTTCTCTAGGGAATCTGGTATCGTGCTTGTTTATCTTGTTGCATTGAAGTAAATTCAGCCTTAAAGTAACATCAATGTATTCATATATACAAAAAAATAATTTCACATAAGTACACATACATGCATAAATATTAATTTAAAACTTAAATTATTTCCTATACTCAAGCCCATCCAAGTTTAGTGCTAAACCTTAGCTTTGATACCACTACGTAACATAGTATTAGAGCTCCTATTTCATATGTTCTTGAGCCCATCCAGGTCCAATGTTCAACATGCTTTGATACCACTATATCAAAGGTCCAAATTCATCCATTTGGTGTATCTCTAGCCCTCTAGGCCTAATGTCTAAACCAAAGCTCTCATATCACTTTGTCACATACCCCTACTAAATTTTTCCTAACCACACTAGCAAAAACATGATTTTCACCTCTCGTACATTTTATCAAACATTTTACATGTAAGTCTTTATTCAAATAATTTGTTTACAACCAAATAAATAATCATTTTTGTGTAGACATTTTGTTAAACATTTTGTATGAAATCAAAGAAAAAACATTGCTCTGATTCCACTTGTAACATACTAACTAAAATATACCACTCAATCATTCAACTTTTGATTTTTGCCTTTGAGGTAATTAATCAAATAGTTTGTATGCAAATTATAATAAAACACATTAAACACATATTTTCAAATCCTTTTCATGCAAATAGGCATTAATCATTAATCAACTACAATGATACTATCATACAACAAAGATAACATACACCAATACTATCCCCATCCACAAAAAAACATTTTCATTGGGGCATTTCATCAAAT
The DNA here is from genome assembly GCA_031772625.1 of Pinus tabuliformis. Lineage (NCBI taxonomy): Eukaryota > Viridiplantae > Streptophyta > Pinopsida > Pinales > Pinaceae > Pinus > Pinus tabuliformis. The sequence goes on along the minus strand of CM062819.1, from coordinate 1,912,703,760 downwards.
GATTTGTATATAATGAACCATTAAATCATTTAGGAATTTCTTCAAACACTTTGCATACAAACTAATATATAAGCTTCATTAGGGTATATCTTATAAATTATAGAAGTCCAAGGCCTAAAAATTAAACTAGATTATTACTGAGAGTTCCCCTCACTATGGTCCAAATTTCAACCTCTACCTCCTAGATGAAAAATTATAACATGAATTTCAACATGATCTATTTGATTCATGATTTTAGGAGCATCCGGGAAGCCAAACTTCCTCTGATCATATATTATAAAATATCACAACCCAAGATTTCTGATGAGCCTCATCATTGGGTAATTATATAGGCCTTAATTCACCTCCTAGCTTAGTTAAACCAACTATTCTCACAACTTATTGCATACTTTTGATTATATTTTGTTTATGAGATGAGTTAGAGTTGGATATTTTGCTTTGCGGTCTAATGTGCATTTAATGCATGATTTAAGGATAAAAGCAAGGAATTTTGGCAAAGACCTTGGTAAAACCTCGAATGGGACAAGGGAGAGGAATTATAGGCAATAAATCCTCCTCATTTACTACCCCTCCATTCAAATATTGCTCCATCAGCTCAAAGTGCAAACAACCAAATCATGAGGACTAGAAGGCAGCCGAGCAAGTGAAAGTCAAAGCACCAGTTTATCTTGAGTTTGGGAGCCAAGCCTCCCTAATTTTAAGGAAGTCGTTAGAGACTTCAGATGTATAGGTAGAGGGGCCTAAGACCTCAGTAGGATTCAGATTTTTGATGGTAAAAATTTACTCTATTTTCAAGCTGCAAGACTTGTGACAATTTTTGATGTAATCCATTGTTTTGATAATAAGAATGAGTTTTGTTTTGAGCCAGCACTGAGTTAACTCAAAGGGTTGAAGCTCTTGGGTTAGGGCCCAACCCTAGAAGCCAAGGCTCCTATTTATTGTACATGTATTCTAGCATAGATTCATGGTTTAATCATTCATTTGCTTAAGTAGCTGCATTTCCATTACAACAATGTAGTGTAGATTGGTTGTGTTTTAGTTTGCTTCCATTTGTGCCTTCTTTCAATTAGCAAGTTAGCAAGGAGAAAAATATCACCATAAGGTTGTCAGTAGGTGTCTCGGCCTCACCTCCTCCCTCTGGGACCATGACTTGAGGAAGAGACCCTTCAGCAACCCCCAAAAAACAAATTTCTAGTTCTTGCATGAGCTTTGGAGTTTGTCATCTTGATTCAATACTTGGTTCATTTCATTGTCGTCTTTTCCTATCACTCTTTTTCTGTAATAAGATATCACTCATATTCTCATTTCCTTCATCACTTCCTTCATGCATAATATATGCGGAAGCCAATAAATCACATCTTAATCAAATTATACCCATAGATTTCATTACCGTCTGATCTGCAACAAACTCGACCAATCGCCGTCGACCGCGTGCTGCATCTTCATTTCAACGTTTGACTTTAGGTACTCCAAATCTCCACCATCGATCTATTTTGCTTGATCCAATAACTATTGCGTCACCCGCTCGCCAATTAGCTTGGCCGATCTCCACTGTTGATCTGTCTCGCTTGATACAACGGCTATCGTGTCACCCGCTTGCCAACTAGCTAGGCCGATCTCCACCATTGATCAATCCCACATGATCCAATGGCTGTTGCGCAATCTCGTGTGGATTCTTTCACGAACGATATCAGATAGAGAGCACGTGAGAAAAGTGGTTTTCCTATGCTACGTGTCACCCACTTAGGCTACTTGCATAAATTTAGGAATTCCACTTATAGCTTTGAGGGTGCGCGAGAAACTGCTTACCACCTATGAAGATCGCTCCATCATTCCGCACGTTTTCTACCCTTCTGCTGACACGTGACTTGATGTGATCCATCCATATATTCACTTAATCTCCACGATAATATCTCTGTCGCTCATCTTCCGTTAATCCTGTTCGTTGATCGATCCCTCCATATATTCACTTAATCTCTGCAACAAGATCTCCACCGCTCATCTTCCATTAATCCTATTCGTTGGTCGATCCATTCATCTACCCACTTAATCTCCTGCGATAAGATCTCCACCGCTCATCTTCCGTTAGTCCTGTTCATTGATCAATCCATCATCTACCCACTTAATCTCCTGCGATAAGATCTCCGCCGCTTATCTTCCGTTAGTCCTATTCATTGATCCACTCGATCCAACAATTCCTATGCATTGTTGCTTCATTACGTCTTCCTTTCACTGATTTTGATCTTTGATTTCTCTTTCGCTTGACTCCTTCCTAAAATTTGTTCTGCGTATTATTTAAGCATTACCACTCCTAAGCTTTGATTTGGTTATTCAATAAGATTCCAACACTGTCCGATCATCGCAAGCACCAAAAAAACAAAAAAAAGTGAAAACAGATTTAGTTTAGTTTCCTTTCTTACACATTAGTATGGTTTGATGCTCTTTACTTCTGTAACTTAGATAGCAGCATTAGGTTAGCATTGATTTAGCAATTCTTTTTAGCATAGATGTTTAAATGGTTAATTAGGATATGGTGCGATTTAGCATTACATGTTGTTTTCTTTATTACTGTAGCAGAGTAACTCTCTTAGAATATATTTCTCTTCTTCCATCAAAGAATTAAGCTTCTTCTGATTCTATATAAGTCTGGCTTGGAACCCCTGGGGTCTCTCGCGAGATGAACAGTGACAACAGGCAGGACCTTTACTTTTACTTGTGCATATAGCACTATCACCTCCAAGTTTGTACGAACCTCAGGTTGATAAGTAAAGTTGGTAGCCCAGGAGTTGCAACATACTTGCTGCAATACTTGCGCTCATCATTTTTTGGCGCCGTTGCCAGGGAGGTGTCTAAGTAGAATGTGATTACTACTTTCTTTTCTTCTATTTCTAGTCTTCAATTTTCTACCGCTAGTTTATTTCTGTAAAAGTAATATAGTAGCTTCCTTTCTTTCAGTTGTCATTATCTGCTTTCCTTTCCATTCCGCAAGTAGAATTTCAATTCAGCAAGTAATTTTTTTATGTCATTAGTTTTCATTCAATCAGCAATTTCATCTTTGCAAAGTACTTTCCAGCTAAAAAAATCTTACAAAAACCAACCCAAAAAAATTTCCTTTCATGTGTCGTAGGAATAGGACACTTTAGGGAAATTCTTGCCAAATACCCGCACTGCATCCAAAAGGAAACCTTCTCTCTTTTTTAGTGGCTGTGAGATGGAGGAACCTTTAGGTGAGCAACTTGACATATTTGAAGGACCTACAGGGTAGAAGAAGAAGAGGAACCCATTCCTACTAAAGCAATGGCTGAAAAACGAAATGACAGAGGAAATAGAGAGAGAATTGAGGGTGCATTCCCTATCAGGTAAACCAATGGGGACACTAAGATGAAGAATATAAGCCCCTCTACTCTACCTCATTTCCATGGCCTGACCACAGAGGACCCTGAAACTTTCCTATTTGAGTTTTCTGTTATATGCCGAACCTATGACTATACAGATGATGAGGAAAACTTAAAACTGTTTCCATCTACCCTCAAGGATGTAGCATTGCGCTGGTTCTTGGGTTTACCTAGAGATAACATCACAACTTGGGCTCAGATGCAACAAGATTTTAACAACAAATATAGGGACTACTGTAGGTCAAAGGATACTAAAGAAGAGATTTTCAGGATGACCATGGGCCAAGATGAATCCTTAGAAGACTATGAAGAAAGATTCCAGCTCAGTTACAAAAGGGCTAGGTGCACACTTGACCCCGAGTCACTAAAGTTGGTCCTACTTAGAGGAGTAAGGGAAGATCTTCTGGATACCTTACACTCGTTAGAAGGAGGAGATATCTGCCAATTATCCTATGAGGATATCAAGACTGTCTTTAGAAACCATTCTAGGGAAGCCATGAAAAAGGGTAGGAGTAGTCAACCTATGGCCAGTACATCATCTTCTAACTCGTCCATTAAGGGTGAAATTGGAGATATGCTGGAAGATTTCAAAAGTGAGATGCTCCAAACTCTTGCCTTGCAATTGGACACCACGAATATCAAAAGGAAGCAAGAGGAAGCAGAGAGAGCCTTGGCCATCTTTTGTCCTAGATGCACCAGGAGGCATCCCAGGAAGGAATGTCCATTGAAATGCATTAAGATTTGCTTAGTCTGTTAAGAAAACCACTCCACAGACAGGTTCCCTTCTTTACCCGGACTCAAAGCTATATATCAAGGAGCTGAACGGGTCACTGAGCAGCTTTACTACATCAACCAAAGGATACCTCTTGGGCCTAGACCATACTAGCAGGGTATGCAAGGGTCATTCCATACGTATTACAACCCCAACCAAACCACAACTATACCTTCTTGGGGACCCCCTGCTCATCCTTCCTGGTCTACACCCCCTCCTTGGTCCTATGCATCTCAGTATCATTCCCAGCTAACCAGCCAATCATTTCAACCTTATGTTCCTCCACAACCTCAGTGGAATACCCCACTCCAGGGGTGGAGGCCCCAATACAACAATGCTCCCGCTCTATTGTCTCTACCACCTACCCAACCACAACTCCTACACTCTGCTCCACACAAGCAACCCCATATGCCTGCCCAACCAAATCCGAACCTGAACAATCGACAAGCTCAACAAGTATACAATGGAGAGACGTCATACCCAGCTTATGCTATAGAAATCCAGGAGATCAACCTAAGATCTAGGGGATTTCTCTCGGATAACCAACCTACCTCTCCACATAGGGAGGTTGAGGAGGAAAGAGAGGAAAGCAACTTTAAAATAAATCCACCCTTTCCTAAGAGATTGGCCCAACCACTCCAACCTACCCGAGAAGAAACTGAACTTCTGGGAGAATTGAAAAATCTATGTGTAAAGACCCCCCTTCTCTAGGCAATAAAAGATGTTCCCATTTATAATAAGTTGATTAAGGAGAAATGCTTCAAGTATCCAGGAAGAAGAAAAAGGGATGCCCCTACCATTAATGTCACTGGGCAGTTGTCCGACTTAATGATAGGGTAGGTAATATGTCCAAAATATTTGGACCCTGGAAGCCCTGTAGTAGATGTACACATCAATGGCACCATAGTCCCACACACTCTGATCAATCTTGGGGCTACCATTAATGTGATGACCAAAGACAACATGCTCAAGCTCAACCTCCAAGGGTCATCGAGGAACACCACAACAGTTCTGCAACATGCAGACCGTTCCATAGTCACTCTTAAGGGAATTGTGGAGGATGTGATGGTCTACATTGAATCTTGGGAGTACCCTGTAGATTTTCTAGTTCTCCAGCATAAAGATAAGTTTACTGGTTACCCTCTCATCCTTGGGAGGCCATGGTTGGCCACAACCAATGCTTACATTAGCTGCAGAGCTGGGAATATGACCATCTAGAATGGGCATATGTCCAAATAGTTAGTCCTATACCCTCCTACTCAACCTTCTCTAGAGCATGATTTACTTGTATGGTTGGAGGAGGAGGAAGTAGATGAGGTTTATTCAGCCCAACTTTATGCTTTGGAAGCAACCATAGGAGGAGGACAACAAGATGAGGATGGTTTAATTGAACACTTGCTCCAAAGTACAACTCCTAGTTTGTTACCATTAGAAGAAGAAGTAAGGGAAATCTAGAACAATAATCCAATTGACTTATGCTTGGCCGATTCCAACCCACTCCGTGTCAAAACTATAGAATTCGGCCTAGAGAAAACTTTGAAAATTAATCCATCTCCTTCTTCTCTTGAAGAGGAAAAACTATGCAACATGTTGAGAGGAAACCTAGAATCCTTCGCTTGGGGTTACAAGGAAATGAAAGGAGTACACCCCTTAGTGTGTACTCACCACATATACATCAAAGAAGGTTGCAAGCTGATCTGGCAACCACAAAGGAGGATGAATCCAACTCTTAAAGATATAGTCAAAGAAGAACTGCAAAAACTGCTAGATGTAGGATTCATTTACCCTATCTCCGACAGTGAGCGGGTCTCTCCTTTAGTGTTAGTTCCCAAGAAAAATGGTAAGTGGAGGATTTGTCTCGATTATAGGGAGTTGAACAAAGCCACAAAGAAGGATCATTTTCCCCTACCGTTCATTGACCAAGTGCTAGATGGCTTGGCAGGGAAGAAGTTTTTTTCATTCCTAGATGGATTCAATAGGTACAACAAAATCCAAATCTACCCAGAAGAACAGTCCACAAGACCACATTCACCTGTCCTTGGGGTACTTTTGTCTATAGGGTCCTTCCTTTTGGCCTATGCAATGCTCCTGCCACTTTCTAGATAGCAATCTTGAGTATTTTTGTTTAATTAGTACATGATGTGGTGGAAATTTATATGGATGATTTTAGACCTTATGGCTGTGATTTTCAAGAAGCCCTAACTAAATTAGGCAAAGTATTGCACAAATGAATTGAAATGAACCTATCTCTAAGTCCTGAAAAATGTGAATCATTAATGACTGAAGGGACTGTGCTAGGTCATTCAATATCTCAACAAGGACTGCAGGTGGACCCGAACAAAATAGAAATCATCCAAAGGGTCCTGTTTGGTCAATTTAGTGTGTCCTAAATTGCTACATTAATTATCAATCTGGGAGTCGTAAACTGATGAAGTGTGGCACACTATATGTGCAAGACAACCTCTTTCTTATCCTTTTGTCGTTTTCAATTTTTATTTTGTTTTGGGGGTTTTTATCTTCGTTTTATCCTAATGTGAGTGGAAATCCTATTCCTAAGTTTTAAGAATACTCTAGAAGGCAAGTATGGATATAGATTTTAAGGCAATTATATCCTCTATAATGATTTCCAGAAATTAACACTTCAGAGGGTCTTAGAACATACTAGTGATGAAATTAATACTTGAACAAAAATGAAAATGTTCTGCTATTTAAATCAAGCAAATAATGAGCTACAGATCATGAAACTATTATCTCTGCTGCTGTCTAAATACAGAAAGATGAATTAAGCTACTGCACTCAAATAAATAAAAAATTGCAATCTAGTAAAAGTAAAATCAATTCACATCATTCATAGTCCGATTCCTCGCCAGGTAGTCTAAGCTATGGCTTTCGGAGATAATTGTCAATGATATGAGTAAGTTGATGTCTAATTGCAGAAAAGTAAAACTAAATTCAAATCACATCATTCATAATCCGATTCCTCACAAGTTAGTCTAAGCTATGGCTTTCGGAGATAATCATCAATGATATGAGCAAGTTGATGTCTAATTGTAGAAAAGTAAAACTAAAATCAAATTACATCATTCATAATCCGATTCCTCGCCAGTTAGTCTAAGCTATGGCTTTCGGAGATAATCGTCAATGATATGAGCAATTTAATATCTAAGCTAACTAACAACGCAAGTGAATAAGACTGAAATCAACAAAATAGAACTGGAATTAAAAAGAAAACTAAGAAAAGCAAAGTCAGCAGAGAATTAATCCCATGTCACTAGCCATTACAAAAATTGCATGAAAAATGCCCGGGCCTACTCTGTCCTGAAACATACACACACTGATCAACATTAACAGCAATATACAAAGCTTGTAAAATCATAAACAGGAAGGAAATGTTAGAAATATATACATAGGTGAATAACTATGAAACATGTGTAGTGAAAATAAGGAAACAAGATGTAAAAACTGTATAGCAACAAGGAAAACGAAACCTCAGCGTACAGGGGCCCTCTACACAGCCTTGGTCAACAGGCTATCAATCTAAAATTATGTTCACGCAATCATGTAGAAACAAAGTCTTCTTTATATATCAAAACAGAGGAATAATCCTCTCGTTAACACAATGGAACTAGTGTCACGGCACAGTAACTTTAACAACAAAATTACATTAACAAGAACTAACTTCTATGCGTATAGAAACACGTTATTTATAACAAAAACTTCATAACTGTTTTCCTGTGAAACTATGTCAACAGGAGACACGTAAAAGACAACGTCCATGGATTTAGCATAATGGTTGCCGAGACTATTAAATCTATCAACTGTGGCTGTTGGATTCGCATCGTGGGGCAGTCTACAGCTGTCGACATGACCCCAAGGATCTAGGAATGACCACGAATCCTTCACGTGCTTGAAGATGGAGTCCTGTTGCTGTAGGATTCCTCTGTTTGACCACCGCTTGACCACTGTTGACCACAGCTTTCCTTGATGAATCCGGCTGAACCAATAGGACCTGATCCATGTCCAGGTCATTTCTAACTTGCCCATGTGGCTTGTTTTGCCTGATGACACCTGCAACCTAGAGTTTAACAAAAACAACTGCGGAAAGTTGAATCAGTTGCGGAAAGTGACTGGATTCCGCAGCTAATGAGAAAAATCTAGTTCAAACAGAAAACACAAAAACATAGTTAGAAAACCACTTAAATGCTCTTTTAGAATCAATATGCAATGATTTCCGATAGCTTATGGAGTACTGGTGAGGGGAAAAAGTTCGGGAAAATGTGTAGGAGAGGCGTAATTTCAAATCTCAATAGGTCCCACCTCCACAAAAGTAGAGGGATGTCAACAATTTCTTGGGGTTAGCTGGATACTACCGAAGATTCATAAAGGACTTCAACAAGTTGGCCTCTCCTTTATTTGGGTTTTTGACCAAAGATTCAAAGTTTATATGGTCAACAAGTTGTCAAGAGGCCTTAGACATTTTAAAGGGTAAGTTAACCACTGCACCAATTCTTCGAGGCCCAAATTGGGCCCTCCCTTTTCATATTCATGCTGATGCCTCACACAAAGCCATAGGAGAAACCTTAGGTCAAGTAGAGGAGAAATGGTCCTATGCCATCTATTTTATCAGTAAGAACCTGTCAAAGGCTAAGATAAATTATGCTGTGACCGAAAAGGAACTCTTGACTGTTGTACATTCTTTAAACAAATTTAGGCATTACATTATAGGCTACCAAACATTTGTGCATACTGACCACGCTTCAATCAAATATTTAATGAACAAACAAATGTGAATGCTAGAATTATAAGATGGTTTCCTTTATTACAACATTTTGATCTAACTATTGTTGATAAGCCTGATAAGGAAAATGTTGTTGCAAACTTTCTATCTAGGATGAATTTGCCTGCAGGTGAAGAAGGAATGGTGGATGATCAGTTACCAGACGAGCATTTGTTTGCTATTTTAGTTCTCTCCCCATGGTTTGTTGATATAGCAAACTATTTGGTATCAACACAGTTCCCATCAAACTTTACCTCCAAAGAAAAGAGAAATATAGTCAGGAAAAGCGCCCCCTTCACCTGGATTAGGGGCAATATTTTCAAACTTGGTTTAAATCAAATCTTGAGAAGGTGTGTAAGGGAAGAGGAAGTTTTTGACATCCTTCTAACATGTCATGATGGGCCTTGTGGAGGTCACTTTGCAAAAAAGAGGACAACATTCAAAACTATGTTACAAGGGGGCTATTATTGGCCCACTCTTCATTAGGATGTGAAAAAATACATTAGTCAGTGTGATTAGTGCCATAGGATGGGAAAACCTACTCCAAGAGATGAAATGCCCCTAGAACCTCCAGTGACTTTCAAGCCATTTGACAAGTGGGGCATGGACTTCATTGGGCCTATCAACCCTCCTTCAAAACAAAAATAATACATTATTGTGTGCATTAATTATTTGACTAAGTGGGCTGAAACCAAGGCGATTAAGGTAGTAACAGAAGAGAAGGTGGTTGAGTTCCTAAGGGAGAATGTATTCTATAAATTTGGGTACCCTAGAGACCTAGTCACAGACCAAGGCAACCAATTTACCTCCAACATGATTGAAGAACTGCTCAGCCATCACAAAATCAAGCATAGGACCTCCACTCCTTATCATCCAAAAGCTAATGGGTAAGTGGAGGTGGCCAACAAGGCACTGGAGAGCATCTTAACCAAGGTAGTAAGTAGCAGTAGGAAGGATTGGTCAAAGAGACTAGTTGAGGCCACCTGGGCCTATAATACAACATGGAAGACCACCACTGGAATTACATCCTATGAGTTGGTCTATGGGAAAAGGCTTTGCTGTCCATTGAGTTTGAATATAACGCATTGAGGATGGTAGCGCAACTAGATTTGGATCTCAGTCATGCACAAGAAGAAAGATTGTTCCAATTGAATGGCTTGGATGAATTCAGAATGCAGGCCCTACTACATACAAAGATAGTTCAACTTTAGAGGAAGATCTGGCATGATAAACATATTAAGGAGAAGCAATTTCAAGAGGGCGATTGGGAATTGTTATATGATTCTAGGTATAAAGACTTCAAGGGAAATCTAAGGACAAGATGGCTCAGACCTTATGTGGTGGAAATATGCCATGATAATGGTTCAGTGCAAATCATAACTATAGATGAAGAAGCCATTCCATTGCTTGTTAATGGACACCAACTGAAAATGTACAAGAAGCCTTTATCAAAACAAGAGTTCATTGACAATATCAATAAGACAGTGATGATGGTGGAGCAAGTTCCACCTCCTCCCTCATTAGGTCATTGAAAAAGAGAAAAAAGAAAAAGTATTCAGGTGAAAACCTCCATGAGGTGCCTGAGTCCCATCTTTGGGTTGAAAACCTCGTGAGGCGGTCCAATGATGAAAAAATGAAAAAAGAATAAGAAGATACCTGGGTGAAAACCTTCCTTTAGGCGCCCAGGGCAAACATCTAGGGTGAAAACCTCTCTGAGGCTGCCTAGGTTTTTTTCAAAAAAAAGAAAAAAAAGAGAAAAAAGACATAATTGTATTTGTAGGTGGGCGAGAAAGACAATCAAGGAGCAAAGAGAAGATCCAAAGGGAACCCTGCCTCACATATATTCATCTCCTCCACTCCTTACCATGTATCCCTCCATCAATTCCATTTTTCTTTTACTTCATTGCTTCAATGTAGGCGAAGACTGTGTTTTCCACAGGATCCCCTACAGGATGATCCTGTAGGAATTATAGTGGCCCAGAAAACCTATAGGAAGCAATCTGAGGGTGAATGGTAGGTTGGTTAGGTCCAAAAAATTCATTCTAAACATGATCTAATCCCTCACCTCATCCATTACCATCATCCCTGCACTCACCATTCAAAACAAAAAGAGATCAGTTTCTGCTAGTTATGAAGAAAAGAAAAAGGGAAAATAGAGGAGAGTAAGAGCATTACCTGAATGTACCTTGCTCCACACAAACTCCTACTCCCTTTGTCCATTCATTGCAGTATCCTCACACCCCCATCCAACAACATGATTAAGAAATTCTAAGGGAGAAGCAGCTACAAGACATCCTATGGCAACCTATCCCACAAAATATTAATCATCATCTACAGGTCTTCACTAGGATGATCCAGGAGCTCCACAGTAGCAGTGACATTAGATCTTAAGTCACAGACACCTGCAAAAGCCGAGAAACCATCAGCAGACAATAGAGGAGGAAGAAGAATGACCATGCAGAAAAATAAACAATGCACACCTCTGATCTTTGACAACTGCAGCATGGCATCAAGACTATAGATAAGTATCCTGCTCACTCACTCATATGCATCATTTGATCAAAAGTTGTAAGGGTTATGAGGTGGTTGGTTTATAAGTGAAAAGGAGGCCAGATAACTTGGCCACCTTCATTCAGTCATATCGTAAATGTAGTCAACTCAAAGGCATAGGAGGAATAGGAAAAGAAGTGGTTAACTACGAATCTATGAGGTGGGAGCTAATTACGAGGAGTGGGAATGATGAGGTGGTAGTGGGGACCAATAGTCCAAAAATAGCAACGTACCTCTGCTACCAGCACACCACCTCACCCTGAAAATATATAAAGGGAAACAAAACATCATTTGTATGCTTTCATGCATTCCACCTCCTCGAAACTCCCTCACTCAAGTCACTCTCATAACTCTGGCCACCCACCAGAAGCAAGGATCCATCGTTCTGCAAGAGAATTTCTACAAAAGCATGCACAAGAATTCCTACAGGAACAATCTATAGGAGCAGTCTATAGGATACACAAAGGTAGACTACATGATAGATAGAGAGGTGTTCGAGAGGGAATATCATGAGAATTGTCCACTGCCACCATTCTAAATAGGTAGGATCTAAAAATCCATCCTCATTTACAAACAAATGAACTAGAAATGCTCTAAAAGATAGTGTATATAAAAATTGTGGGAGGTGAATTACATACACAGGAAACTATGTTTTCTCCTGAATTTAAAATTCTTGTGTCAAACCTCTCATTTCCTCCTCAAGCCTCACAAGCAATATGACAAGTGGGTTTAATAGGAGAGAACCCACAAACACTGCGAGGACACCACAACACCCCCAAGTGCTTGAAATCTTTATAAGACACCATTGGATGGGGTTTTTCAAAAAATTCATAGGGTATGATGATGAGGTGGCTCATGAATTTTCTCATTCCCTCACTCCACACAACGAAATCCATGCCCCTATTATAGTTAGAGGGCTCACTATAGATCTCACCCTAGAGATCATCAGTAGGGTCACCACACTTCCCCTAGGAATTCCATGGAGAAAAGAAGACAAAGCAGACAGTTAGGTGGCAAAAAGGAAATTATTTTTAGAAGGTGAAGAACCCACAGAGGATAAAAATGGAGTAAGAAGGGACAATTTGCCATACCCAAGGAGTGAGGTAGGTTACCAACTCATCAAATATATCTCATGTGAGGGTAGACACAATGTTGTTTATGGCTACCATTTTAGGATGCTTGAAGAATTAAGATTTGGGGTAGAAACACCAGTTCACCAAAGACTCAGCATACCCTATTTCTTAATGCAATCACTCATAGACTCTAGCAACAAAGTAAAGGAAGGGAGCTCCCAACAATTGGCTCACCATGGGTTGATCAGGATCCTCATTGAGGATGCCCTCCAAAACCCCAGGATCCTTATAACATGGTCAGTATTTAGAGACTTACTAGTAGAGGATGACATCAAAACCCTCACCTATGATGTTAGTTCTTCTGTTAGTGAGGAGGAGGCAAAACAATAAGAAGAAGATAAAGAGCTAGATGGGGATGAGATGGATGAATAAGAAACTAATACAGAGGAAGATGATGAATAAGAACAAGAAAGGGGAGAAGAGAAAGAGGATGATGCTGAAACAGAGGAGGAAATGAAGGAAGAAACTAATGGAGATGAGAAATAACAAAAAGAGGAAGAAGATAAGAAAAATAGAGAGGAAGAAGGCATTGAAATAGAAGGGGAAGAACACAAGGAGGAGTCACCTAGGGTGTCCCCAGAGGCCCCTAAGAGGGAGGCAATAGCTTCCCTCATTGCTCTCAGCACCCTAGTCAAGAAAAAAGGGAAAAGAAGGAGGGAAACCCCTCTATATTTTAGAACAAGAAAGAGCACAAGAATCAAGCAAGGAAAGCCACAAATATCAACAAAAATCCCTATTTAGATTGGATATTCCCCTAGACCAAGGGACAAAGAAGCAATAATGAGAGATCAACTTGAGAGGGAAAATGCATGGCTGAGAGGACAGCTGCAGGAAAGGGAAAACCAACTAGCATGTATGGCTAGCCTCTCCTTGGTGGCCATCTAGTGTAGGATGCTAGCTAAATCCTATGCTCTTTACCTCAAAGAACAATGGCTGCAATTTCAGATTAAAACACTAGCACAAAGGGGCACCATGCCATTTCAGGACTACGGGCAGTTTATTAATCTTTGCGATAAAAGTACACTAGAGGATAGGGTCAAAATGGCTAAGTTTTACTTGAACAACATGGCCCTCACAGACATGAATGTTTTGGATCCTAATGCCAAGCTAGGAGATCTACAATTAATGGCTTTGACATCATGGATGAACCATGAAGAGTCAAGGGCTGCAGAGATGAAAATAATATTGGCTAGAGAGAAAAATGAACCTCTTTTCATCAGAGCTGAACAATAAAATCCCATGGCCCTAATCAGCAACCGTAATCTAATTGCAAATGATTCTCAGCTGGCACCTAGATATCTTGCTGCCCAAGAGCAAGCAATTTCACATTTTGAGGATATGTTTAGCATGCTAGGAGATGAGAGTATACATGCCTACTTCACGAGATGGAACACACTGCCACATAGCTTGAAGATCAGAGAATATCATGCCCCTCAAAGGTTGAGAGAGGCACTCAACATGACACCTATGTATAAGCAAGCAATGCGAAGAGTGAAGGTCAATTGGATAGGCCTAAAACTCAACCCACCACTACTCCTAGGGATGCTAGAGGGGCGAAAAGAAGAAGAGGAAAAGAGGCAGTGGGAAGAAGTAGAAAGAAAATTAAGCTTCTATTCACAAGAAGAAGAGACCACAACAGAGGCATGGGATGTCAGAGAGGCTACCAGAGCCATGAAGGACATGGACATTGACTAAGTTTCTCAGAGGATGAGCAACACTTTCAGTAGGGGGTGATGATGAGCCTCATCATTGGGTAATTATATGGGCCTTAATTCACCTCCTAGATTAGTCAAACCAACTATTCTCACAACTTATTACATACTTTTGATTATATTTTGTTTATGAGATGAGTTAGACTTGGATATTTTTCTTTGTGGTCTAATGTGAATTTAATGCATGATTTAAGGATAAAAGCAAGGAATTTTGGCAAAGACCTTGGTCAAAACTCAAATGGGACAAGGGAGAAGAATTATAGGAGGTAAATCCTCCTCATTTACTACCCCTCCATTTGAATATTCCTCCATCAACTCAGAGTGCAAACAGCCAAATCATGAGGACCAGAAGGCAGTCGAGCAAGTGAAAGTCAAAGCACCAGTTTATCTCGAGATTGGGAGCCGAGCCTCCCTAATTTTAAGTCGTTGGAGACTTCAGATGTATAAGTAGAGAGGCCTAGGACACGGGTAGGATTTAGATATTTGATTGTAAAATTTTGCTCTATGCAAGAATTGTGACAGTTTTTTATGTAATCCATTGTTTTGATAATAAGAATGAGTTTTGTTTTGAACCAAAACTGAGTTAACTTAGAGAGCTGAAGCTCTTGGGTTAAGGCCCAACCCTAGCAGCCAAGGCTCCTCATTATTTTACATGTATGATAGCATAGATTCATGGTTTAATCGTTCATTTGCTTAAGTAGCTGCATTTCCATTACAACAGTGTGGCGTAGATTGGTTGTGTTTTAGTTTGCTTCCATTTGTGCCTTCTTTCAATTAGCAAGTTAGCAAGGAGAAAAAGATCACCATAAGGTTATTAGCAAGTGTATCGGCCTCACCTCCTCCCTCTGGGACCATGACTTGAGAAAAGACCCTTCAACAACCCCAAAAACACAGATTTCTAGTTCTTGCATGAGCTTTGGAGTTTTTCGTCTTGATTCAGTGCTTGGTTCATTTCATCATCTTCTTTTCCCATCACTCTTTCTGTAATAAGATCTCACTCATATTTTCAATTCCTTAATCACTTCCTTTATGCATAATATATGCGGAAGCCAATAAATAACATCTTAATCAGATTATACCTGTATATTTTGTTGAAAATAACATTAAGAAATGTTAAAAATAGAATATAGAATATTCCAATTTTAATTTTTCCTTGAATTAAAATTCGAATTTAGTCTCACCAGCTACTTGAAAAATAATTAATTAATTCATCTTGAGTTAATTAGTTGGAGAAATTCAAGTTAGAAGTCTTTGTGAAGTCAAGCAACAATTATCCCTTAAATTAAGGAGATTATCCCTTAATTAAGGAGATAAGATTGAGTTGTAATAAGTTAGCTCAGTTTACTGAGTTAAGTCCAGTTAGATTAGTTCCAAACTATTTGAAGAACTAATTGTGAGTTCAGTCAGTTAATGCATGCATACATCCAACTAGTGTACTCTAGATAACTGAAGATTCTCTCATCAATAACTCATGCATGTCTATTTTGAGAAATACTTAGTTGAGATTAAAGACATGGACAAGTTACTATTAGTTTCATGTGTTTTCCTATAAAGGAAACTCATCCATGCAATCAAGAGAAAGGCTCCTTAAGATTGCAATGTTTTACAAGGTGTGAGATCAATGTTACACTTGGTAATAGTAGGATCACCGAGGACAAACAACGCAAGGAAACAGGAGGCTTGGAGGGAAGAGGAGAAGGTTTGTGAGAAGCCTTGTTTGCTTGTGAGCATCCAGGAGGATTGTACTGAGAGTTGGCTAGCTGTGAGAGCTAAAGCTTTGTGTAATTCTGATATATTTCCACCTTATATGATAATATAGATAGTGGGGTTTTTAGCTGAGGCTTTCCCCTGAGTATTCTTCTGTGTTTCATGTGCATTGATTCTTCTTCTTCTGGTTATATGTGTTCATCTTGATCTTGCTCAAATCTTTTAATCTTCCACAAATTGATTGTAGAAGTAGATTAAAGTATTTTGCTTTAGTTATATTGCATTATCAGGTTAATCTACTATTAGAATTTCTACATGGTATCAGAGCTAGTTGATCTATAGAGAAATTTCTACAGATTTCCTTAATGTCCGATCCGCAACAAACTTGACCAATTGCCATGGACTGTGTGCCACATATTCATTTCAACGTTTGACTTTAGGTGCTCCAAATATCCACTGTTGATATATTTTGCTTGATCCAATGGCTATCGCGTCACCTGCTAGCGAACTAGCTTGGCCGATCTCCACTGTTGATCTGTCTTTCTTGATCCAACGACTATCGTGTCACCCGCTCGTTAACTAGCTTGGCCGATCTCAACCGTTGATCAATCCCACATGATCCAATGACTGTCACACAATCTCGCATGGATTCTTGCATGATTGATATCAGATCGAGAGTGCATGAGAAATGTGGTTTTCCTGTGCTATGTGTCACCCACTTAGGCTAATCGCGTAAAATTTAGGAATTCCACTTACAACTTTGAGGGCGCGCGAGAAACTGCTTACCACCTACCAAGTCCGCTTCATCATTCCACACGCTTTCCACCCTTTTGTCGACACGTGACTTGATGTGATCCATCCATCTATTCACTTAATCTCCACGATAAGATCTCTACCGCTCATCTTCTTTTAATCTTGTTCGTTGACTGATCCCTCCATCTATTCACTTAATCTCCGTGATAAGATCTTCCTCACTCATCTCTCGTTAATCCTGTTCGTTGATCGATCCATCCATCTATCCACTTAATCTCCTACGATAAGATCTCTGCCGCTCATCTTCCGTTAGTCCTATTCGTTAATTCGCTCGATCCAATGATTCCTATGCACTATTGCTTCATTATGTCTCCCTTTCATTGATTTCGATCTTCGATTACTCTTTTGCTTGACTCCTTCCTGAACTTTGTTCTGCGTATTATTTAAACACTACCACTCATGAGTTTTGATTTGGTTATTCAATCAGTCTCCAACATTGTTCAATCATCGCAAACACCAAAAAAACCAAAAAAAAGTGAAAACAAATTTAGTTTAGTTTCCTTGCTTACAAATTAGTATGGTTTGATGCTCTTTACTTCTGTAACTTAGATAGCAGCATTAGGTTAGCATTGATTTAGCAATTCTGCTTAGCATAGCTATTTAAATGGTTAATTAGGATATGGTGTGATTTAGCATTACATGTTGTTTTCTTTATTATTGCAATAGAGTAGCTCTCTTAGAATAGATTTTCTCTTCTTTCATCAAAGAATTAAGCTTCTTTTGACTCTATAGAAGTCTGTCTTGGAACCCCTAGGGTCTCTCGCTAGATGAACAGTGACAACAGGCAGGATTTTCACTTTTACTTGTGCATATAGCACTGTCACCTCCAAGTTTGTATGAACCTTGGGTTGATAAGTAAAGTTGATAGCCTAGGAGTTGCAACATTCTTGCTGCAATACTAACACTCATCAATTTCAAAGTTGGGTTAGATGATTAGAAGGATTTGTCCTAATTATGATCCAAATTTCAACTTTTTGGAACCCCCAAAAGAAAAGTTATAACATGAATTCCAACATAACCTGTTTGATGCATGATTTTAAGAGCATCTAGGAATCTCAAATTCCTTTCATGATATCTCCTAAAATATCAAGACCTAAGATGTGAAAGGTGGACTAGATGGATATCCCCTTACTATGGCCCAAGTTTCATCTTCTAGAACCTTCGAGAAGAAAAGTTATAGTAGAAATGTCAACATGTCCTGTTTGAAGATGCATTTAGAAATGATAGCTTTCTAAGATCATATTTCCTAATATTTCACAACCCAATATCTAAAAATTGTACTAGAGGATCAACTTTATAATTCCTCACTACGGTCTAAGTTTCAGTTTCTAAAACCTCCTAGAAGAAAAGTTATAGTAGAAATTCCAAAATGAATTTTTTAAAGAAGATTTTAGGAAGCCTATCTTCATCAACTACCGTTGTTACAAAATTTAATACATCTAAATTTATTGAATGGTAAATGCATCTACTTATAAACTTGGGAAAAAGAGAAATTAAATGATCATGCTTGTCATTAAACCATCTATACCAAAAAAAAATCATTAACACGAAAATATTTATTTATGTTCATGCATTATTAATAAAATTTCATTAACACGAAAATATTTATTTATGTTCATGCATTATTAATAAAATTTTAAAAAATGATGGTTTAAAATCATTAACACTAAAATATTTATTTATGTTCATGCATTATTAATAAAATTTTAAAAAATGATTGTTTTTTATTAGTTGATAAAGAAAAAAATAACTAGACTTTATTCATAATTCAATATATTGGTATGTGCTTGACAACGTAATAGGAGAGAAACACATATCATGAAAAGATGAAAAGTAAATAAAAAATATATAATTAATAATATGAATAAATTAATAACTACAAGACACAAAAAAAAATTAAATAGAAAATAGAAAATTATGTATATATAAAATGTAGTAGAAAATAAATAATCATATATATATAATAATGTCTAAAAACAAGTTACTGATTTTACATTAAAATTTATCAATTAAAATCAAATTTATTAAACTGTAATATTTTATAATTAAATATAAATAGTTAATATGAAATATAATTTAATAAAAAAAATTTACATCTAATAAATTTAATCATTTTAAATAATTGAATATGTATAATCGAATTGTGTTAAATAAACATCTCACCAGATTTATAAAAGAACCACAAAACTCTTGAATAATTTAGGAAAGATTTTATAGAGTTTTCCATTTTCTTAAAAACATATGACTGTAACTCCAATGGAAGTCCATGCCATTTAACCCATACAATAAAAATGGTATCAATTAGTTAAGCATTAACATGGTAAGGTTTCATTTCCACTTTTACCCAAGTCCACATCTTCTGTAAACATGACTCCAAAAGTCATTCATCTTCTAATTAAGGAATGAAATCGTGAACCAGATAAATCAAGGCTTGCCACCTTATACTTCAACTACTACAACAATGTTATGGTCCTATGGCATAACATGCGTTTGACAATGTTATGGTCCTATGGCATAACATGCGTTTGACTAGTTATGGTCGTATTGCATAACATGCGTTTGACCAGTAAATAGTAAATTTAAATTTTTTAGTAGAGTTTAGGCTTTTGTGATCTATATCAAGTTTACAAAGGATTTTTGACGAAGATCACATGAGACATCATTTGTCGACGCGTTTCGAACCAACCAGTGTGGTTCATCATCAGAACAAGTTAAAGAAACAGATCCAGCTTAGTCGTTATTCTTAACAGTAAATTTCAAATTGCTCGATTCAAATTTTGCTTAAATATCAGTGCATTAAACATATTCTGTATTCTCATGACATTCCTTAATATTTCAGTTTTATCGTATCGTTCTGCTTTATTTGGTTGACTTTTTTATACATATTTTAAATAGTTTAATGAATGATTGATATTTTAATGTTTATGAAATTAACTTTTTTCATACATATTTAATGAATGATTGATATTGTAATGTTTATGAGATTAAAAAAGTTTATGGGATTATTGACTTTCTCATGAAATTCCATGCTTCACTTAATGCATACGTTTAATAGTTTAATATTTCGAGTTTTCTCTTATGATTATCGTTATGCCTTATTATTAATATTTCGAGTTTTCTCTTATGATTATCGTTATGCCTTATTTGGTTTACTTATTTTATACATATTTTAAATAGTTTAATGAATGAATGATATTTTAATGTTTATGAGATTAAAAAATGTATATAATAGGATTATTAGCTTTCTTATTTTTAGTTTTTTGCGATTTAATATTTGTTTTTTAATAATGAGCTTACTCAATTTTGTAAAAATTTTTTCACGAGAAAAACAATGCCAAGAAACTCATAATAATATGTTTCTTACCTGTCTCTCATGTCTCTGGAAACATCCTAAATAAAATGTTTTTCCAATCTCATTATCCCAAGAGTACAAAAAAATACACCCATTCTTTTAAATTTTTTTCATCAACCTATTTCACATAAAAATTTCTTGATTAATACCTGAATTTTAACGTCGCAGCTCAATATATTTCCAAACCGTTACTATAAAATGTTAGCTGCAAATTATGGCAGTTCAATATATTTCCAAACCGTTACCGTAAAATGTTAGCTGCAAATTATTATTAGAGCTACGACAAATTAGTGCAGAAGAATAAGTTTTGAGCAGTATGCTAATTTATTCTAATTCTACGCCTGGGAAAAACACGTGTTTCTCCCATTGATAGATTCTGCAACAACTGCACCTTTTGATTTACGCGTAAGATATATGAAAATGAGGTAAAGACAACGATTGAGATGGATGTATACTTACTTTATAAGTTCCTCCCCATGTGTGAGATATGTAAAACTAATTTAAAATAATGTAAAGAAAATGATAGCGATTGAGATTGATGCATATTTATGTTATAATTTTTTTTCAACGTACATAAAATACATTTCAATACTCTAACTTGTAACTACTAAAAATATTTTAATTTCTCATGCGTGTGATATGTAAAACTAATTTAAAATAATGTAAAGAAAATGATTATGATTGAGATTGATGCATATTTATGTTATAATTTTATCCAATGTGCAAAAAAATATATATTTTAATATTTATTCAAAAATGATTAAAAATATTTTAGAAAATGTCACAAAAGTTAAATTTTACTATTTATATAATAATTATTTATAACTCAATTAAAATTTAAGAAGTTTATATTTTAGAAAATTTCATAAAAATTAAATTTTATTATTTATATAATAATTATTTATAACTAAATTAAAATTTAAGAAGCTCTATTTAATTCTAGAGTTTTTGGGCATTTGACTTTTTCATATATTCCTCTTTCTTTTCTTAGTAGAAGAAAAAAATATTAAAATACTTTATTAATTCATTTTCAAATTTAATTTTTTTATATAAAAAAAAGCACATTATAAATTTAAGACAACAAATCTCATTCATATTATCAATGTAAAATCCCAAAAGAATATAAGACAATAAAAGGTAAAATAGAACTATGTGTGAGGCTTGACTTGTGAAGATTTTATAAACGTTCACCATGACTCATAGATGGAGGTTGTGCACTGAGTCACCTTGAAGCTCCCAACTTTAAATTGAGATATACATTATTAGATTTGATAGTGTGTGCTTCAATATATACAAAATTTATTACTTTATTTGGAGGTGCATATGGATTGTTGTAAATTAGGGTGGTTTTGATTAGTATATTAGGAAGTTTAATTTGGAATTTTTTTTCCATAAGATTTCATGGAAATAAGAAATATGCACCTCAATATATGTTTGAGGTTGATATTTTTAACATCATTTCCACTATAATTAGTATATGGTGTTTATGGACAACCATTCATAAGGCCTTTATACCCATCCCAAGATGCATCTAGATACTTAGTACATGCATCATTATTTTACTTTAAATGTTAAAGAGATCATGTACAATGGGGTAATTCATTTAGCAAAATGATTTATAATCAACAAAGTGAGGATGCTACAATAGGGGCAGTCTTAGCACATAAGGTACGCAAATAAAAGTGGTTGGTCATATTAACATTTCAACCACCACCTTCACTTGAAAATACTTTCCCTTCTATCAAAACATTAGAAACATTAGAAATATATATGACAATGGAGCGTGGAGGAGTGTGGAGCAATGGAAAACCTTTGGCTGAAACAAGAGCACAATTACTTGAATTTGCGTACATTTTTTAACAAAAGTAGCATTGCTTATTTACCTTTCCATATTGCTAGAAAATACATATAATTTATTTTAGAAGATCTCGTTTAAAAGCCTATATGAAATGATTATCCATAGCTTAGTGTACCTCATAAAGTCTAAATATACTTTGATTTTCATGTTCTTAAGTGAATTAGTAGACATTGATTTATCACAACACCTTTCCCTACTAATTGGTTTCAAGAAGCCCCTTAGCATATTGAAATTAGGTGTGCACCATCACCTTGTCTACTTTAGCTAGTGAACTAGATTCATTGTCTAACACATTATTATTGAAATATGTTAGTGGGTTATAGCAATATCAAGATAGGTAGATATAAAAAAGTATTCTTGTTTGAAAAATATTATTAGTTTGAATCTTAACCAAACTCCATTAGGTAGGCATGATAAGTATTTGTTCAAATCAAAACAAATCATAGTGCAATGTATTTCCTTACCCCAGTGGATAGATATTTACCATAACTCAAGTTCATTATATGCTTTTCATCATGCCTTTTGTTTCCTTTGGGGTAACTACTAACAAATCTAACCTCTTAGCTATGTGGTGTTATGGATTCATGAGATCTCTTGGTCATCTCATCCGTACTTAGACTTTCTCTTCTAGTTTTTTAGTTCTCCTTTAGACATATTATGATCTCACCTCACACCAATCCTTTTAAGTTTTTTGGATTCCTCATCCATGGAATATTAACATCTATCTCTTACACCTTAGATGATACATGCACTTGCAAATTATGCACAATGCATTCACTCACATGGTGCTATGTTCTCTTGGTTTAGCCTATTTACTTCAGTTGTTGTACTATGATTTCAAGTAGGGGTTTCTTGCTTAGACATAATGTTAATTACTCCTATGTGGGTTGTGAATGTGTTTGGCATTGGTGTAATCTAATTATGTATTATAACATAATATTTTTATCCCTTTTTCCTTAGAGAGTTGCCATGTCTTGGGTCAAGTTGTACTACTAGAGGATTTGGTAAAATGTAATCTAGTCCATATCATAACCATACATAACCCATTCCATCCTTTCTTTTCACTTCCATTCCATCCATCATATTTCCTCACTCATGATTAACTTTTCATAAGTCTTCCATTAATGTCCCAAACAACACAATGAAGTCCCATGTGTAATGGCCTTCAAAATTGAAGAGAAAAGACACTATCTCTAAGCCTAACACACCCTTATGAAGTGAATCATGGATGAAATAAATACTCATAGCTCTTAAAAGCTAACAAAAGAATAAATATACATCATACATGATTATGAAGGTTGATTCATGAAGTTTCCCCTTTCCCCTTGTGAAAATTATTCATCACATTTACCTAACTCCAACTTAGAAATACATAACATACTTCTTAGTCTTAGGAGTCTTATATGTAATAGAGGTTAAGGTTATCCCCACCATGGATGAAATTAGCTTAAAGTGTAAAATTTAAATGAGTTATTGAGAAATTAGAGAAAATAAATTGTACATTCACTACCCAATTGCAAGTATATTGGGGCATAACTCACTATGATAGGTGGGTGCCTTACATTGCGAATAATGGACATGCATTACAAGTGGCATCTATGCCTTGGGATCCATATACCATGCATGTACATGTGTGTATTTTCCTACATAATCTATAACATTGCATTGTGATCTTGATATATGTGATACTAACTTGGGATCCCATCCCTATGTGTGCGTGTGTGTGTGTGGGATCTGTGAAAGTGCATTACATAGTGTGTAAAGAATTCCATATCTTTATGTGTGCAACCTAGATCAATTCTTAAGGGTGCACTTACTTTTTTGGAGAGATATTTCCATATGCGCGATTTATAATTTGGTTGTTATACTTCATTAACCACATTGTTATACTTGTACTTACCATCATAGGTATTACAAGGAAGTTATTAGATGCTACATCGCTGAAATTACATAAATAAATAATTTCTCATAATTATTTTGTCACAATTTCATAATTATGAAAAAATAATTATTTCATAGTTGAGAAAAACACATAATTGAGAAGAAAATTAATAGTGAGTTGGAAAAACCTCATAGTTGACCACAAAAGTTGTGCGTGAATTGTAAATCTTTGGTTCACATTCCTTCAATTCTATCCATGAATTTTATACACCCAATTAACATGCCATCTAGCCTAACTACTCTTGGCCCGACTTGTCTAGTTTCATCCTCCCATATCTATGAGAAGCCTATAGACCCTTTTGGGGGGGGTGGGAGATAGTCGGGCACAAAGAATATCCTTATGCTAGTGAATTTCCCAAGAATGACTCCATGTAATGTTGTGGTGAGCCCAACTATAGATAAAAATTCAAGGGGGACTAAGAGCCAAAGTGATTTTGAAGGAGTGACTTGACACCAAGGTAAATTTATTTTATTAATATAATTTTATTATATTTCCCCACAAATTTTATCGTTAGGTGTTTATATTTGAATGTTATTTAATGTTTATGGTTAGATCTATATTTGTGCACTAACATACCTATATAAGAGAAACACATTTATTTCTTTGGTTGTGTTATGTGTAGGATATAATGATTAGTAGCAGGAAAATGATCTATAGAGTTAGAGCAAGATCTATTGTAGCATATCTAGTTGAAATAACACCACACAACGAAGGATAAAGGAACCTTCTAGTCATTCCCTTGTTGTCCTAAAAAAGAAGATGTGTATATATATGATCTAGGGGAAATACATTGTAGGTTTATAACTACTTTATGATAGGTTTAGAGGCAAGTTACATAGAGTAATAACTCCTTTTCCAATAAGAAATTCTATGCAAACACACACTTGCGAAGTTGTTATGGTGGTTAGATTCAATTGAGGGGTTGTTACACCCACTTGAACTTGTTATTAAGGTTGTTATGAGGTTGTTGAGTTGGTTATGAAATCATTTGACCACTCATGCATTGGAATGACCTCCTTATAAAGAAAGATATACTATATTGACATCATCTTGTTGTGGAGTGCATACATACATGTGATATATTCCTCACTCCATGGAGTTTTTTAAGTGTGTGAACTTGTTCTTGAACTTCTTGTTAACCATGCATGTGATTATTGAAGATTTTTATCACACTTTTGAGAGGGAACACTCTTCTCTTGGACCCACTTTACTTAGCCATGGTGGTTTATACCGTAGTTTTGGATGATGCCAATCATATCAAGTATTTATTTCATATTAGTCCACATTGTTTTATTGTATCTTAACCATATTATTTATAGTTTATTGGAGATCTTATATTTTGGGCTTGGGGGTTTTATATCTACATCATTTTATTCATGAGGTTATTTAGGATCTCTCCTGTATAAAGAGATGGCTCACTAGTTTGTAAGTTGTTGGAAATTAATTGGAAGGAGATTCTCTCAATGTTTCTCAATCTATTATGATATTTGTCTCGTTTTAGGGTTAATTGTCAAAACATTTGAAGGCTTTGTATTGATAGACATATTAGAGTAAGAAGCTACTATAGACCACATAGAGGCACTATGCCACATTGGAAAAAAATGTTATGTATATTTGAATGCAAATTTTCACAGTTGTTCATATTGTAGATAGGCTTCTAGAGATGAATTGTGTAAGTAGGTTGAAACTTATGACGTTTTCAGAAGACAATCTACCCCTCCTTGGGGACAATTTTTTTTTTGAATAATGATGTGAGAATGCTGATGAAAATACATAAGGAAGGGATGATATTAAGTGGGAAAAAGAAAAATTTCTTGAATTAAGGTCAAAATTAGCAGTATGTGTAATAAGAACGTAAACATGGGATGGGGGGAGGGGCAATAAATTAAAAAAAATAATAAAATTACTTAAATGAAAAGAAAAATAATAAAAATTTGGTCAAAAATAGTGGGTTGTATTATTATGTTTTAGTTTGATAATGTAATATGAAGAATGTAAAAGGGGGTAAAATAAATAATAAAAATTAAATTAATAAATTGATTTAAATGTAAATAAAACTAATAATAATTTTTTGGTCAAACTTAGCCATTAGTATTATTATATTAAAAAAATGTGTGTTTGTGTGTGTAACAATTCAAAATAAAAATTATTTTTTGATAATTTAATATAAAGAAGGTAAAGGGAGGAAAATGTAAATAATAACAATTATATTAATAAATTGGTTTAAATGAAGACACAAATAAATTAGAACAGGCTAGATAAAGGGGGACATGAACTGAAAATTAATTGAGGTTAGAAAAAGTACAAAAATGTTTAGTATAAAAATGAAATAAAAATAAAAAAACAAATAAAGGAGAAAAATGGAAAGAAAGGATTGGAAAAATTATAAAGAAGGGGTGTTGGAAAGGGGAATAAAGAGAGAAATTTAAAAAGAAGAGAGAAAGGGTTGGGAATATTTATGAAGGAGGGGGTAAAGTTTGACTAGATTAGAAAAAAGGGGGGCTTTTAGAACAAAGAACCTAGCATAGAGGACAAAAATTGAGATATAGGAATAAAATGAGAATTTGAGGAAAAGAGAGAGAAAGGTAGGGGGAAAGAGAAAAATAGAAACACAATAAGACAAATATATTAAAGAGGGAAATGATAGATAGGAAATGTACGAACGAAAAGGAGGGAACTTGGAGAGAAGGAAAGAAATCACAACAAGTAGGAGGACAAGAGAAAGGTGTTAAACATGGGAAAGGAGGAGGGGACAAAAGACGAGGATGAAAAGGATGAAGAGAAGGACATAGTTAGCAGAGGGATTAAGAAGAGAAACCTGAGAATGCAGATAATGAATGGAAAGTTTCCATAACTAGCCTAACTTGTAACCATCTTCCCTATTAAAGTTGTTATGATGATTTTTAATTTTAATAGCTTCCTAAATGATACATGAATGGTAACAATAGTTAAGGAACAAAGTTTTAGCCTTGTCAAATTAGAATAGGTGACTAGAGTCATGAGAGTGATCAACAGTAAATGATTTGGAATTATATGTATGAAAATTTTTAACGATATGTTCTTTGAGACAGGGTTTGAATAAATGACCTATTTTTCCCAATGTAGGATTTATTGTAGGATCAAGGAATTTGGTATACACTAGGGCCTTGCATCAGGTTAGTCTCATCCTTAATACATTAGAATAATTTTTTTATGGTTTTAAAATGTTTAAACATGGTTCTAATGTCATTTTTGGAAAGAACTTTAGAGATACGATTTATGGTTCCTTGAATACAAGGAAGATATACTAAGGCTGGGGGAGAAGAGGGGTTGGAAGGAACAAAATTAGCATTAGTTCGAGAGTGAAAAGCTTTATGGAATTGGGTTGAGGAATATACATTTACTTTAAATTCTTTCTTAAGATGGGATTTATCTTGATCAACAAATTGGGGTGCGAAGTATCTAGGCTCGATTAACCATCGTTTTGAGGAAAACAAATATTTTTGTGCAGGTGATGATGGAATTAGTTGTGAAGGTATCTATTCATATGAGTCTCATTTCTATAAACTTGATGAGTAAGGGTTCCATTAGGTTGACGAGAAATAACGACAATGAGGATGGGAAGAGTATCGTTATCTTGGATTTCCATGGTAAATTTGATATGAGGGGATTTTATGTTAAGATGGATAAGGAAAGAGTTCAAAGAAAGGCCATCATGAGGCAAAATTTTCATTTTATTACCAATAAATAATTATGGCGTTAATTCAATAAAATTTTCTTTCTCCCCTTAATATTGTCCCCTCTTTATATATTTTCCTTAGAACTCTCACATCATTATTCAAAAATATTCTTTTGTCCTTGAGTATGGGTAGAGTGTCTTTCCAAAATGTGGGATGTTTCAACCTAGTTACATAGTTCAGCTCTAGAAGTATATCTACAATGTAAGGTATAGTTAATTATTGTATTAATATTTCAGATAATTTATCTTTAGATCTAGGACATTGAGTTTGGATATTCTAGGATAGTAGTCTCATGTTTTAGACTATATATATAGTTCTTCTTGTATTACTCAGAGTTGGATTCAAATAGGAAAAATTCTCACTTGGAATGGTGAGAAAAGCTGACATGGTCAAGACAAATGTCTTGCAATTAGAAAATAGAGTGGAATCATGGTTTAATTTGAGAACAAAGTCAATGATCAACAACAAAAATATGTATGGGATCTAGGAGGACGTCAACAACAACAACTCATGGTCAGGATATCATGAAATTTTTTTCTACATTGGGAGTTTGATGCAGGAGCATTAGAGATTCCAAGTCATAAAGATTTTTGGAGATTCAACATGGAAAACGAATTTTATTTCATAATTGTAAATACTTTTAATTTTTTCATTTCTCAAAGAAATATAGATAGAGATACAATTTAATAGATAATATTTTTATGAAGAAAATCTACCTTCTAAGGCATGAAACATTTAGTAAATAAATCATGAGACGTTGTAGGAGAAAAAAAATCTTGGTAGCAATTAGAAAGTTGTTAGGATAAGGAAAATTTTATAAATCTTAGAAACTAATTTGGTGCTTTTAGCATTTAGAAAAACTATGGATAGGAAAGATGTTATCAATAAAGAAAAAGCGAGTCTACCTTGAAAAACATGAGTGATTTGTGGATTGATTTATGGATCTTGGAAAATTTATTTTGTCTCTAATTGTAAGGCTAAGGGGGAAAACTAATGACCAAATGAATATGAAATCAGGCCGCAAAAATTGAATAGAGAGAATTAATGCCTCTGAGCATATTTATGTACAAAGCTAGTTTAATGAATAAGAGCTACTACATAATTGTGAATCTAAGAATTCTCTTTGAAGAGTGATCTGATTATTTGATTTCAAAGAAAGCATGAAAACCTATTTCATGATCAACATATCAATCCAATACAATAAAATTTGGATCATTGAATTAGCACAAAATTGTGGATTATTAGTTTTGTGAATGTTGGAAAAGATATCATTTTTTGTTATTTTTAAGATTGCAAGTTTGTGGAAGTGGACATAGTAGGAAAAGTCAAATTTTCTTGAATCAAGTTTATTATTTTTATTTTCACAATTATGCATGAACTCTTAGTCATTAAACTAGTTTTGTACATACATATGCTTAGAGGCATTAATTTTCTCTATTCACTCTCTATGGCCTGATTTCACATTCATTTGGCCATTAGTTTTCTCCCTTATTCTTACAATATTTATAATAATATACAAAAAAAAATTAAAAAATAAAAATCCTAAATCCATAAATCAATGCACAAATCACTCATGCTTTTTGAGGTATAGTTGCTTTCCCTTATTGAAAAAATCTTAATTATCCACAACTTTTATAAATCCTAAAAGAACCCCAATAGTTTCTAAGATTTCTAAACTTTTACTTATCCTAACAACTTGCTCATTGCCACAAATATTTTTTTCTCCTATCATGATTTATTTCCTAAATTTTTCATGCCTTAAAAGACAATTTTTTTTTCTTAAAAATATTATCTACTAAATTTTACCTCTATGTATAGTGCTTTAATAAATAAATAAATTAAAATTATTTACAGTAAGGAAATTAAATTCCTTTTCCATGATGAATCTGCAAAAAGATTGATGAATTGGAACCTCTAATTCTCCTACATCAGATCCTGCATCACAGATCCGAACAAATATATGTGGGAAAATAAATATTTGTGTGGTTGCTTCCCCTTGTCTTTCACTAGCGCGAGCACCATTTTTGTTTAATGAATTGCCATGTTGAGATAAATTATAATCTTTGAGAGAAACATTAACTCTTTGAACCAAACAATAATGTGATGGTTCAATGATGCATTCAACGATAAGATTTTATTAATGGTGACCCTAGTTAACAAGAGGTTGAAAAATAAATTGTTGTTTGATATCTCTAAAGCACAGTTCCACAATTTTTTTTTAGGACTGTTATGTTTCCGTTGTTGCAAAGTTAAAATTCCATGGCTTGTAACTCCTCATTTTTGCGGGAGGTTAGTTTCATAGCACTAAATTTTTCTTTGATATCTCTGAAGCACAACTCCACAATTTTTTTAAGGACTGTTATGTTTCTGTTTTTGCAGAGTTCAAATTTCATGGCTTGTAACTCCTCATTTTTGCTGGTGGATGGTTTCGTAGCACCTCCTCAGCTGTTGAGTGTTTTTGTTTGAATACGAAGGGGGTATGGTTCAAAAGCATGGGTGAATTCATGGATTTTAACGTTGAACCACCTAGCACATAACACTTCATTCTCACACCCATAACCAGTTAAGTTACACTAGGGATTATACCTTAATTTGAGATTTTTTAAACATTAGAAGAATTAACGTATTAATGTTTAATTTTTTAAGTTGAGATTTATTGGGCATTGCAAGGATTAGATTTATTATTGTGATTTTTTTTATAATTTAAATTCATGTTATGTATTAATTAAATTTCATAAAAAAATAAAAATTCACTTTAATAAATTTGATTTCTTAAGGTGTTTTGTTTAATAAATCTTGGTTTAAGATGGATTTATGATGGTTTATTTTTTAAATTGTTATCATGTACATATGTAAATGTGCAGTTGTTGTTGTTGTTATTATTATTATTAGTCTTTACCTCACTGAGGACTATAGCATTTGCCTTGTGTCAAAGTCGTTGACTTTCAATATTTTTCCGATTTTATTGCAATTTTAACCAAAGTTTGGATAAAATGCTTAATATTCTTATTTTCTCTTAAATTCAAAAGTAAATTTCTAATTTTATAATAGTCTTATTTCTAATTTTTGATTGTTTGAGTGAGCTTTGAAGTAGCATAATTCTCTTGGTGGGGGGAATTTTATTTTTTCTATTTGTCAATGATTGACAAATAATTTATAAATTAGGAAAAGGCTAATTTTCGGAGTGTCAATAGCATAGGTGAGTTCTCTAACATTGAAAATGAGATTGACACTATTATGCAACTGCACTATCCAATGATGCCAGAACTGATGTGGTTCCAGGTGGGGGGTGTAGGTTTTAAACCCATACAAAAATTAATTGCATACAAATTCCAGAAACAAAAAATAAACAATGGCGAGAGCATAAAACATAAAACATATATAAATACATATTTTACCCTGGATCCCAAAATCAGGACTACCATATTAATTTTTCATTATGTTCTTTTCAATGTTACAATACATATATATACATGCCGAAGCACCTATGAACCCCAATCCATTAACCCTGGATTAGAACATAATCGTAGTTCCCTTGAATCGATCTACAAAATACCATGGACAGAAAACTATCATGCCCAAAACCATGTGTGAAATCCATGCACAAAACCATAGGTAGGTCTGCCCACCTAATATAGGGTCCAAAAAAAATTTCTAGGGTGGCTACCACCCCCTTTGAAACACCCGCCACAACTTATGGGGGGTTACTACCCCTTATGAACTCCCCCCGCGTGGGGTAGTTGTGGAAAGAATATAACACAACCCAACATTCTTCCACTTGTTGTTTTCTTTCCATAGGGGGCCACATGAGAGCTTAGTCATTGATCCTACCCTGCAATGCCCATTGTTTCTCTACACCAAGAGAACTTCTCAGTTCTCATAGACTTTGTCAATGCATCTGTAATATTCTTCAAAGTGTCCACCTTTACTAGCAACACCTTTTTGTCCTCAACCCTATCCCTCACAAAGTGATACTGAACATCAATGTGATTTGTCTTTGAATGATAATTGGGGTTCTTTTCTAAGAAAATTTCACTTTGGCTATCACAATCTATCCTTATAGTTTGTTGTACAAACCCCATACTTGAACACAATATCTACAACCAAACTGCTTCCTTGCTTGTATGAGTGGCTTCCATGTATTTTGCCTGTGTAGTTGAAAGTGCTATTATAGACTGTCTCTTACTCATCCAACTAACTGCACCTCCAAATAGGTTAAACACATACCCACTTGTAGATCTTCTTTGATTCAGATCTCCAGCCCAGTCTTCATCAACAAAGTCACTTATGTCAAAAACTTTGTCCAATCTATATCTTCCTTGGTAGAACAAACCATAATCACTAGTGCCACATAAATACCTAAAAATTCACTTCACCGTTGTCCAATGCTCCTTCCCTGGTTTTGACATAAACCTGCTCAATACTCCCAGTTCATGTGCAATGTCTGGTATAGTATAGACCATTGCATTGATCAAGCTACCGACTGCACTTGCATATGGAACATGGGACATGTCCTCTTCCTCTTCTTGTGTCTTTGGACACTATTCAACAGATAAATTTACACCTACAAGAATAGGAAACTTCATCGGTTTACTATCCTTCATATTAAACATTTGCAGTATTGTCTTGACAAACTTCCTTTGTTTTAAACAGAGCTTCTTCTTTGCTCAATCTCGTTCAATTTCCATGTCGAAAATATAGTTTGCAACTGTTGGGTTGTGTTATATTCTTTCTACAACTAGCCCACATAGTTTACAAGGGGGTTAAAGGCCCCCCCCCTTCATTGCGCCGACTACGTAGCAGGGTGGTCACATGGGGGATTTGAGGGGGGCGGTTAGCCCCCCTCTATGGGGTCTGGGGCAACGCCCTAGGGAAATTTTTTTTGGACCCTACATTAGGTTGGTTGGACCTACTTATGGTTTTGTGCATGGTTTTCACACATGGTTTTGGACGCGATGGTTTTCACGCATGGTTTTGGATGCGATGGTTTTCGGTCCATGGTTTTGGATGCGATGGTTTTCAGTCCATGGTATTGGATGCTTCGGCATGTATAAATATGTATTGTAACATCGAAAGGAACATAATGAAAAATCAAGCTGGTAGTCCCGGTTTTGGGATCGAGGGGAAAATCTATGTGTATATCTGTTTTATGTGTTATTCTCTTGCATTGTTTATTTTATGTGTTTTAGAATTCGTATGCAAGTAATTTCTGTATGGGGTTAAAACCTACAACAACACCAAGGTCTTTCATGTCAAATTTGGAGGACAATTGGGTCTTCAAATCCTAGATAATTTCTTTGTCATTTCCAACCAGCAACATATCATTCACATACAAGACTAGATAAATAACACGATCACCAATTAATTTAAAATACACAAAATGATCTTCTTTCCTTCTTGTCAAGCCAATTCCCTATATAAATGTATCAAATTTCTGATACCACTTCCTTAGTGATTATTTTAACCCATAAAGACACTTTTTTAACTTGCATACCAGTTCTTTCTTACCCTTCACCACAAAGCCTTCAGGTTTCTTCATGTAGATCTCTTCTTCGAGATCCCCGTGAAGAAATGGTGTCTTCACATCCATATTCTCTACCTCAAAATCAAAAGTAGCAACAACAGATAAAAGCAATATAATAGAAGCTACCTTGGCAACAGGAGAAAAAATATCACCAAAATTAATTCCCGACACCTGGGAAGAACCTTTTGCTACCAACCGAACTTTGCATTTCTCCACCTTTCCTTTTGCATTCATCTTTTTATTGAACACCAATTTGCTACAAATGGGTTTCCTTCCAGCCAGCAACTCCACTAGATCCGAAGCCTCATTTTTTTGAAAAGATGCAATTTCATGAACCATGGCCTCTTTCCAAATTTTTCCATCCTCTGAATCCACTGCTTCCGTCACAATTCTAGGATCATCTTCATTAATAGATAAAGCAAAATTTGAACATAAAGTAGATGGACTACACCTTTATGGTTACCTTCTTTATTGAACTGATGTTCTCACAACCAAATTTTGTGGCTCTTTATCTTCTGTTGTAGAGTGTGATTCTTCCTCCTTTAACTCAAAATCTATCTTCTTAGGTTCCTTTGGTAGGACTTCATGTTTAATAATATTTCCCACCTCTCTAAACACCACACCTCAACTGTACACAACCTTCCTTGTTTATCGGTTCCAAAGCTTATAGCCTTCTAAAACATCCTTATACCCAACAAAGATGCACTTTTCAGATTTACTATCCAACTTTGTTCTTTTCACCTTTGGAACATGTACATATGCGTCACATCCAAATATCCTCCGGTGTAAAAGTGAAGGTTTCTTACTAGTCCATACCTCTTGTGGAGTCTTACCCTCCAACACTGATGAAGGTGATCTGTTGACCAGGTAACATGTAGTCTCCATTGCCTCTGCCCAAAATTTTTATCCTAACCCAACACCACTGAGCATTATTCTTGCCCTTTCCATCAACGTCTTATTCATTATTTTTCCAACTCCATTTTTCTTAGGTGTGTATGGAGTATTCTTCTGCCATGCTATACCACACTTCTTACATAACTCTTCAAATTTCTTCTTGCAAAACTCTCCATTGTTATCCTTCCTCAACACCTTTATCTTCTTCTCTGTTTGCATTTCCACCAGAGCCTTTAATTCTTTAAAACTATTAAAGAATTCAGATTTCTTCCAGAGGAAATATATCCCTGTATTCCTTGAGGAGTCATCTATAAATGATACATAGTACAAAAAGTTTCCTAGTGGTGGAACTAACACTATTCCAAAGAAATCACTGTGCACAAACTCTAATATCAGTTTGGCCCTCTTACCACCAGAGGGGAAACTCACCCAATTCTGCTTCCCATATACACAATTTTCACAGTTTCAAAATCCAGAGAGCTATTATACATACCTTCTACCATACCATTACCATGAAGTATTCAAAGGCCCTTCTCTCTAATATGTCTAAGCCTTTGATGCCATAGCATAGTCTTTTCTCCGAGGCCACTAGATTTTATGCTCCCCCTTTTAGGAACCACAGAACTGTTACACCCATCAATAGTAGTGCTACCTTAAATATTTATAGTGTTCCAATCTAAACTCCTCGCATCAATACTAGTTCTCCCCGAACCATCTTGCAAGTATCTTTCTCGAACACTATTTTTACACCTGAATCATCCAGCTTGCTTACAGAAATAAAATTTCTAGCCATTGTAGGAATATGCAGAACACCTGGAAGTGCTATAATCCTTCCACCTTGCAACTTCAGCTTGAATTTTCCGTGACCAATGATTCTATCCTTCTTGTCATCCCCCAAGAACACATCACCACCATCATATTTCTCATACTCGCAGAACCACTCTCTATGGGGAGTGAAGTGAAAGGATGCACCTGAGCCAATCAACCATGCCCCATGATCTACATGTGTACTTGAAGAAGAAGCCAAGTACACATCCTCACCTTCATCTGAGGTGGTTTTCACCTCTTTAGATGGAGCATCATCAAGTTCCTTTCCTTTCTCAAGAGATTTAGATTTACAATCCGTTTTGAAGTGTCCTTCCTTTCCGTATTTCCAGCACACCTTTACAGGTTTTCCTAGAGATTTAGATATTCCACTCGAGAAATTATTTTTGTTTATGTTATGGGACCATCCTTGTACAGAAAAGGCATCACCATTCTGACCCTCCATATTTTTCCATCTCATCTCCTCCGACAGGAAGAATGAGACTATTTCATCAAACTACAACGCAGTTGCATTGCTACCTATTGCAACAACCAGACTATCCCACGAATCTGGTAGAGAACACAACAAACTGATGCACTTATCTTCATCTGAAATTTTATATCAACACATAATAATTGGCTTACCACAATATTAAATGCATCAATATGCTCTCTCACCGAGTCTCCATCTTTCATCCTCATGTTATACAATTTTTTTCTGTAGCAATAGTTTGTTCACCGGAGACATTGATTGGTACAAAGTCCCTAACTTGTCCCACAAAGCCTTCACTAAAGCTTCCCATGATACATTCCACAATACTAAATCTAAGATACACAATTATATTGTGCTCTTTGCCTTCTAATCCAACTTTGCCCGGTCTTTAGCTGACATTGTTGTTGATTTAGTACTTGGATCTATTGCAATCCAACGATCTTTATCCACTAGCAGATCCTCCATCTTGAGTTTCCACAACTCAAAACTCTGACCATTAAATTTCTTGATCTCTATATTTCCACTGATCTCCATCTTTTTTCACCACAAGAATCGATCCCACAGATCTCCCACTGAACAGTGTCTGCCATAGGCTCGAGCAAAAACCCCTCAGCATAAAAGGCATCCTCTTGAAGCCAAACAAACTCTGATATCAAATGTAGGTTTTAACCATGTACATAAATTACCTACATAGAAATTCTAAAAATGGAAAATAAGCAATGGCGAGAGCATAAAACATAAAGCAAATGCAGACAAAGGTTTTCCTCTGGATCACAAAACCAGGACTACCAGATAGATTTTTCATTATGTTCCTTTCAATGTTACAATACATATATATACATGTCGAATCATCCATAAAACCCAATCCATTAACCCTGTATTAGAACACAACCGTAGTTCCCTTGACCGGATCTAAAACATACCATGGATAGAAAACTATCATGCTCAAAACCATGTGAGAAATCCATGCACAATACCATAGGTAGGTCCGCCCACCTACTATAGGGTCCAAAAAAAAAATTCTCGGGGCACAGCATCAGACATCGTGCAAGGGGGCTATTGCCCCCCTGCATACTCCCCTGTGACCCCCCTGCACATGGTGTAGGCATGGAAAGAATATAACTAACCCAACAAGGGGGGGGGGGGGGTGTTGGAGGGTAGGGTGGGGGGAAAATGAATCTCAGATTCATTCAAGTTCTTTCCACTCAATGATATTCCTTTTGCACTAAATGTGAAGTGGAATTTTGCATGAGAGACAATTAATTTATTTAAAAGCCATATTCATATGAGTGAAACAAAAAAAAACATTAAAATTAACTATAAATTTATGGACATTCATCTAAAGAACATTTTACAATAGAATAATTACTTTTACAATAATTATTCTAAACCATGATAACACTCACATCAATAAGTTTATTTGTACACTTTGTTTTACATGTAGAATTAATAAAAGATGCAACGAGTAAAAAAAATCTCTTATGAAAAAGATTATTGTGTGGAAGGAAGTTTAATGTGTAGAGGTCCACACAATAATCTTCCTTCCACTCTACCTGCTTGCAAGAAAATTGAAATGGAATTTTCCACGAGAGAGCATTACTTCATTTAAATGCCATACTCATATGAACCAATCAAACTATTAAAATTAACTAAAGAAAAAGTATCTAAGGAATCTTTAAGCACGTTTACCTAAAGAAAATTTTACAATGCAATAATAATTACTTATATAATAATACTCTAAACCATGATATCACTAATATCAAAAAGTTTATTTGTACACTTTGTTTTTCATGCAAGATTAATAAAAACTACAAGAAGCAAAAGTTATTACTCTATTATAAAAATTGTGGATTTATTTTTTTGCAAGCATTAACTCACATTGAAATTCCTTCAGCACAATAATCTTCCTTCCATCTTACCTACTTGCACGAAACTCAAAATGGAATTTTGTACGAGAGAGCATTACTTTATTTAAATGTCATATTCCTATGAACCAAAAGAAACAAAATATTAAACTAAACTAAAGTAAAAGTATCTAATAAAAATTTGTAACTTTATGTATGTTTATCTAAAGAACATTTTATAATACAGTAATAACTACATTTACAATAATTACTCTAAACCATGATACCACTAATAACAACAAGTTTATTTATACACATTGATTTACATGTAGGATTTATAAAAGTTGAAACAAGTAAAATTTATTCTTCTATTCAAAAAAACATGGACTTATCTTTTTTGCAATCATCAACTCCAAAAATATTATTGTGCAGAACAAAGTTCAATGTGCATAGGTCCGCACAATGAAATGAACTTTTGCACATTTAACTTCCTTCTACACAATAATCTTCCTTCGCCACTACCTGTTAGCATGAAACTAAAAATAGATTTTTTCACGAGAGAGCATGGGTGTACCCGCACGAAGGTGTGGAGCCTAGGCACTTGTAGGCATGATTGCGTACATGAGTCAATGACATGTGGGCGAGTTAGAGCACCAAGTGACATGATCCCATGATGGGTGCCAAGGGGGAGTTAGGCAAAGGATGCTAACGATACACACACGACGATGCAATCTAAGCGAGATGAGAAACATACATGAACTGGGACACATGAGTGGGAGTCATGCACAATGTGTAGAGAAAGAAAACGGAACAGGCAGGGTGAGACGTGTGATGGAAATCGCTTGTGAAAGACGTGTGATAAGAAAAATGAGCATGGGAAAGTTCAGTTAAGTGAGAGGCAGGGTGGCGTGAAATACATGGTGATGTGGGTACCCATGCCCTAGGTGCAACCACACAATGATGGTTTTCCCAGGTGCTCAAAGGTGCATTTCATGCTGGGCATACCAGGCTACCCGAATGAAGGGGTGTGCCTACACAACATATTGGGTTGAGCAAACTAATGAAGGGGCACCCACCTAAACAAATGAATGAACAATGGTTCCTATAGGTGAGGTTGTGTACATTAGTGGATGAAATGTGGGCTAGTTAAAGCACCAAATCACACAACCCCATGACGGGTGATAAGGGCGAGATATGCAGAGTGTACTGATGATACATACACAATGGGTGTGAGTTGGGTGAGATGTGAAATGAACATGAACCTGTCAGGCCAGGCAGTAACTCCTCAAGGCAAAAATGATTTGTATGTATTATTCCATCGGGTAGGTCTTCATTATATACATGAGGGAGAGACTGTTCACTTCATCTCCCGATGACTATTCATATTACTTATTTATCTATTTACATTATATTCACCCAATCCTGAGGATTAGGTGTCAACATTCCCCCCCTTAATCTGAAGGGATGTTGGTGAGTCCAAGCATCATTCTGAATAGTTCAAGCTTTCCTCTTCTAAGCGCTTTGGTGAAGATGTGTGCAATTTGCTCATTAGTGGAACAATGACAGAGATGGATTGTTTTGGCCTCAACATGATGTCGAATATTATGATATTTAGTATTGATGTGCTTCGTTCGATCATGGAACTTTGGGTTCTTGGCCAAATTTATTGCAGAGGTATTGTCAATCATGAGTGGAGTTGATTGTACTTGTTTTACTTGCAATTCTTAAAGAATTTTCCTGAGCCACACAATTTCTTTTGTTGCTTCAGCTGCTGCCACATATTTTGCTTCTGTTGTGGAATCTACTGGAATTGATTATTTGCGTGATCTCCAGGAGACAACTTCTAATCCAAGACTCATAGCATATCCTGAAGTAGATACCCCAGATTCTTTGTCTCCATCGAAGTCTGAATCAGAGTATCCAATCAAGCTGAAGTCATCCACCTGTGTATACTTGATTCCAAAGTCTTGAGTTCCCTTCAATTACCTTAGAACTCTTTTTGCAGTAGACCAATGTCCCTCACAAGGCTTTTGCATAAACCTGGAGAGAATTCCAACAGCAAACAAAATGTCTAGTCTGGTCGTAGTTAGGTAGTTGAGACTTCCTACAAGCTGTCTATACTTTGTTGCATCCTCAAATTCTTTTCCTTCAATAGATGTGAGCTTTAAGTTTTGTTCCATTGCAGTAGTAAGAGGATTGCATTCTGTCATGCCAAACCTGTTCAACAGATCTCCAATGTATTTCTTTTGAGAAAGAAATATGGACTTTAGATGTTGAGTTATTTCAATACCAAGATAATAATGAACATAAACCAAATCTATCATTTCAAAACTTTTCCCCAATTCCTTCTTTATGGATGCATTGTAGCTTTCATTGTTCCCTATCATCAAAAGATCATCTACATATACCATAAGATATACAACTGTTTTGCCAACTTTCTTGACAAATAAAGTTGCATCATCAAGATCATAATGTTTGAAATTGAGTTTCAGAAGATGCTTAGTTAGTTTTTCATACCAGGCCCGCAGTGCTTGTTTGAGGCCATACAAGTATTTCACAAGTTTGCATGCTTTTTGTTCATGTCCTTTCATAGCAAATCCTTCAGGCTGGGACATAAAAACATTTTCTTTTAGATCTCCATTCAAGAAAGCATTTTTTACATCCATTTGATGGACTTTCCAACTGTTCTCAGCTGCTAGGGCAAAGAGTGTTTGGATGGTAGCCCATTCTGCTCTGGGGGCAAAAGTCTCCTCATAATAGACCCCTTCCTTCTGTGCAAAAACTTTTTCCACAAGCCTAGCTTTGTGCTTGTCAAGTGATCCATCAGCTTTATACTTGTTCTTGTAGACCCACTTGTAGCCAATTGGTTTGGTTCCTAATGGAGGATCAACTAGCTTCCAAGTGTCGTTCTTTATGAGGGCATCATACTCCTTTTGCATCGCTTCTTTCCATTCATCATTAGAAGCAGCTTCTTTCAAGGAATTTAGTTCAAAATCTGTAGACAAGTTCAATTCACAATCATAAGAAACTTCCATATCAATAGGTGAATTAGAGTCATCTACATCACCTCCATTTTGCCAGTTTGAATTTCTAGTTCTTGTCTTTCCAACCTCATCAGGATGAACACTTTTAAGTGTCTTTGTTAGCCACTTTGGGGGACCTTTCTCAGATGGTCCAGGCTGCTCCGCTGATTGAGTTGGGACTGAATCAAGATTGAGACTCCCAATTCTATCAATCGCATCACTTAAAAGCATCATCCATTGTTGGAGTTTCATGCAGGGGAGAGAGTTCTTCAAAAGAAGATTCCACATGTTGATCTAGTATAGGAATCCCCCCTTCAATATGTGGAATCTAATTATCAAATTCTTGAAATTATTTTCCATTTGCAAATCTATCCAAGCGATCAAGTTGCCACTTAACAACATTCTCAGTTTTGGATGATTCAAGAAAAATTACATCTCTAGATACAACAAACTTTTTATTGACTTCACCATAGAGATGGTATACTTTGGAGGTGTTTGAATACCCCAGGAAGACACACTTATGACTTCTTGCACCAAGTTTGTTTCTATGTACCTTTGGTATCAAGGCATAACAGGTGGAACCAAAGACCCTAAGATGCTTTACCGAAGGAACATGCCCATACCACATTTCATATGGAGTCTTGTTTCTAATAGTATTACATGGACATCTATTCTTTATATATGCAGCACATAGAACAACATCAGCCCAAAACATTATCTTTACATTTTTGAAGAAGAGCATGGAGCGTACCATATTTAAGATTGTCCTATTCATTCTTTCAGCTACACCATTCTGTTGGGGATTATAAGGTACAGTTGTTTGATGTTTGATCCCATGTTGGCGAAGATAGTTTTAAAATTCATTTGATGTGTATTCTCTTCCATTATTAGTGCAAATAGACCCAATATGAGATTGTGCATCATTTTCAATCCATTTATGAAAGTTCTTGAATGTTTTAAAAGCATCAGATTTGTTCTTCAATAAATAAACCCAACACATTCTGGTGTAGTCATCAATAAATGTCATCATATATTTATTTCCATTTGCAGAAGGAACAAGCATTGGACCACATAAATCTGAATGAATTAGTTCAAGTTTTCTATGTGCTCTTGAATGTGAATCATGAAAAGACTGTTTCCTATGCTTTCCTAGAATGCAAGCATCACATTGCTTAAATTTCTTAGGTATTGTAGGCAAACCAACAACACCATTTTTCTTCAACAAGCGGAGGCTGTCATAGTTCAAATGTCCAAATCTAGCATGCCATAATAAACTTGATGGAAGTGTACCTTCTTCATAATGAGAATTGTATGAGAAATGTTGTGCACGAGTAGAGGTACCTTACAACTTGAGAAGTCTTTCTTCTTCTATTCCCCTCATGAAAAGTGAGTGGTCAGATGCTTTTCTCACGTCAAACTCGCCATCAAACATATGAATGGAGTGACCTTGCTGGTGAATGTGGACCAAGGACAACAAGTTTCTCTTCAGCTGTGGGAGATATGGAACATGATGCAGAATAAAGTCTAGAAGACCAGAAAATTTAAACCTGATTGTGCTAAGCCCTGATGGCTTGAAACTTTATTGGTCTATAAAGTATACTACTCCATCAACATTGTCAATAAATTCTTCAAAAAAATATTTTCTATGAATCATGTGGCAATTTGCTCCTGAATCAAGCAACCAATAATTTTTCCAAGAAGCAAGTGAAGCATTAAATAAATCTTCATTTACTCCAATATTACATTGTGCCACAACATAGTGAGTGGATTCAAGTGCTTTACCTTTGTTTGTGTCATTAGTTTTACATTTCTGTTGGTTTCATTGCTGCTCAATTTTGTCCCATGGTAACTTGCATGTAGAGGCATCATGTGATCCATTTCTTTTGCAGTGTATGCAGTGCAAATCTACCTTTTCTCCTTGAGAGTGTCTACCCCCTGCCTATGAAATATCTTCCTCTTCCTCTTTGACCACCCGTTCCTCTGGAAGAATCTTGAGCAGGATTATTTTTTTTGTGAGCAAGGCACATAGCCTCTTCAGAAGATCCAGGGGCTGTCTTATTTCCAAAAGCTTTCTCTCTTTCAGCAAAATTTTTCACAAGAGAGTAAAAGGTAATATCTTTGAGATTTCCATTTGCTTGCAATGATTCAAGATAATTGGGGTAAGTAGGATAAAGTGCCTTTAGAAAAGCAATAAGAGGAATATCCAATTCAACCTTAGTGGATTTGATATCATGCATTATAGATTTTACTTCGTATGCAAGAGCAAGAGGATCATTATTTTGCAATTCAAGA
Organism: Pinus tabuliformis; assembly: GCA_031772625.1. NCBI lineage: Eukaryota > Viridiplantae > Streptophyta > Pinopsida > Pinales > Pinaceae > Pinus > Pinus tabuliformis. Next base: position 1,912,661,156 of record CM062819.1, on the reverse strand, counting down.
GTGAAGAGTTTAATCATGAGTTGAACAACTTCAAGTGCAAAATGTGAGTCATAGAGTTCTTTCATCTTTTGTAAGGCTTCGAAAGTAGTTGAAAATGGCGAAATATGGCAACTCAAAGTGCAAAATGTGAGTCATAGAGTTCTTTCAGCTTTTGTAAGGCTTCAAAAGTAGTTGAAAATGGCGAAATATGGCAACTCACCTCTTCATTTGCAGATGCTGTGATTAATGCATAAGCTTTGTTGTTCTTATTTTCCCAAATGGCGAGCTCTTTGTTTGAGTTAGGTTGTTCTGGCTCTTTGTCTCCATCTCCAATGCACACTCCTTTTCACAACTCATTGAAAATGAGGGTGTGTTTTATCATCCTGGACCACTCAGGATAGTTCTCCTTGCCAGTGAGAACTATTCCCACAATGGATATGATTGAATGGATACTGTAACAAAAACTTCTGCTGCAATTTTTTTTTACTCCATACAGCATGTGCTTTGATACCAACGCATACACGAGTGGGGCAACGTATGGTGAGTGTAAATATATGGTCAGACCAGCGTTCAATGTAATGCACAAGACTGTGTATTAACGTAATACAAGAACTGTGTATATATGGGGCAACATAAATATACAAAAGTATATCAGCGTTCAAGCGTAAATATATGGGGCAGCATTAACAACCATATATGATACCAGTGTTCGAGAAATTATTCAAACTTTGTAGAGTTCAACGACCACAGTTCAATGCACAACCATGCACCAGATGCCATACGCAACATTCCACGCATAGAATGAACTATGACCATAAAAAAGCTATTCAACAACTCACATCAGTCAGTGAGTCTGAAATGCACATACAATTTAAAAAAAAAAACATTCAACCATATCACACAGCCTCGTTCCTCGTTCCTACGTGGAGGCACCAGATAGTTCGTTCCCATTTTGTTGTTGGATTAAGCGTTGGCTATTCAAGCTGACGACTTCTTCTTCTTTCCAGGTCTGGTGCAACTAAGAATGATTACAAACGTACAAAATCAGTGCTCTGAGGCCATTACCTTATGTTTTCTCCAATGACTGAGAGACCGCTTCTGACTAAGCCTTTCTCAGATCGCTTCAAAGACAGGTTCAAATTGAAAGCCAAAGAAGAGAAATCTTCGAAATAGGCACATAAGGATTCAAAAACACTCCCGCATAAGCTGCCATCCTCCCTCCAGCGAAAATGAATAGATGAGAGATCAGTCGCCAGTCTCACATTGGAGCAATCCTTCCAATGATGATGGCAAAGAGCCTAGAGAGCGCAGAGGACGCAGATAATGTCAAAGATTTGCAGCAACGACTATGGAGAAGGTAGTAGACAGACTCCATAGAGGGCAGTGGATAGACTGCAAGAAAATGGCAGAAGGGAGTTACAAGACTAAAAGGAGATGCCAAAAATGGAGTTGGCTCTGATACCATGTCAAGCCAGGTAGTAACTCCACAAATTAATTTATATTCTGTTCCTTCAGGTTAGTCTTTATTATATACATGAGGGAGAGATTGTTCACTTCATCTCCCGATGACTGTTCATATTTCTTATTATTTATTTACATTAATTACATTCACCCAATCCTAATGATTAGGTGTCAACAATTATTATTATTTATTTTTTTCCGAGAGGGAGACATCGATATACATATGCACATAACAAATTTTTCTAAATCTATATTTTCATATAAAGTTACTTGAAATCTCCCCAAATGAGCCATACAGAGTTATTGTGGTATTTTCAAATCAATTATGAATATAGACCACTCCATTTGTTTATTGTCAACTATTAAAAATATATATATATTTTTCTAATTTATTTAATAACTTATGATCATAAATTAAGGCTTATTTCCATGACTAACTCACATTCAAAAGTAAATATTTGTTATTATTATGGTTTCCATGTAGCAAAAATAGCAATATTTTATAGGTACTTTTTAAATACCTTTTAATATAATGTTAGGCTAATATAACAACATTTCCTCCATTCTACATTGTGGAGCTCCTCTAAGCTTAATAATATTCTTGGTTATTTTGGATAAATTTATTATCAATAAAAACATGGTGAAGTTTAATTTTTCTCTACTTTTCCCTGGTTGGCTAGAATCAATGGACAATAATAAAAACACAGTTAAGTGTATTTTTTCTTTTCTTTTCCCTTGTTGGCTAGAATTAATGGATGATACAATTCATTATGAGATCACTATTTTTCATTATTTTAAATGTAATTTTGATGCATAGTGCTAAAGAAACCCTATGGAATTTATGTATAGATTTAAAAGCTCAAATATAGAACTCTGATATTTTGGAGAGCTTTTTAAGTAAAACTCATAAATATGTGTGCTAGAAAAGGCAAAAATGTAGAACATTTAGACTATACCTATAAACGTTACTATAAATTCTTTAAATAGTTATGTTTAAAACTCAAGGTGATAATGTGGGTTTTCTTATATATATGACACAAAATATTTTTCTTCAATGAGGTAAAATATAATAGTTTACGATATTCCTTAATAGACAAGGAAAACATGAGAACTCCAAAAAAAAACTCCACTTTATAAAAGAAGGGTATATAGCCTAAAGAAAGAGTTCAAAATATTATAATAATAGAGTAGAATAGTAACTAGAGTAACATCATGGAAGACATAGAAGACTTCAAAAGAGAATTTGTAATGGTATTAACTAGGATTGGAGTCCTCAAAATTAATCATCAAACATGGAAACCTTTTAGTTTTTTATCATTTTTATTTTGGTTGTAGCTTTGGAGCCTTCCTTGAATTGCAACATATTGAGAAAAAGTCCCTTGATCTAAGTTGGCTCTATATTTTCTTGGGAATATTCTTGTAGGAAAGGGTGAGGATTCTATCCAAATATGTCAAGAGATCCATGACTAGTCCGTGAAAATGATTTTGAAAATCAAAGCTTGAGGGGAAAAAGGAATGAATGTACATCATGTGAAGGGTGTTTTAGAAAGAGTGTGCTTGCATCTCATGTTCATAGGATATTCCATGGGAATTCCAATAATGGAGGTGTATTCATGTTTCTGACCTTTCATACCAACCTAGGAAACATCATTTGCTTAACTACCTCATAGAAGGAAGCTTCAAAGTGAAAGAAGGTAAAGGATAATGATGTTTTCTTGTTGTAACACTTAAATATTATAGGAATGCCTCTTTCAAAAGTATCATCATGTAGGTTCATATTCACCTAAATTTTCACTATCCAACTCAAGAGAAGTATTACGCTTTTAGGTTTCCTAGTAAAAATGTGAGTATTCAATAACTCTACCAATCATAAGAGGAATGTGAGAACCGTTCTCATGAATATTTAATAGATTGTCCATATACTAGGAACTCCAAATTTGAGCATTTCTCGATATTAGAATGGGGACATGACTGTTCATTAATGTAGGAGGGGTGAAAACTTAAAGGCACATAAATGATTTACATTAGAAAGTACTTTAGAGGAATGAAATGATGATAAAGGAGAATTACAGTTGATTCCAAAGGGAGATGATATCTTGTCGATTGAATAATTAACAATGTGAAATGAGAGACAAAAGTGATAAAGAAGTTTCCTTTAAACCTTATATTCCATATATTTCAATGATAAGGGATAATTTTCCAATGATCAAAAGATGTTTAAATCCATAGGGAGAACATGATTGAAGGATTAGGCCAGATTTTATTTTAAATATAAAAGGGTAGACAATAAACCATCATAAGGAGTAGTTTTCATTTTCAATAATCCTATAGTGTTTTTCAATATATACTTATTTGTCTATGTCAAGTAATTTCTTGATAGATCCATAGGTGCCATCACTAGGGATGGCCTCAAATTGAAGTGTCGGCCTACCTAAGATAATAATATCCAAACTAATTCCTCAAAAATAATTCATGTCTATTGAATTGATGTGAGGGCATGCATGGAGTAGGTTCATGTTTGTTGGACTATTGAAAGTGACTTGTAGGTCTTGGTTGGAGATTCATGAGCCTACAACCTTAGCCTCTTCCAGAATTCGTGAGGGTAGTCAATCTCGCTAATCTGAAAATGAATTTATTGAGAAATATAGGTCATGAAGACCCCAATAGCCTCATGCCTCTTTCTATTTATGATAAACCTCGTACAATTATCTTTTAGATATAGAATAATTTATATCATATATTTCTAGAGCCTTTTTCTCTTTAAAAGGGTTTCCATTTCTTATGCCTAGAAATCATAAATTTTCCTATTCAAAATATTAGTATAAATCTTAGATGCCATATTCAGTATTTTCTAATAGATATTATTTTTCTCAGAAATGGTTTCCACACAACAAATTGATTGGCCTAGAGTCAATCACAAAAATATCTAACTCAACATGACTTACAAATAAGAGGGATAGATCTTAAACCATTAGCTTTGATACCATGTTGAGACATAATCTGAAATCTAGGAACCAAGAACATGAATAAATAATAGAATCTAATATGAGATTCAACATAAGATAAAATAACACTCCAAGATGATGGGTAAAGATGTCATTATATCATTGAAGCATGATGCATAATGACAAAATTACATCATTTCAACATATGATCATAATTATCATTTTTTCATATTCCACCTAGATCATCCGTTATTTATAGGTACCAAATCTAATCAACATCCTTGAATTACAAAGTATTTGGTCTAATGACTAGTCTTGGTTATTACAATTGTTTTAGGTAAATATGTGTTATCTCATCGAATATCTTTATATTTGTTAGTTTAATTTTTAAGTCAATCCAATGATCCAATTGATTCCTCTAACTATTCAGTGAGCAATACCACTAGTCAACTAGTGTCTTCTAGTTATTTACTTGACCAACATGTTGACCACTGAGTTGAATGTATAACAAGGTTATCATTCGATTGAATGTCTAGTGTTACTCAATAAACCCTTCGACTCACTAACTATTTGATCTGAACTTAAATAGGAATGCAAAAAATTATAGATATAACCATATATACAGAGATGTCGCAGGAATAACACTTTATTTCATCAATATCAAATATTGAAATAAGCTTACAAATAGAATGGAAATAAACTAGTTTGGGCAATGGTAGCTTATCTTTGAGAAGTGATGTGGCAGCTACATGTCTTTGAACTATGTTACAATGAGGCTGAAAGGAATATTTATTATTGAGAAATAATGTAAAACCCTAAAAATCCAAAAACCTAACCCTAGGAGATGAAGCACCAAAACTATGGCTCCCATTTGGGTAAATTGGTACATCAACTTCCTCCTGATGTCGTAACTTTGGCATATGATCTCCATTTGACACACATAATGCCTCGTTAGAAAGATATATCCAAGGAATACAAATTTCGAATGAAAACATAAATCAAAGCCTAATTTGTTTTCCCATTTTTCCCCAAAAACATCGCTTAGGGCCTCAAAATGACTCTGGAAGTTCACGACCCGAAAAACTACCAAAAATAGTAAATTGTGCTACAATTAAGGAAACTGAAAAATTGAAAGAGGCAGTGGTGGGGTCTAAGTGGAATAGGCGGGTGGCCACCAAAATCCACCTCGATTACTCTAAAAGCTCCAAAGGTGTGATAAACCAACATAGCCTTAGTTTTCAATATAATACTAGATTTTCTTCTACAACATATGTGATATGATGTCACATTTTGCACACTTGTTGTTAGAAATATATTAAGAATATAAATAGATGCAGTTACAACTCTATCCCTAAAGTTGTTTCGAGGACTTTTAACTTTTTACATGCTCCTATCCATCTCAAAAAAAAATTATATTCTTTTAACTCTTTACATGCAAAATTTTAACTTTTAACTAGCTAACTTTTAACATGCTCCTACCCATCTCGAAAAAAGTTCTGTTCTTTTAACTCTTTTAATTAGCTATCAATTGTCTTTGGATGTTATTCTTTCGGCAATATTAATTAAACTCATTAGAAGTGAATTCTCCCCGGTAATTTGTACATACTATTTCTAAAACATGGCCACTTTGCTTCTCAACAAAGTAAATTCCTCATAGATAACAAATGCACAATTTTTTAAAATGAAATATACCAATGTTATTATATTAAAATCATCAACAAATTTAATAAAATATTTGTAAATGTTGAATAAAATATATTTCATAATATCACATTTATCTACATGTATTAGCTCTAATGGTTTTTTTCTCCATATTTTCATACTGGAAATGATTCTTTATGTTTCTTACCCTGAATAATACTTTAGTTACTTGGTCAAAAGATTCAACAAGGGCAATTGCATAGCGGCAGTCCCTGCCTATCTTTATCCACATGCCAAAAAACATGTTTTGCAAAAATCCCGGTGCAAGACAGGGAGTTCAGGGTGACGATGACTGGTATTTGATTTCCTTGGCATCAGTGGACTAGAGCTAAAATTCTTTGACAAATTTAACTCTACAATTCATTTTATTTATTTAACTCTACAATTCATTTTATTTTTTCAGTTAGATGTAGAAATACTTGGTGGAAAGTACCCACAAATGAAACTCTCCAAATATTATGCAATTTTCGCTCCTGCATAAGTGGTTGGCTTTTGCAATTTATTGTGGGCTTTTCAGAAGTGAGAGGGCTCTTATTTTCGCTCATAGTATTTGGACTCTTATTTTCTGTACTAAGTGGGCGCTTATTTTACCTCTTATTTGTGTTTTGTGTTAGTTTAGCTGCCCAATTACTGTTTACTTTTCTGGGATATCCTATTTTATCTTCTCAGTTTATTATACAAATCATTTTATTGGGCGACGCTTTTCTTCTATTTTTTAACACGGAGTTGGATTTTGTTTATGGTTTATGGTTTTTTTTTAAATGATGCAGGATGAATTGATTTGAACTAACGTAGTTATTTTTGCAGAATGAGTGGCGAGAACTTGGGATTTAGCAGTCTCGCGGGTGGGCGCACTATGCTATTCATCGCCCTGAACCGCTACCAGCAAAACCACCAACAGAAAGCACAACAAAGGCAATGATGTGAGTAATTTGAGTATGCATTTAGAATAATAAAAGTATGAAATGTATATTAATTCTTATTGGTTACTTGAAGCAAAGTTTACATAATACCTCAATCTTGGTAATGTGCATGATTTTAGTGAATGTAACATTGTTAAACCATAAAAACCAAATATCATAATAAATAATTTCATAATAAAAAATCATCAACAAATTTATTATTATCTCAACTAACTATACACATCTCAATCTTAACCAACCTCGCTAGAGTGCAAGAATAGTTTTTTTGTCGATTTTATGCGTTAAAATTATTTATATTAAAACCAGACAGACAAACGGTGGTTTGTGTACGAGTTGGTATCTCATCTATAACCTGCGACGGGAATTTAAATCCTTTAAAAATGATTTTGGAATATACATAGTCACGATCTGATGAGAATTGAAATAATAGGTATCAATCTACGATGCGGTGCTGTGTATGATGGTAGAAATAAACGAATGTGAATACAGATATATGGTTGTAATGGCATGTTGCTTCAGAGTCCTCGTATTTCTCTGCTACGCCATGTTTTCTATGATGGCATGTTTGCTCTTGAACATGTGAATACCAGAGAGACAGAAATATCAGGAGGCACAACACATCCGGTTTTTACAAAACCACTCGCAGTCAACATCATCATCTCTGGTGTAGGGTAATATTTATAAAATGTATATTTTTTTTTTGGTTTTTTTTTTTTTTAATTCAATCTTGCTAACTATGATCAAAAGCCAAACAATCTTTTGTATACAACTTCTGAATTGATGGCTCATGCTCGCTTAGAAAGGAGAATGAAGTGCAGATAAAAAGAAAATAGTGCATTTCATCTTGCATTTGTTCATATTACCTTATGGCGCAGGAAACTTAATGTTTTCTCGGGAGTATAATAATGGCTTCAGAATCCCACGCCATGCTTTCCACCTTCAAAAATAACCATGTGTTTTAGCAGTCAATACCAGCCGACTTCACTGAACGAACTTAGCACTTCAATAAATAATCTGGGATGAAAAAGTTTGTCACGTGTTTCTTACCATAGAAATGTTATGGGAATGGATGAAAATTTTTGACACGTGTTTCTTACTATAGACACGTTATCAACTGCATGAACCAAGTTGGTCAAATGGAGCCTGTTCATCGGACTACGTGTGGAAGCTTTCCATTAATGTTTTATTTGCAATAAGTTTCAGCGAGAACCAGGACGCCCGATTTTCATCTCCCTGCTAATCAATAAACTCTATTAATGTTCGTTGAATCTTGAATTGTCCGTCGAATCTTAATTATATTCTTCCGAGAACAGAAGCCACTGTTGTCCGTCTGTTACCACGGATGGAGAGACTGCCATAGCTCTCAGCCAAGGCATTACGCAGCGCATGGAAGACAGAATGCCTGAATTTGTAACAAGAGTGAAGGATACAGGGTTGGTCATGTCTAAAGTAATGGCTCCAACCCAAAACACATTTGCTTCCTTCTCTGCTGGAAACTGGCAAACTTTTCTGGAAACGAACAACCCAAATGAGGCAAAAAAGAGGTAAGTGCAATGTAGCTGCTAGCAGGTATTAATTAGCATAAGTCCATTTAAATTCATATTGTGTATACCAGTTGGTTTCAATGAATTTGGCCTCAGTTTATATTATAGGTTCAAACTTCCTGGGAAGGGTTGAGAATATAAATTTGTTGGGAATTAAACTTCTCCGATCTTATTCGAGGGATATGGAGGGAGGCGAGTCTGGTTTAACACCATAACTGGCTATGGCAAAAGAAACCTGTCACTGTCTTTTGGAGATGGGTGTCATATTTATGGTGAAGTAGCAGAGGCATTCAAGGCCATTGCTGATGAAGAGTGCGTAAATTTAAGGTGGGAGGAAGGGGATGTGTTGTTGCTGGATAAGACGTTATTCTCTGGTAGAGAAGGAACCTGAGATTTTTGCACAGGAAGATCATTTAGACCTAAAGAGTTTTGCATTGCATCTGTTTGCATCTAAACATCAATATGATTTAGACGGAAAGAGTTTTGCATTGCATCTGTTTGCCATTGTAAAGAGTTTTTCACTCTAAAGCAATCTTACATATTCGGTACTCTTTTTTAGCTCTTATGTTTGTACTTCCTTCTGAAAACTTTATACGGAAATTGACATTCTCTCTTATCTCTTATGCTTGCACTTCTTTCTGAACGGATTTCTACAGAAAATGACACTAAAATAAGGTAATTTACAAAGCACTGTAAGAAGAATTTTAGGAACAGTGCGGAAATTCAAAATTGTTTTTTGAAGAAGCATAACAAAAACAAGCTACTGTAATCATTTTTATAATGAAAAGTTATGGGTTTTTTAGGCTGACAAAAAAAATAATTGAATTTCGAAATTGCACCTCCAAGCACAGATTAACTGGATAAGATAGGCGTTTGGGAAATGGCCAGTTCCAGCTCTGACAGAAAAGTGTCAACGGTAGCGGGGAAATCCGTCATGCTGCATCCCTTTTCGGATTTGTCGCAGACATTGCCACTGTTTTTCGTGCACATTCTGAAGCAATCTTACATATTCGATACTCTTTCTTAGCTCTTATGTTTGTACTTACTTCTAAAAACTTTATAGGGAAATTGGCATTCTCTCATATCTCTTATGCTTGCACTTCTTTCTGAACAGCTTTCTAAGGAAAATGACGCTAACAGTAACTTGCCAATGCGTAAAGCAAGGCCTCCAATGGTACTTGGCTTCCCAGGTAAATCTTTCATGGAGAATACCATAGGGAATGAAGAGGAGGCAGAGCATATAAGAATGGTGGAACGAAGAGGAGGCGGGAGCATAGAAGAGCTGACGGGTGCCCAAAAGAAATGGCAGATGGCAGCTCGCTTTCCACTGGAAGTGGACGCTTAAAAACTTTGCATATAATACTTTACCTACGCAAAACATTTGTTTTGAGAAACTTAGGATAAAATAACTTGTCACGGCTGAAATAACATCGGGGCATGTGAAGCTTGCAATAAGACTTCGATTTCAAAAGTTTGGTTATAACTTTCTTACACTGAAATTTCCAGGAGTAAACTTTGGTTAAATTCTGATAGCGCACAATTTTTGTTGGTCAAAGGACCGATTAATGGCTGGTCAACGCTGTATCAATCGCTAGAGTCCCTGCATTGCCGGAGGCAGGGACTAATAAGAGGAAATCCTTTAACCATTTTCTTATTGTTGAATAATTTTAACAATCATCCTTTAACCATTTTCTTATTATATAATAATTTTAACCCTCTTATTTCTTATTATATAATAATTTTAACCCTCTTATATTTAGATGTCCATACGTCATGTGCCATAACTAAGAGTTATAGTCATCGTTAAATTTTAGTGCTCTATTTGCTTCAGAGGAAATATTAGAAGCAAATGTTTTATTTTGAAGCATATTAATTTTAGTTATAATTTTTGTCTTTATTGCAATTTTTCTTTTACTTTTAACTTTAATTTATTCTTAATCTTTTAAGAGAATTTTAGATTTTGTAGATTCATTTATTTTGACAAAGTTATCTTTGTTTCTAGTCATGTGATTGTTAAAACTACCATCCAAAAACTGTACTTCCTTGGAAACTCTATTAGGTGAATCTCAAGCTAAAATTTTTAGATTTTGTAGATTCATTTATTTTGACAAAGTTATCTTTGTTTCTAGTCATGTGATTGTTAAAACTACCATCCAAAAACCATACCTCCTTGGAAACTCTATTAGGTGAATCTCAAGCTAAAAATAAATTGCCCAAATCTTCTTTTTCTTCAAAATAGTTAGTTTTTTTTATTTTTTCTAAAAATAAATTTATAATGGCTAAATCTTTTATAGTAAAAATATTGAACTTGGGTTTTCTAGATCTAGTACTTCCATCATTACCATCAAATGTGTTCCTTCTTTAGCTGCAAAGTTCTTCTTCTACCTATTCTTCCTCAACCTATGATTCCATCTTCATTTTCCATGAGTGTTCATAAATTCCTCATGGGATAGATTCTCAACTTCCTATTATTTTTTCTTCAAAAGATTACATAAACTATTTTTCAACAAATCTATTCATCCTTTGTTCATGAGATTGAAGAGATCACATGTGCTCATTCACATAAAACTTACTTAAATATTTATACTTTTTAGATCATCAAATTTTGCAGAATGACATCTTAAAATATTTTCAACAATTCTTTGAAATTTCAAATATTCTTCCTAAGATCTATGATCTAATTTGATTCACCTTTCTCACAACTCCAGTGAAAAAAAAAATTCATGTAAAAAGTTTCAAAGTCTCTTCTAAGATTACAATTTCAAAAATTTCCCTTTATCTTTCCCTTGATATGGTTGTTATAGTACATCCCATGTCTTTATTTTTTTTGTGACGACAAGTCTTGGAAAAAATAAAACATGAGACTAATTGTGGAATGGAAAAATTTCTTTTTAATTTTTTTTCGATTTTTTTTTTAAATGGGGAGGGCGAGGTCCCTTTAAGAAGCTGTATTAGACCCAATATTCAATATACATTATGTACAACCATCACATCACAACCAATCCTCAATTAATACATTATACGCTGCCACGACAGCGCTACAAATGGGACTCGAACGCGGACCGGGTGCGAGAAAACCGTCATCCCCGACCCCGTGACCATGCACTCAAGTGCATTTTTTTTTTGGTCCAACCAACAAAACTTGAGTATTTGCTAACCATTTTTCACCGAACTTGTGAAACAAACATTTTTTTGATTGTAATGTTCCAAAAACCATAACTCTCACCTTTAGATATTGACATTTATGGCTGAGAAATATTAGTGAACATTTCGTTCGGAGAATTTATCATCGTCTATTTCGTTGCCAGTCATTAGTTAACATCTCATGCGGGTCATTTAACACGATGTAATATTCAGGTAAGGTTACAAAGATAAGAGTGGGTGGCTATGTGGGCCATTTAACATGATATAATATTAAAGTAAAGTTACGAAGATAAGAGTGGGTGGCTGGTTTAGGAAATGCTCTTAAGATCTATCGCTAAATTTAAGAATTTTTTTTAAAAAGAATGATAAATAACATTTTGTTGTATTAGTGGAAAATCCATTCCCAAAAGTTAGAAATTTAAAGATTTTATTTGAGATTCGTCGTATGTTTAATATTTTCTCATTTTATGCATGGATTATGGTAGTTTTTATTTTATGCATGGATTATGGTAGTTTTTATTTGATTGCTTTGTATTATTATTCTGTGTTATAGCAAAGTAATAATGTATTTAAAAAATATTGATGTTGATATTAATTTTAAATTTATCAAAATTTAAATGATTTTATTTAATGTTTACTTTTGAAAATATTTTAATTTTAATTTTTCTTTTAAATATATTTATTATTTTACAATAGCAAAGTAATAACGTATTTAAAAAATATTGATGTTGATATTAATTTTAAATTTATCAAAATTTAAATGATTTTATTTAATGTTTACTTTTGAAAATATTTTAATTTTAATTTTTCTTTTAAATATATTTATTATTTTACAATGATTACATTGTACCACAAAATCTATAATTTGTTGTACCATAAAATCTTTTGTTATACATACTGACATTAAATCACTAATTATAATATTAATTTTTCCATATTTAATGATAAATTATTAGGAAACCCAGAAACTTCATACCATAAAAAACATTAGCATAGTCTAATTGGGTGGAGGAGTTGCCCGGAAAGTTATGGAAATTCCGGTTATGTTTAGAGAAAATCCGGCAAGGATTTTTGTAAATCCAAGTTATAGTTGTTAAACTTCAAAATTTTCGCTGTCCAAGACGTTTTGATGGTGCTGAATCCATTTCCACCATCAAAAACACGATTCAAACACTACCTTGTTTGAATTTTTTGCCCAGATTCTAGTCACTTTTGACTGTTCGGGCAATTTCTCCACCTCATTAGACAACTCGCTGAACAAATCATCAATGCTCTCTTTAAACTCTAATTTACACACAGTTTATATTTATCTAACCATTCGTCCACTACCCCCAATTCAATTCGGGAATTCTTGGTGAGCGAGACAGAGATTGGAGGAGAATTAATAGCAGCATGACGAAGTAGTTGAGTTTCGTTGAAAGATTTAATTATAGCCGCGGGAAGACATTTATGTGTAATCCACGTGTTTACCTAGAACCATCAATATTTCGTCTCGCCTGGTGTGAAACGGATGGCCAACCGAACTGTTCATAAAAATATGATCTGTAACGATATCCTTTGGCACTTATTAAACTTGATCATATTGAATGTCTAGTCATATTTCATGGATTTTTTATTCGTTTCAAGAATAAGCTACCTCGAGATTGCCGCGTGATCTCCAATGATCAGTGGAGGTGACTTTGGTATTATAACACCTAAATGTCCAGGCCGTGGGTTATTATCTGTGATGATAAATTTATAGTTATTACTATTTATTTTTTCGCTAAAACCAATCCTTTTTTTTAACTTATAGTAAGATATTAATGTCCATTTAAAAAAACCAATGCAAAAAAATTATTTGTATGATATTCATGTCTGTTGAGTTATTTATTTAGGTCTTATTATTTCGTGCCACAATGGGGGTAATATTGAAATATTTACTTTAAAATATATTTTTTATTTAAAAAATTAAAAAATTACATATAAAAAAATAAATATATCATAATTTGAGTATAAATTATTATATATATATATATATATATATATATATATATATATATATAAATATAATTAATTAATTAATTTAATATTATAAATAAAGATAAATTTTAATCTTTTTTCATAATTATTATTAAAAATATTTTATAGATATTTCATAAAGGTTGAATTCTCTATTATAATATAGCAATATGTTTTGTGTTTTTTAAAATTATAAAATAATATTCCTGAATATTTATTTTTAATCATAAAAATATAAGACATTATTATAGATTTTGATTCTGTATAGTTAATTATAGCTCTGATTTTTTTTTTTAATCTCTTGCTTTCCATTTTTTTCTTCTTGTTTTGGTTTTCGACATACACTTATAGACGTTTCTATTTTGCCAAATTTTCATAGCTTTTTACTTTAATTTAACTAAATTTAAACTATGCTGCAGATACTCAATACCATCATAAAAATGAAAAAATTATATATAAAAATTAAATACATAATAATTTGATTATATATATAAACAAAACAAATTTAATATTATAAATAAAGATAAATTTCAACCTTATTTCATAATTATTATTAAAAATATTCTATAGATATTTCATAAAAGTTGAATTCTCTACCATAATATAGCAATATTTTTTGTGTTTTTTTAAAATTATAAAATAATATTCTTGAATATTTATTTTTAATCTTAAAAAAATATAAGACATTACTATAGATTTTGATTCTGTATAGTTAATTATAGCCCTGATTTTTTTTTAATCTCTTGCTTTCCATTTTTTTCTTCTGGTTTTGGTTTTCCGCATACACTTATAGAGGCTTCCATTTTGCCAAATCTTCATAGTCTTTTACTTTAATTTAACTAGATTTAAACTAAGCGGCAGATACTCGATACCATCATAAAATTCTCTTCAATTCTACCTTCTTCATGTATTGAAGAAAAAATCTTTATAAAAAACAAGTCATAAATCACATTTTAAAGAATGGTGTGAAAGACAAGACATAACATCACAAAATCACACATTAAAAAAAAGTTTATGTACAAAATATAGTATGTCTGGTTTATTTCTTATTCTAATTTAAAGATACTTAAAATAAGCATATCTACAAAGTAGCTTTTGTTCAAATACAATAATTACTTCATACATTTCAAAATTCAATAATTGAACTAAGTAACACAGACACCCTAACTATGCCTCCTTTTTAAAAAAAATTGTAAGTTAGTTAAATTTAAAAATAATGATTCTTTCGTGTCCAAAGAATATCCGTCTGAACACCTTTACTCGACATAATCATCCTTTCAGGCTTGTGCGTTCCATGTATTCATGGAATGTCGGAGAAGGTTCTATAAATGCTAGATTGTGATGCAGTTTGAGCTGTGATGATGGATTAGCACAAGCAGGATATTATGGTGTGATTATAACGATGTTATTCAATGCATTCTGTAATTATAGTTGTTATTATAGTTTTTTATTAAGTTAATAAATGGGTTTATTTTTGAATAAGTTTTATAGAATTTTGATTTAATTATGTAGAATTATTAGTTAAATAGTAGAGATTTAATTTTTACGAATATTTTATAATATTTATAATAGTATCAGCAAATTAAAAGTTGAGATTTTTTTAAAGCAGATATATATTTTTTCTTTTTAATTAAATTGATTAATTACAAAAAATGTGATAATAATAAGTGTCATATCAAATAAGTTGTGGTATTTTGAGTATGTGATATTGATAAGTTGTGGTAATGGTCCATAGTATTGTAACAAACTATGTTTACATATTAAGAATATTCATAATAAAGTGGAAATGGATTTTATGATTTAAAATCTTGTTACATGTTTTTTTAAATGTATATATGTTTAACTTATATATTTTTGTATAATAATAATATAAAAGAAATTTATATGTTAGTTATTTTTCACGATTTTTTTAACTACCCCCTTTATAATTTAGTTAATTTTTATAACTTTTTAAATTATCCCATGTATTTTGGAATGGAGTTTTCATATTTTTAATTTATTATCAATAATTATTAAGTGGATGCTAGAGATTTAACTTTCATGGAATATTTTAGAATATTTTTAATAGTATACACAAATCAAATGTTGAGATTTATTTCCAAAATAATTAGGTTCATTATTCCCTTTTAATTAAATTGATTAATTAAAAAAATGTCTTTTGAATATGAGTTATGATTTTTGTGGCATGTAGTATTTGTAAGCCATGATATTGGCCTATGGTAGTGTAGCAAAGTCTATTTACTTGTTAAGAATCTCCATGTAACGATGAGTTAATTTCCATTGTTAAGAATCTTGTTTCTCCTAGGGGTGCATTCTACAACCAAATATGATGTGTAAGGATGTGTGTCATTCCATTATCAAAGTTAAAATTTTTCTCATGTGAGTCAAAATAAATATTTTATAAATAAAAAAATTAAATAACCATACAAAACAACTCGTTTAGTGTTGAAATATTAATCTCACTGTCAGTTAGTTGCTGGTTATGTGTCATCTTAATTGATTTATTGTCTGCTAGGCGTCGTAAGCAGTTTAGTTTTACTTGAGTTTTACTTCAATTATTTATTATTGATGTTTACGATGTAATCTATTTAATCATTCAGAATATTGAGAAGAGCAATCTCTGCTTTGCTTTTCGGCTTCATTCTTTGTCATGGTATCAGACCTAACACTGCATAAGACTCTTTGAAAGAGCAGCAAAGTTAGAGTAAAGTTGTATAAGACTTGTTAATAGCAACATTTCATATGTGTGTATTCACAAAAAAAAGCTCAGAGATCAGTGAAGCAGCTGTGAGACGCTAATGCGAAAAAAAAAGAGGTTGCTGCGAAGACGTTAAATGGTTGTTGTGAAGTCATTGAAGAGAATAGCATTATTCTCCCAAAATTAAATACAACCATTTTTTTTTTTTATAGAGACGCTTTCCATTAATCTAACCAGCGGATTAGTGACACCACTAAGGGTTAGCATTTAGAGGACA
Source organism: Pinus tabuliformis (assembly GCA_031772625.1). NCBI lineage: Eukaryota > Viridiplantae > Streptophyta > Pinopsida > Pinales > Pinaceae > Pinus > Pinus tabuliformis. Next base: position 1,912,644,486 of record CM062819.1, on the reverse strand, counting down.
AAGTGTGTTGATCGAGTTTCCTTGCATCGATTTTCAATTGACACAGGGTAGTGGTATTGGCCGGTGCGTTATACCTCCACAACAACACAAGCCTCCGAAAAACAAAGGCACGCCATCAACATTTTTTCCCGAAAAGTCAAAGAGTCAAGTCTTTATTGGTATTACCTCCTTTTATTGTATTCGAAGTCGAAAGGTTATGTTTTTTAAATTTCCTTTAAAGGTATGAACGTTTGTAATGCTTTAAAAGGAGTATTAAAAAGAGTGTTCAAAGGAGGGTTTGTTATAGGTTTTTAAAACAAGTTTTTTTTAATAAAAAAGTTGGAAAGAAAAAGGAGTGTTGAGTTTGTATTTTTTTTTTTTTTTAAATTATGGAAAGCAAATGTAAAAGTTTTTCTAAAATGAAAAATTTGGAAAGAAAAGGATTTTTAAAGGAGATTCAAAAGACAAATCACAGATTCTGCATTCAAGGAAATGGTTTTTTCTCATGCTTTGCCATAGAGCTCGATTTTGTTTGGAAAAAATTATGAGTTTTGGTTTTTAAGAATGAAGACATTCTTGCAAGCCCAAGAGTGCTGGGATACACTTCAGATTGCATATGTAGAGACGACTCAAGAAGCATGCACAACCATGACTAATAATCAAAGGAATGCAACGACTAAACTCAAAAAGAAAGAACACAGAGCCAAATGTTGGATTCAAAACTCAATCGATGACTCTATTTTCGACAAGATAACTGGCGCATCCACAACACATGAAGCTTGGGAAATATTGAAAGTTGTGTATCAAGGTAATGATACAGTGAAGATAGTGAAATTATAGACATTGAGATCACAGTTCGAAACCCTAAAGATGACTGACACATAAAATGTGGATTAGTTCATGACTAGAGTCATGGGAATAGTCAATCAGTTCAAGCTCATCGGTGAAACCATTTTAGATGAGAAAATCGTTCAGAACATCCTTCTAAGTCTTCCCAAGAAATATGACATGATTGTAACAACCATTCTGGAATCCAAAGATCTTACAACTTTCTCAGTAGAACAATTGACTGGATCGCTTCTAGCACATGAAACAAGACTCAACTTGACAGAAGATTCCATGGAATCAGCTTTCATGGCACAAATTTGTTTTGGCAGAGGCAAAGGCAAAGGATATAGAGGCGGAAAAAAGCGAGGCAAAGGCTGAAGAAGAGGCAGATTAAAACATCATCATGTAGGAGAGCACTTGAGAGCTCCAAAAAACCAAACTCAAAAAAGCAGACCTTGGAGAAAATATAACGTCCAGTGTTATTACTGCAAGAAATTTGGGCATTATGAACATGAATGAAAAAAGAAACAATCAGATCAGCAGAGAGCCAATGTCCATCTCTCCAACCATGAAGGAGAATCCTCTGAAACAATGTTTCTTTCATGCAATCTTTCTGAAGACACTCAAAAAAAAGATCTTTGGTTGTTGGACATTGGCTACAACAATCATTTGACAGGTAACAAAAATATGTTTTCTTTTCTTGATGCTTCCATGACATTAGAAATTACTCTTGGAGATTGTTCTTACATTAAAGCTGAAGGAAAAGGTATTGTTCCTATTCTTACTAAACATAATCAACAAAAATACATTCTTGATGTTTATTATGCTCCAAATCTGAAGCATAACCTCATTAGTGTAGGACGGCTGATGGAACATAGTTATGATGTAATATTTCAAGGGAACACATATTATATCTATTAAAAACCTCCCAATAGAATATTGATAGCTAAGGTTGAAAAAACCAAGAATAAGATGTTTCCTTTGACTCTTAGAAGTCGAAATCTTTCATAGTCTTTTGTACACAATGTGTCAAGAATAGATGAGTCTCAGTTATGGCATTCTAGATATGGTCACATAAAATTCAAGAGTCTAAGTCATCTTCAGAAACAATCAATCATCATTGGACTCCCTACTATGAATGAAAAAGATTGTAATTGTGAAATTTATGTTTTGTCCAAGCATAAAGGAGACAACTTCCCCACATCTTCCTCTAGAGAAAAAGAGCCTTTAGAGCTTGTCCATATAGATATATGCGGCCCAATGTAGACACATTTTATTGGAAGTAGTCTTTCTTTTCTAACATTCATTAATGATTATAGCAGGAAGACATGGGTGTATTTTCTCAAAAAAAAATTAGATACAATCTCAAGGTTCAAAGAATTCAGGGTAGAAGCAGAAAAGCAGAGTGGAAAGCCTTTAAAAGTACTTAGATCCAACAAAGGAGGAGAGTACAACTCCAATCACTTAAAAGCATTTTGTCAACACCAAGGAATCATAATGCAGAAAACAACAAGATATACTCTGCAACAGAAGGGAGAAACAGAAACGAAAAATCAGTCAATCATGAACATGGCCAGATGTATGCTTCGTGAGAAGAAGTTGTCAAACAATTATTGGGTTGAAGCAGTTTCGATAGCAATGTATGTTCTCAACAGATCTCCAACAACCACTCTCCAAGATAGAGTACCTCAAGAAGAATGGGATGGTAAAATGGTAAATGTATCTCAATTTAGAATTTTTGGATCAGTATCTTTTTCACATGTTCATGAGAAGCTACGAAAGAAGCCTGATGATAGGAGTGAAAGATGTATTTCTGTAGGCTATAATGAGCAGTCAAAGGCCTACAGACTTTATAATAGAGTTACAAAGAAGTTTGTTTTAAGCAGAGATGTAAATTTTTTTGAAAATAAATCTTGGTCTGATCAAGTTGATGAAGTTTTAGTTCAGTCTTTTTATCCACCAAATCCACCATTATTGTAGGTTGAAGAAGAGCCATACCATTCTGAAAATGGTACATCTTCAAATAGTGAATCCACCGGTGGTTCAACATCTTCAGAAGACCATCAGAAAAAAAGAAGTGTTAGAGAAATATATGAGCAGGAGAATGAGTTTGACCAACATAATATGTTTGCATTTATTTCATCTCAACCAACTAATTTCAATGAAGAAGTTAAAGAAAGCATTGGGTAGAAGCAATGAACCAAGAAATTGCTCCCATAGAGAAGAATTCGACTTGGGAATTAGTTGATCTCTTAAGAGACAAAATGAAAATTGGTATAAAATGGGTATATAAGACCAAATTGGATGAATAAAGAGAGATTGAGAAACATAAGGTAAGGTTGGTTGCCAAAGGATCCTCACAATAGTTCGGTGTCGACAATGGTGAAACCTTTACTCTAGTAGCAAGGTTAGACACTGTCAAAACCATTTTGTGCACAGAAATGCAACACAAATGGAAAGTCTATCAACTTGATGTAAAATCTGCTTTCCTAAATGGTATATTGTAGGAATAAGTTTATGTAGAGAAACCTCCTAGTTTTGAAGTTCCAAGACAACAACATAAGGTATACAAATTGAACAAAGCCTTGTATGGTTTGAAACAAGCTCTAAGAGCTTGGTATATTCGCATTGACACCTATCTCATCAAAAGTGGATTTTTTAGAAGCAATCATGAGCCAACTTTGTATACCAAAATGCATGAAGGTAAAATTTTGATTGTATGCCTTTATGTAGATGATCTTCTTTATACAGGAAATATGATGTTAGAATATTTCAAAGAAGAAATGCAAAAACAGTTTGATATGACAGACCTATGAGTCATGAAATACATCTTAGGCATTGAAATTCACCAATTTGCTAATGGAATTTTTGTCAGCCAAAGAAATATGCCAATGATATCTTCAAAAAGTTCAGAATGACCATTTGAAAACCTGTAGATACACCAATTTCTCAAGGCACAAAACTGAGCAAAGAAGATGTAGCACCACCAGTTGATTCCACATTATCTAAAATTCTAGTTGGTAGCTTGTTATATCTCACTTCAACTAGAGTTGATATTATGTTTGCAGCAAGTTTTGTCTCCAGGTTTATGCAGTCACTTAAGATTTCTCATTGGAAGGTTGTGAAAGGGATCTTAAAGTATATTGCAGGGACAATAGATTATGGTTTGTTCTATACACATTCTAAAAATTGTTCACTTTCAGTTTATACAGATAGCAATTATGCAGGTAGTTTAGATAATCTCAAAAGCACCTCAAGGTATGCTTTTCATCTTGGAACCAATCTAATTTCATGGGCATCCAAGAAATAATCAATCGTTTCAATATCTTCTGCAGAGGCAGAATATGTAGCAGCAAATTCAACAGCTTGTCAAGCTATGTGGTTGAGAAGATTATTGAAAGATATTTCAAATATTCAGAAGGAGCCAACTCCAATCTACTATGATAGCACTTCAACAATTTCTTTATCAAAAAATCACGTTTCGCACAAAGAGCAAGAACATTGACACTCATTTTGATTTTATCCGTGAACCTATCAATGATGGGGACATTGTACTTGATTTTTGTGGTTCCAAAGATCAACTAGTAGATATTTTTACAAAGCCATTGGGCAAGAATGTATTTGAATTTCAAAGAGAACAACTAGGCATTGTAAGTGTCACTACATGTAACAGTTGAGATTAGGAAAGGATGTTGAGATATTAATCTCATTGTCATTTAGTTGTTGTTTAGGTGTCATCTTAATTGATTTCTTGTTTGCTAGGTGTCATAAGCACTTTAGTTTTACTTGAGTTCTACTCCATAGGAGTCGAGTTTTACTTCAGTTATTTATTATTGATGTTTACAATGTAATCTATTTAATCATTCAGAATATTGAGAAGGACAATCTGTACTCCACTTTTCGATTTCATTCTTTGTCATTTAGAAAATGTTCGCACATAAAAGAATATTAATAAACAATTAAAAATCATTAACATAACAAAATTTGATCATTATTCTTCACACTCACTAGATTTGTATTCCCTGCCGATATGATGATGATGAACAGACCTTGTGATTGGCTCATTTATAACTTGTATATATGGGTGATTAAGTTAAAAAAATTACACGATGAGTAATTTTAAGTGATATGTTTTCCTCGGCACATCCCATGAATTGATTCTAGGGTTTGAGCCTTCTTATTCAACCCTAACTACATGGTCCAATGCAAATTTTAATGGTAAACCTTAGTGAAATCAATTACAATATACTCACAAATCAAAACTCGGTTTAAAACCACGCTCACACGAATATGTGATAAATCCTATTTCTGAAACTCTTCATTCTTACTCTAGCAATCTAAGATAACAGATTGAGCTTTCTTTTTGTGTGGGGAAATAATTTAATAATAAATTATGTTTAATTTTTTTATAAGTTTTTATTAATGGTTAATTTAGAAAATATTAAACTTTAAAAAAAATCAATAAAAAAATAAACTTATTACGCTTACAAATAAATTTATATAAATAATATAAAAGAAAAGATGATAATAGCCCTATATGGTTATATGACTTTATGGCTTCATCACAATTGTAACAAAATGAATTATGGTTGTGTTATATCTGAATCGATTAAGGATAAGTCAATGGTGCTCCAAGGCCCTTTCAAATCATTGGAGTTGACCAACAAGAACTCTCTTAGTCTTTCTTGCTTTTTTTAACTTTTTCTTTAAATTTTAGGTTTAGGGTTATGAATTGGGTAAGTCATGTTTGTGTTGTTTTATTAAGGGGAGAGACTTATTTTATAGTCTAGTGTGATGTATAACTCTGTCAGAAATTAAAGTTGAAATTTTGCACATGTGTGTCTAAATATAAATTTTAAAAAATTTAAAAATAAAAAATAAAAAATAATTATACAAAATATTTAAGTAATGATCCTTCATAAAACAATTTGTACATAGAAGAATTCGATCCCTCTCAACCCATGTTAAATCCATATTTAAAACGGATCTATGCTAATATACATCTACAAAGGCGAGAATGGATTTCACTCAAAATTTTATGTACAAACAAACAATATCTCTTCAAAGAAAGGGTGAGAGATGTATCATATGCTATGTTCTTTGATGCATACCATTATTTATCAACTATTTAATTTATATGGTTGTGATACTTATATGGATCCTAAACTTCCTCAAGGACTCAATCCATGGTAAACATCAAAACACTTACTTCATGACACATCTCACATTGCGAGAATTAATAAAAATAGAAAAATTAACTCAATTATAGCATTATTTTAAATTTATTGTTATTATTAATAATTATAAAAATAATCAATGTATGAATACAAAATATATACATCTAGACAAATATATAACAAGATTCTTAACCATGAGATCCACCTTCTCTTTATTATTGACATTCCTAACATAAAAATAGCTTTTGTTATAATACTATTGGCCAATATCATGCCTTATTAATACCACATGCCCCAAAAACCATAACTTGTTTTCTACAATTTGCTTGTAAAATAAATGATAATGAATATTTAAAGTTAGATGAAAGAGGTTATGTTGTAAAATTGACTTGGATGTATTGAGTATTTAGGTTGCTTTCCTAAATATTTGATGAGTATTGTTTACCTAGGTTGTCATTGACATCAATATGGAAATATTCTAGATACTAGATGACGATATGAAGCCAACGGGAAGCAGAGCAGATCCATGAACAAATAGGAGCAGGGCCATTAGGATAGCCAAGCCATAAGCAAGAGAGGCATATTACAGAATATCAGAACAAACATAGGAGGTCTCTTTGAAAGACATTTCCAAGCCAGAGGAGCCACATTGGAGCAAGAGGAGCCATATCGGAAGAGAATTGCATGTAATACATGCCCAAGAAGAACCAAGAGGAGCTACAGGAGGAGCCATATATATATATATATATATATATATATATATATATCATATATATATGCCAAAACAGAGCTACAGGAGGTGCCATATATATATGATAAAGAAGAACATGGCAACAAGAGGAGAAGACAGAGCCATTAGAGGAGCCAAGAGGAGCAGATAGAGCCACCAGAGGAGCAAACAGAGAAAAGAGCAGACAGAGCCAATGGAGGAAGCAAACAGAGCTATCGGAGCCATCGGAGAGAGAAAAACAGAGCTATCGGAGGAGCAAAGAGCAAAACAGAGCTATCGGAGGCCAAAACCCATATATATATATATATATATATATATATATATATGCGTTTAATGCTATCGGAGGCCAAAACCCAAATATATATGCATTTAACACTATCGACGGCAGAAAACCATACATATATGCAAATAAAATATCGAAGCGGAAAAGGCAAAGTTTATATAAGTATGTACAGAATACTCTATCGGAGGTGGAAGACTTGGGTGTATTGTAAATACACTATCGGAGGCGAAAGTTTTAATGTTATCGGGTCCGTAGAACCCATATAACATCACCCCTGTGTATTTACTTATTTATCGCCAAATTCCTTTTACACAAAGAAATCACGCTAAAACACTTAGCGGATTCGGGAAGGCGGACTTGAAATTTTATGCATGGTAGTGTTGAGTCCTATTGGGTCCGACACATATTATCGCATCGCTATAAGGGAGTGGTCTACGTTAAGGTCTAGACCTGAACCTTTGCGTTTTGCGATTGTCGACGTATATCGCATCAGCACTTCGGGAGTGAGAGATATAAATTGCTAAGTGGCCCATTGCAATCGCCGATAGCGATCAACGATATCGCATCAGACCTCTGCCAAGGGCAAGCACCGATTGCGATGAATGTTGTGGACCCGATGCAACATTACAATTGAATTAATGCTATATCGCATCTGCCATGTTAGAAGTGACCATTGCAAGTAATAAATGGATGGCGCGACATGTTGTGACTGCCGATTGCGATTTCACTGTGGACCCGATGCAGTATAGATGTGGGAGTAATATTTTTTTGAAGTCTGCCCTTAGCACTTCGCTCGTGGTTTTTCATATATTTCCTGTGTATTTAAACATTTGTATTGCGTGGGGTTTTTAGGCCAAAAGCCTATAATAATGCTCTAGATAGTTCAGGACGCTTGGACGATAGTTCAGTAGGCTGAATCAAGTTGATTGCGATTGCGATTGGGACGTGGCACGTCTGTTAAACAAAATTGTCTCTGTGTATGCCTATTATCATTGGAAAAATAGGGCTCTGTTACAGTTTGAACAGGCAACAATTTTTCTTTGTGTGTTTGGTCCTCTCTCATGAATGAACGTGTCCTATCAGCACGAAGAGACAGAGGAAGCTACAGTGACCGAGAAGCCAGGAAGCCGAATGGTAAGCCAGCACAGAGGGATCTGAAGAAAGTGTTGAGGAAGCCAAAGAGGCAGCGAAAAGAGGAAACTAAGAGTCGGAGGAATCAAGAGCCTATACAACAACAAAAACAGAGAATAAGGGGTGTTAAGTGTAGTAGTTGTGTTGTTAAAATAAGCTGGAGGAAACAGAGGCAGCAGCAGGGTCCAGCAAAAAAAAAAAAAAGAAGGGCCGAAGGACCAACATGACAGAAGGCATTTGAAGGGTGAGATTCTCAGCTAATTGTGTTACCCTGCGAAAGAACTAATCAGGTATACAATGCAGTCTGAAGTATAATTCTATGATGTAATGAATAGAGTTTTATCTAACATTGTTTGAAGGCAGAAGTAGCCAGCAGAGAAACAGTCATGCTGAAGCATTCACTATGACAATAAGAAAATATGCTTGAACAGAAACCAAGTTCTTATGTAGATTTTAGTGTAGCTATAGTGGACTCACTAAAGCTGTGTGGAGATATGATCAGAGGTTAGCTATTAGAGACTCTGTGTGGATTTTATGAAGAGTTGTAAAGACTCCTTCATGAGAAGACTGGTTGTCATTGATGTTGTAGCATGGAGACTATAGTGAAGCTGTAAATAGACAGAACTCAGTAATGAAGAGTTCTGAGAGCAGAACATTACTATCAAACGTGCCTTGACAAGATTGGGTCGGAACCCTTGGGGTTGGTTCCTTAGAAGCATGAAGGATTGGAGTCCTTGGGGTTGGTGCTTCAGAAGTAAGAAGGATTGGAGTCCTTGGGGTTGGTGCCTTAGAAGTAAGAAGGATTGGAGTCCTTGGGGTTGATGCCTCAGAAGTAGGAAGGATAGGTGTCCTTGGGACTGGTGTCTTAGGAAATGGAAGGATTGAAGTCCTTGGGAGTTAGTGCTCCTAAGTCCAAGATTGGTACCTTGGCGAAATAGAGTTGGAGCTCTGGAGGTTGGAGCCTCACCAAAGTCAAAGTTGATGCTTCGTAATTGATTGCAACCATCTATATATTGTATCTATTTTACTGCAAAGATTATATTAATAAAATCATTTATTCTTGTTGTTCATCTTGTGTTCTGAATATAAATGTTTTAACTGGTAAAACACTAGTTGGAAAAAGAAATACTGATTCACCCCCCCTCAATATTTCCAATAGTTGGTGTCAAAGTAGTACCTTCATTCAAAGATTAACAGCTTGAAGGTTGACCTTTAGAACAAAAATGACAAAGTCAAGGAAGAAAGTCTCCAATCCTCCTAAGGATGTGTCTACCTCTACTATTAAAATAGAAGACCATAAATTTGAGGAGGCTCCATGGCTCAATGGGAACTTTAGTATATGGGAAGAAAGAATGAGGAATTTCCTACAGACTCAAGGCATTGAAATCTGGAAATCAGTGATTGATGATAGCAGGATGGATGAAGAATCCGAGTACAATGAAAAAACAATAAAGGCAATCATGAATGGGCTACCTATTTCTGTAAAGCACAATCTAGGAAAATATTCATAAGCAAAGGGTATATGGGACAAACTTCATGACCTTCACTCAAAAAGAGCATTGACCATGACCATCAGTCAAGAATATGATGGAAATCTAGAAGGAAATCTAGAACCCATCATAGAAGCTAAAAATAAGAATGATAACATCAAGGCTAAAGCAGACCTAGAAGATGAAGAGAATGAAAAAGATTTTGTAGAAGAACTCCATGCTCAACTTATGACTACCATGGAAGAGATTAACAATTTGAAAAAGGAAAATGAGGAACTTAAGAAGATAACACTGGTTGGTGACCAAGATCAAACAAGGAAGAAAGTTGATCTCATCAAGCTTCAAGTACAAGAAAGGGATGAAGAGCTTACCAAGCTTAAGAAGGAATTTCATTAAAGCAAAAGAAAGCATCATGAAGAAGTCATATCCATGAAAAATTAGTTGAATAAAGCAAAGAATCAGGAAGATACCTTGTCAAGTCAACTTGAATAAAGGCATAAGAGCTTGAACAAACTTGAAGAAGAGATTGGTCAGTACAAGGTAGAGTTATTGTCTCTCAAGTCTCAAATACAAGAAGCAAGGAAACAAACACGAGGAGCTGAAAAGACCATGGAAGCATTGGAAGTCATAGAAGGATGGGTTGATGAAGCAGGAAAGGAAGGAAACACCATGTTTTGTCAACTAAAAGCAAAGAATGAAGAAATCTTCAAAATGAAGTCAAATATCATCTCCCGTAAAATAGAAGCAAATGAAGCTACTCGTTTCAAGGAAGAAACTGAGAAGAATAATGAAGGTGAAAGATTGGAAGAAGAGATTGTCTTCCTCAAAACAAAGGTTGAAGGGATGAAAAAAATCTTAAAGAGCTCTCAAGCCTCGGATGACATGCTCAGCTATTACAAATCTCCATTTGATAAATCAGGTCTCAGGTATGCAGGTGAATCCTCAAACAAGAATGAAAATGCTTTAAACAAAAAGGATGTGAAGAAGCCAGAAAGAAATGGTGATGGTCCCAGTTCCAGCAAAGGCAAGGAGAAAAATCAAGGCTACAATAGAAGAAATCCTGCTCCAAGAAGAAATCTTGCTTCAAGAAGAAATCCTACTCCAAGAAGAAATGTAGATGATGTCAAAAATGCGAGAGGCAATGGTTATCATTAAAGGATCTCAAGGCAGAAAGGCTTTAGAAGTACATCAAGGAAATCTCCATCTCCCACGTACCAAAGTTCATTTTTTGGTTATTGTTATTCTTGTACAAACTTTGGTCACATGGCAAAAGACTATAAAGCATATCATAAAGATAGATGTTATGGTCCCCAACCATCTCATAGAGATAGATATTATAGTCCCGAACAATCTCCAAGAAAAAATTTTGCAGGAAGAAATCGTGAATTCTTATTCATGAACAATGTAGAATGCTTCAAGTGCCATAACATTGGTCATATGGCATGTGATTGTAACTTAACTTGGGCTCTTACACAAGCTAGAACCATGCAAAAAAGAAAGTTACACAAGTATGGAGAAGGAAGCAAATACAATCAGACAGTCCCTTGAACTCTCTAGCCAACAACATGTGTCATTGGCCTGAATTTTGACAATCTAAGCATTTGATGGGAAAACTATGCCAAAAGAGATGATGCCTACAGTTAGGGGGAGCCTGTGATTCTTGATCATTATTGCATAAGCTATTAGTGGAAGGGTCCCTATGAAATCCTTGTTGATCTATATTAACAGTCATTCTTTGATAAAGATCATTTCTCAGGGGTACTCCATTGAAGAATATGATCGTGTAACCATTCTTTGGACTGTTGTTAAAGATGCCTTGAATTAATCACTAAGTAGTATTTGGAGCAATAGAGAAAGTCATCTAATGCTAGAGAAATAGGGCAAGCAACTATGGTTCTGTTATCACAGAAGTTTATGTCTTGACTCAGGGATTTAATGTGAGAACAGATAAATTATAGACACTAATAGAGGCAATATTCAAACAAACAGATACATTTGGAATGGAGTTTGAAGTAAGAACAACTGGTAGCATATAACAAACTGAAGCATTGCAAAAAGATGCAAATCAGTAGAATGATTTTAAAAGACAGTCACAGATTGGATATTTAAATATGCTAGGGAAATAACTTGTTGAGATATGTACAAGAACACAAGGAAAAGATGGCTCATAGAAAGGAGAATGCCGTGCAGTCAAATATAACTTATGCTAAGACTGGTCATTGAGAAAATATAGCAACAGTAAGGGACAAACTCTCACCACTTCATCCAAATGCAGTGATGTTGAATACTGGATGGCAGTGACTTAAGGAGAAGCACAAAGACACAAAGGAACTCAGATCTGAAGAAAGATAGCAAGAAAGACAATCTCAGTGGCATTTTCTCTTGATTCGGACTATGAAGGTCTCTAAATTCTGCCTGTGGAGACAACAATATGGATTGAAGCATAAAAGCCTAGACTTGGACACTTGGTGTATGGCTATTTGCAATCTGATTGAAAGCATTGAAGTAGAGCATCTTTAAGCATTGTTGAAGCCATGATAAAGTAGTTCTGAGACATGAAGAGGGAATAATGTGCTAATTGATGATAAAGCATCAATCCTTCTATCTTGAGTAAAAAGAAGAAGAGTACTATGAAAGGGGGAGTCCCAGAGCACTCCTTTGCCATTGATCTTAAAGAGGGAGGGAAGAAGAATATTGCCATCAATAACAAAGGGGGAGATTGTTGACCTAGGTTGTCATTGATGTCAATATGGAAATATTCTAAATACTAGATGACGATATGAAGCCAAGGGGAAGCAAAGTAGATCAATGAAGAGACAAGAGAAAGGCCATCAGGATAACCAAGCCATAAGCAAGAGAGGCATATTGTAGATTATCAGAACAAATAGAGGAGGTCTCTTTGAAAGACTTTGCCAAGCCAAAGGAGCCAAATTGGAGCAAGAGGAGCCATATCGGACGAGCATTGCATGTAATACATGCCCAAGAAGAACTAAGAGGAGCTATAGGAGGAGCCATATATATATATATATATACATATATATACATGCCAAAATAGAGCTACAAGAGGTGCCATATATATATGCCAAAGAAGAACAGGGAAACAAGAGGAGCAAATAGAGCTATTGGAGGCCAAAACCCATATATATATGCGTTTAACACTATCAGAGGCCAAAACCCAGATATATATGCATTTAACACTATCGGCGGCAAAAAACCATACATATATGCAAATACACTATCGGAGCGGAAAAGGCAGAGTTTATATAAGTATGCGCAGAATACTCTATCGGAGGTGGAAGACTTGGGTGTATTGTAAATACACTATCGGAGGTGGAAGTTTTAACGCTATCGGGTCCGTAGAACCCATATAGCATCACCCCTGTGTATTTACTTGTTTATCGCTGAATGCCTTTTACACAGAGAAATCACGCTAAAACACTTAGTGGATTCGGGAAAGCGGACTTGAAATTTTATGCACGGGAGTGTTGAGTCCTATCGGGTCCGGCACATATTATCGCATCGCTATAAGGGAGTGGTCTACATTAAGGTCTAGACCTGAACCTTTGCAATTTGCGATTGTCGACGTATATCGCATCGGCACTTCGGGAGCGGGAGTTATAAAGTGCTAAGCGGCCCATTGCAATTGTCGATAATGATTAGTGATATAGCATCGGACCTCCACCAAGGGCAAGCACCGATTACGATGAATGTTGCGAACCCGATGCAACATTAAAATTGAATGAATGCTATATTGCATTCGCCATGTTGGAAGTGACCATTGCAAGTTATAAAGGGATGGCGTGACATGCTGTGACTGTTGATTGTAATTTCACTGCGGACCCGATGTAGTATAGATGTGGGAGTAATATTTTTTTGAAGTCCACCCTTAGCGCTTTGCTCGTGGTTTTTCATATATTTCCTGTGTATTTAAACATTTGTATTGCACAGGGTTTTTAGGCCAAAAGCATATAATAATGCTCTAGATAGTTCAAGAGGTCTAGATGAGAGTTTAGTAGGCTGAATCAAGCCGATTGCGATTGCAATTGGGACCTGGCATGTCCGTTAAAAAAAATTGTCTCTGTGTATGCCTATTATCATTGGAAAAACGGGGCTCTGTTACAATTTGAACAGGCAATCGTTTTTCTCTATGTGTTTAGTCCTCCCTCATGAATGAACATGTCCTATGAGCATGAAGAGACAGAGGAAGCTACAGCAACTGAGAAGCCAGGAAGCCGAAGGGTAAGCCAACACAGAGGGAGCTGAAGCGAGTGTTGAGGAAGCCAAAGAGCCAGCAAAAAGAGGAAACCGAGAGTCAGAGGAATCAAGAGCGTATACAACAACAAAAACAGAGAATAAGGGGTGTTAAGTGTAGTAGCTATGTTGTTAAAATAAGCTGGAGGAAACAGAGGCAGCAACAGGGTCCAATAGAACAAAAAAAGAAAGGGCCAAAGGACCAATAGGACATGAGGCATTCGAAGGGTGAGATTCTCAGCAAATTGTGTTACCCTGCAAAAGAATTAATCAGGTATACAATGCAGACTGAAGTACAATTCTGTGATGTAATGAATAGAGTTTTATCTAACATTGTTTGAAGGTAAAAGTAGCCAGCAGAGAAACAGTCATGCTGAAGCATTCACTGTGACAATAAGAACATATGCTTGAATAGAAAGCAAGTTCTTATGCAGAGTTTAGTGCAACTATAGTGGACTCACTAAAGCTGTGTGGAGATATGATCATAGGTCAGCTATTGGAGACTCTGTGTGGACTGTATGAAGAGTTGTAAAGACTCCTTCATGAGAAGACTGGTTGTCATTGATGTTGTAGCATGGAGACTACAGTGAAGCTGTAAACAGACAGAACTTAGTAATGAAGAGTTCTGAGAGCAGAACATTACTATCAAACGTGCCTTGACAAGATTGGGTCGAAACCCTTGGGGCTGGTGCCTCAGAAGTAAGAAGGATTGGAGTCCTTGGGGCTGGTGCCTCAGAAGTAAGAAGGATTGGAGTCCTTGGGGTTGATGCCTCAGAAGTAGGAAGGATAGGTGTCCTTGGGACTGGTGTCTTAGGAAATGGAAGGATTGAAGTCCTTGAGAGTTGGTGCTCCTAAGTCCAAGATTAGTACCTTGGCGAAATAGAGTTGGATCTCTAGAGGTTCGAGCCTCACCAAAGTCCAAGTTGGTGCTTAGAAACTGATTTCAACCATCTATATATTGTATCTATTTTACTACAAAGATTATATTAATAAAAGTTGTTCATCTTGTGTTTTGAATATAAATGTTTTAAGTGGTAAAACACTAGTCAGAAAAAGAAATACTGATTCACCACCCCCCCCCCCTCTCAGTATTTCCAACAAGTACAACTTATGCTTAGTAGATGGGAGTGTGTTCATAAAATGGTTAGTAATTTAGTCATTACAAACAACGAGTTGATTTAGTGGTGTGATGCAATTTTATCTTCGGGGATCAAGTAGAAGTATAACTCAACATGGATGGAAGTATAAATCAACATGGATGGCTGTTGAGTTAGTTTGAAAGTTATGGATCTTGGAAGAATTTCTCATTAGTTGTATAAACACATAGATTACAATTTAATATTAAAATTATAAGACAACATATAGATTAGCGTTTAGTAATTGACTTTAGAGCGATTCTATAATTTAGAGTGATGTAATTGAAAAACTTGAATAAAAATGATGAAACCACTTGGTCAACCATATTGATTAATTACTACTACAGAATATCAAGATAACTACTAATTAAAAGAGAATATAAGAGATACTCACTCATACTTATTTTGTGGTTAAATTAATATTTGATAATTCTTATCATATATATTAAAATATAATTATTTTAATATCCATTGATTATTATTAATTAACTAAATTTAAAAAAAATTATTCGACTAAATTATTTTAGTCATATATATATACACACTCTTCACCATAATTTAATGATTTAGTTAATATTTATTGGTGTTTTAGTCACATTACACTCGAACTATATATCGGAACCTTGTATAGTCACCCATGAAATGCTACGAAACACGCAGAGATTACATAGTTTGGGCCAGCCGCTCAATTATTTGGCTCTTATCCAACTTTTGCTATGAGCCACAACCTTTTACTTCTTTCAAAATCATCTTCTTGCTGACACATATAGTGAAAATCTTTATGTAATAATAAATTAATAATTTAATTTATTGTTAAAGTAATATTAAAATAATGTAGAATATTAATTTGTGAGTTTAAGAATTGCGGTAAGATATATGTATTTAATTTATGGGGCATAGAACATATGGTGGCGGGTTTGCTCTTAAGGTATTCTTCGGTGTAAAAATGATTGATTAGAATGTTTTACAAAATTGATCTATGTATTTAATTTATAGCGGTAAGATATATGTATTTAATTTATGGGGCATAGAACATATGGTGGCGGGTTTGCTCTTAAGGTATTCTTCGGTGTAAAAATGATTGATTAGAATGTTTTACAAAATTGATGTATATATTTAATTTATAGGGTATAGAATAAATGGTGAATATTTTTTATTAAAATATTTTTTTAGTGTAAAATTTTTTAATTAAAATATCTTATAAAAAATTAATTATATTAAAAACAATCTCAGATAATTTTAAACCTCAATCATAGCTACTTAAATCACATTAATAATGTAATTCCAAAACCTACATAAACTAGCAAACAAAAAACACATAAAATTATTCAAACTCTTCAAATTTAAAAAGCCATATATTCTTCAAATTATTCTTAAAAATGATTGATTAGAATGTTTTACAAAATTGATGTATGTATTTAATTTATAGGGTATAGAATAAATGGTGAATATTTTTTATTAAAATATTTTTTTGTGTAAAAATTCCTAATTAAAATATCTTATAAAAAATTAATTATATTAAAAACAATTTCAGATCATTTTAAACCTCAATCATAGCTACTTAAATCACATTAATAATGTAATTCCAAAACCTACATAAACTAGCAAACAAAAAACACATAAAACTATTCAAACTTTTCAAATTTAAAAAGCCATATATTTTTCAAATTATTCTTAAAAATGATTGATTAGAATGTTTTACACAATTGATGTGATTAGAATGTTTTACACAATTGATGTATGTATTTAATTTATAGGATATAGAATAAATGGTGAATATTTTTTATTAAAATATTTTTTTAGTGTAAAAATTCCTAATTAAAATATCTTATAAAAAATTAATTATATTAAAAAAAATTTCAAAATTAATGTAATTCCAAAACCTACATAAACTAACAAACAAAAAAACACATAAAACTATTCAAACTCTTCAAATTTAAAAAGCCATATATTCTTCAAATTTAAAAAACCATATATTCTCTATCCTTTAGCAACTCAAGATTCACATAAATTAGCCCCAGAAAAACATAAAGAGTTAAATTAAGGCCTACCTTCTCTATCCTTTACCAACTCAACCTTTATATATAAAACAAACAGCCAAAACTATCATTCTTGAAACTGTACGCTTATTTCTTGATAGATAAGTTGGGCCAGTTGACGGTGCAATTTTACAGGTTCCTTTTGTCTCATATTCATATTCGCGGGGACCAAAGACAGCATTATTAAATATGCACATCGGGGAAGCTTCTTTCTTTCCTCTTGCTTAGCTTCTAATAACTTTTTCTCATTGAAATATGGATCATGGTCCACTAAATTTCTACGGAATCAATCTAGAAGCCACCCCACCAATATTCTAATTCTAAGCTACTCTTCTCCGTGCTCGCTGAAACCATGAATTAGAGACTTATAAATATCACCCAGATCCACACCAGTATCTGCGGGTTGCTTCTCTTCGTCTGCAGCAGTGCGAGCAAGGTTGATAAATGCTCATCATTAAGATAAATGCTCATCATTGAGAGCAGCATTGACTCTTTAAACCAAACAATAGTTTGATGGTTCAATGCTGCATCCAAAGATGAGGTTTTATCAATGGCGACCCAAGTTAACGAGAGATTGGCAAATAAAGCTATATTTGGAGATCTCTCCATGTAGCTGAACAGAAGTCCTGGCAAGCTAGAGCATGGCTAGTATGACCAGAAATCCATGGCAAGCTAGGGCATGGGTATTAGTTATTTTTTGGTACTGTGGTAGTTGGTTCACTTCTCTATCCTATATTTGCTATTATTTCAAGCTTTTGTTCAGAAATGGCCAACTCTATTGTATCAAGATTTTAGGAATAGTTTAGAATTTTAGAGACATACCAATTTACATAATTAGTTTCCATATAATTCTAAAATATTCTCTAAATCTACAATTAAATTGAATTTCTCTAAAATATTCTCTACAACAACAATTAAGGAGTTTATTAAATTGAGTTTCTCTAGATCACCCATTAAGTTGAGTTTAGCTAGCGCTACTAGTTAAGTGAGCTGTTAGCATTTACAAATTTCTTATCATTTTAATGACAGTTTTGTTTCCACTTTTGAGGAATTCGTTGCAGGGCTTGAAACTTCTTGCAGGTTCTGTTACATCTCCTCGTTTTTGGAGGTGGTTGGTTTCGTAACACCTTAGCCGTGAAGGCGGGTATGGGTTATATACTTGCGGTTTTCTTTTCATTAGA
Organism: Pinus tabuliformis; assembly: GCA_031772625.1. Classification (NCBI taxonomy): domain Eukaryota; kingdom Viridiplantae; phylum Streptophyta; class Pinopsida; order Pinales; family Pinaceae; genus Pinus; species Pinus tabuliformis. Next base: position 1,912,626,261 of record CM062819.1, on the reverse strand, counting down.
TAAGGTTGATTTTATGTAGGGAGGGTTATGTTCAAAGCGGGGCAGTTTTACGACTGTTTTACTTATGGTTTCATACGTAGTTTGTTCCTTGTATTTCTATGATGCTCTAAATTCAGGGGATTGGATCTAATCATATGGAACGATCACGTGGAGTTTCGTTGAAGTTTTAAGGTCTTCTTTTGTGATACATTTTTTATTGTCCATTACACGAATGTTGCATTCCTCTAACAGTTGTTATGGAGCACATGGATTTGTTATGTTCTGATTGCATTTTTGGACGTACATATATGAGTGGATTAAGGATCAATACCTTTCTCATCGTTAAGATGGTATGGGTTATCTAATGGTTGTTATGGAGTACATGGAAAATTTGGATTTGTTAACCGAGTTAGTTATGTTCTGATTGCATTTTTGGACGTACATATATGAGTGGATTAAGGATCATTGCCATCCTCATCTTAGTGATACGATGGTATGTGTTATTGCAACATTGTTTTATGATTATTAAATGATGTTGGAATGATGTCTAATTTTCTTGTAAGATTATTTAGGGATTAGGACAATGGGATGTTATCCTCTTTATTTTGTTTTAAATTTTAAGAGGGACATCTTTGGTCCATTGCGATAAACCTCAAAGTAGGCTAGCCCACTCTCTTAGAGTCTAATATCTTGCTATATTAGGCTTAGGGTTGTTGGATATACTTTTGGACATGTTATAGTAGCATCTGCTAGGTTTGATCTCGGGCCTCACCTAAATTACTTCAATGAATCGCATTCACCATAGTTACAAAAAATAAGAACAAATATATAGTTGATGTTTTTTTAATTTGCGATAATATTGTTGTTTTCTTGTTTTGGTTAATGATTACAATGATCTTTATATTTAGTGAACATAGAGGAGGTAACAAAAATGAAGGAACTCAACACATAAAGTATAAAGAATAAGAACAAAATTCTGAGTCGTTTCTTGTTGTTTTGGCTAATGATTACAATGGTCTTTATATTTAGTGAACATAGAGGAGGTAAAAACAATGAAGGAACTCAACAAATAAGGTATAAAGAAGAAAAACAAAATCATGACCCAAAAGTCATATTAGGGTTGTATGTCGAGCTACAATTTACCTCAACAACCATCATGCTTTCCTTCTTAGTGTGACATGACATTGGGGCTTAGAACTAATAATAAAGCATAATTAATTGGATTTTGGCTCATTCTTAACTTTGCAATGTCTAGGCAAGTGAAGTTCTTACAAATATTTGGTGATTATACATTGGTTACTCATTAGGTCTTGGGGATAGGTACATTGCTTAGCTTGGATCTAAATCCTTGGCAATAAAGAATTCATCAATTATATGATTTTTTTGAGGAGTTAGGGGTGGTTGATGCAAATATATGATTAAAAGAAGCATTACAAGAAGCATTACTCCAGCCTGTAATACATTTAGTGATTATAAAAAAGGTTGTTGATCTTTAATGTGAATGCCAACAACATGTTATGAAAAAGCTGTTAAAATTGTTGAGACCTTTCTTATGTTTAGGTTTGATAGTTTTAAGTTCTTGATTGTTAGAATGTTATAGCTCTCACCAAAAAATTATGATGGAACAAAACTTTGTATAATTTAATTTCCATAAAATAACAAATATACATTTTTTTTTCATCGAAAAAATCAAAACAAGCCTGTATTATTATAATATTATTAGTGTCTTATATTAACATGTTTAAAACTACTCTTTGTTAAATAATCTTTATATATATATAATTAAAATTAAAATGAATGTATTTCAAATTGAGATTTATTAAATATAGACGGGATTAAATTTATTAATCGCCAATCTTTTGTCATTTAACTTCATATAATGTATCAATTAAATTATATTAAAAGTGAAAATTCACTTTAATAAATGTAAATTTTTTCAATGTTTTGTTTGATAATTTTGATTTTAAATGATTCTAAAATGGATTATTTTTAAAATTTTATCATGTAGTTATTCATCATTATTATAATTATTTATTTTTATTGGTCAATGAACTTAGGTAAATAAGAAACCGTTTTTTTTTCTTCCTTTATTGTCCTATAATGTTATGTGAACATGTTTACATAAGAAGTTTTTTTCCCTTATTGTTCTATAATGTTATGTGATTGTGATTCAATCAAATTAATTATTCCTAGAGTCTAATTTTTTTTTGTTTATTCTAATTTATTAGAAAAATAATAATTTTTATAATTTTATTAGTAATTAATGAGTATGCATTATGGAATTATTTTCTTTCGTAAATATTTGCTATTATTATTGTTTTTATGTAGTAAAAATAGCCCTGTTTTATAGATGTTTATTTATTTATTTTTTAATATAATGTTATTTAAGAATAATGTGATAACATCTCCCTATACTAAGTTATATATATTTTATTTCATTAAAAATATGGTTGAAGTTTTTGAATAAAATTATTAAAACAAAAGAGTAGAAGAAAAGAACCTTGTTTTTGTCCTATTTGCATAGAGGACACACAATTCAATGATGTTTGTGAAAATAATATGTATGTGAAATATTGGAAACATATATAACTTAATACAAAGCGGAAAATGTTTCTTACAAGCTTCGAAGAGATGGAATCAGAGGAGAGACACTAAAGGTGATCGAGTTTCTGATGTTGTTCGAGAATGTAACATTTCAATTGCTATATATATATATATATATATATATATATATATATATATATATATATATATATATATATATATATATATCTATCTATATATATATATATATATATATATATATATATATATATATATATATATAATTGTGTATAAGTATCTATATAATTCTTAAAATATAGATCTAAATAGATAATAAAATCAAGTACATGTTGATAACTAATTTCTAGTTAATTATTATATAAATTTACACTTTGTTTAATTGTGCAAGAGATGTTTTTGTTGTAATTTCACCCATTAACAACATAGAAAATGTAAGTATTATTTGATGTGGTGCACTAAATGAAAGACGAAGTTATTGCAGGACTATGATGATAAGGTTTGCATATATGAAAGAGGGTCGATTATAATGAAATAATATTTTTTCCAAAAAACTAATAAAATCGAGAGTCATGTTTAATTTCAAGACTATCAAGCTGAAGCCATAAGTAGTCAATATAGTCATTTCGTGTGTGAAGCATGCATAAAGTTGATAGAAGTTCAATCAAGAAAAAAACCGAAAGTTAAAAAATGAAGAATGTGAAAATCTAATAGACCATTGAGGATGGAATTCCATTATAATTTATCTAATTGAATTTCCCAACAATATCTTTTATTTGTATTCATCTTTGAGAAGGAGTTCAAGTAGATTGTTAGCTTTTCTTTTTGAGCACTCTTAAGTTGTCCATTCTAGATAGTACTAAGTATTACAAAATTGTTTTCTTTAATATGGTGGCTTAATTTGTTGTTAAGTTAAAAAGAAATTAAAAATCCCAAATACTACTATAATGTAAGGATGTAGCATATCACAATTTTCTTGTTTGATGTTGATTATACACCTATCATGTTTGGACTGTATTTTTCCTTTTTATGTCATTATTTTATATTTTCAAATATTTTTATTTCTATCTTAGTAACATTATTTACTTTATTAAAATCTCATTACCATAAAAATGCATTATTAAAAAAAGTGATTTATTAGAAAAATGATTTTATTGTGTTTGATATATATATATATATATATATATATATATATATATATATATATATATATATATATATATATATGTATGTATGTAGTGCATACAAAACCTATTAAAACTAACAATGCATGCTCCACATAGTATTTAATATTTGAAATTTTCATTTACTTTAATGCAACTTTAGTTGATTCAACATTGCAATTTTTAATTCTCAATCTCTAAGCTTTCTCAAATTTCATGAAAAATACAATTTAGTATCTGAAAGTAGACTTCAACACAATGAAGGTAATTTAAAATCTATGTTTTATAATTCAATTTTATAGTATATTTACATTGAACAACTTTATATTAAAAGTTAAGTATCAACCCACATCCATAGCAACTATTCTATACAAGATGATCATCTATTTATGAATGGAAAATGTATACATGTACCATGTTTTATAATGTGAAATTTTAAGTTATATGACTGTTTTAGACATCTACACCATTATAATATTCATGAATGCAAAATGTACCATGTTTTGTAATTTGCAATTTTACTATTCATTAGAAAATTTAACAAAACAACTTCACAAAACCTAAGAATCAACCCAAATCCTTATTATGTTCTACTAACATTATAAGAATCATCATGCAAAAGGTACCAACTAAATGCAAATTTACAAGGATTGCTTCATATTCATGAACTTATATGTAAGACCTTTGAGCATCAAACCATGTGTCATGAAAAATGTAACATGTTTTAAATAATGTTTATTGTTGATTAAACTCGCAAACTATAACTTGAAACCTTACATAAAGCAAACAAAGAGTTGGAAGTTAACTAGAACAACCAAGAAAAAGTTGATCCATGAGAACTTTGGTGGGTAATAATGAAATCCAAAATGGCATGCATTCTACTTATCATTTAACTTGAAACATACATCACTTGAAAAGTTGGTATGGGGAAAATGTAACTATTACAAAGTTTATCAAAATATGGGTTCAAAAACTCTACATATGTGAGCCATAAAAAGTGCCAACTAAATGCAAATTTACTATAGTATGTTTTCTTTGAGTAACTTTATATTAAATGTTAAGTATCAATCCCTTCTATACAAGATGATGATATATTAATGAATGCAAAACGTATACATATACTAGATGTTTTATAATGAAATTTTAAGTTATATGATTTTTTTAGACATCTACACCATTATAATATTCATGAATGCAAAATGTACCATGTTTTGTAATTTTCAATTTTTGTAATTTTGTGAATTTACAAACATTGCTCCATATTCATGAACTTAAATTTAAAACCTTTAAGCATAAAACTATGCATCGTACAAAATGTAACATGTTTAAATAATGTTTATTGTTGATTAAACTGAGAAACTATCACTTGAAACTTTACATCAAACAAAAAGTTCAAAGTTAACTAGAACAACCAAGCAAAAGTTGATCCATGAGAACTTTGGTGGGAAATAATGAAATCCAAAATGGCATGCATTCTACTTATAATTTAATTTGAAACATACGTCACTTAAAAATATGGCATAGGGAAACTGTAACTATTACAAAGGGTATTAAAAGTTGGGTAGCAACTTTATATTAAAAGTTAATTATCAACCCACATCCATAATATCCCTTATATACAAGATTGTGATCTATTCATGAATGAAAAATGATCAAGAGTTATATTATTGTTTTAGACATCTACACCATTATAAGATTCATTCAAATGCAAAATGTACCATGTTTTGCAATTTGCAATTTTACTATTCATTAAACAACTTGAAAAAATAACTTCGAACAAAGCCTAAGAATCATCTACTAACATTATAGGAATCATCATGCAAAATATACCAACTAAATGGAAATTTACTTTCATTTATTCATATTCATGAACTTAAATTTAAAACTCTAATCATCAAGCCATGCATCATGCGAAATGTACCATGTTTTATACTGCAACTTTATAGTATATTTGCATGAAAAAATTTATATTAAAAGTTAAGTATCAACCCACATCCATAGTAGCTCTTCTGTACAAGATGAAGATCTATTCATGGATGAAAAATGTATACTATATTTTATAATGCAATTTTAAGTTTTGATTGTTTTAGACATCTACACCATGATAAGATTCATGAATGCAAAATGTACTATGTTTTGTAATTTGCAGTTTTAATATTCATTAAACAAATTCATAAAACATAAGAATTTGAAGCAATGCCATATTATCTTCTACTAACATTATAATAATCATCATGCAAAATGTACATACACTGCAAAATTAACATATTAAATATCAATTAATAATAAAAAGTTCTATTTAAAATATGTCCTAAATTTATATCAATATAAAAGTAAATATAATAAAAAATTGTCAAATAAAAATATGCATCAAAGAGATCAATTCATCATAAAGAGTTTTACTTTAAATATGTACAAAATTTACATCATGATAAAAGTTAATATAATAAAAATATTATCAAATAAAAATTTGCATCAAAGAGAATCTTTCTAAAATATATGATCTATCAACATCCTCGTCTTCTCATCAGAATCATGGGTTCCCTGAAAAACATGTGTACTATGCATATATACATAAGATTGTTTACTTTAAAATTAAATTTTAATGTTTTAAAATTAAATGGGAATTTAATCATCAAAACAAAATTATAAAAGGTTTCAAATTCCATGAAATATTGTGTGGCGTTCCCCCTCCATTGTGCTCTGATGGTGTTCACCCTTCATTACACCCTCATGGAAACCCTGTACAATACGTGTGCATGTATATATTAAAAAATTAAAATTTCACATGAAAATGCATAAACTCACAATATTAAAACAATCAAGTAACAACTATTTCAAATTATCTAGACGATCCAATCCCTACAACTGACTCAAGTTTCAAATTCCATGCAATACTTCATGGTGTTCCCCCTATATTGCACCCTCATGGATTCCCTATACAATACATTTACATGTATATATTAAAAAATTAAACTTGCACATGAAAATGCATAAACTCACAATATTAAAAAAATTGTTACAAATTTTTAAAATTGTCTAGACAATCCTATCCCCATACCTGACTCTATTGCTAATGTCCTTGAAGAAGGGAAAATGTATCCACAAACCTAAAATTCGAAATTTTTAAAACTGTAAGATAAATATCTCATTTTTTTAATGAAAATTTCTTCAATGTATAAGAAAACAAAAGTGAAATATTCAATACTTGTTGCAAGCAAATATTTGACACATATCCTAATAGGAAGAGAGTGGTGTTGCGTCAAAAACTCCAGATGGAATCAAAATATGCTAACATTTAATTATATATGTAATTATTTATTTTAAAAATATGTCTTCACAATACCGATATAATAAAAGTAAATTAATAGTATCAACATGAACTCTTAAAAAAACAACTAACATCTCTCAACATATCTTAATTTGAACCTAAACCTAGGACCATGATATTATCTAAATTTTCGTCCAAAAAATGACTTAACTACAAATGGTGAACATATGATACATTTCTGTTACATTATATCTGAAAAAATTTACAAAATGTATGTGAATCAACATTAACACATGTATTACATTACATTAAAATATCCACCCTAAACATTAACACATACTGATCCCATGACCTCTTCCTCATGACCAATCAGGTCTCGCCAACCATCACGAAAAGCCTTCACATATGCTTTAACCTCTTCAATACTCATATTATCTGTCTCCTCATCTGATTTATATACAAAATTAGCATGTGCATCATCTCATGCTCTTTGTCGATTTAGACCGACATCAATTCTAATCAATCTAGTTTGTATGTTGTTTATAATGGCATCCCTTGCTTCTCGAACAATCTAAGAAGTGGCATCCATCTCCAACCAAAAAAGGTACCATACGTGGAGGTTGAGGTACCAAAGGTGGTGGAGGAAGAGGAAATTCAGTATCCCTTAATGCACCCTTATGTTCATATGTCTGACCTTTCCCAGTACCATAAAATTCATATGGAAGGTTAGTATAATCAGGTTTCATACCCAAAAATAATTCTGCATAAAATAATTTTGCAAAATAATGTGGAACCACGTCATTCCATGCCAGATTTCTATATGATGCAAGGAACCTATCATACAAATGGTGGGCTATTTCAAGGTGCTTGAAATGTTTTACCTTGATCATCTTTTATTTTGGCCCTTATTTGAAATTAAACATATATTTGCCATGCTATATTTCAACACTTCTACTTACCTTGGATCATTTATTGGGACCCATAATTGTTTCCTTTCTATGCGTCATCATATCTTTAAAGCCATAAATTGTTGACCCAAGGTTCTTGTAAATATCAAGAAATGAACTTAGAGAATACACATCTAATTCTAAGCTTTGTCGACTCTCTATAGGGAGCTCCAAACCCACAAGATCTTTCTTCAATTTTGAATAATGACCTATGCACCTTTGTAATGTAGATTGTTGAATGTTTGTGACCTAAGGAATCTCATGAGTAATATTATATGAATAGGTGGTAGTTGGTGTATGTTATTCTTCTTGAATCTCCCTGCTTTGCCTACATTGACTTCGATCAACAGTTTCACCCCCTCCGCTTCAATATAATTACATAAATATTAAAACATGAAAATGCATTTATACACATGCAAGATAGCCATGTACATGTATATGTACATATAATTCATTTACATGTACAAATTTGTTTTAACATAAAAAAGTAAAATTATATAATTTACCAAAATGATGAGGACCATGATCCAGTTGAGATTCATGACCACTTGGAGATGGTTGAGCACCATCATGCCCAAGTGCATGAGTTGATTGAGCTTATTTAGCACCAGGAGAATGTTAGCCACCCTCACACGACGGCATAGTAATAGATGCTTCTAAAATAATAGAAATGATAATAAATTAATTAAGTTAAATTGACAAAAATCTATTAAATATATGTATGTACATATGATTCTATCTATTTATCATTTAAGTAAATGCACATAAACATATATATATATATATATATATATATATATATATATATATATATATATATATATATATATATAGACACACACACACACACACACACACACACACACACACGTATACCATACCATGATGACATGAATGATGCCCCTCCATTGATTGATTTGATGCTTTCTTGGACCTACTGAGAGATGCTCCTAAAAAAGATGGAATTTATTATAAATTAATAAATCTAAATTGAAAAAAAATCAATTGAATATGTATGTACATATGATTCTACGAATATCATTTAAGAAATTGCACATAAACATATGTATACCATGATGATGATGTAACAAATGATGACCCTCCCTTGATTCATGTGATACTCTCCTCGATCGATGACCAATATTGTCGGCATGCATAGAAAGTCACCCTCTAGTTGATGCAGGAGACTCAGTTGATGCTCTATCTCGTTTACACCTCGAAGAATCAGGTGGTGGCTGCTCATGTGATGATCCAGACCCTCGATCCATATATATATATATATATATATATATATATATATATATATAGATATGGATCAATTATATTGATCTTTAAAAAAAAAAAACCAAGTTACCTCATGCATTTAAGAAGCTTTAAAATTACTATCTAAAAAGATCAAGAATTTAAAATTAATAAGACAAATAAATGTAAGTATACAATGGTTTCTTCAAAATTATTTGGTGTAAATTCTTCATTTCAAATATACTCAATACAAAAAAAACAAATGATGAAGTGCACATTTTGAGAATTAAACACATTTTTTTTTAAAACATGTCAGGTTCACCAAGTTGTGCTTACATAGTGGGGGCACATCATTAAAAACACCACATCTATAACTAAAAGACACACATACATCAAAGATATCTTACAATTTCCATAAATAAATTTTGAAGGAGAGCTTCTTGACACCAATTCATCTTTCACACAAAAATCTTGAATTGGAATTGCCCCATACAATAGATCACTAGACATCCTATAAACATTTGCAGAATGACTTATGCTATATGATTGAAATTGACTAGCAATATTTTTTTCTTCTCCACGTAGTTGTTTTAACTTCTAATTTTTGACTTCATACATGCCTTTAATTTGGTTGCACACAAGTTCAGAATTGTGAAAACTACAATTCCATTGGATCCATACACCCTAGTTGTTCCTAAGCCTTTTATCAGTGCAATATAATATGCTTCATTGTTTGTTGTCCTTCCAGGTACAATTTTTTTCCTTTGGAGGACTTTGTTCGTTGCAATATTGTATAACACATAAGTAATCACAAATTGTGCTGGATTCTAGTTACAAGAAACATCTATGCATAATGTCCATTTTTTAAGTATGTTTAATGGGTTTTCTGATCCTTGTAAAAAATAAATTTAATAAAATGAATATTTTTTTTTTTTGCAAATGCCTTATATTATGGGAGAATGATGAAAAATAAATATATATTTTGATGGAATGATGGAATATTAAATGATCTATTGTGATAAACTACGCTAGTGTAATAATAATGGAAGTTTACAAATCAATGCAATTGGGAAAACGTCTTAACAAATGTTCTCATGTTGGAATACACAAGAATAAGATTCAAACACATGCTACACTACATTGATTTTCGATGATGAGCAAAATATTTTTCATTATAAAAAATTAATGTGATTTTCAACCCAAGCTAGGGCCTCTAATCCTCTAATAGTTACTCCAATGACTCTCCATACCCCTAAGACTAAATTAATTATTATTACTTCCATGCCTAATGAGATTCCTTCACTATTTAATGAATATTACACTTATCATGAGAATACCAATCCTTGAAATTAGATATATATTGTGATGGTTATCAAGTTTGGAGTATACCAAAGGTTAACCTATCAATGGATATTATCGATCATGTTATGTATGATTTTGTTGTAAAAAATTGCCCATTTAAAAAGTTTATACCCACATTCAAGTCAATAAACAACTAATAAACAACTAATTTGTAAGGGTTTTCATCTTCTATATAAGTCATTTAAGAATTTTCTATGAGACGATAAGGGTTGATTGTTGATAATGCCACATCACATATCTACCTTTGACACCTTAGTTCAATCCAAAAAATATTGAGAGAAATTGTTGACGTCATTTTCCTTAATTCTAGTTGAATATATGGCTATTGAATTCGTGTTAAGTGGTTTTAAGTACTCATGGTTTTGAGCCCAATTATTGTAACTCATTATAAGCAATGAGGAAACTATTTTATATAATATGGGATTCTCCTCATTTTCAATGATCAAATAATAATAAATATCTTGTTTGTGTTGTTTTGAGTGCAACCTTTTCTTCTTTGTAGTTAGTAATATTATGTAAGGGCTTTAAGATTACTAGTATTATGGAAGGTCTTTATGATCACTAGTATTATGGAAAGGATAGAATAGGTTATTTTAAATAGGATTCTTGATCACTACATAAAGGAACAAAACCAAATAAAAAATATGAAGAAAAAAAATGCTCTCTTCACTACAAGCCTATCTATTTTTCTTTGATTCATTTTTATTTAGGTTTGGATAGTTCTTCATCATGAATATTTTTATCATCGTGCTACCTTCAGTAACTACAATATTAATGTTTAGTTCTTTTATTTTCTTTAGGTATTTGTTATGGGGCTTCCCACCTTAGGTCGATGACATTTCAAACTAAGAAGACGATAGTGGGTGGCTTGTCTAGTAGTTTTCCCTTGGCTCTCTCCTATAGGGCCAACTTTCCCTTCACAATAGTTTGAGAAACAACAATATATATAAGTATTAAATATGAGAGAGGTCAGGCCTAGAATTTGATATCTGACGCAGGAAAATTCCTGCATACCCAGAATCACAAGAATCCAATGCATATAGAATGCATCTCAGCAAAAACTACAAATCCTGGCAATTTCAATAAACATTTTTACACACCAACGGTGTGATTCCCCTTAAACCAATGGCGCCCTCCATGAGATCGACTCATTAAACTGAAGTTTTAACATTGATTCGAATCGAGCTTTCTATTCAAGGATCGATACATATACAGATTCCACAAATTGATATTAACTGAAGTTTCAAGTGCAGCTCTTCTGAAGAATCGTTTATATCCCCACATGCTCCCTCGGTATTTCAACGTATAGGGCCAGCTTTCGAGCATCCGATCGAAGTGCTTATGGGTTTTGTGCTTTTCATTTCCGCTCTGACCCAGCAGGGTCAATTCGAACAGGGCTCTAACATCCGTGCCCTCACTGGCCAGGGCTATGAAGAGCGAGACATAGACCGAATTATCCTCAGGGCTCTTGCCGTCAGGATAGAAGTAGATGGCCCATTCGTAAACCCCAACCACGAAGGTTTCACTCCATTAAAAAATTGCCGCACTTATAGTTTTGACACCTCTGATCCACTGCGCCTTTTCTTTTGCTCTGCGATTGAACGATCAAACACCGCTCAATTTAAATCCCGTGGATGTGATACCGGATAGCATCTGGATGCTTCAGCGCAATGGGTGCACGAACCCAGTATCACTGGTGTCACAATCAGTACCGACGCAGCAGACGCAGTTTCTAGAGGTTCTCTCACTGCAAGTGATCGAACGAATATTCGAAATGCTAACGTAATTACATGAATCACGTAGCGATACAAGAAGCCAGCGAACTGTGAACCATTATTCCGTGCCGATGCGATATTTCTCACCTACTCCGTCACATTCAGATTCCATACAAACTTCGTTCCATCGATCTGATAAGATCGATATCAAAATTCGCCATGAATTAAATGCCAAGTTATCAAGAGTTGGAGCTCCGATCCGATTGATCGGAGTTGGAAATCGGCACATGCAAGTGTGCTTTCACCTTTTAACTATCCTCTTATCCAATCTGATTGGATAATTAACCACGTTCACCTGTAAAATCACGAAACCGATATCCTTTGGAACCAATTAATATCACTTCGCGTTAGATTCATTGCTAAATTGATTGATATGGAAACCTTCCCTTTTTATTTCAATGCCATAAGTTCTGGGGATCCAATGCATTTCAAACTGAATGATATGTTAATTCGCCTCCACTACAAAAGGTCCACACCGTCTTTCTAATCTATCTTCCGGGGTAAAGACGGTTCCCAACTCACAAAATTTGATAACGCCGAATTGCAATAGAGACAGAATTCTTCAAAATACAAAAGAAACGCAGATCAAACCCAATTCAATCGATTATACAGACATACCATACTCGCGTTTCCACAAATTTCGAATGCAGTTCTTCAACGTCGTATACACTCTATACAATCTGCAATTACAGCCAATCTAATGGCAAATAACACCGCGCGTTCTATTTTCTATCAATTTTAACATCATAAAGCATAATCGATGTATTCAAACCACAATTATATTCAAAGAATGAAACAGTCTCGGCTATTGGACAGTTACACAAAACTGATCACTGTTTTTGTTTTTTTATTCATCTCAATACTAAATCTGAGCGTAGCGCTCCACACCAAACCAAACACTCACACAATCGCTCTTCCCCTCCCAGCGACACACAAACTCTAATCCATCTAAAAAGAAATCCCCTGAGTTCATTACAATTTTCCTCTATTTATTCTCCTAAATTATCTAACAGAGTTTCCTATTTTTCCAAGAAAGAACAGAATTCTTCTATTCCGTTGTTTTCCAAGCACACCTAGACTAACAGCTCTATCTCAAAATCCAAAATAAGCTAATCTCCTATTTATTACAATAACAAATTATTTGAGGAATCCAACCTCCTTAGTAAATTGATTTTTGATCAACAGTAAATAAATTTCACTGGATTTAACCACAACATGTGGACAAATATCCACATTGCTGGCTGGGTCTAGATGCTCCTGCATCAGACTCCCAAAGTTTAAATTAACCATGATCTCCTGATCATGCGTTTCTGGTTTGCGTCCTCCTGGATCCCATACTTGATTTGATAGTCTGTTCTTGATTACTGCTGTTGTTATTTGTTCCTCAGGTCTTTCGCCTTTGTGCTGCAATGCCTCACTATCTGCTGCTGTCCTTTTCACATACCTTGCTGCTGTTTTGCTCACTTTAATTTGCAATTCTTCATTCCCTTCACCTATACCATCTTTACTAACTGCATTGTCCGCAATATCTGTCTTTAATCCTCCTTCACTCTGGCTTTCTTCAATATCAATGATCTTCAATGACTCAGTGTATCCCTTGAATTCAAAAATTCTTTTGCCATCCTCCTTAGTCTGCATATGACTATGAGTAGCCATTTCTTCAACAGTATTCAATAATTGTTTGTCTTTCCTCAAATCGATATGACCTGCAAACACACAACAACCTTTAGTTTTCAAAATACAATACCTTCCATTTTCCTTTGATGCTCCAAGCACCAATCCTCCATCATAGATCTTTCGGATTTCAGCTGATCCTTCTTGCGATGACTCCAATTCTCCGAGTCTTTCTTTCTTCAACAGAATAATATGAATTTGCCCAGGTTTCCTGAACTTGTTCATCAGCTTGCCATTCCACCTCCGTTGCAATAGCTTCCACTTCACCCTTTTCTTTAGTCTCCATCTGTATCTTCGATCTTCGCTTATCTTTCTTTGTACTACCAGACCAATTTCTAGTTCTTCATTCCACTGCCAGCTTCTATACTTCTGCAATTTGATACCTTCCTCAAATTCACTGTCATGTAGCTGATCATTCCTTCCAAATTTCTGATTACTTCCATCTTCGTCTTGCTGAGTTAATATTTCTGTCTCTTTTATGCCTTTGAGGACATAACCTCCTTGTTGCTTCTGATCTTTCATCTCACCTTCATATAATCGCTGCTCAATTTCTCTGATTTCAGCATCATATTTAGTAATGCTGTCTTCCGCACCTTTTCCTCCATCAGGTTCTGTAGGATTTGTTTCTCCTTTGGGTTCCTCGAGTAATCTTTCCAAGAATTCTATCTCCTTGTAAAATCTCTCCAGTAGATCATCACAATTTTTCTTCTCAGCTTCATTCTTTTCTTGGCAATCCTCCTGAGTTGACATGTTTTCTACATCATCATATTGCAAGTATCTTTCATTAATTCCATTAAACAAATTCATCGGTTTACCTTTTTGTAGTCCCACTATGGAATTGTCTTCAGACTGCTGGTTTATATCAACCTCATCTGACTGTTTCACACCGAACAGGATTTCATCTATGAACTTCTTCTGTTGCAAATGATCAACACCTTCTTCCTCTAAAAAGGATTCTTCATCATACTTTACCTCAAGAGTTTTATTCCTGGTTGTGACAATTTCATTAGGCTGTCCATCATCCTATGCATATCCTGCAAACATACACAAACTATAAGCATCAAAATCACAAGGCTACATTGCCTCATCTGCTTCCTTTATCAACATATCTTCGAATTGTTCTGAATTCTGCCAGTAGTCCATGAGATCTTCAGCTGACCTCTCCTTATCCTCTTCTCCCAACATTTCACCTTGTTCTGGTCTGCAAATGGAAACTTCCAATTCTACCTCTGCTTCTCTGAGTTTCTCTAATTCCTCTTGAGCACTCAATATCTGCTCAATCTTTCTCAATTCTTCTACTATCTGTAACTTCATTTGCTGATTTCTCCTTTCTCGTAGCCTTTGCCATTTTACTCTTTTCTTGATGGTCCAAACACTCTTCCGCAGCATCTTCATCAATACTCCAATCTGGAAATCTATCTCAGCTTTCTCTCGGTCAAACTCTTCTTGACTCATCCTCATGCCATTTGCTTTGGCATCTTCCTTTCTGCTGTGGCTCCCTTGTGAACTTCTGCTATGACTATCTGTAGTCATTTCCTGCTCCTATCTTTCCATGAGCTCCTCGCACCTCTGCAACAGTAAGTCCTCCTTACTGCAATCTTACCTCACTAAGCTCTCCTCACTCAGTCTTTTGGTAAGCACGATCCCCTATTTGGAATCTTCTCCTGAGCAACACCTTTGCTCCCTCTAGGCTTCTGCAATCTCTCACTCTCTCTTTCGAAGACACTTCAATTGTCCTCTCTGTCCAATCTTTGGTTGGAATCTTCAGGTTCACTACCACTTCTGCTTTTACGAACGCATCTGGTTCTTTCCGCTGAGACTTTCTTCACTATGCCTGCAACCAAATCCCACAAATAGTTCTTCAAACCAGAATTAAATATCGACTACAAACTCACCTCCAACATCCTGTTGATCTTGCTTCTTTCCTTAACTACATTTGCATACCTGTGCTGCCATCTTTATCAGTTTCACAATCCGACATTCATTCACCACATGCGATTAAGTAAATAAAAAAAAAACTTGAATCCTTTCCCAGAGCAATTCCAGCTCTTGAACAAAACCTTCTGTCTTCATTCAGAAAACAAACATTCTTCAATTTACCAGAGCCAAGCTCTGATACCAAAAATTGACGCAGGAAAATTCCTGCATACCCAGGATCACAAGAATCCAATGCATATAGAATGCATCTCAGCAAAAACTACAAATCCTGGCAATTTCAATAAACATTTTTACACACCAACGGTGTGATTCCCCTTAAACCAATGGCGCCCTCCATGAGATCGACTCATTAAACTGAAGTTTTAACATTGATTCGAATCGAGCTTTCTATTCAAGGATCGATACATATACAGATTCCACAAATTGATATTAACTGAAGTTTCAAGTGTAGCTCTTCTGAAGAATCGTTTATATCCCCGAATGCTCCCTCGGTATTTCAACGTATAGGGCCCGCTTTCGAGCATCCGATCGAAGTTCTTATGGGTTTTTTGCTTTTCATTTCCGCTCTGACCCAACAGGGTCAATTCTAACAGGGCTCTAACATCCGTGCCCTCACTGGCCAGGGCTATGAAGAGCAAGACATAAACCGAATTATGCTCAGGCTCTTGCCGTCAGGATAGAAGTAGATGGCCCATTCATAAACCCCAACCATGAAGGTTTCACTCCATTTAAAAATTGAAGCACTTATAGTTTTGACACCTCTAATTCACTGCGCCTTTTCCTTTGCTCTGCGATTGAACGATCAAACACCGCTCAATTTAGATCCCGTGGATGTGATGCCGAATAGCATCTGGATGCTTCAGCGCAATGGGTGCACGAACCCAGTATCACTGGTGTCACAATCAGTACCGACGCAGCAGACGCAGTTTCTAGAGGTTCTCTCACTGCAAGTGATCGAACGAATATCCGAAATGCTAACGTAATTACATGAATCACGTAGCGATACAAGAAGCCAGCGAACTGTGAACCATTATTCTGCGCCGATGCGATATTTCTCACCTACTCTGTCACATTCAGATTCCATAGAAACTTCATTCCATCGATCCGATAAGATCGATATCAAAATTCGCCATGAATTAAATGCCAAGTTATCAAGAGTTGGAGCTCCGATCCGATTGATTGGAGTTGGAAATCGGCACATGCAAGTGTGCTTTCACCTTTTAACTATCCTCTTATCCGATCTGATTGGATAATTAAACACGTTCTCCTGTAAAATCAAGAAACCGATATCCTTTGGAACTAATTAATATCACTTCGCGTTAGATTCATTGCTAAATTAATTGATATGAAAAGCTTCCCTTTTTATTTCAATGCCATAAGTTCCGGGGATCCGATGCATTTCAAACTGAATGATATGTTAATTAGCCTCCACTACAAAAGGTCCACACCGTCTTTCTAATCTATCTTCCGGGGTAAAGACGGTTCCCAACTCACAAAATTTGATAACCCCGAATTGAAATAGAGACAGAATTCTTCAAAATACAAAAGAAACGCAGATTAAACCCCATTCAATCGATTATACAAACATACCATCCTCGCGTTTCCACAAATTTCGAATGCAGTTCTTCAATGTCGTATACACTCTATACAATCTGCAATTACATTCAATCTAATGGCAAATAACACCGCGCGTTCTATTTTCTATCAATTTTAACATCATAAAGCATAATCTATGTATTCAAACCACAATTATATTCAAAGAATGAAACAGTCTCGGCTATTGGACAGTTACACAAAACCGATCACTGTTTTTGTTTTTTTATTCATCTCAATACTAAATCTGAGCGTAGCGCTCCACACCAAACCAAACACTCACACAATCGCTCTTCTCCTCCCAGCGACACACAAACTCTAATCCATCTAAAAAGAAATCCCCTGAGTTCATTACAATTTTCCTCTATTTATTCTCCTAAATTATCTAACAGAGTTTCCTATTTTTCCAAGAAAGAACAGAATTCTTCTATTCTGTTGTTTTCCAAGCACACCTAGACTAACAGCTCTATCTCAAAATCCAAAATAAGCTAATCTCCAATTTATTACAATAACAAATTATTTGAGGAATCCAACCTCCTCAGTAAATTGATTTTTGATCAACAGTAAATAAATTTCACTGGATTTAACCACAACATGTGGACAAATCTCCACATTGCTGGCTGGGTCTAGATGCTCCTGCATCAGACTCCCAAAGTTTAAATTAACCATGATCTCCTGATCATGCGTTTCTGGTTTGCGTCCTCCTGGATCCCATACTTGATTTGATAGTCTGTTCTTGATTACTGCTGTTGTTATTTGTTCCTCAGGTCTTTCGCCTTTGTGCTGCAATGCCTCACTATCTGCTGCTGTCCTTTTCACATACCTTGCTACTGTTTTGCTCACTTTAATTTGCAATTCTTCATTCCCTTCACCTGTACCATCTTTACTAACTGCATTGTCCGCAATATCTGTCTTTAATCCTCCTTCACTCTGGCTTTCTTCAATATCAATAATCTTCAATGACTCAGTGTATCCCTTGAATTCAAAAATTCTTTTGCCATCCTCCTTAGTCTGCATATGACTATGAGTAGCCATTTCTTCAACAGTCTTCAATAATTGTTTGTCTTTCCTCAAATCGATATGACCTGCAAACACACAACAACCTTTAGTTTTCAAAATACAATACCTTCCATTTTCCTTTGATGCTCCAAGCACCAATCCTCCATCATAGATCTTTCGGATTTCCGCTGATCCTTCTTGCGATGACTCCAATTCTTCGAGTCTTTCTTTCTTCAACAGATCAATATGAATTTGCCCAGATTTCCTGAACTTGTTCATCGGCTTGCCATTCCACCTCCGTTGCAATAGCTTCCACTTCACCCTTTTCTTTAGTCTCCATTTGTATCTTCGATCTTCGCTTATCTTTCTTTGTACTACCAGACCAATTTCTAGTTCTTCATTCCATTGCCAGCTTCTATACTTCCGCAATTTGATACCTTCCTCAAATTCACTGTCATGTAGCTGATCATTCCTTCCAAATTTCTGATTACTTCCATCTTTGTCTTGCTGAGTTAATATTTCTGTCTCTTTTATGCCTTTGAGGACATAACCTCCTTGCTGCTTCTGATCTTTCATCTCACCTTCATATAATCGCTGCTCAATTTCTCTGATTTCAGCATCATATTTAGTAATGCTGTCTTCCGCACCTTTTCCTCCATCAGGTTCTGTAGGCTTTGTTTCTCCTTTGGGTTCCTCGAGTAATTTTCCAAGAATTCTATCTCCTTGTAAAATCTCTCCAGTAGATCATCACAATTTTTCTTCTCAGCTTCATTCTTTTCTTGGCAATCCTCCTGAGTTGACATGTTTTCTACATCATCATATTGCAAGTATCTTTCATTAATTCCATTAAACAAATTCATCGGTTTACCTTTTTGTAGTCCCACTATGGAATTGTCTTCAGACTGCTGGTTTATATCAACCTCATCTGACTGTTTCACACCGAACAGGATTTCATCTATGAACTTCTTCTGTTGCCAATGATCAACACCTTCTTCCTCTAAAAAGGATTCTTCATCATACTTTACCTCAAGAGTTTTATTTCTGGTTGTGACAATTTCATTAGGCTGTCCATCATCCTCTGCATATCCTGCAAACATACACAAACTATAAGCATCAAAATCACAAGGCTTCATTGCCTCATCTGCTTCCTTTATCAACATATCTTTGAATTGTTCTGAATTCTGCCAGTAGTCCATGAGATCTTCAGCTGACCTCTCCTTATCCTCTTCTCCCAACATTTCACCTTGTTCTGGTGTTCAAATGGAAACTTCCAATTCTACCTCTGCTTCTCTGAGTTTCTCTGATTCCTCTTGAGCACTCAATATCTGCTCAATCTTTCTCAATTCTTCTACTATCTGTAACTTCATTTGCTGATTTCTCCTTTCTCGTAGCCTTTGCCATTTTACTCTTTTCTTCATGGTCCAAACACTCTTCCGCAGCATCTTCATCAATACTCCAATCTGGAAATCTATCTCAGCTTTCTCTCGGTCAAACTCTTCTTGACTCATCCTCATGCCATTTGCTTTGGCATCTTCCTTTCTGCTGTGGCTCCCTTGTGAACTTCTGCTATGACTATCTGTAGTCATTTCCTGCTCCTATCTTTCCATGAGCTCCTCGCACCTCTGCAAAAGTAAGTCCTCCTTACTGCAATCTTACCTCAATAAGCTCTCCTCACTCATACTTTTGGTAAGCACGATCCCCTGTTTGGAATCTTCTCCTGAGCAACACCTTTGCTCCCTCTAGGCTTCTGAAATCTCTCACTCTCTCTTTCGAAGACACTTCAATTGTCCTCTCTGTCCAATCTCTGGTTGGAATCTTCAGGTTCACTGCCACTTCTGCTTTTAAGAACGCATCTGGTTCTTTCCGCTGAGACTTTCTTCACTATGCCTGCAACCAAATCCCACAAATAGTTCTTCAAACCAGAATTAAATATCGACTACAAACTCACCTCCAACATCCTGTTGATCTTGCTTCTTTCCTTAACTACATTTGCATACCTGTGCTGCCATCTTTATCAGTTTCACAATCCGACATTCATTCACCACATGCGATTAAGTAAATAAAAAAAAACTTGAATCCTTTCCCAGAGCAATTCCATCTCTTCAACAAAACCTTCCGTCTTCATTCAAAAAACAAACATTCTTCAATTTACCAGAGCCAAGCTCTGATACCAAAAATTGACGCAGGAAAATTCCTGCATACCCAGAATCACAAGAATCCAATGCATATAGAATGCATCTCAGCAAAAACTACAAATCCTGGCAATTTCAATAAACATTTTTACACACCAACGGTGTGATTTCCCTTAAACCAATGGCGCCCTCCATGAGATCGACTCATTAAACTGAAGTTTTAACATTGATTCGAATCGAGCTTTCTATTCAAGGATCGATACATATACAGATTCCACAAATTGATATTAACTGAAGTTTCAAGTGTAGCTCTTCTGAAGAATCGTTTATATCCCCACATGCTCCCTCGGTATTTCAACGTATAGGGCCCACTTTCGAGCATCCGATCGAAGTGCTTATGGGTTTTGTGCTTTTCATTTCCGCTCTGACCCAACAGGGTCAATTCTAACAGGGCTCTAACATCCGTGCCCTCACTGGCCAGGGCTATGAAGAGCGAGACATAAACCGAATTATCCTCAGGCTCTTGTCGTCAGGATAGAAGTAGATGGCCCATTCGTAAACCCCAACCATGAAGGTTTCACTCCATTTAAAAATTGCCGCACTTATAGTTTTGACACCTCTGATTCACTGCGCCTTTTCCTTTGCTATGCGATTGAACGATCAAACACTGCTCAATTTAGATCCCGTGGATGTGATGCCGGATAGCATCTGGATGCTTCAGCGCAATGGGTGCACGAACCCGGTATCACTGGTGTCACAATCAGTACCGACGCAGCAGACGCAGTTTCTAGAGGTTCTCTCACTGCGAGTGATCGAACGAATATCCGAAATGCTAACGTAATTACATGAATCACGTAGCGATACAAGAAGCCAGCGAACTGTGAACCATTATTCCGCGCCGATGCGATATTTCTCACCTACTCCGTCACATTCAGATTCCATACAAACTTCGTTCCATCGATCCGATAAGATCGATATCAAAATTCGCCATGAATTAAATGCCAAGTTATCAAGAGTTGGAGCTCCGATCCGATTGATCAAAGCTGGAAATCGGCACATGCAAGTGTGCTTTCACCTTTTAACTATCCTCTTATCCGATCTGATTGGATAATTAACCACGTTCTCCTGTAAAATCAAGAAACCGATATCCTTTGGAACTAATTAATATCACTTCGCGTTAGATTCATTGCTAAATTAATTGATATGAAAAGCTTCCCTTTTTATTTCAATGCCATAAGTTCCGGGGATCCGATGCATTTCAAACTGAATGATATGTTAATTAGCCTCCACTACAAAAGGTCCACACCGTCTTTCTAATCTATCTTCCGGGGTAAAGACGGTTCCCAACTCACAAAATTTGATAACCCCGAATTGCAATAGAGATAGAATTCTTCAAAATACAAAAGAAACGCAGATTAAACCCCATTCAATCGATTATAAAAACATACCATCCTCGCGTTTCCACAAATTTCGAATGCAGTTCTTCAATGTCGTATACACTCTATACAATCTGTAATTACAGCCAATCTAATGGCAAATAACACCGCGCGTTCTATTTTCTATCAATTTTAACATCATAAAGCATAATCTATGTATTCAAACCACAATTATATTCAAAGAATGAAACAGTCTCGGCTATTGGACAGTTACACAAAACCGATCACTGTTTTTGTTTTTTCATTCATCTCAATACTAAATCTGAGCGTAGCGCTCCACACCAAACCAAACACTCACACAATCGCTCTTCTCCTCCCAGTGACACACAAACTCTAATCCATCTAAAAAGAAATCCCCTGAGTTCATTACAATTTTCCTCTATTTATTCTCCTAAATTATCTAACAGAGTTTCCTATTTTTCCAAGAAAGAACAGAATTCTTCTATTCCGTTGTTTTCCAAGCACACCTAGACTAACAGCTCTATCTCAAAATCCAAAATAAGCTAATCTCCTATTTATTACAATAACAAATTATTTGAGGAATCCAACCTCCTCAGTAAATTGATTTTTGACCAACGGTAAATAAATTTCACTGGATTTAACCACAACATGTGGACAAATCTCCACATTGCTGGCTGGGTCTAGATGCTCCTGCATCAGACTCCCAAAGTTTAAATTAACCATGATCTCCTGATCATGCGTTTCTGGTTTGCGTCCTCCTGGATCCCATACTTGATTTGATAGTCTATTCTTGATTACTGCTGTTGTTATTTGTTCCTCAGGTCTTTCGCCTTTGTGCTGCAATGCCTCACTATCTGCTGCTGTCCTTTTCACATACCCTTCTGCTGTTTTGCTCACTTTAATTTGCAATTCTTCATTCCCTTCACCTGTACCATCTTTACTAACTGCATTTTCCACAATATCTGTCTTTAATCCTCCTTCACTCTGGCTTTCTTCAATATCAATGATCTTCAATGACTCAGTGTATCCCTTGAATTCAAAAATTCTTTTGCCATCCTCCTTAGTCTGCATATGACTATGAGTAGCCATTTCTTCAACAGTCTTCAATAATTGTTTGTCTTTCCTCAAATCGATATGACCTGCAAACACACAACAACCTTTAGTTTTCAAAATACAATACCTTCCATTTTCCTTTGATGCTCCAAGCACCAATCCTCCATCATAGATCTTTCGGATTTCAGCTGATCCTTCTTGCGATGACTCCAATTCTCTGAGTCTTTCTTTCTTCAACAGATCAATATGAATTTGCCCAGGTTTCCTGAACTTGTTCATCATCTTGCCATTCCACCTCCGTTGCAATAGCTTCCACTTCACCCTTTTCTTTAGTCTCCATCTGTATCTTCAATCTTCGCTTATCTTTCTTTGTACTACCAGACCAATTTCTAGTTCTTCATTCCACTGCCAGCTTCTATACTTCTGCAATTTGATACCTTCCTCAAATTCACTGTCATGTAGCTGATCATTCCTTCCAAATTTCTGATTACTTCCATCTTCGTCTTGCTGAGTTAATATTTCTGTCTCTTTTATGCCTTTGAGGACATAACCTCCTTGCTGCTTCTGATCTTTCATCTCACCTTCATATAATCGCTGCTCAATTTCTCTGATTTCAACATCATATTTAGTAATGCTGTCTTCCGCACCTTTTCCTCCATCAGGTTCTGTAGGCTTTGTTTCTCCTTTGGGTTCCTCGAGTAATCTTTCCAAGAATTCTATCTCCTTGTAAAATCTCTCCAGTAGATCATCACAATTTTTCTTCTCAGCTTCATTCTTTTCTTGGCAATCCTCCTGAGTTGACATGTTTTCTACATCATCATATTGCAAGTATCTTTCATTAATTCCATTAAACAAATTCATCGGTTTACCTTTTTGTAGTCCCACTATGGAATTGTCTTCAGACTGCTGGTTTATATCAACCTCATCTGACTGTTTCACACCGAATAGGATTTCATCTATTAACTTCTTCTGTTGCAAATGATCAACACCTTCTTCCTCTAAAAAGGATTCTTCATCATACTTTACCTCAAGAGTTTTATTCCTGGTTGTGACAATTTCATTAGGCTGTCCATCATCCTCTGCATATCCTGCAAACATACACAAACTATAAGCATCAAAATCACAAGGCTTCATTGCCTCATCTGCTTCCTTTATCAACATATCTTCGAATTGTTCTGAATTCTGCCAGTAGTCCATGAGATCTTCAGCTGACCTCTCCTTATCCTCTTCTCCCAACATTTCACCTTGTTCTGGTCTGCAAATGGAAACTTCCAATTCTACCTCTGCTTCTCTGAGTTTCTCTAATTCCTCTTGAGCACTCAATATCTGCTCAATCTTTCTCAATTCTTCTACTATCTGTAACTTCATTTGCTGATTTCTCCTTTCTCGTAGCCTTTGCCATTTTACTCTTTTCTTCATGGTCCAAACACTCTTTCGCAGCATCTTCATCAATACTCCAATCTGGAAATCTATCTCAGCTTTCTCTCGGTCAAACTCTTCTTGACTCATCCTCATGCCATTTGCTTTGGCATCTTCCTTTCTGCTGTGGCTCCCTTGTGAACTTCTGCTATGACTATCTGTAGTCATTTCCTGCTCCTATCTTTCCATGAGCTCCTCACACCTCTGCAACAGTAAGTCCTCCTTACTGTAATCCTTACCTCACTAAGCTCTCCTCACTCAGTCTTTTGGTAAGCACGATCCCCTATTTGGAATCTTCTCCTGAGCAACACCTTTGCTCCCTCTAGGCTTCTGCAATCTCTCACTCTCTCTTTCGAAGACACTTCAATTGTCCTCTCTGTCCAATCTCTGGTTGGAATCTTCAGGTTCACTGCCACTTCTGCTTTTAAGAACGCATCTGGTTCTTTCCGCTGAGACTTTCTTCACTATGCCTGCAACCAAATCCCACAAATAGTTCTTCAAACCAGAATTAAATATCGACTACAAACTCACCTCCAACATCCTGTTGATCTTGCTTCTTTCCTTAACTACATTTGCATACCTGTGCTGCCATCTTTATCAGTTTCACAATCCGACATTCATTCACCACATGCGATTAAGTAAATAAAAAAAAAACTTGAATCCTTTCCCAGAGCAATTCCAGCTCTTGAACAAAACCTTCTGTCTTCATTCAGAAAACAAACATTCTTCAATTTACCAGAGCCAAGCTCTGATACCAAAAATTGACACAGGAAAATTCCTGCATACCCAGGATCACAAGAATCCAATGCATATAGAATGCATCTCAGCAAAAACTACAAATCCTGGCAATTTCAATAAACATTTTTACACACCAACGGTGTGATTCCCCTTAAACCAATGGCGCCCTCCATGAGATCGACTCATTAAACTAAAGTTTTAACATTGATTCGAATCGAGCTTTCTATTCAAGGATCGATACATATACAGATTCCACAAATTGATATTAACTGAAGTTTCAAGTTCAGCTCTTTTGAAGAATCGTTTATATCCCCACATGCTCCCTCGGTATTTCAACGTATAGGGCCCGCTTTCGAGCATCCGATCGAAGTGCTTATGGGTTTTGTGCTTTTCATTTCCGCTCTGACCCAACAGGGTCAATTCTAACAGGGCTCTAACATCCGTGCCCTCACTGGCTAGGGCTATGAAGAGCGAGACATAAACCGAATTATCCTCAGGCTCTTGCCGTCAGGATAGAAGTAGATGGCCCATTCGTAAACCCCAACCATGAAGGTTTCACTCCATTTAAAAATTGCCGCACTTATAGTTTTGACACCTCTGATTCACTGCGCCTTTTCCGTTGCTCTGCGATTGAACGATCAAACACCGCTCAATTTAGATCCCGTGGATGTGATGCCGGATAGCATTTGGATGCTTCAGCGCAATGGGTGCACGAACCCAGTATCACTGGTGTCACAATCAGTACCGACGCAACAGACGCAGTTTCTAGAGGTTCTCTCACTGCAAGTGATCGAATGAATATCCGAAATGCTAACGTAATTACGTGAATCACGTAGCGATACAAGAAGCCAGCGAACTGTGAACCATTATTCCGCGCCGATGCGATATTTCTCACCTACTCCGTCACATTCAGATTCCATACAAACTTCGTTCCATCGATCCGATAAGATCGATATCAAAATTCGCCATGAATTAAATGCCAAGTTATCAAGAGTTGGAGCTCCAATCCGATTGATCGGAGTTGGAAATCGGCACATGCAAGTGTGCTTTCACCTTTTAACTATCCTCTTATCCGATTTGATTGGATAATTAACCATGTTCTCCTGTAAAATCAAGAAACCGATATCCTTTGGAACTAATTAATATCACTTCGCGTTAGATTCATTGCTAAATTAATTGATATGAAAAGCTTCCCTTTTTATTTCAATGCCATAAGTTCCGGGGATCCGATGCATTTCAAACTGAATGATATGTTAATTAGCCTCCACTACAAAAGGTCCACACCGTCTTTCTAATCTATCTTCCGGGGTAAAGACGGTTCCCAACTCACAAAATTTGATAACCCCGAATTGCAATAGAGACAGAATTCTTCAAAATACAAAAGAAACGCAAATTAAACCCCATTCAATCGATTATACAAACATACCATCCTCGCGTTTCCACAAATTTCGAATGCAGTTCTTCAATGTCGTATACACTCTATACAATCTGCAATTACAGCCAATCTAATGGCAAATAACACCGCGCGTTCTATTTTCTATCAATTTTAACATCATAAAGCATAATCTATGTATTCAAACCACAATTATATTCAAAGAATGAAACAGTCTCGGCTATTGGACAGTTACACAAAACTGATCACTGTTTTTGTTTTTTTATTCATCTCAATACTAAATCTGAGCGTAGCGCTCCACACCAAACCAAACACTCACACAATCGCTCTTCTCCTCCCAGCGACACACAAACTCTAATCCATCTAAAAAGAAATCCCTTGAGTTCATTACAATTTTCCTCTATTTATTCTCCTAAATTATCTAACAGAGTTTCCTATTTTTCCAATAAAGAACAGAATTCTTCTATTCCGTTGTTTTCCAAGCACACCTAGACTAACAGCTCTATCTCAAAATCCAAAATAAGCTAATCTCCTATTTATTACAATAACAAATTATTTGAGGAATCCAACCTCCTCAGTAAATTGATTTTTGACCAACAGTAAATAAATTTCACTGGATTTAACCACAACATGTGGACAAATCTCCACATTGCTGGCTGGGTCTAGATGCTCCTGCATCAGACTCCCAAAGTTTAAATTAACCATGATCTCCTGATCATGCGTTTCTGGTTTGCGTCCTCCTGGATCCCATACTTGATTTGATAGTCTGTTCTTGATTACTGCTGCTGTTATTTGTTCCTCAGGTCTTTCGCCTTTGTGCTGCAATGCCTCACTATCTGCTGCTGTCCTTTTCACATACCTTGCTGCTGTTTTGCTCACTTTAATTTTCAATTCTTCATTCCCTTCACCTGTACCATCTTTACTAACTGCATTGTCCGCAATATCTGTCTTTAATCCTCCTTCACTCTGGCTTTCTTCAATATCAATGATCTTCAATGACTCAATGTATCCCTTGAATTCAAAAATTCTTTTGTCATCCTCCTTAGTCTGCATATGACTATGAGTAGCCATTTCTTCAACAGTCTTCAATAATTGTTTGTCTTTCCTCAAATCGATATGACCTGCAAACACACAACAACCTTTAGTTTTCAAAATACAATACCTTCCATTTTCCTTTGATGCTCCAAGCACCAATCCTCCATCATAGATCTTTCGGATTTCAGCTGATCCTTCTTGCGATGACTCCAATTCTCCGAGTCTTTCTTTCTTCAATAGATCAATATGAATTTGCCCAGGTTTCCTGAACTTGTTCATCAGCTTGCCATTCCACCTCCGTTGCAATAGCTTCCACTTCACCCTTTTCTTTAGTCTCCATCTGTATCTTCGATCTTCGCTTATCTTTCTTTGTACTACCAGACCAATTTCTAGTTCTTCATTCCACTGCCAGCTTCTATACTTCTGCAATTTGATACCTTCCTCAAATTCACTGTCATGTAGCTGATCATTCCTTCCAAATTTCTGATTACTTCCATCTTCGTCTTCCTGAGTTAATATTTCTGTCTCTTTTATGCCTTTGAGGACATAACCTCGCTGCTTCTGATCTTTCATCTCACCTTCATATAATCGCTACTCAATTTCTCTGATTTCAGCATCATATTTAGTAATGCTGTCTTCCGCACCTTTTCCTCCATCAGGTTCTGTAGGCTTTGTTTCTCCTTTGGGTTCCTCGAGTAATCTTTCCAAGAATTCTATCTCCTTGTAAAATCTCTCCAGTAGATCATCACAATTTTTCTTCTCAGCTTCATTCTTTTCTTGGCAATCCTCTTGAGTTGACATGTTTTCTACATCATCATATTGCAAGTATCTTTCATTAATTCCATTAAACAAATTCATCGGTTTACCTTTTTGTAGTCCCACTATCAAGGAAAATTTTAAGGATGGAAAATTTTCTTGAAGTTTAAAACATTGGCGAATCTCACTAATCCCTAATATGCAAATTATAAATGTTTATTGATATATTTGTAAAATTAATCAAATTTATAATTATTTTATATATAGTCTCTCTATAATGTTGGCGATTTTTAAGGTAAAATAATTTTATATTCTAAAATTTGGGCGAATCGTCTTTTAGAAAATTGGAAATTGGCGAATCTTTTTTATGGAAAAATCATGGAAAATTAGCCCACTGGGCGAACATTAGCCCCTAAAATTTTCCATGCCCACTATGGAATTGTCTTCAGACTGCTGGTTTATATCAACCTCATCTGACTGTTTCACACCGAACATGATTTCATCTATGAACTTCTTCTGTTGCAAATGATCAACACCTTCTTCCTCTAAAAAGGATTCTTCATCATACTTTACCTCAAGAGTTTTATTCCTGGTTGTGACAATTTCATTAGGCTGTCCATCATCCTCTGCATATCCTGCAAACATACACAAACTATAAGCATCAAAATCACAAGGCTTCATTGCCTCATCTGCTTCCTTTATCAACATATCTTCGAATTGTTCTGAATTCTGCCAGTAGTCCATGAGATCTTCAGCTGACCTCTCCTTATCCTCTTCTCCCAACATTTCACCTTGTTCTGGTCTGCAAATGGAAACTTCCAATTCTACCTCTGCTTCTCCGAGTTTCTCTGATTCCTCTTGAGCACTCAATATCTGCTCAATCTTTCTCAATTCTTCTACTATCTGTAACTTCATTTGCTGATTTCTCCTTTCTCGTAGCCTTTGCCATTTTACTCTTTTCTTCATGGTCCAAACACTCTTCCGCAGCATCTTCATCAATACTCCAATCTGGAAATCTATCTCAGCTTTCTCTCGGTCAAACTCTTCTTGACTCATCCTCATGCCATTTGCTTTGGCATCTTCCTTTCTGCTGTGGCTCCCTTGTGAACTTCTGCTATGACTATCTGTAGTCATTTCCTGCTCCTATCTTTCCATGAGCTCCTCGTACCTCTGCAACAGTAAGTCCTCCTTACTGCAATCTTACCTCACTAAGCTCTCCTCACTCAGTCTTTTGGTAAGCACGATCCCCTGTTTGGAATCTTCTCCTGAGCAACACCTTTGCTCCCTCTAGGCTTCTGCAATCTCTCACTCTCTCTTTCGAAGACACTTCAATTGTCCTCTCTGTCCAATCTCTGGTTGGAATCTTCAGGTTCACTGCCACTTCTGCTTTTAAGAACGCATCTGGTTCTTTCCGCTGAGACTTTCTTCACTATGCCTGCAACCAAATCCCACAAATAGTTCTTCAAACCAGAATTAAATATCGACTACAAACTCACCTCCAACATCCTGTTGATCTTGCTTCTTTCCTTAACTACATTTGCATACCTGTGCTGCCATCTTTATCAGTTTCACAATCCGACATTCATTCACCACATGCGATTAAGTAAATAAAAAAAAAACTTGAATCCTTTCCCAGAGCAATTCCAGCTCTTGAACAAAACCTTCTGTCTTCATTCAGAAAACAAACATTCTTCAATTTACCAGAGCCAAGCTCTGATACCAAAAATTGACGCAGGAAAATTCCTGCATACCCAGGATCACAAGAATCCAATGCATATAGAATGCATCTCAGCAAAAACTACAAATCCTGGCAATTTCAATAAACATTTTTACACACCAACGGTGTGATTCCCCTTAAACCAATCGCGCCCTCCATGAGATCGACTCATTAAACTGAAGTTTTAACATTGATTCGAATCGAGCTTTCTATTCAAGGATCGATACATATACAGATTCCACAAATTGATATTAACTGAAGTTTCAAGTGCAGCTCTTCTGAAGAATCGTTTATATCCCCACATGCTCCCTCGGTATTTCAACGTATAGGGCCCGCTTTCGAGCATCCGATCGAAGTGCTTATGGGTTTTGTGCTTTTCATTTCCGCTCTGACCCAACAGGGTCAATTCTAACAGGGCTCTAACATCCGTGCCCTCACTGGCCAGGGCTATGAAGAGCGAGACATAAACCGAATTATCCTCAGGCTCTTGCCGTCAGGATAGAAGTCGATGGCCCATTCGTAAACCCCAACCATGAAGGTTTCACTCCATTTAAAAATTGCCGCACTTATAGTTTTGACACCTCTGATTCACTGCGCCTTTTCCTTTGCTCTGCGATTGAACGATCAAACACCGCTCAATTTAGATCCTGTGGATGTGATGCCGGATAGCATTTGGATGCCTCAGCGCAATGGGTGCACGAACCCAGTATCACTGGTGTCACAATCAGTACCGACGCAGCAGACGCAGTTTCTAGAGGTTCTCTCACTGCAAGTGATCGAACGAATATCCGAAATGCTAACGTAATTACATGAATCACGTAGCGATACAAGAAGCCAGCGAACTGTGAACCATTATTCCGCGCCGATGCGATATTTCTCACCTACTCCGTCACATTCAGATTCCATACAAACTTCGTTCCATCGATCCGATAAGATCGATATCAAAATTTGCCATGAATTAAATGCCAAGTTATCAAGAGTTGGAGCTCCGATCCGATTGATCGGAGTTGGAAATCGGCACATGCAAGTGTGCTTCCACCTTTTAACTATCCTCTTATCCGATCTGATTGGATAATTAACCACGTTCACCTGTAAAATCACGAAACCGATATCCTTTGGAACCAATTAATATCACTTCGCGTTAGATTCATTGCTAAATTGATTGATATGGAAACCTTCCCTTTTTATTTCAATGCCATAAGTTCTGGGGATCCGATGCATTTCAAACTGAATGATATGTTAATTCGCCTCCACTACAAAAGATCCACACCGTCTTTTTAATCTATTTTCTGGGGTAAAGACGGTTCCCAACTCACAAAATTTGATAACGCCGAATTGCAATAGAGACAGAATTCTTCAAAATACAAAAAAACGCAGATCAAACTCAATTCAATCAATTATACAGACATACCATACTCGCGTTTCCACAAATTTCGAATGCAGTTCTTCAACGTTGTATACACTCTATACAATCTGCAATTACAACCGATCTAATGGCAAATAACACTGCGCGTTCTATTTTCTATCAATTTTAACATCATAAAGCATAATCGATGTATTCAAACCACAATTATATTCAAAGAATGAAACAGTCTCGGCTCTTGGACAATTACACAAAACTGATCACTGTTTTTGTTTTTTTACACATCTCAATACTAAATCTGAGCGTAGCGCTCCACACCAAACCTCACACTCACACAATCGCTCTTCTCCTCCCAGCGACACACAAACTCTAATCCATCTAAAAAGAAATCCCTTGAGTTCATTACAATTTTCCTCTATTTATTCTCCTAAATTATCTAACAGAGTTTCCTATTTTTCCAAGAAAGAACAGAATTCTTCTATTCCGTTGTTTTCCAAGCACACCTAGACTAAAAGCTCTATCTCAAAATCCAAAATAAGCTAATCTCCTATTTATTACAATAACAAATTATTTGAGGAATCCAACCTCCTCAGTAAATTGATTTTTGACCAACAGTAAATAAATTTCACTGGATTTAACCACAACATGTGGACAAATCTCCACATTGCTGGCTGGGTCTAGATGCTCCTGAATCAGACTCCCAAAGTTTAAATTAACCATGATCTCCTGATCATGCGTTTCTGGTTTGCGTCCTCCTGGATCCCATACTTGATTTGATAGTCTGTTCTTGATTACTGCTACTGTTATTTGTTCCTCAGGTCTTTCGCCTTTGTGCTGCAATGCCTCACTATCTGCTGCTGTCCTTTTCACATACCTTGCTGCTGTTTTGCTCACTTTAATTTGCAATTCTTCATTCCCTTCACCTGTACCATCTTTACTAACTGCATTGTCCGCAATATATGTCTTTAATCCTCCTTCACTCTGGCTTTCTTCAATATCAATGATCTTCAATGACTCAGTGTATCCCTTGAATTCAAAAATTCTTTTGTCATCCTCCTTAGTGTGCATATGACTATGAGTAGCCATTTCTTCAACAGTCTTCAATAATTGTTTGTCTTTCCTCAAATCGATATGACCTGCAAACACACAACAACCTTTAGTTTTCAAAATACAATACCTTCCATTTTCCTTTGATGCTCCAAGCACCAATCCTCCATCATAGATCTTTCGGATTTCAGCTGATCCTTCTTGCGATGACTCCAATTCTCCGAGTCTTTCTTTCTTCAACATATCAATATGAATTTGCCCAGGTTTCCTGAACTTGTTCATCAGCTTGCCATTCCACCTCCGTTGCAATAGCTTCCACTTCACCCTTTTCTTTAGTCTCCATCTGTATCTTCGATCTTCGCTTATCTTTCTTTGTACTACCAGACCAATTTCTAGTTCTTCATTCCACTGCCAGCTTCTATACTTCTGCAATTTGATACCTTCCTCAAATTCACTGTCATGTAGCTGATCATTCCTTCCAAATTTCTGATTACTTCCATCTTCGTCTTCCTAAGTTAATATTTCTGTCTCTTTTATGCCTTTGAGGACATAACCTCCTTGCTGCTTCTGATCTTTCATCTCACCTTCATATAATCGCTGCTCAATTTCTCTGATTTCAGCATCATATTTAGTAATGCTGTCTTCCGCACCTTTTCCTCCATCAGGTTCTGTAGGCTTTGTTTCTCCTTTGGGTTCCTCGAGTAATCTTTCCAAGAATTCTATCTCCTTGTAAAATCTCTCCAGTAGATCATCACAATTTTTCTTCTCAGCTTCATTCTTTTCTTGGCAATCCTCTTGAGTTGACATGTTTTCTACATCATCATATTGCAAGTATCTTTCATTAATTCCATTAAACAAATTCATCGGTTTACCTTTTTGTAGTCCCACTATCAAGGAAAATTTTAAGGATGGAAAATTTTCTTGAAGTTTAAAACATTGGCGAATCTCACTAATCCCTAATATGCAAATTATAAATGTTTATTGATATATTTGTAAAATTAATCAAATTTATAATTATTTTATATATAGTCTCTCTATAATGTTGGCGATTTTTAAGGTAAAATAATTTTATATTCTAAAATTTGGGCGAATCGTCTTTTAGAAAATTGGAAATTGGCGAATCTTTTTTATGGAAAAATCATGGAAAATTAGCCCACTGGGCGAACATTAGCCCCTAAAATTTTCCATGCCCACTATGGAATTGTCTTCAGACTGCTGGTTTATATCAACCTCATCTGACTGTTTCACACCGAACAGGATTTCATCTATGAACTTCTTCTGTTGCAAATGATCAACACCTTCTTCCTCTAAAAAGGATTCTTCATCATACTTTACCTCAAGAGTTTTATTCCTGGTTGTGACAATTTCATTAGGCTGTCCATCATCCTCTGCATATCCTGCAAACATACACAAACTATAAGCATCAAAATCACAAGGCTTCATTGCCTCATCTGCTTCCTTTATCAACATATCTTCGAATTGTTCTGAATTCTGCCAGTAGTCCATGAGATCTTCAGCTGACCTCTCCTTATCCTCTTCTCCCAACATTTCACCTTGTTCTGGTTTGCAAATGGAAACTTCCAATTCTACCTCTGCTTCTCTGAGTTTCTCTGATTCCTCTTGAGCACTCAATATCTGCTCAATCTTTCTCAATTCTTCTACTATCTGTAACTTCATTTGCTGATTTCTCCTTTCTCGTAGCCTTTGCCATTTTACTCTTTTCTTCATGGTCCAAACACTCTTCCGCAGCATCTTCATCAATACTCCAATCTGGAAATCTATCTCAGCTTTCTCTCGGTCAAACTCTTCTTGACTCATCCTCATGCCATTTGCTTTGGCATCTTCCTTTCTGCTGTGGCTCCCTTGTGAACTTCTGCTATGACTATCTGTAGTCATTTCCTGCTCCTATCTTTCCATGAGCTCCTCGCACCTCTGCAACAGTAAGTCCTCCTTACTGCAATCTTACCTCACTAAGCTCTCCTCACTCAGTCTTTTGGTAAGCACGATCCCTGTTTGGAATCTTCTCCTGAGCAACACCTTTGCTCCCTCTAGGCTTCTACAATCTCTCACTCTCTCTTTCGAAGACACTTCAATTGTCCTCTCTGTCCAATCTCTGGTTGGAATCTTTAGGTTCACTGCCACTTCAGCTTTTAAGAACGCATCTGGTTCTTTCCGCTGAGACTTTCTTCACTATGCCTGCAACCAAATCCCACAAATAGTTCTTCAAACCAGAATTAAATATCGACTACAAACTCACCTCCAACATCCTGTTGATCTTGCTTCTTTCCTTAACTACATTTGCATACCTGTGCTGCCATCTTTATCAGTTTCACAATCCGACATTCATTCACCACATGCGATTAAGTAAATAAAAAAAAAACTTGAATCCTTTCCCAGAGCAATTCCAGCTCTTGAACAAAACCTTCTGTCTTCATTCAGAAAACAAACATTCTTCAATTTACCAGAGCCAAGCTCTGATACCAAAAATTGACGCAGGAAAATTCCTGCATACCCAGGATCACAAGAATCCAATGCATATAGAATGCATCTCAGCAAAAACTACAAATCCTGGCAATTTCAATAAACATTTTTACACACCAACGGTGTGATTCCCCTTAAACCAATCGCGCCCTCCATGAGATCGACTCATTAAACTGAAGTTTTAACATTGATTCGAATCGAGCTTTCTATTCAAGGATCGATACATATACAGATTCCACAAATTGATATTAACTGAAGTTTCAAGTGCAGCTCTTCTGAAGAATCGTTTATATCCCCACATGCTCCCTCGGTATTTCAACGTATAGGGCCCGCTTTCGAGCATCCGATCGAAGTGCTTATGGGTTTTGTGCTTTTCATTTCCGCTCTGACCCAACAGGGTCAATTCTAACAGGGCTCTAACATCCGTGCCCTCACTGGCCAGGGCTATGAAGAGCGAGACATAAACCGAATTATCCTCAGGCTCTTGCCGTCAGGATAGAAGTAGATGGCCCATTCGTAAACCCCAACCATGAAGGTTTCACTCCATTTAAAAATTGCCGCACTTATAGTTTTGACACCTCTGATTCACTGCGCCTTTTCCTTTGCTCTGCGATTGAACGATCAAACACCGCTCAATTTAGATCCTGTGGATGTGATGCCAGATAGCATCTGGATGCTTCAGTGCAATGGGTGCACGAACCCAGTATCACTGGTGTCACAATCAGTACCGACGCAGCAGACGCAGTTTCTAGAGGTTCTCTCACTGCAAGTGATCGAACGAATATCCGAAATGCTAACGTAATTACATGAATCACGTAGCGATACAAGAAGCCAGCGAACTGTGAACCATTATTCCGCGCCGATGTGATATTTCTCACCTACTCCGTCACATTCAGATTCCATACAAACTTCGTTCCATCGATCCGATAAGATCGATATCAAAATTTGCCATGAATTAAATGCCAAGTTATCAAGAGTTGGAGCTCCGATCCGATTGATCGGAGTTGGAAATCGGCACATGCAAGTGTGCTTTCACCTTTTAACTATCCTCTTATCCGATCTGATTGGATAATTAACCACGTTCTCCTGTAAAATCAAGAAACCGATATCCTTTGGAACTAATTAATATCACTTCGCGTTAGATTCATTGCTAAATTAATTGATATGAAAAGCTTCCCTTTTTATTTCAATGCCATAAGTTCCGGGGATCCGATGCATTTCAAACTGAATGATATGTTAATTAGCCTCCACTACAAAAGGTCCACACCGTCTTTCTAATCTATCTTCCGGGGTAAAGACGGTTCCCAACTCACAAAATTTGATAACCTCGAATTGCAATAGAGACAGAATTCTTCAAAATACAAAAGAAATGCAGATTAAACCCCATTCAATCGATTATACAAACATACCATCCTCGCGTTTCCACAAATTTCGAATGTAGTTCTTCAATGTCGTATACACTCTATACAATCTGCAATTACAGCCAATCTAATGGCAAATAACACCGCGCGTTCTATTTTCTATCAATTTTAACATCATAAAGCATAATCTATGTATTCAAACCACAATTATATTCAAAGAATGAAACAGTCTCGGCTATTGGATAGTTACACAAAACCGATCACTGTTTTTGTTTTTTTATTCATCTCAATACTAAATCTGAGCGTAGCGCTCCACACCAAACCAAACACTCACACAATCGCTCTTCTCCTCCCAGCGACACACAAACTCTAATCCATCTAAAAAGAAATCCCCTGAGTTCATTACAATTTTCCTCTATTTATTCTCCTAAATTATCTAACAGAGTTTCCTATTTTTCCAAGAAAGAACAGAATTCTTCTATTCCGTTGTTTTCCAAGCACACCTAGACTAACAACTCTATCTCAAAATCCAAAATAAGCTAATCTCCTATTTATTACAATAACAAATTATTTGAGGAATCCAACCTCCTCAGTAAATTGATTTTTGACCAACAGTAAATAAATTTCACTGGATTTAACCACAACATGTGGACAAATCTCCACATTGCTGGCTGGGTCTAGATGCTCCTGCATCAATATCCTACAATTTTTTTTTCAATTTACTATTTATCAAATATATTGCACACCAATATTAGATTTATTAAAACCATCAATTGAACATTAAGATTTCCAACATACCTATTGTAACTTTTAATTTATGTCATCATTAATAAGTCATTTTGTTTGACTAATAATTTCACAGTTCCTTCCCCTATGGTTCCTATCATATTAGGGAATGTGGTTTGAGCCAACTAGGATAAATAAACATAATGATAGTCTTCGATAAGATGACATAAATTAATTAGAAATGAGTGCAACTTCCTGAATTGTTTCTTCTAGATTAAAGGTACCTCATCATACATGTATATATTAATTTTTATAGAGTTGAAATTAGTAAGAAATTACTTATAATTTATAATAATTTAGGCTAACATAATGTTGCAAGGGACATATAAAAGGTATGATAAAATAGATATAATAATATCATAAAGAGACAAAATCAAATTTATGATAGAGTTGAAATCAATAAAAAAAAATCTTATGATTTATGATAACTTAGAGTAGCATTATGCAACCTACATATAGTAGGTTGCATAAAATAAATATAAAAAAATGATAAAGATAAAAAAAAATAGATTGATTATAGATGGTGGAGAAATAAAAGTCCAATTTTAATTAATAACCAAGGCTATGCAACAAGAAATTATTCTTACTTGCATTGGGATCTTGATGATTGGACTCTTATGCTTCCAATATGAATTTTCCTCAATGCATACAAATAGTGAGATAGCAAGTGAACATTGTAGCCTTAAGACAACCACCTATATCATCACAACCTCAATAAACTATGAATATACTTTGTTTTTACATAGAACTTGACGTGTATTAGTCATCTACTACTATGAAAGTGGCCAGTGGAAAAATATTGCTCTTAAATTATGCCTAAATCTGCCAATAAGGGCTGCGTCAATTTCTGTAGCAGTTGCTCAACAATCACCATAGTTGGTTGTGCATTTGCCTAAATTTTCCTTGCATAAAGACAAAATTTGAGAGAACGTTGTTAGCATTGGTCTCTAGTATCACCTTGGAGATGAAATTTGAAATATGTGTAATTTCAATTGTTGTGAGAGATCATAGTCATTGGTAATTTCAATTGTTGTGAGAGATCATAGTCATTGGTTGCAAAGCTAAATTTTTAAATATTAATTCCATATCGAAAGTCCTTACAAGGAATGATACAACGACAGAGAATGCCTTCCTCTTATGGCTCTTATTAGGACTAGGCTAAAGTATTCCCTCACATTCCATGAAATCATAACCATTGTAACAAAGAGCCTTATTTATGTTGATATAAAAGTGAGGACAAACAAATGCTATCATGTAGGGTTTATGGATGTTTTGTCGATTGTAAAAAAAAATTAAAATTATATGATTCTTTATGATACAAAGGGTAATTTCCACTTGCATTCAGTCAAAGATGAATAATTGTAGGTTTTAACCCCGTACAAAAATTACCTACATACGAATTCTGAAAGATAGAAAATAAGTAATGCGAGAGCATAACACATAAAACAGATATACACAGAGATTTTCCCCTGGATCCCAAAACTGGGACTACCAGCTTGATTTTTCATTATGTTCCTTTCAATGTTACAATACATATTTATACATGCCGAATCATCCAATACCATGGAATGAAAACCATCGCGTCCAAAACCATGGACCGAAAACCATCGCGTCCAAAACCATGTGCGAAAATCATGCACAAAACCATAGGTAGGTCTGCCCAACCTAACATAGGGTCCAAAACCAAAATTTTTCGGTGCGCTAGCCCGAATCCCATAGAGGTAGGTTACCTACACCCCTCAAACCCACTGTGACCTCCCTGCTACGCAATTGGTGCAATGAAGGGGGGGCTCCGCCCCCCCTCTAACCCCCCAGTTAACTATGTGGGCTAGTCGTGGAAAGAATATAACAGAACCCAACATTCTCCCACTTGTTGTTTGCTTTCCATAGGGGGCCACAAGAGAGCTTAGTCATTTATCCAGCCCTACAATGCCCATTGTTTCTCTACACCAAGAGAACTTCTCAAAGCTCACAAATTTTGTCCATGCATCTGCAATATTCTTCAAAGTGTCCACCTTTACGAGAAACACATTTTTGTCTTCTATCATATCCCTCACAAAGTGATACTGAACATCAATGTGCTTTGTCTTTGAACGATATGCAAGGTTCTTTTCCAAGAAAATTGCACTTTGGCTGTCACATTTTATCCTTATAGCTCCTTGTACTAACCCCATACTTGAACACAATCTCTGCAACCAAACTGCTTCCTTGCTTGCATGAGTGGCTGCCATGTATTTTACTTCTGTAGTTGATAGTGCCACTACAGATTGTTTCTTACTCATCCAACTGACTGCACCTCCAAATAGGTTAAACACATATCCACTTGTATATATTCTCTGATACAGATCTCCAGCCCAGTCTGCATCAACAAAGCCATGAATATCCAACACTCTCTCCAATCTTGGTCTTCCTTAGTAGCACAAATCATAATAACTAGTGCCACGCAAATACTTGAAAACCAGCTTCACTGTTGTCTAGTGCTAATTCCTTGGTTTTGACATAAACCTGCTCAATACTCCGACTGCATGTGAAATGTCTGGTCTAGTACAAACCATTGCATACATCAGGCTACCAACTGCACTTGCATATGGAACTTAGGACATGTCCTCTTCCTCTTCTTGTGTCTTGGGACACTGTTTAGCAGATAACCTAACGCCTACAAGACTAGGAACCTTCACCAGTTTACTATCCTGCATATTAAACCTCTACAATATTGTCTCGACATACTTCCTCTGGTTTAGCTAGAGCTTCATCTTTTCACGATCTCTTTTAATTTCCATGCCCAAAATATAGTTTGCAGCACCAAGATCTTTCATGTAGAATTTGGAGGACAATTGGGTCTTCAAATCCTGGATAATTTCTTTGTCATTTCCAATCAACAACATATCGTCCACATACAAGACCAAATAAATAACACGGTCACCAATTAATTTAAAATACACACAGTGATTTGCTTTTCTTCTGGTGAAGCCAAGTCCCCGTATAAATGTATCAAATTTCTGATACCACATCCTTGGTGACTGTTTTAACCCATACAAAGACTTCTTTAACTTGCATACCAGTTATTTCTTACGCTTCACCGCAAAGCCTTCAGGTTGTTTCATGTAGATTTCCTCTTCCAGATCCCCATGAAGAAATTTTGTCTTCACATCCATCTATTCTACCTCAAAATCAAAAGTAGCAGCAACAGATAAAAGTAATCTAATACAAGTTACCTTGGCAAGAGGAGAAAAATATCACCAAAATCAATTCCCAGCACCTGGGAATAACCTTTTGCTACCAACCAAACTTTGTATTTCTCCACCTTTCCTTCTGCATTTGTCTTCTTCTTGAACACCCATTTTCTGCCAATGGGTTTCCTTCCAGCTGGCAGCTCCACTAGATCCCAAGCCTTATTTTTGTGCAAAGATGCCATTTCATCAACCATGGCCTCTTTCCAGAGTTTTCCATCCTCTGAATCTAATGCTTCCTTCACAGTTCTGGGATCATCGTCAGTAATATGTAAAGCAAAATTTGAATAGAAAGCAGATGGACTATACCTTTCTAGCTAACTTCTTTCTTGAACTGATCTTCTCACACCCGGAGTTTGTGGCTCTTCATCTTCTGATTCCTCCTTTGTTGTAGAGTTTGATTCTTCCTCCTTAATCTCAAACTCTATCTTTTCAGGTTCCTTTGAATGGACTTCATGTTTAATAACATCTTTTACCTCTCTGAACACCACATCTCGGCTGTACACAACCTTCCTTGTTACTGGGTTCCAAAGCTTATAACCCTTTAAACCATCCTTATACCCAATAAAGATGCACTTTTCAAATTTACTATCCAACTTGGTTTCTTTCTCCTTGGGAACATGTACATATGCATCACATCCAAATACCCTTAGATGTGAAAGAAAGGGTTTGTTACGAATCCATACCTCTTGTGGAGTCTTATCCTCCAACGCTAATGAAGGCGATCTGTTGACCAGGTAACATGTTGTCTCCATCGCCTCTACCCAGAATTCCTGTCCTAACCTGACACCACTGAGCATGCTTCTTGCCCTTTCCATCAAAATCTTATTCATTCTTTCTGCAACTCCATTTTTCTCAGGTGTGTATGGAGTAGTCTTCTGCCATGCTATACCACACTCCTTACATAATTATTCAAATTCCTTGCTGCAAAACTCTCCATTGTTATCTGTCCTCAACACCTTTATCTTCTTCTCTGTCTAGTTTTCCACTAGAGCCTTAAATTCTTTAAACTTGTCAAATACTTCAGATTTCTTCTTAAGGAAATATATCCATGTATTCCTTGAGAAGTCATCTATAAATGATACATAGTACACAGACTTACCCAGTGATGGAAACTTCACAGGTCCAAACACATCACTGTGCACAAGTTCTAATATATGTTTTGCCCTCTTACCACCAGAGGGGAAACTCACTCAATTCTGCTTCCCATATACACAATTTTTATAGAAATCAAAATCCAGAGAGTTATTACTCATACCTTCTACCATACCTTTACCATGAAGTATTCGAAGGCCCTTCTCTCTAATATGTCCAAGCCATTGATGCCACAATATGGTCTTCTCTCTAGAGACCATTAGATTTTATGCTCCTCTTTCAGGAACCACAGAACTGTTGCACCCATCAACAAAAGTGCTACCTTGCAGCTTGTACAGAGTTCCAATCCAAACTCCCCGCGTCAATACCAGTGCTCCCCAAACCATCTTGCAGGTATCCTTCTCAAACACTATTTTTACACCTACATCATCTAGCTTGCTTAAGGAAATCAGATTTCTAGCCAATGCAGGAATATGCAGAACACCCGAAAGTGTTCTAACCCTTCCACCTTGCAACTTCAACTTTACTTTTCCGCGACCAATGATTCTAGCCTTCTTGTCATCCCCCAAGAAGACAACACCACCATCATATTTCTCATACTTGCAGAACCACTCTCTATGGGGAGTGAAGTGAAAGGATGCACCTGAGTCAATTAACCATGCCTCATGATCTACATGTGTACTTGAAGAAGCCAAGTACACATCCCAACCTTCATCTAAGGTGGTTTTTGCCTCTGTAGAAGGAGCATCATTAGATCCCTTTCCTTTATTAGGAGCTTTAGATTTACAGTCCCTTTTGTAGTGCCATTCCTTTCCGCATTTCCAGCAAACCACCTTTACAGGTTTTCCTGGAGATTTAGATCTCCTTCTAGATTTAGATCTCCCACTTGATGACTTGTTTTTTTTTCTATTCTAGGACCATCCTCGTACAGACAAGGCATCACCATTCTGGCTCTCCATGTTTTTCCGTCTCATCTCCTCCATCAGAAAGGATGAGACTATTTCATCAAACTACAAGGCAGTTGCATTGCTACCTATTGTAATAACCAGACTATTCCATGAATCTGGTAGAGAACACATCAAACTGATGCACTTATATTCATCTGAAATTTTAATATCAACAGATAATAACTGACTTACCACAGTATTAAATGCATTCAAATGCTCTGTCACCGAGTCTCCATATTTCATCCTCAAGTTATACAACTTTTTCCATAGGAACAGTTTATTCACCAGAGACTTAGATTGGTACAAAGTCCCTAACTTGTCCCACAAAGCCTTCGTTGTAGCTTCCCTTGATACATTCAACAATACTAAATTTGAGACACACAATCGTATTGTGCTCTTTGCCTTCTGATCCAACTTCTTCCATTCTTCATCGGACACTCTCGTTGGTTTAGTACCTGGATCTACTGCGATCCACTGATCTTTATCAACCAATAGATCCTCTATCTTGAGTTTCCACAACTCAGAACTCTGTCCATTAAATTTCTCGATCTCTATTTTTCCACTTCTCACCATCTTCTTTCACCACCAGAATCGATTTCGCAAATCTCCCACTGAATAGGGTCTACCACAGGCCTGAGCGAAAACCCTCAGCAACAAAGGCGTCCCCTTGAAGCCAAAACAACTTCGATACCAAATGTAGGTTTTAACCTCGTACAGAAATTACCTGCATACGAATTCTAAAACATAGAAAATAAACAATTCGAGAGCATAACACATAAAATAGATTTACATAGAGATTTTCCCTTGGACCCCAAAACCGGGATTACCAGCTTGATTTTTCATTATGTTCCTTTTAATGTTACAATACATATTTATACATGCCGAAGCATCCAATACCATGGACTGAAAACCAACACGTCCAAAACCATGGACTGAAAACCAACACGTCCAAAACCATGGACTGAAAACCATCATGTCCAAAACCATGTGCGAAAATCATCCACAAAAACATAGGTAGGTCCATCCAACCTAACATAGGGCCCAAAACCAAAAATTTTTGGGGCGCTGCCCCGGACCCCATAAAGGGGGGTTACCTACACCACTCAAACCCCCTATGAGCCGCCCGCCCCCCTACTACACAATCGACACAACGAAGGGGGGGCTCTGCCCCCCCTCTAACCCCCTAGTTAGCTACATGGGCTAGTCGTGGAAAGAATATAACACAACCCAACAATAAGCACAACATAAACTTTGAAAGGTTCATTTTGTACAATTTGGAGATAAGGGTATTTGAGAGTATAACCCTGTATATATAGAAATTCAGTATATATATAAACTAGCTGCTGCAATACAACATATACAAACCAAATCATTAAAATAGACAATAAAGAGTATATTTTCTTATTTTTGTAGTGGGAATTATGGATAATAGAAAAAAAATGTTTCCAAATGTTAAGAGTATCGATTCTATTAAAACTTTGCCTATTTACTGCAAAATTCGTTGAAATGTTGGGGGAGGTTAATAGTATTGATT
Source organism: Pinus tabuliformis (assembly GCA_031772625.1). Classification (NCBI taxonomy): domain Eukaryota; kingdom Viridiplantae; phylum Streptophyta; class Pinopsida; order Pinales; family Pinaceae; genus Pinus; species Pinus tabuliformis. Next base: position 1,912,582,272 of record CM062819.1, on the reverse strand, counting down.
TTTTTGAAGCTAAATTATTTGAAATTAAGCCATTCGAGCGATATTTTTTCCACTTTTGTTAAAATTCAGGAAAATTATCTATGAAATAGAAAAAATCCTCTAAATTTGGTGGATATTTCCTTATGATCGACATTAGACATTGGAAAAAAATTGAAATTAGTTTTTATGGTGATAGTTGTTGTCAAATAATTTAAAGTGCATAGCAAAGCATAATGGAAATAAGAACTTTAGGTGTTTGAAACAATTTTTTTATGTTTTACAAGATACTGTAACACTGAGCCATTTCATTGAAACTTCCTTGAGAATTATATCAATTACTAGAAACTCTTTGTCAAATTTTTTATTTTTTTTTGAAAATTGAATTGCTATATTTCTACACTGCAAGTCTTAAGGCACAACAAATAACTTTGATCAGTTGTTTGATGGAAGAGACTTCGTAAGTTCTCTTTCAAGCGAAGGCACCATTTAAATCTTGTCAAAACTGATGGACATCAACCCAAGAACAAGCACGAGTCGCGAGTGAAAGATTCTCAGTCGCGAGTGCGTGATATGTATTCCCATGTTTCTCCTCATGAACCTATCGAAATGTGATAATGGGAAAGGGGTAACCATTACATAAAGGAAATATTCCTCATTTTTTAGTAGGAACAATTATATATTCCTATCAAGCCTACCTAGAAACCAAATGTCAAGCCAATATGAATCAATAAAATGGCCTTTCCGTTCCAGTACAGGGTGAGTTTTTCAAGAATTTAATAATTTGGAAGATGTCCTTATTTCTGAGATAACTCTTCCACCAGATATATGTTCATTCCTGCGATATCCTTGTAATTGGATATACGCATTCATGTGATATCCCTCCAACTTGAAGTGCTTATTTCGGTGATATCATATGCAACCAGATATACGCATTCCTGCTAGTGACCCGTGAAGGTCTCTACTACCTGAGATAAGGTTTTGAATAAGGAACATTCATTCCAACATTTACTGGTATACGTCTACAGTCATTCCTGCATATAGTGGTATAAGTTTAGCCCCTTCCTACAGAGTATTAGAAAGAGTAGGAACGATACACATATATGGAAGGAACAAAATCACTACAGATGAATGTTCACCTTAAAGCGAAGGTTGTGCATGAAACAATCAAAGTATTCATGCTTAAGAATAAAATGCATAGTAATCAAAGAATATATAAACATGCACTATAACTAATAATTCTTAAAGGATAATTTAGAAACAAAATATGGTGCAACTATGAAAAATCATGAAAAAACTATATATATCAAGTGATTAAAATACATTTGGACAATGGAAGATCCCAAAAATAACTAACTTGGAAAAATAATTTGTATAATAAAACTCAAATTTAAGATAATTACCCAGTTTAGTAGTTGTAGAGTTGCATACAAAACAAATAAAAAGAATAATTTAGACATGGAACAGGGGCCACTACAAATTTATGAATACTTTTCACATGGAAATGGTCAACAAAGATGGGTTGTCGAGGTTATGAGACCCTCAAAAGGCTAAAAACATAATCACAGATCACTATTTTTGGACGAGAGAGAGACATAATTCCTCTAGCACAAACTAGCTACATGACCTCTTTCGGTGGCCAATAATACTACCAAAAACAAACACTAAACTCGAAAGAAATCATGACAAAAAAAATCAGAAGAAACTAAGAAAACAAAAATATGACTCGCGCTATAACTTCAAAAATTCCTCCAGCACAAGAACTACCACAAGAACTGCCAAAACAATTGCAAAGGTTTGAAAGGGACTCACAACAATTGGCAAAATAACTACTGAAAAGTCTGAAAAGGACTCATGGTTGACATATATATAAACAAATTTTTGGTAGGACAAGTTGTTCAACCGAAAAATCTAGTCACTTGAATTTTTCCCCACTCGCCAAAAATACATTGCACAATTGTCATTAGTTTAAACGACCATTTTTTCACCTGAAAAATAAATTTAGTTGTTTGGCAAAAATAAACAAGTTTGACCAAACAATATTAAATAGTTCAACGAAAAAATCAATTAGTGGAGCTGAAAAAATTACAATTATGAATTTTTCGTGAGCAATTCTCGCAAAAGTGTAACCCAACCTCACATTTTCACCCATTTACTAACAATAAAAATATGGTGAATTCTAATTGTTTTATGTTTCTTCCTTGTTTTCTAGAATTGTACAATGTAATTCGTTGTGATACAATTTCTTTTCATTAGTTGAATTGTATTTTCGAATGCATAAATAGCTGCCAAAAGAACTAGAGTAGTTATTTATAGATTTAACAACTCAAATGTGGAATTCTAACAATTTTTTCCAAATTTTGGTAAAACTCATAAATATATGTGCTAGAAAAGGTAAAGATGTAGAAGGGTTAGACTATGCCTATAAAAATTCCAATAAATTCTTTGCATACTTTCATTTGAAATGGAAGGTGATAGTGTGTATTTTCTTATATATATAAGAGAAAATATTCGTTATTAAGAGAGGTAAAATATAATAGTTAAAAAAGAGAACTCGACTTTATGAAACAAGGGTTTATAGCCTAATGACAATGTCCTACATACAATAATAAGAAAAAAGAATAGTAAATATAGTAATATCATAGAAGTAATAACATACTTCAAAAGAGACTAAGTAATGGTCTTAACTAAGATTGGGGTCCTCAAAATTAATCATAAAATAAAAAAAATTGTATCTATTCATCATTTTTATTTTGGTCCTAGTGCTAGAGTCATCCTTTAGTTTCAACATCTCGAGAAAAAGTTCCTTGACCTTAGTTAGCTCTAGATTTTCTTGGGAATTTTTTTGGAGGAGAGGGTGAAGGTTGTATTAAAATAGGCTACGAGATCTATGATGAGTTCCTGAAAAGGAATTGAAAATTAAAACTCAAGGAAAATAAGGAATGAATGTGCCACATCATGTAAATGATGTTCCAAAAAGAGTATGCTTGCGTCTAAAGTTCATGGGATCTTCCATGGAAAAGTCAATGATGGAGGTATTTCACTTTGTTTACCTTTGAGAACAATCTAGGAAATATCATTTAACTTGGTTACCTCAAATAATGAAGCATAAAAGTTAAAGAAAGTAAAGGGTAGTGACATTTTCTTGTTGTGATACTTAAATATGGTAGGATATCCTCTTTCAAAATGGCCATCATGTACATTTATATTCACTAACTTCCTCACTATCGAACTCAATAGGAGCTTTGCACTTCCTTGGCTTCCCAAGATACATGTGAATACTAATCACTCTACCCATCATAAGAGGATTTTGAGAGCCTTTCTCATGAATATTTAACATATTCTCCATATTTTGGCATTGCATATTTGAGGGTTTTCCATACTAGAATGGGGAAATTGGTATTCATTTAGGTAAGAGGGGTGGAAGCTTAGAGGTGGGTAAAGGATTTAAATTGGAAAGTATTTTAGAGGAAGGAAATGATGATAAGATAGAAGTAGGGTTGATTTCAAAGGGAAATGATATCTCATAGGTTGAAAAACTAAAAATTTGAAATGAGAACCAAGAGTAATAGAGAATTTTCTTTAAAGATTCTATTCCATGTATTTCCATGATGAGGGATAATTCGCTAATGATAATGTGTTGTTGAATCAGGAGAGCGGGATGAAGGTTTCTCTAGACTTTCTTTTAACTATAAAATGGTATTACATAAGCCATCATAAGGACTAGGGCATGTAAGACCATCATTTTCATGACCAACGATCTTATAGTGTTTTTGAATATATACTTCTAATATCTATGTTAAGTGGTGTATTAAGAGAGGAATATGTTCATCACTAGGGATGGCCTCAACCCAAAGTTTCACCCTATCTAAGATCACAATATCCAAAATAATTGCTCAAAAAACATCATGTCCATTGAATTTATGTGAGGGAATTCATGGATTAGGTTCATGTTTGTTGGACTAATTAATGTGAATTATAGGTCTTCATTGGATAGTCATGAGCTTACATTGGTCATTCTATCGATGAGTTCATTAGCTTCATAATACATATGCTAGGGGTGGGGTGTTTAGTGATTTTGTACCATAAGGAGAATGTTTGTTAGGGAATTAGACAATTCCTTGTGTTGTGACATCTTCTTTCGATTTATTCTTTTCTCAAGGTTGTTGAGATCCTGAATGATTATTAAGGATTATTTTGATAAGAATACTAGGTCAATTATTCCTCTTGGTGAGAAAAATCCCTAATTTTAGTGCTTACAATTAGCAAAATGTGTTCTATCAATTCCTCTCTAAGTAGAGAATTAGGAGATTTTTTTTTTCCATCCAAGTATACAAAAATTCCTCCCCTGTCTATAGGTGTTCAATTTTCTTTTGAGGCTCCATCAAAATTTCTCTTAATCATGCTTGTAGAAAGTATGGAAGAGTAGTTAGGGGTGAGGTCAAAATTAAACTTAGATTTACAAAATCCCAAGGTAATCATAATTTTTTTGTAATGGGGATATCGATTGAGATCATTGAAGGATTATATTTGAACATAGGTGGTTTCTATTATGTTCCTTATAGCAACTCAAATTGACTCATTTGGGTAAGGGTTTTGTTCACATTAGAGGAAATTTCAGCCTAAAAGTGGCCTCTTAAGGAAAAATAATAAAATGATATTTAAAATAAGAAAATAAGAGATGATTTTTGGAGGGAAAAGAAGAAAACTACTTTTTCTAATTGTAATTTTGGCTTCTCTCCTTTTAAGTTTACTCAAACTTCAAGTGTATGCAGTCATTGGATGCAGAATTAAATTCCACATCCGAGGAGTACCCATTATACATAATTTTTAGGAGATCCACATTGATAAAAATTGAAGATACATTCAAAATGGATGTTCAACACACTTTTTTAATGTATCTTCATTTTTTTTTTCAATTTGGGTTTCCTAAAAAGTATGCATAATGGGTACTCATTGGATGTGGATGAGTATGTACACTTGAAATTTGAGTAAACCTATGAGGAAATAAGCCAAAAATACAATTTAAAAAAACAGTTTTTGTTTTTTTTCCCTCCAAAATATTTACATGTACCTATTTTTAAATTTAAAGGATTTTGATTGGTGTACATATTATGACATGGAAATTACATGAAAATTTCAAGGGCACTTTTAGGCTGAAATTTCCTCTAATGTTAAAATATCTATGTTCCTCTCATTTTGTATTTACCAAGCTAGGATTACTAGGAAGAAATTATGTGTTGTTAACTATCTTGTTTGCAAAGGGACCAAGATGAAATTTGGATTGTGTGCTAAGGATGGAGAGCTATATTCTATATATTTATGTTAATAAATGCAACTATGGTTTGAAACTATGTGGGAGAAATAAAATTTGTTTAAGATGTGCTCTGTTAGTTATTCAATGTATCACATAAAAGGCATCTAGATGGGCCAAGGTGTCTTTATTTATGAACATTTTCCTTTTCACTACAAGAAATAAGAATGATTCCATGTTTAGCCAAAGTGAGCTTTTCCATATCTGTTTCTCTAGCACTCTGGTTAATTAACTTGTATATCCTCTAATATTATTTTATAGGTTTCATGGACGATGTAACTATTATTAATCCTACAGATCCATCTAAGAGTATCATAACCTTCCTTTCACCATATGACTGTTGTTTATTAAATGTAGGAATTCATAGGGTAAGTTCCTCAGATAGAAAACCAAAGGACACTGCTCACAAACAGATCACATTTCAATACACCAATATTCTTGATGTGGTTAAAACCCTAAAAGAGGGAAACAATCCACGGTCTGAGCCAACATGGCCACTTCAGGCAATTTATTAATAAAAGAAAAAAATTTACATAAGCTTCTCTCATGAACAGTCACCCTTCAAATGACCCTCCATGCTCTTTAAATAGAGATCAATAACCAATCGAGTGTTAAGCCATGGATCAAGCGTCGGTAATACCACAGAGAGAATGAATCGTTGGATCACTTCATGTCTAGAACATATTGTGACCATTGGATTGTAAGTTACAAATGTACATAGTAAAGAAACACACTTTACCTAACTCTACACTAGACCAAGTTATGCTTAGCTATTTCCTATGTGTCGGAATATCCTAACATTAAATTGTCCAAAGTTAATATTTTCCTTGAGTATGAATTATTTCCATCCTGGAATATTTGGTGTTCCATTCACTGTGTAAGGGATGGATGTTTGCATTATGTTCCTACTAAAAGTGATGAACTCTTATCCACCTTGCTTTAAGCAAGTATTGATTCAAATGTTGATAGTATGGTTTTCTATCTAGGGGTGGAAATGATCAACATGAGTATTCTGAAAACTCTACAGTTTTTCCATCTTATATCTTCCAAAATATGTTGTGATGAATTAGAGTTCAATGTGATTTGATTTTGTTCCAAATATAATATCCAAGTTGGGGATTATTTTGTCTTAAAAAATTTTGTTCATCAATTCCTTGAGCATATTTATCTCTCTAGATGTCCTCTGATTGGAAATTTGGGGAAAGAAACCACATTCCAAGAATTTTCTCTTTCGGGAAAGCATTAAGGTTTATCAAGTTTTCTATTCTTATCCATTCTTAGGCCTTTGGAATAAATATATCTTTCAATCTTAATAGATTCTTGTATTTTTCCAATCAAGATCTCCATAAAGGAAGCTTCTTTTAATTTTTCTTATGCACTAAAGCACATTGATTAGCCTAGCTATGGCTGGGAAAGTGAAAATTAAGATATCTAGCATAATCAACCATAGCTAGGCTAAACATAAAGTATTAGCCTAAAATTTTATGTTCATGTTTTGTGTTTTCATGCTAGTCGTAAAGTTAACTTTTCTTCTCAGTTGTTTTTTTCTCTCCAATTAATTTTAAAATTTGGTATTAAACCCAAGTATTGGCTTCATATGGACACCTTTGTTGCTAAGGATTTCTTTGGTCGAACGGATGGAGCGATTGGCACAGAGTCTGTCATAGATTTGATTAGAGATCAGATAAGTAATTGGTAGCAACATGACTGATCTAACGTCAGAAAATGAGGATGAGGATTCACAAGGACCTACCACACTAAGGTTGAGGAACTAGTGGATATCTAGCAAGAATGGGACATGGGCATGGATAAAATATCATTCTACAAGTGTGCAAAGGGAAAGTTATCAGGTTGATGGTGGATCAAAATATTGGATGAAAGGGAATAATGTGGCCAAAAGCCTAAGAGAATTTCCAATGTGAGGGATTGTGGGCTAAAAATTTGAAGACCGCATGGAAAATATACAATGCTATTAAGAAATTTACACATGTGTGAAACCACTACACAGTATATTTTGTTGATTGGCGTGGTTTAACTCAAATTGGGTAAGCTTATGAATTTTTGAAAATATTGTGAACAAAGATCTCACATGGAGCCAAGGAGATTCCTGGAGCAAATGAGGTAAGACATCAATAGTTGACTTTGTGGGTTGTGACTGGAATTTGTAGAGTGTGGAATGAAGCATTGAGTTCACTAAGGGAGGTGAAATTATTTTTACAATGAGGGAAGAGGTTCAAACATTTGAAGATATTGAAGTTTTCAAGAAGTTCTCCCTTAAGGTTTTGAATCCATAGTTGGAGATTGCAATTCACATGGGCGAGTAGGAACCGAACTATGATATGAACTTGAGAAAGGATGAAGGGAGATACATTCAAGACCACAATTGAGTTTCTGATCACATTGAAGGAATTTGTTGACATCTGAAGCCGAGGATTTGCAACCATTTCACTCATGCTAATTAGCCTCTTATAATACATAATTTTTTTATATGGATTAGGATATTACACATGATCATGTTATTCATGGAGGATTATCGAACAAGATGCTATGGGGTGGTGGAATGTTTATTTTTTAGCTACTAAGCATGAGACAGACTTGACTGGATCCACGATATAGAATTTTATGCTGGTTTTTGGAGTCGATATGATACAAGCTAAGATGTTGAGCCGAGATGAGGATATTAAACGACGTGCCCATGTGAAGAGAGTATATGATGGTATGATTCCCAATGACATGTCAATGGATGTTGGAGATGATGAGACCAGGGATGATAAACGCATGTTGAGATCCTTGTTCATAGATCTAAAATATATGGATAATGTTGAGAGCCACTAACGACAGGGTGAAGAATATGACTAGGAAATGTATGCCAAAGATTCTCACAAAGTGATTGGTGTAATGCTTGAATGTGAGGATGGTTTCATTAGTGAGATGAAACCATGGAAGTCATCTCTGAAGATAATATCATGAGGCTCTAACTGTGTCAAGGAAAGAGGATGGTATCATAAATTCTAGAGAAATAATAAACAAATATTATTATAATTGAGTCAAATTTTTAAATTTCATGTAAATGGGCATATTGTTGTAAGACTTGGTAAGGCATGTGTACCCTTGGGAAATTGCCAATAATGTTTGGTGTTAGAACAAGGTGATAAGGGGGGCATGAGTATGGTTTGGGTATAAATTTCGTGGGGGGTAATGTCTAGAGTGAGTGATTTTGTCTCACTTGGATGGTTTGTCCAAATTTCATTAAGGGAAACCAAAAGTCAAGGTTGAAAGGGGGAATGAAGTGAAAGGATGCACCTGAGTCAATTAACCATGCCTCATGATCTACATGTGTACTTGAAGAAGCCAAGTACACATCCACACCTTCATCTGAGGTGGTTTTCGCATCTGCAAAAGGAGAATCATTAGATCCCTTTTCTTTATCAGGAGCTTTAGATTTACAGTCCCTTTTATAGTGCCCTTCCTTTCCGCATTTCCAACAAAGCACCTTTACAGGTTTTCCTAGAGATTTAGATCTCCCTCTAGATTTAGATCTCCCACTCGATGACTTATTTTTGTTTTTGTTCTGGTACCTTCCTCGTACAGACAAGGCATCACCATTCTGGCTCTCCATATTTGTCCATCTCATCTCCTCCATCAGCAAGGATGAGACTATTTCATTAAACTGCAAGGAAATTGCATTGCTACCTATTGTAATAACCAGACTATCCCATGAATCTGGTAGAGAACAAAACAAACTGATACACTTATCTTCATCTGAAATTTTAATATCAATAGATAATAACTAACTTACCATAGTATTAAATGCGTTCAGATTCTCTGTCACCGAGTCTCCATCTTTCATCCTCAGGTTATACAACTTTTTCCGTAGGAACAATTTATTCACTAGAGACTTAGATTGGTACAAAGTCCCTAACTTGTCCCACAAAGCCTTAGCCGTAGCTTCCCTTGATACATTCAACAATACTGAATCTGAGACACACAATCATATTGTGCTCTTTGCCTTCCAATCCAACTTCTTCCATTCTTCATCAGACACTCCCATTGGTTTAGTACCTGGATCTACCATGATCCACTGATCTTTATCCACCAACAGATCCTCCATCTTGAATTTCCACAACTCAAATCTCTGACCATTAAATTTCTCAATCTCTATCTTTCCACTGCTCGCCATTTTCTTTCACCACCAGAATCGATCCCGCAGATCTCCCACTGAACAGGGTCTACCATAGACCCGAGCGAAACCCCTCAGTGACGAGGGCATCCCCTTGAAGCCAAAACAGCTCTGATGCCAAATGTAGGCTTTAACCCCATACAAAAATTACCTGCATGCGAATTCTAAAACACAAAAAATAAATAATGCGAGAGCATAACACATAAAACACATATACACAGAAATTTTCCACTGGATCCCAAAATTGGGACTACTAGCTTGATTTTTCAATATGTTCCTTTCAATGTTACAATACATATTTATGCATGCTGAAGCATCCAATACCATGGACCGAAAACCATCGTGTTCAAAACCATGGACTGAAAACTGTCCTATCCAAAACCATGTGTGAAAATCATGCACAAAACCATAGGTAGGCCCGCCCAACCTAATATAGTGTCCAAAAAAAAAAAATCGGGGTGCTGCCCTGAACCCCATAGAGTGGGGTTACTTGCACCCCTCAAACCCCATGTGACTCTCCCCACTATGCAATCAGCGCAACGAAGGTGGGGCTCTGGTCCCCTTCTAACCCCTCGGTTAACTACGTGGGCTAGTCGTGGAAAGAGTTAAAGTTGACTATGCCAAATGGTAGTGGTTTTGGGCACATGGTTTAGCATACCTATTGTTTTCTACCCATGGAATTCAGGTAACAAAGCCTTTAAAAGGCTAGGTGAAGACTATATTGTAATGGCCCAGAGAGGTGAGCAGTGAAGGCTCACTTGGCCAACATGGTCAGGTTTTGGCCAAGGGACTAAGGGAATCCGATTAGCTCGGTTTTTTCTTAGAGATAAGGTTTTACTATGGAAAACATTGCGTGGATATTATATTTATGTTTAATTTTTTTTTTCTGCAATTAAAGTTAATGTTTCCTCTCACTAAATTTGTTTTCTCTCCATTTAATTTAAAAAAAAATGTGGAAGATAAAAAGCACGATTTGAAATCATTTAGCTACCTTATTGAGGCTAGGAGGGAGGGACCCTAAACATGCTTAAAGGCTTTGGATTCTAGAATGGTGGTTTTGTACTTGTGAAATGGTATTTTCAGTGAAGAAAAGGTTTTAGATTGATTCTTATAAGGGATATTAGAAAGAACCTTTCAGTTGCATATCTACTTTAGGTTTAAATAAGATTTTTCCTAGCATTTTATCCATCAAAATGAGGATGAATAGGGAGACAAGATATCCTTGCCTAATTACTCTACATGATAAGAAGATTCCAAAGGGATATCCATTAATATCAATGTAGTAAAAATATGATTTTATCATGTTTCATATCCATTGGATCCAAGGACCATTGAATCCAATCACTTCTAGATTTGTTTGGATGAATGTCTAACTAAGTCTATCAAAATATTTAGACATCTCTAGGTTGATCATCATTTTTGGAGCCATGCATTTCTTCATAAAATGTATTAAAACACATGCTCCAATAATGCCATCAAATATTTGTCTCCCTCCTGCATAGCCTCCTTTTTTTGGGAGAATCTTTATAAAGTTAGATACCACTTTGGAGATGAATTTGTAGGCTAGATTACATAAGGTAATTAGGTATAATTTGTTGGGCGTGTTGGATCAATTTTCCTTAGAGATGAAGGTGATAAAAGTGGCATCAAGTGCTTGTAATATGTTTCCAAAGCCTCAAGAATATTCAACCATGGCTAGAAGCTCCATCCCATGTTCATCCCAAGGTTAAAAAAAATCTACGGAGAAACCATCTAGGCTAGAATATTTTATAAATACCATTTTCACCACCTGTTCAACTTCTATCATATAAAATGACTAGATTAGGGAATTAAGTTGCTCATTTATGATGAAACTTATAATGTTCAACATTTTTATTTATGGTCACTCATATCTCAATGGATGGCTCAAAGAGTCAATTTTTTGGAAAGAAATTGAGTTCAATCTCTAGATCCTTGTATTTATAAATCTCTTTACCATTGGGTGCTAAAATTTCATCATTTTGTTGAAGTTTCTACATCCCAAATTTTATGTGTGATTTTTGCTACCAGTGAGTGTTATCCTATATAGGTTATAGGTCAATTTGGTTGTTGAGATCCATTTCAAATTTTGTAAGTAATCTATCATATCTATGGCCATGATTTTCTTTAGCATTTTGATCATGAAAGTTTCTAACTCTTTTTTATGTTTCAAATGTGTTTCAAAAATCTATTTAGGTTTAAATATTTGACCTTGGATTAAATGTTAGAATATATTCATGCACAAGCCTATGTAGACTTTTACATTATCACCCTATTTCCTAATTAATCCCTAATGATAGTATTAGGGAGCCACATTTTCTTATCATAAAAAAGGGTGAATACTTATTTCCTTCTTTAGGTTTACGATAAACAAGAATTGGCCAATGGTGAAAGTATACATTTGGAATGATGAGGAACTCTAACACTCTATTATTCCATGCATGTGAATTTTAATAGAAGAAAGAAATATATTGTTTTCAAATGATGATACATTTCTCCTCTATTATTGTTCCAAGTGTATCTACCATTGTTGTGAGTGGAGTGTATAATTATATTTCTTTGATATTGTTTATAGAGTTATTGAAAATTCCATCCAACATATGAATTCATTGTTCCCCCATTTAGGTAGTTTATCATGTTAAATTACCCACCAATTATTCATAAGCTACTTTGAGAATTTATGGGGATATAATGGAGATTGGAAAGGGAGGATTCCTTATATTGAGGCTTGGTCAACCCATAAACACTAGTGACATTGAAGTGGGTTGACAACCACCATTTGGAGGTTAAAAATTTGTTGAGATGAATATAATTTGGGTTCCAAGAATGCTTATTCATGAAACCTTGTATTCTTAGTTTTGTTGTCACACTACACAACTATATCATTTTAGTAATTTATTGAATGATTATCTTTGAGGAATTGGTTTCTTTAATGAAGAGGATGTAATGGTTTTCCTTCTTTATTCATTTTTCAGCTAAAAAAAAAAATCCAAAGAGATGATCCCCGTGATGTACAATGACATGGTATGAAAAATGAAACTTGGTTAGGGTGTAGGATATATTTATCCTTAAGATCCATGTTTTGCATGAGTTAATGGTATGATCCCCTATGTCTTGCATCTTGGATTTGTACCTCTTGACATCCTTAAAACCTTCCTGGTAGGTTTTAGATAGGATATTTTAATACTTATAATGTCCATGGGTTTAGAGAGGATATTATTAGTTCAACCCTTGAAGGCTGTTTTCAATGTCGATATATATAGATTTCCTAGTTCTTTTGTTGATTGGGTGTTGATGTAGTCTTCATTTAATTGTGAAGTTGAAAGAAGCAAATTGATGTTTTGCATATCCATATTCATGGATTCTTTGATCAATCATGAAATTACCTCTATAGATTCATCCTTTATTTCTATTAGGTTTTCTTACTTGTGTATATCTACATTAGAAGTTTTCAATCGATATTTTGGTCTGGTTCCATTGCCATAGTCTGTTTTTTCCATGCCTCAAGCTTTTTGCACTTTCTATATGTTTCCTAGTTTCCATATTCCATTGGCTCATGAATTTCTCCATGTTTATTCTTTTGGGTTGGAAAATAGAGAGGTTGTATATAACTATAGTTTGGGTGAGGGGGGTTTGTGGTGGCGGTTGAGGTTTTCTTATATTGGAAAATAGGTTGTTTGTTTATTGATTGATTTCCATTAAATTTTTTTATGGTTTAAATGAATATGATTGAGTGGTTATTTTATTTTCTCTTTATATTAACTCTAGTGAATCCTTCTATATATTTTTCATCGCCTTCAAACTTTTATGGGGCTTATTAGTTAATGGGGGGAATATTAACACGAGATTTCACTTTGAGGGCATTTATGTTTTCTAAAAGGCATCTTCTCATTGTCTAGTGCTTGAATCCATTCATTTTCATTGAAGGAAAGAGATATGGAACCTATAATGGATTTGTTAGACTAAATATCAGACTGAGAGGGTGGGGGGTGAATAAGTGCAATGGAACACTTATAATTTAAAAACATTTCATCAATAATTAACCATGTAGTCATGTATATTAATAATAACAATGAATGAAACAATGCATCAAGAATCCATTATCACATCAACACAAGAGAATAAATTATTTTGCATGGAAACCCTTGTGGGAGAAAACCATAAATTCTTTCTATTCTTCTTCTTCAATTAATTTACATAGATTTGTAATAACTGACTTGCTAGAGGCACCCACCCCAAGATGTACAAGAAACTACTTACAATAGGTTACAACTTGATTGAGGCACCATCTTCGAAAATGTGCAAACAACCACTTGTAATAGGCTACAACATGATTGAGGCACCAACCTTAAAAATGTGAAAGATTTGAATCGTTGCAAGTTTCAACCTTATTAAGGCCCGAACCTCAATAGAGGCACCAACCACAGTTGAGGAATCAACTAGAGTGGAGGCACTGAACACCTTCTTCAACTAGTATGGACCACTTTTCACAATATTCCAGACTGGACCAACAAGCTCAAATAATAACTAAATCAATTTTCCTTTTATTCATATGTTAGATACTTGTTCACTTGCTCATATAAAAAATAACCATGACCTCCAAGTGCTCAACAACTATTTGGAGCTTTCCTTTATCAAGTTGCAAACGAATCCAACCAAAAACCGCTTTTTTAAAACTCAATTTACACTAATTTTAACCCATAAAAACATCAGAAAACTTAATAGTTGATAGATTGATCCCTTTTGGTGCATGGTCTATAAATTATATATATTATGATAGGTGTTCTATAGAATTTCCATTATCATGTGGTTAAATTTTTAACATTTTGGTATTTCTTTGGCATAAATAAAATTACAAAAACTAATCCTTCTTCCACTGATATCAAACCCTCAACCTCACAAGCACTATGTTATCACCAAACCAACTACACTACTATGTTCCTTGGTTGAGATAAAAGTTTCAAAACTTATATCACCAACGACCTTGCCACATCATATTACTCAACATCAGAACTAGATATCTACAACCAGGGCCAAGCACAAAAGTCCACATCACTTGATGTTTCTTGTTGTCATGACTATTCATGAATATTCCATGTCATAATAGAGTTTCCACATTAGAAACATATGACCAATCACAAATCTTATATTTCAAGCCAGTCACAGAACTTACGCCCCACACCAGAGGATATATGAACAATCACAAAGCTTCCACGTCAAATCAATCACAGAGATTCCACACCAAGTCAAAACAATACTGCCAATCATTGAGTTTGCTTGTATAAATATGTTTTGTTTCCATAACCAAGCCAGTCATATGGCTTCGACTAATAACAAATATTTCATGCTACATAAGAAGAGATATAAAATACCATTAAGCTTCCACATCCAAATAGGTTTCATTTCCATAAGTAGACCAATTGTAGAGTTGCAACCAATCACATAGCCTCCATGACTTGTCATAAAATATACGACCAATCATTGAGATTCCACGTCAAAATATGTTTTGGTGACACAACCGGACCAATTAGAGAGCTATGACCAATCACCAATCTTCCATGTCAAAGTATGTTTTTTTTCCATAATTAGGTCAGTTACATAGCTACGACCAATCATAGAGCTTCCATTCCACATAGAAACATATATGAGCAATCACATAGGTTCGCAAATAAATCAAACATAGACCATGGGGTTTCGAGCCTTAATCCTTCAAAACTACATTATTTCAAGTTGGCCACTAAGGTTATGCCCTCATTCTATCCTCTACAATTTTCTTGATTTCTCGAATTCCATCCTCCACAATTTTCTTGATTTCTTGAATTCCATCCTCAACTAGAGCTCCTGTTGAAAATTTTAGTGAGAAAAGTGTTCCTTGATTTGTGCCTTAATCATAGAAGCTAGAATGAATTCCTTCTTTTGCAACACTCAAGTTCCTAAAAAATAGGATATTCCCTATAAATTGGGATTATTTCATATTATTTAACAATCAACCCCTAAAAATTAGGATGAGTTAGGGTGCATTTAACTCATGTGTTCAAATTGAAATTCGAGTTCTTGATTTTCTAATGTGAGTTAATTGAGAAAAAACACAAGTGATTGAGTTTCAAGTAGTTGAATTGAAATAGAATGAGTTGCATGATAAATTAACTCATGCTAACTCAACAATCACAAAATCACTCTTGAATTATAAACTCACCATATTTGGCCATTCGAATTTCCTTTAAAAGGAGGAACGAAGGCACAAATTTAATCGCTTGTTTGGTGAGAACAAGTTTTTGTGTGGATCTTGTGAGAGGAAGTGTGTGCAAGAGAAGTTTGTGCATTGGTTGATAGAGGTAAGTAGAGATCAACAATATTGAAAAGGTTTAAAGCTTAAAACAAGCAGGAAAGACAAGTGCGTCTTTCATATTTAAACAATTGTATTTTGTAACAAATCAATTATTCAATTTCTCTATCAATAAAATTCTCAAACAAGCAGAGGGGTTTCCTAGTTGGTTTCCCTAGAAAGTTTTGTGTTTTTGAATTGTGTGACTGTGCTTTTATTTCTATTCCTATTACACTGTTATTTGCTAGAGAAATTTTGTGTCTATGTGAAAAGAAAAATTATTTTCAAATTGTTCATATTAGCATATCATAATTTCATGTATTTTCTAATGCTCTTGGTTAGGTATATATAACTTCATATGTCTACACATAATATTTGTGAGGTGACTTATGGGTTGACATTTTATCCAAAACGCTCAATTTTTTTGAATCATATGCCTAATGAATGTGACCAATGCCCCTCAATGAAACAAAAGAATAATGGGGATTATCCCTTTTCAACCATGTGACCATTCCATAAGACCGTGGGACTAAGGGTCATTGGATATCCATCTGCTAACATCATTAAGACATCATACCTTCCATATGGCTCCTTTTATGTGGGCTACATGTCATCAATATTCATGCTTATTGGCCAACCAAATGTGCCATGTTGGCATGCCATGCCACATCATGATTGGATTCCACATCATCATCATTACACCACGTCATCCTTCACTACCATTTGGACCTGTTACAAGTCACCATGTGTCCTTGAAATTCCACTCGAATATGTCACTTGTACAACTATTAAATTCCTGTCACATATCAATATTTCATTGGTCTAGTGGGGGAGGCTAAATAACGTGCATCTTTGCATACCATCCACCTTACATGCTATTGGCTATCATTAGATAATTTAAAAGGACCATGCTATTTAGCAACATTAAAAAATGCATGTGCTCATATGCTTGAAGTCATTTATTTATTTACAAAGTTTGGATTTACCCTCAACATGTTCAACCTTTAATGAATTTGGAAAATTTCAAATAAATTTGGTATTTTTGGTCCTCAGAACAATTGCAAACTTAAAAATATCATAACTTCTCATGAGGGACGAATTTTTCAAAGTGTGATATATCATTCGAAAGGTATCAGAGAGGAATATCTAACCATACCATTTAGAGACTCATTAGGGAATGAGGTTTGAAAAAAAAAAAACTTCAAACCTCTTTGAATTCACTTGATTAGGGCATGAAAGAGATCTATCTATCGTACCATTTCCTTGAATTCATGATTGGTATTGTTTCTTCCTTAGACATCCCCTTTGACATCAACGGAAATGGTTGTAATCAATGACAACACTATGTGCAATAGGAATGTGATACATTTATTCAAACATAGAAGCATGTATAAGAAGTATACTTACCCAACTTTGTAGATTTTAAAGTTTTGACATAGGTTCATAAGGTGTTAGCAATGCTTGTCAAAGCTTCTTCATCACATGACTCAAGAAAAAAGTTGTAAAGAATTATCTAGATAATGGATTTTGAAAAATGTTCTTTGCTTATATCAAATATCTCTTCCCATATCTCATTCGAATTTGAGTAGAATTGAAAATTTACATTATCATTTTTCTAATGATTATTTACATAATATTCTCTTTGACCTTTATTTTCCAATGAATATTTATTTCTTTATAATTTTCTCCCATTGTATAACCCTCAATTTATTTCTTTAAACCCTTTCTTTAACTCTCATTTGATCATTATTATTTCTTTTTGGCCTTAATTATGGGTGTAGTGTCCACTACAAATGTTGGATATTTTATAAATCGAAAGAAAAAGAAAAAAACAACTTTCTAAATGATTAAACATCATTTTGATTAACTATGAAAACCTATGTTTTCAAATTATTGGCTTCCTTCATAAATGACCTATAAATCTTCTACATAAGAGAAAAAAAGCATTAATAAAACCTTACTAACCTAGATTGAAATTAATTGCCTCCTTGAGATTCTAATGGATATAGACTTAGACTTATAGAACTATTCTATGGGCAAGCATGCCCAACAATTTTTAGTTGATGGTACAATCCATCATACATTGAATTTTACCTCTCACATTCCCTATTGTGAATATATAAGTTAGAGTATAATATCACATCATTTAGATATCCTCCCACATTTTTTTATTGAATTAAAATCTTTAGTACTATGGTTAGATACTCATTTCCTTTTTCCCACAACAATTTTAACATTTAAAAAAAAAACTTAAATCATCAAAATTTAAAAAGTTTAAATAAATAAAAATGAAATTTACTAAATTTAAATAAATAAAACTCGTGATTTATTTATTTAGTTATTAACATATTTCCAAATTAATACATGAATACTAAAAATAAAGTATACTATAAAATAGTATAACCTTTCCATGACCATGTAATTCAATACGTTTGAACACTTATCACATATGATGCTTCAATGTATCAATATGCATCGTGTTAATGTTGATTAGCCTAAGGTTTATATGCAATTTTATTACTCTTCTCTCAAATAGATGCACTCTAGTCTATTTAGTGGAAGAGATGTGTTAGTAAACAAGTGTTACATGGTAGCTTGTCCCTGCTACTTAATAAAATAATAATGAAGTTATGTATTAGTTACTATGTTTTTTCAACATGGTTGAAATGTAAGATTTGATAATATGTTTATTAATTTTTAATTTATTGCATAAATAGTGTAATCATCTTTTTTGCAAAATTGAAACTATAGTTCCTTCTTAATTTTGAAGCATAATTTACATTTGTTCTTCATAATTTCACATTTTTCTTAATATTTATCATATTCCTTAAAAGTATAATATCAATTTAATTTATTGTTTAAATCTTGGAATTAGATGTTATTAAAAAGCCATTATATTCTCTATTGGGACAATTGCTTGATTGTCTCCTAGGTTTCCTAGCTTATGAGGATCTTAAGAACATAATGCTTTTTTAGTAAGACATATTTGTCATGTACGAATGACTTTTCAAAAGCACATGTATAAAGTACCCAACATTAAATTGATTATTGTTAACTTTCATTTTATCATGACTAAAATAAGGAGATACTCACTTGTTAACATATTAAGTTCTTAATGCTTTATAAATTTAATGGTACTATTAATTTCTATGTGCACCATATAGGAAACAGTGGGTTTGGCTCAATATATTATTGCCTTATGGACCATATTCATATGCACTTGCTTCCAAGTACTTATAGGTTCAATGTCGTTCAAATATGTATTTGAACATGTACAACTTTCCTCCAGTGCACATAAACCTATATATAGGGGTCTCAACTTTGCGGGTGTTGAGATTTTTAAGTTTAAAATAGAACTCGACTATAGTGAATTTGAAGTTAAAGAAAAATATGAATGTTGAGAAATAGAAAAGTAGAATTTGGAACTTTGTAGAAATAAATTTATAAATTAAACTTATGTTATAGGAATGAATATTCCCTTCAATAAATAAGGAAAAGTAATTTTATAAGTTAGAAAAAATTAAAGAAAAAGCAAGAGCAGAACCTGACACTCTCGAGATCCCAAACCTAACATAGTTTGTCAATTGCATAACCAGGTTTTGAGAACCTTCTACCCTTTTGCCTTTTGTGTATTTCCATCTTGGTATGGAAACTTTAGACTATTTACATGCAGACAGGGATACTATGCTTGTCTGATCTAAAAGGGTTTTATTGTATATTATGTAAGATTTTTGGCTTCATATGCAACGATTATTGTGGATGCTCTGACATTTTGTTATTTGTTGATGCACATAGTTCACTGACCACTCAATGTTTAGATTTTATTTTATGTTTTCAAGCACATTAAACATCATATTTACTTGTAGAAGTTCATTTATATTTGACAGAGAATAAATAGACAAAGTAATTGGCTTGATGTGGTCCGTTATAATAGTAATTGTTGGAGAGGTTGCTAATTTGGAAGCTTATGAGTTTTCTCCAACTATTATTATCAACCTTCCATGTTGCCATAAAACCTAAATTAAAAAAAAAAAAAAAAACAAAAAACCTTGACAAAACCTTGACAACAAGCATAAAGAAAGACTTCACATGGCTTATTGTGGAAATATTACACAAAAAATGGAGTTAAGCCACCCACAAACTCTTTCGTGTCATGCCAAAAGCGCAAAACCCAACCAATACAGAGATCACCTACAGATGATGCTTTCAATGCGACCTTAAATGTTGGATTTATGTCACCTAAACATAACGCACCTCCAATGTACATACCAACAATGTGTATAGTGTTGGTCTTTTCACTGCACACAGTGACGCACACGCTACTGCGAATTCTAAGAAATACACCAAAATATATGTTTTCTATTTATTGGTTGTAGCTTTTTGTAAAGAAAACATGAAAGGAATCATGACATTGTTGAGAGTTTCTTTTGGCTTGTTGGTGTGGCAAACTGTAACAATTATGCGAATTAATAAACCAATTGGTATGTTAACTACACTTTCTCTTAGATATGGTTTACAGATACTCGTCTCCCATCCTAGCATTTTGACCAACTGTAGGTGCTCCACAGCTGGTAAACTTCGATTACCAAGAAGTAGAAAGAATGTTTCAATATTTTTCATAGTGGGGATGTTGGTCTTTGCTAATGTCTGAAATAAATTTCTCCCTTTTTCTTGGTTTTGCAACTCGGCCATATGTTTAACCATCCTCAACAAAGTTTCTTTGCAAAACTACTGATGTTACTGGTTAGTAAACCGCAGAAGGAATGAAGGTAATCAAGCTTATCGATCTAACCAACGGACAAAGATACATAGATATGGTGAATGAAATTTATTGGCCCTGGTGGTGCCATTTGTAATGGAAAATCAAAGTATGAACTACGGTTAGGTTAGAGAGACTGCAACATGACACAACTCCCCATACAATGGAAAATAACATGTAAAAATAGATAGCCAATCATATTACAAATAAATTTCAATAAAATAATTACCATAAAATATAAAAATAAATTTTCGAAGTTAAACTTTAGAAAAGTGAAAATAATACGAGAGGTTTGATAAACTTAATAGAAATTGGTCCATTTACCTATTACAATATCCCAACCTAGCGGCAGGGATAACAAATAACAAACAAATTCATATTGAATTCATATAAAATTAAAAAATAATTTAAAAATTTAAATTCATACAATTATTTTAACTTTACGTACATGTATGTGTGTTTTTTCTCTTTCTATATACTCAAATTCCATATATATATCGCATAATATTTAAGGTTACTTTGTACATTAGACAATTACATAACTAAGTAGTTTAAAAAGTTAAATATTCCAAGAAGAGGTAAGTCTAAATGAACCATTCCAATAATTAAACACAAACGATAAAGCTAGATATTCCAAGAAGAAGTGGAGTATAAATGAACCATTACAATAATGAAACACAAATGAGTATATCTAAACATTCATAAAATTGTAAGAAACAAAAATATTTGCATAGATATTACACATTCATACATATATTAACCCCTTCCAGTCATCTTATCTAGCACCAAAATGTAATTGAATCCCTTGAAGTGAAGAATACAAGGTCCATTTAGGTTGGTGAGGTTTCAAAACAAACTCCTTAGATTCTACCTTATTGTTCTAATTTGGACAGAGCCATTCAATTTACAATTTTCCACCAAATAAGGATCTAACCATCTTGTCATCAACTTCCCCTTGAAATACTTGAATCTAGAATCATACAATATGGCCCAATCACCCTCATGGGAGGGCCTTTCTCTAATGTTTTTGTCATACCAAGTCTTCCTCTGGAGATGAACCACCTTAGTGTGCATGAAAGCCTGCAATCTGAATTCATCAAGAGCATCCAGTTGTTGCAGTCTCTCTAGTTGAGCTTTGGTGAAATCTAGGTCAAATGTTTATGCCATTCTTAGGGTGTTGTACTCAAATTCAATGGACAACAATGGCTTTTTTCAATAAACCATCTCAAAGGGAGTGAATCCAGTGGTGGTTTTCCATGTGGTGTTGTAGGACCAAGTGTCTTCCACAAGTTTGGGTGCCTAATCCTTTTTTCTATTGTTGATAAATTTAGTTAAGATTCTCTTTAAATCTTTGTTTTTCAATTATACCTGCCCATTTTTTTTAGGACGATAAGGGGTTGACTTTTTGTGCTTTATGTGATGTTGCTCCATGATTCCCTCAATAATATTTGAAGTGAATTGAGCCCCTTGATTAGTGGCCATCTCCCTTGGGAATCAAATTTTATAAAACATGTTTCCCCTTGGAAACTCTTCCACCTTATTCTCTATTACTACTTTTAATTCCCTTACTTCAACCCACTTTGTTAAATAATCAATGCACAAAATGATTTATCTCTTTTGTCTAGATGGGGGATCAACTGGCCCAATGAATTCCATGCCCCACTTCTCAAATGGCTCAAGAGTCACTTGAGGTTGTAGGTAAATTTCATCCTTTGCTATAAGCTTTACCATCCTTTGGCATTCATCACAGATAAAAATGTACCTCTTAGCATCTTGGTGTAAGGTAGTCCAGTAGTACCCTACTTATAGAATTTTTAAGGTTGTACTCTTAGCAGAAAAATGGCCTCCACGAGAGCCATCATGGCATTCTGGGAGGATGTCAAAGACCTCATATTCCCTTGCATAACTCCTCAAAATGTGATGTAGTCCCAACTTAAAAAGTTTGCCCCCAATACAAGTGAAACAGGTACTTTTCTCACAATTTTTCTCTTCTCTTTGGAGGAGAGATTAGGAGGGAATATCACAACAAGCAAGTAATTTTATATATCATCAAACCAAGGAGACAATAATTTAATAGAAAATAGGTGCTCATTCAAAAGCTAGTAATCTATCATTTCCTGATTTTCTTGGTGGCAATGTTAGTCTAAATAAACAATTTGCAACCACAGTTTCCTTTCTTGGCTTGCCAATAACTATTAATCAAACCATTGCAACAATAAGAGACATCTAGTTATTCTAGCATTAACATCAATTTTATTAATTAAATACTTAATGGTTGCATGATAAGTATGTGCAAAAACTTGGTATCTTGTGATATAAAGCCTAAACTTGTTCAAGGAGTGCACAACAACTAGGAACTTTTTTCAATAATAATGTAGTTGATTTCGGCTTTGGATGGGTTCTTACTGATAAAATATATGGCATAAGGAAACTTATCTTCCTCTTGTCTCAAGGATTCTACTACAACCTTGACAAGTGCATTTGTGTGGATGTGGAAAGGTAAGGCCCAATTGGGACCCCTAAGAGTTGGTGTAGTGGTCAATTTCTCCTTTAGCTCTTCGAATGCCTCTTAACACTTATTTTTCCAACAAAAGTCCGAATCTTTAGTTAACAATCCAAAAAAAGGAGAAGCCAACTTATTAAAATCCTTAATAAATATTTTGTAATATCCACCAAGTCCAAGGAAACTGCTAACATCCCTTTGTTTCTGAGGGACAATGATCCTTTTGATAATGGCAATCTTGTTAGGGCCAACTTAGATCCCTTCCTTAGAGAGGAAGTGACCTACGCCAATCCATACATTCATAAAAAAATCACACTTTTCTAGACTTAGTGAGATATTAATTTCAATGCATTTCTTTAAAAACTTTCACAAGTTTGAGAGATCTTCTTAGAAATCATTAATATAGGGAGTGAATTCATCCATATAAATTTCGTTTTTGTGATGAACAAGACTAGAAAAAATACTTGACACTTCCCTTTGAAAGGTATCAGGGGCATTGGACAAGCCAAATGGAAGGAATCTATAGGAAAATTTCCCCCATGGACATGTGAATTTTGTCTTATCCTGATCATCTGGCTTGACCTGAATTTGATTATACCCATTAAAACCATCCAAGAATGAACATAAATTCTTTCCTGTAAGACCATCCAAGACCCGAGCAATGAAAGGTAAGGGAAAATCACCTTTCCTTGTAGCCTTATTAATTTCCCTATAATCAACACAGATTCTTGACTTCCCATTCTTCTTGGGTACTATAACAAGATGAGACACCAACTCACTATCTAAAATAGGATAAATGAATCCTGAATTTAACAACATATGTGGTTCTTCTTTCACAATGTCTTTAGTAAAATGGTTTAGTCTCCTCTAGGGTTGGCCAACATCTTTAAATCCATATTAATGTATATGTCATCTGTACAAACTAGGCTATTCACCCCTTTCATCTCTTTATAGTCCCAAGAAAAAGTATCAAGATGTTTCCTTAACACAATGAGCAGATGCACTTCTTGCTCTGCTGAGAGGGAAGGATTGGTTTTTAGGGTTTTGGATGGCCTGAATTCCACAATATTATCATGATATTTATCATAATTAATAGTGAAGAGTTTGGCCCATGGGTTTTTCTTAGGCTTCCCTAAGTATTCCTCTACCATCTCATCAATTGGCATGGTGGCACGAGGTTTGTTTTGCATAAGGTTATCAATAAGGTCATCCTCATCCAATTGGATTCTTCCAACAATGGTGTCTAATGTACAAATTGGGTAGGGGAATGAATGATAAAAATATTCCTCTTGTTCTTCCTCTACCCACATAGGTAAATCATGTCAACAAGGGGTTGAGAAGAGGGGTATAATACAAGTTTCTTTTTAAGGTGCCCATTTTTAATTGCATGTTTCCAGCTCTACAACTGATGTAATCATCAGTAGCAGCTAAACAAGGTCTCCCCAAAATGAGATTATATCCATTAAACTTGGTGGTGAGCCCTAGTATTGCATCAAGAGTGTTGCAACTCCTAAAGGCTCCTCAACTCTCTTTATCAACTTGGGGTTTGTACAAACTTCGAGGTGACAGTGTTGTCTACACAGTAGATGGAATTTTACTCATGCCACCCTCAAGTGTGTCATTTGATCATTAGGGTTTCAAGACAATAATTCTACTAAATTAGGGTGAATTAACTACTGAAAGTGCAATTCAAAAATATAGCCCTAGTGTAGAAAAATTAAATGCTTCTCAAATCCAACTTGTAAAAGCTATCCACTTGTGCATGCTACTGAATCAAATCATGAAACAAAAACAAGAGTTATGCTACCTATAGAAAGGAAACTACACTAATTGCAATCAACCATATAACTATCAAAGTCACTTGAAACATAAGATTATTCTACCAACTCACAACTCAATATTTCATGCATCATTTATCTAATTCACACTTGCATATTAAGTAATGTCCTAATTTCCAAATCAGTGATGAAGAAACTAATGTTATTTTCTCTTGCAGTGAAGGAAAAGGAATGGAGGGAATGGCCTAGGTGGTACCTATGATCATGGATTCCAATATGGGGGGTCAACCTACTCCTAAACTAACCTACACGGGAATTACATGTCAAAACAAGGGAAAACTAGGCTACTAGAGGAAGCTGCTACATGATTCCTCTATTGCTACAAGAAGTCATGAAATGCTACAGGAATTTTTCTAAGAGGGTTTGGAGGGTAAGGATGTTTGGATAAAGTGATGGCAAGATGGATGAAGGTTGTCTAGGATGGATGGAAGGTGCCCAACACCCATAGACAAGCTCAACACTTCAGGAAGGCCAACTTTGGACTAAGAGGGCTTCACATGGTGACCAAAAACAGAGATCAAGACAATGGTTGGGATTCATCCAAAGAGAGTGGAAAATTCCTAGATGGAGATCATGAAAAGGTCATTCTATTGCAGCTCCAATATTCCTGCAACATCACATGCACCTGTTCTTCTTTTCACTTGCAAAATATTATAAACATTAGTGGAAAAGATTAGCTGAATTTGGAAGCTATCTAACTGATGATAAAAACCTTGGTCTATGCACTGAAATAACTTATAAGCGACAACAATCATATGTGAAACAAGATAACTAATGAAGATATTTTTCCAAGAAATCATAAGAAAGAAATCATCAAATACTATTTTTGGGCTGTGAGTCTGGATTCCTCTAATCAGGCTCCCATGAGAGAGATGAGATAGAGGAATAATCGTAGGCATTTTGAGGAATTATATTCTACTAAAATGTAGGAACTAATAAATGTTATAAGCTAAGGAAAAATATCAATACATAAGAGGGACCTAAGCTACTGGGGTTGGGCTGAAACCCAAAAGCCTCATCCCTCTGAACTAACCGATTGATCGATCAATAAGAAACTTGTGATTATCATTGGAGAGATATTGAATACATCACATGATAAGCGAAAAATAGCAGTCACAAGTGCTTGGGCTCAATAGCTTCTTATATGCAACCAAAATTCCAATCCTAATGAGTTCCTTGGAATGTTTATTTATACAAAAGGGTAGCGACCAACATCTCCAGAGAAAATAGAGGTGTTTGTCTCCCAAAACCCGTGAAAGGTAGATCTAGATCTTCCTTGAACTGCACTAGCTTGGCTTCCAATGACCTTGTCCTGCTTGGATGCCAATGACTCTAAGTTGATGAGAGACAAAGTGGTGATCTTATTTGATTGAAACTTTAATGAGGTAGAAAACCTCTTATAATCTGTCACTATTGTCTACTCCAAGATCCTAGATAGAAATTATCTCAAAATTGTCCCAATTCCTGCATTTAAACCATGTTAGGCCACATGACATAGAAACACATATTTTATCCTCCTCACTAAGCATAATATAACAAAAATTGTAAATAAATGTGAGAAAGAGATAATTCTAAAGGTGGAGGACGGAATTATGACCGTTGTGATATACCTATTGATGAGCCTCATCACTTGGTCTTGGGGTGGAGTACATGGAAGTATGTGGGGTACTCCCAAGAATAAATGGAGATCATCACATCCTCAATAAGACCCTTAGGGTCTACGCTGGATATGTCTTCACGTTGTAGCACGGTGGTGGTTTTTCTCAAGGATACTTAAAGGATTAGCTTCAACATAGTTTCTCTGATATTAATCAGTGTGTTGGAGAATATAATATTGTTAATGTGTACATCCACTACCAAGCCACCAGGATCCAAATACTTTTGGGAGATGACCTTCCCAAGCATTATATCAAACAACTACCCAACAAGATTGATAATGGGGACATTTATTTTTATTCTTCCAGACCTCTTGAAGCACTCTTCCCTGATAAAATTTTTATAGATGAGGACATCTGTGATGGCCTTAAGAAGGGGTATTTTAACACACATATTCTTAATTTTCCCATAAGTTCAACCTCTTCTGGCATCTTTTGTTTAGGTTAGATCAACCTTTCAGGATAGGGAGGTATATTGGCTTGAGGGGCACTCTTTTCCTTCTGTTATTCAAGATATTCAAATGGAGAAGGTGGCTAAGCATCTGGAAGTACCTTCCCAGACCTAAGGTTGATTTCTTGGATCTCCACAACATATTGAGGATAGAATGTTTCCCCACTATAGACCTATTGGGCCTACTTTTTATTTAGGTTTGGATTGGGTTAGACAAACATTTGAGGTTGCTTAGGTGGATTATTCCGGGGTAACTATGGTTGATGTGGAGGAGGAGGCGTTAAAATAGGTGGTTGGGTTTCCTAAGGCCTCCATCCTTGTGAAAGGTTGTTCCATTAAGGAGGTTGAGTTTGATATGGCTGGAAGGGTGGATTGACAAGCTGAGGAGGATATTGAGGACGATAGGACCAAGGAGAAGGCATAGGCCAAGTTGAGTGGCTTGGAGGATACCAAGGATGAAAGGATGCACGTTTTTTTGGATTGAAAGAAGGATAGTGTGCACCTTTCATGCCTTGTTGACACGGTAAAGGGCCTTGTTGCCTTCTTTGGTTAATGAAGCACAACTACTCTAAGCCACCCTCTTTGCCTTGGTATACAAAATTTAGGCCTAGAAGGGATGTTAATTTGTTAGTTGCATGGTTTTCCTCAGAAACATAGCATAATTATATGACATTTAGTGGGCACTCATTTCTATGGTTCCTCTTGGTGCATCTAGGGAAAAAGATAGCTAGTGCCCTTTCTACCTCCTTATCCTTCTTATTAATCTCCATAGTATCCATTTTCAATGAAAAGGTATGAAAGATATTTCTCTCTTAATGTCTTATAGAATACTCCCTATTTCATGTTTAATATTTATGATAGGAGGTGAACAGTTAACCAAGTCATGACTAGACCTACCTCTCTTCCTTTCAGCCCTAGAATGATTCTTAAATATTGTCTTGATGTATTCATAAGTTAGCTGGTAAATTTATCCACTAGATAGCATATTAAGGGTCTCCATAATATCCTCCCCCATCCCTTCGAGAAGCACAAGGTTTATGGATTTTGGGTTAAGGGTACAGTTAGCAGTTATGTAATTGAGTTGAAATTTTTCTTCATAATCCTCTAAGTATTCATCTAGACCTATCGTCATTCTAAAGATCTCGTCTTCTATTTCCATTGATTTACATTAGTCCTTATATTTATAGTTAGCATATTATTGCATTTGAGCCCAATTGGTGATGTTTCCTCCTTCCAAGCTCATGAGCCAGCACAAGGTTGCATCCTTGAGTGTAGAAGGGAAAAACTTTATATTTTTCTCATCATAAGTGTAATCATAGGTTCTACAAACAACAACAAACTTGAACATAACTATACTAGGGTCCTCATAAGCTAGGCCATGGAAGTGTGGGAGATAAGTGGGGTTTATATTCTTCATTATGGATTTCCCTTTGGTTTATATGATAGGAAAGAGCTCATTCTACCTATTTTAAACCATTGTTTGGGTAGGTGATGTAGGTTCTTCCTCCCCTATGGGTTCTTCAAATATCATTGGTTGCTCACCTAAGGGATTTGCCAACTTTGTTATGGTTAGAGTATGACGTTCACAGTCACCAAAGAAGAGTGATTGTTGACAATTTGAAGGAGTGGGGACTTTTGGTAAAAATTTCCCTAAGTAATCTCTAACCATATGAAGCTTGAAATAAATGTATGTGCTTTTTTTGTGCTTTCCTTTTTTTATTTTTATTTTTTCAAGACTAATAAAACCAATGCAAAGTGAAATTAAAATGGAAAAGAAATAAAATATTAAGCATAAATAACACCCAGTTGGACACCTCCTCGACAACGAGGCCAAAAAGTAGTGAGCTCTAGTATTGCAACAATAATGTTACAACTCCTAAGGCTACCAACTTTAACTATCAACCTAGGCTCGTACAAACTTAAAAGGTGACAGTGTTGTATGCACGATAAGCTAAGCTCCAATCAAGTTGCTCTAAGGAAGTGAACCAAACCAATGTGTACAAAGACCATTCTATAGAATAAATATATACTTTGCAATAATGAAAGAATGCTACAAAAAGGAAGTTCTAATCTACTTGCAAAAATGGAAATGTTGCATAAAAGTAAATTCTAATCTACTTGCAGGAATTTAAATGTTATTATAATTGTATAAATGGAAATGTTTCATAAAATTAAATTCTAATCTGCTTGTAGGAATGTAAATGTTATTCTACTTGTAGAAATGGAAATGTTAATCTACTTGCAGGAATGTAGATGTTGCATCAAAGGAAAGTCTAGTCTATTTGCAAGAAAATGACAATGCTTGGAATGGAAACCCTAGCTTAAGAAACATAAAATGGAAAAAATAATATAGCTCGCACAAAGTAAAGAGAATTAAATTAAATCCCAATCACTTCATTCAAAAGATAATATCCTGGTAACAAAGTTCATTAAGTTCTTTTAAAAGTAATCATGTAATTGATTGTTGTACAATTCAATTCATGAACTTGATTACTGATGTTAATTGCATAAATGAATTGCAATGGTGAAGAGGAAAGTACTAAGTAGTCTCTAGTCTTCCTCAAACCTCTTTTCAAGGCCTAGGGGGGATCATAAAGGGCTATAAGGCAAAAATCAACATTTAAGGACAATTCTGCTCATGTTTGGAGAGCTTTTACATGGTGCTACAAGATCATTATAGGATTTCTATAGGATTGCCTTGTTTTGCTACATGATCGAATTCGAGAGCATTATGACGGCTTAAAATGTGATATGAACATGAGGAAGGGTAGTGGAACATGGAAGAAGGTTTTATGAGGTCCTTTCTAAGCTTAGTACCCCTCATGGGCCCATCTTGCACAAGGAGAAATGCACAGAGTGGCCTTGGGAAAAGTTGAAATGAACTCTCAGTGAACAGTGTTTTTGAAGAAGTTGTTGAAGAAGGAAGGAGGGTGCTAATAGTAGGATGACAAGTCAAAATTATAGTGATATTCCCTAAAATCCAATAGTATGACCTACACACAACAGATATCACTCAATCTTGCAAAACATTTAAAGCATGCTAACCATGTCAATTGTAGAAAATTAAACTAGAAAGGGAAGGATGAGTTGAATTTTATTCTAGATCTTTCTACTTCATGAAAAATGAAACCTCTATTTTATGCTTTCCAATACAAGGGTTACAAGCACACTTTCCAAGAGAGGTGATTGATGAATCTACAAAGGAAACTTTTTATGTAAACACAACTTGCAATAAAGGAAATATTGCTAACCTAAGTAAAAAAAAAAAGAAATATTCATAATAAAATGTACAAGTGAGAGAGATTGGAGCCTTTGGGTTGGACTCAAACCTCTAAAACAAACTAAAATTTAAGATGATACAATTTTTTTCATTGATATAAAACAATGCTCAATTATATGATATCAAAACTGAAAATGACGAGTACAAGCTCTTAGACTTATCAACCACTATTCTTCTCTAAAAGTTAGAATCCTTTTGAGCCCTTGGGCTTCCTTGTTTATAAAAAAGTGGCCAAGTGGGTAGCCTCTATGGAAGGAGGGTTGCTTCCCTCCAAAATCCCTAGAAAGGTGGATCTAGCTCCCTATGATGCTTGAAATCTTCGAGTGCATCAACTATTCAATATATCCTGGAACTGTAGGTGAGTAAATACATGGAGAAAGTCAATTTGTAGGTGATTAAATATAGGAGACACGTCTCCTAAATATCCTCCAGCTACGTCTGACATTTCCCTACATATGAAATACACCCTTTTCCTAGACATTAATCATGTTAGGCTACAAGATATGATAGAAATCCTTTAATATTCCTAATTAAACACATTATAGTAAAAAAGGTGTTAACAAATGTAAGGAGAGAGGTAAGTATATGTTGAAGGATGGACAAATGGGATTTATTATATACCTATTAGAGAGGCCCATTAAAGAACTCAAGTGTGTCATGGACCTTAGATCTTGATCATTCGACATGGTCCCTGGTGATGTGGAAATAGTTCTAGCTCAACTTGATGACTTGGATAGTGTTGAGGGAACAATTTTGTTGATCGGATCAACACTTGGGGATGTGGAAATAATATAGCTTATATCAATAACTTAGAGTGTTTCAAGGGCACAATTTTTTTTATTGGTTGGGTGCCTAGTGATGTGGAAATAATTTTGGATTAGCTCGATGACTTGGAGTGTAATGAAGGATCATTTTTTTATGTGCTCAACACTTTGTGATGTGGAAATAGATATGACTTATGTTGGTGTACAAGTGTGAATAAAATATTCAACCCTTTCCTACATTAATTCATCAATCCGAGTGCGTACAACTTTCAGGGTAATGCACAGGGTATATGCAAGGGAAAGGTTATAGGCTTACATCAACCAAGGATTCATGATTAAGAAATCAACACATCGTTGTAACAGTAATAGAAATTAAATCACAAAACTTAAAAGGCATTCAAAGAAATCTATAGAGATCTGTAACAAAAATAAAGAAATAAACACAAGAAGTAAAAAAACATGCATAAAAGGAAATACGCAGCACCTGATCAGAAGAGCAGGCCAAGCTCTCTGATCAGGGATGCATTAATTTACAACTAGAGATAGAACAACAAAATTGCTTGTATTTTATTAATCAGTAAAGAAGCTATTACAATACATATCTCTGCACGGCTAACCCTTCACATAGGAATAAAACCATTTTATACAATACATGGGTAATAACATATTCCCAAAAACTGGCAACTAAATGCCCAAAATATACCGCAGTTTAGAACAACACTAGTTGCCGGGAGAGTGAGAAGAGAAATGATCCAAAATAGGCTTGAAAATAGCTGCGAGTCAGTTATGTTGTCTCACTGTTGCCAAATAGCTGCTGTGAATCACGGAACTTCTACTACATGTTGTAAAGCGATACCTGATCACCAAAATCTGCAAACATTACAAGTTTTAGTAGTTCGCATAGGCAAAATCCTCGTGACTTTACATCATCAAATAAATTTTCCAAGAGACAAAGAAAGGAGAGTTACCTCATAGGTTTATCATAATAAATGCATGTCAATTAGTGCAAAAAGAATGAAAGGACGGGTGGAAATGTGAGGAAAAGATAAGCAGATTTGGTGCCCAACATCTCCCCCTAACTAGCCTTTTGCATGCCGTCATGTAGCTTTCCGCCTCCATATGTCTATGTTAGATCGGCTATGATCCTCATGGAGCTAGGCGAGATCATATTCTTCTGCCATGTCTATTCCTGGGACTTTGTATCCCTCTGAGAGAAGGACTTCCTTCCACCAATCATATGGTACATTATATGCTGGGGTATAGTGCTCCGTTGGCAACTAGATGACTGGAAACCTAAACTAGATTCCCATCCATCGAACCTCGCATGTTTGGACGCATTCCACATATCTTGGCACTCGACTTAGTGCTCGTGAAAAATTTGGTGCTCCAAAAGGTTCCCTGTTCCGGATAGATGTGGGTGACATCATCCACCTTTTCTGGCAACTGTCAAGGGCCTCATCTTGGAATGTGACTATTTGTTTGACACAAAGATCAATGCACCACCTCTGTGTCCTCAGCATCCGTTCTCTATTTCCCTCAATCTCTAAAAAGGTGGTGTGCTTATTGTACATAGTTATTGACCATTCGTGCTCTCCTCTCATCATAAGAGGCTTCGTGTTTTGATTTGACTCAAACGTATTAGAAGCCTTCTGCCAGTTTATCTAATTGAGAGTGTAGGAGGTAAGAGCCCTTAAATGAATGTCCCCCACATATGGGACCAGATTAAATTCTTTGTCTGCACGCAGGAGGTATCCATGCAGATAGAGCTCACACATCAAGTGTTGGGTTGCTAAGTCATGGATTCTCATTATATGAAGGAACTGTACACCGTCCTCGATCTCATGACTAATCTCCTTCTTAATGCTTTCCAAACAAAAGAAAAGAAATTTCTCATGCAAGAACAAGGCATAGCTAGAAGCAGGAGGGTGACATGCCATTACCTCTTGTGCCAGGCTGAACATCTGTTCTTTGTCAGCCTTCAATTCCTTCACTTGTTCTTCCAACCGTTCTACCTTGAGCTGCTGCTTCACATACCTTAATCGTAATATTTCCACACGCTCTACATATTCAAAAATAGTCTTGGATGCCTGCTCCTAGACTCTTTTTACCTCATTCTAATAGCGGACTGCAGTGGATTTCCAAGTTTGAATCTCAGCTGTCAAAGAGAATTCATGGATTGATAGGGTCCGTTTGAGTAGGAACAGAGATCATCAACAAATTTTCTACCTGCGTTTCTACCTCAACCACCGTAGATTTAGGCTCCTTAGCCCCCTGTTTATACTTCCTTACCCATTTCTTGAGTCGATGCACTTACTTCCTCAGCCTCCAAAACATTGTTTTCAACTGCATTGTATCCTTGAACTATAGCTGGTATTTCTTTTTAAGGGGCGACCTCTGTTGCTTGCATAGTTCTATCCAATCCTGCTTAACAACCACTTCATCTGGCTCTGCAGCTGGTTCAATAGGTAGTGGATTACTCCAAGGAATTTCTTCTGGGCCATCTGCCAAGTTCTCCTACCTCGGTTCCTCTCCCTCAATTAATTCTTTCTTGACAACCACCTCAATCGGCCTTGCAGCTGGTTCATCAGGTGGTGGATTACTCAGGAGAGTATCTATAGGTTCATCTGTCAGGACTGTTTTTCTTGGTCCCCCTTCCTCGGAAGCAACTACTTCCTTCTTAACAATTACCTTGACCTGCTCTGGATTTGTTTCCGCAGGTGGTGGATCGACCAGAGGAGTATCCACTGGCATTTCGACCGGAATCTCCCTTCTTGGTTCACATGCTTCAGAAGCACCAACTTCTTCCTCTCTTCTGGGTTCTAGGGCATCTTCTCAAACAATGCCTTCATCACTCAACTGTTGTTCTTGTGGTTCTATGGGGTGTTCTCCCTCCCCCTGTCCTTTGGGACGATCTTGTTGGGAGTCTGTAGCCAACAGACTAGCAGCAATCGGGCCTTTAATCGACCCATCAAAATTCATAACAGGAGGAACAACAACCTCCTTCTCTGAGCACCGGGGAGAATGAGACAACCTCACTCCTTTCGGAATAAAGGCACAAAAAGAAAAATAAAAAATGTTTTCTGCCTGGTCAATACTAGTCCCGGATGTGATTTTGAGTTCTTTTACTTTATCGGCAACAATTTCGCTCTAGCTCGAGACTTCCTCTTGTGCGGTCTCCTATCCCGTAGTTGACAGTGGTTCTTATGGAGCAGTGTCAACCTCAAGATTTAATTCTTCGACACTTTCCAAAGCTGGATGGGTTGGTGGTGGTTCTTGTGTGACACCATTTCCCATATCCAACATTTCCTGAGCAGATGATGCTCGCACAATTACCTCTGGCACATTGTTAATAAAGGTGTACTCTTATATCACTGTGTCAACCCCATCCATTGTGTCCATAATTCCTTTCTCTGTCACCTCCATGGTATCTTCTACTTTGGGCCTTTCCTTCCCTGGTCTATATTCTTCCATTGGCCCCACAGTCGAGGCTGGTTCTTGTGGAATAGCCTCCGATATGGCACTAAAAAATTCTTCTGTTTCAACTCTTTCCTCTCCCGTTCTATCTTCCCCCATTGGCCCCACAGTTGAGGCTGGTTCTTATGGAACAACCTTAGCCGTGGTGTTGACAATTTCTTCCATCGGCTCCACAGTCGAGGCTGGTTCTTGTGGGACAACTTCAACTATTTCTTCCACTTCAAGCTCCCTTCCTTGCTCTCATTCTTCAACCTCCATTTCCATATCTTTCGACTCTTCTTCATCTACATATTTATCATATGCTACTGGTTCCTCCTCCATTCCTTCCAGCTCCTCTTCCCTAGCAGCTATAACAGCTGCTATCTCTTCTCTTGTCGATTCCCAAAATGTTTCCCACAGAATTTGAAACTGGGCTAGTGAATGCGTAACCAGTAGTCAAACCAACCCATGGTTGGTAATGACTGCTGCAACTTGTCGTGAGTGCTGAGCAGATTGTGCCATCAGTTGGAGGCTCTTTAACAAAAAGAAAGGCATGTCCAACGAGAAGGCCTTCGACTATGGAAATCGGAGGTGAGCTAACACCCTGAAGTGATACATGAATATAGTGGCATACCTCCATTCGCAAGTTATGTATTTCATTACAAGACTTGCTACATCGCCCCATGGATGTGGTAATGAATTCTAGTCATACCCCTACCCTTTTTGGATGACGCTCTCACTAGCTTGCAAGAATTCCTCAGGGAACTCCGGGAGGGAGGTTCTTCATGAAAACGAGCTTTGTCCTTGCCACGGTAATCCACTAACTTTTGTGATAGCTTCCTCTGTGATGGCGATTTATATCCCTCTAACCCATGAGCTTTCTTTGCCCAAGTTAAGTGTGAATTCTACTGCAATTCCTTCATCGAACCCTTGCAACTTGTTGAGATAAACGTCCCAACCTGCATTGACAAAGATTTGCCACACTTCCTTGTTGTTGCGGACCAATGTGGTATCCTCTGGCTCGTGACGCACAACCAACCCACCCATCGCTGTAGAAATAGTAACAACACAGTGGACACAGTCGGCTATTAGGGAGAGAGTAGCAACAATCCACACTAACAGTGGCAATGGTAACAACATGGTGGGGGCATGAGGTAAAAGGACAGTGAAAATGGCTGGTAGATTTCAGAAATCGCAAAGAATGATGGCAAATTACGGTAGTACAATGGAATAATTACAGTGATTAATTTCGATGCATTGGGAAAATACCGATAGGTTATTGGTGTACAAAATTCAAATTCCAATGTGTCGTGGCCATTATTACAAAATCACGATATTTTTGGGTTACCGTTCACATCAGATTTATTAATGATATATCATTATTGTAGTTTAAGTATGCCGTCATTTATTCATGACTGGACCCCGCCAACTTAAATGTGGCCGTCTATGGCACGTATATGTCTCATTAATGTAATATTTTAATTGAATCCATAAAAGTCAATGGAGGCATAGCTGGCGACCTACCTGGCTATGGAGTAACAATAAAGTAACCGATGGAGTAACAACATCATTGGAGTAACAACAGTGGCAGAGTAACAACAACGTTGGAGTGACAACATCCGTCACTTAGAAAATTTTTCATGAGTAACAATAGTGCCGGAGTAACAACACTGATGGAGTAACAGTACCAATGGAGTAACAGCATCGGCAGAGTAACAACACCAGCAGACTAACAACACTGGCCGAGTAACAACATCAACTATTACTTGGAAAATTTTCTTTGAGCTCTTCCTTGTCCTATTTTGATCATTATCCTTGCAAAAGATAAACAAGTAAGTAGGAACAACATATAATTTGTTTTTTTTTTTTAGAGTGTAGAGAGAGAATTCTCTGCACCAACAACCACCAAACTAGATTTAGCAGAGAGATGTTTGATGAAGGCATCCTTAGAAGTTGGATGGTGGTATAATTTCAGATGGTGTCCATTCACTAAGAAACAAGTACGAGTACCATCTATTGTAACCAATCCGACTGTTCCATTGTCAAACACAGTGTCCACTTCATAGGTTCCCATCCAATGAGTGCAAAGCTTCTCTTTAAAATATTTGAACCAGGATTCATAGAGCAATGCGCAATCTCCTATATGAAACAACTTGTTCTTGATAAATTTATCATGCCACTTCATTCTCTGCTGTTGACTAGTAGTATTTTTCTAGAAAACCACTAAACGGATTTCATCTAATTCGTTGAGTTGCTCCAACTGATGTTTCTGGGCCTCTGATAAGTCTAATCCTACTTCCAAAGCTGTTCTAAGCATGCTGACCTCAAAGTATACCGGAAACAAAGGGGATTTCCTATATACTACCTCAAATGGTGAAAACCCGGTTGTATTTCACCATGTTGTCCTATATGCCCAGAGAGATTCTGGAAGTTTCTGAGACCAATCCCAGTGATGGCTTGCTACAGTTTTTGTCAAGATATTTTCCAATACCTTGTTTGTACTTTCTACCTGTCGATTTTCCCGGGGGTGGTAAGGAGTTGTCACTCTGTGTTTGACCCCATATTTCTACATAGGCCTTGCTATCATGTGGTATATGAACTATGCCCCTCCATCTGAAACAATCTCCCTTGGAGTACCATATCAAGCAAAAATCTCTTCAAAAATAAAATCTACAACCACCTATTCTGTTGCTTTCATAACCGCTCTGGCTTCCACCCACTTAGTCACATAATCAGTGCAGACTAGAATGTGAACCTTTTGATGAGAAGGTGTGTTGAAAGGTCCAACGAAATCAATTGCCCACTTCACAAAAAGGTTTGAGGACTACTTGGGGCTGTAGTGGCATCTCACCTGATTTTCAAGGCTATCCCATGCATTGACAACTGTCACATCTTCGAACATAGTCTCAAGCATCACAAAAGATAGAAGGCCAGTAATATGCCATTTGCAGCATCTTGTGGCTTGTTCTTTTATCTGCAAAATGTCATCCACAAGGGCCATCATGAGCAGCCTTCAATATCTCATAGTTTTCATCTTCAAATACACAACGCTGAATTTGCTGATTAATCCCTGTGTGAAAAAGGTACCCTGCCATCCATGAATATCAGGTACTATGATGAATAATTTTTCGTTGTTCCCTGTATGACAAGTGACCAGGTACCTTCCCTATAGCAAGATAGTTAGAAATATCTACATACCACGAAGTGTTAGCAGAAATTGCAAAGAGATGCTCATCTGGAAAACTATCTTCTATGGGTGTACCTTCAACATTATTTTCTAGTCTAGACAAAAAATGAGAAACTGCATTGTCCTTTCCTAGTTTATCTACTATGGTAATGTCAAATTCTTGAAGTAACAAAAGCCATATTGTAATACGACAAAGAGTAATGGGTCATGATCAATATGTACAAAGGTGGGATACCCGGTAAGATAATGATGGAACTTTTTGATGGTTTAGATGATGGAAAGCAATTATTTTTCAGTCACTGTGTAGTTTAACTCATCAGGAGCCAAGTTCTTACTAACATAGTAAACTGCATATGGTACCTTGTCCACTTGTTGTACCAAAACTACCCCAACTACTGTTTGACAGGCATCAGCATGAATATGGAATGGTAATGTCCAGTCTGGCCCTCGAAAGATTGAAGCTCTACAGACAAGTTCCTTGATCTTCACAAAAGCTGCATCACAATCATCTGTCCACACAAAATATACATCTTTTGTGCGCAATTGAAAAAGTGAATGTGCTAGTTTAGCAAAATTTTCTATAAAGCACCTATAATAACTAGAACAACCAATAAAGCTACGTACCTATGTGGGTGTTTTAGGTATCAGGAAGTGGAATATTACCTTTATCTTAGCTGGATCCATTCGAATTACAACAGTTGAAGGTAAATGCCCCAAGACTATTCCTTCCTCCATCATCATGTGGCATTTTACTATACTCAAAGAGAGATGTGCCCGTTTACATCTTTCAAGAAATTTTCCCAGATTCTCCAACCCTTCTTCGAATGAGTCCCCGTATGGAGTGAAATCATCCATATAAATCTCAACACTGTCATCTAGCAGATCAGAGAAAATTCCCAAAATTTCCCTTTGGAATGTTGCAGGCGAATTACAGAGACCAAATGGAAGGACCCAGTATGCGAAGGTTCTACAAGGGCATGTGAAAGTGGTTTTATCTTGATCTTCAGGAGCTAGATGGATTTGGTTGTACCCGCTAAATCCATCCAGGAAGGAGAAGAATTTCTTCCCAGCCAAAGTATCCAAGACTTGATCAATGAACGGTAACGGAAAATGGTCTTTTTGTGTTGCCTTATTTAAATCTATGTAATTCACACATATCCGCCATTTACCATTTTTCTTGGGGACAATCACCAATGGGGAAACCCATTAGCTATCGGAAATGGGGTAAATAAATCCTACATCGAGCAGCTTTTGAAGTTCTCCCTTGACAATGCTTTTTAGAGCGAGGTTCATCCTCCTCTAGGGCTATCTCACAAGATGGCAATCCTCTTTGATGTATATATGATGGGTACATAGATTGGTAGGATTCCCTTTCATGTCTATGTAGTCCTAGGCGAAGGCTTCTTTGTGTTTTCAAAGAAAATCTAGGAGTTGTTTCGTCCGGGATTCTGACAGATCTGGATTAATATATAGGGTCTTCCTTGGCTCTATCTCCACAGAAATGCTGTCATGGGACATAGTTGTAGGTAGCTCTTCGAATCCATCTATTTTTTTGATATTTTCCTGTGTTTCACAACTCAAGACAGACTCCAAAATTTGCTCATTTGAATCAGAAACAGAACAGGGATCACTAATAAAAGTGGTAATTGTGTCATATTTTGTTTATGTTTTCAACTGAAGGGCCTGCTCAATAGTAAGGACTAGTCTTAATTCCTCATTTTCAGATTTTGATTCTTCCTCTAGTAAAGGTTTCTTGCGGCCAGATAGCTTCATTGATGGGTTAGGTTCTGCAGGAGGGTATAACACAAGAATTTTAGTAACCTACCCATTTGAGATAACCATGTGCTCAGAACGACACCCAATATAAGCATCTGTAGTTTCCAGCCTTCCTAGAATCATGAGATGGCCACCAGCTGGGGACTGCGTTTCCAACACTAGGAAATCGACACGGTAATGCCATGAATCGACTGAGGTTGTGATATCCTCCAACTTTCCTACCAGCTTGACTGTAGATCGATCTGCCAACTCTAACATAGTAGGTGTATTTTTCAGGTTTCGAAGACCCAATACATGCATAGTTTCAACAGTAATGACATTTATGGCAATGCCCAAATCTACCAGCACATTTGGAATTTCTACTCCTTTAATTTG
Source organism: Pinus tabuliformis (assembly GCA_031772625.1). Taxonomy (NCBI): domain Eukaryota; kingdom Viridiplantae; phylum Streptophyta; class Pinopsida; order Pinales; family Pinaceae; genus Pinus; species Pinus tabuliformis. The sequence goes on along the minus strand of CM062819.1, from coordinate 1,912,542,418 downwards.
CACGGTTAGAATTGGGTTCTTCCCATCATAAAATATGAGAGCTTTCCCATCACATGAGTGGTGAGTGGGTTCCTTGATTTATTTTTAGGCTTCATAGCACAATATTCCTTGAGCGTTTTTCATATATAGGTACATCCCTCGTACCTTGTAATAGGGGGATCTTAACAAACAACTTTTGTAACTCCCCTAACAAGTCAAACTCAGCTTGAGGGATCTATTTACTCAAGGTCAATCTTTCCGGATAGGGTGGTTCAACTCGATGTTCTTGAGAAATTAGTAGCTGAGGAGATGTCTGATTTTTAATAACTTGGTTCAATTCCTCCTCAACTATTTTTGATTCCTTTGCCTCACTGCCAACTTGTGTAATGATAACAGGTGAGGGTTGAGCATCTACTACCCACCCAGATCTCAAATTCATCTCATAAAGTTCTGTGGTGGAGATGCTGTATGAAGGTAGGTTGAGGGTGTCAGCTTGTTGAGCTCCTTTATTGTTAGGATTCAGATTGGGTTGGATAGGAAGTTGAGGATGAACATGTTGATTACCAGGAGGCATATTAGAGGGAAACTGGAGTTGCTGTTGTGGCATTGACTGGGGAAACTGCCCAGGAGGAGAGGGTCCATGCCAGTTCGAAGCCCACGAAGAACTCGAACTAGCTTGAGGAGCCCACTGCTGCCAGGGTGGAAGCTGATATTGGGGCCACATAGGTGGATAAGGCATGGACTGAGGACCCATATTAAAATTATTGAAATATTGAGATGGATCTGGAAACATACCTTGATTTCTAGTTGGTGGCCGAGGTTTCCATGGCTTTTTCGATCCCATAAAGTACATCTGCTCCATCTCTTCGCCTATCCTTTGAAAGATCACTTTCAATCCTAGCAAGGAGGGGCATGAACTTGTTGGATGATTTAGCTCACAGATTGCACATTCCTCCATGGAGTTCAATGGGCATTCTCTTTGTGGATGCTTCTTTCTCCACTTTGAGAAAAATATGGCCAGAGTCCTTTCCAATTCCATCTATTTTTGTTTTACTTGGAGTGTGTCCATTTGTGTAGACAGGGTACTTAGGATATCAGTCCTCAAGTTATCGAGTAGATCTCCAATTTCATCTTCCATGACACCTCCACTAGATACTTTTGTTGATTGAATTCCTTGTTTATTCCTTGCAACTCCCCTTGAGCACTGAATGCACAGCTCGCAGATGGTATCGACGTCCTCTTTTGATATGTCTCCCTTCCCCACTATGTTTAACAACTCCAGAGAGTCTTCTCGAAAGGCTCAGAGAAGGATAATTTTTAAAATGTCCTTATCCAAGGTAGAATGACCTGATCTTTGTAGCATGTACTTAAACCATTCCACACAATCCTCCATGTTCTCGTCTTCTTTCTGCATGAACTTAAAAAGTTCTTCCTTAATATCCTGAGATTTACAATAGTCCTGATACTTCTCCAGGAAAGAGGTTTTCATCTCATCCCATGTGGTGATAGTCTTTCCTCCTAGACCCATAAACCATCGTAGGGCCATCCCTTTTAGTGTAGCAGGGAATATTTTCAATTTCTTAGCATCTGTTATATAGTCATATCCCCAACATATAATATCAAATTCAAATAGGAATTTGTCGAGATCCTCCGAAGTCAGCCCATGAAAGCTAGGTAAAGATGTTAAGCGCTAGTCCCAAGATCCCCAATTGGGAAGTCAATAGTAGAGGTTGTGGGTGCCATGAATATCCTCTAATAATCACTGGGTATTTCAGCACATTTTGTAGGAAGTGATGGAAGGGTTCTTACCACAGGAGTTTGAGTTGCTTTAACAACACTCCCTTTATCCCTTGGTGATAAAATTACCCCTACAACTTCTTCCTCTCTGTCACAATGGCTTTACTTTTCAAACCCCTTCTTTGCAACTTCTTCTTCCCTACTAGAATGGGCTCATCGCTCAGATCTTCTACTTGTAACTTCTTCTTCCTCTGTTACTAGCAACAATACTCCTTTATCAGGTATACTGCTACATACCTCTTTTGCTGCTAGAAGGGTCTGTTGTGTTGAATCAACAGGGGGTACTGTGGATAGCACTGGTTGTTCTACAGATTGTCCCTCAGATCTTGTTCAAATACCTCACCTTACAATAGCACAAGAAGATGCCTCTGATTCAACTTTTGCGATGATTTGCTAGATATAAGTATTCCTTCCCAAATCCTATCCTCCCTTCTTTGGGGCTCTTCCTCTACCCCTTTTATTAGAATCTCTGTTCATGCAAGTCAGTGAGAGGAAAATATCTAAATTAAGTCACTATGCTTAGAATCGAAGTATGGTGTCAAAAGACCATTCCCTCCCCAGGACAAGAGATCAATTTTTAGCAAACAAGAAAGGAAAATAGCTAAAAGGAGATCTAGGGTTCAGGGCCTAGAGCAAGGTGTCAAAATAACCTTCCCTCCCAAAGACATGAAACTAAACAAGAAAATAACACACATACAAGTAAATCTACGTCTCGAGACCTAGGGCAGGGTGTCAGAGGACCATTCCCTCCCCAGGATGAGAGATTGGGTTTTAATGATGGAGAAAAATTAAAAACAACTAACTGAAGCAAACAACTCATCCTAAAAACAATAAAATCAACGAAAATCAAAATACTACACTCAGGACTTAGAGCAGGGTAGCACTTCCCTCCATAAGATGACAGATTAATCCACTGCTTGATACACATCGTGTCTTGCACCTTGTTAGCCTTACCCAGCAATGGTGCCAAAATTTTGGTGTAAAGTGTGAATAAAATATTGAACCATTTCCTACATTAATTCATCAATCCGGGTTCATACAAATTTCAAGGTAACGTGCAAGGTATACGCAGGGTCAAGGTTACAGCCTTACATCAACCAAGGATTCGTGATTAAGAAATCAACACATCGCTATAACAATAATAGAAATTAAATCGCAGAACTTAAAAGGCATTCACAACAATCTATATAGATATGTAATAACAATAAAGAAATAAACACAACTAGTAAAACAACATACATAAAAGGAAATACGCAACACCTCATCGAAAGAGTGGGCCCAACTCTCTGATCAGGGATCCGTTAATTTACAGCTAGAGATAGAACAACAAAATTGCTTGTATTTTATTAATCTGTAAATAAGTTGTTACAATACATATCTCTGTGTGGCTAACCCTTTGCATAGGAATAAAACCCTATTTATAAAATACATGGGTAATAATATATTCCAGAAAACCTGGCAACTAAATTCCCAAAATATACAATAGTTTAGAACAACACTAGTCGCCGAGAGAGTGAGAATAGAAACGATCCAAAATAGGCTTGAAAACAGCTGCGAGTTGGTTATTTTGTCTCAACGTTGCCGAACAGCTACTGTGAATCACAGAACTGCTGCTACATGTTGTGAAAGCGATACCTGTTGACTAGAATCTATGGACATAACAAGTTTTAGTAGTTCGCATAGGAAAAACCCTCGTGATTTTACTTCATCAATTAAATATTCCAAGAGACAAAGAAAGGAGGGTTACCTCATAGGTTTATCATAATAAATGCATGTCAATTAGTGCAAAAAGGATGAAAGGATGGGTGGAAATGTGAGGAAAAGATAAGCAGATTTGGTGCCCAACAACTTAGCTCGATGACTTGGAGTGTGTTGAGAGCATATTTTTGTTTATTTGCTTGATGATTTGTGATGCGAAGATAACTTTGTTGATTGGCTTGGGCCCAGTGACCTAGAGATAATTCTATTGATTGGGTTTTGGGCTCTAACATGGAAAGGATGTCCATATTAATTCAAATAAAATTGGCGGCTCCAACATGTATGAGGTATGTTGTAGTACGATTGATTAGCATATAATTGGTCTCTCGTAAGGTAAAGGGTTTGAACTTGGAGGATGGTTTATTATTTTATTAGTTTTATTTTCATTTTTCCAATAGAGACCCATTTTTTTCTACATTTAAGTTTACTAATGATATAAATTTTGTAGAACTACTATCGAACCTTGTAAATTTTGTAAAATGTGTGATAGAAAGAATTATTTTGTACAACATTTAATGTTTTCTAACATTTTGGAGATCAAATTGAGTGAAAACTGTTTTTGAAAATGGATTACTAGTTGGATTTCTTTTTAAATTTGATAAAGGGAAGATGGAAACAATTGGTGAGATCAAGGAAGTCATTTTTGTTGGCAATATGAGCATGTGAAAATGTTTTGGACATATGAACATAACACTAGTTGATTTGGTTATGATTTCAAATTGTGGATCCAGATTGATATATTGTGCAAAGTGGTCTACAGTGGGTTGAAGAAGGAGGTGGGTTCCTCCAGGAGCATCCAGCACCAAAGAAAATGAATGTGGGCCACGAGAGCAGAACAGAGGAAAGTCTGTTTTAAAGCAGAAAAACAGATTTAAAGTGGATTTAAAGCAGACAAGATGGATACTTATCTGTCATGCATGCATCTTTTGTGGGATAAAAATCAAGAGAGGATAGAATCGATCCTTCCTAAGACTTCTTATATAAATGTAATGTGATAGGGGTGTAAGAGATATCTGATTAGTGAGGCATTTGTGAGTGAATAAGATGTAGCCGAGCGTGAGCTCGTTTCTAAGGCTGAAAGGCCTTAATTTTCTAACTGTTTTATATAATTTATAAAAGCCTGTTCGAGTGTTATTTGTATATGCATGTGTTGTGAGTTTGTTGATCGACATTGATCACTTACAGGATCAATGGCGATTTGAAATATTGTGTAACTACATTATATATGTTGATTGATTATTGTTTAAACGCTATGTATGAAGAATAAGTGAGGATTGGCGTGTTGGCAATTGCTTGAAGTGATTTTCGATCTCTGGTTCTAATGGAAATCATGAATATTTGTGTTTAATGGAAATCTGGCATTGCAGAAGTTGTAAACTGAGAGAAGTCTCTATTACCAAGAAACAACTTTAAAGAGATTCTGTGGATCTTTTATTTACGGAAAAGAATTAATATACATATTAGTTCTAAATCAGTCGGATCTCACAAAATATACATCCTTGGTTTCGATTCTGTGTATTTATCGCAGTGGAATGGGGAAGGTTTCCATAAACTCGGACGTGAAGCACTATCAACTGTGACGGATCCAATAATCCATCAGATGAGATTGACTGTGTTTAAAAAAAATCGTATTGCACAGAGAATCATTCCATATCACTATAAATCGGACGCAAATTTCTATAAGTCAGTTTGGAAATCAAGTCGGATCCGGGAACTTCGGATCAGAGCTGTGGAGCAGTTGATTGTTTTGGTATTCAATCATGGCGACATGTGATTGCCAATTGTATCGAATGGGAGCAACGAAGACTTGCATCGCATCAGTGTTGGGTGATGATACAGAGGTGGCAGTATATATTTTGAGACCGTATCAAATGAATTGGAGTGGAATTATATACTTCCGTGTGTTTGTTAATTATGCATGGTGTGGGGTTTTAAGCCTTATCATATATATATTAATGGTTGCAATGGTGATTTAGAATTCCATTAAGGAGATGGGAGATTTTATAAAGAGCCACATCACATAATGAGAAGTTTAAAACGCTTCCGATAGGCTTTGTGGGCCATAACCCACAGGCCTCAGGATCGATTTATTTGGGAATTGGGATTTTGGATTAAACCCCAAAATCTCACCCCATCAGTTTGGTATCAGAGTAGGTTAAGTTTCCTGCGAGGAGAAGGATTCCATAGAAGAAGAAGAAGAAGCAGGAGGTACAGTTGGTTAAGCTGGAGAGTTTGTGGTCTTACTGTCGCACAGAGAACGACAGCCGAAGGTGAGAAGATCGCAGCAAACCTAGAGCATGGAGTGCTCATATGGTTCCAGAAGAGAGAACCTGAAGGATGCCAAAAGACTAAGCTCAGGAGGAAGCTTGGTGAGGTATCATGTAGCAGAAGGAGACTGTTACTGCAGAGGTTTGGTTGCAGCTCACAGAAGACCATGAAGGCAATTCCACTGAAGGATTGAACCAGTGGGTAGAATTGCTAAGGACAAGGAGAAGCATATGACCAGGAGGTCATAAATTTTTGTGCCTCGGGAGTCTGATGCAGGAGCATCCAGCACCAAAGCAAGCGAACGTGGGCCATGGGAGCAGAACAGAGGAAAGTCTGTTTTAAAGCAGAAAAACAGATTTAAAGTGGATTTAAAGTGGACAAGATGGATACTTATCTGTCATGCATGCGTCTTTTGTGGGAGAAAAATCAGGAGAGGATAGAATTGGTCCTTCCTAAGACTTCTTATATAAATGTAATGCGATAGGGGTGTAAGAGATATCTGATTAGTGAGGCATTTGTGAGTGAATAAGATGTAGCCGAGCGTGAGCTCGTTTCTAAGGCCGAAAGGCCTTAATTTTGTAACTGTTTTATATAATTTATAAAATCCTGTTCGAGTGTTATTTGTATATGCATGTGTTGTGAGTTTGTTGATCGACATTGATCACTTACAGGATCAATGGCGATTTGAAATATTGTGTAATTGTTATATATGTTGATCGATTATTGTTTAAACGCTATGTATGAAGAATAAGTGAGGATTGGCGTGTTGGCAATTGCTTGAAGTGATTTTTGATCTTTGGTTCTAACGGAAATCATGAATATTTGTGTTTAATGGAAATCTGGCATTGCAGAAGTTGTAAACTGAGAGAAGTCTCTAATACCAAGAAACGGCTTTAAAGAGATTTTGTGGATCTTTTATTTACGGAAAAGAATTAATATACATATTAGTTCTAAATTAGTCGGATCTCACAAAATATACATCCTTGGTTTCGATTCTGTGTATTTATCGCAGTGGAACGGGGAAGATTGCCATAAACTCGGACGTGAAGCACTATCAACTGTGACGGATCCAATAATCCATCGGATGAGATTAACTGTGTTTAAAAAAAATCGTATTGCACAGAGAATCATTCCATATCACTATAAATCAGACGCAAATTTCTATAAGTCAGTTTGGAAATCAAGTCAGATCCGGGAACTTCGGATCGGAGCTGTGGAGCAGTTGATTGTTTTGGTATTCAATCATGGCGACGTGCGATTGCCAATTGTATCGAATGGGAGCAGCGAAGACTTGCATCGCATCGGCGTTGGGTGATGATGCAGATGGCGATATTTACAGAGGTGGCAGTATATATTTTGAGACCGTATCAAATGAATTGGAGCGGAATTATATACTTCCATGTGTTTGTTAATTATGCATGGTGTGGGGTTTTAAGCCTTAACGTATATATATTAATGGTTGCAATGGTGATTTAGAATTCCATTAAGGAGATGGGTGATTTTATAAAGAGCCACATCACATAATGAGAAGTTTAAAACACTTCCAATAGGCTTTGTGGGCCATAACCCATAGGCCTCAGGATCAATTTATTTGGGAAATGGGATTTTGGTTTAACCCCCAAGATCTCATTCTCATCATGGCTCAAACAAGTTGAAGCCTAGAGAAAGTCAAAGCTTGCACATTTTCAAGGCCCCTGTGCCTAAATCAGGTTGCATCCTATTGCAAGTGGGTTCTTGCACATTTCGGAGTAGGTTCCTCCATTAGGTCAGTGCTTGGAAATCTACAAACAAATTGAAGAAGAAAACAAATGAATTTTTGGTTTTCTCTTGTAAGGGTTTGCATGTAAAAGTTGGTGTTCCCATGTGTTGATGTGATGATGGTTTATTTGTTGGAATTGATGTTGTGATGTAAGTGTTTGGTTGGCATTGATATAAACCTTGTTGCATGTGGCTTGATCACTTGTAGGTGTTTGGTTATGCATTGATTATTCATATGATCAATTTATTGGAGGTGTTTGTCTATGTAGTTGAGTGTGTTTGGTTGCAGGTGTTAACATGTGATTGATTTACTAAAGGTTTTTGGCTATACAATGTTGCATGTGGTTTTCTAACATTACCAAGGATATTTACCATGTTATTTGGAGTGGAAACTTAATGGTTTACCATGATTGTAGTTGGCCAACATTACCAAGGACTTTTCCCATGGTATTTGATGTGACAACTTAATGGTTTACCATGGTATTTGGTGTGAGATCTTAATGGTTAAACACTTTATTTTATTTGATGTGGTCATCATGGGGTATGGATTGTAATTAATGACATTGATTTTGTTGATTGTGTTGAGAATAAAATTAATGTATGACACTAGTATTGGAGACGAGTGAGTGTGAGAGTTGCTACAATGCTTTGTACAACTTATTATATAATTGTAGTTGAGTTGAGTAGTGTATCTATCAGATTTCATTTTTATATCAAAGAGAGTGTTGTCTTTCTCAAATTAAGCAGATTGCATAACCTAGTTTAAAAATGTATGAAATCATGGTTTGCATGGAGGAGTTGGAGGCATAGATATTTCATGCTTATTGTGGCTTGGAGACAATGAGTAGAGGAGGTTGGGGACTTCTTGTAAGTGTTACGGGAATAAGTACCCTAGGGCTTTGGGTTGAAACCCCAACAGACCAAGAGCAAACTACAGAAAGAAACACTCATACAACTCCGGCAACATGCTTATATAAACAAACTATGTGATAGTGATCATACTAGGATGTCCTTCATTTGGGTAGTTCCAGCTTCTGCAACTCCTGATGATCTTCGAATCTGTAAATCAACCAATCCGAGCATACATAGCAGCATATAGATAAAACATTTTAAGGAAATCAACTTTATATCAAATAAGCAAGATGATTAGTTATACATCAAAATGACATTCATACATGAATTACAATAGTATTTGATGCATAAAAAAAGTTAATCTTAGGAACAAGACAATGTTTCTTTTTATTGTAGAAAGCTATAACCAACACGGATATAATTCACATGAGTCTTCTTCTTCTATCTCCAAGTGGAACCGTCCTCCAGATCCGTCCAGTCCCAGTCTTCAACAGCCTCCTTCCATAACCAATACCATGATATCTCAAGCAAGTGGGAGAGTATCAACACTCAAGGAAACAAGGGTTTCCTAAAATTTACGGAAGTGCTTGAAGCACAGGGATACTTCAGACCCACTCAGGGGATAATCTCAGTATAGTAATTCTATCTCCTCTCCTCCTTAAGGCCTTCCCATAGAAGTATATTTATACTTCTCCCAATTAGTTTTTTAGTTAGGAAACAGTTGGGCCATGGGCACTAGGAGGTAATCAACAAGTAAAACCTGTGAAATCTGCCCATAGTTAAGGAATTTTTTTTTAAGTGTTTTAACACATATACGCGGGTTGGGTATTGACTAACTTGCGTGTACATGCTTTTATCACATGGAAAAGTAGCGTACAAGGAGTAAAACACTGTTTTTAAAATATTTGGACCAAGTCTGGAAGGAGGGGTTGCCCTAGGCCATAAACCAAGCATCACAAATACCAAGGGTGATATTTGGATCTATAACAGATGCCCCCTAATATTTGAGGTCAGAAGGGGTACATGATGGCAAAAATGTATTAAGTATATGGAAAGGAAACTTGTCGAAACTGAGAAGGACTTCACTAGATTTCAGCCTGCCAAGCCATCAAAAAGAGATCAGAAAGAAACAGCTATATGAGGCTGGCATACCCATGCTCAGAGAAAGTAATGCATGTCCGCATATCAAGTATGAGCGAATCCACTATGTATACAAGTATAAGGGACTGAAAGTACATAATGGATCATCTGATCGTGATCAAAAGTGCATGTCTGAATATCACATATAAGAAGATGATCAATGAAACTGAAAGATGACGCTGATCACTGATGCCAAAAACTGATCCCAATAGTACCAAATGAACATGATGGAACAAGATGATACTACATCACAACTCGGATGCCAGCATATAAGATGTCACTGTGAAGGACTGCAACATATAAGGTGGATGGTGTCAACTAGCAGTAACAGGAGCAATCGACAAGTGAACCAAAACATGTTGATGCAACCCAAGGTCTTCACCGACCATCATGGTACATTTCTACACAATTGGAATTAATGATCTAAAGTCAACCATGTGAGAAATAGTTTGATTATTGGTCATTGATGTATACCATTAATAAATGCGAGACTACTCACTGATAATGATAATGAGAGTCAGGTACCCAGTACAATCTAACAAGTGTGAATGAATGAGCTAAAGTCGAATACCTAGAAGAATCTATCAATCAGGGGACAATGATGGTTTCCCATTGTCGATAGCGAAGGAATCTGCCACTGATGACTGCAAACCCCAAGGTACTGCTTAATGGACTCTAGATTTTTGTCCCAGAGTAATGAGTCATAGTCGATAGGAAAAAATATGCTAGAAGGAAGGCATTAAGGCATCCTTCATCAATCTAGCGTGAGTGTAACCCCTAGGCCAATAATGTGGAAGGAATTAGATGAAAAAGATGTATTAACCCGACCGAAGCACATTTCTAGCGTACACAAGATGTAGCTAGCACATGATAGAAACCCTTTGAACCAACCAATAATGAAAGGTGACACAGAGGCGAGGAATCCACCAATAAGGTCAAATGGAAGCCAAGGCACTGCATGAATCCCAATGTGTGATAATGAAAGCTGATGTCGAACACAAGGGAAACCACTCAGTCAAAGACCCATGATACTGATCAATGCTGAGCACAAGGTGATCTATCAATAATGAAAATAGGGTCAGGGTGCAGCTCTAGGACTACCCTCGAAGCAATATGTCATCATCGATAAAGACAAGACCCACCAGCAAGAAGTCAATGGAGGCCTTCTCAAACCAGTACGAGCAAAGGACTAGTATAACTGATGTGATGACAAACACGACATTGACAATGAGGGATGGCCAACTGAAAAATAGGTCAAGAGACATCGCAGAGAGGCCGACTCAGGCTTACTTCCCTTGAACAAAATCACGGCTAAATGATGACTATATGGCAGCATATGATAACTTTGTATAAGTTCGTCATGCAAGAGGCATGAGCGAACTCTCCATATGATTGGAAGAGGTAACCAATTGGAGGAGAACTAACTCAACAACAAGGTTAAGGCATTCCTAATTCAAACTAAATCCCGCCCAAAATGGAGGAGAGACTTTCTTTTGAGTGCTTTTTTCAAGGGTGACACGACTGACTCTAGCTGCCAACAATATATGAAAATGGTGTCCTATTCCCACTCTTTTTGGAATATATAATTTTTTTTTGTCTTTTTCTTTAAGCTCGAAAAAGAATAAAAGAATGCTATAGTATAGTGGAAAGAACGAGTGTTAGAGAAACATATGATCTAGTTCCTGGGATGGGAACAATCCTATGCACAATGCAGGGAGGCAAAACTGGTCAAGGACACTCAAAGGGATGTTCCTTCCACGGGTCAAAGGGTGTGTGAAGTTGTAGAAGATAAGTGATTGCATGGTTGATCTTGCAAAAGACATGGTCAAATAAGTGGCTTAAACATGAGTCCAAGTGAAGTCGACTCAAGGCTAAAAAGTGCAAATAGTAAAAATGCAATGTAGTAGTACAACTCAACACAAAGGAGCCTCTAGGGTATAAGGCTGGAAATAAGCGTAGAAGCAAGGAGAATTTGTCTTCAATGCATAATTCATGGCGTGACTAAAGAGGACTCCCGAGCCTCTTCAATATAACAACATGGGCAACTAATGTTAGTGAGGTTCTAACTACGATGCCCATGTAAAGGATGGATCTACCATCACTTCATGATTGAAAAAATTGGCGAGTGAACATGGTTTGCTAACCAAGATATGATGGGGTCAACCCTATGGCTAATGTATCGCTGAACGGAGGCTAGTATGCAAGATGCAATGGAAGAATGGTTTCCCTAACTTATATGCCAATAAGTGAACGATAACTACCATGACAGGTCAACGGTCATGGGACCAAAATAGGATCTTGAAGAAGTGTCAAAAATATCTTGAAACAATAACCCATTCTCGACAATCCAAGCCCACAAGTCAAAAAATTCATGAGACGAAAAATCAAGTTTTGAGAATTTTTTTTGAAATTTCAAAGCTATATATTGACTTTTAGACTCACAAATTTTTCATTTGCATTTGGAAAAAAGCTGTGGATCAAAAAGGAGCAAACTTGCCTCTAAAGAATTCAACCGTTCAAATCACGCCAAAGTTACCAGGTAACCCTCAAGCCATACTTGCAATGTTTTGTGATGCCTTTAAGAAGTTTTAACTAAGATTTGTCCATGGGAATTCTTGTCAAAAGATCCAATTCTGCATACACGCATGTTGGCTGTGACCAACCCGTATATATGACAGCCCTACACATGACTGTGTGTAAAGGGAACCCACGTGTATGCAAGTTGAAATTCAAACTCAAATTCTAATCGTTGAAACTCATTTCTCTTCAGGATGACCTTCACATAGAGAGAAAGAGAGCATACCACAATTGACAATGAGGTAATGAACGACCAAACTCCACTGGATGCATTGAGAGGGTGCGGCTTGTTGAAATTTTTCAAAATTATAAACATGAAAGCGAACACACACCTGCTCGAACTACTGATCCACTATTGGAGTGTGGAGGATGATGCCTTCATGATATATTAGATGCCTCTCAGGATTGAGGTGGAAGACATCTACTTTATCACAAGTTTCTCCTGAAGAGGGGATGTTGTGCGTTCGACCAGCTGGACACGGAGTAGTCTTTCTGTAGAAGACTATGTACACATATACTGTCTTGGGCATCCAGAAAATATTGGAAGTCAGATTCCAATCAAACACGTGGATAGTTTATCTCTCAAGATTCTACTATTTACCATTGCCAGGGTAAACGGATCAACTTCACTACATCAGGCTTCACAGGTGTCCATGAGCCTGGCAGTGGAATGCCTAACCATTATGTTCGATTGGTGCACACCTCTTCTAACCAACATGAAGAGCCAGTTGACCTCCATTCAAAAAGGTCAGACCAAAAACTTTGGATATGGGACCATTTTATGCTCCTTCTTCTTCGAGAAGGTACCTAGGCTACGTCCCAAGGTATCTGTCTCTATCAGTAGCCCGCGAGATCCATGGATGGGTAGGTGGGCTGACTTGATGAAATGCCTTGGAGGCAGGGACATGCCAAGGATGACTTTCGATGATGAGTTTTTCACTTGGTGGGACCAACAAATCATCGCAGTCGATAACTACACTTATGCTGGCTTGGATTTTCGAGGAGATCTAGACTCGGTGTTGCCACCAAACACAACATGGGGAGACATAGGTAACAATTTTTTAAGTTTTTTCAAATTTTAAGATTTTTTTTCTTTTTAAATATGAATATTAACTTAGAAATATTTTTTATGGGAACAAAATACTGACAAAATGATCATGTTCCAAATGTGGGTCTAGTGAGACCAGATGGATTCCTATGGCATAGGTGTCGCAGAAGAGGTGTCGAAGAGGCAGCTGCTGAGATAGAGAGAGTCTTATATGCAGTCCAAAGAAACTTGGTGAGATTGACTCACGAGGTACCGATGGTAGCCATATAGGACCTACTTGAGGAGATGCATCACCGCATGGTAGGAGTACCACGTGACTGGGTCCACATACTTCAGCGTGTGGCCAATGTAGTAGTTACCTTCTTATCCGCTCATCCCAAGCCAGGTCGATAGATAGACTAGACATGATTATGGGCATTTAGTCCCGATTTTGTATATTACTTTTTGAACACTTTATGTATACACGGGCAGTTTTATGATATATATATATATATATATATATATATATATATATATATATATATATATATATATATATATATATATATATATATATATATATATATATATATATATATCTATATATATATATCATAAAACTGCCCGTGTATACATAAAGTGTTCAAAAAGTAATATACAAAATCGGGACTAAATGCCCATAATCATGTCCAGTCTATCTATCGACCCGGCTTGGGATGAGTGGATAATAAGGTAACTACTGCATTTACCACACGCTGAAGTATGCGGACCCAGTCTCGTATATCTATATAGATATAGATATAGATATACAGTTCCAAAATTTTAATGTTTGTTTTTAATTTGATGAATGATTGATATGCCAATCTAATGCTTGATTAGCCATAGAATCCGCTAATGAATTTTCAGATCATGGAATGTGCACATATGTAATATAAACAAATGATCGTTGCAACACCCTCACTCTAAAAAATTGGCGATATAAATAAGGATCCCGAACCCGATAAATGTTATTTAATTATGACAGTACCAACTGTGAGTCAAGATACACTACCAACGAATCAATTCCATAAGAAATAGCTTCGGACAGTAAATTAATAAATATATTCACCAATGTTATTTGAAGTAGGACTAATACATACTCCCCTTGACACCATCAACTGACCAGATGGATAATAAATCACACAAGCTGTGGAAGCAAGATTTTGAGTGTGTCGACTAACACCATTGGCGAATCCGAAATAGACCAAGTCATCCATCAACACCTGCTAAAGGAAATAAAAAAAGTGTCGATATCACAAAAATAGCTCACAAAAAAATACAAAATATACAAACAAGTAATTGCTTGGCTGTAACCTAAGCAAAATACTTCTTGAGGTAGAGCCCATTTTGGGGCTCCACCAACTTGTTCCCTTCAAAATTGACTAATTCGTAAGCCCCTTTTCCTAAAACTCATTTTACTATAAAGGGACCATATCACATAGACTTGAATTTGGCTGCCCCCAAGGCATATTTATCTTGGTCATAGACCAACATAGGGTCGCCTTCCGAAAAGACCTGAGGACGGAAAGCTTTATCATACTTAGTTTTAACCCTTTTCTTATGGGCCTCATTTATTATGGCGGCATCTCGACGCTGCTCATCGAGATGTTCCAAATGAACGAGGCACTCTTCGAGACTAGAGGTCTTTGGAAGAAGCTCAATAGCTAACTTAAGGGATGGAATTTCACATTCAATAGGAAAATTTGATTCCAGCCCATAAGCTAACTAAAAAGGTGTAAAACAGGTGGCAGTCTTTACTAAGGTTCGGTATGCCCAGAGAGCAAGGTACAACATGATGTGTCAATTGGAGCAATTTTTATCAATTGTCCTTTGTAGGATCATCTTTAGGGACTTATTCACGGCTTCGACTTGCCCATTGGCCTGAGGAGAATCCAAAGACAAATGCTCCTACTGGAAGCCCAACTTAAGAGACAATCCAGTCACTAGTTGGTTCTAGAAATGACTACCATGGTCAGTGACAATTTCTCTCGGGATGCCAAAACATGAAATAATCTGATTGAAGAGAAAGAATTTTGTTGTTTCACTATCGTTTCTATAAGTAGGCATAGCCTCAACCCACTTCGTAAAGTAGTCTATGACCACTATAATATACTTGTGATTCACTGCTAAAGGTAGATTACAAGTGGTGAAGTTAATGCCCCACTTCGTAAAAGGACCAACAGTGATAACAGGGAAAATAGGAGCTAGATGCACATGCATCTTCTGAGTATAGATTTGACAAGAGTGGAAATGTTTGACCACTTCAATACAATCTTTGAAAATTGAAGGCCAAAAGTAGTTGACACATAAGATTTTATGGGCTGTCGCAAGCCCTGATAGGTGACCACCGCTAGCTCCACTGTGGCAATCATTGAGAACAGACTCTGTTTCCTCCAGAGTTAAACAACGCATAAGGAGTGAATCAACCCCTCAGCGATATAATGTATCACCAATGACAACATAGTTCTTAGTAAGGTGACATAATCTTCGACGTTCATTCTTGGAGGAAGCAGGCGGAAACTTTGAAATCTAGAGATATATAATAATATCTCCATACTAGGGATCTTGTGAAGAGATGAGGAATAAATGTTCGTCTGGGAAATTTTCCTAATAACAATGTCTTCTTCACAAGGTAGCTTGGAAATTAATTCCACAAAAACCAATGACTTCTTAGACTTGGCTGACAAGAACTTGAGATCGAATTCTTGTGAAATAACAATCCGTCGGTTATATTTTCCCCCAATCACTCGCCTACTAAGGACAAGATGAAAAGGATTGACAGCTGTTAAGATGAACGTTTTGCATAGCAGAATATAATGACGAAGCCACTGGAGAGCATGGACAACTGCCAGGCCAATTTCTCAACAAGAGAATAGCATATTTCAGGACCTATCAAGCCTCGACTCAAGTAGTAAATCACATGCTTCGTGAGAGTATCATCCTCCTAAACCAGAACCATACCTATGGTTGATTCTGCCACTGCAAGATACAAAAGTAAATCTCTGCCATAATTCAATGGACTCAAAAATGGGGCAGAGATTAATGCCTTCTTCAAGGCATCAAAAGATTGTTGTGCAAAGTCATCCCATAAAAATGGAACTCCTTTCTTCAACAAACACATAAATCCTTTAGTTATCTTAGCGTAGTTTTCTATAAATCTTCTCAAGAAATTTTCCTTTCCTTGGAGACTTTGAAGTTGTCAGATGGAACACGAGAGAGGCAATTGAATTATTGCCTCAACCTTGAAGGGATCAACTCGAATCCCTTCAGTTGATATGATGAATCCTAACAACCGACCAGATGTGACTGTGAAAACGAACTTATTCGGATTCAACTGGATTTTCTAAAATCGACATCTCTCAAAAACTAATTGGAGGTGGATGGGGTGATCGATTCTCTTTCGAGAACGAGTAGCTAAATCATCTAAGTATGCTTCGATGACATGCTTGATGTCGTGGAAAGTGTAAGACATGGCCCACTGAAATGTAGCGCCAACATTTTTAAGAACAAAAGGCATATTTTTGTATGCAAATGTACCCCAGGGACAAATAAAAGCTAGCTTATGCTGGTCCTCTGGATGGATAGATATTTGATTATAACCAGAGAATCTGTCCATGAACGAGAAAATTTCATTACTCGCACATTCATCAACTATCTAATCAATAAATGATGTGGGTAATTGTCTTTTGGACAAGCCTTGTTCAAATCCCTAAAGTCGATGCAAACTTAGATTGTTCCTTTTTTTTGTCTACCAGGATTGGATTAGAAACCCACTCCGTTAGAGGAATGGGGTATATGAAACCCGCCTTTAGGAGCTTTTCTACTTCAACTTTAATAGCTACTGCTTTCCTAGGATTAACCGGCCGAAGCTTCTGACGAATCGGCTTGGCATTCTCATACATCTTGATCTCATGTTGGACTATAGATGGATCAATACCAGGAATTTCCTCATAAGACCAAGCAAACACATCTCTAAACTCTTTAAAGAGGTCGATGTAAATTTGAATTTCTTCAGGAGAACAATCGACTCTGATGAAGACATTTTCTATAACATCAAGATTCCTAGAGACATTTATAGGTACAATTTTTGAGATAATTGACATATTACCTTCAGCAAATAAATGTGTTGGAGCCAAAGGGTTTGAAACTGTAAAAACATCACTAGTAAGAAAATTTGAGAACCTGGATTTGACTTCCTGCAATGGTGGAAGAAAATATGGTTGATGATGTAAATCTTCCCAAGGTTGATGTATACTCGTCATCACTTCTAAAATTGCTTCGTTAGATGGTAAAACTGTATCTAAGAAATCCAGAGTAGAAGTAGAGTCATGAGTCGAAGCTGGAGCCACATCATCATCTAAATCCACTTCTGAAAAAGGAGTAGGATGGTTTTCTGCAGAGTTAACGATAGATTGATAGCTAAGCTCTACTGCAGACATGGTAATGCCATTCCACCAACCTGGCGTCCATATAATGTGGTCGTAGATGAAGGTAAGGTCCAAGGGTCTAAAAAATAATGAGTTCAAAAGAATTCTTTCCGTGAAGGCACCTTGGAGGATGAAATTACATTGATTCTAGTTGTAGGAGGGGGAAGATCAAATATACCCATCAAGGAAGAGTACATCCCTACTCCTAAATTCTCTATAGGTTGACGAGGATTATCCACCAATGGAATGGTAGAATCTGAAGTTGCACGAGAATCACCCAGAGAATAATCTAATTGATCAATTTTAACAATTCTCCCCTCGTGAGGAAAACAAAGGATGCGAAACAGAGATGAAACTATGGCGTCCATCTCATAAATCCAATTTCTTCCCAAGAGGAGGTTGTAATCCAAGTTGGCATCAACGATTTCTACCTCAATATTAATGACCTTTCCTCCAACACTTATAGGAAAAGTCGGGATAATTCCGTGTGGCCTATGAGAATGACCATCAAATGCTGTTAAGAGAGTCGGTGAAGGAACAACTGAAGGTGATCCAATGGCCTTCCAACATGACATAGACATTATGCATGTGGAAGCTCCCTCATTTATAACTATCTGAAAAATATTGGTTTTCTGGTAAGTAGACTTTATCTGGAAAGCCATATGGTGAGGAAGTCTCTTTTTGACATTGAGCATATCAAAAGTGAGCACTAAAGAATTTTTTGGATCTACTACCTTGATTGCCGAAAGCAAAGCACTTCTTTGAGCAGGACACGACTGGAGTACCTCCAATGTAGACATAGCACATGGACTTTGAGCCAGATCTTCTACAATTGAGTAGACCTAGGCTGCCCTAGCATTAGGGTTAATCGTCGACCACTTAGCGTAACCTTTCGGTACCTGAGGTATAGATTCAACAGAGGGTCACTCAATATGAAGCGGGTCTAAGGTTTCAGGAACAAATTTTTTCTTAGATGTTTCCGTTTCACCATAATCATGTGCATGTGTGGCAACGTCGACATGAGAGTTCATCATATACACATTTGAGGAATTTTCCCCTTCCTGGATGCCCCTTGTGGAGGTACGAGTGTTCGAGTTTGCGCCAGCAAGTAATTGCTTCCCTTGGGGAAAAGGGTTAGTTAGGATAGATTGGGAGCTAGAGGACCCTTGCTACACTAAGAAGCGCTGAGCATCCTGAATCTTGGGGTAGAGGTCAATCAAATGATCTCTATTACATAACTTGCATGGAAATTTAACCTTCTTCTTAGACTCTTTTCTACCATCACTGGCACCATTGCCAGGCTTGTTCGCATTACCCTTCCCTTCCTGATTCTTCTTCTTACCTCAACCCTTCTTCTTCCCATTGGATTGTTGATTTCCTTTGGGGTTAGAAGTCTGGATGGTGTTAATGGAGGTAAGTTGGGAGGGTGAAGGCATAGATGGTGTTTCCTGATTAGAAGCAACAGTTTGTAGAGACAACTGTTGCAATTGGTTCAAAAGGTTCACCGTATTTTTATCAATTGATCCAACTATACCATCGACGTGAGGGTCGAGCTTCAATTTGGCTAAATCAACCTTGGATCTAGGAGCGTCAGGTAAGATTTCTGAAGAGTCCCAGACTGAGAATATATCAATTCTAATTGCTGGGCTCGAAAAATAGCCTGCTCTTCCAATTAAACACTGGAAAGAGAAACATCCTTAGAGATTTTAGGTTGTAAAGATTTTAGAAACCATTCGAGACGAAACTTTGGTGGAATTTCAGCTTTGATAAGTCTATTTCTCCATCTCCATTCCTAGATATGATCCGAAATGTGAGTTGTCATGTCTTGATGAAAATTGGCCAGAAGTTCAATTTCGGCTTCATAACGGATAGGCAATTGAAAATGGTTTAAGAAAATATTAGCCAAATCACCAAAAGAAGTAAAAGTCCCCCCTGGTAACTCTATATACCATTTGGCCGCATTCCCCATTAAGGTGTGTTGAAATAACCTCAGCCTGACTGAATCATTGATCAAAGAGTTTGATGAGCACCATAAATGGAATGTCGTCACATGGTCTCCTGGATCTTCACCATTCTTCCCTTTGAATTTTGGAATATCTGATGGAAGTTTAGTTGGGACCGGAGGCGAAGCTGGATTGTACCTAATTGGATCATTCGTCAATTTAGTCAAGTCTGGCAGATTAAGCACAACCAGAAAAGGAAGTCGTGGAGGACCTTAGGGATTCCATCCAGACTGGGCTGGGTTCCCACAGGTCTGAAAAGAATGATGTAGATTTTGAAAGGCACCGGGTTTCCTGAAGTAACTTGTAGAACCTACTGAACAAAAGGGTGATCCTTGTGGTCCAACAAAACTCAGAGTTTGAGCAACTCCAACCGAAAATCCTCCATAACCAGTAAGTTTACCCCCTAGCGAAGTATTGAAAGGAGTTGATAGCCCCTGAAAAGGGTTCCAAGCATCAGAAAAGGGTGAAAAACTTTGAAATGAATTAACCAAGGAATACGACACATTTATTGGCCGAAAAACTGATTCCCACCTCCTATCCCACTAACCACAGGGTTTGTCCAACTCTGAAAGGGGTTACCACCTTGACTTGTGAAAGGAAAAGGCGTAGACCCTACTGTCAGATTGAATGTGGTATATGACCACTTCCAGATGGGAAATCCTGAAAAGAAGTTGATCCACTCATCATGGATGTGGAGACGGTTGATGGTATATTCAATGGAACTGAAGCAATACCTTGAGAGGGCATTCCAAAAGGGAAAAATCCAAAACTGAACGCATTAGCTTGAGAACATCCACTCGTCAATGGAATGGAAGTAGACCAAAATAAGGAAGTGATGGGAGTGTTAGAAGGGATGGAAATAGTTCCTCCCCCTTGCATAGATATAGGAGTCTGCATGCTCGCAACACTCGTGGTGGATTCCATGCTTCCAGCAGTGGTCATCGAAGGGATAAACGTGTGTGGACCTGGGCTCGAAGGCCTATGAGTCAGAGTTCCAACATATAACAATATGTTTGAATGATCAGGAGGGAGAGGAGAATTCAGAGTTGCAACAGACTCTAAAATCTCTTCTACTTCAATACTATCTTCGAACTAGAAGAGTACTCGAGAAAGAACTGGTGTGTTCCTCTCTAACTCTGTAGTAGTACCAGGTCTATCTTGTGAATGAATGCCCCCAAGCAGAGGATCAATCTCCAATGCGCCTGTTGCAACTGTTTGAAAGCCACTAGAAGAATAGCTCCTATGCCTTCTAGGAGAAGGCTATGGACTCGTAGGTGAAAGCCTGCGAAGTCTCTGGGACCGTCAAGATGTCTGGTCAGCCACTTTGAATTATTTTTATAAGATTACTTAAAGACTAAATAAAATTAAAAGCTAGACTGACTAGGAGCACATAACACACATTAAAAATGTCCCTAAAGAGATCAACAATCAAACAACATCCAAGTATTTCCACTCCAGGTGATTAAGACCAGACACCAAAATACAAGAAAGTTAATAATAAGGGCCTTCCAAAAAATGACTGGGGTAATTACGCCCCAGGTTTACTAGCGAAGGTATCAGAGGTAGTTACGCTGACCTCCAAACAACAACCTTTGCTAGTGCAAGCCCCCAAGCGTCACAAGGGTGCCCTCTAGAAGTGTTGCTGAACATGATGCAATGTCAACCTCAAGTGCCATTGGATTTCCCTCTGCAGCCACCTGTGTGGATCCCTAGGATAGGCAACTAAAGACACCAACTCATATTAGAAGCCGGGGAGAATAATCATGGGGTAGGATCATACAAATAATATAGGGGGTATCTCTCGTCCTTATCCTCACGAATCCTCGTGCTTAACTCCCAGTCACGGAGCTTTCCTGGTCTCCCGAACGCTATTGGATTTCACTCTTTAATCAGACTTCTATGTTTTACAATTTATAGTGGCCTTGGAGAGTTACTCTCCTCTTGCCTAATCCAAGGCCCTAAATAAACCTAAAACTTGTTGGTGTATTCTGATGACAATACAAAAAGTTCTAGTTTATTGTATTAAGCGCTTTATTTTAAATGGTTGTTCTTTTAAGTCAAAGGGACAATATGGAAATGAAACCAATGGTGTTTGTATGATGCAAAAGAAATTAATGAAAAACTAACTTATGTGAAATGCAATCATTTGTGCTTCGATGAAAAGAGATTTCTACTTGGGTTCTAAGAAACTTCTATAAAGCAAAAACTTTTTTTTCTTTTCTTTTCTTATAGCACACTTCTCACTCACAAAAAACTAAAAAGACTATTGATGCTTTAATAAACAAAACTACCCTAATGCAAGGTGTACATGATAATGCAAAATCCTAGACTACTCTAAAAAGAACAAAAGAAATTGTTTATAACTTATTAATAAACCAACTTAAGTGTTTGAAAAGAATACAAATTTCAAATACAAAATCTTCTCCAAACAAGGACTAAAGTCTGATCACAAATCACTTTCAAAAAGTCAAAAGAAACCAAAATCAAAATTGGAAAAAGAAGACAAAAACAATGTTTTTTAAGGACTTTTCTTTTTCAAGAAGCAATGAAAACAACCTTTTGAAAGAACTCAAAATTCCACTTAAAACTCAAAGACCAAAAGCAAAGCACAAGGAAAGTTTGCAAGTTACAAATTCGACAATGAATGAAAACTTAAACAAAAAGAGTTTCAACTTGCACTAAATGACCCAAAAGGTAGCAAAAGAGCTTTGAGAAACTGACCAAGAAGTCAGGAAAGAAACACTTTCAAATTCATCAAAAAGAAACTTTCGAAAAGCAAGAAAAGGTGTAAGGCCACGAAATGATGGAAAGCAAATCAAGTAGATTAATAATCAAGCTTGACACAAAGATTGAAAGAAATCTGTTGTTCCAGAGGACCAGAACAATCAAGAACCTCTATAAGAAGTCTTGTGTGTCAAAACACAAATCATAAAACTCACTCAGAATCAAACCTAGACCAAAAACATTTCAAATCATAAGAGAATTCAAAACAGTAAGCTCACTAAATAATTAAATTCTATAGATAGAAACTGACCACTCAAAAACCAAATAGACCAAGAAACAAATGTTTCTGGGCATAAAGATTTGAAAAAAGCATGTAAAAAATGGTATACGCGACTGTGTTCAAGCACAGAGGCGTGTACATGCTCTTCTGACGAAGGAAACTCGCGTATACGTGGCTTCACTTCACAGAAACTAGTGTGTGTACACTACTGTATATAGAAAAAATTGCGTATACAAAGCTTTGCAAGAAAAATAAAAAATGAAGCCAGATAAAAAAGATCAGACTTAAGGTCTGAGATTCTACTAGACCAAACAATACTGTCATAGCAAGCAAACCAAGAATTGAGCCCTGATTGACACTGAACAACCCAAGCTAGGAATAACAAGATTGCTATCCTTAGTGGAGGTGCCAATTCTGTTAAAGGAATAAGTACCCTAGGGCTTTGGGTTGAAACCCCAATAGAGCAAGAGAAAACTACAGTAAGAAACACTCATACAACTTAGGAAACATGCTTATATAAACAAACTATGCGATAGCAATCATACCCGAATGTGCTTCGTTTGGGTAGTTCCAACAAGGTTTAGAACTTCTACAACTCTTGATGATCTTCAAATCTGCAAATCAACCAATCCGAACATACATAACAACATATAGATAAAGCCTTTTAATGAAATAAACTTTATATCATATAAGCAAGATGATTAGTTATACATCAAAATGACATTCATCCATGAATTACAATAGTATATGATGCATAAACAAAGTTAATCTCAGGAACAAGACAATGTTTCTTTTTATTGTAGAAATCTATAACCAACACGGAGAGAATTCACCTGAGTCTTCTTCTTCCGGCTCCAAGCGGAATCATCCTCCAGATCTGTCCAGTCCCTGTCTTCAACAACCTCCTTCCATAACCAATACCATGATATCTCAAGCATGTGGGAGAATATCAACACTCAAGAAAACAAGGGTTTCTTGAAACTTTGGGAAGTGCTTGAAGCACAGGAATACTTCAGACTCAGTCAGGGGATAATCTCAATATAGTAATTCTATCTCCTCTCGTCCTTAAGGCCTTCCCATAGAAGTCTATTTATACTTATCCCAATTAGTTTTTAAGTTGGGAAAGAGTTGGGCCACAGGCACTAGGAGGTAATCAACAGGTAAAACCCATAAACTGCACCCATAGTTAAGGAAATTTAATCTTTTTAAGTGTTTTAACACATATACGTGGGTTGGGTATTGACGAACCCACGTGTACATGCTTTTATCACAGGGAAAAGTAGCAGACAGGGAGTAAAACACTGTTTTTAAAATATTTGGACCAAGTTTGGAAGGAGGGGTCGCCCTAGGCCATAAACCAAGCATCACTAATACAAAGGGTGATATTTGGAGCTATAACAGTCAGTGGTATCCAACAAAATTGTAGTGGATTTGAGTCTTCTAGTTGGAATTAAAAGCTAATAAATTCGATCACTATTGATTCACCCTCCTCCTCTCAATAGTGAGCTCATTTCCAAAAATTGGTATCAGAGCAGGTTATCTCAATGGAGATTGACTGGTCGAGGTTATATCATGGTATTATGACCATGAATAAGAGGAAACAATATTAGAAGAAGAAGGATTGAAAAAAAGAAATGAGTGTTGTGAAACCTGAAAAAGCTATCCTCATAGTAAAAGGTATGATAGGCAGTAACACCCTCCTCCCACATCTACCCAACTAACTGACCAACTGGGGTAAGCATGTGATGAGAAGTAACTATGACATGATTCGACCTCCTAGGTCACCTTAAGGAAGTGGAACCGATGGAAACGCACCATATAGACCTTCCACATCAGCAACAAGATTCCTAGGAACCATCCCAACCACTCAGGTATCCAGCCCCAAAGACCAACTGAAGTTTTGGACCATTAGACTCTCGGGTGCTCCCTTGATATGGGCATGCATGCATCCAGGAGGCTCCAGACGCTCCCATAACATGGATATGCATCCATCCAGGGAATTTTCTGCCTAGTTTTGTGCCTTCGTCTCTGTGATTTGAGCTTCTTTTTCAGTCCTAGAGCCCAAGTCAGTGCCCAAAACTCAATGACACTTTCAAAAATGAAATTACACAACATAAGAGTGATGCATTTTCAAAACAATGACAACGTCTAGACTGGACCCCTACTAGCCATGATAGGCATTTCATACAACATGTCACAAATATGTAATCTACATCTCTAAACAAAAAATCTGAGCATTGGGGTCTCATACTTATCTGAGAATCGCTAAGAAGAATTGTTCCCTTATATCATTAGCTACATTTTCATCTATTAGGCCATAGACACATTATCCATTAATTTACAAATAAAAACATAAGGAGAGGCATACATCATCACTGTCATAGTGCTTATAACCAACATAATAACAACAAAAATATCAAGGATACATTAGCCATAGAAGCCACATATAAACCAGTATATTTCCACAATAGATACCAAGGAAAGAACCCCTTATTAATAAATACAAAAGCCAATGTAGGATGGGACTACCACGTTCCACCTAACTATAGAATGGTTGAGCCAATTATCTCTCCATCAATTCACCCTCATTCCATATTCCAAGCATGAATGTGAGGCTAAAACCAGAAGAACCAACTAGGGAATCTCAAGGCTAAAAATTCTCACCCTCATCCATAGAAACCAGGCTTTACGGTAATCCATATCGTATCACTAGGCAAACACAATAAACATGTAATAACATGATTACCATGATCTGCACCAAATCACTAGGCCAAAACAAGCATGGATACCACTAGATTTCTTCACCTACATTGTGAGGAATTTTCCTGTCTACTAGTCTCTCAGGCTTTACCGCAATCCACACTGGATCACGAGACCCTAAATCGAGACCCACTCTCTAGAATTTACCACATATCACATCGCAGGATTACTAGCCCTAATGGAGATCACCCACCTCTAGGATTTATTGTATATCCTTTCATTCACCAGTCAAGGATTCCTAGGCCCACCGAGGCCACACAAAATCCATCTTTCCCACATCTGACAGTCCGGTTCAAGGGTTACTAGGCCATGTGTTCTATTATTCATATTTCCACCTCACTCAGCTTCGAATCTATCCAGCAACCCAACTCGTCCAAAACATGAGAAACCCATCACACCATGGATATCTAGAAATGGAAAGGATAGGCTGAAAACATTGTCGCACTTGGAAAATCCCATGCCATAAAAGCAAAGAACCACATGCAATACCATGTGTCCCAAATCTAGCAAAGGAAAAGACACATGTGAATCGATACCTGTAAATAATCTTGTTGTAGCTGCTTGATCCTACTCTTCCTTTCTTTCTCATTCCTTCCTCTTGCCTTCTTTTCCTTTCTTGATCCAATGCTAAAGTGCTCCAAGAAAACTCTATGTCGAAGAGTGAGAGTGAGAGAGAGAATAATGAGAGATCTCCAAAACTGAACTAACAAAAGGTATCAACCGATCCTCAAGATCCTTTTTATCAATTAGGCCTCTATTTTATTCATTTTCCATTATTTTCCTTAATTTTCCTCTTCACCTATGACCTTTCACCTTCCTTTTCTCCTAATTTCCATTATTTTTATAAATAAATGTGCCAAAAATGCCATTTTTCATTTCTAAAGCCTTAGCCATTACCTTTTCCAATTTCCTTAGCCACAATAAGCCAAATGAACACCCACACTATGATGTCTTGCCCAACATTCAACTTGGAATAAGTGTCCAATCAACCATGGTTATTATATTGGCTTTATTAAGTTTTATTACAGGGAATTTTCACCAGGGTTGTTATAGAACTCTCCCCCTTAGGGGAGTCCATCCTCAGTGTTCAACCACACCTCCACCTCAGCAAAAAAGTTGAAAAGAAAACATACTACCCATGGAGTTTTATAACATAGCTTGATGTAGTATTTACAATGATCACCCTGTTGAAAAGAAAACCAACATGACAACATAAAACCATGAAAACTATAATGACATGAAACCCATATTTCTTATTTGATCTTTATAACATAGCTCGTCGTGTTATTTACATCCATATACATATGTACATATATAAAAAATCACCAAAACATATGCCAAAACATATACCAAACATCATACCAAAACTGCTTTTCCTTAACCAACAAACAATGAAGGATACATAGGTTACATCTGATCTGCCATATTCCATGTTGCTTCATTGGGACCAAAGTTCTTCCACTTCACTTTAACCTACTCGATTTATTGGTTCCAGCGGATGAGAACTTTTTTCTGCAATATACACTGAGGCTTCAACTGGACTTCTCTATCTGGCTCCGTCTAGCACCACCTGCAATACAGACCAAACAATCACATGACCAACATCTTTAACATACTTCTTAAGAAATGAAACATGGAAAAAATCATGTAATTTCATTTTCGGAGGCAGTGCAAGTCGATAGGATATTGGCCCAATCCTCTAAATGATCCTGAAAAATCCACAAAACCAAGGTGCCAGCTTGGCACATGATCCAATCAGAAAGGGTCTCTTCTTTGGTTTAATGCACAAGTACACTTTTCCCCAACCTGGAACTCCTTGAATAACCTATTCTGATTTTCATAGCTCTTATGCCTATCATGTAATGCTTTCAAATTATTCTTGATTACATGCATTTCCCGCTCCATGTCTACCCACATGTGTGGTCCAATCAACACCCTGCTAACTAGATCACTCCAACTGAATGGAGTATTGCAAATCTACCCATACAATGCCTCAAACAGACTCATATTCAAATATTCCTGGTACCCATTGTTGTAGGTGAACTCTACCAGTGGAAGATATTCTTCCCAGTTTCATTGTTGATGCATCACATACATCGTCAACTGTCCTCTAATATGCTATTGACCCTCTCAGTTTTTCCATCTAACTGCAAATGATAAGTTGTACTGAAGTCTAACTCTATGCCCAAACCTACAAACAACTTCTTCCAAAACATGGAAGTGCACTTCACATCCCTATCTAACACAATCTTCTTTGTAACTCCATGCAATCTGACCACATATCTAATGAACATCCATGATACATCGCTAGCTAAGAATGAAACTGTCAAACTGTCCACAACAACAATGATGGAGTCATCTTGCCTCACTATCCTTGGTACTCTTGTGATAAAGTCCATGGAAATGACCTCTAATTTCCATTTTGGAATCGTAATTGTCTATAGCAATCCACCTGGATGCTTATACTCTGCCTTCACCTATTGAAAATAAAAACACCTAGCCACAAACTCTATTAGATCCTTTTTCAAATTCAGCCAATAATAGAACTTATTAACTACAATCAATTTCTTCTGATAGCCTAGGTGACATGAATATGGTTTGACATGAAACTCCCTCAAGATAACCTTCATGAGCTCACTATTGTCTGGAACATATATCTTGTCTGTAAACCTCACCAATCCATTTGTCATGAGACAATAATCCACATCTTGTGCACCTACACCTGTACCTGTACCTTATAACTACCTGTACCTATACTTTGCTGCAACCTATGCACAATCTCCATATACCTCACATCTTTCTGACCATCCTACAAGATCTTATCCTCTAGATCTGTCCCATAGTAACTCATATCTGCTATATGATTTACCTGTATCCACCTTCTAAGAGCATCTACGAGCTTGTTCTCCTTTCCTTTGACATACTTGATCTCGAAGTCAAAGTCACTAATTGTGGCCAACCATCTACCCTGCCTAGCATTCAGATTCGGCTGGTCAAACAAGTATCTCAAACCAATGTGATCACTCATAAACACAAACCCCCTTCCAAGAAGACAATGGCTCCACATCTTCAATGGATGTATGATCATTGCTATCTCAAGATCACACATCATATTGTTCTTTTCATGCACATTTAGTTTCTGTGACTCATAGCACACTACGTATCCTTCCAACATAAGGACTCCATCAAGTCCTCTCTTGCAAGCATATGTACATACTACAAATTCTTTGTTTGGATCTGTGATCTTTAACACTACTGCATGTGTCAAAAACTACTTGAGATGCTCAAAACTGGTTGCACACTCTTTTTTCCATTCAAACTTCTTACCTTTCCTCTGTAATGATGTAATAGGATAAGAAATTTGTGAGAACTTCTTGATGAACATCCTCTAATAACCTACCAATCCCATGAATGATCTCACCTCATCTACATTCCTAGGAGCCGCCCACTCCATGATAGCTCTTATTTTCTCTAGATCCACTGTTATGCCCTCCTTGGAGACAACATGTCCCCAGTAATGTACCTCATTCTGAAAGAAACTGCACTTTCCCAGCTTAGAATACAATTGATGCTCTCTCAACAATCTTAACAATGCTGCCAAATGCCCGGCATGCTTTTCCTCATTTTTAGAATTTACCAATATGTCATTAATGAACACAATAATAAACTTATCGAAATAACGAAGAAACACACTATTCATCAAGCACATAAATGTAGTTGGAGCATTAGTCAAACCAAATGGAGTTACAACAAACTCATAATGCCCATAACTGGTCTGGAAAGTTGTCTTGTAAATGTCCTCCTCTTTAATGCATACCTAATGATATCTAGATCTTAGATCAATCTTTGAGAACACTGGTGCTCCTTTCAGCTACTTAAATAATTCATCCCTCCTCGACAACAAATACCTATTCGTGATGGTCAGTTTATTCAACTACATGTAGTTGATGCATAATCTGAGAGTACCATCCTTCTTCTTCACAAACAATATCAGTGCACCCCAAGGTGATACACTTGGCCTAATGTATCTCTTGTCAAGCATTTCCTTTAATTGCAACTTTAACTCTAACAACTCAGGTGTGCTCATCCTGTAAGGTTCCTTTGATGTTGGAGCTGCCTGCAGCAACAACTTAATAGAAAATTATACTTCCATGTGAGGTAGCAACTCTGAAATCTCTACGAGAAACACATCCTAAAACTATTGTAGAACTGGGTACCTACTCAAAACATATGCATCCTTGACTTCCTTACCTTTTTCACTAGAGATATGTACTACAAATAACGCACAACCTTTTTTGTGACTATGCTTTGCCTCCATAGTTGTCACCATCCTAACTGATGTGGCTTCCTTCTTTCCCTGTAATAATCTTGGTTCCCCATTGTCATCCAAGCAGTCAATGTATTTGCTATAATAATCCACCTCAATTGTGTTAAGATACAACCAATCCATACTCAAAATCATGCTATATGATACCAATGGAAATACATTCAAATGTGTTGTTATAGACATATCATTCAACTCAAATGCACAAGATCTTACCCAATGATGAACTATTTTCTTTATACCTGTAGCCAAAGCCAACTGCATTGACCAATATTTTTCATGCACTTATTTATTCAAACCACACTTATACACCAATTTAGGACTAACATAACTATAATTAGATCCAGGTTCAATCAAAATAGAAAAAACTTGATCACAAATCTTACCATCAATCTCAATGATAGATGCATGATGGTCTCCCTGTCTATTATCCAGTGCTGCATAGATACAAGGAACACTCTGTCTGTGCCTCTTGTGCACTATAGATCTAAGGCATACCACCCTGATTCTATGGACAAACTCTCTTAAGGTGTTCCTTACCACATGTTCAACACTCCAACCATCTAGTACCATCACCTCTATGCTGATCCAGTGAACCATGTCCCTATCTAGCTGCATTGAAATTCTTTTGTGGTTCCACATTTTCTTTCTCTTCTGTATTTTGAGGCCTTGTTTTTTTTTGCTACCATTTACCTTTACCTTTATCTTTCCCATTCCATCCTTACTGAGATTCATTCTTATGCTTTGGCTATTCATAGAAATGCTTCAATTTCCCAATAATTTCGTCAAGTGACCAAGGTTCATCATACTCAATCCGATCTATAAATGCTAATGGAAACCCACTAGAAAATCACCAAAATTTAGCCTTCTCATCTTTAAGATATGGTACATACCTTAATATCTCCAGGAACTTGGTTGTATACTCTTCATCTGTCATCGATCCTATATTTAGCTCATAGATTTTTTTCGCCTTATCATCATCATACATTTATGACAAGTACTTCTTCCTAAAAATCCTCTTGAACTCATGCCAACTCTAGTCCTCTATCCTAATGTCTTTGACCTGCTTCACATCTTCCCACCAGATATTTGCTTTACCGCTTAGGCTGAAGATAACTACTTTGGCCTTCATATTATCTGTGTAATTATGAAACTCAAAGAACTTCTTCATCCCAAGTATCCAAGCCTCTTCATCTTCCAACTGCTTCACATCTCCATCAAAAGTAGGTGGCTTTACTTTCTTAAATTAATCTCGAAAGTATCCCCTATCACTCCTCCTATAAGGATGATAACAATGACGGTCATAATGCCTTTAAGACCTAGAACTAGAATAATACTTGTTTCATCACCTCTCCTATCTGGAGTATCCAACAACCTACCATCTCTAATTGTGTCATCTCTATCCGACTTGTGACCACCATGAGACCTACTACCATATGCCCCATTAGTTATTTCCTCTTGTCCATGACTAATCCATAGTGTTCCTTCTTGCTACAATTCTGACAAACTCTGAAGGAGTATTGCATTAACCTCTACTTGTTTCTCTTGTGCCTACATGATTTTGTCATTGTCTTCCTTACAACTCCTTATTTCTTCATTCAAGCTTCTCAATGTGTCTGCTAAGTCAGAAGAGTTCCCAACACCACACTGCTCATCTAATTCATAGGGAGAATCTTTGTAGTCTACCATCTTTCTAGTCATTTTGATATATTTCCTACAAGGCATACTATGTCCGCTAAACCAAATCACAATATACCAACTTACCTTAGCCAAATTCAGGGAGGATATCTTATCTGCAAGATCAACCAATCAACATAATGCATGTATAACATAATAATAACAACATATATACATATAATACATAATCATATAACCATATAACCATTATTCTAGCTAAAGTCTAGTCATCAATGCATGACCATATCAACTACACATACCCTAACTGCATGCATGACAACAATAACCATACCAATGTACACTCACAATATGCAAGAATAAACAATATGTAACCAATCATACACTCATGACGACACAATTCACAACAACAACATCATATTTCACATAGTGACATCACGACAAGCATGAACGACACCGTGCATATGCAGAAAGCATATAGACCACAAGGAAGATTAACACATGTGAAAATGGCATGAATGCATGACCAACACACACCACACATCCATTCCGAGGGATGAACCACACTATGATACCACTCTATAATACCCTCCTCCCACATCTACCCTAGTAACAATGCAACCAAGGTAAACATGTGACGAGAAGATACTATGATATGGTTCGACCTCTTAATTCACTTTAAGGAAGTATAACTAATGGAGCACACCAAACTAATAGGACCAACTAAGTGCCCTCCATTTCACCGATAGATGGAACCAAACCACACCAAAGGGGTGTCATTGCGTAGCGATTTCTCACTGACTCGAGTAACGAAGGTGGTTCCTTGGACATGAAATCGAAGAGTCACTTTTTACCTCAAGGTGATTATTCTGCAGTGTTTCTAACGGCTTGTGATTAACCTACAACTGGAATAGAAAACGTTGTTTCTCCTTCTCTGCTTTTTGTAGGAGTCTCCTTAGCTCAACATTCTCTTCTTGAATACTTTGCTTGATCTCCTCAAGTTCCTGGAGCCATGCCGTATTGGGTGTCATTTTCAAATTTGGTGTAATATTTATTGAAACTTTTGTTTCATCGCCCGAATCGGAACCCAAGTCAACGAGTCCATCTATTACGATCCCAAGAGATGCAATCTTCCTTTCATCACTGGAATCTGACCACAGGTCAATTGGTCTGCCTCGTGCAAATCCCACATATGCGACCTTCTCATCATCCTCTGATTCAGACTCATGATCTTGTTTCATGGTGGTAGTTGTCTTCTATCTCTCCTTCATGTCATTCCTCTTAGGTCTCAGCTTAGGGTGTAGTTTCCAGCTATTCTCTTCATTGTGTCCCTCTTTCTCACAATGTGTACAATAGGGCTTTGCCCCTCTTCTCTTGGTTGTTGCATCTCTTTTTGGGTGGTCATTTTATTCATGCGCCCCGTGCTCTGAAGATGGATGGCCTTCACACTGGCCTCATTGATAGTAGTTGGCTCAAACACTAGTAATGAACACCTTATGTAACTATGTAAGGAACCAATATACTTAGTTACAAGACTATGGTGAATCTAATGGAATGCTCAAATTCAATGCTTGTTCCATAAACCCTTTGGTGAAGTTTTGCAGATTTTGACCCTTGATTTGTGGTAGGTGTTGCCATTCGATTAATTGTTTTTGTTTATATCCCAGAGGGTAAAATTGATTCTTCAATGCAGAAACAAAATTTGACCATGAAGAAAGAAGGTTACCCACATTTATGTTGCCTTGTAACCCACCAAACAAGAGTGGTGCCACTCAGTCAAAGGCATGCCAACTGGATCTTTGCCTCATCAACTTTGATTTACTGATTACAATAGTAAACCTCTATCTGTCTTATCCAATTATCAAGTTCTTATGCACTACACTCTCCATTGTACATGGGTAGGTCAAACTTCACATCTAGCTTTAAGAATGGTTTCTTAGATGTATGTTTGGAATCACAATTAGAGCAATGAGAACTATCACTTGAAGAAGGAGAGGGATCTTCTCCACCACCTGCATGACTTGCTGATCCATTGTCATTGGAAACTTTCTTCTCATGCCCAAGTTCCTTCTCATACTTTGAAAAAAACTTGTCCACTTCTCTTCCATATTGTAGAATACCTTGCTGAAATTTTGTTCATCTTCCCAACTAGATTCTTTATTTTCCACATTTCTTCTTCATTGTGCGTGTCCTGCTTCAGGATCAAAGGACTTAAGTATTCCTTCGCATTTTGGTATCTTGTTTTGGGTTAGCATATAGTCATGCAATTTGCATAAACAAAGACCTACTCTAATACCAAACTTTATCCAAGATCATTTACTTATAGATGCATCAGAATTACATGAAACAAAGCTTATTAGCCATGGAACTAGAAATCACATAAAACAATGTGGAAATAACAAGATAATTATGAAACCATGTCACAAATATTTGATTACAGAGTTCGCCCAATTTGGACTACGTCTCGGGGCCCTACTCAATAGTGGGGAGGCCTTCTTTCATTAAGAGGCGTAAAAAGAGATAAAAGTACAAGCAACATTCATTTACAATCCCAATACCTCCAAGCTGGAAGATGGACAAATAATGGAGAGCCTAGCTTCAAAAACAGACAGTACCACCTAAATTTTGGCGAAAAATCATGCAAAAACACCTATCTAAACACCCAATTCAGATAATCGGTCTTTCTGCACCCTCTCGGAACCTCCCTGCTGCTCAAGGCGAGGTCTTAGCCTACTGCCAGGTCTAGTTACTACTGTACACACTGATCTTCTAAATTATTTTGCCAGTCTCCCCTTTTTCCGATGCAAATAGTCCTTTATATAAGCTGGCGGCTAACTCCTCAATCCCCAGGTAGTTCTCAACAAATGACAAGTATAGCAGGTGGGTTTGTTTCAATACACAGAGATTCTTGGTCCCAGAATAGTGCATAGGTACAACCCTATTAAACATAGTA
Source organism: Pinus tabuliformis (assembly GCA_031772625.1). NCBI lineage: Eukaryota > Viridiplantae > Streptophyta > Pinopsida > Pinales > Pinaceae > Pinus > Pinus tabuliformis. The sequence goes on along the minus strand of CM062819.1, from coordinate 1,912,508,117 downwards.
AAAATACCAAAGATTTAGTTCCACAAACTATTTTCTGGTTACATTCTTAATCGCTCATTAATTCCCAAAACTGGCGGCTTAAACAGAGAGAATCGGTGCTTAACTCCTTAAACCGACGACTTTAACAGACCTGACAGTTCTATGAACAGAAAACCATAATTCAACGGTGTCGATACACCATATCGCAAATCACAAATTGTCAGAACTTGTAGATATTACGGTCTCTACACACGGTGTGTGTGATATGCGATTGCGATATCGCAATCGTAATCCTGACCACTAGGGGCTGATTCTATACTGCCTTCCCTTTTGCGATGTGCGATTTCGATCATTACATCCAAAAACCTTGACTTCCAGAGGAAGATTCATAAACATTTGATCCACCTCTGATCCACGATATGCGATATCACAATTGCAACTTGGATCCCGCCGAGGCCAATTTGTAATCACTTTCCTTTTGCGATTGCGATATGCAATTATCGCATCACAACTTTTCTTGCCTAGAGTCGATTTGAACTTTCTAACCTCTGCATTCTACAATGAGAAAACTACGGGACCAATGCCAGCATGCTATTTGGCACTTCCCCATTCACTGGGAGTTCTTCCACATCATCTTCTCCTGCCACCTGTCCAAGTCAAACATGATCTTTGACTTGCCCTAATTTCTTCCTGTGAGGTCGGATTCAAGTGTAATTCACATCATTGGAATAAGGATGATGAACACTTCGATCTGATGCTAAGTTTATCTAGATTCTACCACTTTGAGTTTTGAGTCTTTTTACAATGCCACTGGTGCTTTTTAGAGATCCACTTGGATCACCCATGGTTGACATCATCATCTTGAATCCTATTGGTTCTTGTAAAGTTTATTTTGGTTGTACATTTTTCTTAGGAGGCCTATTTTAGACCTCAAAATTCCCCTAATGATTAATGCGGGTTACATGAGTTAATGCTAGCTAGGAACAAGGTCCAAAGAGGTGAAGGAAAACTTAAATCCTTTGATTTCGATGTGGGTCATGCACGACAAAGACAAATCATGGTAGATGAGGAAGATTGATTGGAGGAAGAGTGAAATTATCGCAAGATATTCTTCAAGATGGCAAAGAAAGTTAACAAGTTGTTTGCAAAATATGAGAAGAACATAAAGCCAGAGAAGAAAGAGCCAGATGATCATGCAATAGTGAATCATGAAGGTGGAGAAGAAGAGCCTCCTCCCTCTCCATCGTTCAGTGAGGTTTCTCCTTCTTCCTCTTCTCATTATTCTAATAGGCATCATAGGAATGCATCTCAAATTCCCTTTTTCATGTTGGATGTAAAATTTGATTTACCTGTATTTAGTCAGGAATCTAATGAAGAAAATATATATTTATGTAGAAGATAGGTTGAAGTGTATTGTCACACAAAACAAATCAAATAGGATGAAGCCAAGATTCAACTAGCGTCCCTTTGACTGAGTGGAAATGCTTGCATCTGGTGGGAAGGAAAGCTGGAGGAAGGTGGTAAGAGTAGTCGTAAACTTCTCTCATCTTGGTTTGCGTTAATTTTTTCTTTAAGAGGACAATTTTACCCATTATGTTACAGACAAAAGGCCATGATGGAATGACAACATTTGAAACAAAGAAAAGATCAAACTCTTCATAATTTTATAGAGGAGTTTAGAAAAAAATAATTAACATTGAATGTTCCACTAGAAACTTCTGAGACGTTGATGAAATATATTGGATATTTGCATAGTTATTTGCATCATTCATTGTTTTTATTTGAGCCTAAGTCTCTTGATGAAGCTAGTGTGAAGGTTGTACATATTGAAAGCAGGGAGAAGCATGAGCAAGATGACCACTCGAAGAGGGAAACAACAACCAAGAGAGGAGAAGAAAGGCCCTCTTGTACTCATTGTGAGAAAGAAGGGCATGATGAAGAGAATTACTCGAAACTACATCCAAATTTTATACCTAAGAGGAACGACAAGAAAGAGAAGCATAAGACAGTGGAAATTGTGCAACAAGACCAAGAATCTGAATCAAAGGATGATGATAAGATCATTGATGTTGGAATTGTAGGTGGTGGACCGATTTTCTAGGGATTAAACTTAGGTGACGAAATGAATATTGAAGCTCATGGGATTGTAGTAGATAGACCCATCGACTTGGGTTCCAATTCAAGTGATGAGACAAATACTTTAGCGGATGTTATACCAAAACTGAAGAGGGAACCAAATGTGGCATGGCTCGAAGAACTTGAAGAAATCAACCAAGGAATTTAGGTGGAGAGTGATGAACTAAAGAGACTCCTATAAGAAGCTGAGAAGGAGAAAAAAAGGTTTCAACGTCAGTTACAAGCTAAGGAGAAGGCCTTGGAAAGGTTGTCACATATCAAGCCTAAGGTAAAAAGTGATTCTTCAATTTCATGTACTTTTTATCATGATGATTTCACTTCTTTTGAGGTACCCATTTTAGGAACTTGCATGAGACACCTTACCAATATGGGGTATAAATGAGGAGGACTTGGTGTTAATGGCCAGGGAATGACTCATCCATTGGAGGTTGTAGAAAGACCTTAATTAACAGGTTTGGGATACACTGAAGGAGAGTGTTCAAAGGTGTCATAAGATTCCAAGACATTGTGGAAATCATCGAGGAAAGAGAATGATGGGAACACATCATCATCCTCCCATGATAGTGCACATTGCAAAGGGAGAGCTAAGGCAAGCTTTCATCACCAGAATCGTGCCATAGTCAATTAAGAGACATATAAACATTCTCAGTATTCAAGGTTCATTTTGATTACAAGCATGTTAATGATGAGCATAAATTATGGTGTAGAAAACCATGTAGTTTTTGTAGTTTACATAACCATGTGGTTGCTGAGTGCTAGGAGAGAATGGCATGAAGAAAGAGGATGGGGTGTGAAAGGCCTTCTCCACATCAGGGAAGGGAGCAGGTTAAGCAGGTATGGAGGAAGAAGATGTTTTGTAGTCATTGCAACAAAGGCAGACATCAAAGAGCCACATGTTGGAGGCTCTATCCAGAGCAATGTATCAGGAACAAAGTGCTTGTGCAGGAACCAGTTGGAAAATTTTTCAACAAGTGAATACATCACAAGGAGATGACACATTCACTTTCATGAGTGAGATATGGTTTTTCTAGATATGGTAGCTGTTCATGGCAACATTTTGTAAATCATGTGTTTCAATTTAAATTGTAAAAAGCGATGATGTGTTTTCCATCACTTATCAAAGAAATAATGTTCTTCGGACTTTTATTAATAGCTAGGGAATTGGTTTACCTAATGATGTAAACTTGACCACAAAGTGTGTGTTATAAAATCGTGTCAAGTATGGGGATTTTTGGTTAATTATTGGTCATGTAATTGAGCATGTAATTTTCAAATATGTGTTATAGGTTTGCATATAATGCAAGTGTCAGTTCATTCCTTATGGCTTTGAAGGACAAGGGTGAAGGAGAAGGAAGGATGATCTATCAGGACACTTGTGGTGCAGAAAATGTAATAGAATACTTCCAAATTATGGTCGTGATTTTGGAGGAACAAAAGCTTCTCAGTGGGGAGGAATGATCCAGGTGGCTTCAGACACACTCAGAATTCAACAGTGTTTATGGAAAATCCCAAAAATAAAAGTCTTCATATTGAATTCAAATGAGGACCAGATTGTAGTGCTGATTGTTTCGATTCCAACGGTGTGAATGATACTAAAATCTGAGTTCGTATGCTAAATTTATATCTAGTCAAAGTTCTTTTCAAACTTGGCCAAGTGGCAGGCTTAACGAGGCAATAAATTGGTAAAAATCCCGGCGCATGGAATCCCACCACCAGAAAGGGAAAAATTGTCGAATCGTTAATTTTCCAAGTGACCCTTATTTTTTTGGCATATTAAAAATGGCTTATTGTCTTATTAAAAACAAAAAATAAAATTATAATTAGGCTGCTGGGCTACCACCCCCGCCGAGAGTCATTACATTATTTATAATTAAAAAAATTCAATTTGGGGTGGCGGGTGGCCACCTCCGCCACAACCCACGATAAATAACACATATCAGATATATTGGTCACATGTTGTATATAAACGGCTGATCCCCAATGGGTGTTTGTCATGTGTCAACACCACCGGGGTCGGACCCCAATTACCGATGTCATTTCAAATAACAAACAGTTACACAACATGCCATCCCATACCTTAGAAGAATGCATCGAAACTTTGAAAACTACTAACGGTTATAAAAGCACCCCACCATTTAAAACACACCCAAAAAATGTCAATGGTTGTTAATAAACCAATATTCCCATGTTAAAATGCATAACGGTTAAAAAAAGTTACTATGGATGGGCAAGTCGAGATTCGAACCCAGAACCACCTGCCACCTATTTTCAACAACCACCAATGGCCCTAGTGGGCCTTGCCTTATTAAGTCCACCATCTCACGTATATTTAAACTCAACTTCTCATTTGACCCGGAGGATGGAGGGTGGACCTATGGAACCATGAGCATATTAGAGTAGTGGAACCATGAGTGAGGGGAATCCAAGAGATGCCGAAAGGATTCCCTTAGAGAGCCAGAGGTGCCAGTGTTAGAATATGTCAAGCTTATAGGAATTTTTGCACATTTTCTCACCATGAGTCCAACCATGCAGTCATAATCTCTATTCGAGCAGAAAAAATTCAGTTTTCCAGTAGCAAGGAATCTTTAGATAATTGTGTGGAATCTAAAAGATTCCCTTGGAGACTAATTTTGAGCGAGGTGGAATGATTCTGACTTTATACTCATTTTTTATAGAATTTCATAGGGAGCATAGTGGTGTGCTCAAAATCTTCATATGAGTAGTGGATTTTCATCCATCTTCATGGAGGAATCTTTAGGGGAATCTTCAAGATTCTCGAGTGTTCATAATTTGGCAGTGTCAGAAATGGGCAAAATTTACAGTTGTTTGACATGATTTTGTGCCAAGAATTCAGTGGTGGTGTATGTTTTAGCAGTTGAGGCTTTTATTTTTTGACCATCCCCAAAAGTGGAGGTATATGATGCAGTTATGTCATATTTTTTCTTATGATTTGTTGAGATGATGTTTTTGTTATTGAGATCCCTGATTACCATTATGTTGATGGGTACTAGTATGCCAAATCATGTGATATTTCATTAGCTTTTCATTTTGAAAGAATTCCCATTTGAGTGAGAGTTCTTATAGGGAGAACGTCTCATGGAGAGAAATTCCACTCTTGTTGAGGGAATTTTCCCATATGAGTGAGAGTTCCTGAGAACGTCTCGTGGAGAGACATGCCACTCTGTTTGGGGGTATTTATCCTTGTAATGACAAAGAAAAGACCATGTACATCATCATCATTTGCTACATTTAATGAAGCAACCTACCCACTCTTGACACTAGGGCCCAAAGATGTAACCCACATTAGGTGAACTTCATTATCAAACGTGTTCATGTTCTTGATTTAATGGTTTTCATTATGTTTCATCTTCCTTACAGTATGCACATCTGTCTTTTAATTCTATTTCGAATGTGATTCTGTTAACATCACAAAAGTAGAAGATCTTGGTTAATTCTGCTAGCTGAAGAGATCCAAATCAATTTTGGAATGGGTAGGGTATTGGGTCCCTACAGTACTAGTGATTACCCCATTACTATTGTAGTTATACCCCTTATTTATATTGATGTGCCCCTATTACCCCCATGTTGTTATTTCTGTGCCCCATGGAATCCCTCTATTGTTATTTTTGTGGCTTTATATAATTATTGTTAGGTCGGCTGGATTATATTGTGACTCCTTAGACTTCTATATATAGAAAGGAGGTTTTGTCATTTGAATCATCGAAGAATTGCTCATTTATGTAATGTAAAGGAGGTTGCCTCCTCGAAGAGGCTGAATTCAAAGGCGTTGATCTATCTTTTCTATCTTTTCTTGAGCTGGTTACATAACATTTGGTATCAGAGCTTTGGATTCTAGGGTTTCGCTGCTCCAAACAGGTCATCGTGGAATTTTTGCTATAACTTGTTTTCTGTGACGTTTCAGAAGTCGCAAAAAAAACCCATTTGAGAAGAAATCGCGCTGAACCTTGGGTGTGAATTTCAGAGCTTTTTGCACGATATTTATGGAGATATGATCTGAGGAAGTTGGTCTTTTTGCAGACTCCTGAATTACATTCAAAACAGGTGACCTGGGGAAAATCATCATAACTTTCTCTCTGGGGATTGGATTGAAATTTCGTAAGAAGGTACAGAAAGAGAACATAATTTAGTTTCTTGCATGCATGTTTCAGATCCAAAGGTTGAAACAGTGACTCGTGGCACGTCGTACAAGTTCGCTCTACTGAACTAGTCTATAAGCAAGTCACTGTGGGAGATTTCACATAACTCTTCCTTGGAGAATCCAATTTGGGTCAGACTTGTGGCATTGGAAAGAGGACATAGAGGGCTACTACAGATCACAAGTTTAGAAGTAGATGATTGGAAAGTACAGAGATACATCAGAGGCAATATTGAGCTCCTACAAAGTGAAAAAAGGTGTGTAGATTTTCTTAAATTTTTGCTTAAGCTTGGTTTGAAAATTTATTTTGAAGGAATTCAAAGGGCATAGTGGAGCATTATTATCGGTAACTGATGCCCCGAGGAAAGAAAATGCAAACACCTAGTAAGGAACCTGAAAGCTCTAGCATGACTCATGAAGAAGAGGAAGAAATGCAACATGATATATCAAAATTACAAGACCAAGTGCAACAACTGTCGCTTGCACAAAAAGGAACAGAATCTAAGATGGATGGTTTAAAGAAAGATGTAGAAGCTAAGATGGATGGTTTAAAGAAAGGTGTAGAAGCTAAGATGGACTATTTAAAGAAAGACGTAGACGCTAAGATGATTGACGTGGAAGCTAAGATGGATGATTTGAAGATAGATTTGAAGACAGACATGGACGAATTGAAGATAATTATGAATAAGTTGCTACAAGAAATGGTCACTAAGGGTGAAAGGGTACTAAAGGAAACTCATGATGAGAACAAAAGAAATGTTAATCATGATTCCATAGACGCTAATGTTGGATCGAAGACTCACCATATTCCAAAAATCGATATGAGGAAGTTTGATGGCAAGGATCCCGCCACATGGATATTACAGATGGAGCAATTCTTCGATCTCAATAATGTGCAAAACACACAAAAGGTACGTATGGCAACTGTATATTTGGAACCAAATCAGTTTGTATGGTATCAATGGCTTTTCTCTCGTAAACAATTTATCACTTGGGCAATTTTTACGGAAGAATTGATAGCACATTATGAGGATACAAAAAGCAACACTTTTTTTAGCCAATTGATAAGTCTCAAACAAAAGGGTTCAATAATGGAGCACATTGAGGAGTTCCAAAAATTGAACATAAGGGTAAAAGATATTCCAGAGGAGCATAGGATTGATGTGTTCATAGGGTCTTTAAAGGATAATATCCAACATGATGTTCGCCTTTGGGAACCTGATTCATTAGAGAAGGCATTCAGGTTAGCAAGAAAAATGGAAAGCAAAATTATGGCAACTAGGAAGCATACCACTCACAACTATAAAGACGGAAGTGTTGTTGCCCCTAGTCTTCCACAACCTATAAGGTTGACACCACAACAATTGGAAGAAAAAAGAGCAAAAGGGCTTTGTTACAGTTGTGATAGCAAATACACTAAAGGTCATAAGTGTGCTGAGAAGAAATTATTCTACATAGATTGTGAAGAGGAAGAAGAAAAGGAGCAAGAAAGGTCAAAAGAAGAGGATATACTCCAGGAACAAAGCCTAGATGAAGAAAAATAAATCCGACCATATCTTGTAATGCATTGGCGGGAATTACCACTCCTCAAACCATCAAGATAGAAGGACAAATCAAGAAGAAAAAGGTAATAGTGTTGATTGATTCAGGAAGCACCCACAATTTTATTCATTGTAGGGTAGCAAAAGAATTGAATTGCTTCCTATATCCAGCACCAGAGTGTCAAGTGATGATTGCAAATGGAGGAACAATAAATTGCTCTGGAAAGTGCCATAATATCAAGCTATCCATGGGAGAATATGTATTGACTAGCCCAATGCTTTCCATTCCAATGGGAGGTGCTGATGTTGTACTAGGAGTCCAATGGCTACAATCCTTGGGTACAATAGCTTTTAATTTTCAAGAACTTTTCATCAAATTTTCTACGGAAGGAAAGGAAGTTGAATTAAGGGGTATTGCAGGGAAACCAGGAAAGATAATCAGCTCTAATGGTATGACAAAGCTTCTAAAAAAGGAGCAAAGAGGTGTAATTGCACAATTATGTTCGCTAGATGTTTCCACATTGGAATCATCTATTTCTCCAGATCTCCAAAAAGTCCTGGACAATCATTCCAAGGTATTTGAGACTCCCAAAGGTCTCCCACCTATGCGTGATCATGATCATGCTATTCATCTGATTCCAGGAAGTGTTCCTCCAAACATCAGGCCGTACAGATATCCCTATGTCCAAAAAAGTGAAATTGAACGTATGGTTGCAGAAATGCTAGAGGCTGGTATAATTCAACCGAGTCAAAGTTCTTTCTCTGCTCCAGTAGTATTGGTGCACAAGAAGGATGGATCATGGCGCATGTGTCCGGATTATAGGGAGCTCAACAAGCTCACTATTAAAGATAAGTTCCCCATTCCTGTCATTGATGAATTACTGGATGAATTGCATGGATCAATTTACTTCACCAAGTTGGATCTTCGTTCGGGATATCATCAAATCAGAATGAAGATTGAAGACATTCCGAAAACGACATTTAGAACTCATGAGGGTCATTATGAATTTTTGGTCATGCCTTTTGGCCTTACCAATGCACCTTCAACATTTCAAGGTTTGATGAATTCAATTTTCAAACCATTCCTTAGAAAATTTGTGTTAGTATTTTTTGATGATATACTAATCTACAGCAAGTCTTGGAAGGATCATGTTGAACATGTTGACAGGGTGCTACAACTATTGGAGGAGAAACAATTATATGCAAAAAGATCCAAATGTTTCTTTGGAGTCCAGGAGGTGGAATATTTGGGTCATATTGTATCTCATGAAGGAGTTAAGGTAGACCCTAGCAAAATTAAAGCCATTAAGGAATGGAAAATCCCCACATCCATAAAGCATCTGCGAGGATTTCTTGGGTTGACAGGGTATTATCGCAAGTTTGTTAAGAATTATGGGAGAATAGCAGCACCTCTAACAACATTATTGAAGAAAGATGCATTTTCATGGACTCCGGAAGCAACAAAGGCCTTTGAACATCTTAAAGAGGCAATGTGCCAAGCACCGGTCTTAGCTACACCGGACTTCACAAAAACCTTTATTGTGGAATGTGATGCTTCAGGAAATGGAATTGGTGCTGTTCTAATGCAAGATGAAAGACCCATTGCTTTTGAAAGTCGTCCAATCAAGGGAAAGTTTTTAAGCAAAGCTATTTATGAGAAGGAAATGTTGGCAATACTCCATGCACTTAAGAAATGGCGACCCTACCTAATGGGAAGACACTTCAAGGTAAAAACGGATCATGATAGCCTTAAATACTTTTTAGAACAAAGATTATCCTCTGAAGAGCAACAAAAGTGGGTCACAAAGATGTTGGGTTATGACTTTGAAATCATCTACAAAAAAGGGAAGCAAAATGTGGTGGCAGATGCACTCTCAAGAAAGGATGAGGATGTGGAAGCATTGTTGTGCGCCATTTCTATTATCCAACCAGATTGGATAAACGAAGCAAGGGAGGAATGGAAGAATGACGAAGAAGTGTGGGCACTTATTCGAAAGCTACAACAAGATTCCAGTACGTCTGATACATTTAGCTGGAAAAATGATTCGTTATGGTACAAAGATCGCTTATACCTCTGTAAGAATTCCCAGCTAAAACAAAAGATTCTTATGGAATTGCACACTTCTCCCTTAGGAGGGCACTCAGGATTTTTAAAAACTTACCACAGGGTTAAGAAGGAATTTTTTTGGGATGGCCTTAAATCAGATATTCAAAAGTTTGTGGCGGAATGTTTGGTTTGCCAACAAAATAAAGTTGAAACAATTAAGACACCGGGTCTATTACAACCTTTATCCATTCCAAGCCAACGTTGGGAGGAGGTTTCAATGGATTTTATCACAGGTTTACCCAAGTCTGAGGGAAAGAGTGTCATCATGGTGGTAGTTGACAGACTTACCAAGTATGCACACTTTTGTGCATTATCACATCCATTTAAAGCCAGTACAGTTTCTACTGCATTTATGGAAACAATTCAAAAGCTACATGGAAACCCAAAGATTATTGTAAGTGACAGAGATCCCATTTTCACTGGAAATTTTTGGACAGAATTATTTTCTTGTCTTGGTACTCAGTTAGCTCATAGCTCATCTTATCATCCTCAATCTGATGGGCAAACTGAGATAGTAAACAAATGTTTGGAAGGATATCTTCGTTGCTTTGTATCTGATAAACAGACACAATGGGTCAAATGGTTGCCTCTGGCTGAATGGTGGTATAACACTTCCTTCCATACAGCAACAAAAATGACCCCATTTATGGCACTTTATGGGTATCAACCACCATCCATCACATCATATTTAAGAGAAAATTCTAAGGTTCAGGCAGTGGAACATCACATCGAACATCAACAACAAGTCCTCCAACTCTTAAAGGATAACCTCGTGTTGGCACAAAATAGAATGAAACAACAGGCAGATCAACATCGCAGTGAAAGAAGTTTTGATGTAGGTGATTGGGTATTCCTACGGCTACAACCATATAAGCAAATGTCCCTAAAGCAAGCTAAGAAGGATAATAAATTATCACCAAAGTATTATGGTCCGTACAAGGTGTTGCAAAAGATTGGTACTATGGCATACAAATTGGAGCTTCCTGCAGCTTCTCGATTGCACCCAGTTTTCCATGTTTCATGTTTAAAGAAGGTTATAGGCGACAAGCTCCCAGTTCAAACAATATTGCCAGAACTTGACGAGGAAGGAAAAATTATATTGGAACCGGAAGCAGTCACAGAAACAAGAACTCGACAGCTACGAAATCGATCAATTTCAGAGTATCTTATCAAGTGGAAGAACTTATCCGCTGAAGATTCCACATGGGAGGATGAGAATTTTATGCAGAAGTATCCAGAACTACTCAAGCGTTGAGGACAACACTTTTTTGAAGGAGAGGGGCATGTTGGGTCCCTATAATACTAGTGATTACCCCATTACTATTGTAGTTATACCCCTTATTTATATTGTTGTGCCCCTATTACCCCCATATTGTTATTTCTGTGCCCCATAGAATCCCTCTATTGTTATTTTTGTGGCTTTATATTATTATTGTTAGGTCGGCTGGATTATATTGTGACTCCTTAGACTCCTATATATAGAAAGGAGGTTTTGTCATTTGAATCATCCAAGAATTGTTCATTTATGTAATGTAAAGGAGGTTGCCCCCTCGAAGAGGCTGAATTCTAAGGCGTTGATCTATCTTTTCTATCTTTTCTTGAGCTGGTTACATAACATAGGGGTTGCAATAGCTTAGCAGGGTGTTAATGAGATGCCTTAACTTGTAAAAATTCAGGACATATAGCTACATATTATGTTGTCTGATTTCTCATATTTAGCTAGTAAAAATCCTCTCTCAACACAATAATCAACTTCTTGTAGCGAGAATGACCAGTTGATGGCTTTTTATTTATTTAATTTAAGACAATTCTTTTCATATTTATATCATCAAGTATATAAATTCTTCCCTTAAACAATAATATACCTTGGTTGTCTATTAAAAAATAACTCCCCTCCTAATCCAAAGTTTCTATTTTCCAAAAATTTTCCTTGATTTTTAAGTACTCTAAGTTAGAATTTGCAACTACTTTAACTTGATCTATTAAGTTTGTTGACTAGTTGGTTGTCGATGTAGCATAGATCTGGTTAAGTTTTCTGCTTAAAGAATCAACAATTTTCTTTTCTTTTCTATTAATATGTGTAATATTAAAATCCTATTCACTAATAAATGCTAACCATCTTAGTTTTCTAACATTTAGATTAGATTGATCAAATATATATTTGAGACTAACATCGTTTGTCCTCAACTAAAATTGTCTTCCTATAAGATAATGTCTCCACATTTTTAATGCATGAATGAAGGATTCTAGTTCTAGATTATGAGTAGCATTTTTTTTCTCATTTTCTTTAATATTTCTACACACATAAACAATAACATGATCATCCTACATCAAAAATCCTCCTAGGCCTTCCTTATATGCCTCCGTACATACCACAAAATCCTTGTTGGGATCAACCAATTTTAAAATTGGAGTTATGGTCAAGAGTTGTTTTAACTTGTCAAAGTTGTCTTGACACTTTTGACTCCATTCAAACTTGATTTATTTCTTATGTAAATAATTAATTGAATGCACAATTTTGGATAATCATTCTATAAATCTCATATAGCAACATGCAATTCCCATAAAAAAATTGATTTCTTTTACATTTTTGGGTACTGGCCACTCCATTATTTCCATTATCTTTTCTGGATCCACAACAATTCCTTCTTTTGATATCAAATGTCCTATATAATTAATTTGTTTTTGGTAAAATGACCACTTGTTGAATTTAGTATATAGTTCATTATCTCTAAGATTTTGAAGGACCATCTTCAAGTGTTGGTCATTCTCTTCTTTACTCTTTGAATATACCATGATATCATTTATAAAGGCAATTACAAGTTTATCTAGGAATGGTCTAAGGACATTATTCACTAGGCACATCAATGTAGTTTGTGCATTAGTAAGCCTAAATGGGAGTACTACAAATTCATAACGCCTATAACATTTGCGAAATATTGTTTTGTGAACATCCTCATCCTTAATTCTCATCTCAAATCAATTTTCGAGAAAATAGAAGCTCCTCAAACTTGATCAAACAAGTCATATAGCCTAGGAAAGGGATATTTATGTTTTATGGTCATCTTATTTAGTTGTCTGTAATATATGCACACTCTAAGAGTACCATCCTTCTTTTTGAAAAAAAGAACTAGTGCTCCCCAAGGAGACACACTTGGCCTTATATACTTTCTTTCCAAGATTTTTTGTATTTGAATCTTCAATTCCATTGGTTCAGGAATATGAATTCTATATGGGGTATTTGATATTGGAACAAATCTAGGTACAAGATTGATAGTAATATCAATATCCTTCCTTGGAGGAAGTCTTTTTATTTCTTAGAATACGCAGGATTCCCCTTTATCATCAACATAGGTAAAATACTTTTCTAATAAATTTAATATCATTCTATGTGATTCCAACTAGTCCATATCTATGAGAATATCATAATATCCCAAGGGTAATATGTTCAAATTTAGTGTGGTATGCATTCCATTGATATTTATTGTGAATTTTTTACTAAATTCAGACACGTTTATTTTAATTCCTCTGGCCAACTACACTAACCAATGCTATGTTGTTTTTCTTTTGCAAGTTTACACCTTTCAATTACAATAGGTGAAATGTAACTTAATGTAGATCCTAGATCTATAAGTACGTATACATCTTTATTAAGAATCTTCATCTTCCACCATGGTGGGTTGATGATCTGCTTGCCTCCCATCTAGTAGAGCACTAGTTCTAGGTATGTTATAGGCAACATCGTTTACATTAGATGCATCCTGAATATTATTTAATGTTTCCTTATTATTTAATGTATTTTTTGGAAAATAACTCCATAGGTGATTTTCACCACAATGCCAACATTTTATTGGTGGTTTTACTGATTCACTGAAATTTTGTTCCTATCCCAAATCATCCTTTCTTCCCCAAATTCTTTTGCTGACTGGCATTCTGTTATAGTTTCTTGCTTGCACACTCTTAAAAAAATAGGTTTCTTAAACCTATTCCTCTTATTATCGAATCTGGCAGATTTATATTCCACCCATCCTTTAGAAATTTCTCCTTTTTGTTTGCTCTGATTGAAACATAATTTGGCCTTTTCGATGGTCTCATATGTGGTATTTAGTTGGTCAAGTTCATTTCTTTCTCTATATGAAAAAGGTAGGAATCTAATAAATATTTGTATCTTTTCCTTCTCCTATTTCAAATAAGGTACATATCTTAATAGAATCATGAATGTATTAACAAACTTATCCATGGTGGACTATCCCAATTTAGATCATGAAACTCCCTAGCCTTTTCTTGAAAGTACCTCTCTGTAAACGATTTCCTCTTAAACTCTTTCTTGAAAAATTTCCAAGTTAAGTTCTTACTCCCAATGCTCTTGACATATTTGTTCTCTTCCCACCATAAGGATGCCTTACCAGTCAACTAGTAAGTTACCAATCTTTTTTTCAGATTACTTGGATAATTGTATACTTGAAAATATTTGTACATATTGAGGAGTCATGCCTCTTCTCCTTCTTCAAACTCACCATCAAAATTAGGGGACCTAATTTTCTTAAACTCTCTTTGTAATTGATAAGTAGACCTCCTTTGCCTATGCATAATGGTACTACTACCTGAGTTTTGTTCTCCCTGGTCACTAGACTCATTTGTTTGACATTCACTAGAAGTTATTGAGTTGGTTCTACTAGTATATTTTCTTTTAGATGTTTTCCTATGAGTGTTTTTGTTGAATTTTTCTTATTATAGTTTTTTTAACACATAGTCATTAATATCCTACTGTTCCTCCTTAGATTTGACCAATCTTTGCTTGTTTACCTTAATATCCTTCATATTTTTTTTCAAACTTCTTATTACTTGCAATAATTTAGATTCTTGTTTCTCTACATTGTTGTTTCCGCCACCGACCACTCCTATTTCAGTATCAAGTTCCTCACCACCCCTTGGTGATCATAAAAAATTTTGTCCATTAAATTCTTCACCCATACTTGAATCTCCTTAGTTATCTAAATCATCTGTTCATGACATGTATAATTGTTTTGGTTTCAGGACCCATGTAAGGCCCAATGTTGTTACCTTTGATACCACTTGTAAAGAAACACACACTCCCACACACATATGTATAATGGTAAAAAAAATTTCTTGAAAAAATAATACTTCTTTATCTAGTAACACTTTGTTTATTAATGAAGAAAATAGGATAACATGGAGTATTTCTTGAATATACATACTTTATTAAACTTCATCCAGCATAAGTTTTCTATTACATTTGTGTACTTTTCATTTGAGCGGCTATCTCCTCAAATTTTGTCCCGTGTGTGGACGACTTATGCCTAACCATGTATGGACGACTTAGGCCTAACATGGATTATTTACATGGTATTAGAATTTTTTCCCATTAAAGTTATACCTAACAATAAAATTTTAATCTTTACTTATATAATTACCTACCACTTTATCTTATCTCTATAAAAATATGGACCACAGTGCAATTTTCGACTTTGAAACTTGCGCATATTATTAACGTATTGGCTATAACTATGGAATTGTAATATATTACTGAAATCCCATTATTTCTAATGGAGCAATAATGTTTTCATACCATAGATCAAGTAATAACTATCAAAACCTTGTCACGACATGTTGCGATGGATGGATAAATTTTTTCCATATTAATGGCTTCATCTATTTTATCGTTTATACATGTGGTGTTCTAAAATTATCATTCCTATTACCACTTAATATAAATTTCCATGAATTTGAATAAAACCTTTTTGGATTGTTCCATACTTACATGTGGTGTTTATCCATAGTTCCACGTATGGTACATATCACCTAACAATCCAACGATTGAGATTACTCAACATTTGATTATTTGTGAAGATTGTTTTAAGGTTTTTCATGGTATTAATGACCTTGTTTACATTTACTACACTTCATTCATTTCATTAGTTCTCTCACTGGTCATGCCGCTCCATGGCAAGGGCTTTCTCTTTAATTATCGTTGGAAATTTCACATAATTATCTATTGAATAGTTGTCCCCTTGTCTATTGAGTGGAATGGTATTTTCTTCCAAGAGTTTATCATTTTTGCAAGGTAAGGCTGATTGTAACCTTTTCCTAAGGCATCTATTGTTTATTCGTCTTATTTGTAGCTTATTTAATGTCGTTTATTAGTGCTTAACTCCTTACCTTCTAGAGGCTAAAAGTTTGCGAAAGGTTCTCTTTGTGTTGAATATCTTGTGGGGTTATCTCACAAAACCCTCTTCTGAAATTAATTCTTTTGTTCTAACTTGGAATGGAGTTTCAACGTAGTGCAACCACAAAATACCTCAGGTAATTTGTACACTTTCTTTTAACCAATAAACTCAAATTCAAAAATAACTGCCTATGTAATGCCATTTTTGAGTTTACCCTTTTTCTTAAGGGTTTGATTTTTCTAGAATTTTTTCAACCTTAATTGATTAGGATAAAAGGGATTTGATACTCCTTTTGTAATACTCTGTTTGGTTACTATCTTTTATTTGTTCCAAATACTCATTTTCTTGTTTATGTCTAAAATTTCCTTTCAACTTCTCTTTATCATAGACAGTCATCACGACAATGTTTTTACTTTTTTTTTATTCTTCTTATGATACAAAGGTCGCACCAGGGTATTGTTTGGTAATTTAATTAACTTTAAATTACTTGTATAAATTATTGTCCATGGCTAGTAAATTGATGAAGTGTAAGTGCATTTTTTGTGCTAGAAGTCCTTGGTTATTCACACCTCTAAACTAAACTGAGTTATCAAAATATATATTCTCAATTAATTTATTGAAATTCACATGAGTAGAGAAATTATTTCTAGAAAATAAAATGATCACACTCTTTTATCAAAGACTACTTATGGAAAATCTCGCTCTGCTTGAAAACAAAATTTCACAGCTCTTCATAAAAGTAAATCAGTCCCACACCTATGAAAATTAATTTCACTCTTATAAAAGTGATATATAATTATGAAATCCACACAATTTATGAAAATCTCAAACTTATAAATAAATCTCACAGTTGTAAAATGAAATTTAACTCATAAAAACACACACACACACTCTATCTTTGTTATATGTCTGAATTATGCTTTGAAAGAAACTCAATTTTCTAAAGGAATAAAATCAACTATAATAATAACACACTCTTCCATGAAAATCCAAAATGAATTGAAAATATATTCTCACTTTCTCAAAATCATAAATCACTCTTGCTTGAAATAAAACCTATAATTGTTGGCATTATGATTCTGGTATGGCTCTATGTTACAGATGTTGTACTTGATGGCAACACCCTCAAGTGGCAATGCTCTAATCAGGCTCTCAAAATGTTGGAAATTAAGAGGTACGCAGGTGAATGGTTCAAAAGGTGCGTACCCGCAGGTACGCCGGCTAGGAAGTGCATTCATACACGCAGGTCACCCGTTCATGAGGTGCGTACCCCCAGTTCACTCACTTCAAGGCAGAGAAGCGCCTTCACGTGGGGTTTCTCATGTTTGGCTCGTGGTATTTAGCCCGCCATTCTTGATTCTATGGTTTTGGCCCGTGGTATAGGATCTAATTTTGCCCCGGTTTGGATCCCTTGTATTGGTTATTGATGGTTTTGTCCCATGGTGTGAATAAGGGCTTGACTATAAATAGGGAAGGAGATCACTTGGCTAATGTGTCTTTTGCAAATTGAATATCCTAAGATCTGAAATATTGGGTTATCGGTTTTAAAAGCTTGATCTATATAAAAGTAAAGTTGAAAGTGAATCTATGAAGTGTGATCTCTCGGGCGCATGATCAGATCTGGGCATCTGACTATCTGTGGCACGTTGGGGGACTGCCAATTCGGCCCTAATCAGAGGTACGCAGGTGATTAATGGTGCAAGTGCGTGGGTACGCAGAGCAGAAGAAGGAGCAGTGCGTGGGTATGCAGAGCAGAAGAAGGCGTAGTGCGTGAGTACGCAGTGCGACAGAGATTTAGGTGCGTAGGCACAGTGAAAGTACACGGCGCTTCAGAAACCACAGGTGCGTAGGTACGCAGCGCGATAGCATCTATGGGTGCGTGGCTACAGTAGCAGTACGCGGCGCGATAGCATTTGTGGGTGCGTGCCTACAGTAACAGTACGCAGCGTGATTGAAGAAACAGTGCGTGGGTATGCGGTGTAGCAGAAGGCTCTCTGCGGGTATACGCAGGGGAGCAGAAGGTGAAGTGCGGAGCCACGCAGGCCAGATAAAGAAAAACTGCGGATCTGTCTTAATACCTTTTGTTGGCTGAATTTTTCTGTTGATAAGGTGTTCTGGGTTTTGTTTACTGTTATTGTTGATCTGGTTACTGCAGTTGACTGGGTGATTGGTGGGCTCCAGTATTGTAGCAATAATGCTACAACTCCTGGAGCTTCCTATCTCTAATTTTATCAACCCGGTAGTTCGTACAAACTTGGAAGCGACGGTGCTATATGCACAAGTACTAGCTCTTGTCGCAGCTGTCACTTGGTCAGCTGGCACAAGTCCGCTAGGGCTCAAGCCAACTTCTATATGCTCACAGAAAATGCTTTATGAATGATGGACGAAAGCTAACTCAAAGGAGACTAGTCTAATTGCAGAAAGAAACTGAAAGCCAATAAAGCATGAAAACCCTAGTAAACCCTAATTTGACTAGCTAGACCCTTACAATGCAAAACTGTGAATGAAACTACTACCACTAATGCCATTACTTGCAGTGAACTGAAATACATGCATCTAAGCTACTTGCATCTGAAAAGACATGCTTTTGTATTTTTTCATTAAGTGGTTGGATTTATTGTGATGATGCTTTTGCTTAGGGTTTGGTTGTGCAGGAGCGGTTGGAATGGAAGGAAAGCATGGGCAAGGTCAGGATGGCTAGGGGAGGTCCCAGAGGGTCTCTAGCATCAGTCCACAGAAGTCTACCACGTTCGGATGCTCAGCAACCGAGTTTGCAGGCTTCTACAGGAAGTCTGCAGGGGATCCTACAGGAAACTCAGGGGTTTCTACAGGAAGTCTGTGCAATTCTACAGGATGTTTGGCCGTGGAAGTTTTGGGAGATGGTGAAGTGTTGGAGTGGTGTGGGAGGATAGGTGATATGGAGATGGAGCTGGTGATGGCTCAGGAGCAGAAAAATCAGATGGAGGAAGAGTGCATGCAATGGTTTAATGGTTGGAAGGATGGGATCAACGAAAGTGTACGTAAATGGAGCTAAGTGATTAATGGATGAGTTGGAGGGTAAATGAGTTGGACAGAGGCTGAGTAGGTGGATTGAGGAGAGATCAAGAAGAAGAAGAAGAAAGTGGAGTGATAAGGAGCAGCGTAAATGAAACAAATGACTTATGCACCCAAAAACAAGAATTCATTAACCTATGATAACTGTGCCATGAAACCTATGAACAACAATGGAAAACCAAGAAATGAAACTCATGCATGGAAGTGAAATGTAGAAGTATGGTTCAATGTCAAAAGTGCATGGATGGATCTTCAACGAAAATGTCTATGTTGCAGCTTGCATGGAAATGAGAAGAACTGCGTTTCTTTTTGGTGGTTGGTTATGGACTGCACCCCGATCCCTAACAGAGATGGCAGTGAGCCTTAACAACCTTTTGCTGGAGCTCCAATAAATTATAACTATCCTCCTATCGAATCTAAGCAACTGAAACAAATTCACCATAAACTAATCCTATCTAAACTCATGAAAAGGACTAAATTAACAGACTGTAAATTCGAATTGCATGTTAAAGTAAAAACTCAAAGTGCTGGAACGAAATGAAAATAACATTACAACACTGAGGAGATCTATTGCTCTCAGGTTGGGCCCTAACCTAAGAGCTATAGCTCCCTTAGAAACTCAGAATGAGATCAAAATCTGCCTGCCTTTATTCATAAACGAAAGTCTGATGACATGCCAAAATGGCTTACAAAAGGAACAAACACCGAGCTGTAGCTCGTACTTCCAAATTACAAGAGCAATACAAAAGTTCAAAAAGCTTCTATCGAAGGCTACGGCCTCAGTATTTATGCAAAATGATCATCCAACAGGTGTCCTTGATTTGTGGAGCTCGGTTGTCCAACTGAAGTTCAAACTGCTGATCCTGTAGGACAGTCATAACTGCTGTTCCTGTAGAACAGTTATAACTGTTGTTCCTGTAGAACAGATGGTTGCCTCTAAGCTCGGTGGGGAGATGGATTGGAGCTCGGAGCTATGGTGGGAATCATGAGGAAGGTCCCCAAGACTGTGGACATCCTCTCCTAAAAACCAGCAGTGCCACCTCATTGTCTCCTTGTCTCCTTTCTCGTGGTATTTTCTCCCTTTTAATGCCAAAAACCTGAAAGCATCATGCATTAGTCACGTAGATAGAATGCCTACCCTTCTTCCTACAAACAACACGAATAAACCAAGAAATGAATGCATAAGCAATAAAAAATGAATGGTTTGAGCAGAGCAAGTAGGCCAAATGAGCCCAAATTTTACCAAAAATTGGGGCTCATCATCACCCCCCAGCTAAACTATTCGCTCATCCTTGAGCAACTTTGCCCTGGCTCCTCGTCTTTGGCCGAGAACTAGAGCCCGGAGCATGCTTTTCCTTTCCTGTTTTTGGTGGCCCTGCCTTTTCTGCCGAGGGTGGCGCTTCTTCCTTCCCCGTTTTTGGCAGCCCTGCCTTTGCTGCCCCTGGTGGTGACGAAGGTGATGCTTCTTCCCCCTTTCCTATTTCCTTGAACCGGGCTTTGGAAGGTGATTGGCCTATTTTTCGTGTCCAGGAAGTTATTTTTGGGCTCCCCTTCTCGGGGGTGGCTGCTGTTTTAGAGGGGGTTCTTGCACTGGGTGAAGTAGGGACATCCCCTAAAATGGTTTGGCTGCCGGGTGGAGGCTGTGGCTTGCCCGTGGTTATCCTCTTTCTTCTCATGGCTTCAGATGGTAGAGGGGTCTCCCTCTCTCTCTTCTCCTTCGGCTTTGGAGGTGTACTGAGGGCGGCCAGCGCCGCTGCTGACTCCTTTTCTAGAATACCAGCCTTCTCTTTCGTGCGTTTTGCTCTCTCAGAGCTCCTTGTAGAGGGCCCCTCCTTTTCAGATTTCGGGCTTCCTGTAGAAGACCCTGCTTTGCCCACTTCCGGGCCTCCTGTAGAAGACCCGGCTTTAGCCACTCCCGGGTTTCCTGTAGAAGGCTGTTTCTCAATGACTTTCGGGCTTCTTGTAGAAGCCCCTTTTTCCAATTTCGGGCTTCCTGTAGAAGCCCTTGCCTCTGTCTTCGGGCTTCCTGTAGAAGCCTGTTTTTGCAATTTCGGGCTTCCTGTAGAAGCCTTTGTCTCCGTTTTTGGGCTTCCTGTAGAAGCCTGTTTCTCAACGATTTTCGGGCTTCCTGTAGAAGCCTTGGTCTTTGCTTTTGGGCTTCCTGTAGAAGCCTGCTTCTCAATGATCTTTGAGCTTCCTGTAGAAGCCTTTGTTTTTGTTTTTGGGCTTCCTGTAGAAGCCTGTTTTTGCTTTCCTGTAGACACAGGTGTCTCCACCTCTGCTTGCTTGCCTGCCTCAGTTTTGCTTTTTTCTTTGGTTGCAGGTGCTGTTGAGGTACTTGGGCTGACGTGGACCACCTCAGCTTTGTCCATTCTGCTCTTCATACTCTTTTATCTTGCTGACAAGATTGGTGTGCCACCTTTTTCTTTGTCCTCCTTTTCCTCATGCTTCTTCCTTTGTTCCTTCTTATGTACTGTTGTCGGGGTCTCTTGGCCTTCTTCTCTCTATCCCTCGGCCACTGTTTCTTGTTCCTCACTGCTGGAGGAACCCGTTTCTTCGATCAACATCTTAATGTCTCCATCTTTCGTTAAATTCCGGAAGGATTCCCATGAGAGGGGGACCTTATATGAGTGCAATGCATCTTCCACAAGAAGCTTGATCAACCCATGGTGGGCTATCTGATCTGGTATACCCTCTTTTAGCTTTGTGGCACACTCCATTAGCGACTGCAGTAGGTAATAAGGGATGATCAGTTTTTGTTCTACAGGAAGGTCAATTCGGTGCCTCAATTCAGTGAGCAGCCGAAAGTGATATGCATACACGATGCTGAAACGGCCTTCACAAGTGATATATTTCATGATTTGCAAACTGACTTCATTCCATGGTGGCAACAGGCTCGTTCTTCGCACCCCATTTTTGTCCTCCGAGAATTCTTCCTCAGGTGGAAAGAATTCTTTCTTTGCCTGCTGGCTCAGCTTTCTCTCCTCTTTATCCCACGGTAGACCCATGGAAGTTCTGTGATCCGACTGATATGTTCCGGGGTGAGCTTGAGGCTTAGACCTCTGAAGTTCACTGTGGCCAATGTCTGGGATTTAGGCTTCAGAGCCTGCAAGAATTCTTCGGCCACTTCATCATCGTAGCCCTGCAACTTATCACAAAAAGGCATCCATTGTGCTCTGGTGAAGAGCTCTACCACTGCCGGGTTTTCCCTTAATTTGGTTGAATCAGTGGGTTCCCGTCTTATAAACCCACCCGGCATGATGGACACGGTTGTTTTAATTAAAGGTGGCAAATGCAAAAGAGATTTGGTCTATTAAGACAGAGCATGCATATAATCCACAAAATTCAACACAGTCTACTTATACTGACATCCTGTAGAACGACAGCATAGGCACAACAAACAACAATTCCACCAATATCTTTATAACCAGACTGTGGACGATGGTCTTGCCACTCTTACTAACCAGTTGCATGAAGAGTTCAGGGTTACCTCTTTAATTGGCCACCTTTTTTCGTGAGGCACCCGCTTCCCTGTAGAAGACTGCGTTCCTGTAGACTGCGTTCCTGTAGAACTGCGTTCCTGTAGAAACTGTGTTCCTGTAGGAGCAGTGCGCAATTCTCAGGGAGGACTGTAGTTGGCCCGCGCTTGAGGTGTGCTTTACCGGTGTTCTGGTAGCCAACAACTCGGCGTGTCAAAGTGCAGAGGAGATCAGAATAGCCACCCGAGTTTGAAGTGTTGGATGATAAATGCATGCGCAGGATCTAGCCGATTAGATTTTGAATCGGCGCAATCCGTGGCGCGGGGGATGAGCTGTCCCCGCCGGACCGTTGGGCGACGTCATCCATCATCCGCCTGCGTATTCACTTGCTGCCGCATCCATTCCCACAGATTTGCCGCCGCCTTTTCCTGTTAAACTCATGCTTCTGACGAGAGTGTTCTCACGTGCATGCCGTTCATTCTCTTTGTCGTAGTCACCACCCAAACATCCAATTACACTTTAACTAGCCGACGTGGCCAGTCGACGGGCCATACGGGCGCTCAACCATTCAATTTTATGCTATGAAAACAATTTCAAAGTAAAATTCATGCGATTTGATGGAAGGAAGGGTTGAGACACTTACCTGCGTGGCTGCACACGATTTTTCCAGTTCTTGGGCGATGGGGAGTGGATCTACCTGCTGCATGCGACTTACACAGACCCGGAGGCTCGTGGTTACAGGCTGCCAACGATGGAGTGGATGCTTTGCTTGCATGCACCCGCGTTTCATTTCAGATGGCGGTGCTGTGAATGGTATCCACTCGAGCAGGTTGAACTGTTACAGGATTCCCGCGAGGTGTCTCGTAACAGTCCTTTCTCCTTGGGTGCATGCTGCACGATGGAGGATCTGGCCTTTCAATCACGTTCCCGGAGCTCTTGATGCCTGTGGTATGAGATCCCAGCATTTGTTTAACTCTGAAAATGGCTTTTCCCGCGAGAACTCATCGATCTTCTTTGTTGGTGCAGGGAACTTGGTCGCATGTCGACAAGGATGGTGGAGCAAGGTGACAGCAATGTGCAAGGGTGCCAACAGAGGCTTGCATGCATCCAAACCAATCCATAGTCGCTAAATCTTCTTTTAAGATGAATTCTGGGCCGTCCAAAACTTCTACAGGAAGTTTCCTGTAGAACACAGAGCTTCCTATGGAACACAGAGCTTCCTGTAGAAAGTTCGGCCTTCCTGTAGAAAGTCTGTACTTTCCTGTAGAAAATCCGCGCCTTCCTGTAGAAAGACTGCATCTTCCTGTAGAAAGACAGCATCTTCCTGTAGAAGATTCAAACCATGATAAAATTGCACATACCTTGAAAAAACATGGGTACCCTTGGAGGAGGTGCTGGTGAGGTTCCTTGACAGCATGATAAGGACCCTTGGCTTTGAGTTGAAGGCTTCCTCTCCTCCATAGAGCATCTGCAACCTGCATGCAATTTTACCATATTTTGCTTATTGTTTTTTTCTTTTTTCTCTTTTTTTTTTTTTTTTTTGAAAGATAACAGGGGCGCCTCAAAGAGGTTTTCACTCATGCCATTTGGCCTGAGCGCCTCAGAGAGGTTTTCACTCAAGGATCTTTTTCACCTTTTCTCTTTTTTTTTTTTTTTTTTGAAAGAAAATAGGGGCGCCTCAATGAGGTTTTCACCCCTACTACCTGCCTTGGGCGCCTCAGAGAGGTTTTCACCCAAGGATCTTTATTTTTTCCTTTATTTTTTTCTTTTTTTTTCATATCCCTTAGGGTATGCCAAAAGTAGAGGCAAAACCCTTCTCTATGACCAATACAGATTTCTCCATAGTTTTGATGAACTCTTGTCTTGAGAGAGGTCTCCTGTAGATCTTCAATCGATGCCCATTGACAAGCATGGGAATGGCTTCCTCATCAATGGTTCGAATGAGGACAGATCCATTGTCATGGCATTTCTCCACTGCATATGGTCCTAGCCATCTGGTTCTCAACTTCCCCTTGAAATCTTTGTATCTGGAGTCATACAACAAAGCCCAATCTCTCGGCTGAAATTGCTTGTCATGGAGATGTTGGTCATGCCACACCTTTCTCTGAAGTTGAACCACTTCTGAGTGAAGGAGGGCCTGCATTCGGTGCTCATCCAGTCCATTCAGCTGCAGTAGCCTTTCTTGTTGTGCATGGCTGAGATCTAGGTCCAGCTGAGTTGCCATCCTCAAAGTGTTGTATTCAAACTCAATGGACAACAAAGCTCTCTTCCCATAGACCAGCTCATACGGTGTGAAGCCGGTGGTGGTCTTCCAAGTGGTGTTGTAAGCCCATGTGGCTTCAACCAGGCGATCTGCCCAGTCCTTTCTGCTGCTGCTCACCACTTTAGTCAAGATCCCTTCTAATGCTCTATTGGTGACTTCCACCTGCCCATTTGCTTGAGGGTGATAAGGGGTGGAAGTCCTATGCTTGATCTTGTGATGAGCTAGGAGATCTTCAACCAGGTTGGAGGTGAACTGGCTCCCTTGATCGGTGACCAGCTCTCTTGGATAGCCAAACTTATAGAAGATGTTTTCTCTTAGGAACTCGGCCACCTTTTCTTCTGTTGCTGCTTTGATTGCTTTGGTCTCTGCCCACTTTGTCAAATAGTCAGTACACACAATGATGTAAGTCCTTTGCCTCGAAGAGGGGTTGATTGGGCCCACAAAGTCCATGCCCCACTTCTCAAATGGCTCAAGAGTCACTTGAGGTTGGAGAGGCATCTCATCCCTTTGGGTCGGTTTCCCCATTCTTTGGCATTGGTCACACTGACTGACATATCTTCTGACATCTTGATGAAGTGTGGGCCAATAGTAGCCTGCCTGCAGGATTTTGAAGGCAGTTCTTTTTGCTGCAAAATGTCCTCCACAAGGCCCATCATGACAAGTGAGGAGGATATCAAAGACTTCCTCCTCCCTTACACAACGCCTTAAGATCTGATCGGGGCCAAGCTTGAACAGATTGCCCCCGATCCAAGTAAATGAGGCACTTTTTCTGATGATTCTGCTCTTCTCTCTGGAAGATAGGTGTGGAGGGAACTGTGCTGAAACAAGATAGTTTGCTATATCAGCAAACCATGGAGAGAGTACTGAAATAGCAAACAGATGTTCATCAGGCATCTGGTCATCCACTGTTCCATCCTCATCTGCAGACAAATCCAATCTAGATAAAAAGTCAGCAACAACATTTTCTCTACCTGGTTTGTCAACAATGGTCAAATCAAATTGCTGCAATAAAAGTAACCATCTAATAATACGAGCATTCACATCTGGTTTATTCATTAAATATCTAATAGCAGCATGGTCAGTATGTACAAAGGTCTGGTAACCAGTAATATAATGTCGGAACTTGTTCAATGCATGGACCACAACCAAGAATTCTTTCTCGGTTAAAGTGTAATTCAGCTCAGCTTTGGACAAGTTTTTGCTAACAAAGTAAATGGCATATGGAAGTTTTTGCTCAACTTGTCCTAAAGCTGCACCTATGGCTTTGTTCGAGGCATCAGTGTGGATGTGGAAAGGTAGGGCCCAGTTTGGACCTCTCAGGATTGGGGCTGACACCAACTTGTCCTTTAATTCATTTAAAGCCCTCTGACAATCGTCAGTCCAATTAAACTCCACATCTTTTGCCAACAGGCCAAACAATGGCGAGGCTAGCTTGCTGAAATCTTTAATGAATCTCCGGTAGTATCCTGCTAATCCCAAGAAACTCCGGACATCCCTTACCTTTTGAGGAGGTGGAACCCTCTTGATGAGAGCAATTTTGTTAGGATCCACCTGCAATCCTTGGCAAGAAATGGTATGGCCTAGCACGGTCCCTTCAGTCATTAGGAATTCACATTTTTCAGGACTAAGGGACAAGTTCATCTCAGTGCATTTGGTTAGGACTTTTCCCAAGTTGGACAATGCTTCCTGGAAGTTGGCCCCATAAGGAGTAAAGTCATCCATATAGATTTCAACTGCATCATGGACCAGCTCCGAGAAGATGCTCAAGACAGCTCTCTGAAAGGTAGCAGGAGCATTGCATAGCCCAAAGGGAAGGACTCGATAGGCAAAGGTACCCCAAGGACAAGTGAAGGTGGTATTATCTTGGTCTTCCGGGCTGATTTGGATTTGGTTGTACCCGCTAAACCCATCCAGGAAAGAGAAGAACTTCTTTCTGCCAGTCCATCCAACACTTGATCTATGAAAGGTAGAGGGAAATGGTCCTTCTTGGTAGCTTTGTTCAGTTCTCGGTAGTCCACACAGATTCTCCATTTCCCATTTTTCTTGGGAACCAACACTAGAGGGGACACCCATTCACTATCTGAGATGGGGTAGATGAATCCGGCATCCAACAGCTTTTGCAATTCTTCCTTGACAATGTCCTTAAGGGCTGGATTCATTCTCCTCTGAGGTTGCCTAACCGGTTTACAATCCTCTTTGATGTATATATGATGGGTACAGACCGAAGGATGGACTCCTTTCATTTCCTTATAGCTCCAAGCGAAAGCATCAAGGTGGTTGGCCAACAGACTACACAGCTCCTTTTCCTGGGAAGGAGATAGGGAGGAGCTGATCTTCAATGCTTTCTCAGGGCCGAACTCCACATTCTTGACTTTGGGAGTAACAGGGTTGGTTGTACAAAGATCCACTAAGGTGCTGGCTTGGGCATCCTCCACCAATTTCTCTAAGGGTAGTGCACTGGAAGGTGGATTCTGGATCAAGGTCTCGATCAAGTCATCCTCGGTTGGGGGGTCTCTTCTAGTGGTATCTAAGGTGCACAGAGGTGCTGAGTACACCTCGTCTTCCTCTCCTTCTTCCAACCAGAGTGGTAAGTCATGCTCTAAGGAGGGTTGGGCAGGAGGGTATAGGACTAGCTGCTTGGACATGGGACCATTTTTGATGGTCATGTTTCCTGCACGACAACTTATGTAAGCATCTGCAGTAGCTAACCAAGGCCTTCCCAAAATGAGAGGATATCCAGTAAGCTTGGCCTTTGGTTGCAGAACCAGGAAGTCTGCAGGGTATTCCCAAGAGTCAATAGAGACCAAGACATCCTCCACAATCCCTTTGGGAGTCACGGTGGAGCGATCTGCTAATTGCAGTACTGTCGAGGTCTTCCTCAAGGAACCCTGAAGATTAAGCTTAAGCATGGTATCCCTGGTCATCACATTAATGGCAGCCCCCAGATCGATCAAGGTGTGAGGTATAATGGTGCCATTGATGTGAACATCTACTACAGGACTTCCAGGATCTAGGTACTTTGGGCAGATGACTTGTCCTAACATAAGGTCAGACAGTTGTCCTATGACATTGATAGTTGAGGCATCTTTCTTCCGTCTGCCTGGGTGTTTGAAACACTTCTCCTTAACCAGCTTGTTGTATATTGGCACATCCTTGATGGCTTGGAGAAGTGGTATTTTTACACACAACTGCTTGAGCTCACCCAGAAGCTCATCCTCCTCTGGGTTGGGTTGTGTGGTGGCTGTTAGTCTCTCAGGAAAGGGTGGAATAGCCTCTGGTTCACTTTCCTGTTTATCTTCCTCATCCTCTGGGGGAGGAGGTTGGCGATCTGGTAGAGTCTTTCCAGATCGAAGATTGATCTCCTGGATCTCCACAGCATAGGTAGGGCATGAGGTTTCCCCAGTGTATACCTGCTGGGCCTGTCTATTGTTGGGGTTCGGGTTTGGTTGAGCAGGCATTTGAGGTTGCCTTGGAGGAGCAGGAGGTAATGGCTGAGGTTGAACTGGTGGTGGAGGCAAGATGGCAGGAGGAGTGTTGTATTGGGGCCTCCACCCCGACTGAGGTGCATTCCATTGAGGCTGTGGCTGGGCATGTGAGTGATATGAATGAGAAGTAGGTTGAGTGGGGTACTGAGGTGGATAAGACCATGGAGGAGGCATGGACCATGAAGGATGAGCAGGGGGACCCCAGGAAGGCATAGGAGTCGATTGGTTGGGGCTGTAATAAGCTTGAGATGCCCCTTGCATCCCCTGCTGATAAGGTCTAGATCCCTGTGGCCTCCTTTGGTTGAGGTAATAGAGAGGTTTAGTGGGAGCTTCTGCCCCTTGGTACATGGCTTTAAACCCAGGTAAGGTTGGACACTGATTTGTGGGATGGTCCTCCTCACAAACGAAACACACTTCAACCGAATGCAATGGACATTCGTTCTTAGGGTGTCTCCTTGTGCACCTAGGGCAGAAGACAGCCAAGGCTCTCTCAGCTTCTTCTTTCTTTTGCTGAATCCTGAATGTGTCAAGCTGCATGGCAATGGTCTGTCTCACCTCACTCTTAAGATCTTCTAATTGATTTGCAAGTTCATGTTTGGAGAAAGGGACACTAGTTGAGAGGTGGTTTCCTCTACCTCGTTTCCGAGCTGCCCTGGAGTGGTTTCTAAATACAGTCTTGATGTCCTCATAAGGCAGTTGGTAAATGTCCCCCCCAGCTAACATGTGAAGGGTATCTAAGAGGTCTTCAGGGACTCCTCGGAGCAGGACCAACTTGAGGGATTCAGGGTCAAGTGTGCACCTGGCCCGCTTATAGCTTAGTTGGAACCTCTCCTCATAATCCTCTAAGGACTCATCATTTCCCATGGACATCCGAAAGATTTCCCCCTTTGTTTCCTTGGACCTACAGTAATCCCGGTACTTGGTGTTGAAAGCTTGCTGCATCTGAGCCCAAGTGGTGATATTATTCCCAGGTAAGCCCATGAACCAGCGTAGTGCTGGATCCTTAAGAGTGGAAGGGAAAAGTTTCAACTTTTTCTCATCTTCAGTATAGTCATAGGTTCTACAAAGGACAGCAAACTCAAACAAGAAGGTATCCGGATCTTCAGTGGTCAGCCCATGGAAGTGAGGTAAGGCGGAGGGGCTAATGTTCTTCATTTTCATCTCTCCATTGGTCTCTCGGATGGGAAATGCACCTTCTATTCTCTCATCTTCTCTTCTATTGTTAGCCATAGCTTCAGATGGAGTGGTCTCTAACTCTTTTTCTACTATAGGATCTTTGGATATCTCAGGATGTTCACCTATAGGTTCCTCTGGGTCACTGTCACCAAAGAAGAGAGAAGGGTGACTCAGTGATGTGGTGGGGGTGTTTGGTAGGAATTTGCCTGATCTATCTCGGTTCCTACGAGGCATGAAATGGAAAAGAATTTCTTTTTCTTTTGATTTCTTTTGCTTTGCTTTTCTTTTAGTACCTGCAAAACTGAGACAGATTGATCTACAACTAACTATGAAAGATGCAGAATTAGACTGAAAGCAGGAAAGAACTAATCTACTTTACTCAAATGAAATTGCAAGAATGGAAATGCTAGTCTACACTTGCAGAAAGGAAATGCTAATCTATGAAAGTAGGAAATGCTAATCTATGAAAGCAGGAAATGTCTATGCTACTTTTGCAGAATGGAAATGAAGTAAACTACTTAGCAGAAGGCAAGAGTAAGAAAGTAGAAGAAAAGCAACAATTACTAATACTCTGACGCTTCCCCGGCAACGGCGCCAAAAAGATGGTGGGCTCCAGTATTGTAACAATAATGCTACAACTCCTGGAGCTTCCTATCTCTAATTTTATCAACCCGGTAGTTCGTACAAACTTGGAAGCGACGGTGCTGTATGCACAAGTACTAGTTCTTGTCACAGCTGTCACTTGGTCAGCTGGCACAAGTCCGCTAGGGCTCAAGCCAACTTCTATATGCTCACAGAAGAAGCTTTATGAATGATGGACGAAAGCTAACTCAAAGGAGACTAGTCTAATTGCAGAAAGAAACTAAAAGCCAATAAAGCATGAAAACCCTAGTAAACCCTAATTTGACTAGCTAGACCCTTACAATGCAAAACTGTGAATGAAACTACTACCACTAATGCCATTACTTGCAGTGAACTGAAATACATGCATCTAAGCTACTTGCATCTGAAAAGACATGTTTTTGTATTTTTTCATTAAGTGGTTGGATTTATTGTGATGATGCTTTTGATTAGGGTTTGGTTGTGCAGGAGCGGTTGGAATGGAAGGAAAGCATGGGCAAGGTCAGGATGGCTAGGGGAGGTCCCAGAGGGTCTCTAGCATCAGTCCACAGAAGTCTACCACGTTCGGATGCTCAGCAACCGAGTTTGCAGGCTTCTACAGGAAGTCTGCAGGGGATCCTACAGGAAACTCAGGGGTTTCTACAGGAAGTCTGTGCAATTCTACAGGATGTTTGGCCGTGGAAGTTTTGGGAGATGGTGAAGTGTTGGAGTGGTGTGGGAGGATAGGTGAGATGGAGATGGAGCTGGTGATGGCTCAGGAGCAGAAAAATCAGATGGAGGAAGAGTGCATGCAGTGGTTTGATGGTTGGAAGGATGGGATCAACGAAAGTGTAAGTAAATGGAGCTAAGTGATTAATGGATGAGTTGGAGGGTAAATGAGTTGGACAGAGGCTGAGTAGGTGGATTGAGGAGAGATCAAGAAGAAGAAGAAGAAAGTGGAGTGATAAGGAGCAACGTAAATGAAACAAATGACTTATGCACCCAAAAACAAGAATTCATTAGCCTATGATAACTGTGCCATGAAACCTATGAACAACAATGGAAAACCAA
This sequence comes from Pinus tabuliformis, assembly GCA_031772625.1. Classification (NCBI taxonomy): domain Eukaryota; kingdom Viridiplantae; phylum Streptophyta; class Pinopsida; order Pinales; family Pinaceae; genus Pinus; species Pinus tabuliformis. Next base: position 1,912,476,882 of record CM062819.1, on the reverse strand, counting down.
GAAATGAAACTCGTGCATGGAAGTGAAATGTAGAAGTATGGTTCAATGTCAAAAGTGCATGGATGGATCTTCAACGAAAATGTCTATGTTGCAGCTTGCATGGAAATGAGAAGAACTGCGTTTCTTTTTGGTGGTTGGTTATGGACTGCACCCCGATCCCTAACAGAGATGGCAGTGAGCCTTAACAACCTTTTGCTGGAGCTCCAATAAATTATAACTATCCTCCTATCGAATCTAAGCAACTGAAACAAATTCACCATAAACTAATCCTATCTAAACTCATGAAAAGGACTGAATTAACAGACTGTAAATTCGAATTGCATGTTAAAGTAAAAACTCAAAGTGCTGGAACGAAATGCAAATAACATTACAACACCGAGGAGATCTATTGCTCTCAGGTTGGGCCCTAACCTAAGAGCTATAGCTCCCTTAGAAACTCAGAATGAGATCAAAATCTGCATGCCTTTATTCATAAACGAAAGTCTGATGACATGCCAAAATGGCTTACAAAAGGAACAAACACCGAGCTGTAGCTCGTACTTCCAAATTACAAGAGCAATACAAAAGTTCAAAAAGCTTCTATCGAAGGCTACAACCTTAGTATTTATGCAAAATGATCATCCAACAGGTGTCCTTGATTTGTGGAGCTCGGCTGTCCAACTGAAGTTCAAACTGCTGATCCTGTAGGACAGTCATAACTGCTGTTCCTGTAGAACATTTATAACTGCTGTTCCTGTAGAACAGTTGGCTGCCTCTAAGCTCAGTGGGGAGATGGATTGGAGCTCGGAGCTATGGTGGGAATCACGAGGAAGGTCCCCAAGACTGTGGACATCCTCTCCTAAAAACCAGCAGTGCCACCTCATTGTCTCCTTGTCTCCTTTCTCGTGGTCTTTTCTCCCTTTTAATGCCAAAAACCTGAAAGCATAATGCATTAGTCACGTAGATAGAATGCCTACCCTTCTTCCTACAAACAACACGAATAAACCAAGAAATGAATGCATAAGCAATAAAAAATGAATGGTTTGAGCAGAGCAAGTAGGCCAAATGAGCCCAAATTGTACCAAAAATTGGGGCTCATCAGTGATTTACTTGTACTTGATGATCTCTTGATGTTTATGGATCCAGTTTGAAAATTTATGAAAAGTGGTCCTTGAAAGAAAAGAAGTAGGGGGTTGTAGCTCCCTTCCAGGAGAGACTGAAAAACGAGAGAGAGTTGTAGCTCTCTGCAGGTTGCAGCTTGCGTACTGGTAAAGGACTGCACCAGTACAAAACCATTGTAAAAGGAGTTTCTAATTTGAAAGAAGATAGAGACATATTGCAGCAGGTGGTTTTCACCCACATTAGGTTTCCACCTTACATCTGGTGTTCTTTGGTGTGACTATCTGTTTTCTTTGTTCATGCTCATTATTTTATGGTACTGACATGCAAAAATAATTCAAAGTATAAATAAGGAAGATTTATTAAAAGAACTTGATAATACTGATTCACCCCCCCTCTCAGTATTATTTCCAACAATTGGTATCAGAGCAGGTCCTTCAGAGAAGCTTGATCGCTTGAAGGAAGATCATTCATCATGAGCAAATACGAGAGGGAAGCATCAATCAGGCCACCAATCTTTGATGGGACAAACTTCAATTATTGGAAGGTAAGAGTTACTGCCTATCTTCAATCTCTTGGTACAAAAGTTTGGGATATCATAGATACAGGCTACACTTTTCCTTCAGCTACTCCTATAGATTCGGCCAAGAAGAAGAAATATGAAACAAATGCTAAAGCAGTCAATACTCTGCTAGGATGCTTATCTCAAACAGAATTCGTAAAGGTTATGCAATATAAATCCGCAAAGGAAATATGGGACAAGATTGTCTTAAGCTACGAAGGAGATGAACAGGTAAAGCGTGCTAAACTTCAAACCCTCAGGATTCAGTATGAGAATCTCAGAATGTATAATCATGAAAGTGTGGCTAACTATTTTCTTCGGGTAGACGAGATTGTTAATTGCATGAAAAACTTGGGTGAAGAAATAAAAGAGGCTATTGTGGTTGAAAAAGTTTTAAGATCATTGTCCCCCAAGTTTGAATCTAAAGTGTCTGCAATAGAAGAAAAGGAAAATCTACGAATTCTTACTATGTCTCAGCTACACGGAATTCTAACTGCTTATGAAATGAGAAAGGGAGGTCCGTCAGACAGGAGAGAAGCTGCTTTCAAGGCTTCAGGCAAAGGAGACTACTATGAAGCAAGTCACGTGCCAAAAGAAGAAGAAGAATCAAATTTTGTCAGAAATCTTCAACGGGGTACTGGAAGGTTCAGAGGTAAGTTACCTTTTAAATGTTTTGCTTGTGGAAGAGTAGGTCATTATGCTGTGAAATGTCCTCATAAGGATAAGATTGACAAAGGAAAGGAACCTGTTAGATGGAGCAAGAAACAGAATGCAAATAAGAAAAGCTACTACACTCATGAAGATAGTGATGGTCTATCAAATAGTGATGAAGATGAACGAGGTAATGACTATAAACTTTTAATGGCATTTGAAGATGATGATTACATGGATGCTATAGATGTGGATAGCTTTCATGAAGAAATTTCTAGACTCAAGACATGTATAGAAGAAAAGAATATGATTATTGATACTCTACAATTTCAGATTGATGAAAAAGAAAAATATCTTGAAAAGTTAGAAGGTGAAATTGTTGGTCTTAGAAAAGAGATTGAGAAAACAAAGGCTATTAATCTTAAGTTTGTCAAAGGATCTGAAACTCTGGATGAGATCATCAATGTACAGCGTTCTCCATTAAACAAGACAGGTCTGGGGTATAATGGAGAAACTTCTCAAGCATCCAACTCAAAGAGTTATCTTGATGCAGCAAGAAGGAATGAGCAAAAGTACAATGGAGATCACCAGGTAAAGCAGGGACCAATTACAAACAAAGACTATCAGGTAAACCAGGGGCAATCCATCTTAAGGATGAACTAAAGCTACAATCAGCCATAGGTAAAATCCTCTCAATTTGCTTCAAGAATGAATGACAATAGAAATTACAATCGTTTGGCCGGAAGATTTGATAACCGCAGAAGTTTCTTTAATGGACAATGCTTCTCTTGCCATAACTTTGGTCACAAAGCAGCTCAATGTGTTGCATATAAAACGATCATGACTAGAGAAGCTCAAAAACAAAGAAGTATGACCGGGATTACAAAAAGGACCTATAACAACTTTTCGGTTCTTGAAAATGAAGTTGAATGTTCTATTTGCAATAACTTTGGTCATGAAGATTCTGAATGCAGGAGCAAGTTTCAGCAGACAAAGGAACAAGCCTCAAGCACCAAAACATGGAGAATAAAGGAACCACAAACAGAAAGATGTGGGATAGCATTTTATGCAGAGGGGCAGGAAAACCTATGGTACATTGACAGTGGATGTTCGAAGCATATGACAGGTGATAAAGAAAAACTTGAATCATATTCTGCTTTAGAAAAGGGAAAGAAAGTTTCTTTTGGAAATGATACTCCTGCAGCTATAAAAGGAAAAGGCACTGCTCAGTTAAAAGAAAAGGTCAAAGCTGGAAATGTTTTGTATGTTGATGGATTGAAGCATAATCTTCTGAGTGTCAGCCAGATGTGTGATCAAGGAACCGAGGTGATATTTAGATCAAATGGATGTCTTGTTCATGATCTTGATACAGGTAAAACGGTGATCAAAGCTAAAAGAACTCCAAATAATCTATACATATTTGAAGAAGGACACCAACAATGCTATCTAAGCAAGGATGATGAACACTGGTTATGGCACCAGAGTTTGGGGCATCTAAGCTTTTCACAAATAAGGAAAGCATGCAAATATCAGGCAGTTCGCGGTCTTCCAGATACCAAAATTCCAGACAACACCATATGCAAATCATGTCAGTTTGGAAAGCAAACCAGAACTAACTTTCCAGAGAAGAAAGGATCAGCTAGCATGCCTCTTGAGCTTGTACATATAGATGTATGTGGACCATTCAGGAAAAGGACACCTCGAGGAGAAGAATACTTGATATTATTCATTGACGATTTCTCCAGGTTTGTCTAGTTAGGACTTATGAAGCACAAAGATGAAGCATTCGAAAAATTCAAATCCTTTAAGGCCTTGGTTGAAAATGAATCAGGATACAAAATTAAGTGCCTCAGATCCGATAGAGGTGGGGAGTTTACCTCAAATGAATTTTTCGATTTCTGTGAAGAACATGGGATAAGAAGAGAATTCTCTACAACTAGAACTCCTCAGCAAAATGGAGTGGTGGAAAGAATGAACAGAACAGTCCAACAAATGGCTCGTGCTATGCTTGATGAGTCTGGAACTCCCGCAACTTTCTGGGGTGAAGCTGCATATGCTGCGGTTATTATTCTCAACAAAACAAATGTCCGGGTGAACAACACTCAAACTCCTCATGAGCTCTGGTATGGTGAGACTCCTTCGGTAAAGCACTTCAAAATCTTTGGGAGCAAATGCTATATTAAGAATACCGATGAGCAACTTGGCAAACTTGAACCTAGAGCAGATGAAGGCATTCTTCTTGGTTATTCTCCACATAGCAAAGCATACCAGTGCTACAATAAAAGACTTGGAAGAATTGTTGACATCATTGATGTAGTGGTTGATGAGAAGGGATACATTCCTAGGCAAGTAAATTATGAAGATATCGAAGAAGATGAAGACTACCCTCAAAGACAGAAAGATGAAGAAGAAGAAGAACCAGAGGAGCAGATAAGGATAGAAGAGAAGACTCCATCCAGATATGTTCAGAAGAATCATCCAGAATCTCAGATTTTGGGGCAGAAAGAAGCAGGTGTACAAACAAGAAGAACAGTTGCAGAAGCTTCAAGCTATTTAGCATTACTCTCTTCCACTGAACCACAAAATGTGAAAGAGGCATGCAAAGATGAATGCTGGGTCAAAGCAATGGATGAAGAACTTGAGCAGATCGAAAAGAACAACACTTGGGAGCTGGTTCCTAGACCAAAGGATAAGAATGTTATAGGGACAAAATGGGTCTTCAAAAATAAATTGAATGAAAATGGAGAAGTAATTAGAAACAAGGCCAAACTTGTTTGTAAAGGGTATGCGCAGCAAGAAGGAATAGATTTTGAAGAAACCTTTGCTCCTGTTGCAAGACTTGAGGCCATCCAAATGTTCCTTGCTCTCTCAAGCTTTCAAAACTTCAAAGTATTTCAAATGGACGTGAAATCAGCCTTTCTGAACGGAGACTTGGAAGAAGAAGTATACATTGAGCAGCCAGATAGTTTCATTCTTGGAAATGATCCAAATCTTGTATGTAGATTGAAAAAGGCTCTCTATGGTCTCAAACAAGCTCCAAGGGCTTGGTACTATCACTTGGACAAATATCTTCATCAACAAGGTTTTTCAAAAGGATAAGCAGATAGCAATCTTTATATAAAAGTTGAAAACGACAAATTGCTAATACTTGTTGTGTATGTAGATGACATTATCTTTGGGAGCAATGAAGAAGCTATGAGTCAAAGCTTTGCCTTGGTAATGCAGAAAGAATTCGAAATGTCCTTGCTGGGAGAACTGACATATTTTCTTGGTTTGCAAATCCAACAAAAAGAAGGAGGGATCTTTTTGTCTCAAACCAAGTATCTCAAGCAAATTTTGAAGAAATATGGCATGGAAGATGCAAAACCATTATGTACACCCATGGTAACAGGATGTAGCCTCAGTGCAAATGATGAATCAACAACAGTGCATCAACCAACCTACAGATCTATGATTGGAAGTCTACTTTATTTGATAGGTACCCGACCAGACATCATGCATGCAGTGGGAATAGTTGGAAGATTTCAAGCAAATCCAAAGGAAACTCATCTTCAGGCAGTGAAGAGAATCTTTAAATATCTTCAAGGGACTCAAAATTATGGCTTATGGTATCCTAGAGATACAGATCTCACACTTCATGCTTATACAGATGCAGATTGGGCAGGAAGCGTGGATGACAGGAAGAGCACAAGTGGTGGTGCGTTCTTTATGGGTTCCAGATTAGTATCTTGGTTCAGCAAGAAACAGAGTTCGATTGCCTTGTCTACAACTGAAGCAGAATATGTTGCTGTTGCATCTTTCTGCACTCAACTCCTTTGGATGATGCAGACCTTGCAGGATTTTCAAATCACTTGTACACCACCTATCTCCATCTTATGTGATAACACAAGTGCAATCGGCATTTCAAAGAACCCAGTCATGCATTCAAAGACCAAGCACATACCGATCAAGTATCATTTTCTCCGGGAACAAGTACTTGAACAAAAGGTCAAGTTGGAGTATGTTCTTTCTAAGGAACAAGTTGCTGATATACTCACCAAACCATTGCCCAGGGAGACCTTTGAATACCTCAGGCAAAAGCTGGGGGTTTTTGATGCATCATCATGTTGTTGACTCTCTTCTGATTGATGGTTGTACGCAAGGTTCATTTGGGGTATATGCGTACATTTGCTGGGTTACGGATTGGTTGAAGATCGAATGGCACAAGTTCAGGGGGAGCATATAATGCATTGTTGGCATTATGGAGGAAGTACATCATGGATGCTGGTCTGAATATTGCTGCAATATGTCTCTAATCTCTTTCATGGTCATTTATGGTGTTTGGTGGATTATGGTTCTTCTTTGCAGATCTCGTTTATAGTCAGGGGGAGCATGTTCTTAGGGGGAGCATAACCCTTTGCCCTTGATGTCAAAGGGGGAGAATGACGTTGAGGATCTTGATGTTTCCATCAAGTCCAAAGGGGGAGATTGTTGGCATTATGATTCTGGTATGGCTCTATGTTACAGATGTTGTACTTGATGGCAACACCGTCAAGTGGCAATGCTCTGATCAGGCTCTCAAAATGTTGGAAATTAAGAGGTATGCAGGTGAATGGTTCAAAAGGTGCGTACCCGTAGGTACACCGGCCAGGAAGTGCGTTCATACACGCAGGTCACCCGTTCATGAGGTGCGTACCCCCAGTTCACTCACTTCAAGGCAGAGAAGCGCGCTCACGTGGGGTTTCTTATGTTTGGCTCGTGGTATTTAGCCCGCCATTCTTGATTCTATGGTTTTGGCCCGTTGTATAGGATCTAATTTTGCCCCGGTTTGGATCCCTTGTATTGGTTATTGATGGTTTTGTCCCATGGTGTGAATAAGGGCTTGACTATAAATAGGGAAGGAGATCACTTGGCTAATGTATCTTTTGCAAATTGAATATCCTAAGATCTGAAATATTGGGTTATCGGTTTTAAAAGCTTGATCTATATAAAAGTAAAGTTGAAAGTGAATCTATGAAGTGTGATCTCTCGGGCGCATGATCAGATCTGGGCATCTGACTATCTGTGGCACGCTGGGGGACTGCCAATTTGGCCCTAATCAGAGGTACGCAGGTGATTAATGGTGCAAGTGCATGGGTACGTAGAGCAGAAGAAGGAGCAGTGCGTGGGTACGCAGAGCAGAAGAAGGCGCAGTGCGTGGGTACGCAGCACGACAGAGATTCAGGTGCATAGGCACAGTGAAAGTACACGGCGCTTCAGAAGCCGCAGGTGCGTAGGTACGCAATGCGATAGCATCTATGGGTGCGTGGCTACAGTAGCAGTACGATAGCATCTGTGGGTGCGTGCCTACAGTAACAGTACGCGACGTGATTGAAGAAATAGTCCGTGGGTACGCGGTGCAGCAGAAGGCTCTCTGCGGGTATACGCAGGGGAGCAGAAGGTGAAGTGTGGATCCACGCAGGCCAGATAAAGAAAAACTACGGATCTGTCTTAAGACCTTTTGTTGGCTGAATTTTTCTGTTGATAAGGTGTTCTGGGTTTTGTTTACTGTTATTGTTGATCTGGTTACTGCAGTTGACTGGGTGATTTACTTGTACTTGATGATCTCTTGATGTTTATGGATCCAGTTTGAAAATTTATGAAAAGTGGTCCTTGAAAGAAAAGAAGTAGGGGGTTGTAGCTCCCTTCCAGGAGAGACTGGAAAACGAGAGAGAGTTGTAGCTCTCTGCAGGTTGCAGCCTGCGTACTGGTAAAGGACTGCACCAGTAAAAAACCATTGTAAAAGGAGTTTCTAATTTGAAAGAAGATAGAGACATATTGCAGCAGGTGGTTTTCACCCACATTGGGTTTCCACCTTACATCTGGTGTTCTTTGGTGTGACTATCTGTTTTCTTTGTTCATGCTCATTATTTTATGGTACTGACATGCAAAAATAATTTCAAAGTATAAATAAGGAAGATTTATTAAAAGAACTTGATAATACTGATTCACCCCCCCTCTCAGTATTATTTCCAACAGTAATCAAATCCTCTGTTTTCAAGAATTACAATTTTAATCTAAATCCAAACTCTCACAGTTTTTATCATTACTCATTAAACTCAATTCATGTGCTCCTAAGTCAATAAATAAAATTATCTAACAAGACAATCACACTGCTTCTATTTAACTCAAAAATAAAAGAAGGAAAACATTCTACCAGATGCGTCCAGAAAATAAGCTCACGAAATGATATAAGGAAATTCTACTTAAAAACATAAAAGAACCTTACTACTTGAGGGGGCCATCCAAAATCATATGGTCATGAGATCCAATTGAACAATCAAACCACACATCGAAATAATAAGGATTCTTTATAATTGAATTGAAAACATAGTTTTCAATTCTCATTGTTACATAACAAAAATCATTGTGATTATGTTTGCCTACGAAGTCTTTTTATCAAGCATGTATCATTAAATGTTCAGAGCTTCATACCTATCTTTGCTTAACAAAATACTAAAATTAACTATGAAAGATATGATAATGAAATTCACTAATGATTTGATATTAACAAAGCAAATCGTTAGGCATATATATCGTTCCTCGCTCACCAGTGTGCATGATAGAGTTGACTTTTTCCTTTGCCCACGTAACTAGAAGCTTCCTCTATCAATTTGGTTCATGAAGGTAGGAAAGAATCATATAGTGAATTGATCACTATCTTCCCATACACTCCTCTCTCTAGCTAGCACATTAGAACCTATGAAATAATGGACTTGGCTGCATAATCATCTGAATCGTATATCTAAAACAAATATTACACTAATAATAAAGAACATTATTAACTTATGAAAAACAAGAATTTTGTATACTTGTCATTCTATAGATTCTATAATTTGTTACCCATTGAGTGATTATGATGATTAAAAAGGAGTCAAATAGCTGGAAAAAGGGTGCAAAAAAGAAGCAATTATGAGGCTCAACATTCCCCCACACGGAGCTCATTACATGTCCTCATGTAAAAATTCAAAATTGATAGTATTTCTTTTCCACTGCACTCCTTTAGAAGCTTGAGCTAGAGCATCCAAGTTTGTTTTCTTTACCTTCTTCTTGGCAACTTCCATCCTGGGCATCTTCATCAAAATTTTCTATTTCCTACTTATAACCTTCATCTTGAGAGACTTGTTCTTCTCCTTTAACATTTTTTTCTTTTCATACCATAAGCCTAGATGCAATAGAATGTTATCATTTTTTGTTCTTTGAATTTCATTTTGCACCTTTTGTTGTAGTGTTTTCATCTCAAATATGTACGAAAAGAACCCACTTAAGATTCTGGATGACAAAAGTCTCAACAATATAAATGGTTGTCAAACATTGTAGATCAACAACAACTGATAGAAACAAAACCTACCAAAATTCTGATCTATACCAAAATCATAAATAAACAGAAAAAAGAAACAGTAATAACTCCAATAATCTAATGGAAACTGGATATACAAAGAATATATTTTATTATAACACCTGTGAAGGGAACAAATGAATGTTACTAGTCCCCCTCTATGGGATGGGTTCTTGGCTATCCTCAAACGTCTTCATCTTGTGTAGAATATCTCTCCTCTATAATGTGTAAACCCAACAAATAATGGTGTGCTACAATGAAAATTATCAGAGTTACAACAATGAGTGCAACAATGAAAATAATCAAAAGTGAATAATGAATGGAAAACCCTTCTATTTATAACAAAATATTGAGTTCTGCTTGATTAGTGAGCAATACTAAAACATTATTAACCCCATTCTTAGAATAACGACTTGGAATATTTTAATATATTTGGTTAGGAGGGAAAAAGTATTTAAACTTTTATTTAGAAATAATAAATAAATAAATGATTTATTTATCATCTCAAGAAATTGGTTAAGGAATAATAAACAAATAATGATTTATTTAATTATCCCTAAGGGATTTAGTCAAATTTGACAAGGAATAATAATTAATTAGTGATTAATTAATTATTCCTAGAGAAATATAAGATAATTAATAATTTATCTGTTGATTTTTCATAATTGGGTCAAATATGACAAGGAATAATAATTGAAAAATGGTTTAATTAATTATCCCTAGAAGAAAATCAAATAAATAGTGATTTATTTAATTATTATTCATGGATTTAATTATAAATTACTTAACAAAGGTGGTTTATTAAGTATTTTCTCACAGTGAAAGCAATTTTACTATGGTAAAATTGGCTTTACATAATGTACTTCAATCCATCTAGTAAATTAGGCTAGATGATCTTTATGGTGATAACACCTTTAATGTCTCATGTTCCTACTTTAGATGTATGTTTAGTGTCTCTAATTCAAAAATTTCTCGCTTCAAAGTGTTCACAATTAGAGGTTCTTGTCGATTGTCAAATTGAATTTCTTTTTCTTGAATTGAAGGGGAAGATGCCTTTTCTCTAGCTTTCTTCTCGAGAGACTCAATGTAATCATATATCTCCTACTAGACTCAGTCAATCTCTGGTGTTCTTCTCACTGGATTATCAACTGGTTATGACACTAGTGATAAAGCTAGTGATGGAATCTCTGGTTCCTCTTCATCTTCCAAATTAACAAATTCTGTGAATTGTTGACATGACTCATTTACCAGTTTGTTAAGTCTTGTGCTTCTCCTTATGCTAGATGAAAGAGGAGTTTGTTTTTGAGTTTTCTTCTATTCTGTAGTGGCCTTTTTTGTTTCCTTTGTTTTCTCCTTGAGTGTATTTTCTCTTTTTCATTGGCTTTCTTTCTTCTAACAATTTTCTTCTTCATATTTTCTAAAGCATTTGCAAGAGGAAGTTCATCTTCTGAATTCTTCTTTGGTTGAGGTGGGTTATCAGTAGGTTTTTCATACAATTTTATTCTGCTTCTCCTTATCTTATTGCTACTTGGTTCTTCTTACTCAACTTATTTCAAATAATTTATAATTAGAAAATTCTCCTAGTTGTATCCTAGATTCTCAAGACAGGCTTCAATAAGCATCTTTACAAGGCCATGATGGTATAGAGTGTTTTTAATGGACTGAATTTTCATTTTTGTTTTGTCAGACATCTTTCTCAAGATATTAATTAGAAAATAGGGTAAATTGATTTCATTTCCTTCAAGAAAGTTCAACAATAAGTGAACATCGTAGAAAAATATGCTATCAAATATATCCTCACAAGTAATGAACTTATGAATAACTAACAGTAAATTCCTCCATTTTCCATTTACATTTGTGCTCGAAATAACCTTTTTAAATATAATAGTATCCATTCCTAGATTCTTTAGAAACACCTTCCATTCATTCCCTTCAATACCCTTGTTTTTGAACCACCTTTCGACAATTCTAGGTAATCTAGTCACCTCGGCCATGAGGGACTCTATCACAACCATTTTGATGTCACCAATTTCTACTTCATTTCCATCAAAGGCTTGAGGGAAATACTTGGTTACCTCTTTGTCAAAACCATCAATTTATTTCTATAAATTCCAACCACTGCACTTTCTGTAACATCTTCTGACCTGCGGGTATCCTTCCATAAATTTCTTTCTATTCAGCTCTACTCTAATAATGACTCCCATGTTGGCAAAGTCTCACTTCACAATTGCTTCTTTGATAGGGTTTTGGAATGGTATTAGGTTCAGAGGTATGAGTATGGACAGGAGAGTGAAATGGAAAATGGAGATGAGTGAAATTGATCAGGGAACTGAGTGAAATAGCTCTTGAGAAACAAAGTATAATGGATATGAGCGAGTGGAATTACCAATGAAGTAGGGTTTCGAAATGAAGTGTTTGCATGATGATGAATGGAAGATGGGATTTTCGAGATAACTTCATTGATATGACATGATATTTATAACTTAGTCTGAAGTTAGAATAGTAATCATTATTTGGAATGGTGGTACAACGTCTATATTATTTCATAATGTAATGTTTTTACCTTTATTATTAAATCAAATTTTCACACCTTCAAACTTGTGATTATAATACTTGATTGTTCTTGTGAAGTTGTCCTCAAGTGCTTCCATTGTGGACTAGATCATTTCCTTCTCCTAAAATATTCAATCATTCCATTTGGTGATTCATGTCAATATTAGGTGCAGAATTTCATCAAAGTTGTAGATTCTCAACAATTTTGTAGTTACCTATTCTGAAAAGAAAAAGAGCGAAATAAAGAAAATGGGAATTAGAATAGGATTAAAAAAGAAAATTTAGGGTTCAACACAATGTTCTGGTGAGAGTGATCTAATTGTTTAGATTAACTGACTGTTGGTTGATGCAGTTTGAGTTTCAAAGTTTCTGATCGGTCCAGTGTGAAAATTTGATGAAACGAGGCCTTCATTTGTATTGTTGTGTACGAGGAGCATCCAGTCTGAAAATTTATGAAACGTGGTCCCTGGAAGAAGAAATAAGGTTGTAGCCTTCTGTAGGTCGACACCTACGTACATTGGCTAGTATAAGAGCTAGGGTGTTGTAGCTCCCTTCCAGTAGAAGCTGGAAAACAAGAGAAGGTTGTAGCCTTCTACAGCTGGGTGCCTGCATACTGGTATGAGTCTACACCAGTACAAGATTGTAAATAGAGTTTCTTATTATTAAAAGAAGATAGAGATGACAACAATAGGTGGTTTTTCTCCCACATTGGGTTTCCATCTTAAATATTGGTCTTGATGTGTATTTATTATGTGTGATTATTTATTATGTTTTACTGCACTCCTTAACAAGTTACTGATGCACTGATTAAATATAAACACATGATAAATTGATTAAACCATAAGTTCTCTGGGTATACGCTAGTTTCTCTAATAACAATAATGTGTACATGCTAGTTCACTTCACTAAAGTAGTGTATATAAATCTATTTGAGAAATGAAAAATTATTGAATTGATAATATTGATTCACACCCCCCCTCTCATTATTATTTCCAACAATTGGTATTAGAGAAGGTCCTTAAGAAGAACCTTGATCACTTGAAGGAAGATCTTTCAAGATGAATAATCGCGAAGGCATGGGATCTATCAAACCACCAATCTTGAATGAGAGCAACTTGGTATATTGGAAAGTAAGAACCAGAGCCTATCTACAATCACTTGGAGCCAATGTTTGGGAAATTTTGGAAGGATGTTATGAAACCAGTTGGACAGTCTGTCCTCTTCTTTCCGCATGACCGGTGACAAGAGTTTGTTCAGTACTTTGGAGGAGAAAGATCTTCAGATACTCAAAGCGATGGGTAATGATGATAAGTATAGTGTCTCAGGAGCATGGAGCTTGCCTTACCTTGACTGATGTCAAGTATGTACTAGGACTGAAGAGAAACTTGGTGTCGATCACAATGCTGGAAGACAGAGGCTATGGTGTAGTCTTCAGTAAGGGAAAGGTTTTCCTTAGACACATCATCACTAGATAGGTGAAGCAGATTGGTTCACGGGTCAAGAACTTGTATGTTCTTGAGGTTGAAGATGCATGCAAAGCCTTGAGCAGCGAGGAAACTGATGGAGACTTGGTGGTTGAGAGGGAGCATATATTACCTCTGAACATGCAGAGCCAGAAGAAGTCTCAGAGGATTGTGGAGGAGCCATGATTGGTGCAACAACTTCAGGAGGTTGTGGAGCAGCCACAACAAGGGAAGATGAGAGGAGATTGAGTAGAGACATCTACTCATGTGGAGACCTCCAGTAGTGGGAAACTTTGAGCCAGGTGGGCTGAGGGATCACATGCAGCCATACCTCCAGGTAGGAGGTGGGGCGATATAGAGTGATCGTCCCAAGGAGGAGGGGCAGGATCCTTGAGGTACCCAACCTTGCTACGAGAGCCCCGATGTGGAGTAGCAGGAACGGACTGATTGGATAGAGACAGATGAGGATGGAGTGGCAGAGAGAGTGACATTGTAGGGAATCCCAGGACAGCGCATAGCTAGCAGGCTGCAGCAATGTGAGAGGCACAAGTGTTTTGCACAGTGCTAGGTGGCACAGAGAGGTGTGAAATGGTGCGAGATGCATGGAGATGTTACTGTAGCGCAGATGTCAGAGAGGGAGCACTTGTCAGTAGTAGGTAGAGCTTTAGCATCAGAGTATGTTCCTAGCCCAACAGAGTGGTCAATTGGGAGTTTTATTGTTCCAAGTGTTGTTGGAGCAAGTGGACTGGGAAAATGTGTTGCATGCAGAACATTCTAGAGGCAGGATATGGGTTGTAGATAATCCATATCTTATTGAGAGGGAGTGTTGAAAATGCAACAAGATGATGGAGCTTAGTGAAAAGGAGTCGCCTTCACTAAGTGGGACCGGAGGCTATTTTTGGCGCAAAGTCTATTTTTAGACTATGTCTATTTTTAGACATATGGATCATGGTCTATGAGTTGTAGGATGCTATTTGTGGATGATTGGTCATGCTGGTAAAAATAGATGGACTTCTATTTTTAGATATATGGGCTGAGTCTATTTTCAGACTGCCAGTCTAAAAATAGAACAATCGAATATTATTAGCTCTTAATAATATTTGGACTATAAACATTATCTTATCCTCTTGGAGCACTTTAGTTTGAGCTACAGATGTGGCACATGCAGCTGTCAGAAGGAAATACACTTTTCTTATGGGTCAGTTGAGCTATTGCATGAAGGAATTCAGTTAGAACTCAAGTGGTTGAGTTTGGTGGAGTTGATTGAGGAGTTGATGGAGTTGTGTTCAATTTGACTTGGTTGAACTAGTTGTATTTAGTCTAACTGCAGAATACAATAGTGATGAGTGATGTGAATTAATTATTAAATAATTCACTAATTATTAACTCATAAATCAACTAAATAATACATCAATTAACTCAGTGCATGGACATTTCAGTGGAGACAAGTGTTAGAGGTGAGTGAAAGGGCAAGACAGCTGTCAGTTGTGACTATACTTGTGCATGAGATTTGCACAATCAATGGATTGAGTATTGCCAATGAGGATTGCATGGTTCAACCAAGGGAAATACGAGTTTGGATCAGCCATTCTCATCTATTCTCATGTAGGATTGCGCAGTGGAGGTAGGCAAATAGTGGAGGAGATTTGAGGCATCAGATCTGAGATAGTTTCTGTGTAACAGGTGGAGATAGTACTGAGTACTTGTGAGGAGTATTGTAGTATGTATTGTTACATGTTCTCAATCATTATAATATACAGATAGTGTGGGGTTTTCAACTGTATTCTTTCCTCTGGTTACATACTGTGTTAATGTGCACATGAGATTGATGTTTCATTGTTTTTAATGTTGCTAAATTGATGATCAACGTAGAGGAGGTTATGTATTATGCATGTATTCTGCAATAGTGTATAATCAGGATAATCTTTGTGAATAAGTGTTTAATTATTCAAAATTTCTACATGGTATCAGAGCTATTGATCATCAGATCTATTATTCAGAAAGTGTTTACATTTTATTTCTTCAGGTAGAGTCTGTAATCGGGCCAGGTAACCTTTGGATTCATCCTTATTTTGGAAGGTGAGATATCCGGTAAATGCCCATATAGTCAATCTCTGTATGAGAAATACTTTGTTCTCACGAATTTTAGATCAGAAGCGGTTGAGTTTTGAGCTGGTGGAATTTGAATTTGCAGCAGTGTTTTATTAGTGTCAAAGTTGAAATGTCATTCAACGGATTGCGATTGGAGTATGCCCTGGAAGGCAGCTCGAATTATATTTCATGGAAAGACAGGATGGAGGCGATGTTAGATGACAATGGGTTGAAGGAGTTCATAGATGCTGAGGTCCCAAAACCTACTGATGCTGCTGAAGCTGATGCTTGGCAAAAGAAGATAGCAAAGTGTCGAAGGATTCTGTTGGAGGGCGTGAAGGATCACATTGTGTCCAGCCTGCATGGAAAGGCTTCTCCATACTTGATGTGGAAAGCATTGACATATTTATTCCAAAGCAAGAGTGACCAGAGGAAGTTGGCACTCAAGGATAAACTTAGAAACATTAAGTGTGAGAATGGAGACAGTATGCCCAAGTATCTCACGAAGTTCACCCAATGCCGGGATGAGCTGGGAAGTGTGGGGGTGACTGTCGATGATGAGGACTTGGTGAGATTGGCTCTCCTTGGTCTTCCGAAGAGTTGGCATTCCTATTAGGACTCTGTCAATGGTCGGGAGAAATTGCCAGGATGGGAGAGACTTTGGTCGGATCTTGTGCAAGAGGAGATAAGACGGAATACCAGGGACAGATCTTCATCAAAGGCATATGATGAAGAAAATTGCGCTTTGGCTACCAAAGCAAAGAAGGG
The DNA here is from genome assembly GCA_031772625.1 of Pinus tabuliformis. NCBI lineage: Eukaryota > Viridiplantae > Streptophyta > Pinopsida > Pinales > Pinaceae > Pinus > Pinus tabuliformis. The sequence goes on along the minus strand of CM062819.1, from coordinate 1,912,460,339 downwards.
GAAGGAGAAGGGTTCTCTTTCCGAATCCAGTTCTTCCAATGATGGGAAGAAAGTTGACAAATCGAAAGTGTGATGCTTTCGTTGTCATGAGGTGGGCCATTATGCTACAAATTGTCCATGGAGGAAATCCAAGAAGGGATCCGGGGAAGGATCTGAAGGTGTGGCACTTGCTTCCCAATTTGAGTTGGATTTCACACTCTTCACATGCATGGTTTCATTCATGGTGGGAAGTGGTTGGTTTCTTGATAATGGAGCTTCTTTCTGCATGACCGGTGATAAGAGTTTGTTCAGTACTTTGGAGGAGAAAGATCTTCAGATACTCATAGCAATGGGTAATGATGAGAAGTATAGTGTCTCAGGTGTACGCACGGTTATTTTTCAGAGGGAGCATGGAGCTTGCCTTACCTTGACCGATGTCAAGTATGTACCAGGACTGAAGAGAAACTTGGTGTCGATCTCGATGCTGGAAGACAGAGGTTATGGTGTAGTCTTTAGTAAGGGAAAGGTTTTCCTTAGACACATCATCACTAGACAGGTGAAGCAGATTGGTTCACGGGTCAAGAACCTATATGCTCTTGAGGTTGAAGATGCATGCAAAGCCTTGAGCAGCGAGGCAACTGATGGATACTTGGTGGTTGAGAGGGAGCGTATATTACCTCTCAACATGCAGAGCCAGAAGAAGTCTCAGACGATTGTGGAGGAGCCACGATTGGTGCAGCAGCTTCAGGAGGTTGTGGAGCAGCCACAATAAGGGAAGCTGAGAGGAGATCGAGTAGAGACATCTACTCATGCAGAGACCTCCAGTAGTGGGAAACTTCGAGCCACGTGGGTTGAGGGATCACATGCAGCCATACCTCTAGGTAGGAGGTGGGGCGATATAGAGTGATAATCCAAAGGAGGAGGGGCAGGATCCTTGAGGTACCCAACCTTGCTACGGGAGCCCCGATGTGGAGTAGCAGGTACTGACTGATTGGGTAGAGACAGATGTGGATGGAGCAGCAGAGAGAGCGACACTGTAGGGAATCCCATGATAGCACATAGCTAGCAGGCTGCAACAATGCGAGATGCACAAGTGTTTTGCACAGTGCTAGGTGGCACAGAGAGGTGTGAAATGGTGCGAGATGCATGGAGATGTTGCGGTAGTGCAGATGTCAGAGAGGGAACACTTGTCAATAGCAGGTAGAGCTTTAGCATCAGAGTATGTTCCTAGCCCAACAGAGTGGTCAGTTGGGAGTTTTTTTGTTCCAAGTGTTGTTGGAGCAAGTGGATCGGGCAAATGTATTGCATGCAGAACATTCTAGAGGCAGGATAAGGGTTGCAGATAATCCATATCTTGTTGAGAGGGAGTGTTGAAAATGCAACAAGATGATGGAGCTTAGTGAAAAGGAGTCGCCTTCACTAAGTGGGCCCGCAGGCTATTTTTGGCGCAATGTCTATTTTTAGACTATATCTATTTTTAGACATATGGATCATGGTCTATGAGTTGCAGGATGCTATTTGTGGATGATTGGTCATGTTGGTAAAAATAGATGGACTTCTATTTTTAGACATATGGGCAGAGTCTATTTTTAGACTGCCAGTCTAAAAATAGAACAATCGAATATTATTAGCTCTTAATAATATTTGGACTATAAACATTATCTTATCCTCTTGGAGCACTTCAGTTTGAGCTATAGATGTGGCATATGCAGCTGTCAGAAGGAAATACACTTTTCTTATGGGTCAGTTGAGCTATTGCATGAAGGACTTCAGTTAGAACTCAAGTGGTTGAGTTTGGTGGAGTTGATTGAGGAGTTGATGGAGTTGTGTTCAGTTTGACTTGGTTGAACTAGTTGTATTTAGTCTAACTGCAGAATACAATAGTGATGAGTGATGTGAATTAATTATTAATTAATTCACTAATTATTAAATCATAAATCAACTAAAGAATACATCAGTTAACTCAGTGCATGGACAGTTCAGTGGAGACAGGTGTTAGAGGTGAGTGAAAGGGCAAGACAGCTGTCAGTTGTGACTATACTTGTGCATGATATTTGCATAATCAATGGATTGAGTATTGCCAATGATGATTGTGTGGTTCAGCCAAGGGAAATACGAGTTTGGATCAGCCATTCTCATCTATTCTCATGCAGGATTGTGCAGTGGAGGCAGGCAAATAGTGGAGGGGATTTGAGGCATCAGATCTGAGCTAGTTTGTGTGTAACAGGTGGAGATGGTACTGAGTACTTGTGAGGAGTATTGTACTATGTATTGTTACATGTTGTCAATCATTATAATATACAGATAGTGTGGGGTTTTCAGCTGTATGCTTTCCCCAGGTTACATATTGTGTTAATGTGCACATGCGATTGATGTTTCATTGTTTTTAATGCTGCTAAATTGATGATCAACGTAGAGGAGGTTATGCATTATGCATGTATTCTGCAATAGTGTATAATGGGGTAATCTCTGTGAATAAGTGTTTAATTATTCAAAATTTCTACAATGTTGGATAGGTCTACTAAAGCATAAAGATGAAGCATTTGAAAAGTCTAAAGCCTTCAAATTTTTAGTTGAAAATAAATCAGATCGAAAAATCAAATTTCTAAGATCTGATCGAGGGGGAGAATTCATATCAGATGAATTCTTTGACTTTTTTGAACAACATGGAATAAAAAAGAAATTCTCCATCGCAAGAACTCCTCAGCAAAACGGCATTATGGAAAGAATGAATAGAACAGTTGAACAAATGGCTCGAGCTATGATTGATGAATCTAGAACTCCTACAACCTTCTGGGGCGAAGTTGCATTTGCTGCCGTAACTCTTCTGAACAAAGCAAATGTTCGCGTAAATAGCAATGAAACTCCATATGAACTTTTGTATGGTAAACCTCCTACTGTAAAACACTTTAGAGTTTTTGGAAGTAAATGTTTCATCAAAAGGACTGATGAAAAACTTGGTAAGTTCGAACCCAGAGCAGACGAAGGAATTCTTCTTGGTTATTCATCAAAAAGTAAAGAATACAAATGTTATAATAAAAGACTTCGGAAAATTTTTGAAATTATTGATGTTGTAATTGATGAAGCATGCAAAAATCTGGAACAAATGAAATCAAAAGCAGAATATGACAATGAGGAAGATGGGGAATGTTTTCCTTCATAAAATCAAAATGATATACAAGAAGAAACCAATGAAGCACCATAAGAATATACAATAGACAGGGAAAAGACTCCATCTAGGTATGTTCAGAAGAATAATTCAGAATATCAAATTCTAGGAGAAAAAGGGTCTGGAGTACAGACAAGAAGAAATCTTATAGGGACCTCAAGTTATCTAGCATTACTATCCTCCATAGAACCTCAGAATGTAAATGAAGCCAACAAAGATGAATGTTGGGCCAAGGCCATGGATGAAGAACTAGACCAAATTGAAAAGAATGATACTTGGGAATTAGTTCCTAGACCTCTTGATAAAAATGTTATAGGAAAAAAATGGATATTAAAAAATAAGCTGAATGAAAATTGAGAAGTTATTGTAAACAAGGCAAGACTTGTTTGTAAAGGGTACATGCTCAACAAGAATGTATATATTTTGAAGAAAATTTTGCACCTATTTCTAGACTTGAAGCTATAAGGATGTTCCTTGCTCTCTCTAGTTTTCGAAAATTCAAAGTATATCATATGGATGTAAAATCATCTTTTCTTAATGGAGATTTAGAAGAAGAAGTTTATATTGAACAACCAGAAGGATTCATTATTGGAAATGATGCAAAACTAATATGCAAGATCAAAAATGCTCTCTATGGTCTGAAATAGGCTCGAAGGGCTTGGTATTATTGCCTTAACAAATATCTACAACAACAAGGTTTCACAAAAGGTTCTGCAGATAGAAATTTATACACAAAGATTGAAAATGATAAACTACTAATTATTGTTGTTTATGTTGATGATATCATCTTTGGTAGCAATGAAGAATTCATGAGTCAAAAGTTTTCTTCAGTAATGCAACAATAATTTGAAATGTCCTTACTTGGTGAACTTACTTATTTTGTTGGTCTACAAGTACAACAAAAAAAAGATGGTATCTTTCTTTCACAAACCAAATATCTCAAGCAAATATTGAATAAGTACAGAATGGAAGATTCTAAACTAGTATGTACTCCAATGGTAACAAGATGCAGTATCAGTTCTAACGATGAATCACCAGCAGTAAACCAACCAACTTACAGCTCTATGATTGGAATTCTACTTTATCTAATAGGTACCAAACCTGATATCATGCATGCAGTAGGAATTGTTGGAAGGTTCCAAGAAAATCCAAAGGAGTCACATCTCCAAGTAGTCAAAAAAATTTCAAATATCTTCAAGGAACTCAAGACTTTGGACTATCGTATCCTAAAGATACAAACCCTACTCTTCATGCATATATAGATGTATATTGGGTAGGAAATTTTGATGATTGAAATAGCACTAGTGGAGGTGCATTCTATATGGGTTCTCAGTTAGTGTCATTGTTGAGGAGGAAACAAAGTTTCATTGCCTTATCTACAACTGAAGTAGAATATGTGGCTGCTACATCTTGCTGCACACAACTACTTTGGATGATGCAAACATTGCAAGAAATTCAGATCACATGTACTCCACCCATCTCCATTCTATGTGATAATACAAGTGCCATCGTTATTTCAAAAAATCATGTCATGCACTCTAAGACCAAGCACATACCCATTAAGTACCTTTTTTTACGAGAAAAAGTGCTTGAACAAAAGGTTAAATTGGGGTATGTTCCATCCAAAGAATAGGTTGCTGATATATTCACTAAGCTACTTCCCAAAGAAAAATTTGAATATCTCATACAAAATTTGGGAGTAGTTGTTGCATTATCATGTTGTTAAATATAGTTTTTAGAAGAAGGTTATTATACAAGGGTTTCATGAAGTATAGTCGCGTATACAAATGGGTTTCTGTGGCTAACGAAGCGTATATGTTTTTCTAACAGAAAAACAGTGGGTCATACTTTGATATGGGTGTTGTGTCTGATATTGATGCTTATAGTTTGACGATACGCTTTGTTCATTGATTTTCATCTGTGTGACAAAGATTCCTTGATGAATGACTTGTTGACAATGCATAGGTAGCACAAGTTCATGGGGAGCATTAGCCTTCACACACATTTTGCATTGTTGGCATGATGGTTGTTGAGTTTAGCTATGGCTTCATATACTTATAACATTTGTTTCATAAGTCATGTAAAGATCTAGGGTGTGATATGACTTCTTCTGTCGTGGTCTATATTTGGATGCATCCTATTAGACATATGATGTAATTTCTATCCCCACTTTACATGGGATGGATGATGTAACAATTGTTGTATTCTTGTCATGTATAAAACATTGGTATATCCCCACTTGGTTGGGTGATTGATGTATGTATGAGTCATTGGTCATAGGGAGGTCATACTCACTTAGTTGAGTTATAAAGTTGTGTTATTCTTTTGAAACATATCTCTGTAGACTCAACATGTACTCAGGGGGAGCATGGCCAGCATAATGTATATCAAAGGGGGAGAATAACTTGGTCTACCCTTTGCCCTTGATGTCAAAGGGGGAGAGTATTTTCATGTTGCTTGTTAACTCTAATAGTTTCTATAGCTTGCAGTAATCAACACCAGCATGGTTGCCATCAAATCCAAAGGGAGATATTGTTGGCATTATGATACAAGTGTTGTCCTTGATGGAAACTCACTCACAAGTCAGTTCATTTTTTATGAAAGCCAATGCACAGTGTAATAGGTCCATTTAGATGTAACAAGGAATTGGTACAGAAGAAGCGGAAGATGGAACTAAAGTCTAGTAATCATAATGAAGAAGTTGAAGTTAAAGGATGGTTAAAAGTAGTTTAAGATGTATACATAAGTCCACTTAGTCAAAAAAACATATACACATTGGTTCACAGAACAAGAAGAGCGTATATGTATACATGCACATTCACAAGAAGAAAAGTGTGCATATGTTAGAAAATCAAGGAAATTCAAGAGGGGACAATACCAGGGGTCAATACCATGGTATTAGCCCACAATATTGAGTGGATTAATGACTATTTGATCCCATCCAAGAATACCATGGGTCCTAAGTGGTTTTGGTATAAGGTATTGGGAAAGGTCTAAAGCTATATAAGGAGGAGAAGATCATAAGGCTATAGTGTGCAAGTGAAAGGGTTTCTAAGGAATACTTCTATCTAAAGTATATTCTAAGTTGCAATGGCTATGATTTTGATTTGGTATGAAATATTTTGTGCACCTTGAATTCAATATTGGATCACGATCATGAGATCTGAAATGACTTATCATTGAATGATCTAATATTTGTTGGGCTAGATCTTATTATGTACGCCTATTCTATTATGTAAATGTCATTATCTAGGTTTATCTGAAGTCTGGAATTGCAGCGAAGTTATCAGTTAATATTTGTAGATCTATACGCTCGTTCATCGCGATAAAAGCACGTGTACAAGAAGGTTCTACTCTTCCAAGTAGTGTATACAAAAGACAAGCCTTTTCTTCAGATATCACTGATCTATTTGATCAGATGTGCTATTTTACTACTATCTTTCAATGAAGTCTTCTTAGATCTGAATGTAAAAATGAATGCATAAGGAGTTTGGTATCTGATTGATTGATTGTATAAGTGAGAAGGGTGATCTCTGCTACTTCCTATGTAAAGCTCTACAAATTGATAGTAGATGTTCAGTATATTGCTGGTTGGTATAGACTTGATTCAGAAGTTTTATATTTTAGTAGTTTTGAAGGTATACGTAGGATTGATTAAAGGAAGTAGTGTATACACGCAAGTTGGGTTCGGTAAAGTAGCATATACATTCTGATGCATGATTTTTGAGGTTGCAACTAGTTCTGAATGATGATGCAGGTTTCTGGGTTCATTATAGTGTTGTGGTGACAGTGATCTGATTGTTCAAATTAACTAATTGTTGGTTGATGTAGTTTGAGTTTCAAAGTTTCTGATGGGTCCAGTGTGAAAATTTGATGAAACGAGGCCTTCAATTGTATTGTTGTGTACCAGGAGCATCTAGTCTAAAAATTTATGAAATGTGGTCCTTGGTAGAAGAAAGAAGGTTGTAGCCTTCTGTAGTCCAGTGCTTATGTACTAGTAAACACGTTGGCTAGTACAAGAACTAGGGGCTTGTAGCTCCCTTCCAGTAGAAGCTGGAAAATGAGAGAAGGTTGTATCCTTCTGTAGGTGGGTGCCTGTGTACTGGTATGAGTCTGCACTAGTACACAATTGTAAACATATTTTCTTATTATTAAAAGAAGACAGAGACAATAGCAGCAGGTGGTTTTTTTCCTGCATTGGATTTCCACCTTAAATCTTGGTGTTCATGTGTGTTTCTTATGTGTGATTGTTTATTATGTTTTTACTACACTACTTAACAAGTTATTGATGCACTGATTAAAGATCAACACATGATAAATTGATTAAATCATAAGTTCTCTGGGTATACATTGGTTTCTCTAATAACATTAGTGTGTACACACTAGTTCACTTCACTGAAGTAGCGTATATAAATCTATTTGAGAAATGAAAAATGATTGAACTGATAATATTGATTCAACCCCCCCCCGCCCCCCTCTCAATATTATTTCCAACACCAACTTGGATGTAAATTCAATTCCTTGATCTATCTAAATCTCCCTTGGGACACCAAAACGAGTAAAAATATCCTCGAAAAAATGAAACTATAGATTTTTTAGTAGCAAAAGAAAGTGCTTTATCTTCTACCCATTTTGTAACATAATCAATGCAAAGAGGAATGTACCTTTTTTGTCTAGATGTTGGATTAATTGGACCGATAAAATCTAGAGCCCATTTCTCAAAATGTTCAATGAGTACCTCAGGTTGCAGAGGCATTTCATCTAAAGGAACAAGTTTCCCTATTCTCTCACAACTATCACATCTCTTTATATATTCTTTGCCATCCTTGAAAAGGGAAGGCCAATAATATCCTAAGATAAGGACTTTGTATGTAGTTCTCTTAACACTGAAGTGTCCTCCACATGGCTCATCATGACAGGCCTTTAATATTTATGAGAATTCATCTTCTCTCACACATCTTCAAATAATCAGATCTAGCCATGTTTTGTACAATTCTCCATTTATCGATGAGTAACATGCACTAATTTGAATTACCTTTCTTTTCTCTTGAGGAGAAAAATATAATGGTAACTTCCCTATAGCCAAATAGTTAGAAATATCTACAAACCAAGGATATTTAGTAGATCCTACAAAAAAATATTCATTAGAAAAAATTTCTTCTACAAGTACATCATTATTATCATTTTGAATCCTAGATAGAAAGTCAGCAACTGTATTTTGTTTTCGAGGTCAATCTAAAATTTTAAGATTGAATTCTTCTAACAACAATAACCATTATTAAATAATGAATCCATACAAGTGAGGAGAAATTTAGATAGAGGAGGAATGACCTATTATAGAGCTTTATGAACCCAACATTTCGGACTACCAAGTGAGTCCATCATTAGTGGATGCATCAATAGATTTAAGACTATATTAAACATCTTGTAATTTTTCCATTAGTAATTGGTTTATTCATTAAGCACTAGATTGCAATATGATATGTATGTACAAAGGTTTCATAGCTAGTGATGCAATGTCTAAATTTGTTGATAGCATGGACAATAGCTAAAAAATCCTATTCTGTTACAGTGTAATTTAACTCTATAGGAGTCAAATTTTTACTGGTATAGTAAATGGCATAAGGAGTTAAATATTTTTGTCCTAGTACAACTCCTAATGTTGTATCTGAAGAATCTATTGAAATGTGAAAAGGCAATTTCCAATTTGGCCCTCCTAGAATGGGTGCTTTAGAAATATTTTCTTTCAATGTTTCAAACGCTTTTTGGCAATCATTGAATTCATAATATTTTGTGAGCAATTTGGAAAGTGGAGATGCAATTCTTGTAAATTTTTCTATGAATCTTCTCTAATAACCAATAAAACCAAGAAAACTTCTAACATCTTGTTGACTTAGATGTGTCCACTCTAATTCCATTTCTTGAAATATGGTGTCCTAAAACAATCCCCTCAGTAAACATCATAAAATATTTTTCATGGATTAATGACAATTTTTCTTCCTTATATCCAATGAGAAATTTTTCCAAATTTTTAAGAGCTTCTTTAAAATAATTTCCATAAACCGTAAAATCATCCATGTAAAGTTCCACACAATCATGAATTATATCAAAAACAATTCATAAAACTTCCCTTTGGAATGTTGCAGGTGCATTACACAAACCAAAGGGAAGTACTCAGTACGCATAGGTTCCCCATGGACAGGTAAAAGTGGTTTTATCTTGATCTTATAGAGCTGCTTGGATCTAGTTATATCCACCAAAACCATCTAGAAATGAGAAATATTTATTTATTGCCAATGTGTCTAAAACTTGATCTATGAAAGGAAGTGGAAAATGATCTTTAAGGTAGCTTTATTCAATTCTCTATAGTCAATGCATACTCTCCATTTTCCATTATTTTTAGGAACAATCATAATTGGTGAAACCTTCTGGCTATCTGATATTGGATAAATGAAATTCACATTTAACAATTTCTCTCAAATTTGGATTCATTATTCTCTTAGGCTATTGGATTGGTTTAACATTTTCTTCAATGTAAATATGATGTATACAAGTATTAGGATCAATTCCTTTCATATCAGTATATTCCCATGCATAAGAAGATGAATTTTCTTGTAACATATTTATTAAACCTTTCTTTTGAAATTCTTCTAGATTATTATTGATATTAAAGGTTTTTTCTCGCAAGATTTCTATTGGAGAATCTCCAAATTTTTCCATAGAATGTAAAGATAATTGACGAGATGATAAATATTCAATATTGCATTGTTCTTGAAAACTTTGGTTAGATTTAAAATATGAGGAAGACTCATTGTTTTCCATTAAATTCAAAACCTGATATTCTTCATCTATTTGTGAAGTAACAGAGCTTGGTCGTATATCAATATCATCATCTATACATTCTTCACTTTCTACTTCTATTCTTGTTTTTGTAGGAGCATATAATATGAATTTCTTTGTTGAACTTCCATAAAAAAATAAACATATCACTAGATCTACAACTTATAAAAGCATTAGTTGTAGCTAACCATGGTCTTCCTCGAATCAATGGATGTCCTCCTAAGTTACCCTTGGGTGTTGGGATCATAAAATCAACATGATACTCCAAAGAATATAAGGATACAAATATGTCTTTTAATACACCATAAAGTGTAATAACAAATCTATCTGTTAATTGCAATAATGGAGGTGTATATTGAAGATTAGAAAGCTTCAATTAATTCATAGTTTGTTTACTCATGATGATTATGGATGCTCCTAAATCAATCAATGTATTTGGACTTTCAATACCATTGGTACGTGTTTTCACAATGGGACTTCCTAGATCAAGGTATTTCTAAATTTTTGTTTTTCCCATCATGATATATGTAATTTTTCCAACTAACTGAATTATTTTGATTTATTTTATCTTTCTTCCGAGTCTTTTAATACTCAAGTCCCTAAGTTTCTTTGAAAAAATTGGTATTTCCTTGATGGATTGTAGCAAAGGAATTTTAATACCAACATTATTTATCTCATCTAACATATCATAATCAGGCAATAAAATCTGTTTTTCTACCCCTTCATCAATTTTTAATATTTCAAGAAATGGTGGTTTTGAAACAGATATTGAAGGTTGTTCCACAATAGGAGTTGAAATGTCATCAAAATGTGTAGGGGTTCCATGTTTTGAAGTTTTTATTTTTCATTGAGACACTCCTCTTTTTCAAAGACATTTTCTTTTTTCAAATTCCTAAATAACAACTTATGGTGACTTATTTTCCAATACTCTACTAGATCTAAGTTGGACATTGTTTAAATCTAGTGGAGTTATCATGTATGTTTGGAAATTTTGTCCTTCCATATTGTAAACAGATTTTGAATTTTTATTATATTTGGATTTGGAAGTTTTTGAGTAGGAAAATGATTTGGTCTTTTTAGAAATGGTAATGAAGTTGTGGATTTGGATTCTGAGGTTGAGTTGGTTGAACATGTTGAGGAAAATATTGTTGTGGAAAAACAAGATATGGTTGTTGATATTGAGGATATTGAGAATATTTTCCCTGAGGATTTTTCCATCCTTGTGCCCAAGGTTGAGGCCAATATTTCCCAAGGCATGGGTGTAGTCCAAATTTTTTATGATAGTTGTGCAAATGCTTGAGTGTTAAATCCCTGAGTCATATTTCGCTGTGAATTTTTCCATGGTCTCTTAGTAATAAAACATAGATATCTATCTGATTTGGTATTATTTTCTCTCGATAAACTACTTTAAGACTCGGTATTTGAAGGACATTCTTTTGTATCATGATTTTCTGCACATACAACATAGGTTTATACACTTTTTAAATCAAGAGGACATACTCTCAAAGCATGTTTCTTCCTACAATTGGGACAAAAGGTTGACAATGCAACATTTTTAGCATTTTTCTTATTTTTCACTTTAAGGGTATCTATTTGTTCACTAAGACTTATCAAAATGTTTCTTTTAAAGTTGTCAAGCAAATTGCATAATTTAGTGCTACTTGTAGTCCCTATTGCAGGTTTATTAATTCTAGACATGAGAGGATCTCTTGGATTTTCCCCGTTCTTTCCTTACCTCTTGAAATGTGTATGCACAACTCGAAAATGTCTTCAAATGATAATTGAGGAATATCTCCCTTACCCATCAAATTGAGGAGGTCAATCCACTCATCTCTGATGGATTTCAGTATGAGAGCTTTCAAATTTTCTTCATCTAGTTCATGCATTTTAGCCCTTTTAACATTATAAGAAAATATCTCCATGAAATCTTCAAGATTTTCATCTTCTTCCTGCATCATTTTAAAGACTTCATCCATATGATTTTTGGGCATATGATAATCCATATATTTATCTAAGAATGTATTTTTCATTTTTTCCCATGTTCTAAATAGAGTGTGCTTGTAATACCATGAACCATTTTAATGATGCATCCTTAACAGTTGCTGGAAAGAATTTCAACTTTTGAGGGTCAAGCAAGTAATCATAAGATCTACAAAAGACTTCAAACTCAAAGAGAAATGTTTTAGGATCCACACTTCTTAATCCATGAAAATTTGGATGGATGGAGAGTGAGATGGTTTTCATTGTAGATGTTCTATCTTCATCGAGGATAGGGAATCCAAAGGGTTCTAGATCTCCTCTATCTCCTCCTCTCCCTCTTCCTCCACCTCTATTTCCTTGTCTTCCTCTTCCAATCCTAGGTTGTTCACCATTAACATTATGTACCTCCCCTTCCCCTTCTCCAGCCATTGTAGCTTCTTTAGAACTAATATAGGGTTCCAAAAATGGGTTTTATAGTTATTCCTCTAGCTTTTCTAGTTCTGGGTTTCTATCAATAGTAAGTTAAAATAAGTTTCTTCCTCCTCTTCTTCACTAGGGATATCTATCTTTTGTCCTACAAGTCTTTCTCCAGTTGAAGATAGAAAAACTACTCCTTGTGTTGGGGATGTAGGATCTTCTTCTTCTATTACTACTTCAGTTGATGAGGTTGGTGAATCTCTAGGTTGGATTTCAGATCTAAGTACTTTAGGAAGTTTATGTTTTCTTGTAAATGATGGAATATGAGTTTGCGTTGGTGGTGTGGTACTACGAGGTCATTTCGGGGTGAATGATGATGTTGGAATTAAACTTTTACCTCTACCTACAAATATACATTTAGAATATATTTCCCTATGCATATCATTTTTGTTATTTTTTTGTTTTAATTAAAAATAAAAGTTTCTTATTTACACTTACCACGCAATGGCCAAAATGTTTGGTAATTTAATTAACTTTAAGTTATCGTCTAGGGCTAGTAAACTGATGAAGTGTAAGTGCATTGTTTGTGCTAGAATTCCATGGTTTTTCACACCTTCAAATTAAAATGAGTTATCTAAATACAGATTCTAAATTAAGTTATTGAACTACACATGAGTAGAGCAATTATTCCTAGAAAATAAAATGATCAAACTCTTTTATCAAAGACTACTTATGGAAAATCTCACACTCTGCTTCACAAGAAACTTTTACAACTTAGTATAAAATTAAATCAATCCCACACCGGTGAAAATTAATTGCACTCGTATAAAATTTATATCTAATTATGAAATCCACACAATTTATGAAAATCTCAAACTTATAAATCAATATCACACTTGTAAAATAAAATTTAACTCATAAAAACACACACACACACACTCTCTCTCTGCTATATGTCTGAATTATTCTTTTAAAGAAACTCAATTTTCTAAAGGAATCAAATCATCTATCATAATAACACACTATTTCATGAAAATCCAAAACTATTTGAAAATATATTCTCACTTGCTCAAAATCATAAATCGCTCTTGCTTAAAATAAAACTTGTAATCAAATCCTCTGTTTTTAAGAATTACAATTTTAATCTAGATCTAAATTGTCATTGTTGTTATCATTACTCATTAAACTCACTTAATGTGCTCCTTAATCAATAAAAAAGTCAGTTAATAAGACAATCACATTACTGCTATTTAACTCAAAAATCGACAAGGAAAACATTCTACAAGATGCATCGAGAAAATAAGCTTACAAAATAATATAAGGATTTTTTTGTTCAAACATAAAAGAACCTTACTACTTGAGGGGTCCGTCCACAAGCATATTGTCATGATATCCAATTGAACAATCAACCACGCATTGAAATAAGAAGGATTCTTTATAATTGAATTGAAAACACAATTTTTAATTCTCACCGTTGCATAATAAAAATCACTGTGTTTATGTTTTCTTACGAGATCATTTTATAAATCCTGAATCTCTAAATATCCAGAGCTTCATGCCTAGCTTTGCTTAAAAAAATACTAAAATTAACTATGAAAGATATCATAACGCAATTCTCTAACGATTGTCTATTAACAAAGAAAATCGTTAGGCGTATATATCGTTCCTCGCTTGCCTATGTAGCTGACAAAGTTGAATTTTTCCTTTAACCACATAACTAGAAGCTTCCTTTATCGATCTGTTTCTTGAAGGTAGGAAGGAATCATGGAGTGCATTGATAATTATCTTCCCATATATTTCTCTCTCTAGCTGGCACCTTAGAGCCTATGAAACAATGGACTTGGCTGCGGAATCAAGCATTAGCTGCAGAATCATCCCAATCTGGTAGCTAAAACAAATATTAGACTAATAATAAAGAACATTATTAAATTATGAAATAGAATACTTTTATATACCTACCATGCCATAGATTTTGTAATTTGTTGCCTATCAACTAATTATGATGATAAAAAGGAGTGAAATAGGTGGAAAAGGGGTGTCAAAAAGAGGCAATTATGAGGCTCAACAGGTATCTTCCATTTCTATTCTCTTACAACCATTGTTAAAAACATATCTTCAAATCCTTAATGGGTTCTCATTTGTTTGGAATTTGAACTTACATTTTGACACTTCTAGTCATAACATATTTTGGGATTTTCCTTCCTTTCCAATTCTAAAATTTTTTATTGTATATTTCATTAGCACTAAGAATACTATTTCTTTGTTTTCACATTTTTAATTGGTTACCTACATTTCTCAATCTCAGCAGTCAATTTTTTAAGAGTTTTTCTCTCTATTTTCAAGGGTTTAGGAACGATAGTTCATATTTACCATGTGGTTGTTATCTATCCTTAATATCTAACTGTAAAAACTTGTTTTTCTACTATCTGTAGTTTTATACAATTTGTTCCCTTTTTAGTATCTTCTCTAAGTTCTAATTTATTTTAACTTTTAATTAGAAAAATATAGTGACTATTTGTTTGTTTCACTGTACATGTAAGGGGTATGCGACACTTATAAGCAAAACTTACTCAGGTAATTTTCTCTATCATCATCCACTATTATTCCAACAGTTTCGGTATCCTTTGATTTTCCTTGTATGTCTTTTACTAATGGTCACTAACCTAAATTGATTTTATTCCTACATATACGAGAATCATTTCATTATAATAAAGTCTTATGAATTTCCTCTGTTGGATTTTCTTCTTGGTTTCCAAAATTTAATGTATAGAATATAATCTTTATGTGAATAAGAATCCTTCTCACTCGGATATATATATTGTCTACCTTTTGAAAGTAACTATATAAAGAAATAGAATATTGTTACATGCATACATAAATTACACGTCTCTTATGAGTCTAAATCATTTTTAACATCCGGAAATTGTATTTATATGATTTATACTAATTATAATAATATAAACAATCTCATTCATTAGGTTTCTACTTCCGACCAATACAATAAACAAACAATTTAATCATTAAAGTAAGATTTTACAACACGACGAGTGTTCTTTGATTCAATAATTTCTAGATAAGTTTTCAATAGTTTGTAACAATGTCTCTCTTTTCTTTTTATAATCACATGCAAAAATATTCTCATCAGTTAAATAATGCATGGCAATACAAAACTTCATAAATAAATTATGTTATATAACTATATTCTCGTATATTCTTATTAAATAAGTAGATACAAATGTTAGAAATACAAACTTGATACAAGATTTGCTTCCTGGGAAATTAATAATTACGTACTTGGATCCTCCCAACCATGACAATGTTATGCAACCAATGTCCCGCTTGAGCAACCACATCTACAATTTGTTTTCTCTCTATTTCCTACTACTTGCTTCGCTCTAGTCTCTATTTTGCTCTCAAAATCCTAAGAAAAAAACAAGTAAAAACATATATTATCCCATATACCACTCTTTTGGTGGTTAATCACTGCCTCCACCTCACTAAAAAGTGGAAATTAATTATCTTTTCATTAATGAGCTCCTATTTCCCACTCTTGAACATAGATCCCTATCTTCCAGGAAACAATTAGTTCTCCATTATCTTATTTTTTCTCAATTAAATCTAATCATTCAAATTTGGTGCATAGGACTTCTTGATGGATAATAACACTTCCACAATAAATTACAACATTTTCCTCTTTTAGCCATATGTACTCAACAATTAATTTCACAAATATTTCTTTATTCGCAAAATAAAAAACATCTAATTACAACTTTACCATAAATTATTATTAGCATTAGATTTTTTGATAATTAAAGGTTTCCCATGTCTTTTAATATAACTCACTTAACCATAAATAAACTATGCACATTTAATTACAAAAACATTGAGCGAAGGGATATCACACTAGTGATGTGGAGATATTTTTCTTGAATGGTTTTCGGGCTTTGATGTGATAAGGTGTTATGAAACCAGCTCAAGAAAAAGATAGAAAAGATAGATCAACGCCTTAGAATTCAGCCTCTTCGAGCGGGCAACCTCCTTTACATTACATAAATGAACAATTCTTCAATCATTCAAATGACAAAATCTCCTTTCTATATATAGGAGTCTAAAGAGTCACAATATAACCCAGCCGACCTAACAATAATAATATAAAGCCACAAAAATAACAATAGAGGGATTCTATGGGGCACAGTAATAACAATATGGGGACAACAGGGGCACA
Organism: Pinus tabuliformis; assembly: GCA_031772625.1. NCBI lineage: Eukaryota > Viridiplantae > Streptophyta > Pinopsida > Pinales > Pinaceae > Pinus > Pinus tabuliformis. The sequence continues at coordinate 1,912,443,729 of CM062819.1, read as the reverse complement.
ACAATACTAATAAGGGATACAACTACAATAATAATGGGGTAATAACTAGTATTATAGGGACCCAACATGCCGCTCTCCTTCAAAAAAGTGTTGTCCTCAGCGCCTGAGTAGTTTTGGATGCTTCTGTATAAAATTCTCATCCTCCCATGTGGAATCTTCAGCAGATAAGTTCTTCCACTTGATAAGATACTCCGAAATTGATTGATTTCGTAGCTGTCGAGTTCTTGTTTCTGTGATTGCTTCTGGCTCCAATATAATTTTTCCTTCCTCGTCAAGTTCTGGCAATATTTTTTTAACTGGGAGCTTGTCACCTATAACCTTCTTTAAACATGAAACAAGGAAAACTGGGTGCAATTGAGAAGCTACAGGAAGCTCCAATTTGTATTCCATAGTACCAATCTTTTGCAACACCTTGTACGGACCATAATACTTTGGTGATAATTTACTATCCTTCTTAGCTTACTTGAAGGACATTTGTTGATATGGTTGTAGCCGTAGGAATACCCAATCACCTACATTAAAACTTCTTTCACTGCGATGTTGATCTACCTGTTGTTTCATTCTATTCTGTGCCAACACGAGGTTATCCATTAAGAATTGGAGGACTTGTTGTTGATGTTCGATGTGATGTTCCACTGCTTCAACCATATAATTTTCTCTTAAATATGATGTGATGGATGGTGGCTGATATCCATAAAGTGCCATAAATGGGGTCATTTTTGTTGCTGTATGGAAGGAAGTGTTATACCACCATTCAGCCAGAGGCAACCATTTGACCCATTGTGTCTGTTTATCAGATACAAAGAAACGAAGATATCCTTCCAAACATTTCTTTACTATCTCTGTTTTCCCATCAGATTGAGGATGATAAGATGAGCTATGAGCTAATTGAGTACCAAGACAAGAAAATAATTCTGTCCAAAAATTTCCAGTGAAAATGGGATCTCTGTCACTTACAATAATCTTTAGGTTTCCATGTAGCTTTTGAATTGTTTCCATAAATGGAGAAGAAACTGTACTGGCTATAAATGGATGTGATAATGCACAAAAGTGTACATAATTGGTAAGTCTGTCAACTACCACCATGATGACACTCTTTCCCTCAGACTTGGGTAAACCTGTGATAAAATCCATTGAAACCTCCTCCCAACATTGGCTTCGAATGGATAAAGGTTGTAACAGACCCGATGTCTTAATTGTTTCAACTTTATTTTGTTGGCAAACCAAACATTCCACCACAAAATTTTGAATATCTGATTTAAGGCCATCCCAAAAAAATTCCTTCTTAACCTTGTGGTAAGTTTTTAAAAATCCTGAGTGCCCTCCTAAGGGAGCAGTGTGCAATTCCATAAGAATCTTTTGTTTTAGCTGGGAATTCTTACAGAGGTATAAGCGATCTTTGTACCATAATGAATCATTTTTCCAGCTAAATGTACCAGACGTACTAGAAACTTGTTGTAACTTTCGAATAAGTACCCACACTTCTTTGTCATTATTCCATTCCTCCCTTGCTTCATTTATCCAATCTGGTTGGATAATAGAAATGGCGCACAACAATCCTTCCACATCCTCATCCTTTCTTAAGAGTGCATCTGCCACCACATTTTGCTTCCCTTTTTTATAGATGATTTCAAAGTCATAACCCAACATCTTTGTGACCGACTTTTGTTGCTCTTCAGAGGATAATCTTTGTTCTAAAAGGTATTTAAGGCTATCATGATCTGTTTTTACCTTGAAGTGTCTTCCCATTAGGTAGGGTCGCCATTTCTTAAGTGCATGGAGTATTGCCAACATTTCGTTCTCATAAATAGCTTTGTGTAAAAACTATCCCTTGATTGGATGACTTTCAAAAGCAATGGGTCTTTCATCTTGCATTAAAACAACACCAATTCCATTTCCTGAAGCATCACATTCCACAATAAAGGTTTTTGTGAAGTCCGGTGTAGCTAAGACTGGTGCTTGGCACATTGCCTCTTTAAGATGTTCGAAGGCCTTTGTTGCTGTTGGAGTCCATGAAAATGCATCTTTCTTCAATAATGTTGTTAGAGGTGCTACTATTCTCCCATAATTCTTAACAAACTTGCGATAATACCCTGTCAACTCGAGAAATCCTCGCAGATGCTTTATGGATGTGGGGATTTTCCAGTCCTTAATGGCTTTAATTTTGCTAGGGTCTACCTTAACTCCTTCATTAGATACAATATGACCCAGATATTCCACATCTTGTACTCCAAAGAAACATTTGGATCTTTTTGCATATAATTGTTTCTCCTCCAATAGTTGTAGCACCATGTCAACATGTTCAACATGATCCTTCCAATACTTGCTGTAGATTAGTATATCATCAAAAAATACTAACAAAATTTTTCTAAGGAATGGTTTGAAAGTGGCATTCATCAAACCTTGAAATGTTGAAGGTGCATTGGTAAGGCCAAAAGGCATGACCAAAAATTCATAATGACCCTCATGAGTTCTAAATGCTGTTTTCAGAATGTCTTCAGTCTTCATTCTGATTTGATGATATCCTGAACGAAGATCCAACTTGGTGAAGTAAATTGATCCATGCAATTCATCCAGTAATTCATCAATGACAGGAATGGGAAACTTATCTTTAATAGTGAGCTTGTTGAGCTCCCTATAATCCGGACACATGCGCCATGATCCATCCTTCTTGTGCACCAATACTACTAGAGTAGAGAAAGAACTCTGACTCGGTTGAATTATACCAGCCTCTAGCATTTTTGCAACCATACGTTCAATTTCACTCTTTTGGGCATAGGGATATTTATACGGCCTGATGTTTGGAGGAACACTTCCTAGAATCAGATGAATAGCATGATCATGATCATGAATAGGTGGGAGACCTTTGGGAGTCTCAAATACCTTGGAATGATTGTCCAAGACCTTTTGGAGATCTAGATAAATAGATGATTCCAATGTGGAAACATCTACTGAACATAATTGTGCAATTACACCTCTTTGTTCCTTTTTTAGAAGCTTTGTCATACCGTTAGAGCTGATTATCTTTCCCGGTTTCCTTGCAATACCCCTTAATTCAACTTCCTTTCCTTCCATAGAAAATTTCATGAAAAGTTCTTGAAAATTAAAAGCTATTGTACCCAAGGATTGTAGCCATTGGACTCCTAGTACAACATCAACACCTCCCATTGGAATGGAAAGGATTGGGCTAGTCAATACATATTATCCCATGGATAGCTTGATATTATGGCACTTTCCCGAGCAATTTATTGTTCCTCCATTTGCAACCATCACTTGACACTCTGGTGCTGGATATAAGAAGCAATTCAATTCTTTTGCTACCTTACAATGAATAAAATTGTGGGTACTTCCTGAATCAATCAACACTATTATCTTTTTCTTCTTGATTTGTCCTTCTATCTTGATGGTTTGAGGAGTGGTAATTCCCACCAATGCATTACAAGTATATCCTCTTCTTTTGACCTTTCTTTCTCCTTTTCTTCTTCCTCTTCACAATCTATGTAGAATAATTTCTTCTCAGCACACTTATGACCTTTAGTGTATTTGCTATCACAACTGTAACAAAGCCCTTTTTCTCTTTTTTCTTCCAATTTTTGTGGTGTCAACCTTATAGGTTGTGGAAGACTAGGGGAAACAACACTTCCATATTTATAGTTGTGAGCGGTATGCTTCCTGGTTGCCATAATTTTGCTTTCCATTTTTCTTGCTAAGCTGAATGCCTTCTCTAATGAATCAGGTTCCCAAAGGTGAACATCATGTTGGATATTATCCTTTAAAGTCCCTATGAACACATCAATCCTATGCTCCTCTAGAATATTTTTTACCCTTATGTTCAATTTTTGGAACTCCTCAATGTGCTCCATTATTGAACCCTTTTGTTTGAGACTTATCAATTGGCTAAAAAAAGTGTTGCTTTTTGTATCCTCATAATGTGCTGTTAATTCTTTCGTAAAAATTGCCCAAGTGATAATTTGTTTACGAGAGCAAAGCCATTGATACCGTACTAACTGATTTGGTTTTAAATATAAAGTTGCAATACGTACCTTTTGTGTGTTTTGCACGTTATTGAGATCGAAAAATTGCTCCATCTGTAATATCCATGTTGCAGGATCCTTGCCATCAAACTTCCTCATATCGATTTTTGGAATATGGTGGGTCTTCAATCCCACATTAGAGTCTATGAAATCATGATTAACATTTCTTTTGTTCGCATAATGAGTTTCCTTTACTACCTTTTCACCATTAGTAAGTATTTCTTGTAGAAAATTTGTCAAATCTGTCTTCAAATCTGCCATGTCTCTCTTCAAATCTGTCTTCAAATCATCAATCTTAGCTTCCATGCCCTTTATCTTAGATTCCACACCATTTATCTTAACTTCTATTAGCTCTTGCGAGAGTGAATTTTGTTGCACTTGGTCTTGTAATTTTGATATATCATGTAGCATTTCTTCCTCTTCTTCATGAGTCATGCCAGAGCTTTCAGGTTGCTTACTATGTGTTTGCATTTTCTTTCCTCAGGGCATCCGTTACTGATAACAATGCTCTACTATGCCCTTTGAATTCCTTCAAAGTAATTTTTCAAACCAAGCTTAAGCAAAAATTTAAAAAAATCTACACACCTTTTTTCACTTTGTAGGAGCTCGATATTGCCTTTGATGTATCTCTGTAATTTTGGATCATCCAATTCTAAAATTGCGATTTGTAGTAGCCCTCTGTGTCCTCTTTCCAATGCCACCAGTCTGATCCCAATTGGATTCTCCAAGGAAGAGTTATGTCAAATCTCCCACAGTGACTTGATTATAGACTAATGCAATAGAGCGAACTTGTACGACATGCCACATGTCCCTGTTTCGACCTTTGGTTCTGAAAAAGATATAAAAGAAACTATAGTCCATCCTCTTTTTGTACCTTCTTACTAAATTTCAATCCGATGCTCAGAGAGAAAGTTATGACGATTTTCCCCAGTTCACCTGTTTGGAAGGAAATTCAAGAGTCTGCAAAAATACCAACTTCCTCAGATCATACCTCCGCAAATATAGCACGAAAATATCTGAAATTTGGACCCTAGATTCAACGCGATTTCTTCTCAAATGGGTTTTTGTTTTAGCTTTTGAAACGCCACAGAAAAAACGTTATAGTGAAGATGCCACGATGACCTATTTGGAGCAGCGAAACCCTAGAATCCAAAGATCTGATACCAAATGTTATGAAACCAACTCAAGAAAAAGATAGAAAAGATAGATCAATGCCTTAGAATTCAGCCTCTTTGAGGGGGCAACCTCCTTTACATTACATAAATGAACAATTCTTTGATCATTCAAATGACAAAATCTCCTTTCTATATATAGGAGTCTAAAGAGTCACAATATAACCCAGCCGACCTAACAATAATAATATAAAGCCACAAAAATAAAAATAGAGGGATTCTATGGGACACAGTAATAACAATATGGGGACAACAGGGGCACAACAATATTAATAAGGGATACAACTACAATAGTAATGGGGTAATCACTAGTATTATAGGGACCCAACATAAAGATTTATGGATTAATTTAAATAAAATCAATGACTCAATCTTGTACGAGGTATGTTGTTGGATAGTTGGTTCACATATGATTGGTCTCCCATGAGGTTAAGGATTTGAACTCAACGAATGGTTGATTATTTATTTTTCCAACGAAGACCTATTCTCTTAAACATTTAAGTGGATCGCTGGTTTCCATATTTTAGAATGACCATCATACCTTGTGCATTTTTTATAATGCACACCAAAAGAACTATTTTGTAGAAAATTTAATGTTTTCTAATGGATTGTGGTCAAATTGAGTGCAAATTGATTTTGAAAAGGGATTATTGGTTGGATTGCTTCTCAGATTTGATAAAGGGAAGCTATAAATAGTTTTTGAGATCAAGGAAGTCACTGTTATTGGAAATATGAGTATATGAATATGTTTTTGACATATGAACAAAAGACGGGTGATTTGGTTATCATTTGAACCTGTAGATCTAGTTTGAAATATTGTGAAATATGGTACACACTAGCTTGAAGAAGGAGGTGAGTGTATCCACTTAGGTTAGTGCATCAATCATATTTAATCCTACTGCAAGTAAAATTTTTCACATTTTCTAGGTTGATGCCTCAATCAAGTTGTAGCGTATTGCAAGTGGGTTCTTGCATATTTTCAAGGTTGGTGCCTCAATTAGGTTGTAATCTATTACAAGTGGGTACTTTCACAAGTTGGGGACATGTGCCTCCATTTGGTCAATGCCTGCAAATCTATGTGAACAAAATGAAGAAGAAGACAAAATAATTTGTGGTATTCTCCTACAATGGGTTTCCATGTCAAAGCTAGTGTTCTCATGTGTTGATGTGATAATGGTGTCTTGATGCGCAATTTTATTCATTGTATGACACACTTTATTTCTTGATGCAGTACTAGTCAATTTTTTTATGAAATGTTTTGGAATGATGAATTTTACATTACACTAACTCACCGCCCTTTCTTAGTGTGACCTTTGGTCTATCAAAATCATCCCAGAGACACTAAAGGAAGTATGTTAAGCAATGGGGCTCTATAAATCTCCTAAAGGAAGGTCCCTCTTCCCTATCCTTTGCACGAAAAAATCGCTCATCAAAGAGGTTACAAGAAATCCCCCAATGGTGAACTCTCTCAATGAAAATCAATGCTCATTGACTTGGAAATTATGGTAGAATATTTTTTGCATAATATTCTCATGCTTTTGCCTCAATTCTGCTAGTATATATAGGCTCAAGTCCAATCCTTGGCTCGCTATAGCTCATTAATGAGATCTCATCGAGGGGAGACAAGTGGAGTCCTTTGGAGGCTCCTTAATGTTAAATCAAGAGTGGAATGGATTGAGACTTAGCCACCAAGACTTATCCTTTTAGTAGAAGTCAACTCATTCAATGTAAAGTGGTCCATCGGATATTGAGTTGTCACTTTTATAGATCGACATAGATATTGAAGAAACAACTGTAGTGATCCATGTAAGAACTATTAAAGCATGTTTTCGCAATTCAATTTTTTAAATGAAACCTTAGGAACCTTAGAGTTTTCCTGGTTCATGATGTTTGAAAAACTCACCAGGTCACTTGCAAATCTTTTTTTTGTTGTTGATCACTTCCTAACCTGTGCAATTTGGTGTATGATTTTTCCATATATATATTATATATATAATTTAATAGGACTTTTATTTTTTAGAAATTAATTTTATATATTATATTTTTAAAATTTTATAATTCAAATTTAAATTTAATAAAAATTAATATTAAAATAACCTTAAGATTTTGCAAGTCTCATGCTTTCTTTTTTTCTCTTTTTATCTAAAATACATACATATGTTATACTATACCATATCTTTCTCCTTACACGTATTATATATGATATCACATAAAGTGTAAATTAGCAATGGTCCTTAAGGTTGTAATAATGTGAAAAGGTTGGAAATTTTAATTCCTAAATTCTATTAGGAATTAAGAAATTAAAAACTTAATAGTTCATGGAAAATTTCTAGGATATTCTTCAATTTTTTTTTTTCTAATCATTTGCAAAGGAAAATAAACTCAAGCTTAGTGATGTTAGGGAATTACATGGGAAACGGTAGAGATGACAAATCAACCATTATTTGCATATATATTACATAATAATGATGAGATAGATAACATAAAGGAAAATGAATTTCATTTATTTGTGGTTTGTAAGGTAATTAATACATAATAGTCAATTTGGAGAAGGTAAGAAAGAAACTAATGTCCAACATTAAACACGAGGAAAAGGAAAAGGTTTAATAAATAATTACGAGAAACCTCTTCGACTTATGTCCAATATCTAAAGCATATAATCTATTATCAAACAAGATATTAACATCTAAAAAATGCATTGCCTTTGTTCGGTGGAATATTACGGAATGGATTTTATAGCATGTGTATCCCTAAAGAAATTTATGTAAGAGGGTACACATATGATAGATATTGTAGAGTAGGAAGGAAAAGGTTTTGAATAACTTAATTTCCACCATTTGTATGTGTCACAATAAGTATTATATGAGAAATATATCACAACTTTGATGGTTGGAGCACAATGAAGTCAAGGGAATGAGCCTATGCTACACCATGATTATTGGATTTTTTATTTCACTTTTAAAAGATTCTTTTCTTTTTAAGAAAAACAAATCTAACTTGTTGATTGACCCTTGAATCATATATATGAGTATGTGGATGTATAAATCTATGTTCTTGATATGTAAACTAATATTGATACTCCACTAGATAGTTCATCACAATTGATCTAATAAAATAAATCAAAATTTATTTATTAAGTTTCAATTCCTTTAGATTCAATATTTGTGAATTATAGATTTTTTTTCTTGGAGGTGATTATGCCTCAGAGAATCCAAGCTCAATAATGACGATCACCACTTAATCAAGACCTTGATTAAGCTTATACTTGTTTGGTATGGTGATGTCCATCAGTATGTGGGCCGAATTTCTCTAAAGGGATTTTTATATTAATGATTTTTCTCATCCAATTTTAATAATGTTATCCTTGAGATGAAATTATAATGAAATCTTATTCTTGACCTCAACAATATATTCTTGCCACTGGTCTTATGATTGTTGGAGGTTAGTAATTTTGACTAGATGTTTTGTTCCAAATTACACTCATAGGAGTAAACTTTTTCAACAATTGTTATGTTATCTATCTTAATATTTGGAATTATATTCTTGATTGATCTAACATAAGTTAAAGGAATAATAAAGAATCAATTCATATATTACCACATCTAGATATAGAGATGTTGTATTTGATTTCTAGTGTTCGTTTTTTGTTGCTAGCTATCACCAACTCATGACTTGCCAAGAATTACCTATCCCAAAATCTAGACATTGGGCATGTCAAAGTTGATGTTAATGTACATTAAACTTTCCCATCCATTGGAACATAGAATTATTACAATTTTAATTAGGCCTTGTGTCTGACTTTGCTTTTCAGACTAGTCTTTAACCATAATCTACATTTTTATTTTTCAACTTGTTACATCCTTGATAAATTTCCTAGAGTTATGTGATGTTTCACTTGCCAATTATTAAGATTTATAAAAGAGTGTTGTTCATGGCCAACTTATACTAGTATAGTGTCAACAATGGTTGATAATTGATTGAGATTTTATGAACATATTGAATTTGTTTCAGTGACTAATAAAACTCTTCTTGAGGCTTACTCGGGTGCTTGTTCACTTTAATTTCTTCTTTCTTAAGAATTTTGAAATTGAACTATTTTTATTCTATTTTCTTTATCTAAGTGGATAATTGATGAATCGTATTATCTTTCTCTATTGTTAAACCATCCATATCATTGGTAAGTTGTTCTTGTAATTGTAAATTTTCCTTGTTGAGTTGTTTGTTCATGCCTTGTATCTTCATTTGATGTTTCTATAGTATTATATTGATTTTTTTTTTATTATTCCTCACTCATATATTTTCGTTCCTATAATTTGGTTTCTAAGCCTTCATTACTTTCTCTTAATTGTTGAATGACATCCTTTAAATTCTTTCTAGATCATTGGTTTGCATGTGAAAAAGCACCCATAAAACTTGCTACTTCATCAACGAATTCCTCATTATTGACTTTAGAAGAATCCATGATGATTTCATATTTGGCAGGGGATCCTTGCATCTCCCCTACCTTCCTCATTTTTGTCTTCCATTTCACAACATCTTTCCTATAATTTTTGAAGTGTTAATTAAACAATATTTCCTTTTCTTCAATAGGTTCAATATATTCCACATGAATGAGTGGGAAGAAATAGTACATAGGTAAACATTTATAGGTGTTTTATTGATAATTGTTGCTGTGATAACACCTACATCTTCTTCAAATTTATTGTCAAAAGAAGGATATGGAAATTCAAAACTAGATTTTATTTTTGGTTATGGTTCTATAAACAATTTTAATTGTGCCACCTAAATTTCTTCGAGCTCCGACACTTTTGGAGGATTTCCTATTTTAGTAATTTCCATTAGAATTCCTGAGACTTTTGTCTCCTCTGACTGTATGACTTGTGATTTAACTTGCTTTGATTAAATAGACTCAAGTAATGAAGATTGATCAATCTACATGCCTTTAATTTTATTGAACTTTGATTTTTCTTTAGCACCAAATTCTTTTTCTAAAGCTTGAATTCTTTGCCTCTAAAATGCTAAGAAATTGTCTTTGTTGAGGTCTTCTAGAAATTCTTGAATTCTTTTAGTTACTCATTCATCTGATATAGCTCATTGAAACACTTGATGAAAGGGTGATTCTTCATTAGTATAATTTCAAAATTCCTTTTGAGCTTTGCAACGAGCTTAAACATTTTACACAGGGTCATGTTTCTTCAATGTAATACATGATAAGCTAAGTAGTTCCAAAGTTGATGCCTCTTATTTGGAATTTTCTAGGGAATGAATCCCAAAAATGATAGGAAAAAATTGGGCCAAACCTTGTTTTATCCACCATATAATTCTTTACAAATACCTATGGAGGTGGTTTGATAAGATATTTCTCTAAGGGGAATTTTGTCTAGGACATATCTTGGTAAGGCATGAGGGGGTCCTTCACAATCATAGATCCTTATGTAAGAAAAGATATCATCTATAAACCAATCTCCAATTGGGGAAATTCCTTTCAGAGTTTCTTTAGTGAACTTGGGGGGAAGACTACCAAACAATACCTAGTGTAGAGGAAAAAAAAATTATTACAAATTTCTTAGAAATGGTAAATGGCTTGAATGTCGCATAGTTTGGAACAATATATATGAATTGGCTCATAATCAGGGCACCAAATCCATTTAATTAAAGGAAGGGATGTTCTAGAACAAACAACATCTAACAAAAATGTTGAGATGAAGAAATGCGGTACATTCCTTGGGGGAGAACTGATATTTGTTTCTATATTTCTCTATAAATGATTAGATAAAATAGTTTCCCAATCATAAATTCTTCCCTTTCCCACTACTTGATGTAATAAAGAGATCCATTATCTTTTTAATAATAAATAATTATATTCCCCATTTAGTCTGTAGATAATAGTAGCCGCAGTTAAAAATGAACTTTTCATATTATGAATAAAGTATAGGTTTTTGCATTGGTATTGAATGCATTATCATTCACCCATCGCCCTTTAATTAGGGTTTCCATATCTAAATCATTCTTAATACATCTCCTTGTTTTGAAGGATTTGAGGAATAATCTATCACATTTTAGTTTAGGAGCATGTAACTTATACATAATTTGTAAATCCTTAGGCTTAAATGACCCTATCACTTCTCTTTTATCATTTAGTATGGTATACGTTTTAACATCAAAGTGACTGACAATCCCATGTATCATGTATGTGTTTTGTACTAAATTAGCTTGGCTACAATATTATAAATTACTAGCCCCTAAATATAAATGTAATTATCTTCATCTTCCTAGTATTAATCAATAAAATATCCCTATTTGATCTAGTCAAACATCTCTTTCAAACACGTGGATTTTCTGCAAATTTTGTAAGAAGTGTTAGAAAAGAGAGATGAATTTAGTTTAGTATCATCATCCTCCAAAGGTTTAACCACCATTGATTTCTTTCCAATTTTCTTAGGAGGCATTTTAGAATCAAAACAATCGTGTAGCTCTCTTTGACTCCTTATGTTGGGAGTAAGTATTTCCATACTCCTGAGGCGACAGATGCTTTCGCTCTCTCTAGCCGCAGACTGATTCTTTTCGGCCGTGAGAGCTGGGAGTATTATCTGGGAGAGCGGACAGGCAAGTAATCCCGGCAATCATCCGTTGGCCCACCCATTTCAAATCCCTATTCCGTTGGCTCACCCCTCTCGAATACATCCGCCGTTTGCCTTAACCAGGGGGGCGGTATAAAGTATATAAAAGCAAGCAATCGACATCGACATCGACATCAAAATACATTTCCACATCCAAATCCATTTCGCAATCGAACTCGAAATCGCAATTGAACTCGCCACCATCAAAAGAAATAAGAGCATAATTGTGACACCACTTCATCTTGGATGACTTTAAATGAGAGTTGATTTACCATTATTATCATCAAGGGAAGAAGATGGAATTTTTAATTTGATATGTGTTTAAAAATTAATGTGCGTGACTAATTCATTTCACATAGTAATTCTCTTTTGGAACCATTTTTAAATCATAGGGTGCTTATCCTTAATCCACATATTAATTCATATAAACCTTATTTAAAATATTGATTAAACCATAATCACAATCCCTTAATGATAATGGGTATTTCCATATCATAGTTTCTTAATGACATACTACTAAGGAGTAACCCAATATGTCTATCTCTGATATTTGTCATAATCTCACCTGACATGGCAATGCCAATAGGGTCACAAGTGTCAAGTAAGATATTCCAAAATAGCTTGTGAAAATGTAAGAAGTGCGTGAGACGTGTCATGTGCCATGTTATCATGATCCCACATGGTAAAGAATGGTTCGATGTCTGAAGATGAGGTGGAATGGTGATGTGGAGTATCATATATGAGATATTTGGGATTTCTTAGGGTTGAAGTTCAATAATTACATAGATATGTCGATATTTGACAGTAGGATATCAAGAATTAACCATATTGAGCTTATGTAGATATTAAATATTGGACAAAAATATTGGAGATTCATGTGTGGAGTGCCGATTTTGATATTGATTATTATAAGTAGGGGTTAACCAATGAGATAAATCAATGTCATTTTTCATTTGGTTTGACGTTTTGGCGGGATATCATCACATCAAAAAATGTAGTGGAGGAAGTGTAATGGGATATCCAATAACCAATATACTGATATTTGAAGTTTTAAAAAGTAAATTAAAAAGACAAAAAAAAATAAAATTTTGTTTTATATATATATATATATATATATATATATATATAATTTTCAGCAATGCCTTATTTCAATAAATAAAAAAGGGAAAATTTATTTGCATTTGGGTTTTAAATAATTTACCATGTAAGAAGAGGGATCAAGAAAATTTCCTTAAAAAAATTGATTTCAAGGAGGAATGAAAAAGAAAATTGAGATATTCCATATAACAATTTACCAACATGAAATTTTAGCAGTGGTGATCCTAATTTTTTTGGAAACTTTTAAGGGGAATTCTCGCCATGTCAAAAAATGTGAGACACCAGATGAAAGAATTGTCTATATTAGTATATAGATGAAAGAATTATATCATCAATCAAATATAAGTAAAACATTAATACCTGATTTCATAAATATTTAAGTACTTCTTTGTTAGTATTCATGACCTAAAACACTATTTTCCATGAGAGAAAAATATATGGGATTTATTTTAACAACCCATTTTTAGATAAATATTTCAAAATTAATCATTAATAAATTAGAAGGCTAAACATTTTATATAGGTATATTTAGTATAATTAGTTCATCTCATCTTTCCTTCGTTGCTAACAAACATCCATAACCCTGGAGAAGTAACCTTGGTATCATGTAAGTACTGACACACTGTTAGCCAATTTCTATAGTCGTAGTGGCTTTACCTAAACTTCCCATATTTTCTTTTAAGTGCTTCCAACCTCCCATCAATTTAAAATTTACCCTTTTGATCAGTAATATATAATTTCATTTACAATTGGGTGTATAAGGGGTGGTATGATACACAAGTTTGTTTTGATATAATTCCTTATTTAAGTACCTAAATATTAGCTTTTCTTCATTTGTTTAAAATTTCTAATATTTATGATTTTATTTTAATGTGAGATAGGAATATTCCTATGGAAAAAAATATCTTAGGTACTTTCCTTAATCATGAAGACTAGGAAGAAATAAATCAAATACAAAAGCTATATATTATAATTAAAAGTTACTCATTATTTCATATCATAAATCCCACAAATATTAAATATATGAAAACCTATAATATTGATTTATGTCAAAAGAAGAAAATTATAGTGTGGAAACCAAAGTTGAATGTCTACAACAAAAATACTTATTAACAAAAGAAAGAATATATAGAAAGGGAAACTAAAAATTAAAGATATAAACAGTAACTAAAAGAAGCATCAGAAATACAATTTAATTTTTATATTTATATGTATACACTACATCACAACTTGTTATTTACATATTTAATTTCTTATGAGAAGTAATTTTTAAGAATTTTTCCATTCATAGGGAGGACTTTTTTTCTCCCCTTTAATGATTGTAAAATGCAGGTTGAGGCCCAATTTTTTCTACTACCTGAAATGGTAATAGCCTCGGTAATTGAAACTTAGTATTTTTTCTTTTGCCTTCATGAGCTTTGTTCTATTTTACAACCAAGTCACCAATTTCAAAATTTCTATTTCCAACTAAGTTTTTATTAAACCATGCTTTAATAACTTTTTGATGGTCTACGAATGTCATTTTGGCTTGTTTTCTCATTTCTTCCAATTTTATTTATTCTATTCATTCTTGTATTTTGAGACATGGTTTATACGTAAAGTAATTTTTTAGTTGTAGTGATGGTAAAGCTACATTACTATGTAATATAGCTTCCTTTCCATAAAAAAGGAAGTAGGGGGAATTTCTTATTGAAGCTTTGCTAGTAATTCTATCAGCCCATAATTTGTGGGTAAGATATTTGCCCCAGTCTTTCTAGGTCTCCTTCATAATTTTATTTATGATTATGCGAAGTTTTTTTATTTTTGTATTTTTCTCATCCATTACTGTAAGGGTAGTAATTATTGGAATACCTAATTTTAAATCCATTCTCAGTGGAAAACTCAATTAGTTTGAAAGAGGAAAAATAAGATGAGTTGTCAAAAATTAAAGTGTTAGGAAGGTCAATCTAGTAATTGGGAACCACTAATTAAAATATATTTACCTAATCTTGGTTAATAGTTTTAAGGGGATGGCTTCCATCCATAATGTAAAATAAATAGTCGTTGTAGGGATGTACCTTTGTTGTTATGAGGAATTGGGAGATATTTCACCAATTATATCAAGTCCCCATTGCTTGAATGGTCACTCCACCACTATTGTTTGTAAAGAGAATGCAACTATTTTCTCCCTTCTTGATGATGTTTGGAAAACCTTGCATTTTATGGCATAAGCATGTGCACCTATGAACAAGGTAGGTAAATAAGATCATGCATGAAAAAATTTGTGAGTTAAGATATCTCCTCCAAAATTTCCACTTATAGGTCCATGATGTAAGTCAAATAGTATTTTATGAGCATCTGGTTTTGTAGACACTTGAGCAAAATAGAGTCATAGATTTTCCTGAATAACACTCCATTTATTAATAAAAATTGGGCATATTTTGATATTATGTCTCTCCTTTTTCTAGGTTCTAAATGCAAAGTAGCAGTACCATGAGATAGGAAATACGTAAGATTTTGATACCAAAATTCAATTGAATCAGATGTGTGATATGTTTCATTAAATTCTACTTCTGATTCATTTTCATTTTGTGATTTATTTACTAGTTGAGAATAAATGCATATCCTTGACCTATAACATTTTTTTGATGGTTTGATCTATTGGTCATAGTCCTAGAGAGGAGTTGTCTAGTTAGCTTGTTTTTCTCATGAATCTTTCTAAAGAAGTAAGTCATGCATTGAAGGATACAAAATACTACTATAGTATGTGATTTAAAAAGGAATGGCCTAAAATGTTTAATTTATTTGATTATAGCATAGGCATATTTTTCAACATCAAAATAACTCAATTTGGTGCCTTGAAACCTTGCACTCATGAAGGAATTTAGAACTTTAGTAACTTTATTATCCTTTGAGTGAGGACGCCAACAAAAGAGAGGTCATAGGAAAAGGTGTATAAAAATAAAATAGTTACTAAATTTGGAGATATAAAAGCCTGAGCTTGAATAATTTCCTATTTAATATATTTGAATGCTTGTTTATCAAGATTTTTCCATTTAAAAATAGATTTTTTATTAATCAAGATTTTAAGTGGCCTAACTATCTCTGCAAAACTTGGGGCAAAATGTTTAACAAAATTGATTTTCTCCAAGAAGGATTTCATTTCATTTCTATTATGTGTAAGGGGAATTTCTGATAAGGATTTGATTATTTTGGGTTAAATAGCAATGCTAAATTTAGAAACAATAAAGCCTAAGAGTTTCCCTTCAGTTAAAGTGAAGATAATAGTTTTGGTATCAAGAGAAATGTTGTATTTCCTACAATTTCCAAAGATCTGTTTAAGATGGTGGATATGATTATATCTATTTCTAAAATATAGAATAATATAATTAAGATAAATGACCATTGGTTTATTAATACACCACTGGAATGTCATATCCACAACTCATTGGATTGTGGCACCAACATTGTTAAGCTAGGAGGAATTTTATTATATGTGTAAGTGCCCCATTTCGTTTGGAAGGTTTTTTTTCTAGATGATGATATCGTGACATGAAAATATCATTATAGTGTTCAATATGTTGATAGTTGATTTTCATTAATGTAAAGTTTAGTTGGATATTATTGAGAAAAGTGTTGTCATTGATGACAAAGGTTAGTGATTGAGATCAACAATGAGTTGGATACATATGTTAACATTTGGGGTTGATAGTTTTAATCTCAAGAGAGGTTGTATCTTTGAGAGGATTTATGATTTCGTTGCTCGGCTTAAATGATAAAACTATGTGTTTAGTTGGATAACCTTCTCAAAGACCTTTCCAATGGTATATGGAGCTTAGTGAAACTCCAAAGTATTAATGAGAAACATGTTTTGATGTAAAGTTGCTTTATGCTAGTAAGGTAGATAAGATATATGGGCACATTTGAGAAATATGGGGTTGTATTTTTTCTAGAACCAAATTCATACAGACATATCTAGGAAGAAAAAAATATCCAAGAGGTTTTGTATCTAGGTAATCTTGCAATTGCATGATTATTTATCTAGAAATGGATTGATCTGGGAGAGAGCTATATCAAGGCTCCAAAATATCAAAGTTCCATGTGGAGGGACAAGTATACAAACATTCAATTATCTAGGGGTAGCATGAGAAACCACTTCAATAATGATTTGGATCAAAATTCAACATAGCAATAGATGGTTTACGGTTCTCTTAGGGTGAAGTTCCATGTAGAATATTTATCCAGGGATTCAAGCATCTAGGAGTAGAACAATCTAGTAGTTAAGGATTAACTTGGATCTATATATGGACTTAGTGTTGATGGTCATAGTTCTGTTTTTTTCCTAGTTTTGTAGTAAAACTTTCTATATGGACATCCAAGCCTTTTGAAGGCATGACAAAGAGAAATACTAGAAAACCACCGAATATCGATTTTCCTTTGTACTAGGTGAGGTGGTAGTAGTGAAAAATGGTAGTGCATGAGTGGTGAACACTAGTGATGGAGCATATTTATGGTAGTGATGTGGCACACTGAAGAAGTAAGATGTGGTAGGTGGAATTAACCCTATTAGATAGTCAAGTGGCCTATTTATAAATGACACATGGAATCACTTAGAAGACACCACATGGAAGAATGTTGACAACATGACATCAACAAACCTTGGGATTCATGCTTAGTTCTAGTTTTGTAAGGGATAACAATCAAGAAGACAAGGCGCCTCACAATTGATTTCAACCATTTAAATTCTTTTAAATATAGGTCTTATAATATCATGGATTTCCACGGGTTCTTAATAAGTAATGTACCGAGTGATTAAAACCTTAATCTCATGGTTTTAGGTTATGGTCAAATGTAGTTAATGGCAACAGTTAAAACATGAGACTGAAATTTTGCATTCGAGTACTAAATTTGTTTAAAGAAAAATTCTAGAGTAGTACTGAATTAAGATGAGGTAGAGGTTACATATATATGAGAGACGATGACAACGTTAAGGTTTTATGAACTAAAAAATTATGTGAAGTAGCTGTAGGTGTGTGCATGAGAAGTTGAGAATCAGTTACAGTCAACTAAAGAATGTGCAGTTCTCAGACATTATTGTAGGTGTGAACATTAAGTGAAAAGAGTGCGTGGATGTGTTGTAGAGGTGGAGAAAAATAGTCTACTTTATTAATGAAATGAGAAGGAGGGGAACAAGGTAGGCCTATCTGTAACTAAATAAATGAAGTTGATCAAAAGGTTAAAGAAGAGACATTATTGTTGTATAATTAGTTACAATGCCTAAGAAAATTATAAGTGCTAGAGATATCAATTTGAAAATGTCTGAAATATATATCTACTTGGTTTTTGTCGGTTAGTGCCTCTAAATATTAGAGGTTGGTTCCTCTAGCAAGTCAAGGCTTGCAAATATGAGGCGGTCGGTGTCTCATGTGAATTGGTCCACACAAAATTTGATGTAATTTGGAGTTGGAGGTCAAATTTAGATCATAAACAAAAGGCGCTTGTGGTTTTCTTCGGTATGGGTTCCATGCTAATTATCTATGTACAAATTTCATGTGATTGTTTTCCTCTTTAATGTTGATTGCAATTTATTTTATAATTGAGTGAATATTGTAGAATAATGGTTCAACCCCCCTCTCAATATTGTTTGATTCCCAACAATTTGTATCAAAGTGGTTTCCTTTAGGAACAACTTATTCATTGGAAGGTAGATCTATATGGGATCTTGGATAGTCGAGATGACTTCTCAAACTAAGAAACAATCTTTAATGGAAGTAATTATGCATTTTGGAAAGTTAGAATGGAAGCTTGCTTGATGTCCCTTAGAATTGATATTTGGGCATCTATTGAAGTTGGATACATAATTCCAACAACTTTTCCAATAGATCCAAATGAAAGAAGAGACTATTTAAATAATGTAAAGGCCAAGAATTAAATTCTATTCAACCTTAATTAGTTTAAGCTAGTCAAGGTAATCCACTGCAAATATTCTAAGGAGATCTTAGATAAGTTGAAGAATGTCTATGAAGGAAATGCCAAGGTAAATAAATCTAAACTTCATAGTCATAGATTGTGATTTGAATGTTTAAACTTGAATTAGCATGAGGGTATTGTTAAATATTTTCTCAGATTACATGAGGTAGCTAAAATGATTATTCCCTTAGTGAGAAGCTCGATGGCGATGTGGCGGTTTAGAAAGTATTGACATCTCTCCCTATGAGATTCATTTCCAAGGTCTCTGCCATTGAAGAGATGAAAGACCTAAACACTCTCATAATGGAACAACTTCATGGAAGTATCACTACTTATGAAATTAGAATTAAAAGGAGAAGCCAAAAATAAAGGAGGCTTCCTTCAAAGCTTCAAAGAAATCTAAAGAACACATGAAGATTGCTCTAATTACGAATTAGATCAGGAGAAGACTCAATTTGTAAGGAAGTTAAAAAGAGGATTAAGAAAATATAAAAGGAAACTTGCCCTTTAAATGTTTTGAATGTGGTAGAGTTGGTCAATTTTCTTCAAAATGTCCTTACACTAAAGCTAAGAAGGAAGAGAAAGAAAAAGAGAAAAATAATAGAAGTAAATGTCATAAATAATAGAAGGGAAAGAATTAAAGCAAGTGGGTTTATATTGTACAAAAGAAAATAACTCATATAAAGATAGTAGTGAATAATCATCTATTGAAGAGAATGATGAATGCTTTCTTATGGCCTTACACTATAAAGTTAAATGCAAATACAATACATACTTTGAGGAAGAGGCCAAAGGAGTGGTTGATATTGAAGTAGAGCTTATCAGTGCCTTAAATGAGCTAAAGAATACCAATAGGAAGAACAAACAACTAAAGGATTAAATTGATGAGTGTAGAAGACGGTCTTTATCACTCTAATGATGAAGTATTTAATATTCAAAAAGTGAAACTAGAAGAGAAAATTAGACTTAAATAAATATTGGTATAGCAACCAAAATACAAACAAAAGATCCATTACAAATTAAAAGGTGAGAAAGCTTCTTAAGCTCGAACTATCGAAGAATCAAGAAAATAGGAATTCAAGTGCACATGAAGAATATATTATCTTCTTGAAAACTTGTCTTAAAGAGGCAACGAGAGAAGAGAAAGTTCTTACAATTCAGTTGAAAGAATGGAAAAAGAGTTGTCAGAAGCTAGAGGTAGAGGTTGCCTCCATAAGAATATATATGGAGAAATAAAAGTTTAAGATGAATCTGAATCTCAAGTTTTTTAAAGGATTAGAGAATTTTAATGAAATTATCTATATTTAAAGGTCACCTACAATTAAAAAAGTGGGGTATAAAGACCCTCAACGGACCTTAATAGGTGATCCAAGCACCAAGTCCTTGGAAAATGAAGCTCCTCTAAGCTACACATATTTACTCAAAGGGAAGGTTGGTGAAGACAAAGATAGAGTTAACAAAATAAACAATAATAAAGGTGTTGATCATGTAATATCCACAAAAATCCCTTAATGAAGGTCTATGAAACAACAAGATAGGAAGCAAAATTTTAATAGATCTACACCTTTGCGATGTCTGCAAAATTTTCGATACCCAATGGTATTTTGTGGAAATTTTTACTCTTGTCATAAATTTTTGCATAAGGTTGTTAATTGTAGAGCTAATAAGTTTGATAGAAATGAAGGTTTTAGATCCATTTATTTTTAAAATTCTAGATCTGTGAACTCTTATGCTAGAAAGATAAATCCAATCTCTCCCCTCATGAATGAGGTTGAATGCTTTAATTGTAAAAATTTTGGAAACAAAGTTAGTGAATGCAGAAGTAGATTATGTAACCCTTCTATATCATAGATTCTTGAGTAGCCTACACATTGGGGAAGCATAAAGAGATGGGGAAAAAAATCAGGGAGGTATGAGAAGTGTGGATTTGCATTGTATTCCCATAATCAAGAAGGGAATAGGTATGTTAACAGTGGGTGTTCAAAGCACATGACTAGAGACAAAAGAAAATTCCTATTTCTAAGAGAACATAGGAAACAAAGTGTTACATTTGCAAATAATGTACCAATTCATATAAAAGGAAGAGGAATTTCCAACCTAGATGATAAGACTGAAGCTCAGATTATGTGAATAGCCCAAAGCAAAATCTCCTAAGTGTGACCCAAATGTGTGATCAAGGTTACGATGTAACATTTTCATCTAAAGATTATGAAATATAGAAAGTTGGATCTGGTAAATTAGTAGACAAATAAATCACAACTCCTATAAATGTGTATGTCATTCATGATTCTAGAGTAGATTTCTTCTTCAGCGAGTAAGAAGAAAATTTGTTGTTGCACAGAAGAATGGACCATGTGAACTTTGTGAGTTTAGTGGAAATCAACAAGATAGATATAGTAATATGCATGCCAAATCTATCAGATCAATATAACTCCATATGCAAATCATGAAAATTTGAAAAGAAGGAAAGGGTACATTTTAAAATAAAAGAGCATCCATCATCTAGGCCCCTAGATAGCATTCACACTCACATATGTGTCCCTACAAGAACACAGAGTCCAAGAGGAGAGAAATATTCCATTATGTTCATTGATGAATTTACTAGAGTAACTTGGATCATGTTACTAAAAGAAAAATTAGAAGCCCTTTGGAAGTTCAAGGTGTTTAAGGTTCAAGTGAAAAATGAAAAGGACTCAAAATCAAATGCTTTAGGTTAGATATAGGAGGATAATTTACTTCCAATGAGTTTGAGGAATTATGTGAGGAACATGGGACCAAAAGCTAATATTGTGTTGCTAAAAATTCTCAAAAAAATGGTGTAGTAGAAAGAAAGGATAATAAAGTTGAAGAAATGGTAAGAGAAATGATTGACAAAGCCAAGGTTGAAAATAATTTTTAGGGAGAAGCAACTCAAATTGTTTTCTATTTATGAAACAGAGTCCATATCGGACCAAATAGTGACAAAACCCCTTATGAGCTAGGGAAAGGAAGACCAAGTAAAACACCTTAAAGTCTTTGGAAGAAAATGTTAAAGAAAGAGGAATATTGACAGATTGTGTAAATTTGACTCTTAAGTAGATGAAATTAGTTTCCTTGGGTATTAATTTAACAAAGAGGGCTATAAGTGATATAAAAAGAGAACCAAGAATATTGTGTAATTCATTGATGTCAGAGTAGATGAACCCTTGTCACATCTAGTAGGACCTTAATAAAATGGAAAATAAAAAGATGTAGATTGTGTCTTTCAAGAGTATGAAAAATAAGAAGAGATCAATGTAGAATATGAAGAAGAAATGACCCCTTAGAGGTGAAACAATCCATCCAGGTATGTATAAAAACAACAAATATAGAGCTCAATAATTGGGATAAAGAACTAAGAGTCAGACAAGAAGAAAATTCACAGGCACTCCTAGACATGAAAATCTTGCACTATTGTCTCAAATGAAACTTAAAAAATTCAATTGAGACAGTGAAGATAAAAATTGGATTAAAGAAATGGATTAAGATATGGATTATGTAGAGAAACAAAAACACTTCGGAACTGGCTCCTACACCAAAAGGAAAAGAACATCATTGGTACCAACTGGGTGTTTAAAAGAAAGTTAAATGTGGAGGGACAGGTGGTAAGAAATAAATACCAACATGTATGCAAAGGATATAATTAGGTAGAAGGTAATGAATTTGAAGAAACCTTTTCTCCTACCAATAGAATAGAATATATTAGAATTTTCTTCGAATTTGTGAGTTATAGGAACTTTAAAATGCATCAAATGGATGTCAAGTTAGCCTTTCTTAATGCTAAACTTGAGGAAGAAGTATATATTGAATAGCTAGAGGGATTTCAATTATTTGAAGAAAAAAATCAAGTATAAAGGCTAAAGAAGGAATTATATGAGATAGATAAGCCCCAAGTGCTTGGTATGCAAGCTTAGACAAGTACCTACAATAACAAGGATTTAAAAAATGAACAAAAAACAAAAATATACAAATTAAATCTAACAATAATAATTTGTTATGTAGATGATATCATTTTTGAAAGTGATGTGGAGAAGGTGGGTCAACAATTTGTAGAAGAAATATAGGAGTTTGAGATTTCCATGCCAGGTGAACTATCATTTTTCCTTGCTTGACAAGTCTCATAGTTAGATAAAGGTATCTTTGTTTCCTAGACCAAGTATCTAAAGGAAATTTTGAAAACGTTTGGCATGGAAGAGTGTAAACTTGTGAGCACACCCATGGTGACTAAATGTAAATAAATAAAAGATGATGTGTCCCCCAATGTCAGTCAAACTAACAATAGGTCAATATTTGGAAATTTGTTGTACCTGACATCATGAATGCCTAATATAATCCAAGTTGTAGGATTGGTTACAAAATTTCAATCAAACCCTAAAGAAAGCCATTGGAATGTAGTCAAAATGATTTTTAACTATCTGCAAGGCACAAATGAACATAGCTTAAGGTATGTTAGAAGCTAACATTTCACGTTAACTACATATACAAATGAAAATTGCGAAGAAAACATTGGTGATAGGAAAACCATAAGTGGTGCAATATATTTCTTGGGAAAATGTCTAGTTTCTTGGGTAAGAAAAAATTAAAATTCTATTTATTTGTCTATAGCTGAAGCTAAGTATATAACATCATCTACAAGATTTACTCAGATCCTTTGGATGAAGAAAACACTCAACGATATCAAGGTTGAATATGATGCTCCTATTCCTATCATGTGTGATAATAATAGTGCAACTAGTATTTCAAAGAACCTCGTTATGTATTCCAAAACAATTCATATTCTAATTAAATATCATTTTTTGAGAGGTCAGTTTTTTGACGAAATTGTTAAGTTTGAATATGTTGTTGTTAATGAGCAGATTGCGGAAATATTTAATAAACCATTTCCAAGAGAACCATTTGAGTACCTTATACAATGGCGAGGAGTGATAACTCCTTCAACAAAATGAATTAGTTCATATGGGATCTGGAATCTACTCAACACATGGATAAATTTAACAAATGAGCTATAGGGGAAGAATGTTCAAGTGGAAATTTTTCTTGGTCTCTAGTCCCATGTTAAAGGGAGTTGTATATTTTAGCTATGAAAACTGTTTAGGGGGATCATTTAAGTCCTTAGGACTAGATTTAAACCACCAAGAGAAGTCATTTCTAGGGGCATAAGATTTTGTTTAAATTGTAACATGAATTCTCTATGCATAATTGTTGAATAGGTTCTCAACTCGTGTCATTTGGTTTTAGTAAAAGCCCATGCATGTTGAGCCATTTTGTTTAAGGGAGCATGATCCAAGGGGGAGATTATTCAACAACTTTCCTAAATGAAGTAGCATTCAACATCGTTTACCATTGAAATCAAATGGAGAGATGTGAGAAAACATTGGTACTAAAGTGAGCAAACAACATTGGATTTGAATTGGAGATTTATGAGGTTTGGTTGTGGCTTCTTAGATGCAAACGGGGAGCATAACTAAAAGCAAAGGGGGAGAGTGACTAGTAGCAATAGTACAAGCACTATATTAATTTAAACATCCTCATAGAGCAATGTCAACACCCTTACAGGGAAACTTCAGTAGCCTAATAAGGGAAGTGTTGTTAAGAGAGTAATTGTGTGGTGATGTTGCCATCACTAACCTATAATGTTTGGTAGTGTTGTTGTCAATGCTAAAGCAGGGTATTTCTGAACAGGTTGATAGTTGGTTGTCATTAATGTCAAGTTTAGTCATATATTGTTGAGCAAAGTGTTTTTATTGATGACAAATTTTAGTCATCGAGGTCAATAGTGATTTGGCTAAGTACGTTAGTAGCTTTAGTTGATATTTTCAAGCTCAAGGGAGATTGTATCTTTGAGACAATTTTTTCTTCAAATTCTTGACTTAAATGAGAAAAATAATCTTTTAGTTGCATAACCCTCTCAAAGACCTTTCTGATTGCATATGGAACTTAGTGAAAATGCCAGGGATTTATGAGAAAAGAGTCTTTGAAGTGAAGGAAATTTATGCTAGCTAAGGTATCCAAGATATCCAACCACATTTGATAAATATGGGGTTGCATTATTTTTCCAAAAACTAGATTCATATGGACATATCTAGGAAGCATGGAATATCTAGGAGGTTTTCTATCCATTTAATCTAGGAGTTGCATGATTATTTCTCCATAAAAATTTTCATTTGGGAGAGAGTCATGTCAAGTTTTTGGAAGATCATATTTTTGCATGTATGAAAAGATATTTGGAATTATAGGCATCTGACGGTTACACAGGGCAATCACTTAAATAATGAACTAGATCCAAATTCCAATAAGAATTCGATTATTCAAGGTTCCATTAAGGTAAAGTTCCACAAGATTTATATAGAGATTCAAGCATCTGTGGATCCATATATGAATTTAATGACTAAACAATTCTATATATCAACTTAACGTTGATGGTCACAGTTCCATTGTTTTCCTAGTTCCATAGTAAAACATTTTATCTAGGCATCCGATCCTTTTGAAGTCATGAGAAAGGAAAACACAAGAAAACCACTGGATACTGAATTTTCCTTCATACCAAGTGAGGTGGTAGTAGTGAAAAATGGAAATGCATGTGTGGTGAACACTAGTGATGTATAAAATAGGAGGCAATGTCATGGCACATTGATGAAGTTTCATGTGGCAGGTGGAATTAACCCTATTGGGTGGCCAAGCGACTGATTTTTAAAGGACATGTGGCATCCATAAGAGGATTCCATGGGGTAGGAAAATGATAACACGTAGTCAATAGACCATGGAAGTTTCACTTGGAACTGGTTTGGTAATGGTTAATAGTCAAGAAGACAGGGGGCCTCGAAATTAATATTAGATGCTAATCGAGTTCTTTTAAATACAGGTCTTGGAGCATTGTGGATTTCCATGGGTTGTTAGTCTATTTAGTGTTATGCGATTAACACCTTAAGCTCATGGTTTAAGGTTGTGGTGACATGTAGTTGGAGCCGACAATTAGGGGATAAGATTGAAATTTGGCATTCACGTGCTAAATTTGTTTAAAGGAAAAGTCCGCAATAATGAAGTAAGATGAGCTAGAGGCTAGATATATATGAGAGTGGATGATGATGTTAAGGTTATATGAACTAAATAATTATGTCAAGTATTTGTAGACATGGGCATTGAAATTTGAAAATCAATTTTGGTTGACTAGGGAATTTGTGGTTCTCAAAAATTGTTGTTTGTGTGGACAACAAGTGAAAAGAAAGTGTGGATGTGTTGTATAGGTAGAGAAGGATAGTCGACTCAATGAATGCAATTAGAAGGAGAGAAGAAATTTAGACATATTTGTAGCTGAAGAAATGTATTTAATTAGAGCATTAAAGAAGAGACATAATTGATGCCGAGTTAATTAGATTTCTCAGCACAATTATAAGTGCCAAAGATATCATTTTGAAAATGTATGAAACATATATCTACTTGGATGTTGCAGTTTGGTGCCAATAAATATTAGAGGTTAGTGACTCTAACAAGTTGAGGTTTGTAAATTTTACTAGGTTGGTGCCACATATGAGTTGGTGCTCATAAAATTTGATGTAATGAGGAGCCAGAGCTCAAAATTACATCATAAACAAAAAGCGTTTCCGGTTTCTCCTGTATGGGTTTCCACATTAATGTGTGTAAAAATTTCATTTGATTGTTGTTTTTCTCTATTGTTGATTGCAATCTATTTTATAATTGAATGAATAAGGGTAAAATTTGTAGAATATTTATTCACCCCCACTATCAATACTCTTTGATCTCCAACATGTAGGAGGATAATGCATCTAAAAAGGACATCATCTCATATCCTACAACAAAATGCATAGTTAAATTCCATTGGAGAAGTGGGAAATTATTCTTTTCAGAAGCCTTATCAAGGTTTATGAAGTTAATGCAAATTTAGATGTCTCCATATTTATTCCTAATTGGTACCATATTAGACACCCATTGTGAATGCCTAACTATAAATATGAGTGTTTTCTTTGAGCAAGTTGTTTAATTCTTTCTTGCTTTGTAATTCCAAGTTAGGATCTATTTTCACTAGTTTTACTAAACAAATTTACTATCATATTTGAGTGACATTGTATGTTGAATGATAAAAGTGTCTTATGTTTTGATACCATCATATGTTCATGAAAATACATATTTGTGACTTTTTATAAGTTGGGTGAATGAGACAAAAGTTGAATCAACAAGTTTTATTCTGAAGGAGTACAACCCAATCCAAGATTTATGTTTTGTGGATTATATTTGGAACCAATATTAATAATTTTGAATCACATTGAAGAATTGTTTCTTTTGCAATTATGTGGTACTTAAGCCTATCTTTGAAATCACAAAAATTATCTATTCTAACTATATATTTTGGAATTATTTTTTTTGGATTTTGATTCGAGATCGAGTGAACCTTGTTTGATTTCTAAAACGTGTTGCTCATCATCAATGATAGAATTAGAATATGTGTCTCCTTAATTTTCGAAGTCCATAATTTTCTCATCATCATTGAGGACTGTCCCCCTTGAAATATTGATGGGAACTACTGCTCGAAACAATATTTCTATTAAAAATATATCACATGCAAATTCTCTAGATGGGATGAGTTTTGAGGCAATATTAGGAAAAAAATTGTGTTTGTGTTCTAATTTCTAAGTATTGACATGATATTGAAAGAAGAAAAGTAAGATATCAAATTCCACGCTACTTGGTCATAATTTTTGAAGTGGTTGGAAACATAATGAGAATTTTTATGTACCGGTCTTGTATGACAATTCTGGAATCACTATATACTTTAATTTGGTGGGCACCCAAATCAATTGCTTTATTTAAACCTTGAACGAAAGTCTCATATTTAGCTACATTATTAGTGCATTGAATCTCTAACATATAAGAAAATATGGTTTTGTTCCCATCAAGATCTTGGATGATAAAACTTGCACCAGATCCTTCATTACATTTAGATCCATTAAAATGTGAAGTCTAAAATGACTATGCACATCTAATTCTCTATTTTCAAAAATAAAATCTATAGTTTTGGACAAATTAGTTTGAGAAACATTCTCAATCTCAGATTGCATACCCTAATATGTAAAAGGTGACCTCTTTGCAATGAAATCCCAAAAATTTGAGTTAAAATGATGGTTTCCAATGATAGAGTTTGTAAATAATGTTATTTAATCTTCTTGATCAATTCTAATCACAACATATTCTTATTTGTTTCATGGTCTACCTTAATTTGATTGGGCTTATCATTATATGGTAGCCCCAAATGAGACTAGTCAGTGACAAAGTAGCGATTTAGCTTCTCAAGCAAGTCTCTACTTAAGAGAAAACCATGTGATTCTAGAATATCAAATTTATTATATCAATTATTTGATAAACTTTATGATTCGAAGATAATCAAATAAATCAATTTTTTAGTTCACCTAGAACCTTGGATCTTGACCATAAATCTAGATAATTTGAGTACTAGACTTCATGGGTTGAACATTTATTTTTTTACGTACAGAATATGACATGATATTAAATGAAGCACCTAAATCTAGTAGAAAATTATATATATATATATATATATATATATATATATATATATATATATATATATCAATCAAATATCTCAAATTTTAAGAGGAAAGGATGTGTATGGGAATTGGACTTTTCCCACATCAACATTGTTTAGTGTAGTTTTTGTACCTATTTCCTATACTTTATTTCCCCAGTTTTGATCCTTTTCTCTCTAGACCAACAGAACTTTACGTGTTAATCACTTTTTTCCTTATTGTGAACAACATATTTTTCCATCATGTTATTTTTCCATTTTCTCTAGATATAATGATGAAATATTCCTTTTTATGGCTAACTGGGGTAATCATTGGAGAAGTCTTTTGGATCCTTTTCTTTTTTTTAGGTGTTTCCCATAAGAACAACGTTATGTAATGAACACTCACGTTCATCAGTCTAAGAGCAAGATGAAACACATCGTTGTCACACTCTGTGTGTTGTTACAGATCTTGTTGTTACACCACGATGATGTTACATACATTGTTATTACATCGCGTTGTTATTACAGATTACTGTTGTTACACCATGGGTGTCGTTACAAGGTTGTTGTTATCCAGTGTTGTTGTTACATCCCAAACCGTTACTTTACTGCAGGGTGATGTTACACTGTAGATATCAAAGTCGTGGGTACTATTACACGCAACAACTATTGGAAGTTACGAATTGTCTATTTAGAAAGTGACAAATCCCAGTGGTTATGAATTTAGCCAATATATTTTAATAGAATTCGTATTTAGGAACTAGTTATAACAATTTCTATTTTATGATCAACATGAGAATTGTGAGATTCTTGTGACTAATCTATTCTTGATTTTTGGGTATGTAATTTCTATAAGAGACACTTAATCCCTCAGGCATGGGGGAAAACATAGAGAGTATTGTTATTTTTATCATGTAAATTTTAATTATTCTTAATATCAAAGACACCGTGGTGATGATATTGTTGTTTCCAAGTTGAATTCTTAACTAATCTCATGTTCATTCCTACGACCCTACTAGGGAGGAAGCGCCCTCCTCTTTAGTAGGGACTGCAGCGATAGAGTAATTGTATATTATTGTTCCTTTCTTTCATTATTTGTATGCTTTTATGTTGTCGTTGTATACTTTGTGGAATTTATCTGCCTCAGTTCCATATTTAGGATATGTTGTTACATAGATTTGGTTAGTAGTATGGTAGTTGACCAACTAGTGTAGTTATCAGTATAATGTGTGGCACTCCTTTGCTTTGGTAAATGTGAACTGTGATTCCATTTATGTAGAGTGTTTTTAATTTCTACATGAATGATTAGTTTTTGCAATTGATTCAACAACATTCTTTATTGTTTTCTATTTTCAATCTTGGTTGTAGTGTATCATCACAGATAATGAAAACTCCATTTAAATAGCATACCTACCTTGGATTGAAAATTAAATGGTTGCAATCCTGGTAAATTAGGATTGATTAAAACAACACTTCATTTCGGTGCCTTTTCCAATGAAGGTAGTTGATGATACAGTGAGCCAAGTTGTTTTTTTGATGATAGAGTGTTCCTAGTCCACAATCATTAGGTGGTAAGAAAAGAGGTAAGAACCCGCACATCTCTTTGACATACCTGGACGGGCTCACCGCTGTGATAACTAGGGCAGTTAGGGTGTGGAATTTTGGTGTTTTCTTAAAGCATGTCTTCATCTCTTCAGTTGTTGGGCATTAAGACGAGAGGTAAGAACCGGCGAATCACTCTAACATAACTGGGTGGGCTCACCACAGTCAAGACTGAGACACTTAGTGTGTGAATAAATACACATAGGATACATGTGTGAAACTATAGGATTTATATAAATAACAAAAACACCCCCCACTCTAATTAGTCACAGGAAAAATGGGTTGTAAAAAGGAAAGAAGAGTGTAGATTTGGGAAGGAAAAAATCTATCCATGAATTGATCTCAAGGGTAGAAAATGAATAGTCATGTTCTCAAAAGGATGCAAGGAAAACAGGGCCGCAAAAATATGTTACTCCCATAACAAGAACATAAGCCTCTGATTTCTCTATCTCACAACCATACAATTCTAAAGCTAGTGAGAACACTCCCAAGAGTAAGCATCCAATTTAGGAGGAGCAGGGGGAAGCTAGTAACGAAAACCTCAGGACCAAGGGACAGGGGAAACTGAGGGGGAACATTCAAAGCCTGAAACAAGAGAGAATTTTTTGTTTTATCAATATCCATATTCGGGCAACACAGTGAAACAAGTAGCCATGAAGCAGCCTGAGGTACCAATTTCACCCACAAGACAATCACAAGAATGGTCTAAAGAACACCTGTTACAACAAGGATTAGAAGGGTTAACAATGGGGGAAAAAATAACAAAAACACTAAAACAAATGCTACTGTCACTGGCTTTGAGTTCCCAATTGGGGATAATAGATGCGACGTTCCCATGAAGAACATTCCTTTATCATTTCTACCATCGTTTCAAGGAATGACTATACAAGATCCTAACACCTTATTGTTTGAATTTGATGTCTTGTGCAAGAGCTATGACTATGTTTCAAATGCTCAAAAATTAAAATTATTTCCTACTACTCTAAAAGGAGTAGCCCTGAGATGGTTCATGGGGTTAGGCTATGCTTCTATTCAAACATGGAGCAACATGAAGGAGAATTTTTTATCAAAGTAACAAGATTATTGTAGAACCAAGGACTTAAGAGAAGAAGTATTCGAGATGACACAAAAGGAGGATGAGAGTCTGGAGGACTATGTGGAGCAATTTCATTACAATTTGCAGAGATTTAAACATAGTGATTTAGATCACGAGATCTTGAAGACCATATTCATAAGGGGAATGAGGGATGACTGACTTGATACCCTGAATCTATTAGGGAAGGGAGACATATCTTAGGAATCATTTGCTGAAATAATAAAGCTTTTTCTGCAATGCTCTAAAGGATTGTCGAAGGAGAGAAGCACAATCCGAGATGCCTCTGCCCAAATACAAAAATCTGCAAGTGGAGGAGTAACCAGAGCAGAGATCAAGAATTTATTTGAAAATTTCAAAACTGACATCCTTAGTACTCTATCTATTGAGATAATGATGGTGAAGATCAAGAAGGCACAAGGAGAAGCTAATACAACTTTAGCTGTGTTCTTTCTGAAATGTAGAAAGAATTGTCCCTTGGGGGATTGTGAAATGACCAGCATCGGCTTGTGAAATATTTATGAGATGGAAAATCCTACAGGTCAATGTCCAGAGCTTCCTAGACTGAAAGCAATACTTAGAGGGTCGAGTGAAGAAGTTTAGTCCTCTTATTTCATTGGGCCCATGAGGTCATGGCAACCACGAGCCCTAGGTATGTCACAAGATTCTTCATTTTTTAATTCATGGAATAATGCATACAATGCTCAACAATATCCATGGCAATACTTCACTCCTTCTCCAGCATAGTTGCCTTCACCCTGGAACTAGTTGTCCCCCTCTCCATCTATTCAATATCCTCCATCTCAATTGTATCCTTTGAATCATAACTTGTTATGAAACCAGCTCAAGAAAAGATAGAAAGGATAGATCAACGCCTTAGAATTCAGCCTCTTTGAGGGGGAAACCTCCTTTACATTACATAAATGAACAATTCTTGGATGATTCAAATGACAAAACCTCCTTTCTATATATAGGAGTCTAAGGAGTCACAATATAATCCAGCCGACCTAACAATAATAATATAAAGCCACAAAAATAACAGTAGAGGGATTCTATGGGCACATTAATAACAATATGGGGGCAATGGGGGCACAACAATATAAATAAGGGGTATAACTACAATAGTAATGGGGTAATCACTAGTATTATAGGGACCCAACATGCCCCTCTCCTTCAAAAAAGTGTTGTCCTCAACGCTTGAGTAGTTCTGGATACTTCTGCATAAAATTCTCATCCTCCCATGTGGAATCTTCAGCGGATAAGTTCTTCCACTTGATAAGATACTCTGAAATTGATCGATTTCGTAGCTGTCGAGTTCTTGTTTCTGTGACTGCTTCCGGTTCCAATATAATTTTTCCTTCCTCGTCAAGTTCTGGCAATATTGTTTGAACTGGGAGCTTGTCGCCTATAACCTTCTTTAAACATGAAACATGGAAAACTGGGTGCAATCGAGAAGCTGCAGGAAGCTCCAATTTGTATGCCATAGTACCAATCTTTTGCAACACCTTGTACGGACCATAATACTTTGGTGATAATTTATTATCCTTCTTAGCTTGCTTGAGGGACATTTGCTTATATGGTTGTAGCCGTAGGAATACCCAATCACCTACATCAAAACTTCTTTCACTGCGATGTTGATCTGCCTGTTGTTTCATTCTATTTTGTGCCAACACGAGGTTATCCTTTAAGAGTTGGAGGACTTGTTGTTGATGTTCGATGTGATGTTCCACTGCCTGAACCTTAGAATTTTCTCTTAAATATGATGTGATGGATGGTGGTTGATACCCATAAAGTGCCATAAATGGGGTCATTTTTGTTGCTGTATGGAAGGAAGTGTTATACCACCATTCAGCCAGAGGCAACCATTTGACCCATTGTGTCTGTTTATCAGATACAAAGCAACGAAGATATCCTTCCAAACATTTGTTTACTATCTCAGTTTGCCCATCAGATTGAGGATGATAAGATGAGCTATGAGCTAACTGAGTACCAAGACAAGAAAATAATTCTGTCCAAAAATTTCCAGTGAAAATGGGATCTCTGTCACTTACAATAATCTTTGGGTTTCCATGTAGCTTTTGAATTGTTTCCATAAATGCAGTAGAAACTGTACTGGCTTTAAATGGATGTGATAATGCACAAAAGTGTGCATACTTGGTAAGTCTGTCAACTACCACCATGATGACACTCTTTCCCTCAGACTTGGGTAAACCTGTGATAAAATCCATTGAAACCTCCTCCCAACGTTGGCTTGGAATGGATAAAGGTTGTAATAGACCCGGTGTCTTAATTGTTTCAACTTTATTTTGTTGGCAAACCAAACATTCCGCCACAAACTTTTGAATATCTGATTTAAGGCCATCCCAAAAAAATTCCTTCTTAACCCTGTGGTAAGTTTTTAAAAATCCTGAGTGCCCTCCTAAGGGAGAAGTGTGCAATTCCATAAGAATCTTTTGTTTTAGCTGGGAATTCTTACAGAGGTATAAGCGATCTTTGTACCATAACGAATCATTTTGCCAGCTAAATGTATCAGAAGTACTGGAATCTTGTTGTAGCTTTCGAATAAGTGCCCACACTTCTTCGTCATTCTTCCATTCCTCCCTTGCTTCGTTTATCCAATCTGGTTGGATAATAGAAATGGCGCACAACAATGCTTCCACATCCTCATCCTTTCTTGAGAGTGCATCTGCCACCACATTTTGCTTCCCTTTTTTGTAGATGATTTCAAAGTCATAACCCAACATCTTTGTGACCCACTTTTGTTGCTCTTCAGAGGATAATCTTTGTTCTAAAAAGTATTTAAGGCTATCATGATCCGTTTTTACCTTGAAGTGTCTTCCCATTAGGTAGGGTCGCCATTTCTTAAGTGCATGGAGTATTGCCAACATTTCCTTCTCATAAATAGCTTTGCTTAAAAACTTTCCCTTGATTGGACGACTTTCAAAAGCAATGGGTCTTTCATCTTGCATTAGAACAGCACCAATTCCATTTCCTGAAGCATCACATTCCACAATAAAGGTTTTTGTGAAGTCCGGTGTAGCTAAGACCGGTGCTTGGCACATTGCCTCTTTAAGATGTTCAAAGGCCTTTGTTGCTTCCGGAGTCCATGAAAATGCATCTTTCTTCAATAATGTTGTTAGAGGTGCTGCTATTCTCCCATAATTCTTAACAAACTTGCGATAATACCCTGTCAACCCAAGAAATCCTCGCAGATGCTTTATGGATGTGGGGATTTTCCATTCCTTAATGGCTTTAATTTTGCTAGGGTCTACCTTAACTCCTTCATGAGATACAATATGACCCAAATATTCCACCTCCTGGACTCCAAAGAAACATTTGGATCTTTTTGCATATAATTGTTTCTCCTCCAATAGTTGTAGCACCCTGTCAACATGTTCAACATGATCCTTCCAAGACTTGCTGTAGATTAGTATATCATCAAAAAATACTAACACAAATTTTCTAAGGAATGGTTTGAAAATTGAATTCATCAAACCTTGAAATGTTGAAGGTGCATTGGTAAGGCCAAAAGGCATGACCAAAAATTCATAATGACCCTCATGAGTTCTAAATGCCGTTTTCGGAATGTCTTCAATCTTCATTCTGATTTGATGATATCCTGAACGAAGATCCAACTTGGTGAAGTAAATTGATCCATGCAATTCATCCAGTAATTCATCAATGACAGGAATGGGGAACTTATCTTTAATAGTGAGCTTGTTGAGCTCCCTATAATCTGGACACATGCGCCATGATCCATCCTTCTTGTGCACCAATACTACTGGAGCAGAGAAAGAACTTTGACTCGGTTGAATTATACCAGCCTCTAGCATTTCTGCAACCATACGTTCAATTTCACTTTTTTGGACATAGGGATATCTGTACGGCCTGATGTTTGGAGGAACACTTCCTGGAATCAGATGAATAGCATGATCATGATCACGCATAGGTGGGAGACCTTTGGGAGTCTCAAATACCTTGGAATGATTGTCCAGGACTTTTTGGAGATCTGGAGAAATAGATGATTCCAATGTGGAAACATCTAGCGAACATAATTGTGCAATTACACCTCTTTGCTCCTTTTTTAGAAGCTTTGTCATACCATTAGAGCTGATTATCTTTCCTGGTTTCCCTGCAATACCCCTTAATTCAACTTCCTTTCCTTCCGTAGAAAATTTGATGAAAAGTTCTTGAAAATTAAAAGCTATTGTACCCAAGGATTGTAGCCATTGGACTCCTAGTACAACATCAGCACCTCCCATTGGAATGGAAAGCATTGGGCTAGTCAATACATATTCTCCCATGGATAGCTTGATATTATGGCACTTTCCAGAGCAATTTATTGTTCCTCCATTTGCAATCATCACTTGACACTCTGGTGCTGGATATAGGAAGCAATTCAATTCTTTTGCTACCCTACAATGAATAAAATTGTGGGTGCTTCCTGAATCAATCAACACTATTACCTTTTTCTTCTTGATTTGTCCTTCTATCTTGATGGTTTGAGGAGTGGTAATTCCCGCCAATGCATTACAAGATATGGTCGGATTTATTTGTTCTTCATCTAGGCTTTGTTCCTGGAGTATATCCTCTTCTTTTGACCTTTCTTGCTCCTTTTCTTCTTCCTCTTCACAATCTATGTAGAATAATTTCTTCTCAGCACACTTATGACCTTTAGTGTATTTGCTATCACAACTGTAACAAAGCCCTTTTGCTCTTTTTTCTTCCAATTGTTGTGGTGTCAACCTTATAGGTTGTGGAAGACTAGGGGCAACAACACTTCCGTCTTTATAGTTGTGAGTGGTATGCTTCCTGGTTGCCATAATTTTGCTTTCCATTTTTCTTGCTAACCTGAATGCCTTCTCTAATGAATCAGGTTCCCAAAGGCGAACATCATGTTGGATATTATCCTTTAAAGACCCTATGAACACATCAATCCTATGCTCCTCTGGAATATCTTTTACCCTTATGTTCAATTTTTGGAACTCCTCAATGTGCTCCATTATTGAACCCTTTTGTTTGAGACTTATCAATTGGCTAAAAAAAGTGTTGCTTTTTGTATCCTCATAATGTGCTATCAATTCTTCCGTAAAAATTGCCCAAGTGATAAATTGTTTACGAGAGCAAAGCCATTGATACCATACAAACTGATTTGGTTCCAAATATAAAGTTGCCATACGTACCTTTTGTGTGTTTTGCACATTATTGAGATCGAAGAACTGCTCCATCTGTAATATCCATGTGGCGGGATCCTTGCCATCAAACTTCCTCATATCGATTTTTGGAATATGGTGGGTCTTCGATCCAACATTAGAGTCTATGGAATCATGATTAACATTTCTTTTGTTCACATCATGAGTTTCCTTTACAACCTTTTCACCATTAGTAAGTATTTCTTGTAGAAAATTTGTCAAATCTGTCTTCAAATCTGCCATGTCTGTCTTCAAATCTGTCCTCAAATCTATCTTCAAATCATCCATCTTAGCTTCCATGCCATTTATCTTAGATTCCACGCCATTTATCTTAGATTCCACGCCATTTATCTTAGCTTCTGTTAGCTTTTGTGAGCGTGACATTTGTTGCACTTGTTCTTGTAATTTTGATATATCATGTAGCATTTCTTCCTCTTCTTCATGAGTCATGCTAGAGCTTTCAGGTTCCTTACTAGGTGTTTGCATTTTCTTTCCTCGGGGCATCAGTTACCGATAATAATGCTTTACTATGCCCTTTGAATTCCTTCAAACCAAGCTTATGCAAAAATTAAAAAAAAAACTACACACCTTTTTTCACTTTGTAGAAGCCTGATATTGAATCTGATGTATCTCTGTAATTTCGGATCATCCAGTTCTGAAATTTTGACCTGTAGTAGCCTTCTGTGTCCTCTTTCCAATGCCACAAGTCTGACCCAAATTGGATTCTCCAAGGAAGAGTTATGTGAAATCTCCCACAGTGACTTGCTTATAGACTAGTTCAGTAGAGCGAACTTGTACGACGTGCCACGAGTCACTGTTTCGACCTTTGGATCTAAAAAATGCATACAAGAAACTACAGTCCGTCCTCTTTCTGTACCTTCTTACGAAATTTCAATCCGATCCTCAGAGAGAAAGTTATGACGATTTCCCCAGGTCACCTGTTTTGAATGTAATTCAGGAGTCTGCAAAAAGACCAACTTCCTCAGATCATATCTCCGAAAATATCACGCGAAAAGCTCTGAAATTTGGACCCAAGGTTCAGCGCGATTTCTTCTCAAATGGGTTTTTTTTTCGACTTCTGAAACGTCACAGAAAAAAAGTTATAGCGAAAATGCCACGATGACCTGTTTGGAGCAGCGAAACCCTAGAATCCAAAGCTCTGATACCAAATGTTATGAAACCAGCTCAAGAAAAGATAGAAAAGATAGATCAACGCCTTAGAATTCAGCCTCTTCGAGGGGGAAACCTCCTTTACATTACATAAATGAACAATTCTTGGATGATTCAAATGACAAAACCTCCTTTCTATATATAGGAGTCTAAGGAGTCACAATATAATCCAGCCGACCTAACAATAATAATATAAAGCCACAAAAATAACAATAGAGGGATTCTATGGGCACATTAATAACAATATGGGGGCAATGGGGGCACAACAATATAAATAAGGGGTATAACTACAATAGTAATGGGGTAATCACTAGTATTATAGCGACCCAACATAACTGGAGGGGGAATACCCAAAGTCCAATTCCATCAAGATTACCAATGCAACAATAGCTACAATTTCCCCCTTTTCAAACTCTTGTTCCTACACCGCCTGTGCAACCCAATTTACCTGTGCAACCTAACCCTAACCCAAATAATAAATCAACCTAGAGCATAGAGGCTATGATTACCTTCCAGACTTACCTTATCACTCCTATCAGACTTAATGAAATTCAACTATGGTCGAGTAAGGTGGTTAAACCAAACCGCTCCCCTATCATCACCAAGGAGTAATGCAAGCCTTCCAGAGAAGGTACAATATATCTTGAGGTTGTTGTTACACCTATAATAGTCGATACAAAGCAGACTGTTACACCTGTAATAACCAACCCGAGAAGAATTGTTACTCCTGTAACAACCAACTTGAGTAAGGTTGATACACAAGTAACAGTCGATTCAGCTGTTATGATTCGGGACCCTCCGTATCCTCAGAGATTAATTAAGACTGGAATGACCTCACAATCCAAATTTTATT
The DNA here is from genome assembly GCA_031772625.1 of Pinus tabuliformis. Classification (NCBI taxonomy): domain Eukaryota; kingdom Viridiplantae; phylum Streptophyta; class Pinopsida; order Pinales; family Pinaceae; genus Pinus; species Pinus tabuliformis. The sequence continues at coordinate 1,912,405,390 of CM062819.1, read as the reverse complement.
TTCTTAGGGAGCTGCAAAACATACACGTATGGATTCCTCTGCTGAAAACTCTTAAAGAAGTACCTATTTATGCCAAAATAGTACGAGACCTATGCATTAAGAAACATGGAAGGAAGGCTAAGGACCTTGCTACTATACACGTGATGGGGAAATTGTCTGAATTAATGATGGCTCAACCTCTTTTAATCAAGTATGATGATCCATGGAACCCTATGGTTACTATTTATATTGATTGCCAACCAATAACTAATACATTGATTTATCTTGGGGTGGCCATTTATGTAATGACAAAGGACCTCTTTACCACCCTTGGGCAACATGGACTTAGACATATGCCTTCTATACTTGAATTAGAAGATAGGTCACATGTTAAACCTGAGGGGGTATTAGAAGTTGTAGTAATCACAATAGCTTCCTAAAGGTATCTGACTGATTTCGTTATCTTACAAACAAATCCAACCTAAGGGGGGCATCCTTTGATTTTAGGGATACCCTGACTAGCCACTCCAGATGCATTTATAAGGTGCAGATCTAGATATATGATGATTTCAGATGGCCAGGGTACAAATAACCTTAACCTTTAACCCTCGACAAAACCAAATATGGATTTGATCAATCCCTGGTGGGATGAATTTGAACCCGAACCAGATCTTTCCCTACCACTCCTCACTCTTGAAAAGGCCTAGTATTTCAAGGATGAGATAGAAGATGATATCATTAATGGCTTTATTAGTAACTCACTTTTTGTTACTTCTATTGAATATTAAAATGAGGAATAGGAGGTAGAAGATGTAAACATTGAACAAATGAGAACCACTATGCATACTGACAGCAATCGAGTTGAAATAGAACCAGGAAGTATTTGAATACTAATCCCAACTTGACTGCTAAGAAAATAAACTATTGTTATAGCTATTAAAAAAATACGAAAAGGAAATTGCATGGGACTACATGGATATGAAAAGGATTTATCCCAGCCTCTACACTCACAACATTTATTTGAAAGATGGTGCAAACTAATAAGACAACCACAATGCCACATGAACCATGCACTGAAGGAGGTAGTGAAATAAGAATTACAAATACTCCTAAATGCTAACTTCATTCATCCAATATCTGAAAATCAGTGGGTGTCTTTGCTTGTCACTATCCCTAAGAAGAATGGCAAATGGAGAGTCTGTGTGGATTACAGAGAACTCAATAAAGCCACTCAAAAGGACTATTTTCCTTTACCATTTATAGATCAGGTCCCTCACACCCTTTATGCGAAAACATTACTTTCATTTTTAGATGGGTTTAGTGGCTACAACGAGATATAGATTGCCCCAGAGTATTAGGATAAAAAAACCTTTATTTTCCCTTGGGGAAATTCTGCATATAGAGTACTCCCCTTTGGACTCTGCAATGCGCCAACAACTTTTCAGAGGGCAATACTAGGAATTTTTTCTGATTTGTTGAATCACTACATTGAAATCCTCATGGAAAAATTTCCATCTTATGGTGATGCTTTTGAAACAACATTAGCTAATTTAGAAAAGTTATTGGAACGTTGAATACAGACTAATGTTTCTTTGAGTGCCAGAAAATGTCACATGATGATGATTGAAGGGATCATGCTTGGACACTTCATTTCTGCTGATAGGATCAATGTAGACCCTGCTAAAATAGAGGTAATCCTAGAAATTCCAACTCCCAAGATGCAAAAAGAGGTACGTAGTTTCTTGGGACGTGCAAGGTATTACATAAGGTTTATAGAGAAGTTTTCGAAAATTGCATAGTTGTTGTTCTCCTTACTTATGAAAGATGTGCAATTTGTGTGGATAGGAAAGTGTGAGAAAGAAAGTGTGCGCAGACCTTTTTGAAGATGAAATGATGTGTATCATCAACTCATATTTTATGAGGACCTAATTGGGAACTGTCATTTCACATAGCTACAGGTCCATCTAATATTGTTGTAGGTGCTATTTTGGGCTAGTTTGAGGATATGAAACCTTACGCTATTTATTACATAAGCAAGAATTTAACTCTGGCTAAGCTCAACTACACAGTGACTGAGAAATAATTCCTAGCAGTAATGCATGCCACCAATAAGTTTTGACATTATATTACTGGGTATCAAGTATTTGTACACATTGACCACTCTGTCTTTCTTTTTTAATGAATAATCCAATTACCAATGGTAGAATTACATGTTGGTTATTGTTGTTACAGGAATTTGATATCACAATTTTAGATAAACCTGGAAACGATAATGTTATGAAACCAACTCATAAGAAGATAGAAACGATAAATCAATGCCTTAGAAATCAGCCTCTTCGAGGGGGCAACCTCCTTTACATTGCACAAATGAACAATTCTTGGATGATACAAATGACAAAAGCTTCTGTCTATATATAGGAGTCTAAAGGGTCATAATGTAATCAGAGCCGACATAACAATAATAATGTAAAGGCATAATAATAACAATAGTGGGCTTCTATGAGGCACAATAATAACAATATGGGGACTACATGGGCACATCAATATAATAAGGGGGTTGCACTAATAACCATAAGGGGTTACACTATTTTTATAGGGACCTAACGGATAATGTAGTAACTAATTTCCTTTCTAGGTTAAGTATTGATGATAATTGCATTCCTACTGAGGATTCTTTTCCTAATGAGTATCTCATTTCTGTTTCTACTCACTCACCATGGTATGCAGATATAGCCAGTTATCTTGCTGTAGGAAAATTTCCACAATACTTATCCTCCAAAGAAAAGAGAAAAATCATACAACAGAGTGCTACTTATTCCTAGATAGATGGGAATCTCTATCACACTGGACCAAATTTTTAGATCAGACGTTGTGTTAGGGAAGATGAGATCTTTGAAATCCTTAAGGCTTGTCATGAGGAACCTTGTGGAGGACACTTCGTAGATAAGAGGAAAGGATACAAAGTCATCTCGGTATGATATCATTGGCCAATAATATTTTAGGATCCTAAAACGTTCATGAAAGCGTATGATAGCTGACAGAGGATGGGCCAACCACTGCAATCTGATGAGATGTTGTTACAGCCTCAAAGAGTCTTAGAACTATTTGAGAAATGGGCCTTCAATTTTGTGGGACCAATTAATCCTTCATCTAGACAGAATTCACTAGTACAAAATGACTAATTAGTTACTAAAAAATAACTAAAATTTGCATATAAATGACATTTTTTCAATCGGTGACCAATAGTAGCTAATTTACAGTATCTTATAACGCGAACAACTTTTAGTCACTTTTAGCTTAGTCATTAAGTGGTTTCCTCAATTTTACCATCTAGTAGTATATTTGGACATAAATTTGGTCATTAATTTTTCATTGGTTTAGTCATTAATTGTCGTAATTCATGACCAAATATATAACAAAATATAATACTATATGAATCCTCGAGAAAACCAATTAATGACCAAAACTTTGGTCATGTTATAAGATACTCTAAATTAGCTACTAATATATATATATATATATATATATATACAAACTTTAGTCATAATTTAAAACCAATTAATGACCAAAGAAATATGACTAGATTTTAGTTGTGTTATAAGATGCTCTAAATTAGCTACTAATAGTCATATATATGAAAAATTTAGTCATCATTTAATAATAAAAAATTTATCATTTACAGTAGTCATTTATTTATTTTTGGTATTTTCATATTCATTATATAGATGAGTGATTTAGTAGTTTCTATTCATTTCATTTAATTTCATTCATAATCATTATAAACAACTAATTTAGTCATGTATTGATTTTATTCATGTTCATCATTAATTAATATAAACTACTAATTTAGTAGTCTTAGATTGATTTTATGTGTTTATTATTAATCACCATAAATTAATTAGTATGATTTTGCAACTAAATTTTAAGAAAATATCATACAATGTGCATGTTTATCTAATATGATAATGCAAAGTTATATATGTTAATTACAAGAGTAAATAATATCAAGTGCAAATAAAAATAATTTCAACCATATAAATTTTATTATATAAAATATCATGTATTACAATATGAGTTTCCAACTTAATATCGGTTGGGTAGAATTTACACATGAAATATTGTTTCATCATTTCAAAACATTATCACTATGTTTCCAAAGCATTTCAAGCGAATTCACCAACTCTGAAGGCTTGACCATTAGTCTCTATGAGTGTGTATTATGCAAGATATTGGCTCTAAGGGTATCACTAGACAGATTCTCTTCCCTCACTCATTTTGCATTTCTCGCTCCGGTGTTATTGTTCTCCTGTTTCTTTAATTGTTGCTTCTTACCATTAATATTGATTTCCTCTCCTGAAAATGAAAAAATATACAATGTAGAGTGTAAGACATGAAATACGATGAATACTTGAATATAAAATAAAGTATACCATAAAAGATTTATATGACATATACCTCAACATTTGATAGTGGCCACTCTATGGCTAGATGACCGTTATAAAGAAAGAAAATAAAATCTCACCATACAAAATGGAATTGGAGGGAGATTCAACATGCATGCAAGGATTTTTTGTGTGTGCACACATCATATTTCTCACTTCTAATTCTATAAAAAACAAAGAGTATGCACAATGACATGTAGTGACATGTGGGTGTCTATTTGACTCAATGATATGCTTGATTTTTTAACCAATTCCAATCCTACCACAATTAAATTAAGAGAGACAAGGACACAAGAAGGACTATCAATAAATAAAATTAGAGACTTTAGAATGCAACTCAATTGTACCTGAATGTAATGTTAAGTATTTACAGCTTCCTGGTCATCGATGAACATCAAATCACACTTTAAAAAATTCCTTGCATTATGATAATTTTGTTTCACCTACACTAATCCTCTATAGTAGTCCCTTGACTTACCTGTAGATATAATTTTAGAAACAATCCTACTCCTGCAATTATTCCCTATATGGATCATCTTTGTCCCCCCTTATTGATAGTTATTTTTCAAGCCAACATAATAGAACTCTCCAATTGAATCATCACCTTTCAAAACAATGCTTGATTTATTTTTAGGTGATTATTGAATCAGTCTCTACTAAGGTCCATGAAATCCTTGATTTTTCTCCATCACACAAACCTCTTTTCGTAATAAAATTATAAATCCCACATCTGCATTCCTCGTCCTCGGCATATCAATTCTTTACAGTGGAATACTTTATCATTGCTCCCTCAGTGCAATAGAGATCCACTATTGTGGCATGGATATGACTGGTGTCATAAAATGGTGCATTTCATCCTTCAATATATGTCACAGAACTCCTCTCACCTCACATAACTCCTCTCATCTACAAAAATAAGGGTCCTCTCAAACGCCTAGTCCCCATCTCATTCATCTTGAAATAAGTGGATCTTTCCATGGGTGAAAAAGTGTGCTTGGAGATTTAATAGAGGGATCTATCACTAAAAAAATAAGGATTTGTCTTTAGTGTGAATTTTTGGAAGCTTTTTCGGTGGGTTTTTCGGGTCTAATTTCTCTAAAATCCGGTAGGAATTTATTGAAATCACAAGTTTGATGGGTAAAACCTGTACAATCTAAGTTCCCTAGGGTTTTTGGGGGTTCTGAATCCATATATTCAATAAAAAAACTAGTTTAAATAACACAAATCAAGATTTCAACTTAATTTTTTCTATCAGATTCTGGTACCAGAAAGTCCAAAAAAGTTTCACTAAAGACAACTCCAAAAAAATAAAAATACAATGCAACATAATAGTTATCAGTAGGAGAAACAACCCTGCCAAGCTACTTCTTAACTAGATAAAGGTACTCCTGAATTACCTCTTATAACAAACAAAATATAACCTCAACTACCTATAGAGTCTACCTATGCATGGTAGCTATGAAAACACTGTCGAAAAGAACATCTACAACAATGTTGGTCATTCACTTCTTCTAGTCAAGGGCATGCCAAACCTTTGAAAAGTATCAAGCACGTCAGGGTCCACCTCATCCAGGCTCCTCTTCTTCTTTTACTCTCCATGTTTAGGTTTGTGATAATACCAAAGGTCTTCGAAATTGATGGGTGGGTGAAAGTTATCAGACCATTGATTTCTTCCATTTTTAATCATTGTCTGTAAGAATTGAATCTCAATTGCGAAAGTCGTTAAGGTTCCTTACTTTAAGTTGAAATTAAACTAATATTTGGAGAGTTGTAAGGTTTAATGGATTTAGGTATATTCTACTTAAAATATAGTAACATGGTTTAAAAATGTAGGCATTGAGATCATAATCTAAGGATTAAATAGAAAAGATTTTATGTTCATGATTACAAGAAATTTTAATTTCATGTAACAAGGTTTGAGGAAGGTCTAACATTTTCATCCTACGAGAAAATTTTCTTGCATCACTTGAGCCCTTTTAATTGGGGCATGTTAGAGTCCATTACAAAAACAATCAACCACTAATAAAAGGTGAAAAGAACAAACAAAATTTCATGCATTCTGACCCTAGAAACTTTAGGGAGGATCGAATTGATCTATACAATAAGGACATGCAAAATACTTACTTGTCTATTGTCTTTTGAGGAATTGTTGGCCGCAATCAAGATCTGCATTATCATAATCATTAAACCCTTTTTATAATAAGGACATTAAAAATTCTTACTTGTGCATTGTCTTTTGATGAATTTTTTGGCCGTAATCAAGATCTGCATTATCATAATCATTAAGCTCTTAACTCTAGATAAAATTTATGATTTGTTACCCATAAGAACAAAAATCCTCTTTAGTACAAAGTAAGAAAAAAGTCTAAATTCATAGCCATGTACAAATTACCAAAATATCATAATCATTAAACCCTCAAATCCAGATAAAATTTATGCTTTGATCATATAAACCCTCACCCATAAGAACAAAAATCCACTTTAGTAAAAAGGAAGAAGGGAGTCCAAATTCATACCCATGTACAAATTACCAAAAGATTCATGCCCAATGACCTTTCCCTTATCAAAACAGTTAAACCCTCAACTCTAGATAAAATTTATGCTTTGATCATATAAACCCTCGAAATTATTTATCCATACAAACAAAAATACTCTTTAGTAAAAAGGAAGAGCAGAGTCCAAATTCATACCCATGTGAAAATTACCAAAATATCCATGTCCAGTGACCTTTCCCTTCCTCCATTTAATCATTTATTCTCTCCTAAGGTGTTTCCCATGCAAACTCCATCTCGGGCTCAAATCTGATGAAATCCATAGATCACGTTGATGGTCTTCCTTCTTCTGGGATTTTCCACGCAAATATATACAAGGCAGAGAAAAATACAGTGCTACAATGTATATAGACAAGCCAGAGAAAAATACAATGCTACAATGTGATGTTGTAATCTGTGAATATTTTATTTGAACCCAGGGCTAAACTGAAATGAAAAAAAAAAAATTATAATAGAAAAAATAAAAGAACTATTTATAATATAAAATAAAATATATAAATTGTAATTGGGTTAAATGATTTATTTTTAATAAGAATTTGTTACTTTTTCCTAAGATGCTAAATTGAAAAGAAGAAGAAGAAGTGAAAAATGATATTGGAATGAGTGTACAAATTTAAATATGACCTTAATTAATGATAAAAAGTTAAATTAATAGAAATAGTAAAAATTTAATTTGTTATATTTTTATTTTGTTATTAACTTGTGAATATGATTTGTTACAATACCATGGATTATCAATACTACATGTCCAAAAACATAACTTATTTCACAACCAAAATATCTTAGAACAATATGACAAGATTCTTAAGCATGGATATTCACCCGCACATTACGATAGATATTATTAACTTGTAAAAAATAGCTTTTGTTACAATAGCATGGGTCAATACCATGAATTATCAATACCACATTCCCAAAAAAAATAAATTATTTCACAATCAAATATTTTATAACAATATGACAGTTAACCATGGATATTCACCGTCACTTTACCATGGATATTAACTTGTAAAATCGGCTTTGTTACAATACCATGCCTTATCAATACCACATGTCGAAAAACCATAACTTATTTCATAGTAAAAATATTTTATTTTAATTTAATTTTACAACATTTTTTAATTGAATCTAAAAGGGAAAATGTTACAATTTGAGATATATCTAAATCCTCTATCCTCACAACTACTAAAAATATTCCCATAGAAATTAAATTAAGGTTTTAATAAAATTAAGCTAAGATGGATCTACTCCGGTTCTTTATATATCTATATCTATGTATATATATATCCAAAAAATAGGTTTAATATTTTACAACCAATACCATGGGCCAATACCATGACTTATCAATACTACAAGTCCGAAAACCATAACTTACTTCACAACTAAAATATTTTACAACAATATGACAAGATTATTAACTATGGATATTCACCCCACATTACGTAGATATTATTAACTTGTAAAAAATATCCTTTGTTAAAATACCATGGGTCAATACCATGGATTATCAATACCACATGCCCAAAAAACATAAACTATTTCACAATCAAAATATTTTATAACAATACCACATGCCCAAAAACATAAATTATTTCACAATCAAATATTTTATAACAATATGACAAGATTGTTAACCATGGATATTCACCCTTACTTTACCATGGATATTAAATTGTAAATCTGCTTTGTTACAATACCATGGGCCAATACCATGGCTTATCAATACCACATGCCAAAAAAACATAACTTATTTCATAGTAAAAATATTTTATTTTAATTTAATTTTACAACATCATTTTAATTCAATATAAAAGGGAAAATGTTACAATTTTAGATATATCTAAACCTTCTATCCTCACAACTACTACTAAAAATATTCCCATAGAAATTAAAATAAGGTTTTAATAAAATTAAGCTAAGATGGATCTATGCCGATTGTTTATATATATATATATATATATATATATATATATATATATATATATATATATATATATATATATATATATATATAAAGAGCCTGCATCGATCCATCTTAGCTAAGGATCCAAGGGTACATCTTAACTAAGGATCCAAGGGATGAGAGAAAGAAAATTGACTAATTATAATAGACTAAATATAGTGCCTGATTTTTTAAAGTTTTTCATTATTTTATTTTATTTGACATGATTGATCCAAAATATAGGTTTAATAGTTTACAACCAAATAAGTTTTTCTAATTTAGATCATTTCTTAAGCACAATACATTGTGATAAAATTTAAGAGAGAGTTGGGGAGGTGGTGGAGAGAGGGAGCGAGATGGTGAAAAAATTGGAGGATAGAGAGAGAGAAAGATAGAGTGATGGGGGGGAGAGAGAGTGAGGTGGGAGAGAGGGAGCGCGAGGAAGGAAGAGAGAGGGGAGAGAGAGGGAGGAAAGAAAAAAGACATACAGAGATAGAGGTGGATAGAGAGAGGAGTGAGAAGGGAGAGATGGAGAGAGAGTGAGGGAGAGAGGAGAGGAGGGAAGAGAAAGAAGAGGAGAGGACAGAGATAGGGAGAGAAGGGGAAGGGAGAGAGATGGATACATAGAGATGGAGAAGGACAGGGAGGGGGGAGATAGTGATAGAGTTGGACGGAAGAGAGAGAGAGAGAGAGAGGAGAGTGATTTGGTGGGGAGAGATAGAGGGAGGTGGGAGATAAGGGATAGAGATGAAGGAAGATAGATATGAGGAGAGAGAGATGGAATTGGAGTGGGTAGGAGAGGGAAGGAACAAGAAAAACATAGAGGGAGAAAGGTGGAGAGAGAGAGGGGGTGACAAGGGATTCATGGAGAGAGAGTGAGAGAGAGAGGATAGCGAGAGGGAATAGAGAGAAGGATGTAGATAAAGAGGGAGAGAAGGGGAAGAGAGAGATAGACAAAGAAGGGGAAGAGAGGGAGAGAGAGTGTGTGTATGTTTGGGGGGTGATATAGAGAGAGGGAATAACAAAGAGACACAAATAAAAATATAGATATTATATAGTATTATATAACCAATGTAGATCCATATTAACCCTATAACTATCAAGTGCCGAGAGGGATCCAATATCTCGACGTGGAAACATTTCTTCAAGTTTTTCACTAGAAAGAAAAGTTTTCAGCTCGAGAGATTGGACACCTCTCAATGCTTGATAGATCTGGGGTTAATATGGATGCAGGTTGGTTAATATGAAATTAAAGTAATTTTTATTTGATATTATAGTCTTGAAAATTAAAATTTCCCTTCAAATAAATTTCAAATTAGAACTAGATTCAATGAATAGATTTTTAAAAAATACATAAAATATTTTTTTATTAAAAAATAGATTTTTAAAATTACAAATTATTAGAGATAAATAGTGCAAATTTGTCTCACCTATACATCATGTGAGGATGAAGAAGTGTTTAAGGAATGATAACCTTTCAACCAATATTTAAAAACCTTTGAATCCCCTATCACTTGTAAGTTTAGATTGCTTGACACAATTAAGACTACTAACATAAAAAACTGATTCATATTATTGTAGTACTTGTTAGGTAGTTGTATTTTTGTTCTTAGACTAAATTAGTCATTCATGTTAGTCATTTTTAGTTGTATTACTTATTAGCTAGTCACATATTTTAACCCGCGACTAAATTACTGATTTATGTTAGTCGTTTTTAGTTCATTCACTTAAGATTGCTCATTTTTGGTAGTATTTCACTTGGAAAAGATGTGGTGACTAACGTTTTTAGTCACCTAGTCACTAATTGCTCATTTTCTACTAGTGATTCCTAAATCTTGGTCTACACTAACGATGTGACAAAATGGGTTGAGGAAAAAGCACTAACCAGAGCCACGGAGCAGGTTGTTTCAGACATCCTATTTGAAGACACCTTTATCTACTTTGGGATACCCAGGGAGATAGTGATAGATGGAGGGCCCCAATTTACATCTCACTTGATCCAAAATTTGGTTGAAAAATATAAAATCCATCATAGAATCACGTCACCTTATCACCCACAAGAAAATGGCCAAGTGGAAAGCACCAACAAAGTCATTGAGGGGATTCTTACTAAGACTATGGCTAGTCACTGAAGGAATTGGGCTGATAAACTTCTAGAAGTGTTGTGGGCATATAGAACCACATGGAGGAATACTACGAGATTCTCACCATATGAACTTGTGTATGGTAAAAATCCCTTATTCCCTATCGAGTTCAAAATCAATACATTGAGAACAACATTGCAGGTAAATCTGGATCTGGCTACAACACAAAAGCAAAGGTTGAACCAACTCAATGAATTGGAGGAGAAACAGTTGATTGATATCTAGCAAACAGAGATTATCCAGCAACAGAGAGCTAAGTGGTATGACAGGTTTATCAAAAAGAAGAAATTTCATAAAGGAGATTGGGCTCTATTATACGATTCGAGATTCAAGGACTTCGAGGGTAAGCTCTACACCAGATGGCTAGGTCCCTATGAAGTAAATGTAGTCTTTGGCAATGGGACTGTAAATTTGGTTACCATTGAAAGTGTGAGGATGCCATTGCTTGCTAATGGGCACCATCTTCGGTTATATCATAAACCTTCTTCAAGGGATTCATTTGTTAACATTGTCACAAATTCAGACCTTCAGATTACAGGAGCAAGGGAAAATCCCCCTGTGCTGCCTTAAATTCTTATTTTTCAATAAGTGTAAGAGCTGAATATCAACATCTGTTAGCAAATGTTACACCTGATAATATATGTATATATGTGTGTGTATATATATATATATATATATATATATATATATATATATAATGAAAATAATTTGGCTATGAAAACCTCGTTTTTTTGGGCACAGACAGACAATTTTTGTGACAGTTGAAAACCACTCTGTGGCGGTTGTTACACACTTTTATTGAAACAACATTTGTCATTTCAGGCATATCTTACAATAATGTTGTTACATGACTATTTCTAGTTCTTTGTTTTTATCTTTTGTGGAAACTAATAATACATGTGAGTCGTCTTGGCTGTTACATTTGTAACAACCGACGACTTCTAAAAAATGATCCAAGTGAATTATCTATTGCGATATACAACATGCATCACCATGACTCAGGAGAAATTTCCATGACCACCAGAATTAATTTTGCGCACCTCGTCACCAATGTCTTCTCTCCACGTCATACTAGGTATGTCATGAAATGGTAATATCACTATCCTCTTTTATTTAGTAATTATGGAAATTTAATGTGATATCCTTTTGATGGCCGAGGGAAACCGTCACACTTAAGTCGGGGGGAGGATGAATTACATCATGACATGACCTGTGCATGACCTATGAGCATTTAAACCAAAACTAAAGTATGATGATCTTGTAATCATTATCATTTAATGATCGATCATGCCAAAAAGGGAATTGTACCTCATACCAAACTTTCCATAACTTAGCATTAATAAGGAAATGATATTGTGCAGTATGAACCCTGATTTGAAATCCTTGCGTTTAACCTCACTCTATCACCGTACCATTACCCACGGCTGAAGCATTGCATCCTCATTTAGAAATCTTAGATAGAAGTAGAAGAGAATAGGTTGTAGAGCCAAAACAGCTAAACATTGTGCCAATTACTTTGGAATTTCTCAAAGAGAAGAATTGAGGAGAACAACAATGTAACAACGTAGTAATGGGTGGGGCAGCATTATGACATGAACCAGGATCAATTGAGGCATTAGAAAACTATCCTTAAGCATGCCAAATTTTCAAGAATTTAGGTTATTTTGAGTTTTCCCAAAGGATAGAGGGATTAGACGAAGCAATTGCTATGGAATTTGCTAATAATTTGAAGGGGAATCAAATGGAGGTCAGGGGATTGCAACTGGAAGTTACATAAGAGGTAATTTCTTGAGTGATGGCATTTCCAACAAAGGGCAAGGGGTGGTTCAACAGAAAAATAAATGACCCATATTTGAAGGAGGATTTTCTTCAAGGGGAAGAACGACTGGTAAAGAAAGGCAGGGGAACTGACACATTGTCGCTTCCCTAGCTATGGGCAGATGTCACCCTTTACCTCATTAAGTATATCACCTATGAGGGAATGGAAACAATTGTATTTAATTATCACTTCCCGATGTTAAATTGCCTTTGACATCAATAGATGATAAACCTCTTGTATTTTCTACTGGAGAGTATCGGGCATATGGCTGTGCTCGTGAAGACAACTGCACACCTAAAGAATTTCATCACAACCCACGACCTCATCAAGCTAATTGTGTTAGACACCCTAAGTCACCAAGGCAAGGGTTGGGATGAATTCATGAGGAAGAAGGTTAGGACTACCCAAAGGAAGTGAGTTGGGACTTCCGAGGAAGCTCCGGCGGAAACCAAGGAGAAGCCCTAGCCCTCGAAAGTAAGGGATGGAAAGAGACCAGTTGACAAGCCAATAGGTGATAAGCGATAGAAGTAGAGAGTAAGGGTTAGTAGGCACCCAAAGTCTCCATCCACATTTGAGAAGAAAGAGGAGGTGACAAGGCAGGAAGATGAAGAGAAGGCTCGGCTGGAGGAACCTCCCTCACCAAGTAAAAACGAGACCTAATCCTTGCTGCTTAAAAGTGAAATTGTAGAAAGAGAAAATGAAAAGTTAAGAAAATAGTTAGCAAAGGAGAAGGTAGAAACAAGGGCATCGGGGTTGGATACTTTGGTTGAGGATGTAAATAGGGACAAGGAGGGAAATGTTCTGGGTTTTGTGTGCACGACCTGTGCTAAAAAAGTAGTAGCAAGTGGGTATAGAGTCTGGGCAGTGGACACCTTTTCGAGGGAAACACAAACTGAGTCCTCAGAAGGTGACACAAAAGAACCCATTGAAGACAATGTTGATACACAAGAACTAGTAGATGAAATGGAGCATCCCACAGAAATTAAATTGGAATCTAATACACAGGAAGCTTTGGATGACACTGATGTTACACAAGAACCAATAGTGGAAGCAAGAGGTAACCAAAGGGAAAATGAAGAAGTTGAGACTCTAGAACCTTTGGATGGCACTGCTATTACACAAGAACCGGGAGTGGAAGTAAAAGCTAACCGGGGAAGAAAGAAGAAGTTGATATATAGAAACATGTGGATGACACTGCTGTTATACAAGAACCAGTGGTGGAAGAAGAAGCTAACGAAGGGAAAAATGATACACAAGAACCTGTGAATGACACTGCTGTTACATAAAACTAGTAGTGGAAGTGGAAGCTAACCAAGGAGAAAAAGAAGTTGTTACATAAGAACCCATTGTTGACATTGTTGTTACGCAACAACGAGTAGCCAAAATGGAGCAGCTCCATGCTCGGGAGGCTATTACACCTTTAATTGTTAGTGCACGTGAGAGAACACCGGGTCCTAATGAAGGATGGTGTTCGGAAAGAATTTTATTGATACCATAATTAAAAAATTGGAAATAACATGCACTCTCTCTACAAGAGGGAAGGATCTCTCTCAAGGTACATCAGAAAATGATAAATTCACTCTAGGAGAAGTGGTTAAAGGAAGAATGGGTGATAGAATGGGAAGAGTAGAGGAATAAAGAAGCTATGAAGGAGAAAGAGGAACAATTGCAATTGTTACCGCGGTAGGTTCTAGACCTAACAAATGATAAGATGAAGCTTCATGAGCTTGAATTGAACTTGTTAGGCTGAAGGAGGCCTTTTGCATCATATCCAGTATTCCTATGGGAATAATATTATTTGTTTCAATTAAAAGTAGTATTTGAAAACATACCATATCTGGGTTCTTCTACCCACACTTTTCTAGACGCTCTTTGTGCTTGTGAATTTGATGAACACAGCTTACTCTGTGAGCTGGTTTTACATAATATGATGTGTGAATATGTTAGTAAAAATATGGTGGCAAATATTTTCTCTTATATGGAGGATTTACAGTTGTGAGCCTTCATTTCTTTTATGAGGAATCAAATTGAATGGCATTTGGCCATGAAGTCGGCTGAAACTAATGAGGAGAGAGAAACATTGTGGCTTAGGGAAGAATCAAGAATGGTTGTTGAATTGAGATGTGAGTTCAAATTGTTCCTGAGTATCCTTGAAGTTAGGGAACATTCAACCACTTACAGAAAGATAATTGTAGGGTTTTTCCTTAATATTTATACACAAATGAAAAGTCGAGCACTAACAGGGTGCCTTAAGTGCACATAAGATAGTAGTGTTGGATTACAAGAAGGAGATCCTTTCAAGTTCCATAATTTTTTGGTTGTTGTAACATGAGTACCAGAATATTCCTGGGTGGTGAAAACATTGGGAGACTTCTAGATTGGGCTTGGGTTCAGATATCCTCTGATTTGGTTATCAGTGGAGGAGTACCAGTCGCATTACAACTTGTGTGATTATGAAGAAGATTCTTCGTCGCGCCAGCAAATAAGTACTCACGGATACAGGTCTACTGATGAAGAAACTGCTGGTGCTTATAATTTTACGAAATTGCATTGGAGATATAACAAGATCAACTAAGGTTTTGCATGAGGACATGCATTTGCTTCAGTTGGGGGGATATGTTGGGTGTAGTTTTTGTACCTATTTCCTATACTTTATTTCCCAATTTTTTACCCTTTTCCCTTCAGACCATCAGAACTTTACATGTTAATCACCTTTTTCCTTATTGTGAACAACATATTTTGTCGTCATGTTATTTTTCCATTTTTTCTAGATATAATGATGAAATATTCCTTTTTATGGATAACTATGGTAAGAATTAAAGAAGTCTTTTGGATTCTTTCCTTTTTTTTAGATGTTTACAAGAACGAGGTTATGGAATGAATAGTCACGGTGATCGGTCTAAGAGAAGGATTAAATAGATTGTTATTACACTCTTCGTGCTATTACAGATCCTGTTGTTACACCACGATGTTGTTACAGACATTGTTGTTACAACGCGTTGTTGTTACAGATTATTGTTGTTCCACCTTGGATGTCATGACAAGGCTGTGGTTATCAAGTGTTGTTGTTACATCCCAAACCATTACTTTACCACAGGGTGCTGTTACACCATAGCTGTCAAAGCCGTGGGTACTATTCCACGCAACAACTTTTGGAAGTTACGAATTGTCTATTTAGAAAGTGACAAATCCAAGTGGTTATGATTTTAACCAATGTATTTGAATAGAATTTGTATTTAGGAACTGATTATAAAAATTTCTATTTTATGATCATCATCAGAGTCATGAAATTATCATGATGGATCTCTTCCTAACTTTTGGGTACATAATTTCTATAAGAGACACTTAATCCCTCATGCATGGGGGCGGAATAGAGAGTACTGTTATTTTGATCCAATAACTTTTAATTATTTTTAATATCAAAGACACCTTGGTGATGCTGTTGATGTTTCCAAGTTGAATTCTTAACTAATCTCATGTTCATTCTTGTGCCCCTACTAGGGAGGAAGGGCCCTCCTCTTTAGTAGGGACTGCAACAGTAGAGTAGTTGTATATTATTGTTCCTTTCTTTTATTATTTGTATGGTTTTCTGTTGTCGTTGTATAATTTGTAGAATATATCTGCTTCAATTCTAGATTTATGATATGTTGTTACACAGATTTGGTTAGCAGTATGGTAGTTGACTAGCTGGTGTAGTTATCAGTACAGTGTGTGGCACACCTTTGTTCTGGTAAATGTGAAGTGTGATTCCATTTCTGTAGAGTGTTTTTAATTTATGCATGAATGATTAGTTTCTACAATTGATTCAGTGACATTCTTTACTATTTTATATTTTCACTCTTGGTTGTAGTGTATTGGCACAAATAGTGCAAACTCCATTAAAATAACATACCTACCCTGGGTTCACAATTAAATGGTTGTAGTCTTGGTCAATTAGGATTGATTAAAACACACTACAAACACATCACTTGCATTCATTTGTTTATTTTGTTTTGGAGATGAACTAGGAACAAATTTACATTTTCCTTTGACTTGGGGGATAGATGTATAATATGGAGCATTCTTAAGATCTAAATATTTGGATCATTTATTCTTTTTTTGATCCAGTTTCGATAATTATAAGAGAGAGATATTTCCTCTTGTTATCTTCATATCATCTATGATATCATAATATAATTGAATAGACAAAACCAATGTCCTCGTATTTTTTTAATTTTTTTTTTAAGGTTGTATCTTTTGGTGTTCATAAGTAGAAGGAGGATTTTCAAAAGTAGAAGGAGGATTTGGGGAAGTAGAGGGAGATCCTTTACTCCTGATTTGAATAGCATAAACCTCTTCGGTTGTATAGTCTTCATCATTATCTATTATCCCTTCTACTTCATCCTAAGTTATATTAACTTCAAGCTTTTTCTAATTATTCTCAACATCATCTTATTTTTGTTCTTCTTCTTCTAGTTCTTCTGGATCATTTTCATTAGAAGAAACTTGATTTCAATGAGGAGCATTTCTTTTAAAAGGACTCAAAAGAATTCTATAAGATGATTCTTCGCATACATTATTTTTAAGACCAATAATTTCATTAGCGAGGCTTTTTACTAGCGTGTGCAATCTTTCCATGTCTAAGGTCTCTTGTGTTTTCTTTTCTTCTACTTGCTTATCTTGAGTTGGTTTCTTAGCAGTTGAAAATATATGTCTATCTTCCACACAAGAGAAAGTACTAATCCTCATAATTTATCATATAACCTCCAGAGTTTCCTACATATTTTCATTTAAGGTGGTCTTAGCTACCCTTTTAATGAAAATGGAAATCGATATGGACCATGAAGTAGTATAAAACTCAAGCAAAACATATATTGTGGGTCTAGAACTAATGGGGATTTTATTCAACAATGTTAAAAATATTTGATTAAAATATTCTATTTTTTCCTTCTAAATCATTTTTATCCTAGAACTAATGTGGCAAGTGATTTTTCATCACCATTTATTTCATAAAAGCTTCCTCAAATTCATTCTAATTAGTTGTAGAGGTCTTTGGAAACATGGAGTACCATACAGGATCTTTCCATTGAAAAATAAAGGGAAATAGCTAACCTACAACATCTTCATGTTATCCACCCATAAGATTAGTTGTCAGCATAAATGATTTAATATGACCTTCAAGGAATTGTTTATTATCAGGAATAGATTTTTGATGGACTTTTTAGGATGTTTCAATAAATCATATTGGACACTAGGTACTATAACATCACCTAGGGTTAACCAAGGCCACCTTGGTTGTTGTTCACTAGTAGAAAGTAACTAACTAATTACTAAAAAAATGACTAAAATTTGCATATAAACGACTATTTTTCGATCGGTGACAACTAGTAGCTAATTTACAGTATATTATAACACGACCAACCTTTAGTTGTTTTTAGCTTAGTCATTAATTGGTTGTCTCAATTTTATTATCTAGTAGTATATTTAGTCATTAATTTAGACATTAATTTCGTCATTAATTTAGTCATTAATGTGGTCATTAATTTATTCATTGATTTAATCATTTATTTGGTCATTAATTGTCACAATTAATGACCAAATATAAAACAAATATATTACTAAAAGATCACCTGAGAAAACCAATTAATGACCAAATAAATATGACCAAAATGTTGGTCGTGTTATAAGATACTGCAAATTAGATACTAATAGTCATATATATGCAAATTTTAGTCATCGTTTGAAACCAATTAATGACGAAAGATATATGACTAAATTTTAGTCATGTTATAAGATATTGTAAATTAGCTACCAATATTCATATATATGAAAAATTTAGTCGTCATTTGTAATCACAAATTTATCATTTGCATTAGTTATTTATATTTTTTGGTAGTATCATATTCATTATATAAATTACTACTTTAGTAGTTTATATTCATTTCATTTATTTTCATTAACAATCGTTATAAGCAACTAATTTAGTTGTATATTCATTTTATGTGTTCATCATTAATAAACATAAACTACTAATTTACTAGTTTTAGATTGATTTTATGTTTTCATTATTCATCATCATAAATTAATTAGTATGATTTTGGAACTAAATTTAAAAAAATAAGGGCATACAATGTACATGTTCATATAATATGAAAACGCAAAGTTACATATGTTAATTACAATACTAAGTAATATCAAGTGCAACTATGAATAATTCCAACCACATAAATTATATTATATAAAATTTCAAGTATTACAATATGAGTTTCCAACTTAATATTGGTTGGAGTACAATTTACACATGAAATATTGTTTCATCGCTTCAAAACATTATCATTGTGTTTCGAAGGCATTGCAGGTGAATTCACCAACTTTGAAGATTTAACCATTAATCTTTATGTGTGCCTTATGTGGAATATTAGCTCTATGGGTACCACTAGACCAGTGCTCTTCTCTTTCTCTTTAATTTTCATTTTGTCGCTCTAGTGTTATTGTTCTCCTCTTTCTTCAATTCCTGCTTCTTACCATCAATATTGAGTTCCTTTCTTGAAAAAAATGATACAATGAAAAGTATAAGAGATGAAAGTCTATGAACACTGGAACATAAACTAAAGTAGACTATAAAAGATTTATATGATATATACCTCAACATCAGCAATATTTTTAATGTCATTTTTCCCCATAAAAGCAAGAAACTCGAACAAATTTTATTTAGTTGGACAATAGTAACCACTATGTGGCCAGATGACCTATATAAACAAATCCAATAAGACATCACCATAAAATAAATTTTGTACCTACTATGTTCTTAGTGTACAACGTTTGTTCATGAAATGTTTTCTTCAGTTAAAGTAATAAATGAAAATAGATGCACACATTTCTATCCCAATATTTTGAATTCCCATGCTTATGGTACATTTCAATTTTGATTTTATCCAACATAATCAAACACATTGGAGCTAGCAATTTCTATTAAGAATGTTTCATACATCACTTATGTAGTTGTATCATTTCCTCTAGCTATCTTTAAGAAGCAATGACACTTCAACAATAAAACTGGTCTATAGAAATCTAATGGGTGGAGCAAAGTATTGCTGACACAAGATTACAACAATAAACTAGAAAATAATAAGACAAAACTTTGTAAATTGTGATACTAACTGGGAATGTAGCTTCAACATAGTAATATTCAATTGTAAGCGTAACATTCCGGGAGAAAAGGAATCCAATTCTCAGAAGCAAGCAAATTATGTATGCCCCTTGTTTTCCCTGTAATTAATTGAGCAATATTAGCACATGAAAATTCCATTTAGAATCTCTGAAATGATTCTATAAATATTCAAATCAAACTTAATTTTACTCATTCATTTTTCTCTAATGTAGACAAAATTGAATATGCTAACATGTTTTTGAGTTAGACAGTTATGTGATTCATTGTGTCCAAAATCATTGCTTATTGCCATCACAATTTTTTTTAATTACCATGCAATGGGCATAAATAATATTTGATAAAAAAAACATATTTTTCAAAATATATTCCATTTTTCCAATTCAAAGCTAAATTTCCTTCGAGTTTATGGTGTTCAAACAAACCAAAATCTTTTTAACAATTCACTTTTGTAATATATTACTAAATGAGCAGCTACATAATGAAGTTATTAGTGGTCGAATACTAATAAATCACAAATAAATGCAAGAAATAACACCACTATGTCCTAGGCATGCCAAGTCTTTATCCTCTTGGTTGGAAATATTACTTCATGAAAACAACATATTTGATAGAGAACTTTTCTGAAACTAACCACTACCAGTGTATCCAACAACAATGACATTTCCATTGGAATTCCCTCAAAATTTGTGGAAGTATCAAACACATGTCCTGCACTTCCCTATACACACTCCTCTTTTGTCATGTCTTCATAGGAAGTGCTCAAGTTCGATACTCTTGCATGTACTACTACAAATTTCTAGTTCCAAAGGCACTCAGATTTCAAATAGATGAATGTATTGTATCTTGGTTCTAAATGATAGACAAAGTGATGGAAGCATAATGGAAAAATGGATGTAATTTGTGGTCATCAATTGGAAAATGAATTAATTACCCTCAATCCTAGTAATTTTCATACTATTTAAGGTCTCATTTCCAAGTTATATCTCTCTGGCCTCAATTAAAAGGTTGTAAAATTGAGAAAAGTGATGAACAACTCATTTTGGCAGTGCTCTCTAAGTTAGGAAAGTTTTATTCAGTGTTTGTTTCCACATTTATATTGAACTCAAGATGCCTTGGGCCAAGATTTTGTGAGTCTTCCTGCTTTTGATGCTTTTATTGAAGAACTACTTGCAAGTAGGATAAACTCATCGAAATGGGTGCTCTTTTCTGTGGAATTTTTATAGCTATCTCGCCTTAAAATTCAAGGATACAACATAAAATTTCATCTAAGGGAAACAAATGAAAAGTACAAAGGAGTGTTAACTTTTCAAATCCCTCACTAAAATAAGATTTCAAAGGAAAGAATAGACCTCTTAAATGTGCTTTTTATGGAAAGGTAATTCAAAATATTGTTTGTAGAAATTGGTTGCCTTCACTTCAGAAATGAAGAAACAAAATTTAATTATCAAACTATCTTCTTTTGGAAATCATATAAGAAATGTTGAATCGATCTCTACCATTGCAAGTTTCTTCTTACCTGAATGGATAATTGATTATGGAGCAACCCATCACATGGTTACACCTAAGAATTTGTTTTCTTCCATTAACTCATGCAATAAAGAGCATATCTTTATGGGAAATGGGTCTATATAATATTTTATCAAAAAACATATTTTTCAAAATATATTCCATTTTTCTAATTCAAAGCTAAATTTCCTTCCAGTTTATGGCGTTCAAACAAACCAAAATCTTTTTCCTTTAACAAGTCACTGTTGTAACATATTAATAAATGAGCAGCTACGTAATGAAGTTATTACTTGTGGAATACTAATAAATCACAAATACATGAAAGAAATAACACCACTATGTCCTAGGCATGCCATGTCTTTATCCTCTTGGTTAGAAATATTACTTCATGAAAACAACATATTTGAAAAAGAACTTTTTTGAAACTAACCAACACCACTGTATCCAACAACGATGAAATTTCTATTGGCATGCCCTCAAAATGTGTGGAAGTATCAACCACGTGTCCTTCACTTCCCTATACACACTCCTCTTTCTTCGTGTCTCCATAGGAGGCTCTCAAGTTCGATACTCTTGCAAGTACTACTACAAAGTTCTAGCTCTAAAGTCACTCGGATTTCAAATAGATGAATGTATTTATCTTGGTTCTAAATGATAGACACAGTGATGGAAGCATCATGGAAAAATGGATGCAATTTGTGGTCATCAATTGGAAAATGAATTAATTACTCTCAATCATAGTAATTTTGATACTACTTAAGATTTCATTTCCAAGTTTTATCTCTCTAGCCTCAATTAAAAGATTGTAAAATTGAGAAAAGTGATGAACAACTCATTTTGGCAGTTCTCTCTAGGTTAGGTGAGTTTTATTCAGTGTTTGTTTCCACATTTATATTGAACTCAAGATGTCTTTGGCCGATCTTTTTTGAGTCTTCCTGCTTTTGATGCTTTTATTGAACAACTACTTGCGAGCAAGATAAACTCATCGAAATAGGTTCTCTTTTCTGTGGAATTTTTATAGCTATATTGCCTTCAAATTCAAGGATACAACATAAAAAGTCATCTAAGGGAAACAAATGAAAAGTATAAAGGAGTGCTAACTTTTCAAATCACTCACTAAAACAAGATTTTAAAGGAAGGTGTTACACAAAAATATCGTCGCCATGATTATTTGCAGTCAGTATGGGTCTATCATCACTTGTACTGTCCTTCTAAGCAGGTCTCAGACCTCAGCTCTTGAAGTCAAGCTTTGAAATTGAGAGAAAGACATTGAAAATCAATAAAACTCTGGTTCCACACTTTCTCTCACTGTTGCCTGCGGTCCCGCACCTTTTGTTTACAAAAACTGCGGACCTGACCGTTCTGTCCCTAAAGGTGTGGCTGCGGAAAGTCAAAAAGGCGCAAGTTTATTCTAAAAAACTCACTTTGGGTTAATTCTAGATGATTCTAGAAGGAATTTTGACGTGGATTGGCCGCTCTTAGGTGGTTCATGCATCCCAAAAGAGAAGGAGCTAATGCCTTGATGAGAGGAGTTATCCCTTTGAAGGAGGGCTTTATCCCTTTGAAGGAGGACCTAGTAACTTCCCTCCATTGCACTATAAATTCAGACATTGGGCTGGTTGCTAGGGAGGTTGGAAGCTGAACATTTTTTAGGGTAAATGCTGGTGAAATTAAGACTTCCTAGTTGAGCTTAAGAGGAGAGATCACATACCTTTTTGGCTTCATTGGGAAGAGAGTGAAACTTGTCAAAGTAGAGGAGACTTCTTGCTGGACCCTGGGAGGAGCTTGTATAGTGTCAAGGCACAGGTTGTAAAGTTCTTATTGATTTGAATTAATACAATCAGACTCATTTTTCTCAACAAATTGTCTCATGTCATTTGTTTCATGAATTCCTTGACTTTAATGTTAAATATGTTTTATGATATTGGCTTTTCAGGTGCTATTTAATTTGTTTGCTTGTTTGTGTTTGCAGATTCGCGACAAGGGAGCTCATTTGGATCGAAAGAGTGAGTCTTCCACAAACTTGCGTTGGACCCAAGGTAGGCCTGAAACACTTGTTTGCCTTTGTTTATAAAAGCATATTTAGAGAAAGATAGTGTGTGATTGGTTTGCTTGTCATTAGGTCTTCTTTAGATTCTAGGAAGGTCTATCTTGTCCGCAAGATCGACTCATTCCGTGTGACAAAATGGCGACCACAGTGGGAGCTTGATTTTTTCCTTGTTTTTACTTTGACCTGAGAAACTGTGTTTTTGTTTCTGTTTTTGGCTTGTTGTGTGTGGAATTGGGTAGAAATTGTAGATCCAGGGTTATTTTTCGTTTTTCATAGCTTTGGGAGAGGACCGCACCCTAGCCTTTTGACACAATGCGTACTTATCCGCGCTTTTGCTTTTAGCACAGAGCGGTACCGCACTTGTGTTAACTATGGGCCTGCGGACCCTGTCAAAATTTTGAAAAACCTAAGATTTCCTCTGTTAGTTAGCTTAGTTTTTGTTTAGAAATTATTATCTACTGCCTAGACCTGCATATAACGTGTCAGAAGCTTTCCTTAGGTTGATTTCATTGGTATTAGCGTTTTAGGTGAAATTCCTAGGAGTTTTGCTTGTTGCGTTTGTTTTTCATTTTGGTCTTGTAGTAGCTCTGAGCTTAGAAGCTGTAGGGACCTCAGATCACCTTGGTGTCTACCAGCCTTCTTATGAGTCTGACCATTTATGAAATCTCCCCTTGTTGAGGAATCCGCGTTGTGTTTTCTCTTTACAAAACTTCGAAAAGCTTGTGTTTAAAATTTTGGATTTTCATTTTTAAAAAGGAAACAAAATTGGTTGTTTTTGACTGATTTGTGATTCTGCATGAATTGGTCCCTAGTTTACATCTAGCTAAGTAAAACATCCTTAAAAATACATCTTGTAGGCTTTGACTTCAGCTAGGTTTTTATAGTTTATAGATCTCAAAGTTAGTCGTTTGCATAGCTTTTAGTGTTTTATAAAAATAAAAATAAAACTCTTTTGGAAAAAGTTTGTTTTTTGTAGTGGTTGAGTGCTTTGAAACGAAAAGGGAAAATTTTTGTGAAAATAACTAGTTGTCTCGTTTTGAGTGCATTGGAAAGGACAAAAGCTCTTCTTTTAATTTGATTGTTAAGAAAGATTTGTGTTTACAAAGTATTTGCATTCTCGAACTCTTTCTTAGCTATAAGTTCATCGAAGCGAAAAGATTGTTTAAATCATCTTAGGTGCATTTTTAGTGATTTTGAGTCGAGCCTTCATACCACGAGTTTCATCTCCGCACCTTTTGACTAAAACAAAAACTAATAAAAATAACGCTTAAAGTAAAATTCATCTAGTAACATTTTTATTTCTAGGGATCTGATACACCAACATAGCTTAGGCTAGTGTCTTGGAGTAGGAGAGTAATTAACTCTCCAAGACAGTAAAAACAAACAAGTAGCTATATCTTGCGGTAGCGAAGAAATCCAATTGTTGCATTTATGCTCTGGGAAAGCTCCTCTTAAAGGAGAAGCATGAGATCATGTCCGAACCAGTGTGGGAACCAATCCTTCCTCATTGGGAACGACGCCAGATATTCACGTATTAAAAATGGTAAACCTCGGATTAACCATTGTCGAGGAGCCTGGGGTCACTTGTTGGTAAACCTTGGATTATGTCAAGGAGCCTTCAAGGGGATTGAGCTTGCTACTCTGCCCTTGCGCGCGTATCGAATCGTAGACTGTTCCCCCAGGTATATTTGTTTCAGTTGGTAACCTTAGTGGCCATATTCTTTAGGATTCTTCCTAAGGTGACAGTGGTGGGAAGATCCCACTATACTTGGAGCAGACGTCGGCTAGACTCACTTGGATTTTCTGGGGGGTTCTCTTCACTCGAGACGGTTAAGTGGAGGAACTTGTGTCAGTCTATTCATTAAGCAGGTTGCCGGGGTAACTGTTCCAACCGCCATTTCTGTATTGAACTCTGCGACGTTGGATTTCATCACCAACTAGTGTTTTCAGTACGGAAAGTTACTGTTTGTGTGTGTTTGATCTCCTAGATTCTTTAGGCGTGTGATTCAAATTTGTTTGGTTCTTTAGAGGCTTTAGGTGGTTTTCATTGAGATTTTACTTTGTTTGCGTGTGAAGTAGTTAAAAGTTTTTAACCGTGGCTGAATTACCGAGGAAGTCCCGTAGACTTCGGGGCCAACCTCCTGAGTTTTCACCGAGCCATCCTGAAGGGTTGAAAGTCCTTGTAACTCCTAGAGACAGTAGAGTTGGGTCACCTGAAGAAGGAGAGTCTTCTTTGGTGGTACATCCTGATTTTCAAGCTTTAGTAGCAGATTATAATCCACAATCAGTGTTTGTTTCCGAAGTTACTAGTAGCTTTTCATCTACTAGTGATATAGATGAGGGACCTGAAATATCCGAACCTGAAAGTGAATTTGCTGCTACTCCGACATCGGGGTTTGCTTCTCCAGCTTCTAGTGGTCCTGGTTCACCTAGGGTAGAAAGAATAATCACCCAAGATCTTCCTTCTGGACTTATAGCTATCGAAGAACTTGCTACTCTGGAAGAAGAGGTAGGCATCCCTATCCCTGAAAATCAACCTGTTATTGAGCTAAGGGAGCGTGAATCAATTTTTTACAGTCCTCCAAGGAGCAGTACTTGGTATCTTTCTTTGACTAATTTCTTAGAAAACCCAGGGTTACGTTTTTCACCACCTCGTGTTCCTTATCACCCAACACCTAGAGGTTATTATCCTCTGTTAAATATGTCAAGACAGTCGTCCATGTTTACTCAATCGCCAGAATCCTTTTTGTACGGAGGTCCTTCTGTTCCCTCTGGGTATCAGTCACTTTCTGGTACTTTTTCGGGAGCATCTCTTCAACCCATTGAATAAGGGTTATTAACTGGAAGCAATGGTACTAAGCCGTTGAGCGTAGAAGATATTCTCATGATGTCAGGTTCTATTCCCAATCCTCAACCTCAAGGTGGCCAGTTACCGCTTGGGGGGCAGCCTCAATTATCGCCTAGGGGGCAACCTCAAGGTACCCAATTTGCATCTGGGGGGCAACCTCAAGGATAGTACATACCTACGGGATAGTACGTTCCTCAAGGTCAACCCCAGACTCAATATGTACCCCAAGGTCAACCCCAGTATCAATTTACACCTCAAGGTCAACCCCAGTATCAGTACGTGCCTCAAGGGTATCAACCCCAAGGTCAATACTCGAACCAAGGTTTCCAACCACCCTCCAGTCAATCATATGTTCAAGGAACGGGAAATGTACCTTTCAATTATCAATCCTACCCTCAACCTGGTTATGGTCCTCAATATTCTCAACCTGTTATGGGTCCGTACCCCGGAATGAATGTAGTGTGGGATCCATCGCAAACTCAACAGGTGTTGCAGCCAAATGTATAGTTGTCATCTCAAACTAGACAACCCTTAGTTTCTGTTACACTCCAGCAACCTGTCCAGTCTAATATTCAAACTTCTGTACCTTCGGTAGTTTCTCAGCCTGGGCCTAGTACGCCTCGTACTCCGCCTCAAACAACTGCTGCAACTGTCGCAACATCTGTTCAATCTACCCCACCTACTTCCGGAGTATCGACAACTCTGGTTTCTACTGTTCCTGTATCTACTCCTCAGACATCTTTACCACCGTCTAGATCCATGATTCAAACTTCGGTTCAGATGCCTGTAGGATAACCTGGTTCAAGTACGGTTGTCACAAGTCAACCACAATTTACTTATCAACTGTACTAGGGAAAGTACCAATTCGGTCCTACTGTGCAGCAGCCAATCTATCAGTATCAACCGTATCCTAGGTACAGATATCAACAACCTCAACAACCCCAGTACGGTCCGGTTAATCCTGGTTTTCCGGGAGGATACAATATTCCAAATGCAATTCCTATTCCTAGTTATCCCGGATATCCTCCTCCTGGGGCTGGTCTCATGACCCAGAGTTTTAGGGACCCTAATCGTCAGTTACCATTTATCACAACTTTGGACTTGCTTGACTTGTCGCGCCTAACGAACGATCCCACTAATTATCTTCCGTTTTGGCCGCCAATGCCAAATAAGTTGCCTAGTGATATTCCTAAGTTCGAAGGCAGATCAGGAGAGGACCCTTCGAACCATGTGATGACTTATCACCTCTGGTGTGCGTCTAACTCCATTTCAGATGATTCAATCCGTCTAAGACTTTTCCAGCGCACTCTAATTGGTATTGCAGCCAAGTGGTACATTGAGTTACCGCGAGGCACTTTTTATAATTTTAGTCAGTTAGGTACCTCGTTTTTAACTCATTTTTATTTGCCAGTCAGATATGACAATGGCACGTAATTACTAACTTCATTAAAGCAATCGACGTCCACTTACATTTCAAATCATATTCATGAATGGAGACATCGGCGACGCTTAGTGAAGGTTTTTATTCCGGATCAGATTTTGGCTGAATGGTTTGTAAAGTCTTTGTTGCCAAAGATCACTAGAGATGTAGCTAAAGCCGGAGTTGTTACTGAGGAGCAAGTAATTTCTCAAGCACCATACCTTGACTTGGTCTACACTCAGTCAGGTATGTTACACGAGAAAATCCCCGATCTTCCCAAGCAAAATCAAATCGCTGCAGCTCCTTCGGGATCTCATGCCACCGATGGTATGATTGGTACGGTTAACACTAAGAGTAAGAAGAAGTCTTCCAAGAATTCTTCTCGTATAATAACCTTGACTGATTCCCTGACAGGAGATTCTTCCGCGGAGATTTCTGCCGATATTCACATTGTAGAGTCATCTATAGCCAAATCAAAATCCGGTGGGAAGAAAAAAGGGAAGAAGAAGAATAAAACGGACAAAAATTCAAAGGAGAAACCTGAAAAATCGGAATCTAATGATGAAAAACGCAAACCTCGTTATCCTTGTCTCATTTGTGACGATGAACATTTTACAATAGACTGCCCTCATCGTGCAGAGGTTGCGAAGATTGTCAAAGGTTCCTAAATGCCTGCTATTTTGAAGGATCCTTTTCTAAGTCAAGACAGTAAGATGATAGGTTCTTCCTCGAGTGCCAATGAAGAACCCATACTGATGATGTCCCATGTTAGGATTGCGACTTGATTGCATGATTATGGTAGTAAAAGTCCTCTTGATGGTAAAGAATCAGAATCTTCTCATTCTAATCCATCAACCTCAGCTCCTGGTTTCGATCCACTACAGATCGAGAAACCTAATCCATACTTGGTAATCAAACCGCCCGCCAAGGGTATACTTCGAAAGTCAGCTTTCAATCCACATGCGAGAGCGGCTTAGAACTATAACATTGTTGAGGATTTAGTTTTTTCACCCTTAGCAATGTCGGCTTTGGAAGTGTTGCAATCATGTCCAGCACAGCGTAAATTACTTTTGTCGGCTATAGGAGCTGTTGACGTTCAGGAGTCGAACCTAATAATTTTCGATCTAGAAAATAGTACACTGCACTTACCTCATCAAATGGCTTTCCAGATTCCAGTGATAGTAAAAAACAAGCCTATTCATCAGACTGTGATTGATGAGGGAGCCTCAACGTGTATTATGTCGATACAGTGTTGGAGATCGCTTGGTTCTCCTTCGCTAAATCAATCCCCAACAATTCTAAAGGCCTTTGATGGCCATGTGTTTCATCATTTTGGCATTCTACAGGATTTGCCTATAGGGGTTGAAGGAAAAACCGTTAATCTAGATGTGGAGGTGGTTGATGCCCCTTTAGATTACAACCTTCTCTTGGGTCGAAGTTGGTCCTATGCTATGACAGCTGTCGTTTCATCGGTCTTTCGGGTTATAAAGTTTCCTCATAATGGAAAGATCGTAACAATAGACCAGCTGGCTTACTTTTCATCTGACCTAGCCTCTTCTGAAAGTATTCAGCATGTCGGTAAAACGACTATCCCGTATAACAATGTTGGAGTAGGACTAGTTAAAGATGCTGGTTTACTGGGAACTTTTCCTTTTCCTCCGATCAACGCATCGTCTTCATTTGCAACCATTCATATGATTACGTCAAACACCATTGTTTATGATGATCCTTGGATCATTCCTTCTGAATCTGAGATAGAGTCATTTGGTGATGTCATGCCTTTGAGTCCATATGAAATTGCGTATGAAGCCGTGCAATCATTTACCGACCAATCTTCAACCAAAATTGACTTAATGAATGTGCTCCGTGAAGAATCACTTTTCACATCAAGCTTGGATTCAAGCATGTTTTCTAAACTTGTTCACTCTGATGAGCAAATTCGTGAAATCCTATGTGTAGATGATTTACCATGGGAAGATCTCCATCACAGATCTTCGTTTTTACCAGAGAATGATCATTTTGAAAATGATTTTTCATCAATCTTTACGACTGAATATGTCAAGGAAACTCAGAATCCAATGAAACATCTTGATTCGGAGTTAAATTTGGGAAACATCTCTCGAACTATTCCTATTGACATTTCGGTTAAGCCTAGAATTGTTGAGAACATTCATATAGGTGCCTCGTGTACAGATAAGGAAATTCAAATATATAAGGCCCTATTTCAAGAATTCCACGACGTGTTTGCCTGGTCCTATGAGGAAATGCCAGGAATTGATCCCGCGATTATTGTTCATGAGATCAAGACTTACCCAGATGCTAAACCCGTCCAGAAACGTTTGCATCAGATTCACCCAAGAAAAGCTGCTGCAATTAAAGCCGAAGTTGAAAAATTACTCAAATCAGGTTTCATTTATCCGATCCCATTAACGGATTGGGTATCGAATATTGTTCCGGTTAACAAAAAGCAAGGGACAATAAGAATATGTATCGATTATAGGGACATTAATCGAGCCTATCCAAAGGACAATTACCCAACTCCCTATATCGATCAAATCATTGATGATTATGCCAGCAGCGAAATATTCTCCTTCATGGATGGTTTTTCTGGATACAATCAAATCAATATTCTACCTGCCAATCAACCAAAAACGGCTTTCATTTGTCCATGGGGGACATTTTCTTATAGCAAATTACCTTTTGGGCTCAAGAATGTCAGAGAAACTTTTCAAAGGGCTATGTCTTATGCGTTTCATGACATCAAGCACATTGTGCAACCCTATCTCGATGACTTGCCTGCTCATTCATTACATCGAGCTGATCACCTCGTCCATTTACGAGCAATATTTATGAGGTGTAGGCATTATCGGATTCGGTTGAATCCACAAAAATGTGTTTTCTGTAGAGAAATGGGTCGGTTGCTGGGGTTTGTAGTTTTAAAAGCCGGCATTCGCGTCGATCCCTCGAAGGTCGAAGCTATTGTCAAATTGCCTCCTCCTTCGAGGCTTCGCCAACTCCAAAGTTTGCAAGGGAAAGCAAACTTTTTACAACGTTTCATTCCTAAATACGCCGAGGTTAAAAAGGGTTTTACCCGATTGTTGAAACATAATACTCCATTCTATTGGGATGAGATAGCTCAGAAATCTTTTGATGCACTCAAACACGCGTTGACCCATGCACCGTTATTGGCCCTCCCAACTACAACCAGGATTACTTCTTGTATCTCGCCACCTCTCATTCCACCATTGGAATGGTCTTAGTTCAGGGAGATGAATTCGGAACTGAACATGTAATATATTACCTTAGTCGAACATTAAATCCAACTAAGCTAAAATACT
Source organism: Pinus tabuliformis (assembly GCA_031772625.1). Classification (NCBI taxonomy): domain Eukaryota; kingdom Viridiplantae; phylum Streptophyta; class Pinopsida; order Pinales; family Pinaceae; genus Pinus; species Pinus tabuliformis. Next base: position 1,912,374,200 of record CM062819.1, on the reverse strand, counting down.
CACATGTGGAGAAATTGGCATTGGCAGCTGTTCAAGCTGTCCAACATTTTCGTCACTACATTTTACTACGTAAAACTATAGTAATTTCGAATTGCAACCCTATGATCTACATTTTGACCAAGCAATTGCTAGGAGGCAAGTACTCTAAATGGATTGTTATCCTGCAGGAGTTCAAATTGGAATTTGAGAAATCTAAGTCTAAGAAATCTTTAGTTTTTGCGGAGTTAATGTGTGATTTCCTGCGTATTGATACGGAAATTGTGGCGGAGGAGCCCATTGCGGACGAATCCTTGTTTCTAATCAGCACTTTAGATCCATGGTATGGGGATATCATCATTTATCTCCAGACCCAATCCTTTCGGCCAGAAATTTCAAGGTCAGAACGTCGGAAACTACTATTCCAGTCCCAACAATTCAGGATTATTGGAGATACTATTTATCGCCATGGGGCAGACTCTGTTTTTCAACGTTTTTTAACTCACGAGGAAGCTGAAAGGGTTCTAAATGACTGTCACTCTGGAGCGTGTGGCAGTCATATGTCTGGGTATGACACAACCCAAAAGATATTGCGCGCTGGCTACTTCTGGCCGTCTTTGTTTAAAGATTGTATTACCGCGGTCCGAAAATGCCACAACTGCCAAATTTTTGATCGAAAGATGCGCGCTCCACCTGCTCCTCTCCACCCTATAATTGCCGTTGCTCCTTTTGCAAAATGGGGTATCAATTTTATTACATGTAACCCTCACTCAGCCGGGGGGCATGCGTATATCATCCTTGCGGTAGATTATTTTACCAAGTGGGCCGAGGCGATGCCTACATTTGAGGCAGACAGCAAGACAGCTGCAATTTTCGTGTTCAATCACATAATTGCTAGGTTTGGTGTCCCACAAGCAATTATCACTGATCATGGGCGTCATTTTCGAAATGTTATGATGACCGAACTTACAGGCCAGCTTGGTTTGCGTCACGATAGTTCAACTCGTTATTATCCACAAGCTAATGTTCTGGTTGAATCCATCAACAAAGTCTTAGTCATCATGATCCGACGAATCATTGAGATTCATCGGTCGAATTGGCATAACATGCTATTTTCAGCGCTTTGGGCGTATCGAACTTCAGTAAAAACATCAACAGGGTTCACTCCTTTCCAACTAGTTTATGGTCTGGAAGCTGTGTTACCCATTGAATGCGAAATCCCGTCATTGCAAATGGCCATCGAGTTACTTCCAGCCACTTCCGAAGAGGAAAAGCGTTTGTTATACTTGGCTCAATTAGATGAGAATCGACGTGATGCTGCATTGGTGATCGAGACTCATGAAAAACGTATGAAAGTTTAGTATGATCGATATGTGACCCCTCGAAATTTTTCGGAAGGAGATCTAGTCTTAGTTTACGATCAAGCTAATGATAAATTAGGCGCTGGAAAATTCTTTCCTATGTGGCATGGTCTCTATGTTGTCAAGCGAAAGCTAGCAAAAGGGGCCTATGAATTGGTAGACTTTGACGGGGACTCTTTAGGTAAACCCAGAAATGGTCTTTACCTGAAGAGGTATTATGCTTAAAGAATGGGTATGGAGATTTTTTAGTTAGGATAGTTTTTCTTTCTAGCTGGTGTGTTTTAGTTTAAACAATGTGCTTAGCTTAGAGAGTGTTTTTCGTCATTATTCCTGCTTATCTTCGTTTTACTCTTGATATTGTAGATGTCGATGCCTCTCCAGACATACATTGGTTTCGCTGATGGTGCTTGTCGTAATACACGGAACATTTCTTCCGCAGCTTGGGTTATCTATTCGCCCTCTAACGAGTTGGTATCTATGCATGGGGTAAGCCTCGGTCAAACAACGAACAACATTGCCGAGTATAGTGCAGTGATTGAGTTATTATCTGAATCTATTTCATTTGGGATTCGGAGTTTGATAGTGAGGTTAGATTCTGAACTCGTTGTATTACAGCTTAATAGAGTGTATGCCATTAGAAATCCAGTGTTATTGAGATTATTTTTGAGAGTGCATCTCTTGGAACGTGAATTTGATTATATTGAATATCAGCATATTCCAAGATCTTTAAATACATTGGCAGATGCAATTGCTTCTCGAATGTTAAGTAGACATTTGCAATAATCATACATGTAAAATTAAAACCATTCTATAACATGATTTACAAGATAAGCTGGTAATAGTGATATATATATATATATAGGAGTGTGTCAAAAAATACATCGTCCTCGATCATAGGTTGAAAAACACCTTATGATCGGCAAAAATGATAAGTACAAAAAACAAAAATGTCATATGTGCCCACAATAAGCGATCATCCTATCACTTGTGATGATCTCGATAAGAAACCACTACACGGGCCACCTTGCAAAGGAACCTCCTAAAAGGTCCTGGGACCCCAATCACATAGCGCTGAAGTCGACGAGGAATGTCATCTATAGTGGTCTCCAGAATATCTCCTGTCAAGCGCTCTAGATGACCCTCCAACTCGGCCAAAACCTCTGTTGATTCGTCCTGTGGGGCTGGCGCAGCTGCAACTGGTTGTTTCCTCTCGTAAGGCCGGAGAGCGGCTGGTCACTGTGGACCCACATCTGCATTTGAAACTTTTACTATCAGTTTTGGGACAATGGAAAAATAACAAAAAAATTTAAAATAGGAAAAATGTTGAAAATGATTTTACCTGAGTCATCCCATTGCTCTCCTGGTGGAACAGCCATGTCTGGGTCACCACAAAAATCTACCCCAGTGTAAGGGAAGTCCTGAACAGAAAAAACCTGGTTTTCCAACCACTGGAAATACTCAGGTTTGAATCGAACAACCTCTGTCCCCTCGTCCGGATGACGGGTCATAACTATGACCAATCGCATCAGTTTGGGCTCTCGAGGAAACCCGGCTCCAACAGTAAGGTGCTGTGGGATGAAAATGGGAACCCTCTCCAGACTAAAGCTAACAACCAAAGCCCCATAACCAAAGGTCTTTAGTTGTCCGTTCTTGGCTCTGGTCAGTTGGCCTTTCACATTGTCCAACACAGCATCGCACCAGTTGAAGATGGTGCCTCAAAAGCAATCAACTGCCATACGCATCTCGGATCCGGTGGCAACATGTAATGCGGCACTCCCGCAAAGTCTGGTGACAGTAAATGCGATCACCATGAGTTCAGGAAGGGATATGGTTTTTATGTCTATCCCTTTGTCTCTAGCCTGGCTGTTGCAGAACTCTAGCCGGAGGCTATCGACAGACTGGCCACCTGGCCTAGCCCCGAATAGAGTCAAGTTTTCGCCTCTCTTAGGCAAACCAGTCAAGAAATATATATCTGCTGGCTTGATTTTGAGCTGGTGGCCACCAATGAAGAAGCGCTGGTCCTGTATGCTCCATCTGTCAACCAGCCACTGTAAGAAATCCACCTGGGCCCTCATGCCAGGAATGGCCCAGAATTTGTACAAGCTGCAGGCCTTCAATGCATCGATTGAAGGTTGGTGATTCAATGCAGCAGCATCCACGTCCTCATGCTCTCGTTCATGCCAATCTAGAATGATGTATTCTCTGCATCAAGTTAAAAGACAAATTAGAATGCTAGAAATTAATTTGTTTGGGCAAATTTTGAGAATTTTTGGGTTAAAAACCATTGCGGCGGGGACCGCACCATCCGGGATAGACATAGTGCATGGGTCCGCACCTTTCCTACATGGAAGGTGCGGACCCCTGACTTTTTCCCCATTGAGAAAAAGTCGGGGTCCGCGGGCTGGTAGTGTTACGCCTGCGGGCCCCCGCGCACAGGTTTTAAGCCTCAAAACCCTCCAAAAAATGAAATGAAAGCCTAAAACAAGAAATGAAACGGTTAAAAATGAAGAGTAGGATGATGTGGATTACCTGGAGAAGACGACGTTCGATTTTGACGGTTGGATTTTCCGCAATCTTCACGGGAAGTTTTCTGAACAAAAGCACTATTTTCTCACCCAAAACTCAAACGGTAAAAATGAATTGGCGAAAGCCCTTTTTATAAGTTTTTTGAGTAAATAAATTGCAAATTTGTTTATGTTTCACTTTTGAAAGGTATTTTTGCAACATTTTTATCCATTTCAAACAGGTATGAGTAATGCTTGCATTTTTGTTCAGGATAACAGATTATTCAGGCGAAATCTATCATTTTCGACGGAAAAACATTTAGAGTCACCTTTAAGCTCTTTTCTGACTCCTGAAACATGAAAAGATTGCCGAGTTTTTCTTTTAAACTCGTTAAAACGGAACTAAAAGACGGTCCACTTACAGCTCTTTTCTGAACGTAAAAACATGAAAAGATTGCCAGATTTTTGTCGTTTCAAATTCGACACTGGTTATAAAACGACGTGTCATTGATCGCTTTTTTACTTTTTCGGATCAGGGACACTAATTACAAAAAGTACTCCTTGGTCATAAAGATCAAGCGGTTCTCTCAAGTATTATTTTATACTTTTTCGGGCTTGGGGGACACAAATTTACGAAAAAGGTCAACCCTGGAGTTTTCTTAAGTTTTTACAGACTCTTTAAAATTGAAAAACGCCGAGTTTCTCCTATACTAGACTCGTTAAAATTTCACAGTAAAGGACCTGTTCAAATACAAACAGGAACGAACCACTCCTTCTTAGGGTTCGAATTTAAACTAAGTTGGACTCATCCGAAGGATGAGATTATAATCAAGCAAATGTTATCCTCCTCAAGCTTGTCAAAAATAAAGAGGTACTTGCCAGAATGGTGGGGGAAAAGAGAGAAAAATGAGCCTGTTTGTCATACTTTGTAACCACTCTTGAACACGACACTTTTATTCACCTGGGTTGGGAAATCCTTTACCTAACAGTTGATCAAACCACATTGAAAGTCTTCAGCCGGTTTTTGGGTATTAACTTTGGGTCAATTGTCACCAAGCCATCTGTCATGTCGTTATGTGTTCAAGAGGTCACTGCCAATAAGCCATTCATCTGCAAAATTTCTTCAACTTGATCCATGATTTCGTGTTGTGGGCTTGCCTACGACGGATCGCTTTCTATCGACTTTAGCTCATTATCTAGAAAAATGATCTAGAAATCGTCAGTACCTTGGGATCTGCATGCCTCAATGGCAGGTTTCTCGTCTTTGACGACAGGTTGCATCATTGACCTTTAATCAAAGGATTCCGTGACATGTTCGACATCAACACATTTATTCGCATCTCATGGATTGTACTGGGTACTTTGAGAGCCATTGACATCACTGGTGGTTTCTCTCACACTTGTTAACAGTTTACATCATTGACTGGCAATCAAGTGGTTTCTACCATGTTCGATTCCAACACATTCATTCACATGGATAGGACCGTACTGTTTCGGGAAGTAGAAATGAAGACCCTGGATCTAGTTTCCACAATCTAGGTTGCGAGGAATTTTGTATTCATTATATAATGGACTATTCATAAACAGATGGCTGCGCCCATACTGTGTCCACATGAGTCTATACTTGTGATGTATTACAAGATCATTCCTGTATCAGAGCAGTAGTTAGTTTTCTAAGTCAGTTTTGATCTGAGTATGGGAATGCCTACCTCAGCGATGATATGATCTCATATATATATCTTGCATTGAATGTTTTTACAGGTTCCAACCGGGCTCTCCATAAGATGATCCTCGAAATGATAAAGTACTTCACTCTTCCTAAATGATAAATGAAATCCTCATCTACTATAGACTTCGCACTTTAGGGGGCAATCTGTTACACAAAAATATCGTCACCATGATTATTTGCAGTCAGTATGGGTCTATCATCACTTGTACTGTCCTCCTAAGCAAGTCTCAGACCTCAGCTCTTCAAATCAAGCTTTGAAATTGAGAGAAAGACATTGAAAATCAATAAAAATCTAGTTCCGCACTTTCTCTCACTGTTGCCTGCGGTCCCGCACCTTCTGTTTACAAAAACTGTGGACCTGCCCGCTCTATCCCTAAAGGTGTGGGTGCGGACCCCTGTGAAAGTCAAAAAGGCGCAAGTTTATTCTAAAAAACTCACTTTGGGTTAATTCTAGATGATTCTAGAAGGAATTTTGACGTGGATTGGCCGCTCTTAGGTGGTTCATGCATCCCAAAAGAGAAGGAGCTAATCCCTTGATGAGAGGAGCTATCCCTTTGAAGGAGGGCTTTATCCCTTTGAAGGAGGACCTAGTAACTTCCCTCCATTGCACTATAAATTCAGGCATTGGGCTGGTTGCTAGGGAGGTTGGAAGCTGAACATTTTTGAGGGTAAATGCTGGTGAAATTAAGACTTCCTAGTTGAGCATAACAGGAGAGATCACATACCTTTTTGGCTTCATTGGGAAGAGAGTGAAACTTGTCAAAGTAGAGGAGACTTCTTGCTGGACCCTGGGAGGAGCTTGTATAGCGTCAAGGCACAGGTTGTAAAGTTCTTCTTGATTTGAATTAATACAATCAGACTCATTTTTCTCAACAAATTGTCTCATGTCATTTGTTTCATGAATTCCTTGACTTTCATGTTAAATATGTTTTATGATATTGGCTTTTCAGGTGCTATTTAATTTGTTTGCTTGTTTGTGTTTGCAGATTCGCGACAAGGGAGCTCATTTGGATCGAAAGAGCGAGGCTTCCACAAACTTGCGTTGGACCCAAGGTAGGCCTGAAACACTTGTTTGCCTTTGTTTATAAAAGCATATTTAGAGAAAGATAGTGTGTGATTGGTTTTCTTGTCATTAGGTCTTCTTTAGATTCTAGGAAGGTCTATCTTGTCCGCAAGATCGACTCATTCCGTGTGACAGAAGGAATAGACCTCGTAAATGTGATTTTTATGGATAGGTAATTCAAAATCTTGTTTGTAGAAATTGGTTTCCTTCGCTTCAGAAATGAAGAAACATAATTTAATCGTCAAACTATCTTCTTTTGGAAATGATAAAAGAAATGCTAAACCGATCTCTGCTATTTCCAGTTTCTTCTTAGCTAAAATGGACAATTGATTATGGATCAAACCATCACATGGATACACCTAAGAATTTGTTTGCTTCCATTAATTCATGCAACACAAAGAATATCTTTATGGGAAACTCTTCACCTTTACCTCTTAAATGGAAATGTTCCAATGAGATCATATATGACATGATCAACAATGTTCTATATGTTTCTAATCTTTCAACTAATTTTCTCTCAATTTATCAAATTACAAATTTTGTTTGAAGGAAAACAATCTTGTTTACTCTTTATTTTTGTTTCATGAAATTGAGGACCCTTCACAAATTGTTGCCATAGGGAAAGTGGATCATCATGAACACTTGAACTTATCTTCTCATCTTGTAGTGGAACCTCCTATCAATGTATTACCTGGTCACTCAAAGGAGTTAACTAAATTATGACATGAGATTTGGTCACTTAAAGTCTTGCTATGATTATCAACTAAGTAAACTTTGGTCACTAATCTTATGTTTATTTCTCTTTTTGATGGTGTTTGTACTGGGTGTGTTCTTGGCAAGAATCCTCAAGGTACTTTTGTTAAGGACAAATCTTGGATAGCTTCTAAAGGTCTTCAACTTGTTCACAATGATGTTGTAGGTATTATTCCTACCTCATCATTTCAAAGGGCCCGTTATCTGCTTACATCCACTGATGACAACTCCAAACAAAATTGGGTCTACTTTTTAAAGAACAAAAGTGAGGCTTTTGACACTTTTCTTGAAGCAATCTAGAAATGCTTATCAAATGTTAGTAGAGAGTTAGAGAGATAGTGGTATTGAATATGTCAACCTCAAATTTGAAGACTATTCTGCACTGGTTGTATTCAGTTGCAACATATGGTGCTCTATTGTCCACAACAAAATGATCCTCCCTCTCTTTTTCAACTTTTATAAGAATTTTGTACATGGGTACCTATCATGGCCATGTAGTCAGGACCCATTTTTGGAATTTAGCCTCCTTTTTAATACTCACCTAAGTTTCACTTAAGGGGTTTGTTAGTGTACAAACAATTGTAAGTTAACTTGGGTAAATCATTAAATACTTGTATACTTTCCAACTATCCTTCTTAAATGCTAGACTCCTCCCAGGTTGCTATAAATAGAGGGCTTCCCCTTGTATTTCTTAGTAGCATATCTAATAGATGCAATAATTATCTTGTTCCTTCTATTGGCATTGAGTCTATTCTAATCTTTTTCTGTTATGTTGTATGTATCAAGTTTGTCCATGTTATGATCTTGTTGTATCTTTTTTGGTTCCACATTAGTGGAGGTTACTGCACTTTCAGGTTTTCAGGTTTCTCTATTTGTCTGACATTACTTTTTGCATATATTTTGGAAATATATGGAGCAGGTTAGTAGGTGCTAACCTAAGCCCTCTAAGACAATTCGACATTTCTCTTGTATTTGGGCTAGAGTCATTCCATTTTTAAAACTCTCTATTAGGCTTGCCACTGTAGATTCACCAACCGATACATGAAATTCAAGGAAAATTTCAGAGAATATTAATAATGAAGTGGGTGTTATACAGGGAAAAAATGGAAGGAATCTAATATTCAATTTTCATTACTTCCACTCTACCTACATTGGTAGCAGCAATTTTTATCATCAACTTTATTCACTGGTTACCTAAATTGGTCATCTTTTAGGTGCTGCATCCACCTTCCTATTTTCTGGCGTTCGATCCCCATTCATATTTTATTCTCTTCGAAGTTATGAGCTTTAGACTCATGCCTTTGAATCTTGAGACCCTGAATATGCATGTCAATCTTTGATTTTTTTTTTTGCAGTCAGAACTTACAGGTTTTCTTAAAACTCATGCTCTTGATGTTCGCGTCTGAAATTCAATGTTCAAGCACATAAACCTTGTCTTTTAGAGCTAATACTTGCCAGGAAGAATTACCAATTGGGTTCTCCCTTATTTTACAACCATTACTCTCAGGGAAGTATTTTCAATTTGAATGCTTTCAAATCCTTGCCATATCAGCTTATAAAGAGGGGAGTCATATCAGACTCTCTTTAGTTTCAATGAATTTGAAGCCAGATCAACCCCCTTATTTCCCATCAAAAAAAATGTTTTCCCATCAGGTAGTGCCTTTGGTTTCCTAATGCTGATGGACTATGTGCTACTACTAACAACATTATCTATCAGCCTAGGGTAAGCTTGTAATCCCCATAGTAGTTTTCCATGACTAAGTACAACGTTTTTTTTTTTCGTTTAATTAATTTCTAGAGATAACATATAGTGGATTTAATGGAAAATTTTGGTCATCAGCAATTAATTGTTGTCTAAGCGCCCCACTTAAAGATTATTTTATTAATTTGGTTAAATTGGTCCATCATTAGTTTCGAAATTCCATCAAAGAATCCAGGGTATTTTCCCATGGTAATCAACAAATCAACTTGGTTAAATACGCAAGATGATTAGACAATTGGGAGTGCATTTTAGGGTGATCAATCTGAGCATTTTGAAGATTACCTTTTCTGCAGATCAGTTTAGCTCTAAATATGGATCGTTCTAACTTCTGACTACTTTGACATAGGCACATATATTTTATGTTTTGGTTTCTTTTGAATTTTTTTGGCTCAGGTATAAAGGATCAAAGGCATGATTGTCAAAGCATATTATGATGGTGCGTATGTAGTCTCTGAGACACTTGTGTGCATGGAATCTGGTGAGAATGTAGTGTGAGAACATTATTTGAGTTTGGAGTGGAATTAGTAGAGATTGACTTGAGCCAAAAGGAACCTGTGTGCGTGGAAAAATTAAATCTGCCTATGATGGCAAAGTGATCATACAAAGTATTTTCTAGTCAATGGAGTATGGTACCAGTAGCACGAGATTGTTAGACAATGTGTGGTAAGTGTAACTATGTGCATGATCATGTGTGTTGGAATGAGTTGCTGGTGTGAATGAAGCTGCATTATTCCAGGATTAATGACTGAGACAATTACCAATGTGCATGACAGAGATTAAAGACATCCGACGAAAATATAATAAGTAGAGCATAGAGTCAGAGGATTGCTAATGTTGTGTATTCCTTGTGCCAACAATATGCTTGCAAGGATCATGCTACCATAGATGATCTTGTAGCTCTCATTTTATTGATATATTGCTATGGTGTGTCCTTTTTCCAGTATCGTAGGATTGTTGTGTTTGAGATAAGTGTGAGCCATGTTGAGATATATGCTACTAAGCGTAGAGTATAAGTCTATTAATATGTATGGCTGAGGGATGAGGTGTTTGGATGAGTTTTCCTGAGGGCAGAATAAGACTTGTTTGATGGAAATACATTATTCATGGTACTAACTGATGTGGTTGTAGGGATAGAGTGTTGTATGAGAATTTGATATAGTTCTGTTGAGGCCTCAGAAATCTGTGGCAACAACAAAGGGGGATAACCACCTGGTTCGGACCTTAGAGTAGCTCCTTTTCCATTTGGGATAGTGGCTCTGACTAGATATGATGGGACCAATTTCCCAGTGTTTTGGGTTTATATGATTTGTGGGATTTTCCTAATGATTTGCAAGAGAATTACTAGAAACTAACACAACTTTATTCTATGATGCAAAACTTTGAAGTAAATCTATTTTAATCTAACCTGGTGTATTTTTGGTTTCATGTGATATAAAAATATGTCTATGTAATCTATGATGATATAGATCAATCACAGACTATATAGAATTAATATATTATAAGATGATTCCTTTGAGAAAATAGTTAATCAAAAGAATTGTAAAAAACATATCGCATATTCTATTGATCATATATAAAACATGAAATCCTCTATTCTGATATTGTACAATAGTGAAACTGATACTTTAAACAGAGATGGCAGATTTCATACATAATCCATGAAAGGTAAACTTATCACTAATACTAGAACAAGGATTTAGAAAACATGATAATAGTACCCGATGTGTACCATTCTGCTCATTTGACTAGTGACAATAGGCCATAATCAATCTTTTACCAATAAACATCCCAAAGAATACAATAGTGCATCAACAGTGATCAACAAAAAGATATTTGATTAAAAAGACCATGTTCCATGATTTCATCAAGACATCTACAAAATTACGATAGTGCATTCTTTGTAAATGTTTTTAATAAAATTTTGGACCCTTCTCTAATTGCATGAGAAGGGTTTAAATACTATCTTAATTAACTAAAAATAATTTATACAAAATATCTATGAGGAGGTTTCAAACAACCTTCCTCGTTCCTAGTATCCAACTTTCCAAAAAAAAAAAAAAGTGATAAAAAATTACTCAAGTCTTCGTTGATTAATCAGTGCTCCCAGCTTTTCCTCTCAGCTCACAAATATTAGATATTGGCCCGACTTGTGGTGGCATCCCAAATTGTGTTCTCAACTGCCCAGCAAAAATAGCATCATGTAAAGGTGGCAGCATTCTTTGTACTGAATCCAAAGAGCAATTCAAGGTCATCATCTGACTGTGTGGTTTGACCAAAAGTTGCCATAATGCTTCCCAATCGATTTTTGACAACCTCTTAATAGTTTCCTTCTGTATTTGACTCTTATTCTTCCAATTCTCATCTAATGCTTTAAGATCAAGAAGTGTTTTTGGATCACCATAGTTTATGAGGTTGGAGGTGTGCAACATGTGATTTATTGTTTTGATAGTGCTCTTTGAAACATTGATGCTCTTGCTATTGCTAGTTCCGCCTGTTTCACCTATGAGTCCCAATCAGTGAATAGAATATTTTTATGCCTTTCATCGATCTTCGGGACACTGGACCTTTTCCCTTCATCTGAATCCTGCCATTCAATATAATCAAAGATCTTAGAATTGAGTTCATTGAACTCAAATCTTTGATCAACAATGATGTTTAACAATTGTTCACTAGTATTTAGAGTTGGAATGATATTTGATATGTGTTGGAGGAAGAGCTACTTTTTCATTGTTAGTAAAGTATTCAGTGTCAAAGTCTAATTAATAAATTCCTCTGTAGTAGAAATATCCTTATACTTTTCTAGGTCACTGTTTAACTCCTGGATCTATTTGTTTTTAGTAGATAAGTAATTTTCATGACTTACATTAGTTCCATATCCTGTTGTAGCTTATGCAGCTGTTCCTTCGCTTGACGGTTTACACTAGAACTTTCTTCATCTAACACTTTCAGTCATAAGGCGATCCGGTGATCCTTTTCTTTAATCAAAATAGAGACTTCAGCTGCTTTATCGATTGTTGATGTAGCATAGGCTCCAGAAAATTGAGATAGCTGAGTGAAATGTTCAATTGGATTTATTTGTGTGTCCTTCCATAGGACATCCATAAATTCATGTTCTGAGGGGGTTTTGGTTCTCCTCCTCTTCCTCTGTCTCTTCACAACATATTTATGAAGAGGGCTATAAAGGACATCTTGAGGGGTGATATCTATCACATTCAAAACAATTTTAGTAGTTGGATCTGCAAGGATTACCTCTGCATCATGGGAACCTTATTTTGGACCTTCATTGGTCACTACTGCTATTTTCCCTAGTGGGGTTTGAAATCCTGTAGTTTCTTGTATTGATGGTAGCTTAGAGATATCCTATAGTTTTTCATTGAATGCATCCCACAACTTTTCCAATTCATCTGTTTCTGGCTCCTGCCCTCATGACGTGCTTGGCTTATTCTGCTTCTGAGACTTGGTTCCAATTATATGACCAATAATCCAAAATTCTTGTGGGAGGTATTCTAACCTTTGTCCTCTAAACTCCTGGAAAGTTTTTAGCTTCTTTGGGTCAAACTTTATCTTGGTTGCATTCAAAATCTGCTCAAAGTCCTCGGCAAATTCCAGTAAATCTTCAAACTTGTCAACTACATGAGTTACCAGTCTAATCTTAACTAAAAGGGTGAATTTGTTTGCTATATGTTGTGGATCAAAAGGCCTAGCCAGTAGAACAGGGAGCTTTAATGACTGTATATTATGATACTCTTTATATGCATGACCATAGTTAAGAAGGGTAAATGACCCACGCTGAAGGGGAAAATTTGGCCATAAAGATTTGTTCATTTCCCTCAATGTTTTTGTAAGGCCATTTCCTACTATCTGGTATGTTACTTCTCTTGCCAATAATTTATCCTATACATACATAGGGAGGACATGTGGGAAAGCTTGGCTACCAAATATCCTGATATAAGAGAAGGATTCTTCTATAAAATACCTTCTGATTGCTTGGAGGTCTATGATAGCTTCTTTTGTGAATCTCAGACATCTTTTGTTAAAAACTAACTGATGTAAGGGAAGAACAACTCCCTTGCATAATTGGTGAAAATGTGGAATATAGTTTTGTTCCCACATCTGCTTATAACTTAGGAAGATAGGAGTAGGATCATTGGTAGTCCATTTCGAACCCATGGTTGGAAAATGAGTAGAGAAACAAACAACATCAAAGATATATGTAGGAATTAAAAATTAGGGAACTGCTCTAGAGGAGGCATCCCTAGTCTGGCGATATTCAGTAATCGCTTTGGCCAAATTCTCAGAAAAAATGGTTGCCTAATTAATAATGTGAGAATTAACACAAGACTCAATTAATAGAACCCAATTGATCAAGAATTTAGAATTGTTAGGGAGGCCATACAATCTACATATCATAGAGGCTACAAAATTATAAGAATTGGCCAAAGAATGAATGGGGTACATACCCACTTTATCTTGTTTGAATTGATTGTCTCTTCTCCTCTATTCTTGTATGATTTGGAATGGGTCTTCATTTTCCTTTATGAACTTTGCAACAAACTATTTACAGTAGACATACCGGGCATTACGTAGCTTATACATTTTTTGTAAATCTTCGGCTCTAAAAGATCCCAAGACTATATTTTTAGCTGTCTTGATAAGTCTGTCTTCGACTTCTGTATTCTCTACTATCCATATTATCATATCCGTGTATGGAAAGAGTCTAGAGCTTGCTACTATTTGATGAAGGAGAGAGCATGCAGTGTCTCTGAATTGCACTCCTGATAGTTCTGTGCTATCTACAGTTAGCCGAATGTCTGTTACTTCAAGGTTTTCATTCTCTAGCGTAGTATAGATAGTCTGTCATGTAGTGGTACCTCCATCTGTAGCACATACTGTATCTATAAAGATGGATGAAATCTCTGTGCTTTCATTTTCTGTGATAGACTTCTTGGTATGCTTCTGCATCACCTTTCGAATGGACATTGTTTGAGTGGAGTTCCTATTAAAACCAACAACAATTAATTTTTGCGTAAAATGAAATATTTGATGAGATGACTGGAATTTGTGATAAAAGGTCTTAGAATGAGTTCAACATTAATCAACCATAACGAATACCATGATTACATGCATAGGGATGATAACCAAATTAACTATTTCTGACCTGACTCGTGTCCGACTCAAAAACACTTATTAAAGATATGTCAAATCCATCGCATCGGATATTTAAGCTATGGCACGAATGAAACTTTGTTTGATGGATCTTGCGATCTGCAATATGTGATATCACAAAATCGCAAGATCATGATATCAGGATATTGCAATATCGGGGCTTTGATAGGTAACCTTTAAGTCGTTGACATAATATCCTCCGATATGTGATCAGGATGTCACATACAAAGTTCAATCGCAAGTCGCATATCGATATATTTTGAATGTGCTTAACTTTTTTACTAAGGAATTATGAAATCTGGGATTTGTGATGCAGACATTAATATGTTCTGAAAGGGTTTTTAAAAAGTGACAATTTTCTAAAGGTTGGCATTTTATTCACAAAGAGGGGAAAATTTAATTTAAAAGCATCCCTATTTTATTATACATAATAAAAATGGTGGGGGAGTTGTTGCATAGCACAACAATTGCCGATTCACTTGGGAGAACCAGCTACCTCTAATTAGTTTCCTTGACATTTCTCAAACTTTCAAAACAAGAAAAGTTGTGAAAAAATAAGAATTGTATGATTCATAAATTAATAGTGTCTCTATGGAATATAAAGTATTCACCTATTTCACTTCTTTTCTTACTCAATGCTTTAGGTGATAAAACATGAATATCTATATCAGTCAATACTTAGATTTATAAAGATAAAGTAGGTATTCTCTTAAAATTGGCTTTATAGATTTTTACTCATTTATCATAGATAGAGCCTCTGCTTCCAGCATGTGTTCATAGCCTCGACAAGGTTATCTTTTAACCAACAATGATTCATAGTCCCATCTTGAATTGATTCCTAATTTCACAATTTAATCAAAATTTTATTCAACTTCCTTTTACTTGGAACTTGTCTCTTTTTTATGGTGCTTTTTCTTAAAATATCCTTAAAAGCCACTGCCCAAGCTTGGTGACCTGATGGTAACAATGTCATTCACTGGTTGTAATTTGAACAAGCTAGCTCGTGCTGAGACCCCTTGTCTTTTGATTGTTTTAATGAAGAGCTATTACCCTGTTATGATATGAAATCTTGGTAATATCAGTCTGAATTATTTTCTTGTGATCATGATAAACAAGCTCGTGATGAGACTTATTATCTTTTAAGTTTTTTGAATATTTTTAATTTCATTATGAAAAAAAAAAAAAAAAAATATTAGATGGGGTGAACCATTGGCTCATTTAAGAGTCATGGATGATAATTATGGAGTTGGAAAATTCCTTTTTGGAGAGAATCGTTACTAAGTTATTGGTTCTTGTCTTGACTGGTGCAAAATCATCTATACTTTATAAAATGAAAAGTCTTTTTAGAAACTAAATGTTTTTTGTAAATTCAAAATTTTCCCAAAGAAATAAGGTTTATTTAAATATCATATTTATAATTATCCTCTTACTCTTCTTATTTATAGAAGCGAGAAAAATCAAGTAAATTATTAGAAATTAAAATTTTGAAGAGCCAAAAGAGATACTATTCAATCTTTATTTTCCTAAAACTTTAAAATTTTTAAACTAACATTTATCTTCTAAGAAAAATCTTCTAGTAAAAAGGTGGATGGGCCTAATTTCTCTATGATTTGAAATGGACCAAGCCACAGCCTTTGAAATTTGGTATGTTTACCTTTTTCCTCATGTGCCTTATCCCATTTCAAAACAAGATCTCCAATTTCAAAAGTTCTTGGGCTGGTGGATGTTGTATCAAATGAAGCTTTAACTATCTGTTGATGATGAGCATGTGTTTCTTTAGCTTTCTCCCTATGCTCTTCTAATTTAAGGATTTACCATGTTTGAGTTGAAGAGAAGAAGAAGGGTTATCATCAATAAACTGAACTAAAGCAAGATATGGTATTGTTATGTTTGTGGGTAGAATTTCTTCTTTCCCATAAACCAATACAAATGGAGAAGTACCTATTGAGGCCTTCTAAGTGATTCTATCTACCCAAAGAGAAAATATTAATGCTTTATGCCAGTTGTTATGATTTTTCTCTATAGTCCATTTGATAATTCTAATCAGGTTCTTGTTTGTAGATTTAGCTAAACCATTACCTTGCGGATAATAGTTAGCTGAGTATTTAAGTTTAAAACATCTTTTCAAAGAAAACTCTACCATAGCATTTCCAGAGAAGTAAGATGCGTTATCAAACATTAAAGCTGATGGGAGGCCAGACCTAGTAATTATAAACTGATCAATGAAATCTGTAATGCTTTGGGTGTTAATTACCTTTAATGGGATAGCTTCAACCCACTTTGTAAAATAATTAGTTGCAATTAGAATATAATTATGCTATTTGGAGGAAGTTGGAGTTATTTCACCAATAATATCTAACCCCCATTGTTCAAATGGTTTCTGTATATTTACTGGTTGCAATGGGACTGCTGCTTTCCTTTCTCTTCCTACTACGGTTTGACATATTTTGCATTTCCTCGCATATTCGTGGGCATCTTTAAAAAGGGTTGGCCAATAGTACGCAACATGCAGAATTTTATGTGCTGTGGTATTTCCTTCGAAATGACCTCTAGCTGGCCCGTCATGTAATTCCTGCATTACCTTTTCAGCTTCATGTTTCTCTAAACATCTTAATAACACAACATCATAGTTTTTTCTAAATAACACATTATCAATTAATTGATACTGATTTTCTTTAAGCCTTAGAGCACGCTTAGTTATATAATTGAGACATAATGGAGTGTGTCCATTTTTCAAGAAAAAAATTCAGATCAACATATTGTGATTCAGAATCATTGAGTCTTACCTCAGATAATTGCACTTCAGTAGATGGATCATCCTCTGTTGGTGAATGAGAGGCTCCAATTAGCATTCTGCAAAAAATTTAACCTCTAATAATTTTAGTAGGATGCATTTCTACATCATATTCCTGAAGTGTAGTAACATAATTTTCTCTCTCTTTCTCCTACTTCTCGTTGGATTAACAACTAACTTACAGTGGGGTAAGGGACTATTATCTTAGTGTGTGTTTTTAGGAGGAAAGGTCTGAAATGTTTTAAAGTTTTAAATACATCAAAGGCCTATTTCTCCACAGCTGAATAATTTAGTTCAGCACCTTGTAAGTTACAACTAAAGAATGAAATTGGTGCTTCAACATCCTAATCGTTTAGCTGTGTCAAAACTGCCGTATAAGAGCTATTAGAAGAGAATGTGTATAATACAAATGGTTTTAGGAAATTGGGAGTTATTAAGGAAGGAGCCTCAATTATGGATTTATTTATTAACTTCGAAGAATATTTCTCGCCTTTTCCCCATTTAAAAGTTGCATTTTTTTGAATCATTGACTGTAGCATTAAGACGATTTGAGAAAAATCAGGAATAAATCTTTTTACAAAATTAATTTGTCCTAAAAATGATTGCATCATTTTTTTTTTATGAGGCAGGGAGATGTTTTCAATCTCATGAATTATATCGGGATCTATATAGATTCCTTTCTTAGATACCATGAATCCTAATAATTTACCTTCTGCCAAAGAAAAATAAGATTTTTTAGGATTTAAAGAAATGCCAATTTTTTCACATCTCTCAAAGATTTGTTTTAGGTGACTGATATGGTTGTTTCTGTTTTTAGAATAGATACTGAGGTCATCTAAATATATTACAACTGAATTATTGATTAGTCCTCTAAAATCTATGTCCATAGCATGTTGAAATATAGCACCAACGTTAATCAATCCAAATGGCATCTTTTGATATGCATATGTTCCCCACTTTGTTCTGAATGTAGTCTTTAATCTATCATCTGGATGAACCATAATCTGGTTATAATCTGAAAATCCATCAAGAAAAAACATCAATTCAGAACCTGCAACTGATTGCAAAATCTGCTCCATGGTAAGCAAAGGAAAACTATCTTTTTGGCAGGATTTATTCAAATTTCTAAAATATATGCAAATCCTAATGTCTACTTTCTTTTTCCTAACAAGAACCATGTTTGATACCCATTTTGAATGTCTAACAGGGAAAATGATTTTGGCTTTAAGCACTTTATTGAGTTCAGACTTAATTTGACTTTCTAAGTTCGAGTGAATCTTACTAAGCTTCTATTGGACAGGCTTGTCATTCAAAATCATGGGTATAGCGTGTTGCATTATAGAAGTATCATATGTTTTGAGATCTGAATAATCCTAGCCAAAGACACTTCTATATTTTCTTAGCATTCTAATGAATGATAGCCTTTCATCGAGTGTTAAGCCCAAACCTAGGTTTATGTTCTGAGGCTTGTTAGGTGTACCAATATTAATCAACACAAATCTTAGAGTAGAACTCTATGTTTTTGAATCAGTAGTCTTTTTAACCCTATATTTTAAATCATAAAGATTTTCCATATTGACTACAGATTTGGAAATTGGATTTGCATCTTGTTTATTTTGAATATGTAGGTCATGTTCATTTTCATCTACAATTTATCCTTCATAACATGCATCTGATGAAATAAAGTCGATTATATCTGTATCATCATTAAACACTCTCCACTTTGTTATGTTATCTAGAATGGAAGGCCTAAAAATCAAGTCAATCGAAAGTCTATCTGGACTAAATTCTTTTGATGGTATCAATTTATATGCTACATTGGCAAGTAAATTAGCACTTGCGTTTTGTAACCTAGGGATTGTTGAAAAAATTAAATGCAGTGAAATGAGAAGTGAGGTTCTGAGCTAATGCTTGATAGTGTTTCAGGTGTCCAGAAATATAATGAATTGTGTTCCTAACCTGCTTAACAATTATTTCAGAGTCCCCATATACCTGCAAATATTTAACGTTTAATCTAATGGCTTTGTACAAGCCTTGAATGAATGCTTCATATTCAGCAGTATTGTTCGTGCATTTAAATTCAATTTTGCAAGCTAACATTGTTTTCTCTCCTTGCCAATTGATTAAAATGCAACTTGCTCCTACATCATCATCTGATTTTGAACAGTCAATGTATAGAGTCCAGAATAAAGAGTGATCTAAAGTTTTATGACTAAAATTGATACATTTGGAAGTGTGTGACTGAGAAAAAATTTCAACGTAAGAAGTAACAGTATTTTCTAGAAAAGGTGAGGTTTGGGCATTGAATGAGCCAGGGAATGATTCAGCAGAATAATTTACAATAATATTGTTAGTGAAAATCACCAACTCTTTTGCTCCTTATAATTTAGTGACTGTATGTTTCATGAATTTTTCACGATCAACTCTAATTTGATTTGGTTTACCATTATACAGTAACCACATGTGTGACCAATCGGTTACGAAATATCCATGTAGTTTCTCAGACCAATCTTTGCTTAAAATTAGACCATAAAATTCGAGGATGTCTGCTACTAAAACATCAATCACTTGCAGTATCTTTGGGTTGGATGATAATCTAATTGATACCAATGACATTTCTCCGACAACTTCGACTTTTGTTCTGTCTAATTAGACTATATTCACAACAGACTTTTGATGGGTAACATTAAATTTTGCGCATACAGATCTTGGCATGATATTTGAAGAAGCTCCTGAATCAATGAGACAATTATGAACATTTTTATTAAAAAATTTCATAAGTCAAAAGGAAAGGAGGAGTATGAGAATTATATCTATCACCAATCAAGACAAGATCATCTCGGCTTACATTGTTTGAAGGTGAGGGAGGTTTTCCCATACCTTTGTCCCCTTAGGCCATAAGTGGTGGTGGCATGAGATCTACCGGAACTGCCTTCATTTCTCTCAGTAAGATTTTCTCTTGTTGTTTTAATTTGGTCATCTCATATAATGAAATGTTTGCTTTAGTAATTTTTGTGTATTCAACTATATTATATTCCACTGTATCTGAAACTATCAGAGTTTTAGAAGTGTCTAGGGGAATAGGATCAGTTTGAACAGTTTTAGAGTTTTTATTCACTGTTTTCTCCTTTGTGGGGGGAGATTTATGTTTCTAAATTGGCACAGTTGAGTCAGTAGATGTTTTACTCCTTGTATATATGGGCATAGCTTCTCCTTCTCCTTCAGTGGGAAGAATAAAGTCCCATAACCCATTCAATTCTACCTCTTCTTCAGGTTCTATTTCTTATCCAATTTTTGAGGTGTCTTCAAAATCTTGATCTGATTTGGCACTTGAAATCACATTCAAAGGCTGAGATGGCGAAGCAGGACCTCTATTGTATGGGCGATATGGTTTCTTAGGAACTGAAGATTCAGCCACTTGTTTCTTCATTTCAGTCATATAATTTGACATAGTTTTTAAGAGTTTTTGAAGACCTTCAAGATAGAATGGATCCTTTGGGGTTTTCTTTTTTGATTCTTGACTAAAAGTCACCTTTTTAGATTTCTTATCTTCCATCTTAGATCGTTTTTGTAAGGCTAAAATTCTCTTTTCTACGGACAAGGCTTCTTTCATGTTTTTTGAGAGAGTAGCCTTATTGGCTCTATCTACAAAAATGGCTATATTAGAAGGCAAAGTAGAAATGTACCACTCTATTTGTACATCAACAACAGGTTTAGAAGCAGCTGGGATTTTGTTTAATAACTTGTTAAATCTAGAGTTGAAATCTTTGATCCTTTCACCTGTATTTGTTTTTGGGTTAGAGAGAGCATTGATTAAAGATGCCACAGTTCTATCATCTCCAAATTTTTCAAAAAATAGTTGTTCAAAACTTACCAAGTCTATTATAGTTCCTGCTGGAAGAGAAAAGTACCAGGATCTTGCAGATCCTTTAAGAGTAGAGGGAAACAATCTTACTACAATATCTTAATGTGCAACCCCTTTTAAATTCATGGCCAACGTAAAATTGTTGATGTGTTCTTCAGCTGGAAGACCATCATCCGGATTGTATTTGGGTAACCATTTCTCTGGATGATCAGGGAGAGGATGTGAGTTTGCAAACAACACAGCACCAAGATTAGTCCACTGTTGATTAGCCATAACTTGAGTTAGGATTTGAGAAGATATAGAAGCAAATCCAGAAGTAGTGGGTATGGATGTAGAACTTACAACTAGACTAGCACTACTTGCGGTAGCACTAATTGTTTGAGTAGAAGAAATGTAAAGATGAGAGGATGTGAATGGAGGTGTAGTGAATGAAGGGGTAAATGGAGGGGAATTTGATATGACCTCACTTGTATCTGACTTAGATCTAGACACAGGAATTTTCTTACAATGTGAATGTATTGGAAACTCAAAGGGAGGTATTCCAAGTTTATCACTTTTTGATCGTGTTAGGATACTAGTTTCTCCGAACAAAGAAGTAATACATTCTTCAGAAACTTTAGGTTTATCAGCCTTCTTAGCAGAAATAGATATTCATTCTAATTTATGAACTAAGGACTGAACTTCAGGAGATTCTGGATTATATTCTGAAGAAGGTAAGTGTCAAGATACTTCAGGAGATGAGGGGGAAGTTTCTACAACTTCTGACTTCTAAGTGGGTGACTTAGAATGTGATCGAGAAGCTGTAGGATTTCTTGAGGGGGATTGAGTCTTATGAAGGCTTTGATTTTGAGACTTAGATTTATATGCCATTGATAGTTAGAGCCCTCCTTCTAGTGCCAAAAATGTTGAGGCCTCAAAAATCTGTGGCAATAAGAAAGGGGGATAACCACCCAGCCCGAACCATATAGTAGCTCATTTTCTATTTGGGATAGTGGCTCTAACTGGATATGATGGGACCCATTTCCCAGTGTTCTAGGTTTATATGATTTGTGGGATTTTCCTAATGATTTGCAAGAGAATGACTAGAAATTAACACAACTTTATTATAAGATGAAAAACTTTGAGGTAAATCTATTTTAATCTAAGCCAGGGTATTTTTGGTTTCATGCAATATAAAAAGATGTCTATGTAATTTATGATGATATAGATCAATCGCAGACTATATAGAATTAATTTTTTGTAAGATGATTCCTTTGAGAAAATAGTTAATCAAAAGAATTCTAAAAAACATATCACATATTCTATTGATCATATATAAAATAGGACATTCTCTATTCTGATATTGTACAATAGTGCAACTGATACTTTAAACAAAGATGACAGATTTCATACATAATCCATGAAAGATAAACTTATCACTAATACTAGAACAAGGATTTAGCAAACATGATAATAGTACCAGATGTGTACCGTTCTTCTCATTTGACTAGTGAAAATAGGCCATAATCAATCTTCTACCAATATGCATCCCAAAGAATACAATTATGCATCAACAGTGATCAACAAAAAGATATTTGATTGAAAAGACCATGTTCCATGATTTCATCAAGACATCTACAAACTTATGATAGCGCATTCTTTGTAAATGTTTTTAATAAAATTCTGGACCCTTCTATAAATGCATGAGAAGGGTTTAAATACTATTCTTAATTAACTAAAAATAAATTATATAAAATATCTATGAGGAGGTTTCAAACAACCTTCCTCGTTCCTAGTATCCAACTTTCCAAAAATAAAAGTGATAAAAAATGACTCAGGTCTTCATTGATTAATCATTGCTGCCAGCTTTGCCTCTCAGCTCACAAATATTGGACATTTTCCTGACTTGTGGTGGCATCCTAAATTGTGTTCTCAACTACCCAGAAAAAATAGCATCATGTGAAGGTTGCAACATTCTCTGTATTGAATCCAAGGAGCAATTCAAGGTCATGATCTGACTGTGTGGTTTGACCAAAAGTTGCATACTACTTCCCAGTCGATTTTTGACAACCTGTCAATAGTTTCCTTCTGTAGCTGACTCTTATTATTCCAATTCTTGTCTAATATTTTAAGATCGGTAAGTGTTTTTGGATCACCTTCCTTTGTGAGGTTGGAGGTGTGCAACATGTGATTTATTGTTTTGACAATGTTATTTGAAACACTGATGCTCTTGCTATTGCTAGTTCGACATGTTTCACCTGTGAGTCCCAATTAGTGAATAGAATATCCTTATGCATTTCATTGATCTTCAGGACATTGGACCTTTTTCCTTCATCGAAAACCTGCCATTCAATATAATTAGAGATCTTAGAATTGAGTTCATTGAACTAAATTCTTTGATCAATAATGATGTTTATCAATTGTTCACTAGTATTCAGAGTTGGAATGATATTTGATATGTGTTGGAGGAAGAGCTACTTTTTCTTTGTCAGTAAAGTATTTAGCATCAAAGCCTCATTAATAAATTCCTCTGCGGTAGGAATATCCTTATACTTTTCTAGGTCACTGTTTAACTCTTGGATCTATTTGTTTTTAGTAGATAAGTCATTTTCATGACTTACCTTAGTTCCATATCTTGTTGTAGCTTATGCAGCTATTCCTCGACTTGACGGTTTACACTTGCTCTTTCTTCATCTAACTATTTCAATAATAAGGTGATCGGGTCATCATTTTCTTTAATCAAAACAGAGACTTCGGTTGCTTTGTCAATTATTGTTGTAGCATAGGCTCTGGCAAATTGAGATAGCCGAGTCAAATGTTCAGTCGGATTTATTTGTGTGTCCTTCTATAGGACATCCATAAATTCATGTTTTGAGGGGGTTTTAGTTCTCCTCCTCTTCCTCTATCTTTTCACAACAACTTTATTAAGAGGGCTATAAAAGACTTCTATAGGGGGGATATCTGTCACATGCAAAACAATTTCAGTAGTTGGATATGCAGGGATTACCTCTATATCATGGGAACTTTATTTTGGACCTTTAGTGGTCACTATTGCTATTTGCCCTAGTGGGGTCTTCAATCCTGTAGTTTCTTGTATTGATGGTACCAAAGTGGTATCCTGTAGTTTTTCGTTTAATGCATCCCACATCTTTTCCAATTCATCTATTTCTGGCTCCTGCCCTTGTGACGTGATTGGCGTATTCTGCTTCTGAGACTTGGTTTCAATTATATGATCAGTAATCCAAAATTCTTATGGGAGGTATTCTAACCTCTATCCTCTAAACTCCTGGAAACTTTTGAACTTCTCTACGTCGAACTTTGTCTTGGCCACATTCAGAATCTGCTCAAAGTCCTCGACAGATTCCAGTAAATCTTAAAACTCATCAACTACATGAGTTACAGGTCTGATCTTAATTGAAAGGGTGAATTTTTTTGCTATATGTTGTCGATTAAAAGGCCTAGCCGGTAGAATAGGAAGCTTTAATGACTGCATATTTTGATACTCTTTATATGCATGACCATAGTTAAGAGGGGTAAATGATCCACACTGAAGGGGAAAATTTGGCCATAAATATTTGTTCATTTCCCTGAATGTTTTTGTAAGGCCATTTCCTACTGTCTGGTATGCTACTTCTCTTGCCAGTAATTTATTTGATACATACATAGGGAGGACATGTGGGAAAGTTTGGCTAGCAAATATCCTAATATAAGAGAAGGATTCTTCTAGAAAATACCTTTCGATTGCTTGGAGGTCTATGATAGCTTCTTTTGTGAATCTGAGACATCTTCTGTTAAAAACTAACTGATGTAAGGGAAGAACAACTCCCTCGCATAATTGGTGAAAATGTGGAATATAGTTTTGTTCCCAAATTTGCTTATAACTTAGGAAGTTAGGAGTAGGATCATTAGTAGTCCATTTCCAACCCATGGTTGGAAAATGAGTAGAGAAACAAATAACATCAAAGATATATGTAGACATGAAAAATTAGGGAACTGCTCTAGAGGAGGCAGCCCTAGTCTGGCGACATTCAGTAATTGCTTTGGCCAAATTCTTAGACAAAATGGTTTCCCAATACATAATGTGTGAATTAACACAAGCCTCAATTAATGGAACCCAATTGATCGAGAATTTAGAATTGTCAGGGAGGCCATACAATCTATATAGCATAGAGGCTATGAAATTATAAGGATTGGCCAAAGAATAAATGGGGTATATACCCACTTTATCTTGTTTGAATTTATTGTCTCTTCTCCTTCATTCCTGTATGATTTGGAATGGGTCTTCATTTTCTTTTATGTACTTTGCAACAAAATGTTTGTTGTAGACATCTTGGGTATTAGGTTAGCTTGTACATTTGTTGTAAATCTTCGGCTCTGAAAGAACCCAAGATTGTATTTTTAGCTATCTTAATAAGTCTGTCTTCGACTTCTGTATTCTCTACTATCCATCTTCTCATATCTATGTATGGCAAGAGTCTAGCCCTTGCTGCTATTTGGTGAAGGAAAGAGCACGCAACATCTCTGAATTTCAATCCTGACAGTTCTGTGCTGTCAACAGTTTGCCAAATGTCTGTTACTTCAGGGTTTTCATTCTCTAACATAGTATAGATATTCTGCCATGTAGTGGCACCTCCATCTGTAGCACATATTGTATTTGTAAAGACGAATGACATCTTTGTGCTTTCATTTTCTGTGATAGACTACTTGGTATGCTTATGCATCACCTTTCAAATCGACATTGTTTGAGTGGAGTTCCTATTAAAACCAACAACAATTAATTGTTGCGTAAAATGAAAGATTTGATGAGATGACTGAACTTTGTGAGAAAAGATCCGAGAACAAGTTCTGAATTAATCCACCATAATGAATACCATGATTACATGCATAGGGATGATAACCAAATTAGTCGGACTCAAAAACACTTATTGAACATCTATCAAATCCATCGCATAAGATATTTTAAGCTATGGCACAAATGAAACTTTGTTTGATGGATCTTGCTATCTGTGATATGCGATATCACAAAATCGCAAGATCGTGATATCTGGATATTATAATATCAGAGCTTTGATAGGTAACCTTTAAGCCATTGACATAATATCCTCTGATATGTGATCGGGATGTCACATACAAAGTTCAATCACAAGTCGCATATCGGTATATTTTGAATGTGCTTAACTTTGTTACTAAGGAATTATGTGATCTGTGATTTGCGATGAAGACTTTAATATGTTCTGAAAGGGCTTTTGAAAAGTGACAATTTTCTAAAAGTTGGCATTTTATTCACAAAGAGGGGAAAATTTAATTTAAAAGGGTACCTATTTTATTATACATAATAAAAATGGGAGGGGGGGGGGGGGGGGGGTTGTTGCACAGCACAACAATTTTGTATATATGTTGTTGACCTAAGAGAGAATGTAATGTATGGCTTTAATACCTTGATGAGTGGTTGGCTGCCTTATGGTTTGTAATGATATTGTTTTGTAGTTAATGAATTGTGCAACTATCTATTGTATGGTACTAATAAAAAGAGTTTGTCACAGAACATGGATATGGCTGAGTAGATTTATAACATCTTACTACCTACGTATTTCAGTGTATGTTGCTGGTTAACATGGCAATTAGTTGGATGGTAAGAGTATGATTGCTGCTAGGGCTTGTCACAATCGATGGGCAGAAAGTTTTTATGATGTAGAGATATTTGGTATTATTGTGAGCAGAGGTTATGCTATTGTTGTTGGGGTAATGAGCTAGGGTTTGCAGCAGAAATGATGATGAGCTAGGGCTTTGTCACTGTATGAATGCTAGTAATTGCTGCTTGTATGGTTAAAGTTTTTGTTACTAGGGTATTGAGCAATTTGTATTGAGTTGTTGTAATTGAGGTTGAGATCATTGTGTTGGTGATTGTATATGACAAAGTTTTTGATGTGCTAATATGCATAGTTGTTGTGTTATTGTCATGGTGGTATGCTTCTAGATAAGTCTTGTATTCATTCCATTATGGTTTGGCATTGTATTGATGTTCTAGCTAAGTGACATTACTGACGCGATAATTTTTTGAATCTATTGAGTCACAAATTTTGTCAGCCCTTAAGTAGGCAATGATGGGAATCATCTAGCACATAGGGAAAAAGGATACAATAAGGGTATTGGTTGTCGAGAGAAAGGCTACTCTTTTTTAACAGGAATTGATTAATACCAAGCAAGAGGCATTAGTTATGCTTTTGCAGTTTAAACGCAGCATGGATGCTCATTGTGTTATTAGTGTTTATTAGAAGTTCTATAATTTTGAGGCGATAACAAGGCCTCTCTGGCTTTGTTCTGCCAAGGTTAGTTCTAGCCACTCCATATTCATCATGTCTCATTACAACATTTTTAACAATATTTTTTGTAAGTTTTAAGATTTGTGTTATTAGATTCCCCAATATAGTCATTAGATTCTTAAAATGTGTTCCTTGTTCTTTCATTCCTATCTTCTGATAGAAATTAGCTTCTTTGGAAGAGATAGAATGAATACATGCCTCACAGTGATTTAATCGAAAAACATAGGATGATCGAATCATATCCCTTGTGTGGCTCCAAATGATGAGAATCATTGAATGGAAGATGTCAAAAAATACTTTTAAGCCAATCTCTAGGAAACATTTTCCTCCCTGGAAACATATGAAGCCCTAAGAAGCCAAGTTGTTGAACCACTTTCTTAGCGGATCTTGCATTTCCACTGTCAACCATCAGAAAAGGGAACTTGAAGAAGAAGTAGCCTTGGTAACATTTTCCCGTACTCTAAGTAGATTCTTATCTACTTGGGAAACAATGGAATTATCATACTGTCCTCCCCTCACATGCTTCATAAGCCTAGAAATTTCAGTAAGTTCATTTCCTAGATCTTCCGTAAATATCTTTCTTTGAGAAACACAGTGAGCAAGAACCAAATCATCCCAACCTACACTAAAATCATCTAAGGATAAAAAAAATGTTCAACTGAATTCAAGCACTTCACTGCCACTCGTAGACCTTTACACTTAACAATTGCATTAAAAATTTTAGTCAAAGAACTCAATAATTGGGTTTTATCACCATTGAATAATATTATTTCACTATTTCTTATGAGAAGCCCATTCTTCTCACAGTTCAATTCTCGAGGTAAACCCATATGAAGAAGTTGGCTAGCTATCCAAAAATTCCCTCCATCATGCACTTTAGTGACTGCTAGTTCAGGAAATTTTTTAGAATTCTACATTCATAGTTGATTCAATGTGGTTTTATCCAGCATATATTTTCTAAATAGAGGATTGGAAGCCAACAATGTATCTACTATCAACACTCAGTGGTGTTTGCCTCTCCACAATGGGAGATAAAATTTTCTAATCCACACTTACAAGCTGAGAAAGCTCGGCTTGAGATTTAAAAGATTGGGGATAAAAAACATGAATGCCATCCCCATCAAAATCTGCACCAAGTGGCCAACATATGAGAGGGTTAGTAATCATTGTAGAGTCCAGATGTACATATGCTTTTAATGTGTCCAATGAATGTTTGTGGACACTTGGAGGATGATTAATCAAAACAAAATCCCCATCATGAAGTCCACGGTTAATCACTTCACCGATTTCAACTTTCTTCATTGTTTTTCCAAATGCATTTGAACAAAACTTACCTCCTTAGTCAACATAGGTTCTACATTGTCCCTTTTGTACAAATTTCTGCAACTTTTCCCTGTTGTAAACATTTACACGCTCCACAAATGTTCCTCTCTTGGCTATTTCTATAGATATACCAATTTCAATTATCCTTCTATATGCATTTCCAATGACAACACATCGAGATCATATATTACAACTCTTAAACACTAAACAGTTAACACTAAATCTCAAAGGGACTCACCTATAATAGTTGTTGAGCAATAAGGAAAATAATCAAAACTATGTATCTTTCTAACATTATAAAGCTTCCACCTTGTCCATGTACTTTTTACAAACCATGAAAGGAATATAATGCAGATAGAGGAATGATTAATATAATTTACATAGAAGGGAACCCATATTACATGAATGTTTCAAGAAGCCTCAATGGTATCTTGGAGGTACATCCTTGAAGAATATAACATCCTCTTGAATCCAATACTTTCTCACCACAACATGAAGGAACTCCCCTGAAACAGTTGCAACTGCGCTATAAGGAATATCATTGAAAAGCAGTTCCTTGCTACCGCTACTAAAAAAATTCTCATCCACGTACATTCCTATAACCATGAACATTACACAAATGGACAATTTACTAAAACTAACATAAAAGGGCATTGCATATTACTTGAATGTTTCAATAAGCCTCAATGGTATTTTGGAAGTATTCTTATCCAAAGAGATATTTTCCACCATTGTAACAGATTCTTGTTGTAGCATCAAAGGAATCATGATTATCAAAATCTATAATGAGCTTAAATTGATTTCCAGCTAACCTCATAATTGAAATCAAACTAGATTTAGGCTCATAATAGATTATTGCACTAAACTTCTAAAAAAAAAAAATCAATTTGTAGTCTTGTACATAAAACACAAAGGTACTTGTAAAATAAAGGAAGATGTGGTTAAGAAAACCAATTTCTTCTTCATGAAACATTCTCAATAGGTAGAAGGTAAAATGATTATTTCTTATATCAGTGAATGCTATGTGAAATAAGTCCATGTCTACCATGAATAAATCTTCCTTTTGCTTATAGAAGATGAAAAATAGTTTATCACATATGTATTTTCTATTGTGTTTGCTTTAAAATTTAAAATATAAAAGAACAGAGAGAATCAAAACAGAAACTAATGCATTTTTTTATCAATTATCATGGATTTGGTATTGGGATTTTCAAATTGGGTTTATACTAACAATATATTCTTGCACTAAACATCCAAAAATAATAATATATTTGTATCCTTGTACTTCAGATGCAAAGGTGTTTGTGACTTGAAGAGGGATGTGGTTGAGAAACTCAATTTCTTAATGAAACATTCTAAAAAAGTCGAAGGTGAAATGATTTTTTCTTATACCAGTGTGAATGTTGTGTGAAGGAAACTCATGTCTACCACGGATAAATCTTTTCTTTTGCATGTAAAAGATCGAAACTAGTTTATAATGCATGCATTTTCTATTGCATTTGCATTAAAATATAAAAAATAAAAGAACAAAGAGAATCAAAACATAAATTACTACATTTTGTGTCAATTGTCATGGATTTGATATTCATATTTAGTTTGAAGTTTCGAACTGGACAATTTTTAAAGAGATGTCATTAAATATTAGAACATTTCATATCGAAGATTCTAGGGTGTATTTTTCTTTAATATTAATGTTGAAGACAATCATCAACTAGAAACTTTGAAACAGCAAGCAGTTCATTCATAATTTTTTATTAGGGTCAACCTTCAAATAAAAAATGCATTGTGAATCAGATTGGTTAGATGATTGACGTGGAGAGTAAGACACCTTTATGATTATGTGTAACACTATTATTGTCCTCTGGTTACCAACTAGGTGTAGGGGACATTCATACAAAGAAAGTGGGTAAAAAGCATAAGTTTTCTTAGAATGATGATGGTACAAAGGCCTTAGAAATTATCAATGGGATTCTCAGAAATGTTTTTGAGTTCGAGGAAGAAATAGAGTATTCTCTATAGAAAACTGTGTCGGATATTGATCCTTATTTGGTAGAAAAAGTTCTCTCTATGCATGTGAATAATTGGAAAATTGCATATGGTTTCTTCGTTTGGGCTGGTAGGCAACCTGGATATCAACATACCACAGAGGTGTGCAATTTGATGGTAAACATACTCAGTAAAGTTAAACAATTTGATATAGATTGGGAAGTGATTGAACTAATGAGTAACTACAAAAAGTAAGGTTCTTTGGTTACTGCAAAAACTTTTGGAATCATGTTCAGGAGGTACGCTGCGGCACATATGGTGAAGGAAGCTGTGGAGACATTTTATACGATGGGAGATTTTAATCTTGAACTAGACAGGATTGCTTTTCACAGTGTTATTAATTTTTTGTGTGAGCACAATCATGTTGAAGAGGCAAAACACATGTCTATTGGTAAGGATTCAAAATTCTCTCCGGATACGAACACCTTCAACATTCTTCTTACAGGACGGTGTAAGGGAAAAGCCTAGCAAGAATGTAAAAGGTTTTGGAAAGAAGCAAACGAAATTGATAGCTTTTTCCCAAACCTCTTTTCTTATTCAATATTTATGGATGTACTGGCCAAGTCCGGGAATCCGAAGAAGGCACTCAGGTTATTTTAGGAAATGGAGGAAAGAGGGATTCAGCCAGATGTCACAGTCTATAATATTCTGATTCATGTTCTTGGCCAAGTAGACCGTGTTAATGAATCATTGCAGGTCATGCATAAGATGTTGGAGATAGGATGTCGTCCCAATGTTATGACATACAATTCATTAATCAGGAATCTCTGCATAGTTGGCAGAATGCATAAAGCTTATTGGTTATTGGGACAGATGGTTCATCAGCGGTGCATTCCCAATGCCACCACTTATCACTTTTTCTTTAGTAAACTGAGAAGGCTGAAGGAGACACTGGAACTTTTTGACAGAATGGTTAGAAGTGGATGCGTTCCAGCCATTGATACTTATGTCTTGCTGATGAGAAAATTTGGAAGATGGGGTCTGTTGAGGGTAGTTCCTATAATTTGGAATCAGATGCGACAAGGAGGTTGTAGTCCAGATAAGTGTGCTTATGAGGCTCTAGTCTACGCGCTCAATAAGCGGGGTAGATTCTCTTTAGCTCGCAAGTACAGAGAAGAGATGGTAGCAAGAGGGATACCATTAAAACCTAGGAGGGATGTTTTTCCAGATATAAGTTCGGCAGAATCA
Source organism: Pinus tabuliformis (assembly GCA_031772625.1). Lineage (NCBI taxonomy): Eukaryota > Viridiplantae > Streptophyta > Pinopsida > Pinales > Pinaceae > Pinus > Pinus tabuliformis. The sequence continues at coordinate 1,912,342,368 of CM062819.1, read as the reverse complement.
GGCAATGAAGATAGTTGAAGTTGTAAAATATCAAAAGAGGTTACTCCTCAACCATAATATGGAAATTATTCATAGTAATCTCATATTTGTAAGATCTGATACATATGCTTTATTGCCATCATGTTATTGGAATGATAATAGTACAAGCTCCTTAATGAAAATGATAATACAGAGGAATCTTCTTTGAAAAAAAATGTTATAATTCTTGCTTCTGTTTAGGTATTTGATGTAACTCTAATGTTATTCAATATCGTTGATCTTATTTTTCCTTATTCTAGTAAAGTACTTTTTACTGGATTTGTCCACCTTCGATTTGAGATTAATCAAATATCATGTCAAGGACTTTCCATGTGGATTACCTAACACTTGTGAAATCCACCAAAAACTTTGAACTTATCTTTGGTAAAGGTTGTATAGGTATTTTTTGGATGTTCACTTCATTCATTTCAGCAATCTAGTGGAAGGTCTCGCTCTTACTAGTTTTTCTGTCCTCAAACTCTCTGATTTTTAATATAGCTATCACTTATTTTCCTGAAGACCTAAAGAACGTGCTGGCAATATAATTTTTCATATTATTACATTGTTGTTATGGTCCCAGGGTGTAATTGCATGGTTTGGGTTCAGTATTTTTAAAGTTTGTGGTAAGGTGCACACAAGTGTGCAAAATATGCATACAAAACAATATTTAAACCATAATATTTAAACAGATTACAACATCACAATACTTTAAACTAGTAGAAAAAAATATGATTTGATAAGTTCATTACTTCAATGACAAAGCAATTGAAAATATAGCATGTAAAGGTTTGAATGGTTGAACTTATGTATGTTAGATTTACATTATTTAGTTCATGTTTTCAAGGATTGTGCTAGTACGTGGATTAATACAAATGTGTTAATTTTCTTTCTACCCATTTCTACCTAGTTTTCATTAGAGAAACTCTGATATTTGAAGGATATTTCGAGGAATTATTTTAGGATTCATCCAAGGGAACCTTGGAGACTTCTCTTTGGAACCAAAGGAACCTGAACACAAACTCATTGAAAATCATTGAAGTAGACAAACAAGGACTTAAAGTTTTCCCATCCTTACAGCAATGAGAATAAACTTTTAGGCTTCCAATAAAGCCAAAGCTTTTGGTGAAATGGAGACACAATTGGATCTTTTTATCATTTCTTCCAGCTCTTGTTGGTCGTGCACAACAATTTGTTCTTTTCCAGTCTTATTTTCAAATTATTTGTATTATTATCACCTTTGGGAAGGAGAAGTTTTTAAACTGACCACTTTTACCAGGCCACAGTTTCTGAAAAATCCATAACTTATGCCTATTAGAGTTCCCTATAATTGGCGACTAGCATTCCAGGTGTTTGTGCCTAGATTTACCTCAAGCTGAAAAGGTAGGATCCAGAGCCAACATCAAACCATGCTCAGCCTCGTAGCTAGCCCTACTAGGTCAGGAGAGGGCTCTCTCCGGGTAAATCTCAGTAAATGATGATCTATGGGGCTTGAGATGACTAAAATATCTTCTGATTTTAGGCTAGGTATGTGAAAAAGAGTTGATTTGATAAAATGGAGTTTTGTTGGCTCAGAGGGAAAGGCACATTTTGGGGTGCGGGGCTTGAGGCTCAGTTCTGCAGAGATCTCGATGGGGCAAGGTATGCAATCGTTTTGGCACTTAAATTTTAGTGAGATGGAAGGAAAAGATAGGTGAGGTGTTAAAGAGGGCAAGATTAATCATGAATCCTCCCCAAACAGCTGAAAACATCAAACAACTAAAACAAACTTCAAGTAGAGTATTGCACTTTCAATGAATTCTACTTACAGTCTTGTTTGTTTAGTTCAGAAGAAATAAGATAGATAAGGGCATGCGATCACATAAACAAATTCACACTTACAAAGAGAAGCACTGTACCAAGACAAATTTCCACATGAATCCTAAACAGTGTTGCAAATCCTGGTCTCAATTCCTTAGCCAAAATATTGAAAATGAATGTACAATGAAGCTCAAGGCTTTCTCAAGAGTCCAACCATGCTAATGACTGAAAGATCACAAGATATAGACAAAGCATAACTCATCCTAGCCTCTAGGGGTTGAGCTCACATGTTTAGGAGCTGATTCAACTGATTCTAAACTGAGAACTAGAAACTAGGCAACATAACAGCATGCCTCTAGAAACAAGGGAACCGATTCATTCAGTTTCAAACAACCTCTAAACTGATGAATCTACATCTACAAGTGAAATTTTAACATATTTACATCATGATCCATCATTTTTCATCAAATTACATCACAAATTTACCATTTGGAAAGTGAACAAGTCAAACTAGGCAAAACTGGGCAAAAAACAGAGCAAAACTTGGTCAAACTGGCAATTTTTCCTCTATGCGCTGCGCCTGATTCTCTATGCATAGCGCCTGTTTGGACCAACCTTTGGAGGACTTACCAATGTCCAAATGCGCTCCAAGTGTGCTTGCCAAAAATTTCTACATGCCTACTTTCCAACCCAAGTGGAATTTTTCAATTTTGCCTCAATTTCCTCCCCCAAAAGTCCATTCTCCCAAGACTGCTTCCTGTGTGTCAAAATAGGGGCAGTGAGGTCATTTTTTGAGTGTTTTTGACATTTTTGAGGGCTCAAAACCTGCCAAACATTTCTTAGCCATAGGTAGGAAAGTGTAATTTTGCATGAAAAGTCCAAAAATGCTGATTTTTTGTGATTTGGAAGCCCCTAGCAAAAGCGAGCACCACGTGGCGCGGCGCATAGGGTAGAAAATTCTGTGTTAAAAATCTCTATGCATAGTGCCTTTTTGAAGACCCGTTTTGAGAGCCTTCCCAGCATCCAAATTAGGTGCGCAATATCTAATTAGAAATCGTATTGAGTCTACTTTCCAACCGAACTTGAATATTTCAATTTGGAGTTCATTTTACCTATCAAAAGACAAATCTCCCAAGATTGGTCAAAATGTGCAAAATGAGGCTGCCTAGAGGTAGAGTGCTGTTGCAGTCAACTTTTTAAGGTCTTACTCAACCCCAAATTGAGCTCATGATAGCTCATTGGAAATATATTTTTGTCTAGTTATCATTTGACTTATCAAGAAAATCATTTGGCCAACCAAGCTAGGAGAAAAGGTGATTTTCCCAACGTCACTCCAGAGGTGCATCAATTCTCCCGAGGCAGCTGTATTTTTGACATTTCTCTAAAACCTTCACACCTTTGTAAGAATTGAAGGGGGTTTTTCTTCCTTGGCCTGTTTTAGACAAAAACCTCTCTCCTTTTTCCAAATTCATCTTTTATTTCTCATAAACATCATTGGAGTAAAACCTATCCTGATGTGTGGAACAGGGGATTTGTTGAAATGAAGTTAAATGAAGGGGATATAGGGCTTTTAAATTCTTTAGAAAATGTTGGGAAGTAGGGAGGGATGCTAGGAAGTAGGAGAAAGTTGAATTTCAAAGATTGAGTGAGGAGAGGAGGTCCAAAAGGGCAAAACACAGGCCTAGGCTAGAAAATTGTCAAGTTGTAGCAAGAAACTATGGTTTATGCAAAAATGAGGAATTCAGGGGATCTCAATGATGGGAAGTGTTTAATAAGGTACATTAAGGATAGGGGAAGGTGTATGAACATTAGGATACAATTTTTGCTGATGATTTGACCATCCAAGAGAAATTAGCTTCAAAACCCTAGGAGAGGGAAATGAACCTTACCTAGGCACAACTGAAGCATGAACAAGGTGTAAAATGACCCATTGGAACCTGACATGATGATGAAAACCCTCTGAATGATGGTACACTCAGCTGAATGGTGATATGAAGCTCTTGGGACAATAATTAGGGTTTGGGAATTTTTAACTAGGGTTTGGGATAGTTAGGACTAGGGATTTGGGAAAATGGGAATTGGGGATAGGTATGACTGAATATGGGAGTTAGGGAATGGGTGGATAAGCTGAGAAAATAAATGGAGGAGTGAAAAGTGAGGGAGTGGTAGAAGGCAGCAAAATGACAAGTACAAAACCCTAGGCAATGGCTTTTGAGAAATTGCAAGATATTAGGGTTTGGATTTTCTTTTACACAACCACCATAAACTTTAAGAAAAACTCCTTCACTAGTAAGGAAAAGAGTTTGGCTTACTTGCACACTAGAAGGTTTGAGCAATTTTGGAAATTTAAGGGAGTTATTGATGAAATAGGGCTTGGCATCTCTATGCGCCTCACCACAAACCCAATGCGTCGCATCACCTGTATGCACTGCGCCAGTGAAAATTAACACTGAGGGGAGCAGCTCTATGCGTCGCACCACGCACCCAGTGCGCCACGCCTACAAAACTAAGTGCCTTTGCTGCGATTTGCTCTCCCATTTCCAACACTGCCTTCACTTTGCTCAATCTTTCTTCTTGGAATGCCAATGAGCTTTTGAATTGCGAAAAATGTTTTTTATACAAGAGCTTTTAACTTTTGATTCATGAAACACACTTTTATAATGTTTGCATTGTAACTTTACTTCTTCAACTCTGTTTTTTGGGTAGTTTATTTTCTTTGTGCCTTTGATGAACTAAATGACTTGATTTTTTGTTTACCTTGCAGAGGATGGAGTAGCTGAAGCTTGGGAAGGAGACCAGGGTTGCCTCTGAGCTGATTTACATTCAAGAGAACTGAAAATACATGAATTAATACAATAAAAACCTAGAATACTCTGTTTTTCCTCAAAATAGAGTTTTGAGGAAAAATACATTGCTGAGCAATTTATTATGAACTTTATTGGTACTGGAACCTCCTCATGTGCCTGCTGACTATTATTGGACATTTTGGAGACCTTTTTGATGAAACCCTAATGAAACCCTAGACCTAAATGACAATGAAACCCTAGAAAAGACTTCTGCAATCTTTAAGACAAAAAGGTGACTGTATACAATTTTTGATGAATAAACATGAGCCAACAGGTAAATGACATGAGGGAAATTGTACAACAACCCACTACTATCAGCTGATCCATGATCCTAATGGAATGCAGCTGACTGAGCGAGACACCTAATATTCAATGCAACAAGAGGATATGATCTCTAATGGAGGGATGAAGATACCGACACTAACATTGGCTCCAATGGGGATGGTAGCTCCTTGGAGGTGCCAAGAACTACATATCTCTAGGAATGCAGGTAGTGCCTTTCGTCCATTGGGCTATGGAGTCAATAAATTCAAAACACCCAAAAGGCAATTACTATGAAACTTTGACTCAAGACTCATAGTTGAACTGACTAATCCAAAACTGAAACAAGACTATGAAAAGTTGAAATTGGACACTTAGCTGAAACTATCTTTAAACTGACTGAAACAAAAAATGACTCAAGATTGACTTAATTGAAACAAGTACTTACAAAGCTTTTAAATGGCAGCAGACCATCACGATTTGATAACTTCAAACCTTGATGACAACCACCTTCCTACTGATGAAATATGTACAATCATGAGTAGTAAGCCTTCCAATGTAACTAATCCAACAAATGGCTACTCAATGAAATTCTGTTCTCAGCTTCCCTGAGCAGGCAGAACGATGTGCATGTAGGAAATTCACAATAATCACTGGAAGCAAGGCTTATGATAATGAGCCAGGCAACATTTATCTTCTCTAATTCTTGCAAAATAATGCCAAAAGGATCTTGATAATCCTAAAGCACTATTTTGTCTTGAGATCCAGCAGTAAAAATACAAGTACTCCCTTCATTTTGATCTGAAAGAACCACTGGTTGCTAAGTGATAGGAAGGCACAGAGAGGTATAAGCTTCTGCCATCTGAGTGTTAGCTGTAAATTCCTTGACCGTGAGAAATTCTGGCATATTGTCTCTCTCAAGCTCATATTCCTCAACTTCATGGTCTAGGTCATTCTTAAACAGAAAACAATCTTCAAGATCATCAAACATGACAGCCTTATCATCTTCATGAAAGAAAATATTATATGTTTGCTGATCTATAAAGCTAATTACAAGACTGTCATCATTTTCAAAAGACGAAGAAGTTCCACCATCACCTTCTTGACCATGTGCACACTGCAGATCTGTGTTAACTTGAGCTGTAACATGACCTTTCAAGAGTTGATCTATCTCATCTTTAGACAGAGGAGATAATACTTTTTGTTTTCTTTTGCTCAAACAGTGATTATCTTCATTAATTTCAAGCAAAGGAGTATACAAATTTTCCTCATACTGCTGATTCATTTCATGTGTTTCCTGTTGACTATCAAGATGCAAAATTCCTTCATCTTCAAGCAAAGAAAAACCTACTATATGTTGATTATGATCTTGTGTAACAAAGTGACTGGTTTCAATGATTTCCTCATCATCACGACCTGAATCTTCCTCATCATCATGATCTGAATCTAAATCTGAATTAACCGACTTGACTTTATCACATTCTGAGATTGAAACTTGACTTTCCTGCATGTTGTCTTCTTCTATGGACAGATCTGAAATAAAACCTTCTCTTTCATCATCTTCCACCGTACTAAGATCTTGATCTTGCTGCAAATTTTCCTGATCATCTTGATAAGTATCACTCTCTTTATGTTGCTGAAATGGATTTTCATACAGGGCTTCCATGATCTCATCATCCATGAAGTCATCATCTTCATAAACTTTCTCAAGATTTTCAATAAAACTATAAGCATGTTTGCAACAGTTCTGAACTAGATTTAATGATGGATAAGATTCTTTATACCTTTCAAAGAACATGGCATGAAAATCTTTCAAACAATAAATACAAGCAGGCGGCAAACTTTCATGCCAAGATCGGGCTTCACCTTCTAGAGTGGCCATGAATATCATCATCAAGCAATCTTCAGGAAAATCAACCTTCAACTTGTAAATATGCATGTGAAATCTAACCAGATGTAAAGCATCATCCTTCCTATCATCATCTTTAAATGTAGGTAAATTCCTTTGCCAATCTACCTTAGGAATTTTATTTGGAAAACCTAGAATGTGATCTCAGCTCATAGGAGCATACCTTCGATCTAGCGAAACCATTTGGGTAATAATGAATTCACCAAGAAATTCTTCAGGCTACTAATTTTTTGAAGGGTAGAGTCACCATAAAAATTATGAACCTTGGGATTCTTCAACACTGGAGTCGCTAGGTGAATGATTTCAGCCTTCCGATGTCTGATCACTGTCCACCATCAAAAATCAGATCTAAACTTGATTACATTTTATTGGTGAAATTTGCAAGTTAGATGTTTCTATTTATAAGACTAGACCGATATTGACTGAAGCAGCGTTTATCTACTTTCTCTAATGCAAATCAAGAGTGTTTCGAAGGATACCTGGCATAACTTCAAGCTCCGTCTGTAGTCTATAACACAAAGAACAGTAACAAACAAATAAACTTTTCTTCCCCAGTATGGTCGCCACTATGTTAATGCCTAGATTTACCTCAAGCTAAAAAGGTAGGATCCAGAGCCAACATCAAACCACGCTCAGCCTAGTAGCTGGCCCTACCAGGTCAGGAGAGGGATCTCTCCGGGTCAATCTCGGAAAATGATGATCTATGGGGCTTGAGATGACTGAAATATCTTCTGATTTTAGGCTAGGTATATGTGAAAAAGAGTTGCTTTGATAAAATTGAGTTTTGTTGGCTCAAAGGGAAAGGCACATTTTGGGGTGCGGGGATTGAGGCTCAGTTTTGCAGAGATCTCGATGGGGCAAGGTAGGCAATCATTTTGGCACTTAAATTTTAGTGAGATGGAAGTAAAAGACATGTGAGGTGTTGAAGAGGGCAAGGGAAATCATGAATCCTCCCCAAACAGCTGAAAACATCAGACAACTGAAACAAACTTCAAGTAGAGCATTGCACTCTCAATGAATTCTACTTACACTCTTGTTTGTTTAGTTCAGAAGAAATAAGATAGATAATGGCATGCAATCACATAAAAAAATTCACACTTACAAAGAGAAGCACTATACCAAGACAAATTGCCACATGAATCCCAAAGAGTGTTGCAAATCCTGGTCTCAATTCCTTAGCCAAAATACTGAAAATGAATGTACAATGAAGCTCAAGGCTTTCTCAAGAGTCCAACCATGCTAATGACTAAAAGATCACAAGATATAGACAAAGCATAACTCATCATAGCCTCTAGGGGTAAAGCTCACATGTTTAGGAGCTGATTCAACTGATTCTAAACTGAGAACTAGAAACTAGGCAACATAACAACATGCCTCTAGAAACAGGGGAATTGATTCATTCAGTTTCAAACAACCTCTAAACTGATGAATCTACCTCTACAAGTGAAAATTTAACATATTTACATCATGATACATCAATTTTTATAAAATTACATCAAAAAGTTTCCATTAGGAAAGTGAAAAAGTCAAACTAGGCAAAACTGGGCGAAAAACAGAGCAAAACCTGGTCAAAGTGGCAATTTTTCCTCTATGCGCTGCGCCCGATTCTCTATGCGTAGCGCCTGTTTGGACACACTTTTTGAGGCATTCCCAATGTTCAAATGAGCTCTAGGTGTATTTTCTGGAAAGGTATGCTTGTATACTTTCCAACCCAAGTGGAATTTTTCAATTTGACCTCCATTTCCCCCCAAAAAGTCCATTCTCCCAACGTTGGTTCCTGTGTGTCAAAATAGGGGCAGTGAAGCCATTTTTTGAGTGTTTTTGACCTTTTTGAGGGCTCAAAACCTACCCAAAATTCTTGGCCATAGGTAGGAAAGTGTAAGTTTGCATGAAAAATCAAAAAATTATTAGTTTTCATGATTTGGAATCCCCTACCAAAAGCGAGCACCACGTGGCGCAGTGCATAGGGCAGAAAATTCTGTGTTAAAAATTTCTATGCGTAGCGCCTTTTTACAGAACCGATTTGAGGGCCTTCCCTGTGTCCAAATTGGGTGCACAATAGCGCGTTGGAAATATTATTGAGTCTACTTTCCAACCGAAATTGAATTTTTCAATTTGGAGTTCATTTCCCCTATCAAATGTCAAATCTCCCAAGACTGGTCAAAATGTGCAAAATGAGGCTGCCTAGAGGTAGAGTGTTGTTACAGTCAAATTTTGAAGGTTTTCCACAATCCCAAATTGAGCTCATGATAGCTCATTGGAACTCTCTTTGTATCTGCTTATCATGTGACTCATCAAACAAGTCATTTGGCCAACCAAGCTAGGATAAGACGTGATTTTCCCAAGGTCACTTCAGAGGTTCATCAATTCTCCCGAGGCAACTGTATTTTTGAAATTTCTCTAAAACCATGACACCTGTGTACAAAGTGAAGGATGGTTTTCTTCCCTCACCTATTCTAGACAAAAAACTCTCTTAGTTTTCCCAAATTCATCTTGTATTGCTCAGAAACATCATTGGAGTAAAACCTATCCCGATGTGCGGAACAGTGGATTTGTCAAAATGAAGTGAAATGAAGGGGATAAATGGCTTCTAAATTATTGAGAAAATTTTGAGAAGTAGGGAGGGATGCTAGGAAGTATGGGAAAGTGGAATTTCAAAGATTGAGTGAGGAGAGGAGGTCTAAAAGGGCAAAACACAGGCCTAGCCTAGAAAATTGTCAAGTTGTAGCAAGAAACTAGGGTTTGTGCAAAAATGAGGAATTCAGGGGATCTCAGTGATGGGAAGTGTTTAATAAGGTACATTAAGGATAGGGGAAGGTGTATGAACATCAGGATATAAGTTTTACTGATGATTTGACCATCCAAGAGAAATTAGCTTCAAAACCCTAGGAGAGGGAAATGAACCTTACCTAGGCACAACTAAAGCATGAACAAGGTGTAAAATGACCCATTGGAACCTGACATGATGATGAAAACCCTCTAAATGATGGTACACTCACCTGAATGGTGATATGAAGCTCTTGGGACAATAATTAGGGTTTGGGAATTTTTAACTAAGGTTTGGGATAGTTAGGACTAGGGATTTGGGAAAATGGGAATTGGGGATAGGTATGACTGAATATGGGAGTTAGGGAATGGGTGGATAAGCTAAGAAAATAAATGGAGGAGTGAAAAGTGGGGGAGTGGTAGAAGGTAGCAAAATGACAAGTACAAAACCCCAGGCAATGGCTTTTGAGAAATTGCAAGATATTAGGGTTTGGATTTTCTTTTACACAACCACCATTAACTTTAAGAAAAAATCCTTCACTGGCAAGGAAAAGAGTTTGGCTTACTTGCACACTAGAAGTTTTGAGCAATTTTGGAAATTTGAGGGAGTTATTGATGAAATAGGGCTTGGCAGCTCTATGCGCCACGCCACAAACCCAAGCGCTGCGCCACCTGTATGTGCCGTGCCAGTGAAAATTAACACTAAGGAGAGCAACTCTATGCATCGCGGTGCTTGTATGTGTCGTGCCACTCACCCAGTGCGCCGCACCTCCAAAATTGAGTGCCTTTGCTGCGATTTGCTCTCCCTTTTCCAACACTGCCTTCACTTTGCTCAATCTTTCTTCTTGGAATGCCAATGAGCTTTTGAATTGTGAAAAATGTTTTATATACAAGAGCTTTTAATTTTTGATTCATGAAACCCGCTTTTATAATGTTTGCATTGTAACTTTACTTCTTCAACTCTGTTTTTTGGGCAGTTTATTTTCTTTGTGCCTTTGATGAACTGAATGACTTGATTTTTTGTTTTCCTTGCAGAGGATGGAGTAGCTGAAGCTTGGGAAGGAGACCAGGGTTGCCTCTGAGCTGATTTACATTCAAGAGAACTGAAAATACATGAATTAATACAATAAAAACCTAGAATACTCTGTTTTTCCTCAAAACAGAGTTTTGAGGAAAAATACATTGCTGAGAAATTTATTATGAACTTTATTGGTACTGGAACCTCCTCATGTGCTTGTTAACTATTATTGAACATTTTGGAGACCTTTTCGATGAAACCCTAATGAAACCCTAGACCTAAATGACAATGAAACCCTAGAAAAGACTTCTGCAATCTTTAAGACAAAAAGGTGATTGTATACAATTTTTGATGAATAAACATGAGCCAGTAGGTAAATGACATGAGGGAAACTGTATAGCAAGCCACTACTGTTAGATGATCCATGCTCCTAATGGAATGCAGCTGACTGAGCGAGACACCTACTATGCAATGCAACAAGAGGATTTGATCTCTGACGGAGGGATGAAGATACCGACACTAACACCAAGAATCATAGTAGAATTCTACTTGTTTCCTGTGGCCTATATTCTAGGTTAGCTGATTCCTTATAATCTTCTTGTGTTTGTATTTTGTGTTTGCATTGAACTGGTTCTTCTGAGAGTTGCAAGAAATAGTGAGAGAATCAAATGGAACCAACATAAACCCAAATTTTTCTATAAAGAGAAGAACAAATTGGTGCTAGGGAAGCACAACTCTTGAAGAGAAATCAATGAAGAAGGAGGGTTATTCCGATGCTTTGAGGACTTTGGAACTTCTTGGAAACATTTAAAAATGCTTGCATGGAGAATTCTTGGTGAGAGGAAGACTCCAGATTCCCTTCATTCCTTGATTTGGAATGGATGACTTCCAAGAGGGGGATTTCGACGCTCCTTGCCCCTAGTTTCTGAGAGTTAATTTTTCATTGTCATTTTCCTCTTTGACTCCTATTACTCTTCTTCAGTATCGGGAGGTTCAAATTTGTTTCCCTCGGTAGCATTTATCCTATCCTTATTTAAATATGATGGTTTCCATTCTTATGGAAGTGGGGTTACATAACTGAAACAAAAGTTGCAACATAGAGATCCACTTACTTGAGAAAAATATTTCAAAGGAATCCTCTTCAAATATTCTTGAATTCTTGCAGCTTTCTCCTCAAAATGTGTTTCATCAGCACATATTCTCATGTGAATAATTACCCATCTAAAATTTGGTTATAAGGTAGAACTATATCTACTCATTAACATTTCTTGTTGTCATTGGCTTCAAATTCAACCCTCCCACGATACAAAAGGAAATCATACTAAAATAGAATGTTAATGACAGGTAATGAATGTGATCTCAACTACCTTAAGGGTGTCCAAAGGGGAAATAGGAATCAACAAGTGCTTTGTAAGCTGAGTTTTCAATTGCTGTAGCAGCCAGAGTCCCTACGCGTTCCCCTATTGATGAATGATCCCAGCTACTCCCAGAATCCATCTTGTTTGAGGAATTACATGCTACTGAAGAGTTAATGTTTCCATATTCAAAATGAATGAGAAATTTTCCACAAGAATATCTCACTGTCCCATGATAGAAAATTGTCAGATCAAGTAGAAATTCCAGTAGATTCTTAAAAATAATTCCTAGTTCCTTCATTCTCATCTTTTGACAAAAAAGACCTTCTCTGGAAGAGATAGAATGAATAAATGCCTCGCGGTGATTTAATCCACAAACATACAATGATTCAATGAGTCCACAAACTTATAGGCGAATCATCTTTCTTGTGTGGATCCAAAGGATGAGAACCATTGAATGTAAGATGTGAAAAACTATTTTTAAGTCAATCTATAGGAAATGTTTTCCTGGAAACATTTGAAGCCCTAAGAAGCCAAGCTATCGAACCACTTTCTTAGAATATCTTGCATTTCCACTGTCAAACATCAGAAAAAATGAACTTGAGGAATAAATAGCCTTGGTAACATTTTCCCGCACTCCATGTAGATGCTTCTCCACTTGGGAAATGATGGCATTATCATATATTCCTCACCTCGCATGCTTCATAAACCTAGAAATTTCAGTACGTTCATTTCCTAGCTCTTCCATAGATGTCCTTCTCCCATAAACACAATGAGAAAGAACCAAATCATCCAAACCTGCACTAAAATCATTTAAGGTTAAAAATTCAATAAAAAGACTTTGAAGTGAATTCAAACAATTCATTGTCACTCTTGGACCTTTTCATGTAACAATTGCATTAAAAATTTGAGCGAGAGAACTTAGCAATTGTGTTTTATCACCATTGAATAATATTATTTCACTATTGCTTATGAGAAGCCCATTCTCGTCATAGTTCAATTCCGAGGTTAAGCCATCTGAAGAAGTTGGCTAGCTGTCCAATATGGCCCTCCATCATGCACTTTAGTGACTATTGGTTCAGGAAAGGTTCCAAAAGTCCATAATGATATATGATTCAGTGTGGTTTTATCCAACATAGATTTTCTAGATATAAGCTTGGCAACCAGCAATGTATCCTTTTTCTTTCAACTGAAGAAATAATGTTTAGAGTAGCTCTGTGGTGCACATAGTAATGCCTGGGATTACTAACAACTGTGGGAACCTAACCAACCAATAATGTATCTACTATCAACACTCAGTGCTATGCTTGCCTCTCCACAAGGGGAACTAAAAATTTGTTGATCCACAATTAGAAGCTGCAAAAGCTCATCGTGATATTCTAAAGATTGGGGATAAAAAACATGAACGAAATCGCCATCAAAATCTACACCAAGTGGCCAACTTATGAGAGGATTAATAATCACTATAGATCCCAGATGTATGTATGTTTTTAATGCCTACAGTGAATGTTTTTGGATACCTGGAGGAAAATTAATCAAAACAAAATCGCCATCATGAAGTCCATGGTTGATCACTTCACCAATTTCAACTTTCTTCATTGGTTTTCTGAATGCATTTGAACAATAATTACCTCCTTTGTCAACAAAGTCTACAATTTTCTGCAAATTTTCCCTGTTGTAAATGTTTACACGCTCTGCAAATGTTACTCTCTTGGCTATCTCTACAAGAATACTGTTATGAAACCAACTCTAGAAAAGATAGATCAACGCCTTAGAATTCAGCCTCTTCGAGGGAGAAACCTCCTTTACATTACTTAAATGAACAATTCTTGGATGATTCAAAAGACAAAACCTCCTTTCTATATATAGGAGTCTAAGGAGTCACAATATAACCCAGCCAACCTAACAATAATAATATAAAGCCACAAAAATAACAATAGAGGGATTCTATGGGGCACAGTAATAACAATATGGGGATAATAGGGGCACAACAATATGAATAAGGGATGCAACTATAATATTAATGGGGTAATCACTAGTATTATAGAGACCCAACATGCCCCTCTCCTTCAAAAAAGTGTTGTCCTCAACGCTTGAGTAGTTCTGGATGCTTCTATATAAAATTCTCATCCTCCCATGTGGAATCTTCAGCGGATAAGTTCTTCCACTTGATAAGATACTCCAAAATTCATCGATTTCGTAGCTGTCAAGTTCTTGTTTCTATGACTGCTTTCGGTTCCAATATAATTTTTCCTTCCTTTTCAAGTTCTGGCAATATTGTTTGAACTGGGAGCTTGTTGCCTTTAACCTTCTTTAAACATGAAACATGGAAAACTGGGTGCAATCGAGAAGCTGTAGGAAGCTCCAATTTGTATGCCATAGTACTAATCTTTTGCAAGACCTTGTATGGACCATAATACTTTGGTGATAATTTATTATCCTTCTTAGCTTGCTTGAGGGACATTTGCTTATATGGTTGTAGCCGTAGGAATACCCAATCACCTACATCAAAACTTCTTTCGCTGCGATGTTGATCTGCCTATTGTTTCATTCTATTCTGTGCCAACACGAGGTTATCCTTTAAGAGTTGGAGGACTTGTTGTTGATGTTCGATGTGATGTTCCACTACTTGAACCTTAGAATTTTCTCTTAAATATGATGTGATGGATGGTGGCTGATATCCATAAAATGCCATAAATGGGGTCATTTTTGTTGCTGTATGGAAGGAAGTGTAATACCACCATTCAGCCAGAGGCAACCATTTGACCCATTATGTCTGTTTATCAGATAAAAAACAACGAAGATATCCTTCCAAACATTTGTTTACTATCTCAGTTTTCCCATCAGATTGAGGATGATAAGATGAGCTATGAGCTAACTGAGTACCAAGATAGAAAAATAATTCGGTCCAAAAAATTCCAATGAAAATGGGATCTCTGTCACTTACAATAATCTTTGGGTTTCCATGTAGCTTTTGAATTGTTTCCATAAATGCAGTAGATACTGTACTGGCTTTAAATGGATGTGATAATGCACAAAAGTGTGCATACTTGGTAAGTCTGTCAACTACCACCATGATGACACTCTTTCCCTCAGACTTGGGTAAACCTGTGATAAAATCCATTGAAACCTCCTCCCAACGTTGGTTTGGAATAGATAAAGGTTGTAATAGACCCGGGGTCTTAATTGTTTCAACTTTATTTTGTTGGAAAACCAAACATTCTACCACAAACTTTTGAATATCCGATTTAAGGCCATCCCAAAAAAATTCCTTCTTAACCCTGTGGTAAGTTTTCAAAAATCCTGAGTGCCCTCCTAAGGGAGAAGTGTGCAATTCCATAAGAATCTTTTGTTTTAGTTGGGAATTCTTATAGAGGTATAAGCGATCTTTGTACCATAAAGAATAATTTTTCCAGTTAAATGTATCAGACGTACTGGATTCTTGTTGTAACTTTCGAATAAGTGCCCACACTTCTTCGTCATTCTTCCATTCCTCCCTTGCTTCGTATATCCAATCTGGTTGGATAATAGAAATGGAGCACAACAATGCTTCCACGTCCTCATCCTTTCTTGAGAGTGCATCTGCCACCACATTTTGCTTCCCTTTTTTGTAGATGATTTCAAAGTCATAACCCAACATCTTTGTGACCCACTTTTGTTGCTCTTCAGAGGATAATATTTGTTCTAAAAAGTATTTAAGACTATCATGATCTGTTTTTACCTTGAAGTGTCTTCCCATTAGGTAGGGTCGCCATTTCTTAAGTGCATGGAGTATTGCCAACGTTTCCTTCTCATAAATAGCTTTGTGTAAAAACTTTCCCTTGATTGGACGATTTTCAAAAGGAATGGGTCTTTCATCTTGCATTAAAACAACACCAATTCCATTTCTTGAAGCATCACATTCCACAATAAAGGTTTTTGTGAAGTCTGGTGTAGCTAAGACTGGTGCTTGGCACATTGCCTCTTTAAGATGTTCGAAGGCCTTTGTTGCTTCTGGAGTCCATGAAAATGCATCTTTCTTCAATAATGTTGTTAGAGGTGCTGCTATTCTCCCATAATTCTTAACAAACTTGCGATAATACCCTGTCAACCCTAGAAATCCTCGTAGATGCTTTATGGATGTGGGGATTTTCCATTCCTTAGTGGCTTTAATTTTGCTAGGGTCTACCTTAACTCCTTCATGAGATACAATATGACCCAGATATTCCACCTCTTGTACTCCAAAGAAACATTTGGATCTTTTTGCATATAATTGTTTCTCCTCCAATAGTTGTAGCACCTTGTCAACATGTTCAATATGATCCTTCCAAGACTTGCTATAGATTAATATATCATCAAAAAATAATAACACAAATTTTCTAAGGAATGGTTTGAAAGTGGAATTCATCAAACCTTGAAATGTTGAAGGTGCATTGGTAAGGCCAAAAGGCATGACCAAAAATTCATAATGACCCTCATGAGTTCTAAATGTTGTTTTCGGAATGTCTTCAGTCTTCATTCTGATTTGATGATATCCTGATCCAACTTGGTGAAATAAATTGATCCATGCAATTCATCCAGTAATTCATCAATGACAGGAATCGGAAACTTATGTTTAATAGTGGGCTTGTTGAGCTCCCTATAATCCGGACACATGCGCCATGATCCATCCTCCTTGTGCACTAATACTACTGGAGCAGAGAAAGAACTTTGACTTGGTTTAATTATACCAACCTCTAGCATTTCTACAACCATACATTCAATTTCACTCTTTTGGGCATAGGGATATCTGTACGGCCTGATGTTTGGAGGAACACTTCTTGGGATCAGATGAATAGTATGATCATGATCACGAATAGGTGGGAGACCTTTGGGAGTCTCAAATACCTTGGAATGATTGTTCAAGAATTTTTGGAGATCTGGAGAAATATATGATTCCAATGTGGAAATATCTAGCGACCATAATTGTGCAATTACACCCCTTTGTTCCTTTCTTAGAAGCTTTGTCATACCATTAGAGCTAATTAACTTTCCTGGTTTCCCTGCAATACCCCTTAATTCAACTTCCTTTCCTTCCACAGAAAATTTCATGAAAAAATCTTGAAAATTAAAAGATATTGTACCCAAGGATTGTATCCATTGGACTCCTAGTACAACATCAGCACCTCCCATTGGAATGGAAAGCATTGGGCTAGTCAATACATATTCTCCCATTGATAGCTTGATATTATGGCACTTTCCAGAGCAATTTATTGTTCCTCCATTTGCAACCATCACTTGACACTCTAGTGCTAGATATAAGAAGCAATTCAATTCTTTTCCTACCTTACAATCAATAAAATTGTGGGTACTTCTTGAATCAATCAACACTATCACCTTTTTCTTCTTGATTTGTCCTTCTATCTTGATGGTTTGAGGAGTGGTAATTCCAGTCAATGCATTACAAGATATGGTAGGATTCATTTCTTCTTTATCTAGGCTTTGTTCTTGGAGTATATCCTCTTCTTTTGACCTTTCTTGCTCATTTTCTTCTTCCTCTTCGCAATCTATGTAGAATAATTTATTCTCAGCACACTTATGACCTTTAGTGTATTTGTTATCACAACTATAACAAAGCACTTTTGCTCTTTTTTATTCCAATTGTTGTGGTGTCAATCTTATAGGTTGTGGAAGACTAGGGGCAACAACACTTCCATCTTTATAGTTGTGAGTGGTATGCTTCCTCGTTGCCATAATTTTGCTTTCTATTTTTCTTGCTAACCTGAATGCCTTCTCTAATGAATCAGGTTCCCAAAGGCAAACATCATGTTGGATATTTTCCTTTAGAGACCCTATGAACACATCAATCCTATGCTCCTCTGGAATATTTTTTACCCTTATGTTCAATTTTTGGAACTCCTCAATGTGCTCCATTATTGAAGCCTTTTGTTTGAGACTTATCAATTGGCTAAAAAAAGTGTTGCTTTTTGTATCCTCATAATGTGCTGTCAATTCTTCCGTAAAAATTGCCCAAGTGATAATTTGTTTACGAGAGCAAAGCCATTGATACCATACAAACTGATTTGGTTCCAAATATAAAGTTGCAATACGTACCTTTTGTGTGTTTTTCACATTATTGAGATCGAAAAATTGCTCCATCTGTAATATCCATGTTGCGGGATCCTTGCCATCAAACTTCCTCATATCAATTTTTTGGAATATGGTGGGTCTTCGATCCTACATTGGAGTCTATGAAATCATGATTAACATTTCTTTTTTTCGCATCATGAGTTTCCTTTACAACCTTTTCACCATTAGTAAGTATTTCATGTAGAAAATTTGTCAAATTTGTCTTCAAATCTATCTTCAAATTGTCCATCTTAGCTTCCATGCCCTTTATCTTAGATTCCACTCCATTTATCTTAGCTTCTGTTAGCTTTTGTGAGCGTGACATTTGTTGCACTTGTTCTTGTCATTTTGATATATCATGTAGCATTTCTTCCTCTTCTTCATGAGTCATGCTAGGGATTTCAGGCTGCTTACTAGGTGTTTGCATTTTCTTTCCTCGGGGCATCCTTTACCAATAATAATGCTCTACTATGCCCTTTGAGTTCCTTCAAAATAGATTTTCAAACCAATCTTAAGAAAAAATTTAAAAGAATCTACACACCTTTTTTCACTTTGTAGGAGCTTGATATTGCCTCTGATGTATCTCTGCACTTTCAGATCATCCAATTCTAAAATTGTGACCTGCAGTAGCCCTCTGTGTCCTCTTTCCAATGCCACCAATCTGATCCAAATTGGATTCGCCAAGGAAGAGTTATGCAAAATCTCCCACAGTGACCTGATTATAGACTAGTTCAATAGAGTTAACTTGTACAACATGCCACGAATCACTGTTTCGACCTTTGGCTCTGAAAAATATATACAAGAAACTACAGTCCGTCCTCTTTCTGTACCTTCTTACGAAATTTCAATCAGATGCCCAGAGAGAAAGTTATGATGATTTTCCCTAGGTCACCTGTTTGGAATGAAATTTAGGAGTTTGCAAGAAGACCAACTTCCTCAGATCATATCTCCGCAAATATAGCACGAACAACTTTAACATTCGGACCCAAGATTCAACACAATTTCTTCTCAAATGGATTTTTTTATTTTAGCTTCTGAAACATCGCAAAAAAAAAGTTATAGCGAAAATTCCATGATGACCTGTTTGGAGCAGCGAAACCCTAGAATCCAAAGCTCTGATACCAAATGTTATGAAACCAGTTCAAGAAAAGATGGAAAATATAGATCAACGCCTTAGAATTCAGCCTCTTCGAGGGGGCAACCTCCTTTACGTTACATAAATGAACAATTCTTGGATGATTCAAATGATAAAACCTCCTTTCTATATATAGGAGTCTAAGGAGTCACAATATAACCCAGCCGACGTAACAATAATAATATAAAGCCACAGAAATAACAATAGAGGGATTCTATGGGGCACAATAGTAACAATATGGGGATAATAGGGGCACAACAATATTAATAAGGGATGCAACTACAATATTAATGGGGTAATCACTAGTATTATAGGAACCCAACAAATACAAATTTCATTTATTCTTCTATATGCATCTCCAGTGATAATGCATTGAGATGATAGATCAAATCTCTTACTAATAAAAAAACTACGTAGTTTTTCATATTGTTTACTTATTGCATTTCTAAGAAAGTTGTTGGTTGGAAATTTTCTTCCAGGAATCTAAAATAGATATCGTAGAATGTCAAAATACAAAATATTGTAAAAAATATTAAGATTGATATCCATCCTAAAGACTATTTTAAGTTTCTACTACTACTTTGTATACCTTTCTCCCTGCCCTTACACACAGATAATTTGTGAACACAAATTGTAGATCCTTTGATTCAGCCTCATGTGACATGAATTTAGTTGTGCTGTATATTGAATCTTTGATCTCGTCAACAACACTAACAATTTTCTTCAATGTGTGTGAAACACGTTCCTAGGACAACGAGACTAATATTGACAATATAAATTTAATATTTCCATTTAGATCTGAATTCCAATAAAACAGTTGTTTATACTAGAATTACAAAGATGAACTAACAACAAAAAGCATCTTACTTATAGATTTCATTAAGGGTTTTCCCCACATATCAGGAATTTGTACATAGTTAGGTGTTCAAGGTAGAAGTTAAAATAGAAACTTTCTCTTGCTTGAGGGTTAATTTCAACTAACCTATGAGAAATTTTTCATTTGTGGAAAAATGTTCAATGTCATTGAAATTGATCTGCGGTTTTCTGAGTATGATCCCTTGAGCTAAATTTTGACAATAGGATTTAGCAACGAGGATCAAATTATCATTAGCACGGGTTGCCGCCTTAGTATCTTGAATCTTGGAATCGACTCTTCGTTGCAGCACTGTAGATATTCATGTCTTAATCTGGGAAAACTTGAGTTCTTGGGCACGATCCCTGCCATTGGAAGCCCCAGGGTCCAGGGAATAATTCCAATATGTCAATGATCTCTTGACGAGATTTTATTTCATGATCTTGGTTACAAATGGCTTCGTTTTCATATTCTCTGTCATTATTTTCATAGCCAAGAGTGAATGGCCAACATTTCCATTCAAAATTGAGGCCTCGGGAGAATGTAGGAGCTTCAAAGTCATCCATTAGAGTAATTCGAGAAAAGTGCAATTCACAAATTCCAAATGTTCTTTGAATTTAAGAAAATTAGCACCAAATTGGCAGGATGATGTTGCGATATTGCAGTCTATAACTAGATGGATCTAGCGTATTTTGTGACTTTTTGTTGTTGATGTTGTAAATGTCTCCATTATGGTCTACAATCAATTGGATGGATTTGGCTTAGCATATTTAACTATTAGTGTAACTATCAGTATTTTCATTTGCTCAAATTTTCTCTTACTTCTTAGTATTATAGATGGTTTGGAACAACCATTGTGCTTAGTGCTATGTGGGAGGGTGAAAGTGAAGTTGGAATCTATGATTTGCTAATATCTTTTTTTCATTTATATTATTACATTAATAATTCATAGCTTATATTGGGTGAATTAATTTAATAATTATACAATGCAAAATTATTATATCCATTGATTTAAGAAATAGTAGTGGGAAAATTGATAAGTATTGATTCTAACTCTATTATTGTGAAAATTATCTAAGTGATTTCAAAACTAATATATTACAAAACAGTTTAGAAATACATATTATAATGTTATAAAATAAATATTCTATTACAAGGTAAATACCAACACTTTCTTTATCCAATACTAATCTTTTAGTATACTTTTTGATGAAAAATGTTTAACCAATGAATGTTATGCATTGATTTTTAGTGCAAATACAATCCATTTTTTCACTCATTCAATATATGCAATGTATCAAATAAGCATGAGAAAAAGCAAGTGATTGCATTGATTTCAGTAATCATAGAATGTATCCCTAGATGGGTTAGCTAGCATGAGATAGATGGGAGGAATGATACCATAGTCCCAGTCACTGCAAGAGGAGGGATACATTCCATCATTTCCCCCAATGAATTAAAATGCACATATAATTGCATTGTGTGCCATAATTATGTTACTACCCCATCAATCATGTCACCCGTGTTTGTCTAATGGCATATTTCCCTTGGCTCATTAGTCTTTTAACCCCTCCTGTACTTGGAAGACTAACATGGTTTGTAAGCCTACTCTAAATTTCCACATTAGTCATTCTAGGAGGTAAATAATTATGATAGCACCTGAGCCATCTCTTTATACATGAGGGTTAGGCTAATAGTTTGTATGCAATTGTATATTGTGCAGTAATGATGTCTGGTATATTTTGTGAGTTTCAAGCCTGATCATAGGTGTTTATAAGGAACATTGGTCATTTTTGTATCATTTTATGTTTTTTACCGTCTAGTGATTCATCCCCCTCAATAAATTTAGTGGTATTTATTACTGCACTTACTATGTTGAGACCATTCCCCCAGTCCATCAAAGATACTTCTACTAAATTTTCCTCACTTTTTCTTGGCCTTTAGCTAATTACTTCCTCACTATATTTTCTTAGCTTGAATTCCTCTCCCCTTTTTAGGCACACAATCTCGCCCTCTAACCTCATGAGGCCCCACCACTTTCACCTTCCACTTCCCACTAGCCTATCTTTGTGGAATTGTCCCTCCTATAAACTCTTTCTTTCTGATTTCTTATAGTTTCCTTCTCCTATGGATACCATGGTGAGATAGAGAGCATAGGTCTACCATGGAATTTCCTATTATATGGACTTTGGAATCTCCAAAACCCAAGAATGAGTTGAAATCTTTGCTACTCCTTATCATGATTTTACTCCTAGAAGTGTTCAAGAGGGAAATTTTCAAGATAAACATGACATTGTAGATGAAATACAATGCATTATTAACTTTGAGGTGCTTACTAAGGTGGAGAGATGGGTTGCAAGCATGGCCTACTACTAGAGTTTCCTCAATCGCTATATACATATAGGCAATCTTTACTGGCACCTCAAGTTATTTTTTGGTTGAATGGCAATGGAGAAGAACACTACCTAAGAAGAGATGGTTTTTAATTGTATGAATTGTAGGTGTTAATGTGCTTCATGGACAACAAACTAGGGAATATTAAAACCCACTTTGACTTGCCCCCTACTCTAGGTTGTTCTCCATAAGGAAGTGAAAGGGATCCTATCCTTGTGGAAGCCTTATAATATAGAAAATATTAAATGTTAATTATGTTGTCTAGTTATCTACTACATCAAGTACCACTAATTTTGTCTTTTTGCTTCAATATATCCCTATAGCCCACGTATTTTTGACAAACTTGGTCATTTTTTGGTACACTATTAGTAAACTTTTTGTGTGGCTCTTCAGGAAAATGAAATTGTGTGCTTGGTTTGGTTTCTATAGTGGTGGACCATGAAATATTTCAACCTCTTTTGATGTAAAATAGTGATTTGATGGAATGAAAACACTTTCACTTAAGTGAAAAATGCAATCATATAATGCAAATCAATAAGGTCCATTGATTTCACTATTAGTAAATTGAAAAATGATTTGGTGCATTCATAACAAAAAGTATTAAATTAGATGGATTCATCATGGAAAAAAATTTGAAAATGCTGATTACTATGATATAAAAGATGTTCTTTCTTGTAAGTTATAATATAATGCTTTCTTTAATTGAGTGCAAATTATGTCCTATTAGTTTTTGCAATTAAAATAGTAATGATTTGGTGCATTGGTAACTCAAATTATTAAATTAAATGGATTCATCATGGAAAACAATTTCAAAATACTGATTACTATATTGATATAAAATATGTCCTTACTTGTAAGTTATAATCCAATGTTTTCTTTCATTGAGTGTAAACTATATCCTATTAGTTTTTTCAAATTAAAATCAATATTTATTTTTTGTTATAATGTTAAGCTAGATATAGAGTGAAATCATATATAGAATACATTAAAAAACCAAGAGCATGTTAGAGAGGATAAATATAATTATGATAGGCATATGAGAATATAGTTATTTACTCGTATTTGTTAGTATTGTGATACCTTCGAAAAATTGTTTTGCTTGGTGCTATTTGGAGGGTGAGAGAAGTTAGAGTCGATGATTTACTAATATTTTTTCCCCTCTCATTCATGTTACCACGTTAATAACCCATAGCCTAGATTTTTCTTAGTTGATTTGAGCATCATGTAGGGCTATGTAATATTTAGAACTAAGGATTGAGGATTCTGTGTATGTTTACTAGTGTTTCCTCTTCATTACGTGGGTTTTTGTTGGATGTTGGCATTGTTGTATTTGTCTATCAGTATTTCTAGATGATGTGTGGAAGTTGCATGAGGTTGTTGTTAAGTTGAGGGTTCACAAGGATGTTATGTGAATTCACTCTTGACAAATGATTTGAATTTAATTCCTTGTGAATGTTATCAAAGGATATAACCTTGATGATTCTAATCAACTCCCTAATAGTAACCATCCACTAATGCAATAAAGAAGTGTTTAAGGAAGTATAACCTTTCAACCAATCTATAAAAACCTTTGAATCCCCTATCACTTATAACGTTATATTGAAGAAGTCACACAATTAAAATGACTAACTTAAATGTCTAATTTCTATTATTGTAGTAGTTTCTAGGTAGTCATATTTTTTAGATAGAGGAGGAATGACCTGTTATATAGTTTTTGTGAACCCAACGTTTCGGACTACCAAGTGAGTCCATCATCAGGAGATGCATCAATAAATATTCTCCAGATATTAATGATGTATCCATGAGCTAGATTTAGGTTACATATATAGGATATTGAAGAATAGATGTAAGAAAATAGGTCGTCTAGATTTTCATTTATTAATTTAATTAATTATTATTTATTTATTTATTATTATTATTATTATTAACTAATTAATAGGTTTATAACTTAATTGATTTTATTATTAACTTACTATGTTTATTAATTTTATTTTAATTGGTTTAATTGATTTATTAATTAATGTATTAATTTGATTAATTAATTAATTTTATTGATTATTCTTTACTAATATGTTTATTAGTTTATTGTATTATTCACTTGTTAGATTGATTGATTGATTGATTTTTAGTTTGTTGATTTAATTGTTATGTTTATTTTTTTATGTGAATTTTTTTTTTTATTAATTTAATTAATTACTTTTATTAGTATTTTTAACTACTAATCTAATTTGTCTGATTAATTAAAATTAATTATTAATTATTAATTATTTGTTAATATGTCTCTAATTTTATGTATTTATTTTATGTTTAATTATTTATTGATTTTATTTATTTGATAAATTTATTTAATTTTTATTTTATAAATCCTAATAGATTTGATGAGTTAATGCTATAATATTATCTATCATTTCTAGAGATAATTTTCAATGTTTAATGTTATCAATTGATTATGTGTGAATTAATCATTAGTAGTTTATGTTTATGATGATGATGTTATGTGATTGTTGTTTATGATGATTATTATATTTTTATTTTGAGAGAGGAGGGAATAGGTTAACTTAAGGGTTAAAGGGTAATTATTGATTTTTAAGATTTTTAAGTAAAGGTTTCCATGTGTTACTTAGTTTTAGACCATCGTCCCGGTTCAAATTGTTTTTCCTTTTTTCTATTTCTATGGCTTCTTTGATTTTCCTTCTAAGATAATGGTCCTCTTTTCTAACCAGTTTGACCTCTTCCATGCAGATGTAATGAGAGGAAGAGTGAACATGTTATGCTAAGGCTGATTTAGAGGTCCTATCTCTTCTTAGGTCAGTCATGTGTTCTTTAATCCTAATATTAAGAGACCTACCAGTTTCACCTATATATTCCTTACCGCATGAGCAAGGAATCACATAAACACCTTTTTAAAGATTAGGGTTTATGGGATCCTTGACTGAGTTGATTAATTGACTAATGGTGTTAGTACAGGTGAATGCTACATTGTTGTTATGTTTATTAAGAATTTTAGTAATTCTATCAGTGGTGCCTTTTATGTAAGGTAGGGAGAGGTCAAACTGGTTAGAAAAGAGGACCATTATCTTAGAAGGAAAATCAGAGAAGCCATAGAAATAGAAAAAAGGAAGAACAATTTGAACCGGGATGATGGTCTAAAACTAAGTAACACGTGGAAACCTTTATTTAAAAATCTTAAAAATCAATAATTACCCTTTATCCCTTAAGTTAACCTATTCCCTCATCTCTCAAAATAACAATATAATAATCATCATAAACATCAATCACATAACATCATCATCATAAACATAAACTACTAGTGATTAATTCACACATAATCAATTGACAACATTAAACATTGAAAATGATCTCTAGAAATGATAGATAATATTATAGCATTAACTCACCAAATCTATTAGGATTTATAAATTAAAAATTAAATAAATTTATCAAATAAATAAAATCATTAAATAATTAAACATAAAATAAATACATAAAATTAGAGACATATTAACAAATAATGAATAATTAATTTTAATTAATCAGGCAAATTAGATTAGTAGTTAAAAATGCTAATAAAAGTAATTAATCAAATTAATTAAAAATTAATTTCACATAAAAAAATAGACATAACAATTAAATCAACAAACTGAGAATTAATCAATTAATCAATCTAACAAGTGAATAATACAATAAACTAATAAACATATTAATAAAGAATAATCAATAAAATTAATTAATGAATCAACTCTTTTAATTAATTAATCAATTCCCTTAATTAATTAATTAATTTAATCAATTAATTAATTAATTGATCAAATTAATACATTAATTAATAAATCAATTAAACCAATTAAAATAAAATTAATAAACATTGTAAGTAAATAATAAAATCAATTAAGTTATAAACCTATTAATTAGTTAATTAAATAATAATAATAATAAATAAATAAATAATAATAATTAATTAAATTAATAAAATGAGAATCTAGCCAACCTATTTTCTTACATCTATTCTTTAATATCCTATATATAAAACCTAAATCTAGCTCTTGGATACATCATTAAGGTTTGGAGAATATCTATTGATGCATCCCCTGATGATGGACTCACTTGGTAGTCCAAAACATTGGGTTCAAAAAAGCTATATAACAGGTCATTCCTCCTCTATCTAAAAACTATCCTCACCTGTATGGATTCACTATTTAACAAAGTCATATTTTTGTTCATAGACTAAATTAGTAATTCATTTTAGTCATTTTTAGTTGTATTACTTATTATCTAGTCGTATATTTTAATCCATGACTAAATTGGTCATTTATGTTAATCATTTTTAGTTGGGTCAGTTGAGATTGCTTAATATTGGTAGTATTTCACTTGGGAAAAGCTACAGTGACTAACTTTTGAGTCACCTAGTCATTAATTTCATCATTTTCTACTAGTGGTTGTTGTTAAACCCAAACCATTGAAAAAATCGACGAGGAAAATTTAGAATATAAATTTATTGTGTGATATGGGGGACTATTAGGGGGAGATGATCATGGTGGTGAACCTTCTGATATAATAGGCCGGCTCTCTAATATAAATCATTTTTTATACTCATCTTCCAAATTGAACAAGGGATTGGTTCTTGCAGAGAAAGGTGTAAATTCTCATGACTCTTCAACTTTTGATTTCTAACTTCTAGCTACTATAGAGTATTCAATTGGTTCCTAATCTAGTTCTGTTGCTTGGTCTCTTGTTAAAACTCCCAACTATTTAAATTTGAGAGGTATACCATGAGTGATTTTCTCAGCGACTTCAAAGGCTTTAGCCTTTTATAATAAAGGTTACTATATCTATGAAGATTCTTGAAAAGTTGATTCAGGAAAATTCACTTGTTCATTCATTGAGGGTGGAGCATTAGGTTCTAGAGTTGGTTGAATAACTAGGGAGACTTGAGTAGAACTTTCTTCTAAATTAGGATTTAAGAGTTGAGTTGATAATGGAGAATGGACATTATATGTATGAGATTTACATTCCATCCATTATCGTAGGCCCTCCCATGAGTGCCAAATTCTTGATGCCTTAGGAAATCCTAGCTAAATAATGAGTTCTACCAGCCAATCAAGACCCAAATTAGGCCTATACTCGTTTGGTATGGTGATGTCCACTCGTACACTCGCCTAGTTTCCACTAAGGGGAATTTTTTATTAACAATTTTTCTGATCCAATTTTTATTTAACATTATGACTTAGATGCAATTACAGTGAACGAATTTAGTATTAAAACTAAACTATACTGAGAGAAAGTTTCAACATTTAAATATGAGATACGAAAGAAGACTATTTTATTTTGAAATAGTTTTGAAACTTAGTTATTCACACAATCAATAGAACTTAATTATTTAAATAATCATTCCTAAATTCTCATATTTAAAAGACATATCATTTGCATTCATGTTCAATTACAATGGAACATAGATTTATACAACTCAAATTCTTGGACAATAATGCATAGAAAGATAGAGCATTTATTTTCAAATCATGTCACCAAAAGTAATGGAAATATATAATGATATTCTTTATATCTCTAAAATTAAATAATAATATCAAACACTTCAATGCATAAATAAGTGACCAGTGTCATTCTCTTCAATTCTTTGAAAGGGACTTTATAGTAGTGTGCATAGGCTACTATCTAGAATGTCCAACCCCTCTATTAGTTGGGAGAAAATATAGTTATACCTGAAACTCTTAATCAAGAAACAAAACTCATGTTAATTTAATATTATTGACTAGGAAATAAATCTAAATTCAAGAAAATAGTTGTGTATCTTAAGGATTTGGAGTAACTTCTTGACTTGTTGATTTCTTCTTCTCGACTTCACCAATATACACTTTCCACTAGGCTTGTGAATGTTGGAGATGAGTAATTTTGGCTAGAATTTTTGTGTCCAAATTCAAAACATGGGAATAAACTTTTATGGAGATGATTATGATATCGGTTTTGATTTTCGGGATGACATTTTTTATTGATTTAAGATAGGATAGAGGACTAATCAAGAATCTATTGATGTCTAGCCACATCTAGTTGTCAAGATGTTGTAGCTAATTTTCAATGTCTTTATTTTGTTATTGGATGACAATGATACATGACTTGTTGAGCACAACTTATCCCAAGAACTAGACATTGGGCATGTCAATGTCAATGATCTAATGTCCACTAAATTTTTGCATGCATTGGATCGCATATTTGTTGCACTTTTAGTTATACCCTAGCTATGTCTTATATTTTTAGAGCACTCTTCAAGTGCGATCTACATTTTCAATTTTAAAACATGTGATATCGTTGATAAATCTCCCAGAATTGTGTGATGTTTCATTTTCCAAGTATTATTTTTTTGGAAAGTGCTTTGTGCTTGGCAAAGTTTTATGAGTTTAGTGTCAACATTGGTTGATAATTAATTAAGAGTCTTTTGAACTTCTTGAATTTGTTTGAGCTGATATTAAAACTCTTCTTAACACTTCCTCAACTACTTGTTCACTTTAATTGATCCTTTCTTAAAAAATTTAAAATTCATTTATTTTTCTTCTAATTTATTTATTTGATAGGATAATTGACCTATCATATTATCTTCCCATGTTGTTAAACTTTCCAAAGCATTTGTAATTTGTTACTGTAATTGTAAATTTTCCTCTTTGAATTTCTTATTCATGTCAAGTATATTCCTTTCATGTTATTGATATTCTCTATTGATATTATTCCTATCTCATGGATTTATATTGCTTCAATTTGGTTTCTAGGCCTTGATTATTTTCTCTTGATTGTTGAATGATATCCTTTAAATTATTTACATATCATTAATTTACATGTGAAAAATCACTCATAGAAACTGCCACTTCATAAAAACAAATCCCCGTTGTTGAATTTATAAGCATCCAAAATGATTTCTTGTTTGGTAGGGGATGCTTGCATCTCCCCTACCTTCATCTTTCTGATCTTCTCTTTCATAGTTTTTTTCCTAGCAGTGTTGAAGAAGTATTCATTAAAGGATATTTCCTCTTCTTCAATATTTGAATATCTTCCACATGAGTGGTTTTGGAAGTATGAGTCTTGGGTAAATGTTTATAGGATTTTTAGTGATAACTATTGTTATGAGAGCACTTGAATATGATTTGAATTTATCCTTAAAAGAAGGAGACTAAAATTAAAAAGTAAGTTCTTATGGCTGTTGTTCTCTTATTAGTTGTAATCCTATCACCTTAATTTCTTCAGTCTCTTTCAGTTCTAGAGGATTTTTTATTTCAATGTTTTCCATTAGCATTCCCAATACTTGTGTCTCCTCTGAATATACCTGTAGTGATCATAATAGCTCTAATTGAATATACTCAAATAATGAACGCTCTAAATGTGGTTTCTTATTTTTGTGGATTCCTCCTGAACTAATGCATTGTAGCTTAACCAATAAACCTTTAATAATCTACATGACTTTAGGTTGATAGAATTTATATTGTTCTCTAGCACCAAAATATTTTCCCAAATCTTGAACTCTTTGCCTATGAAAAGATAAGAATTTGGCTTTGTTTAGGTCTTTCGAAATTATTGAATTCTTTTATTTACTTCCTCATAGGATTTGGCTCTCTAAAACACTTTATCTAAGGGACTCTTCATCAATATAAATTTATAAACCCTTTTAAGTTTTGCAAGGATCCTAAACAATTTTTAGGAGATCATGTTTCTATAACGTAATGCAAGATATGTTAAGTAATTCTAGGGTCATTTCCTCATGTTTTTCATGCTTGATGTTTTGCAGGGAGTAAATCCCAAATTCATAGGAATAAAAGGGTCAAACATTGCTTGATCAATCATGTAACAATTTTGAAATACCTATGGAGGAAATATAATAAATTATATGGTTGATGGGAAGTCTATTTGGGACATACCATTACAGGGCATGAGGGGGCCCTTCACAACCATAGATCCTTATGTAATAGATGATCTTAGTTATCAAAAAATCTCTAATTGGGGCCATTCCTTCCATTTTTTCTTTAGTGATTAAACTTTTCATAGAAATGGTTAATGGATTTAATGTCCCATGGTTTGGAACAATATATATGAATTGGCTCATAATTAAGCAACCAACTTAATTTCGTTAAAACAAAGGGTGTCTGGGCACAATTGACATCTACAAGAAATGCTACCATCAAGAATTTGGGTATAAAATGTGGGGAATAACTGAGGAATTTTTCAATCTATCTCTGCAAATTATTGGATAGGATAAGTTCCCAATAAAAAAAATTACCCTTGTCCATTTCTTGATGCAATAAATGGATCGATTCTATCCTAAATAAGAAGGAACTATGTTCCCTTTGTAATCTATAGGTCATAGTAGGATTGGTTGTAGGGGATATTTTCATATGTTTAATAGGGTATCAGTTATTTTCCTTGGCCTTGAATGCATCATCATTTCCATCTCTAATTCATTTTTAATACATTTCCCAATTAGGAAGTCCTTGAGGAAATCTCTATCATATTTGAGTTCAAGAGTGGCTAACTTATACATAATTTGTAAATACTTAGGCATAAATGATCCTATCACTTCTCTTTTATCATTTCGGATGGTATGGGTTTAACATTACAATGAGTAAGAGTCCAAAGTACCATATCTCTGGATTATATGAAAGTTATGCTTATAACATAGAAATATATAGCAATTAACCACTGAATAAATAACACTTACTTCAAATGTAGCAATTTAAAACTAAATTATGCAAAAATCATAAGTTATAGTGTCTGGAATGTCAGTAACTAGTAGTAGGGTATTAAAGCTATGCAATGTTTTCAAATATCAGTTGGAGTGTTAATAATAGCATAATTGTGACAACCATTCATCTATGATGACTTTAAATGAGATTTATTTCACCATAAATTCCATCATAGGGAGAAGATGGTGCGTTTAATTTGAGATGTGCTTGAAACATAACAAGCATCGTTAATTTGTTTAACACATTCATCCTCAATTCGAACCAATTGAAAATCATATATAACTTATCCTTAATCCACTACTTAATTTGTATAAATTTAATTTTAAAAACTTCATTAAATAGTATTAATAATATTTTAATGATATTGGGTATTGGAATATTGGAGGTTATCAATGACATACTATGAATGAGTAACCCAATATGCCAATATGTGATATTTTCATATCAAAAATTTATGTGGGTGGCATTACCTAATGTGACAAGGCAATGCCAACATGGTAACACTTGTCGAATGAAAAAATCCAAATAAACTTGTAAAAATGTAGGAAGCTAGTGACACATGCCATGTGCCATGTCATCATTATGCCACATTGTAGATCATAGTTGAATGTCTAAAGGCAAGGTGTAGTAATGACATGGAGTAGTAGGTATTTGATATCCAAAATTTGTTGGAGTTGAAATTGATTAATTTCATTCATATATATGGTGATATATGATATCATGATATTGGGCATTACCCATATCAGGCTCGTGTATTGATCTGGAGATCAAAATTAGGATAAAATATGAAAGTGATCGGAATATCTTGAAAATAACATCAAGTCATAGTGTTCATCATCTTGATACCAATGACGCCTAAATCGCATCAATCTGACATCGTATGACAAAGTTATGATGTTCTGAAGTTCTTGGCCAACAACAATTTTTTTCGCAGGTGGGCTAACTCAGCTGCTGAGCAGTACATACTGATGATGTCATGATGATGTTAACGTCCCAATTGGGCATACAAAGGGTCAATCATAATTCGCCATGTGTTGGCTCTATACAGGTGCGTGTTGGCATTATTTGATTGGTTCGTGGTGCTTTAGGTGGCCTAATAGAAGGCTGCAATGTGGTCCAATTAGAGGCTGCCATGTAGTGCCTCCGCACTAGTTAAATTTTTTGTTATGAGCACAAATTCCTTAGCAAGGTTCGACCACTAGACCTACTGTACACAGACTCCACGCCTTACCAGCAGGCCCACACTTTGGTTCTTAACCCATATAGTCCTCGGCATTCATTTAAAGTCAAATTATTTCTACGAGGGGGAAAGGGGTTGGGCTTTAGCCCTAGCCCCTAGTCATTACACAATACATGGGACCTCCAATGATAGTTAGCATATTAGGGGCGAGGAGTAGACCCATCCCCTGGTCACAAGCCAGTCCACGCAACCACCAGCGATAAGTGAGGTACTACCAAAGTGGGGGTGGGGATTCAGCCCCAACCCCTAGTGGCATGGGCGCCATGGGACCAACGTGGAGTCCAATCTGACAAGATGGAATTTAAGGCCTCACCCAAGGTCATAATGTAGGTGTGTAACTGAATGCAGAAATTTAGGGGCTAGCCTGATAAGGGCAGGTAGTTGGCCTTAGCCCCCAACCACATCATCACACATATGGACTTATCCTAAAGGAAAATGTGTCAGCACCAACGAGGCATACCATTGGCGCTAGTCCCCGGCCATATGGTCAGCATGTGGCTTGTTATTGTGCATAGGGGTTACTGGGAATTTTAATGAGGTGACAAATTGCATCATTTGCGAGTAAAATTGTCGCTTCCCTAATTATTTAAAGGGAAACATTATCTCACAATTTGCAAGTTTGGCTAAATTGTGATAGAGATAGTAGAAATTGTTTAAGGAAGCATAACTTGCTCAATTTTTTGACTTTTTGAGCTCACAAATAGCCCAAATATGGTTTTAGCATTATGAATCCAAGGCATCCTCGGTTTTTTGATTTGATCCCTTTGTGATAGACTTTTTGCAGGATTGATTCTTTTAGTGCTAGAGACAATCATAGTTTTGGAAGCAGTTTGAAGAAATTTTGAACATGCAAAGAACATTTAAAAGCTTTTCCAACCTTCTTATTTCATCCGCAGCAGTTTTCACTTCTGTAGTGTAGCTCATTTTAGTCATTTCTCATTATGTGTTCATTAGAGAAGCTATTTTCAATACTTCAATGTGGATTTGTTGTACATTTTTATGCTTGGTTTTCAAGTGGAGTACAAGAACCTAATGTGTGAGTCATTTTTTATGTTTTCCTTTTCATGACTTGTTGTAGGGGGTCATATTTTTGGAGTGAGAATTCTTTGTAGGAGAATGTTTACTTATAGAGGAAACAAGCCACTCATTTATCAACAACTTGTATGTACTCATTTTCCACTTAAAATAATACATCGGTTTAGTTATTAGAGCAGGCTCGGAGACGTAGCCGAGGAGGGGTGAACTCCATTATCAAATGTTGGTTTCTACTCTTCATGTTTTTCATTTTGAGTTGCATGTGAATGTGTTCCTTTTTAAAAGTTCATGTGAAAATTACCTCATCACCTTGAAGAGATTTTGAAACTTGTTATCTTTTAAAGACCCATTTTGTTTACTTGCAAAGCATCAGAGGACGATTAGTTTTTGAGAGGAGAATTTCTCCTTCAGATTCCGATCATGTACATATCATATATCAGATATGAGATAGAAGTGTTGGATATTAAATTATGGAGTGTCAATATTTTGGTATCGATGGTTCTAAACAATTGTTAACTAATGCGAGAAAATTTGGTCACTTGTCATTTGGTTTTCCATTGTGGTGGGATATTAGTGCATTGGAAAATGTAGTGCATGAAGTGTAATGTGAGACCCAATAACTCATATGCTAATATTTGAATTTTTATGAATTAAAATATAAAGAAAAAAATAAGGATAAAATCATGTTTAAATTTTAAAACTGAAAAGGAACATCAAACAAAAATATATTTTAAGAAAATTTCAATAATTTCTATCTTAATAAATAGAAACGCAGAAAATGTTTTGCACGTGGGTTTTCGATAATTTACAATGTAACAAGAGGGTTCAAGTAAATTAATTTGTAAAATTTGACTTCAATAAGGAAGAAAATTGAAAATCATGTTAGTCTATACAAGAATTCACATAAATGAAATTTTAGCACTAGGGGACCTAAATTTTTTTGGAAATTTTAAGGGGGGTTGTTTCCACACCAACAATAGGAAATTGATAAAATGAAAAAAATAGATAACAAGAAATACAATCACACACTAACCATAATGAACAAAAATATCCTATGGAAGAAAAATCAATTGGAGGGTGAGACTATTCTACTCTCTTTTATCTACTATGGAAATAATTCAAGTACAAAGGACAAGGCACTCTCCATGGAGTTACCTGAGACATGAGGTCCATTAGGATAGTACATAAGACTAAATCCCTATGTTATCCTCTCTACCTCCCACTCTAAATTTCTCTACTCTACAATGGAACAAGATACAATAGTCAAGAATGGAACCCCTACTCCTCCTAGTGGCTAATTTTTAACATAGGATAATATCCAAGGGGTCATGTTTTAATCCTTCAACTATCAACTAGAGTTACAAATTTAACCCTTATATATTCTTCTTCATAGTCCACAAATGGCTAACCCATTTTTAATGAGTGACAAGGGTGGACATTTTCACCCTCTACAACCATGCTGGTCAAACTAGAAGGTCATTTTTTGGGGCACATAAATTTTGCATACAAACTCTTATTGATATCCTTCTTCCATCGTTGGTAAGGTTTTAGAGTGTAGATTAGTACCAAGGGCCTCACAAAAGTGTTAATTTCTTAACCCCAAGATTTTTTTTTTAATCCCTCAAAATGTATCTAGAAGGTTTTAGATCCCGATTTTCCAAACCGGGACCCATTGGTAAAACTGACCCTCAATTTGGTTCCTCCAACGTTTTCACTCAAGAAGCATGAAGATAGATGACAATAAAAATAAAAATATATAGGTTAGATCATTTCTCCTTTTTATAGTGGTATCACTAGTCTTCAATATCACATCATTGTTGGAATTATTGTGTGCATGGTTTGAGCTAGTTGATGTTGGCATTGGTTTCATGATGATAGTTATCTTGTGATGGCAATGTTTTCAACCCCATGATGGCCTAGCTGATGAATTTGATGTCATCCTTGTAGCATGGTTGCAGTTGGTTGAGTTGGTTGATTTTCCATTTTATGTCAACATAGTGTTGGCCATATGATGTATTGATGCCACACTGACGATGATCAAATGATGGTTTCTCATGGGCTAGTGGTGCTCATGGCCTAGTGCAGGATCCTAGTGCGGGAACCAAAGGATGAATAGTTACATTTGTGTGATTCTCCTTGTGATGATGATGGATATGTGCTAAATTGGATTGTAGGTATGTTCAAATGTGTTGTATCTTATGCAAGTGTTTGAGGAGAGTAGAGGAATTGTTGGTAATCATTCCAGCCCTTGTTCTGGAGGATGACTTATTCTAGTGGTGTGTTGGCCTTATGAAAATGATGGATATGCGTCTGAATGTGTTACAAATGTGTTTCAACTTTTGTAGGTGTCAGTGGAGATTAGATTAATTGGTGGCAGTTAAGTCAACTCTTGTTTGTTGGCCTTTGGGTCAACTTAGCAGTGAAACTTGGGAGACATGATGTTGCTATTTGCAGTGGTGTCACAAGGCATAGAAAAGATTTAGAGGCATCTACAGATGCTAGAGAAGATGACCAAAAATGTGGTAGAGGTTCATAGCTATAGTTCTTGTGTTTTTCCTTATGCTCTGCCCCAACAGTAGGGATGAAGGATTGTGCATGCAGTTGGAAGGCTCCAACCAAAAATTTGTAGTTTTGTGCATGCGATTATAACCAACATTTTCTGGTTCAGTGGGTGTAGTTATGGCTTAGAAAACAAATTTCTCTACATTCCTTTCACACTTCCATAGTATTTCAACTTGTGTATGCGTAGAAGCTTCTATATTAATTGGATAAGGTCGAAATTGGTTGAGTAAGTCCTCCAATGGGTGTGAACACCTTTAGTGCACAAGTAGTGGTAATAATGGTTGGATTTAGTCAACTTTTTTCACTCTTGATCCCATTCCAAAAGTGAATTTCACCCTACATGTTTTATATTCTTCACTTTGGAGTTGAGTAATCGTTAGTTCAGTGATTGGGTAGGTGAGAGAAGCTTGAATAAAAGATGTTTCAAACCAAGTTGTGAGAAGGATTTATCTTGCCCTCCCACATTTACCTGCTTTTACAAGATCCCAGAGGTAAATGTGAGGTGAGTGCTACTATGATATTACCCAAAATTCAAGTTCAAATTATGGAAGTGGGGCTGACAACCGACAAATTTACTGACATCTCTAAGAGACCATTTACCACTCAAAAGGTTAAAAACCACCTCAGGTTATGAATCCCTAAGAAGGAACCCTTTCAATTATCCTAACACACCAACTGCATGCACAACAAGGCAAGAGTGTGATTATAGGCCTCCAATCACATGCATAGGCCTGCTTCCATGTGGCTACGTCCTAATTTTCCCTGTTCTAAGCCCGTGGTTCTCAGATCTGAGCCACTTTACCAGGCTAGCCTCCATACCACTGCCAAAAACTACCTATAGCTTTCCAGAATCATATTTAACATGACAAAAATTCTAAACATTCAAACACGAAACCAAAACTTCACCTTAGATTCAACATAACACACAAGATATTTCATCAAACATATTGTAAACATGTGATATATAGGTCATGAATGCATATTTGATCTTAAATATTTGAAATTCATCTAAGAATTACCAAGATGGTATAATTCCCTCTCAAGTAGATATAACAACACTTGTTAGCCCATGCATTCATTAACCATTCAATTACTTACTAAATCATGAATAAGAGCCATAACTAGAGCACATCATAGAACCATGCTTATAACCAACATATAACTAGAATATTAACCATGACAAAATAATAATCGAATTAACATAATAATAAGTACAAGTTCTCATAAATCAAAATAGAAAAATAGCTCTCATTAACATATGCAAAAGCCAACCAAGTCAGGGGCTTCCACATACTACATGACCATAAATTGAGCAAAAACCAAATATTTCTTTAGCCAATCACCCATATGCCAAATTCCAAGCATCAATGTGGGATATCATGGGATAAACTGAGACATAATCAACTAGGGAATATATAGGTTAAACCCTTAAACTATCATGATCTCACCTAAACTAGTATCGAGATCAAAAAACCAAACCAAGCTTGGATTCCTAAAGATTTCTTCATTGTACCTTGAGTAATTTTCTTGTCTCCACCCACCTATTAAGGGCTTCTCGAATAAAACCATCTCCACCTCCAAAACTTGGAAACTTTCCTAAGGCCACCTCACCTAGTTCCAAAACCTTTCAACAATTCCAATCTCAACTGAGAATAAATCCCATCAAACCATGGTTATCTAGGAAATGGAAAGGTAAGGCTAAAATCACTGTCAAACTAGGAAAAACTTGTTCCAATGACAACAAATGAACCAAATAAATAAATGCATGAATCATGCATTCACGCCTCATCTAGGAAATCATACATGCAATGTGTTACCTCCAAAATATTCCTGTTGAAGTTTTCGATCCAACCTTCTCCTTCTCCTTCCTTCATTTTCCTTGTAATTTTTTTAGCATGTAAATTTGTGTCTCTTCACCTCCATTTTCTCCTATTTTCCTTTATTTTCATGATTATATGTCAATCATTGCCTCTTTTCCTTTGCCAATGTCTTTTCCAATTTCCATAGCCATTATTAAATGACAAGTGATATCCACTATAGTGCTTTCCCAACATTCAACTTGGAATACTTGAACTATGACATTATTCTTATTTTGCCTTTATTACCCTTTATTACATGAAACTTTAACACAAGACAGTTACAAAGGATTGATTTAGTGTATGAGTGAAAATGACTATAGAATGAGTAGATTGAATTGTTGAAGGAGAGTATTAATGCAGGACCTTAGATTATAGACCAGAGATACAAATAACTATAGAAAAGTTTGTTGGTAGATATGGAGAGCTTGGTATAACTCCAAGTTTGTGACTGCCACATTTGTTTTGTAGGTGTTGCTAGTCCATTTGTCACATAGCCATTGTGTTTTATGCTATTGATTGTATTTTGCAGAATTTATATTTTTGAGTGAGGGTTTGATGTTATAGCTAAATGTGATTGTTGTTGGTGATTATGTTACTTATATTTGATGCATGTTTTGTGCCACTATTTTCTAGTGTGGAGAGAATATGTTTGTGGCGATTTTTTTATGATGATTTGTAAAGAGTCTTTCTTCTAATATTGTCATTACATAGTTGAACCATAGTTGAGTAGAGTGTCTTGGATCTAGTGTGAAAATATATGAAATTACACCCACATAGATATTGTGGAGGAGTGGCCTCACACATGTGGAGTAGTGATTATGTAGTATTGGAAAAAGGAATAGTTTCTCCATCTAATTGTAATTTGACCGACCAATCAGAGTTGGGCGAGGATCGTTGATCATGGTGGCTTTTAGTAGATGGTTGTCCGTATATCTGTGTGAGAACATAGTCTTTTGAGCTTATTAGTATAGTTGAGTCTCCTAGATGATGGTGGTCAATTGAGTTTATATGAGGTTGAGTCTCCTAGCTGATGGGAGTGAACAAATCTATGTAAAATAGCATTTCTTGACATAATAGAGATTCAGAGTAGTGCATATGTAGGAACGGTGGTTGTTCTCCTAGAAGGATTTCCACCAGATGTCTTGTGTCATGTGTGATAATATGTTTTTGCTTTGATGTGTTTATCATTATTAATCACATGGTTCTTTTAGTTTATATGCTTACATGGTTATATGCTTATTGTTTATTCATATGCATTGGTCGCTAACATATTATGAGATGTTGCAATAATATGTGTGATTCAATTGAGAATTAAAATTGGTAAAAACAATATATAGATCACACTATTGATTCACTCCCCCCCCTAGTAGTGCTCAAGGTTCCAACAATTGGTATCAGAGCGAGGCTCTTAGTTGCAACTTGATTGCTTGAGAGTAGATCTGGTGCTTGTTGCAATAAAATTTGTTCTTTTTTCCTTTTCATAATGACTTCTCAAGGAATATGTGTGCTCACTGCTGCAAATTTCAAGGGATGGCAAGAAAATATGAAATATAAAGTATTTTCTTGTGGTTCTAACTTGTGGAGCTTGGTATGTGAAGAATATAAAGAGGATTCACCATCATTCAAATAAGAAAGGTGAATCATTCTTGAAAATATTCATAGAGAAAGTTAGATATTTAAAATCTACCATCGAGGTTTGTGACAAATTGAATATGTTGTATGGAGAAAGTTACAAAAATAATGATGTAGAGTTTGAGAAAAGAATGGAAAATAATAATAAGAAGATGAGATCCAAGAAGAATAAAGCTCCAGTTGAACCAACTATACAAGAGGGCAACATATCTAGATGTATATGCCAAATTGATTTACTTTTGAGTTATATTTTTAATAGTAGTGGTGAGACTAATTTAGATCTGGATAGTGAAATAGATTATGGTCATAGTTTCATTCTCCTTAAGGGTGAATATGAATCTTCCATGGTTGTTATTGATGAGTTTGGAAGAAATTGGTAGACTAACAGATGTATGCATCGAGCATGAAAAGAAGATGCAGGTTTATGATGAAAAGGAGAAAAATATCAAGGAAGAGATCACTACCTTGAGGACTCAGCTGGAATAACTGAAAATGATAGAGGAGGTCAATTGCAACAAGACAATATATTGGAAGGATTATTTTGAAGTACTTGAAGGTGTGATTGAAAAATTGATAAAGTATCTTGAAGAAAAGGATCAACAGTTGGAGAAAGTAAAGAGCCCCATAGAAGTGAACATATCTGGTATAAATATTCAAAAGGGAGAGACAAGTTTGCGTGCATGTAAAAATAACAAAGCAAAACCAAAAAATCTTGTAGCAAATAATGTGACCAATCACCAGTAGCAACAAAGAAGATAACCAAGAGGAGCTTTAACATCTAGAAGACCATTCACTCTTAGGGTTGAGAGTGATAGTTTTTAGAGGAGGAGTCAAAAATCCTTTTCCCCTTTGATGGTTGAGGTTGAGTGCTTCAATTTCCACAATTTTGGACATGTGCTAGTTTCTTGTAGGAGGAGAATGCACACATCTATGCAACAATATGATTATCCAAGTAGGGGATCCACATTCAGGTATACAAGTTCACTTAATGGATATTGTTTTGTGTGTAACCTTTTTGGCTAGAAGGCCATTAATTGGAGATC
The DNA here is from genome assembly GCA_031772625.1 of Pinus tabuliformis. Taxonomy (NCBI): domain Eukaryota; kingdom Viridiplantae; phylum Streptophyta; class Pinopsida; order Pinales; family Pinaceae; genus Pinus; species Pinus tabuliformis. The sequence goes on along the minus strand of CM062819.1, from coordinate 1,912,301,820 downwards.
TAACATGAGGAGTTCAAGATCCAAAATGAGTAGCAATATATCAGATCCTTTGGCTTCATATTTTGGTCATATAGAGTATTATATGTGTCATAATTTTGGGAACATGGTGAAAAATTGTAAGATGCCTAGATCCTTGAGGCCTTCGATTCAAAAGTAGTAGAAAAAGGAGAATGTACAACCAAGGAACCAACCAAGGAATACATCGAAGAAGAAGGATGAGAAGTTATGAAGGTATGGAATTACAATTTTTTCATCTGATGAGGAGGATATGTGGTACCTTGATAGCGGATGTTCATGCCATATGTCATGAGATAATAGAAAAAATCATTTTCTCAATAGAACCAAGACTAGATGTGTTGTGTTTGAAGCTAATGAATTAGCAAGAGTACTAGGAAGTGGTAAATCCAATCTTGGTCAGAAGAACAATGAAGATGATGTGTGGCTCATTGAAGGATTAAAGCATAATATTTTGAGCATGAGGGAAATGTTTGATGGAGGAAATGAGGTATTTTTCAACTCCAAAGGTTGCATCATCCGTAAATAAGCATAAAAAAGAGTGATTTCCAAGGGAGTCAAGACACATGATAATGTGTATGTGTTGAGGGAAAGAGTGAGTGGAAAAAAGAGACAAAGGCGATACTCTTCCTCATCAAATTATGAGTAGGAGAGATCAAATCCTACTATACTCCATTATTCCATGTTATATCTACCAGACTACAGAGGCACATATGAGACTAGCATGGTCAGAGGGGGAGCATTGGCAGCATGATGATATGTATGAGTTGTAGCAACAACATTTAGGTGAGTTCACGAGCCTCATGTATATTCAGGTCCACAAGATAATCTACTCACATGTGGTATATTGAGCTTGGGAGGAGGTATTCATGGTATGGATTTTCATGATTTTTTTGTTACTATCACTTATTTTCTCTCATGTATTTGTAGCAATTCCATCTATGTTTTCATGGGTATAAAAAGTGCATTTTCAGCCATATATATGTTTTTGGTTTCACTGACAAGTTGGTTGGAATTTTGTACAACCATGAATAGAAGGGGATATTGGTATGCATGAGCATGCATAGAGATGATTTGATACTAGGAACAGCTAAGTGTAGGTTGTTATATGATTATTATTACAACCATGTATTTTTTATTGTTTATCATTTCATGTTGTTTCAAGAGTTTAGTCTTTAGTGGTTTGAGTTGTCATGGTCATATTAAAGTTTGCAGAGTCATTAGGCAACCATGTGTATGGGCTAATGATGTTTTAATAGCCATGTTATGTCATGTTTTTAGTCATTGGCCCATAGGATATTTTATAGAAACAATGTATTTCACTGATAATTGATGTAAAATGCTCATAATTCCCTGTCCTTGTATTGTTTTATCATTGGTTCCTCTATTGGTTTGGTACTAGAGTTGGGTATCCATGTAAAAGGGACCCATGAGGTCATATAATGGTGATGTATGAGGTTTTTGTATCATTTCTACAATATTTTTTTCATTTTATATGTAATTTTAGTCATGGTCATGTGGAGTGTTAGTGCTTCTTTCTTGGAAATGAAGCAAAGTTTGGAGAGAAATAGTTTATTACAACATGGGTTGACATTGGAGATGGCATGTGTTCAGGGGGGGCATCTACTTTATCTCATTTCTTTAGTCATCCATTGTTGGCTTCATGGTCCTCTTGGAGGTGTTCATTGTGTGCATCATACTATGCTATGATTGTTGGGGCTCTTAGCTTCATGATATGAGCATAGTGGTTGATGATGCTTTGAGATATGGTTGGTGGTTGTTGATATGTGTTTCGTTGGCTGATGCCTCATGTGGATAAGGGTGAATATTGTTGTTCATTATGATGATGCTTGGTGATGCTTATGTGGTTACCTCATATGCATATTTTTGTTTTTATTAGAGGTTGTTTGGTTGTATATACTACTCTGAATGATGATTGATCTATTTTTTGCTTATTTTTGATATGGAGGACATGGATGTTGGTTGATATGTATCATTTTTCAGTGATGTAGAGATCAGTTACTTGAGTATTCGTACGTGTGTTCTTCTTTCCTTATCATATCAAGTTGACCCTTTTCCATTGATATCAAAGGGGGAGTGATGATAGATGAGATTTCTATGGAGATTATGTGTGGTCTCCATCAATTCCAAAGGGGGAGATTGTTTCCATTATTGTGTGAATGGTTCTAGATAGCTAATGTTGGAATTTGTTTCATGATGATAGCTAGCTTGTGTTGGCATTGATGTCAACCCTATGATGGTGTAGTTGATGAATTTGATACCATCGTTAGAGCATGGTTGCAGCTGGTTGATTTGGTTGAGCTAGAATTTCATATCATCCTAGTGTTGACCATATGATACATTGATACCACACTCATGATGATCAAATGGTAGTTTCTCATGGGCTAGTGGTGTTCATGGCCTAGTTCATGATCCTAGTGCAGGAACTGATGGATGAATATTGGCAGTTGTGTGATTGGAATTATGATGATTATGGATATGTCCTACAATCTCTTGCAGGTATGTTAAGATGTGTTGTAGTTTGTGAAAGTGTTTGGGGATAGTAGGCGAATTGTTGGCAGTCATGCTGGCCCTTGCTTTGGAGGATGACTTGTTGCAGTGGTGTGTTGGCCTTATGATGATGATGGAGATATGATTTAACGTGTTACAAATGTGTTATATATTGTGAAGGTGTCAGAGGAGTGTAGAGGACTTGGTGCAAGTCAAGTCAACTCTTGTTTGTTGGCCTTTAGGCTAACTTGGTAGTGACACTTGGGAGAAATTCTTTTCCTATTTTTAGCAGTGTTACAAGGCTTAGCAGAGGTTTGGAGGCATGGAAAATGCTAGAGAAGATGACCAAACGAACGGTAGAGATTCAGAGTTGAGGTTCTTTTGTTTTTCCTTATGCTCTACCCCAACCGCAGGGATGAAATCTTGTGCATGCCATTGGAAGGCTCCAACCGAAATTTGGTAGTTTTGCACATGTGGTTATAACCGAGATTTTCTAGTTTTGTGGTTACCATTATGGCTTAGAACGAAATTTTCTCAGCATTTCTCGTGCACTTCTAGAGTATTTTGACTTGTATATTCGTATAAGATTATATATGAATTGGATAAGGTCTAAATTGGATGAGTAATTCCTCCAATGGGTGTGAACACCTTTAGTGCACAAGTAGTGGTAATAATGGTTGGATTTTGTCAACTTTGTGCACTCTTGATCCCAATCCAAAAGCGAATTTTTCCCTACATGTTTTATATTATCCACTTTAGAGGTGAGTGATGGTTATTTCAATGATTAGGTGATTGAGAGAAGGTCACATACAAGAAGTATGTTTTATACAATGTTTTGAGAAGGATCACTTCAATGTATGAGTGCAAATGACTACAAAATTGGCAAATTGAATTGTTGAAGCAGAGTATTAATGTAGGATTTTAGATTGCAGACCTGAGATGTAGAGAATTGTTGGTAGATATGGATAGCTTGGTATAACTCCAAGTTTGTGACTCTCATATTTTTTTTGTAGGTGATCTTGATGCAGTTGACACAACCATTGTGTTTTATGTTGTTGATTGTATTATGCAGAATTTATATTTTGAAGTGAGGGTTTGATGTTATGGCTAAGTGTGATTATGCTACTTAGATTTGATGTGTTTTTTGTTCCACTACTTGTTGGTGTGGAGACAATATCTTTGTGGTGATTTTTGATGATGATTTGTAGAGAGTATTATTGCTGAGATTTGGGTTATAGAGTTGAATTAGAGTTAAGCATAGTGTCTTTGATCGAGTGGGAAAATATATGAAATGACATTTGCATAGAGTTTGTGGAGAAGTGACATCATGCAAGTTGGAGCATTGATTCCATAACATTGGTGAAATGAACAATTTCTCCATCCAATGGTAGTTGGATAGTCTAATCAGAGTTGGGTGAGGATCATTGATCATGGAGGTTTTCAGCAGATGGTTGTCCATAGATCCATGTGAGAAGATATTCTTATGAGCTGATCAATAGAGATGAGTGTCCTAGATGATTATGGTGAACTGAGTGTATATGACGTCGAGTCTCCAGCTGATGGGAGTCAACAAATCTATGTAAAATACCATTACATGACATAATAGAGATTCATATTAGTGCAACAGTAACAAGGGTGTTTTTTCTCCTGGAAAGGTTTCCACCAGATATCTTGTGTCTCTTGTGAGATGATGCTTTTGTGCTTTGATGTGTTGATCATTATTGTTGACATGGTTGGTTTGGTTTAGTTTCTTACATGGTTACATGTTTATTATTTATTCATAAGAACTGGTTGCTAACATATTATGAGGAGTTGAAATAATATGTGTGCTTCAATTGAGATGTAAAGTTGGTAAAAATATTATATAGATCGCACTACTCATTCACCCCCCGAGCAGTGCTCACAGTTTCCAACAATAAGGACACCTTTAACATTTGACAGAAACCTACCGTCTAAACACAACTCCTTTGGGATTATAATAAAGACAATACATATAAAGCATAATTAAAATGGCATTAAAAATAAGACCAGTATTAATAAAAATTGTTATAGAAACGAGTGCATTCAAAAAAATTCAAGGTAGAGGAGGATCGAAGGCAATGTGAAGAGACATAAAAAATTGAGATTTTCAAAATGAAATAGAAATTGCCTCCAAATGAAGAGATGAAACTGATAGGTAAATGGAAGGAATGTGATAGGACATGTGTAGTAGAAAAAGAAAGTGGTACTAGGAAAACCTCCACTGAATAGGAAGAAATGGATAGAGAGGGGGAACTCTAAATCCACCAATAAACTTCCAAAATAACTTCTTAAAGTCCTCTTACAATCTAGCCAAACCTTGTTCAATATATACCCTAATAAAATCGTACCATACATTTTAGATTTGGTTAGAATATGAAATATTTAAAACATATGGATTATGAATAGAATGACAAGGTTACTAGGACATCAAATATTAAACATGTCACATCAACACCAACTTCATAGTATTTTCATTTTATGAAACATTTTATAGACAATTAAATGATAAAAAATATTTGATTGTTAAGTTATTCCAAAACCTATTATTTCATAAGCCATAAAAGAACACACTTCATGTAATATAGTTGATAAAATATGTACTTAATGTTGTTGAGAGTATTTAGTCACCAATAAGGATATTGCATTGAAATTGTAGTGACTATCATCCTTGGAACTTCCAAGGAGGCAACCTTCCAAGTAACAAATTCTAGCACAAAAGGTACCATAGTAGTATCCCTCTATGTAGTAATCATAGGAGTTTTAACAATAATATGCATTCTTCTAAGAATCATGGATTGTGTACCAAGGTTAGTATCTATGTGGAAAAAAATTAATTGCAACAATATGTTCATCGTCTTTTAGAGAGGGAAATATTAGAGACAATAGTAGCACTACATGATGTACCCTCCACACAAGGATTCTCCCACTATAATAGATAAGTACAAATTCTATCTCAAGATCTCCTCAAAAACTCAACCCAAACAGGTAGATATTAAACTCCAATGAATCCTTATAGCATTAGGATCACTTCATCCATAGAAAGCCTTTCTTTTGCATCCTCATGAATATTGAGGAATGAAATTTTGATCATTCTTTTGACCTATCCCCAAATCTACTAGTTTTAGATCAAAAACATTGATGATCTTCCCTTCTTCAATCATACTAATTGTCCATGAAGGGAAAATTTCCATGTCTCTAGGATTGGTTAGGTGTAAATTCTTCTTCCTACTAATGATTTCTAGCAAAAATTCCCAAAATAATTAACAAATCACTAATGTCAATGGAAAAGGAATGCTAAATCCATTCCCAAGATAAGTAGCTAGGAGTCTATCTAATAAAACTAAATGCACAACTATGATTTGTATCCATCAACTTGGCCGTAATAAAATATGGATGCTTGGCTCCAAAATCCTCACCCACCAAAATTTTAAGAGGCTTCAGATCCAAATGAAGAATCATATCCCTAGAATTGGAATGCAAAAATTGTAATCACTAAGTTGTATCATAGGTGACCTTAGATCTCTTTCTCCAATCAAGAAAGGATTATTATCATGGGGAAATTGAAACAATCAATGATTAATAGATCATTTGGATTACAAACACCAATGAATAATATATGTGGAGATGATCCCTTATACCTACATTTCTTGTGTGCATTTGACACTTATGTTGAGAAATCGCTTTAGATTTATTATTTACCCTTTCAGTCCATAATGTAATATGGTGTTATTGTAGGTATAATTCAAGAGAAGCTCATAGAACTTGATGATTCAATTCCCAATAGGTTATAAGTACAAGCTAAAAAGGAAGAGGCAATGGAAATCACGTGTAAAGAACAATGTACCATATTTTTTCTCAATTTCTATAGGCCTTCTAATAATTTTTTAGTTATTCACCCACAACAAGAGCTTTGCTTGAACTCATGTATCCTTCTTGAATTATTGTAGTAGTTGGGTAATGAAAACTCGCCCAAATTGCCACATTTCTAATATCTTTCAATGTTAGATTATCGAAATTGATGATTTTCAAAGGATGTATTTAACTACCATTGGTATGCCATTGTAGAGACCTTTCTATGTCTTGCAGAAGTGGGTCTACTGATTTGGGTCCCATCTCTAATCTAAGGATTCTCATTTTTTTGGTTACTTATATTATGAATTCACTATGTTAGATATAATCTATGACCAAGGATTATTAGTAATAAGAATGAATAATTTTAGTACAAACATATTGTTCTTACCTAGAAAAACATTTCCTCCTATGTCCTCCACACAATTCTTAAAAAGCTAAATACAAAACAAGTAGAGAATAAGCACCAATGGTTGGGGACTAAAATATAATGTAACATGTAACCACCTGAGATATTATCAAACTCATAATTGAAGGTTATTACAAGCTTAATATTTATAATCTTGGATCCTTTTATAAGTTTTGAATCTTTATAATTAGCCATTTCACACATGAATTCTTAATAAATAGAAAATAAAGCAATGACAATCACACATAATACTTAGAGATTTACCTTGTTAATCAATACCTGGGAAAAAATTATTTAGATAAACACCTCCAATCTTCATGATCAATTAACTCGTATATAGGATCTTGTGACATCCAAAAATGTAATTTGTTGACTCAAATTAGATTAAAACCTGAATTCCTTAACTAGAAGTAGAAATTCATAGGCTAAAAATCCATGTGTTATAAAACCACCAAAAACAAAAATCGTGTATTGAAACTTTCAAACACTGCAAGCCAAAACACACCTTTTTTCTTTGAGAGACTACTACCCCTTTCTGACCCCACATGGCCTCTTTGCTAATACCAAAACACATGAATTGCATGTAATACTAATCATACAAAAAAATATAACACATAACCAACACTTCTCTTAAAAAATAAAATATATAAATCTTAAATGTGAAGAACAAAGCTTTTAACAATTGACTAGCCACTAAAATCGCACAATTCGCATGAATACCAAAACTAGTTACTAAAAGTAACTCCCCTCCATTATTAAAACTAGTAATAAAAAATAATTCTAAATTAGTTTATTATGAATAAACTTATTAAAAATATATATAAAAAATTATGATTACACAATATACAAATTGTATAATGATCACTTATATTCTAACAAGTTAAGAACTATATCACTTCTATGATACTTATATCTGCTCTTAAGACTCTTAATTTATCAATTTCCTGGATACTTCAATAATACTCTATCCAACCCATAAATGTTTTATTTATTTATGAAATTGCTTGAATTTAAGCATATCTAGGTAAAGAAGCTCAATTACTAATACTTGAATTAAAAGGTTGGAAAAGCTCTCTTCCGTATCGCGTTCTTATGGAAGGCATCCTTTATTGATAGATATCATGTGTATGTGTGACAATGAGAAATTGATAAATAGCATGTGCATGTACAACTAGAACCAATTCCCGTTAATTTTAGGCGATACGTTAAAATTGAATTTTTTTTACATGATTTAATTTCAAAGTTTAAATTATTATCTATCAAATTAAAAAATAATATAAAAAAATTCATTATATTAATATTATTATATTTTTTTTATGGCAATTTAATTGATGATAGAAATAATGTAAATCCTAAAATTAAAAAATACAAAATTCAAATCCCCAAAGTTCAAACCCTCAATTGTGATCCGGTTTAGAAAAAAACAAACAATAAATCCTATTTATCAAATTCCTTTGAGATAAAATAATAATAATACATTACATCTAATTATTCATTTAAATATTAAAAATATATAATATTTAAATCCTATAATGTTATTAAAAAAATACATATTCTTAATTATTAAATTCACTTAAATTATTATTATATTATTAAAAATAATAATAACTCATCAAAATTACAAATTATTAATTATTTTATTATTTTTAATGTTTATTCTTTTATTAATACATTACATTTTTATTTTATTTAAAATACTAATGCCAAAAAACTCTACTTGTTTTAGTAGTTCATATTCATGATCCTATTTCCCAAAATATTATTTTAATAGTGCATATTTATGATCCTATTTCCCTAAATATTATATATTTTAATAGTATATTTTTATATATTATCAAATGAAAAATTATAATTCTAGGACGTGTGTTTTATATCGTTGTGCTCAATCACGTCTCCCTTTTATTTATTTAATATTTTATTTCTAGTTATTTCTAATTTCTTCTCTTATGACATGATAATGTATTAAATGAATAAAAGTTAATTAATCGATCACATAAACATCTAAATAGCTAATACGTCATTTAATAAATTTATAAACGCTACACGTGCATGGCTGATAAGTATACTAATGAAAACCTTAAATTTGGAAGCCTCTCAAGCACCAAACATGCCACGTGTAGACCGGTTGTTCATGCTCCACTTGTCTTTGTCTATACACTTACATTCGATGAATTTACTTACTTGTTTTGAAAGAAATCGATATCTTGCTGTATAAGAGAAAGGAAGAAGGTTCTGCCATTATTCCAATTCCCGGTTTGATTAGCATGAGTGTTTCAAACACATTCTTAAACTTTCATACTTGCAAAGGGTGATGTCTCTGACCAAAGAATGGATGAAGACTCAAAAGAAGTTATTTAATAGTATTGACTCATATTCAACTGATTCAACATTTGAAGCAATTTTCGAGGTAATAGAGGTTTAATGGCTTTCAACTTATTGATCACATGTTTTCATGTGGAAAAGGTGTGTGATAGGGTTAAGTTGCATAGAGGGATTGACGATTGTTTAAGGAAATGCTTTATTGTGGCAACCGTTGAGGAAGCAGAGAATAAGTAGAGAACTATGGTAGCAATAGAACATTTCGAGGTAATAGAGGTTTAATGGCTTTCACCCTATTGATCTCATGTTTCCATGTTGAAAAGGTATGTGATAGAGTTAAGTTGCATAGAGGGATTGACGATTGTTTGGGGAAATGCTTTATTGTGGCAACCGTTGAGGAAGTAGAGAATAAGTAGAGAAAAATGGTAGCAATATACTATTCAAATTAATTTAATCATTATATAATAAGTAGTTTGGGCTAGAGTTTAGAGTTTAAAGTAATGGTAAGAAGTTTCTTTGTATTTTGTGTTGTTTAAATTGTTATCGTAATTCTGTTGTATTCATAGTCATGTTCTCAATGGTGGACATATTAGTTTCTATGAGCTTCTATGAGGGGATATGATAAGGTGTATTGCTTTTAATTTTCATAATATAATTTTGTAAAATAGTTTTGAATTTATGTGTTTTTCTTCACAAGTATCTAGAGATATTGCACCCTTCATAAGCATAAGATAACATGAGTGACTAGAATGTTAAAGAAGAGTTTATCTATTAAAGAAAAGGTTCACTAACTTACAATTGTTTTTGAGTGTGTAACTAGTTTTTCACCCTCCACTTAATGTGTCCCATCGGAAAAGGTTCATTGATTTATAATTACTTTAAGTCTCGTAATAAGCTTTCCACCCTCCAATTATCCTTTCATTCATATTGTAGTTCCTGTTGATCTTGTGATGAAAATTAATTTTGAGATATTTGCATGCATTTAATTTCTTCAAATTGTTATCATATGAAATTAGCACAAATTATCTTTTTGAATTTAATTACCATAATATTTTGTAATGCCCTGTTCTTGTAATAATAATAATAATAATAATCGCAGCAAATAAATAATAAATAAAGAACACAAGACAATAGTAGTAAATAATAATAATAGGTAATAATCTAAAGCTCTAAATAAATATATATATAAATAGTAAGATAATTAACTTTAACAAAAAGTAAAAAGGAATAGAAGAAAAAAAAGTTAAATTAAGAAACTAGGTAGAATTAAGTTAAACTTAAAACAAAGATATGAAAATTGGCATGACACATGGATTGTGTGCATGCAAATCCCTTTCCAATTCCTTTCTATTTTTGGAATCGTTTGTTCTATTTAATAGATGAAAAGGGAAATGAGAAGCATTATCCATTCATTCTTTTTGAATGAGAGTGTTGTGAGAAAAGGATTCCTTGACAATGGTATTTGGTTGAGGGCTTGGGGGTGATCAGTTGTAGAAAGATTATGTGCAACTGAGCCTACGATTGGGTGGAGAGTCGTACCCAAAAAAAATTGCAGTCAACAAGATCTAAGTAACATTACAACTTCATAATTGTAAGTAAGGTATATCATCACTACAGATAAGTCTTCTTTACTCATGATTTTCGAAAATTCATGCTAAATAGTTGAATAGTTGTGTTTTGATTATTAATCACATAAATTGATGTAATTAATAGTATATTTAAATTTGAGGTTATTACATAAATGGGCAGAAACCACTTGGATCTGGGTTCCATTCTGTCCCTACAACTGGTTGGAGAGATAATCCATGTCTATGTAGCTAACAATCTATATGTTACATAATAAAACCATCCAAGCAACAAAATATCAGCAAACGAAAATAACCAATGTCAAACAATAAGGCTTCTATGTGAAATCCATTATTGGATTTAGCTCCTTGACCACATGCTTAGATGCATGTCTATAAAATATTTTAGTTTCATTTTGAGCTAAATATGTTGTAAAGTGACCAATATAACCCTTCTTTAAAAAAAATAAGTGATTTAGAGAGCTCGAGGGTTCTAGAATTGATTTGATCATCTGAAAACAAAGGACTCATTTGAAGAGATTTGTTGATCTACAACCTAAGGTCTGCAAAAAAAAAAAAAGAGATAAATATCCCATATGTCCTACTTTGTACCTCTTTGTCCAGATAGACCAATATCTCTTAGCCTGGTCGATTTTCCTTTGTTCTTGAGGATCCCTTGAGCCTCAACAAAAAAATGGGTTTGGAAACGTATGTTGTACAATCTCTTCCTGTATTGCAATATAAATCCCAAATCCTCAAAGATGTGTTAAACTCTTTCCTCTTTCAATCCCAAATCCTCAAAGATGTGTTAAACTCTTTCCTCTTTCATTCCCTCACTTACCTCACTGCGTAGCCCAAAGGATGCTTCAGCTGTAGCAGTTAATCCTCTACCCCGACTAATCTGACAAATCCATAGATTATGCCCTTGGCATGAATCGAGGGCTGCAACTCCTTCACGTCGAAAGAGCCAAGAAACCGATACTATCATAACTTGTTGCTCATACTAATCTGGCCCACATACTTATCATCGAAGCAAGGATTTTCTAGCTCTAGCTGGCTTGGACGGTTATTCTAGGAATTTTGTTGCAAAAGAAGTAGTCGTCTAGCGGGCATAAGCTTGTTCTAGATGAGAATTTTCTAGCTATAAGGTCCAATTGATGGTTTCCATGATGAAGTTTATCTAGAACAACTGGAATTTGTTTCTTTCCAGCTCTATGGCTCTTCCCACCGATAGACTGAGAATTGTTGTGTTTCCTCTCATTTATGTAGTGAAGACAATGGCAACTGGGGATATACCCTAAAGGTCCACCTCAGTCCAGAGAATGTCATAACCATTCTACTAGGATGCGCTGCTTGGGTTCTAGGTATTACATTACTATTCGTTATACACTAATTAAATGCATTGATTGTATAGCTCTATATGGCTCTAAAAGATAATTAGAGAATTATACTACGTTAGATTTTTTTTTTAATATATCCAATCTTAGAAGTACATTATGTTATAATTTATTAAGTTAGGGTAAAACTCAACTTACAATCAATTCAATTAGTGAATGCATGTTTTTTCAAAAGCCCGTTTCTTATATACATGTAATTGTTAGTAAAGGAAGGGTGTGACATGATGGTTGGATGGTTGCTTCTTAGTTACCATGAGTTCCCAATGGCCATGCTTGGCATGAACTGTAATCGGAAGCCAATCCCTCTTGAATTCTATCAACTGAAAACCTTAAAATAAGGAAAACTCTCACCGATAAAGTAAGTGAATATAGAGTCAGGGATGAATCCATTTTCGTGGCAATACAAAGAAATGGTTTATTTTATTTCAGAATAAAATTTATGTTTTTTCGGAAGTGGATACTATAAAACTAGAAAGAACATTGATCATATTCTATATCTATCATTATTTCTTATGGTTTAATTTATTTCAGAATAAAATCTATGTTCTTTTTTGCAAGTGGATACTATAAAACTAGAAAGAACATAGATCATATTCTATATATATCATTATTTGTTGAATAAAATAATTTAATTTTTATATCTCTATAAAAATACTTAAAATAAATAACCCAAAAGTATATAAGAATAGCAAATAAATTTATTTAGGTGGAAGTCAAATACTAAATCCCAAATTAGGTATTTGTTTAGGTAGAAGTCAAATACTTAATTTTCAATCAAACGCCTTAATATCTGCATAATTGTGAAAGGACATCATGATTTATTTATTTTCGAAGGCTGACATATAATTAGAATTTTTTTGAATTTTTTTTTTTTTAACAATTTGATGCCCATATATTTGATATTTATAAATCAATTTGTGAATCATACTGGAAAAACATACATAAACATTTGAAAATATATTTTAATTATGTTTATTATTATAAATTATTTTAAAATATTAAAAAAATTATTATATAAAATGTTTTAAGAAAAATGTTTTGAAGACGTAAAATATATTTTAATTATGTTTATTATTATAAATTATCTTAATATATTAAAAAAATTATTATATAAAACGTTTTAAGACAAATGTTTTGAAGATATAAAATAATTTATATAGGATATGAAAATATGTATAACTTATTCATAATATTGTATAATGAAAGAAATCACATTGTTATGGATCATAGAGAATATTATATTTATATTTTTTTTAAAGAGATATATTTAAAGAGTTGTTTGGTGAAAACTTAACAAATTTATTGAAGGTTGAGATGATATTGAAATGCTTGAAGTATAAAATATATAAAAAAAAAATATGTGAAATAGGTTTTGGTAGTCCTAGTGAGAAGTAGTAATTAGGTTCTATAAATGCCATGTAATGACAAAGGAAGTTAATTTGTAAATTCATGTTGATCATTTAGTCATTGTGAAAAATATGAAGGGGAAAACTAATCTTGGTCTAATAATGTAATTACTTGGATTATTGTAGTTTCTTTTGAGTTTCTTCATTTTATAGAGTGTTAGATTGTGGATATGCATTAATAAGTGTATGGGATTAATCAAGATGTGAGAGTTTCCCATAAACATCATATTATAAACCTAGGAGCATAGCTATCAACATTAAGAAGAGGTCATTAGATATGGATTACTATATGTAATGAGGTAAATTAGTTGAAGTAACTTGTGTAAGTAAATAAAACACTAATTATTTACTATAGATGTGAAGAAATTATAAATCATCAATTTAAGAGATACAATACAAGTGAAAATTGAAAGAAATAAATATATGCTTTAAAATGGTATGAAACTACCCCAAAAGGATAGTAAACATATTATTAGAATGAGATGGAAAAAAATAGTAAATATAAAGAGACACAAATTTTAAGAAATGAAGAAAGGTTTGTAAGTTTGGTCCCAAAAGTTCATGGTATCATATGATAAATAATCTTAGCTCATAGTTCATATTCATTGTTTATACAAACAAATGAAACTGATTATGTTGGTGAATCCTGATAAGAATGCTTATGGTGTATTATTTCTCTATATTTGATATGTATTGAGATGGTTCTCATATTTATGAAGTTATGTTATGAGGTTATATTGACATGTTGTTCCATTTATTATAATATGTCATGATTATCATTGATGTTATAATTTATGATGATATTTCATGGTGTGAAGCATGTAGTAATCACATGTGGATTATTTTATTATGATGTTATAACGAATGCATTGGTTGCATGTTGAGATGTGGTGATTAACAAAAAACCTACAAATGGGCCACAAGGACCAATTTATTTGATGACCTCGTGGGTGCACATACTTATGAGGGAGAATATGTAACACCCTATGGGATGGGGGGAAACTCAATAAACACTACATATGCCAGTGGCTCCTTTGTATTATATAGCTCTTGAGAGGTTATGGGACCATCTTTAGGAGGATGAGTGCCTAATATTGGACTGGGATGCCGAATCCAAAGGGGGTGTGAGGATTCGATGCTTGGGGTTGTGCGCCTTAGTGAGTGTGGAGGGAGTTGGGCCAACCTTCTGAGAGTCTGAAAATCATTGAGTACTCGAACCGAATTCTTTCCTCGGGGTAGATGACCTCTGAACCTTGGGGTGAGTCTCAGGGATATGGTATAGTCCAATGAGGCTTTATGCCTCGTTCTGAAATTTGGGAAAAAGGATTGAGATTCATTGGGATTTCGTTGGTTTTGTGTAACTTTCAATGCTTGCTGGTATACTAGTTCAGTAGAGGATTTGGGGAAAATGTGAAGTAATAAATAAGTAAATAGAATAAAATAAAAAGTTAAAATGATTCAACATAACTTCAAGACGAATTTCATTGAAGAGGGGTGTATGTAATGCCCCATAATAATAATAATAATAATAATAATAATAATAATAATAATAATAATAATAATAATAATAATAATAAATGAAATAATAAAACATTGTGCTCCCAAGGGTTTGGTCTTGTGGTCAGCAAACGGTCTGCTAAGTCGTTTGTGCCACTGTGCAGGTCACGGGTTCAAGTCTAATCTTATCGTGAGGGGCCGTTCCTTACGGGCTAGGCAGTTCCTCCTAGTCTTTATAGTGGCAACCGGTGGGATTCGACCCCGTGTAACGCAAGTATGATACCACCGCCATTGTCGATTCAGCTAGATATAAAAATAATAATAATAATAATAAAACATTGTGTTTTAAATTCCAACTTAGTTCATTTAATTATAGTTATATGATTGTGAATTCTTTTAATAATCAAATGCCAAATTTTAAATTCTAAATATAGAAATCTTTATAAGTTACATGATTTCAAAATATTTTAGTAATTTCATTTCAATATATGATAATATGTTTATTGAGAATAAGTTATAAGTATCTATTAATGAAAAATTTCATAAGTAGACAAATTTAGGTTAGTTTGATCATGATTAACAACTCAGAGCTTCCAACATCCCTCACCCCAATAGTTTATATTTTTTCTACATAGTTATTTTTGTTCTTCCTCATATAAAATAAATAAATTTATTTAGCATACATACAAATATTCATATCAAAATTTTAGCAACATCTAGAATATTGAAATTGGAAATCCAACCAGAAATATCTTCTACTAAAAAAATATCTAGCTAATCATGTGATTTGACAATCTCATGATTTACTTATAGAATGTAATCGGTTACTAAGAAGTATTTGTGATTTCCATTAATAGAGTAGCCAATTTTTAAAGTGACAAATACCTTCCTCTGATTGAAAATGTTCCATGTTGTTGTGATGTCATCCCCACCAATTACTCTCTGTCTATCTATTTTCTTCTATTTATACTTAATTAAAAAAAATTATTAAATAAACGATAATATTTGCATTCACAAAATTCATTAACTCTATCGTTACATTATTTTACCAAATTTCTTATTTTACCATGTTTGACATTCTGTTGATGCCTCTAAAATCATAGCACCAACATTGGGGGATAACCACCCAATCCAGACCTTAGTGCAACTCCTTATCCATTTTGTATGGTGGCTCTGACTGGATATTATGGGACTAGTTTCCTAATAAAGTATGATTTGATGAATGGGTGTTTTAAATGTATAAAAAGATGATAGGTGGTTTAGTCTATAAGCTCTAAAATATATAGATATATCTATATAACCTAGGTGATCTCGTAATAATGTGATTCTTGATGATTCCTAGCAAACAAATGATAATATAGATTATTTACTTATCTACAGAAAGATGCATTTAAATAACGATTACTTTGTTTAAGAAATTAACCAAAGTAATGTGAAAACATATCGCATAACATACTAATCTTTATTGCTGACATATGTCTACTATATAACAATTCTAGATCATTCCGAAGTGAAATAATATAGAGTTGTTTGAAACATGTGAATACATCAACAATAGATAATCAATGGAATGCTAATTACATAAACAAGACAAAAGAACAGTGATAGAAGTACCAAATGCATTTGAGTCTCTTTATGCAAGTAACACTATGGTTCAATCTTATTATTCTAGAAACTCCAAGGAGATACAAAAATGCAAGTCTTTATGAAACTCTTTCACAACAAGTATGAACCTCGATCCATGGCTTATAAAAAATAAATTAAGAAGTGCAAAAGTGAAAATTTCTCAAGTGTATTTTTATACAAATTGAGGACCCTTTCTAAAATGACATGAAAGGGTCTTTGTAGTAAAATTAAAAACAAGGTCTCCATAAAAATTGCTGAGAGTTGTTGGAACTACCTTCATCAAAATATGGGATTTGAATTTCAAAAATAGAATTGCAATAAGCTTTGAAGAGATTCATCGCATGTAGGTTTTCTCTTGTATCTTCAATCGAGAAATTGAGAGCATGGTTTGGATTTCTGAAGGATGACTGATCCTGGAGTGTAACTCTCCTGCGTATCTGGCATCTAAGAGCTCAGGCATCATGCGATCAATGGCATCAACAAGGAACTTCATAGTCATCTATTGGCTGTATGGCTAGACCAAAAAGGAACAATGCACATCCTAGTTAAGACCTTGTACTTTGTTGAGTTGCTCTTCCTTGGTGTCCAAATCTTGCTTCCATTTCTTCTCTAAAACTTTCTCCTTCGGAAGTTTTCTTGGGGAACCATGAGAAATTAAATTGGCACCATATAAGTTATCATTCACTAGCTCAATAACATTATTCATTATCGCCCTGGCCTTGGAGGTAGCTCTTTTTGCTTTTATGAAATGTGTTTCCCATTCCAAAAACAATATTTCTTTATGAAACTCTTCAATTTTAGGTAATTTAGCAACTCTTCCATCTTCTGTGCTTTGCCAGGAGAGATAATTTGTGACTTTATCATCCTCATCTTCAAATTCTAACCTGGTATTCACTGCTTGATCAATCAATGATGTTGGTATGCTGCATAATGGATCAATAAGAGATATTTTCTAACAGAGTAGATTCAGCTGTTGAGATAAAGCCTTATTTTCCTCTAAGGCTTCGTTTTTAAATTGTTCAACCTTGGGATAATCTTTGAATTGTCCCAAAGAGAATTGTAACTATGTGATTTTTTCTTCTTTAGATTTAATCTCTTGCTGGTGCATCAATTTAAGCTGCTCGAGCTCTTGAGATAGTTGTTGTTGTCTCTGAATGGCATGCTGATCAATTTTTTGTTTTTCGTGGTTTAATTGTTCTTCAAGCTACTCATTCTTCTGTTTCTCTACTGTTAACTGCTCTTCAAGCCAATTAATCTTTTGCTACTTTGCTACCAACTGTTCGTCAAGTTGATTAATCTTTTAATCTTTTTCTTTGATCAATTGATTCACTTCAGTTGCCTTATCAATTGTAGCAGCTGTGTATGCCCCTGCAAATTGAGATAACTTAGTCAAATCCTCAGAAGGATTGACCTCTAAATCTTTCCATATGACATTCATAAATTCATATTGAGGAGCTATGGATAATGTTTGATTTATTTTCCTCTTTTTCCTCTGCCTCTTGACTACAACCTTATGTTTTGGGCTGCAAAACACATCCAAGGGTGGAATATCCTCAATATTCAATGTAATCTCCCCTTAAAGATTTTTAGGGATTATTTCTATCTCTTTTCTAGTTGTTTCTTTGTTGGGTGTCTCTTCAATCAGAATATCAGGAATAATGGGTTGTTGTGTTTCAGGAGGCGCAAATGTGATAATAATTTGAGGATCATTTTGACTTTTGATTTGTTGATCAAATTGCTCCCATTCTTTAATCAATATGGGATCAATTTGAACATCAGTGTTTAGTTGTTCACTGGCCTTATCACTTGTCTCAACTTCTCCAGAAACATTCTCAATTACCTACTCTCTTTTGTGTTCTACCTCCTAAATGATTGGTGTAATACTTAACAAATCCAAAGGTACTGTCAGTAACCTCTATGTCCTGTGTTCAATGAATTTGTCCATTTTCCTAGCACCAAATTTGAATTTTTCCAGATGACTTACTGTTGAGAATAATTTTGTTGAAGCAAATAAGTCATCAAACTCATCTTCCTCATGCAAGAATTTATTAACTTTCATCTAAGTGGTGAAATTGAAAGCAACCTTCTTTGGGTCATATTGTCTTTTAGGGATAACAGCTAGACTCAGATCCTTTGTGTTGTTTGCTTCGTTCTCGGCATGTTTAAAATCATGTAATGAGTAAGTGCCATAGCGAAGAGGAAAGAAAGGCCACAACTGTTTCTTGGAGTCTTTAAGATTTCTAGACATCCCTTTTTCTACTATCTGGTAGGCTACTTCCCTAGCTAATAACTTATCTGGAATGTAAAGTAGAAGGACATGAGGATCTATAATACTGCCAAAAACCCTAACATAGGTGAATGTCTCTTCCCCGAAGCAACTACCAATTGAGGTTAAATCAATGCTAGCCTCGTGAGACAGCCGAGGAGCAGGTTTATTAAAAATAACTTAATGGATGGGTAAAATGAAACCATGGCAAATCCTTTATAAATGGTTCTTCTATTCATACTTCCATAAGTATTTATGGTAAATAAGAATGGGGGTTGGGTCTTGAATAGTCCATTTCCAACCTAGTATGGGAAAGTCAGAATTAAAACAAATTGTGTCAACTATCTAAGCACTCATATGGAATGGGGGCACAACTCGGGTAGTGACAAATCTGTACTTTCTATAATCTAGTATTTGACTAGCCATTTTGTCTGATAGGATAGTTTCCCAGTCCATCACAAAGGATTTTATCATTGCTTCTATCAATGGAACCATATCAATAGAAAATCTAGCAGAATCGTGGCTTCCAAAGAGTCTACACATCATAGAAGTAGCATAACAATATGGAGATGCCAAGGAGTCCACGAAATACATAGCAGATGATTCATGTTTGTGATTGTTAGGAAATTGTCTCCATTGCTTGATAGGGTCTGATTCAATGTCATTCTCTTTGGTGAAAGATTCCAGGAATGGTTTGTTGTAGTGTTATTGGGGATCTGGCAAGTGATGCATTCTCTTGACATCTTTCGGTTTGAAGGATCCAAACATCCTTCCATCAACTGTGAAGAAAGCTCTGTCTGTTATGTTAATGCTCTCGATTAGCCATATTACCATATCATTATATGGTAAATCTTTGCACGGGCCACCATTCGATGGAGGAAAGAGCTAGCCAAATCATTGAGTGTGTTTTCTGATTTATCAGTTCCATCAACTGTTGCTTCTTCTTCTATCTCCTTCGAATATTAATTTTCAAGCAAAGCATATATGCCTTCCCACGAGGTCTTACCAAATCCTAGACAGGTATTATCTAAGATTAAGGCCAATTTTCCTTGTCCTTCTTCCACTGTAAGGGTGGCCTTTGTCTTTTGAGCTCTCTTAGACATTTTGACTGACTGCATGATTCAGGATTTACACTGAAAAATGAGAAAGAGGAGTGTGATAGGATAAAAGCTTTGAGAGGAGACAATACAACTAATTACAAACTAAAAGCAATTATGCGCATCAAAAGATCTCATATAGTAAATAGTCACAAAGGATGAAATCCTTAGAGGATTGTAACCATAACTGCCTCTTAATGTATTACCATATCCTCATAACGTGAAACTTTAATGCCAAATTAATATATGTTGCATCGTAAGTTTTCCAACAGTCCTTTTAGAACATGTGTCACAACTCTGTGATTTTGTGATTTACGTGTAGAGCCATTGCATATTGCAAATCAGGAGTTACAAGTGCTATATCCGAAAGAATTCCTTGTATTGTTGCGATTGCAATGAGTGATGAGCTGGCACGTAGAGTTGGCAGGTTCATTTCAAACTTGGAAAATCATGTTTTTCCTTTGTAAATCATGTTTTTATTTATAATTGATTTAAGATTATATTGCAAGTGCTCAGAGTATATGCTACTTGTTTCTAATGGGAGCGCGGTATGCGATATGTGATCGCGATAGTTACATCGCATCGCAAAGTCTCAATGGAGTGGTTTCAATGTTTTCCTATTGATTGATGAAATGTGATATGCGATAGCCTTATCGTATCACAAGGTTTCAACGGAGTGCCCTAACTTATTCCTGAGAATTACCGATATGTGAAATGTGATAGTTATATCACATCGCATGTTTATAAATGGATTTTTTCAATTTAAAACTTTGTGATGAGGCATTTGCGATAACTTTGATCACCTCACAACTTTTCAAATGGATGTTCATTGGTCTTAAGCAATTGCAATTTGTGATGAGTGGTTCCAAACACTCATAAATCAACTTTTATATGAAAAGTATTTAAAATCTATTTTTACTCAAAAGGTTTTATTGCTTTTCTATATCCTAAAGGGAACCTATTTCTTATTCAGCATCTTCAAACTAAGATTAAAAATTTGAAATTTGGAGGGGTTGTTTTATAGCACAACAATTGGTGATTCACTAGAAGAACCAATTATAATTGAATAAAATAATGAAATTTATAACACTTTCCTAAGTAGAATCAATTGACGAAAAGGGAACTATCTTGGAATTGCTTAGATAAAACTTTTACTCTGAATAAAACAAAGATATAAATTTTGCAATTTCTTTTACAAACCCTTATGATAAATAAAAACATTTTTTTGGTTTCTTCAAGCTTTGATTGGTTGTTAAAGATAAAGTAGGGGGCTCCTCCAACTTAGCTTTTAAATTTACTCTTTTGTCACAAGTAGTGCCACTGCTGCCAGCAAACATCTATAGTCTCAATAGGGTTACCTTTTAACCATTAATTATTCATTGTCCCGTCCATCTAAGAGTATAATCTTTTAAAGATAAATTCAGAAAGATATATCTACATATATATTTTTTTCATATTTTGTTTTATTATTTCATTTGATTAAAATCCATTACCCTAGTTTGGTAGCCAGAAGATGACAATTCCATTCACTGGTTGTAATTAAATTAAATAAGCTGACTCGTGATGAGACCCCTTGTCTTTTGACTTAAGTCATTACCCTGTTTTGGTATGTAGTATTGGTAATGTCAGCTTAATTAGTTCCCTATGATCATGGTAAGCAGGCTCATAATGAGACCTCTTATCTTTTAAGTCAAATATATTTTAGAATTACACTCTGAAAAATCATAAACATAGTCGATGGGGTGAATGCTTGACTCCTTAAGAGTTTATGGATGACAATTATAGAGTTGTAGATGCTTAGCCGGAGAAAGTCTTTACCTTTTTATAAATAAACATTCTCAACTGATAAAAATCAAAATGATTTTTTTTGCTTTCAAGGTTTGAAAGATTTTACAAATTTAAATAGGATTTCAGAGTTTCCTGTTTTTTATCTAATTTGCAAAACTATAATCATTTCCTTGAAAGTTTCTACTTTTTAAAACCAAGTTCTCACAATATTTTTTCAAAGAGCTTTTCAATAGTAGAAAGCCAATGGTAGACTATTTACAACATTATTTCTAAAAGAAACCAAAATTTGCATAAAGAATATGTATAGGTAATAAGGGGTTACCTCATGAAAAGAATTTTTTTAACATAAGCCCATTTCACAGGAAGAGAATCTCTCTTTCCCGATAAGTCTTGCAAATTTAAGAATTTTACCAAACCTTAATTGAATAGAGGAAGAAGGAGTTTCTTCAATGAATTGTAATAAGGCTAGAGATAGGAGGGCTAAATTTGGTGGAATTACAGCTTCTTTCCCATACACTAAGTTGAAAGGAGAAGTACGTATTGAGGCTTTCTGAGTTATACGATCTGCCCATAATGCAAATATTAAAGATTTATGCCAATTCTTTTGGTTTTGATCAACAATTATTTTAATAATCCTGATGAGATTTTTGTTAGTTGACTCTGCTAAGCCATTTCCTTGAGGATAGTATTTTGCAGAGTATTTTAAGTTAAAACCTCTCTTAGGAGCAAATTAAGCTATATTATTTCAAGAAAAATAACATTATTTGTCAAAGATAAGCTCGTTAGGTAAACCAAACCTTGTAATGATGAACTGATCAATAAATTTGATAATCACATCAGAATTAGCTACCTTTAGTGGAATTGCTTCTACCCACTTTGTGAAGTAGTCTATGGTTGTGAGGATGTATTTGTGTTGCTTAGAAGAATGTGGAACGATATCTCCTATAATATCAAGCCCCCACTGTTCAAATGGTTGCTCAATGTTAACTGGTTGTAAAGGAAAGGCTGGTTTCCTTTGTCTCCCGCTAGCAGTTTAGCATATCTCGCATTTCCTCACGTAGTCATCGACATCTTTGAACAAAGTCAGCCAATAACATCCAGCATGTAGTATTTTGTGGGTTGTAGTGTCTCCTCCAAAATGTCGACCTACTGGGCCATCATGTAGTTCCTACAAAACCTTTTACGCTTCAGATTTTTCAAGGCATATTAATAGAATAGAATCATAATTTCTCCTGAATTACACATCATCAATGATTTCATAGTGTTTAGTTTTTAACCTTAAGGCACGTTTGTTTTTGTAGCTGAATTCAGGGGGAGCATATCCATTTTTTAAGTAAAAGATCAGATCAGCATATTGAGATTCAGAGTTAATGATACTTATCTCATTTACTTGTGCAGTACTATCTAAATCTTCATGATTTGGTATATTCGAAGCTCCTGCCAATAACCTACAAAAACCTTGCCCTCTAACAATTTTCGCTGGTTTAATATCAATATCATACTCTTGTAAAGTTGTTACCCAGTTAGCTCTCTTCTCTCCCACTTCTCTTTGAACTAGCAATTGTCTCACTCTAGAGAATTGGACTATTACTTTAGTGTGTGTTTTTAGGAGGAATGGTCTAAAATGTTTAATAGGCTTAAACACAACGAAGGCTTGTTTTTCAACTTCGGAATAATTAGGCTCATCACCCTACAAATTAGAACTAAAGAAGGATATGGGTGCTTATACTTGTTGATTGTTGATTTGTGTTAAAACAACAACATAAGATGTTTCAATGCCCATAGTAAAACAAATAAAATGATGAGAAAAATTCGAAGTACTCAATGCAGGAGAATTAATGATCACTTATTTGATCGAGTCAAAAGCCTCTTTTTCGTTATGTCCCCATTTGAAGACTAAATTTTTCTTAATCATGGATTGCAAGGGTGAAACAATATCAGAAAAATCAAGAACAAACCTTTTTACAAAATTTATCTGTCCCAAGAATGATTGCATAGATTTCTTATTATGTGGCAAAGGGATATCAGAAAATTCTTTTATCCTATCAGGGTCAATGTATATGCCATTTTTGGATACAATAAACCCTAAAATTTTACCTTCATTAAGAGCAAAGAATGATTTCTTTGGATTAAAGGAAATCCCATACTTTTTACAACGTTCAAAGATATGCTTTAAATCATGCAGATGATTGTTCTTTTTCTTAGAATAGATAGTTATCTCATCTAAGTAAACAACGACAGTCCTATTGATCAATCCTTTGAAAGCTATGTCCATAGCTCTTTGGAAAGTAGCTCCAATGTTTATCAAACCAAAAGGAATTTTTTGATAAGTATATGTTCCCAATTTGGTTTTGAATGCAGTCTTTAATCTATCATCCAGATGTACTAGGATCTAATTGTATCCTGAAAAACCATCAAGAAAAGACATTAAGTCCGAGCCAACTATTGATTTGAGTATCTGCTCCATTGTTGGTAATGGGAAATTATCTTTCTAACATGCTTTGTTGAGATTCCTAAAATCTATGCAAATCCTAATATCACCATTCTTTTTCCTCACATGTACTAAATTTGAGACCCATTTAGAATGTTTGACAGGAAAGATTATTTTGGCTTTAAGGAGTTTATTCAACTCTGCTTTGATTTTTTTTTCTGCGTAAATAGTAATTCTATTAAAAAAGAGAAAATTATATACATGGATGTCAAGACCTCAGAGGGGGCAGAGGCCAGCCCTCAGCCAGAGATTCAGAGACATACATTTCATACTATCTGTCATTTCCAGATTACAGACTTCAAAAAAAAATTTGTTAGACCGTGACCCACTGAAATATTTCTGTTCTGAGTCTAACATGACATAGCTAACACCTTCAGAGGCTTTACTAAGACGCATGCTATCATGCCCGTCATGAACAAAAGAGGCAAAACAGAACCCATCAAACCCAGAGTTGTAGCTGCAAACTGAGAACAGGTTGGCTAGCGCCAAGAACTTAAACAAGAACTGAAACCAGACACAGGACCAGAGACCTAGAAACAAAGACACATAGCAAAAAACATACAGAGAAAATGCAAGAATGCCACCCATCAGTGATGAACCAGCCTTAATCTGCATGTTGCAGAGAGTCGGGCATGTCCTTATCCACCTGGCTAGACGAAGCGACCCAGGTGACAAAGCCATTGTCTTCAATTCCTTCAATGCCACTGTCAGGAGTAGTTACCAGGTTGAGAATGGTGCCTGCACGATGAGTCGGTCCACAGGCAAGAATCTCGTTCTGTGTAGAATCGGTCGGATGCAAAGGCACTTCATAAACAGGGGTGTCATCCTGCATGTTGTCAGCATTAGACACCACCCCAGCCATTTCCCCCTGAAGGACGTTGTCTTCCTGAGATAGAGAGGTGGTGGTGTGTGCCGAGCTGGTGGGATTGCCCTCTTCCTCAACAAGAATAACTGTGATGCTAGCAGACAAAACGGGCCTGTTGAGCCTGCTATGGAAGGTGAACCTGGTGGTTTGAAAGGAATTGTGCGGGAGAGGCCCAGTGTGGCTAGAGGGCGGTGAGGATGGGGAGGCCAAAGTAATGGGTATGACATTCTATGGAGCAGACCGAGAGGTTCTTCCTTTGTTCCCAGTGTTACCTCCTCGGCACGAGACTCCTCGACGGTGAGGCATTCTCAGAATGACAAACCAACTGAGAAAGGGAAGATGGCAGAGCTGACGGGAGAGAAATTGAGCACAGAGGAACCCAACAATACCAGTTAACCAGGCGAGCTTCCAAACAAGATGAGCCAGACAGGGGTGTGGGAAGAACCACGGGCTGAGGTAAAATGAACCAGGAGCAATGGAGTGAACCAGATATGGATCCATACATAAAACCTTGAGCATGAGCTCTCGCACCAGGCGCTCATAAATGCCGATTTGTGTGAACAACATGCCTTGCAGCAGTCGATTAAATGCGCATGCTATGGAGGTCGTCCGCCAGCCAAATGCACATGCCATGGAGGTCGTCCACCAGCCAGGTGTAGGGCTAGCTGCTTGCCTTGTACGGACCCTCATAAATGCGATTTATTAACACCCACATCCGGGTAACTCTGCTTTGATTTTGCTTTCAAGATTTGGGTGAATTTTCCTTAGTTTCTATTGTACAAGTTTCTCATCAGAGATCATTGGAATTGTGTGTTGAATGATAGAGGTATCATAAGTTTTCAGATCTTCATAACTTCAAGCAAAAACATTTTTGTATTTCTTCAATAAACTGATGAAAGGAAATATTTCAGGTGGTGAAATTCCATATCCAAGATTGATTTTTTGTGGTTTGGAATTAGTGCTAAGATTTATTCAAAGCTTAAAGTTGAACTGTGAAGTTTTTCATTAGTGACCTTTTTGAATCTATCCTTAATATCATAAAGATCTTCTAGCTTGACCATAGATTTAGGAATATGATTTTCATTGAGTCTCTACTTTAATTGAAGATCATGATCGCTTTCATCGATAATTTGATCATCATAAGATCCTTTAGATGTCAAGAAATTTAAGATATCCTCATCACGATTGAACACATGCCAATTGGTGACATTATCTGGGACAAATGGTCGAAAAATTAATTCAATAGAAAATCTATCTGGACTATAATTCTCGGACGGAAGGAGTTTAGAAGAAACATTAGCCAAGAGATCTGCTACTGCATTATGTGATCTAGGAATAGGAGAAATGTCAAATGCTAGAAAATGAGTTATGAGATCTTGAACAAGTGATTCATAATGTTTCAGATTCCTCGAAAGATAGTGGATAGTATTTCTCACATGTTTAATGATAATTTCAGAATCACCAAATACTTTCAGATATTGGATATTCAGTCATATTGCTTGATAGAGACCTTGAATCAATGCTTCATATTCTGCAATATTATTGGTACATCCAAATTCTAATCTACATGATAACATCGTTTTTTCTCCTTTGAGACTGAATAAAATACATCCTACTCCTACACCGTCATTAGATTTAGATCCATCAAAATACAAAGGCCAAAATAAAGGCTTATTTACAGGTTTATCTACAAGTTCATGTGCAACACTAACACAATTAAAAGTATTGGTACTGGAGAAATTTTCGACTTGTGATATGACACTATTAACAAGAAATGGAGATTGTTGAGCATTGAAATTCCCCAAAAATGATTCAGCTGAATAGTTTCCAAGAATGTTATTATTGAAGGCTACAGGTTGATTTTCTTCTTCAAACTCAGTTATTGTGTAAGTCAAATGTTTTTCACGATCAATTCTGATTTGATTTGGTTTCCCATTATAGGGAAGCCACCTGTGAGACCAATCAGCTGAAATATAACCATGAAGTTTTTTAGACCAATCTCTAGTAAGGATCAAACCATAAAACTTAGGGATGTCAGTAATTAATATATCAATTCTTTGGACAACCCTGGGATAAGCAGATAATATAATAGTAACTGAATTTATTTCTCCTAAAACTTGAACCTTAGTTCGATCTAATTGGACAATATGAACTGCAGACTTCTGGGGTTCAATATTTAACTTGGAGCAAACTGATGCTAGCATTATGTTTGATGAAGCCCCTGAATCAATCAAGTAGTTTAAGCAAATTTCTATTGTAGATCTCATAAGTCAAGAGAAAAGGAGTATGAGAATTTGACCCATACCCAATGAAACGAAATCGGTAGCATCCACCTTATTAGATGGTGGCTTACCTGATCCTCTAGTAGCCTTTGATAATACACTAGTTGGAAGAGGAGAAGAAGGTACTGCATTTAATTCTTTAAGCAGCAACTTTTGTCGATGTTTAAGATTGCTAAGTTCATGCAGAGAAATATTTTCTTGATTCTTCTTCATATCTTCCACTATGTTATAATCCATGGAATCTAAAACTACCAGTGTTTTAGATGATGAAGGAGGGTTGGACGAAGATGGTTGATTGTGGGGAGACACAATTGGAGCTTTCTTTGTGGGAAATTTTTCTTTAGTAACAGGATTTGAGTTTTTCTTTTTTTTATTTGATTGATTAGGCTGTACCTGGTATATACTGGGAGAGCTTCCTGTTCACTTTCATTATCAGAGTTGGGTAAGATAAAGTCCCAAATTCCATGACATTCAGCTGTTTTGTCTTCTTCCGTTTCTTCAGCTGATAAAACTATATCTTATTCTTCTTCATTATCCAGGGAAGATTCTACATTATATATAGAATTAAGTGGTTTAGGATCAATTGTTTGATTTGTTTTAATGTTCCTAAATGGTCTTTTTGTAGAAGTTTCAGCTACCCGCTTTTTTATTTCAACCATTTCATTAGACATAGTTTTAAGAACTTTTTGCAAGCCTTCCATGTCATATGGATCCTTGGTTGCTTTCTTCTTTGAATCATCTCTAAAGGTAACTTTTTTGTATTTCATTTCTTCCAAAGAGTTTTTATTTTCCAAAGCAAGGATACATTTTTCAACAGCTATTGCTTCCTTCATATTTTCTGCTAACATTGGTTCGGTAGCCCTATCAATGAAGATGGCTATGTTTGAAGGAAGAGAATAAATGTACCATTCATTTCGGACCTCCTCACTAGGCTTGGATGTCGCGGGTATTTTATTCAACAACTTATTGAAGCATGAGTTGAAGTCTTTAATGGGCTCTTTTGATTCGGCTTTCAGGTTGGAGGTCATTAATCAAAGTTGTTGTAGACCTATCGTCTCCAAACTTAGTTAGAAATTTCTCTTGGAAAGAATCCCAACTATTGATAGAACCTTGTGGTAACGAAAAGTACCATGAGCTCCTTGTAGAGTGTGTGGAAATAGTTTAACAATAGCATCTTCTTCTGTTACTCCATTCAAGTTAATCGATAACCTGAAATTGATTATATGTTCTTCTGGTAATAAGCCATTATTAGGATTAAAATTAGGTAGCCAATTTTTAGGGTTGGAAATTAGGTCAAACGTGCAGGGATTTTGATAGCTCCACGGTTAGTCCATGGCCTTGGTTGAGGTTGATTATGTGCCATTGTTGAGCTAATAGTAGAAGAGGGTGACAAAGAAGTTGAAAGTGATTGAGTAGAGGATGTTGAAGTTCCTATACATCTTTCGACTATGATCTGAAGTTGGGAAATGGATGGATGAACTTGCAATGGTATCGATGGAATGGACGATGAGGAGGATAAAGTATCACTGTTGGATTGTGATGGTGTCTTTCTAGCCCTTTTTCGGCTTGGTAAAGGGAATTCAACAGGTGGAATGCCAAGAGTTTCACTCTTTTCCCTAGTAAGTGGTTGTGACGGGATATATTGGGAAGTAACACTACCTTGGGATAACTTAGACTCTTCTTTGGATATACAAATCCCATAGAGTTTATGAATCAAAGATTGTACTTCAGAAGGTTCATGAGAAGAATTGTCTTGCATGTTTATGGTTTCAGCAGTGGGTTTTGTATTTTTCTTTTCAACTTCTCACTTAGGAATAGGAGATTTTGAACATGAAGGAGAAGTTGGAGGTGATGGTGAGGGTGAATTACTCTTAGAATGACCTGTAGATTTAGATTTACTCACTATCCACAGTCTATCCCTCCTTCTCGCGCCAAAAATGTTTATGCCTCTAAAATCATATCACCAACATTGGGGGATAACCACCCAATCCAGACCTTAGTGCAACTCCTTATCCGTTTCGTATGGTGGCTCCGACTAGATATTATGGAACCAATTTCCCAATAAAGTATGATTTGATGAATGGGTGTTTTAAATGTATAAAAATATGATAGGTGGTTTAATCTATAAGCTCTAAAATATACATATACACACACACACACACATATATATATATATATATATATATATATATATATATAGATATATAACCCGGATGATCTCATAATAATGTGATCCTTGATGATTCGTAACAAACAAATGATAATATAGATTATTTACTTATCTACAGAAAGATGCATTTAAATAATGATTACTTTGTTTAAGAAATTAAACAAAGTAATGTGAAAACATATCGCATAACATACTAATATTTATCGCTGACATATGTATGCAATATAACAATTCTAGATCATTCAGAAGTGAAATAATACAAAGTTGTTTGAAACATGTGAATACATCAATGATAACAAATCAATGGAATGCTAGTTACATAAAACAGACAAAAGAAAGGTGATAGAAGTACCAAATGCATTTGAGTCTCGTTATGCAAGTAACTCTCTGGTTCGATCTTCTTATTATGGAAACTCCAAGGAGAAACAAAAATGCAAGTCTTTATGAAGATCTTTCACAACAAGTCTGAACCTTGATCCACAGCTTATAAAAAAGAAATTAAGAAGTGCAGAAGTGAAAACTTCTCATGTCTAGTTTTATACAAATTAAGGACCCCTTCTAAAATGGCATGAAAGGGTCTTTATAGTAAAATTAAAAACAGTATGTCCATAAAAATTGTTGAGAGCTGTTGGAACTACCTTTATCAAAATATGGGATTTGAATTTCAAAAATAGAATTGTGATAATCTTTGAAGAGATTCATCGCATCTAGGCTTTCTCTTGTATCTTCAACTGAAAAATTGAGAGCATGGTTTGGATTTCTGGAGGATGTCTTATCCTGGAGTGTAATTGTCCTGCGTATGTGGCATCTGAGAGCTCGGGTATCATGCGATCAATGGCATCAACAAGGCACTTGAGATTCATATGTTGGCTGTATGGCTTGACCAAAAAGGACCAATGCATATCCCAGTTAAGACCTTGTACCTTGTTAAGCTGATATTCCTTGGTGTCCAAATCTTGCTTCCATTGCTTCTCTAAAACTTTCGCCTTTGGAAGTTTTCCTGGGGAACAATCATAAATGAAATTAGCACCATATAAGTTATCATTCACCAGCTCAATAACATTATTCATTATAGCCCTGGCCCTATAGGTAGCTCTTTCGACTTTTATTAACTGTGTTTCCCATTCCAAAAACAATATTTCTTTATGAGACTCTTCAATTTTAGGTAATTTAGCAGCTCTTCCATCTTTTGTGCTTTGCTAGGAGAGATAATTTGTGACTTTATCATCCGCATATTCAAATTCTAACCTGGTATTAATTTCTTGATCAATCAGTGATGTCATTATGATGCATAATGGATCAATAAGAGATATTTTCTGACATAGTAGATTCAACTGTTGAGATAAAGCCTTATTTTCCTCTAAGGCTTCCTTTTTAAATTCTTCAACCTTGGGATAATATTTGAATTGTCCTAAAGAGAATTGTAACTGTATGATTTGGTCTTCTTTAGATTTAATCTCTTGCTGATGCATCAATTTAAGCTACTCGAGCTCTTGAGACAGCTGTTGTTGTCTTTGAATGGCCTGTTGATCAATTTTCTGTTTTTCCAGGTTTAATTGTTCTTCAAGCTTCTCATTCTTCCGTTTCTCTACTATTAATTGTTCCTCAATTGATTCAATTCAATTGCCTTATCAATTGTAGTAGCTGTGTATGCCCCTACAAATTAAGATAACTTAGTCAAATCCTCAGAAGGATTGATCTCTAAATCTTTCCATATGACATTCATAAATTCAGATTGATGAGATGTGGATCATGTTTAATCTATTTTCCTCTTTTTCCTCTGCCTCTAGACTACATCCCTGTGTTTTGGGCTATAAAACACATCAGGGGTGGAATCTCCTCAATATTCAATGTAATCTCCCATGAAGGATTTTCAAGGATTATTTCTATCTCTTTTCTAGTTGTTTATTTACTGGGTGTCTCTTCAATCACAATATCAAGAATAATGGGCTGTTGTGTTTCACGAGGTGCAGATGTGATAATGTTTTGAGGATCATTCTGACTTTTGATTTGTTAATCAAATTTCTCCCATTCTTTAATCAATATGGGTTCAATGTGAACATCAGTGTTTAGTTGTTCACTGGCCTTATCACTTGTCTCAACCTCTCTAGAAGCCTTCTCAATTACCTGCTCTCCGCTATGTTCTGTCCACTAAATGATTGGTGTAGTACTTAACAAATCCAGAGGTACTGCCAGTAACCTCTGTGTCTTGTATTCAATAAATTTGTCCATGTTCTCAGCACTCAATTTGAATTTTTCTAGATGACTTACTGTTGAGAATAATTCTGCTGAGGCAAATAAGTCATCAAACTCATCTTCCTCATGCAAGAATTTATTAACTTTCATCAGAGTGGTGAAATTGAAAGTAACCTTCTTTGGGTCATATTCTCTTTTAGGGATAACAACTAGACTCAAATCCTTTGTCTTGTCTTCTTCTTTCTCTACATGTTTAAAATCATGTAATGAGTAAGTGTTGCAGCGAAGAGGAAAGGCGGGCCACAATTGTCTCTTGGAGTCTTTAAGATTTCTAGACATCCCTTTTTCTACTATCTGGTAGGCTACTTCCTTGGCTAATAGCTTATCTGGAATGTAAAGTGGAAGGACATGAAGATCTATAATACTGCAAAAACCCTAACATAGCTAAATGTCTCTTTCTCGAACCAACTACCGATTGAGATTAAATAAATGCTAGCCTCGTCAGATAGTCGAGGAGAAGGTTTATTAAAGATAGCTTGATGGATAGGTAAAATGAAACCATGGAAAATCGTGTATAAATGATTCTTGTATTCATACTTCCATAAGTATTTATAGTAAATATAAATGGGGGTTGGGTCCTGATCAATCCATTTCCAACCTAGTATGGGAAAGTCGGAATTAAAACAAATTGTGTCAACTATGTAAGCACTCATATGGAATGGGGGCACAACTCGGGTAGTGACAAATCTGTTCTTTCTATAATCCAGTATTTTGATTAGCCATCTTGTCCGATAGGATAATTTACCAGTCCATCACAAAGGATTTTATCACTGCTTCTATTAATGGAACCATCTCAATAGAAAATCTAGCAGAATCGGGGTTTCCAAAGAGTCTACACATCATAGCAGTAGCATAACAATATGGAGATGCCAAGGTGTCCACGAAATACATACCAGATGATTCATGTTTGTGGTTGTTAGGTAAGTGTCTCCATTCCTTGATAGGGTCTGATTCAATGTCATTCTCCTTGGCGAAAGCTTCCAGGAATGCTTTGTTGTAGTGTCGTTGGAGATCTGGCAAGTGATACATTCTCTTGACATCTTCTGGTTTGAAGGATCCAAACATCCTTCCATCATCTATGAAGAAAGATCTGTCCGTTATGTTAATGCTCTCGATTACCCATCTTACCATATCATTATATGGTAAAATATTTACATGGGCCGCTATTCGATGGAGGAAAGAGTTGGCCAAATCATTGATCGTGTTTTCTGTTTTATCAGTTCCATCAGTTGTTGCTTCTTCTTCTATCTCCTTCGGATCTTCATTTTCAAGCAAAGCATATATGGCTTCCTACGAGGTCTTACCAAATCCTAGACAGGTAGTATCTGAGATTAACGCCAATTTTCCTTGTCCTTCTTCAATTGTAAAGGGAGCCTTTGTCTTTCGAGCTCTCTTAGACATTTTGGCTAACTGCATGATTCTAGATTTACACTGCAAAATGAGAAAGAGGAGCGTGATAAGCGAAAAAATTTGAGAGGAGCCAATACAACTAATTACAGAGTAAAAGAAGTTATGTACATCAAAAGATATCATATAGTACATAGTCACAAAGGATGAAATCCTTAAAGGATTGTAATCATAACTGCCTCTTAATGCGTTACCGTATCCTCATAACATGAAACTTTAATCCCAAATTAATATATGTCGCATCACAAGTTTTCCAATGGTCCTTTTAGGACAAGTGTCACAACTCTGCGATTTTGCGTTAGTGATTGTATTATTTTAATATGTGTAGAGCCATCACATATCGCAAATCAGGAGTTGCAAGCACTATATCCGAAAGAATTCCTTGTATTGTTGTGATTGCGATGAGTGATGCTCTGGCACGTAGAGTTGGTAAGTTCATTTTAAACTTGGCAAATCATGTTTTTTCCTTTGTAAATCACGTTTTTCTTTATAATTGAGTTAAGATTATATCACGAGTGCTCATAGTATATGCTACTTGTTTCTATTGGGAGCATGGTATGCGATATGCGATCATGATAGTTACATCGCATCGCAAAGTTTCAATGGAGTGGTTTCAATGTTTTCCTATGGATTGGCGAAATACGATATGTGATAGCCTTATCACATCGCAAGGTTTCAACGTAGTGCCCTAACTTATTCCTCAGAATTACGGATATGCAAAATGCAATAATTATATCACATCGCATGTTTATAAATGGATTTTTTCAATTTAAAACTTTGTGATGAGGCATTTGCGATGACTTTGATTGCATTGCAACTTTTCAAATGGATGTTCATTTGTCTTAAGCAATTGCAATTTGTGATGATCTATTCCAAACACTCATAAAGCAACTTTTGTATGAGAAGTATGGAAAATCTATTTTTACTCAAAAGGCTTCATTGCTTTATTATATCCTAAATGGGACCTATTTCTTATTTAGCATCTTTAGACTAAGATTAAAAATTTGAAATGGGGGGGGGGGGGGGGGGGGGGGTTATTTCATAGCACAACACAATCATCAATGAGACATTGAGAGATGAGCCATTAAATTAATGAGCCTATGTACATATTTTTGATATACTGGATTGTGATATCCCATGTTATATTTGTGAGGGAAGCTTTGGATTTCTTATGGTAAATTTTATCATCACAATTTATTCTTAAATTTATTATTCATTCATTTGGAAGGAAAGTGTTGTGAGATAAAGGATTGCTTGGTAGTTGTAACTGATTGGGGGATTGGGAGTGGTCGTCTATAGAAAGATTATGTACAACTAATCCTATGGTTGAGTGGAAGGTCATCCCCAAAACTTTGTTGCAGTCGACAACATCTGAGTAGCATTACAAGTATGAAATCACAAGTAAGGTATATCATCACTGTAGGTAAGTCTTCTTTACTCCAGGTTTTCAAAAAATTTGTGCCAAATAATTGAATAATTGTGTGTTGATTATTAATCATGTAAATTGACCTAATTAATATATATTTAAAATTTTGGGTTGTTAATGGTTTTTGAAATTTCTATGCTAAATAGTTGAATCATTAGTGTTGATCATTAATCACATAAATTGATGTAATTAATTGTATGTTTAAATTATGGGTTGTTACATATTTGGTATAGATAGTAACACCTATATTATTGTAAAAATTATTGACAATATTTAGTGTTTTCTTGAAATTGTAAGAGTCCACCATATCATCCACATAAATAATACTCTAAACATAGTATAGGGATGTGTTCTCACATTAGTTTTAGATGATGTTATATTAAAACCCAAATACAAAATAATTCAATTATTACAAGTAGCCTTCACAATAACAATAATAAGAAAAATACTCAAAAATATAAGTGAGCCTCTTTAAAGTATATTTAAATTTATGGTTTTGAGTAAAAGTATAAATTGAAAATATTACTAACTCTATTAGGTGAAAGCTATAATAATAATATCAAATATTTACTTTTGGACTACAAAAAAAACCCTAATCTCTATCCACTTTAAATCAATGATTTGTTAGACCCTACACATTGCAAGAATTGTGTGAGGGAGTGACACTCCCTCATATAGAAATACCATAGTTGGTGACAATAGATCCAAGAACTAATAATCAATTCAGGATCACACACATCCCTAATTCACACAGTAGAAAAATATGGTGAGGCAAGCTAAGCGAAGTTGAATCGAATCAATGGTCAAGCCAAACATCAAGCCTTGAGAATATGCCCCACAAAAGAATTCATTGACCCAAAATTTGAGGGTATATTCAGTCATCTTGGAGATCTAATACATGAAATATGGCTCCCTCATTTGTAAATTTTTGGGGCTTAGGCCCTCAGAAAAATCGCTCTCCCCATGGATCCAACAAAATTGGTAGCCCAAAGACTATATCAAGCTTGAGTTGGGCACCAAATATTTTTTGCTATCATTTTTTCTAGAATAGAAGGTAGGATGTGAATCTTCAAAAGTTTTCCATACTTTTTAAAATCTGTTGGGTTATATTTGAGATTTTGGACATTTTTTTGTCTGAGACAAGGATGATTTCTTATCCACTCCAGTTTGGATCTAGATGTATTGCTTCAGGGAAAACTAGTGTCGATTCGAACTGCTAGTCCCACTAATATGGGTAACTATCTTAGAAGAAAACAATGAAATCTTTTCAAGAGTTCCTTTAAGTGTGATAGATGGAAGAGAAGAAAAGAAGACCAACCTAGATCTTCTACTTTGATCCTAGCTTGATTTCTCCTTTCCTTGATAGAATTTGCCACTCCTCTCCTACTTGTCTTGCTTCAAAGAGTACCTGTAGAGTCAAAGTAACAACAAAATATCAAAGCATCTCTATCTAAAATATCATAAACAATGTAGAATCAGAAACACATTGACCATATAATTGCATTCATAAACAATAAGCTTCACAAATACACGATTATATGGAGGAAATCTCAAAGAAATTTATTAATAGTAATGTAAGAGAGGATTACAACCTAGCTGTTTGATCCAACATCATCCTTCCAATTGTATAAGCCCTCTTCACCTCATGAACAAGCAAATCACCCAACAATGCAATGTCTCTTCTCACCAACAAACCAACAACACTTCCTTACAAAATACAAAATTCCAGCCTCTAGATCTCTCAGATGAGGGATCCATTTATAGATGTCTTGCAAGGGTGTGAGTCAGCTCTTGGTTTCTTATTGTTGTCATTCCACTGATAGTTCTTTGTTCCATTTGGAGATTTCATTGACCTCTTACTCATCCCTGGTTGAATTCAGAGAAGCAAGTGTCAGAGGAGAAGTTTCTAGAAGATTCCATGATCATCCACCTTGCAAACTCTCTCTGCCATTTGTCTATTCTCGCTCATCGCACCCCACAAAAGGCCATTTCAATATGTATCGCACCTGGCCAGTTTGGCAGGCAGTATGCATTGCACCTTGCGCATGGAGTAGTCTGTATGGTCCAGTTTTGGCCATTTCTGAGTAGTTTTTTAGGTGGAACTTCTGGGAAATGATGTAATCAGTTTACCATGATCCTTTAGGGTATGAAACAAAACTTTTATGGGCTTAAGGATCCCTTAGTTTATGGACATATGGGTTTGGGGTTGCAGTGCCCAAATATGTCTATAACATGGATACATTTCCTAGGGTGTTATAGGATGCATAAATACTCACAAGTATTAGCAATGCCCTGATGCATTTCATCATAATCTTTGAGACCATGGAACAAGCCAAGTGGTTGGCCTCCAAATTAAATAGAAATTAAGGCTCATCCAGCCTTTATTAGGCACATAAAGGCTATATGAAATCTCTCCTTCTACACTTGATAATGATTTTTTAGCTTTAATATGTTCTTATGAAGGTTTAGAGATAATTTCATATTATGTGCCTAATATTATTTATTTTTGCAGAATATTGAGAGAATAATGAGTAAATTCTGAATGAGATAATATAGGGACTTTCTCGTTGCTACAATATGGACCAATATTGGATAATAAATGAACTAGATATCATGAAATTACTGAACATATTCTCGAGATCAAGTGATTGAGAAAATATAGTAATGTGTTCCCTGTCATTGAATGAAGATTCCTACTATTAGGAACGAGATCCACATTTTAAGGGATTTTAGAGGGGGGAGTTTCCTTGTTTCAAGGAGGAGTCTTCCCCATCAATTTGTGTGAGTATAAATTCGAATTAGCCTCTAGGGTCATGTATTTCTTAGTCTTTTAGTGGAGAAAATGTATTATTTATTAGCTCTACTTTAATTTCTTGCAGGGATGTGCTTGGATTGACTCTAATAGTGAATTTTGGTGTCATTTTTAACATCTAAGGCTTGGTTTATTTCATAGAAATCCGATTATCCTTGGTTATTTTCGTCTCAAGAACCTTAGATCCCTGTTGTACAATTTCTTTATCTTATTTGATTGTCTTGTTCGCTTGAATCTCTTATTTTTTGCATTTATTATGCATGCTTCATTTGTTGTAGGTTATATTAGTTAAATGATTGAATTGAGTTTTTTTTTAGGTTATTTATAGATTCAAAATCATTGTACGTCCTTAAAATATATTTTCAAATTCATATCCCTGATTGAGCTACTTGGATTGGTTTACAAGTCCACAATTGTAGAATTTCTAGAAGTCTCTTTTAGCAAAATAGTAGTAATTTTCTATTGAATTATAAAATGTGTTAATGATATTCTTTTGAGTTTATTCCACTTATATTGAAGCCTAAAAAATCCAACTTAATAACAAAATTTATGCCATAGAATTTTCACTTGATCAAGCTACACATTTGTAGGTTAACTAGCTCATTGAGTCTTGAATTTCTTGTTTTTGGAGTAGTTATTTTATGGTAATTTTTAGCACATATTAACAAGGTTATTTTTGAGTGATTCCTATTATATCCTAATTAATAAAAAAATTAACCCCACACAATTTTCATTCGATGCTTGATCATTCTATGAGATAACTCAGAGGAGAGACTAGCCGGTAGACTAGGTATTTTAGTCTTTTCAAGTATAAAATAATAATATTTTTGTGGTGTGAAGGTAATATATAGATTTGCAGGGTTATAATTTTCATTTACACTCCTTATCCTACCAACATATCCTTCATTTCAACCTCAACAAATCCTCCAAAACATTGTCCACTGGGAGTACATTTCTGGGTTGTTGAAGGCCACTGTGTGCATTGGTACTTGTGCAAGATGCGGCACTAAAGAGTATTAAGTGATCCGAATTGGATCCATAGAAGAATGTCAAAGAACCATGATTGCATTAGGTCAAACAAATCTCTAAAGAATTTCAGAACA
Source organism: Pinus tabuliformis (assembly GCA_031772625.1). NCBI lineage: Eukaryota > Viridiplantae > Streptophyta > Pinopsida > Pinales > Pinaceae > Pinus > Pinus tabuliformis. The sequence goes on along the minus strand of CM062819.1, from coordinate 1,912,263,242 downwards.
ACGATCAAAAAAATCCTGAGCCAGTGGCAATGGCATTCAACGTTGAACGATGAGGACCTCGGTCAAAGCACGTTGACCGAGGCCCATGGAGACTGTGCGGGAGGCTGAAGTAGCCCCTGGGAGCCCTGGAATGGGAAAAGGAGGTGATTTTTGATGTGCAATTAGTGCCTAGCACTAATTTCACATCATTGTGCGAACAAGGCCAAAATGGGAAAGCTCGAGCACTTGGTCGCATGGGGGAACTGGAGGACTGCGGGCAGAAAAGGGAAAAAGTGCTAATCATACAAGGTGGGACCCACGCTCTGGAAACTGGTGGTTTTGATCGGGGCACCCTTAAACAGTAAGAGGTTTTCGATGAAGCAGAGCAATTCCATACAACGATCGATGCATGGCAGGCGGAGGTCATAGAAAACCACCATTTATCGCGCACTATCGGTTGAGAAAGTCAACTACACGAAACGTGCGTATGTCGTCAGATCTGGAGGGCCTAGATCCACGACATAACTAAAGAAATGAACTGGTGAAGCGTGCTGGCACCATTGAGAGGAACACAAGTGGCAACTCCTTAAGCGTTGATGATGACACTGAATAGGGAACTCCCAACACAGCTATAGAAGGTGAATCGATAGAGGCAGAGGAGGAACCAAACAGGCATAGGAATCGAATGGCTATAGCCATGAATAGAGGCAGTCGAATGGAAGTAGAGTTAGACATAGAGAGACGAAAGTCGAGAGACGGAGAAGTGGAGCAGTGAACCCTGAGAGGAAGACTGAACACAGAGAACAATAAAGCAAAGAAGAAGAGACAGAGGGCCGAGCTAATTAGCAGCAGCATTGAGCACCAGAGATCTTGAAGATTCAAGCCATCCCCTAGAGCATCTGTCTGGGTTGAGCACCACATTAGGGTCTTCCCATTGCAGACCATAAGGTCACAGAGTTGGTAGGAAGAAGAAGATTCTGTGTACTCCAATGGCTTGGGGAATCCAAGACCACCCTGTCAAGCAAAACCTGCTTTAGGTGTACTCACATTGAGTCAATGTATTGTAAAATTCTCTACCCAAAGGCACAATAAAACAAGGCCACCATAGAAGCTAGACTGGAGACGTAGCCCTGGAGAATAGGGTTAACTCATTAAAAAATAAATTGTTTTTGTGTTTGCTTACTGTATTTCTCTATTGTCTTTCCATTTTATTGTCTGTGTATTGGCAATCTGATCGATCCGTTGCTTCAATAACACAGAACACACACCATCACATGAGTTTGTAATACCTTAGTTTAATAAATCTTTAACTGATTTCACTCATAGGGTGAATATCAGATCAAGTGGTATCATAGCTCTAGGTTGTAAGATTAGACAAGCTTGTGTTGTTTAGCTGTGAATGCTCATAAGATCAAAGCTCAAATTAGGATAAGGAGAGTTGGTGGAAACTAATCCTGAAATTGGGAGAGTCTATTCTCAGAAGACAATGCCAGAATAAGGTTTTGTAGGGCCAGACCCTCAATTTCTAGAGAGTTTCCTAGCTATAAATTCTATGGTTGAAGAAATTTACAGATACTTTAGAAGGCAAAAGGTGGAAGATGCATCAGGATCTAAACAAGATAAAGAACAAGATGAGTCTCACTTCCATGACAACTCCAAAGGAAAGGGGAAAGAGGAAATCTTTCTCACACCTCCTAATAGCCTCGTGCATAATAATAAAGCATATTTGATTAAGTTAGATGTTAAATTTGATTTGTGTATATATGATGGAGAGATGAAAGCTGAAAAGTTGGACAATTGGATTAGACAAATTGATGTGTATTGCAGGGTACAGAACATAAACTCAAACAAGAATAAGATTCAGCTGGCAAGCCTACGCCTAGGAGACATTGCCTTGGTTTGGTGGGAAGGTAGAACCCAAGCTGATATGAAAAGACATGGTAAGACCATCTTTGTCTAAAGTGGCCTTGTTTTTGCAATCAAAAAGCCGTTCTATCCATTGGCCTACATGCAACAACCCATGATGATTTGGCAAACTCTTTGACAATTGAAAGGGAAAAGTGTGCAAGGGTATACTCAAGAGTTTAGAAAGAGAGCATTGATATTGGGCATGTCATTAGACTCACCAGAGACTCTTTTGAAGTACATTGGTGGTCTACACAGCTACATGAGGCATACCATCCTCATGTTTAATCCCACTAGTATAGATGAGGTATCTGTACAAGCTACTCATCTAGAAGCTAGAGGAAAGAATGGAAATCCGGAAGTTGGGGGACCATCCCAACCCATTGTAAGCAAGAGCAAGGACAAAAGAAAACAAAAGTGGAAAGAAAGGAAGGCTAACACTGCACAAAAGGCCAAAGCTTCATGCACTCAATGTAAAAAGGAGGGGCATGATGATCAACATTGTTGGATTCTGCATCTAAAACTGAGACCTAAGATGTCTGAGGGCAAGAAGAAGAAGACAACTGCAGCTATTCATAAAGATTTGGGGTCAGACTCGGGAGATGAAACAACCATAGCAGCCATAGGTGTAAAAGGTAAGAATTCTGAAGCATCTACTAGTATATCTACTCAATTTGTTATTGATGAAGAAAATGAGAGAAAAATACATGAGCTTTTCCATATTCGAGTTATTTCCAAAAACCAAAATATTGATACTTTGTTTGATAGTGGCTCACAAGTAAATTTAATTTCTAAAGCAATTGTAAAGAAATTTGGATTAGCAACTACACCTCACAAGAAACCATACCCATTAGGATGGTTGAATGACAAAGCATGTTGGGTCCCTATAATACTAGTGATTACCCCATTACTATTGTAGTTATACCCCTTATTTATATTGATGTACCCATGTAGTGCCCATATTGTTACTATTGTGCCACATAGAAGCCCACTATTGTTATTGTTGTGCCCTACAATATTATTGTTATGTAGGCTTTGATTGTATTGGGACCACTTAGACTCCTATATATAGAAAGGAGGTATTTTCATTTGTATCATCCAAGAATTGTTCATTTATGTAATGTAAAGGAGGTTTCCCCCTCGAAGAGGCTGAATTCTAAGGCGTGGATCTCTCTTTTCTATCTTTTTGTGAGCTGGTTTCATAACATTTGGTATCAGAGCTTTGGATTCTAGGGTTTCGCTGCTCCAAACAGGTCATCGTGGAATTTTCGCTATAAATTTTTTTCTGTGATGTTTCAGAAGTCGCAAAAAAAACCCATTTGAGAAGAATTGGCGTTGAACCTTGGGTCCAAATTTCAGAGCGTTTCGCGCTATATTTTCGGAGATATGATCTGAGGAAGTTGGCCTTTTTGCAGACTCCTGAATTACATTCAAACCAGGTGACCTGGGGAAAATCGTCATAACTCTCTCTCTGAAGATCGGATTGAAATTTTGTAAAAAGGTACAGAAAGAGGACAAATTTTAGTTTCTTTTATGTGTGTTTCAGATTCAAAAGTTGAAACAGTGACTCGTGGCATGTCGTACAAGTTCTCTCTACTGAACCAGTCTAAAAGCAAGTCACTGTGGGAGATTTCACATAACTCTTCCTTGGAGAATCCAATTTGGCTCAGACTTGTGGCATTGGAAAGAGGACGCAGAAGGCTACTGCAGGTAGCAATTTCAGAATTGGATGATCCGAAATTACAGAGATACATCAGATTCAATATCAGGCTTCTATAAAGTGAAAAAAGGTGTGTAGTTTTTTTTTTAATTTTTGTGTAAGCTTGGTTTAACGGAATTCAAAGGGCATAGTAAAACATTATTATCGGTAACTGATGCCCCGAGGAAAGAAAATGCAAACACCTAGTAAGGAACCTGAAAGCTCTAGCATGACTCATGAAGAAGAGGAAGAAATGCTACATGATATATCAAAATTACAAGAACAAGTGCAACAAATGTCACGCTCACAAAAGCTAACAGAAGCTAAGATAAGTGGCGTGGAATCTAAGGTAAATGGCGTGGAATCTAAGATAAAGGGAATGGAATCTAAGATGGATGGCATGGAAGCTAAGATTGACGCTAAAATTGATGGCATGGACGCTAAAATTGATGGCATGGATGATAAGATGGATGAATTGAAGAAGTTGCTACAAGAAAGGGTCACTAATGGTGAAAAGGTAGTAAAGGAAACTCATGATGAGAACAAAAGAAATGTTAATCATGATTCCATAGACTCTAATGTTGGATCGAAGACTCACCATGTTCCAAAAATCGATATGAGGAAGTTTGATGGCAAGGATCCCGCCACATGGATATTACAGATGGAGCAATTCTTCGATCTCAATAATGTGCAAAACACACAAAAGGTACGTATGGCAACTTTATATTTGGAACCAAATCAGTTTGTATGGTATCAATGGCTTTGTTCTCGTAAACAATTTATCACTTGGGCAATTTTTACGGAAGAATTGATAGCACATTATGAGGATACAAAAAGCAACACTTTTTTTAGCCAATTGATAAGTCTCAAACAAAAGGGTTCAATAATGGAGCACATTGAGGAGTTCCAAAAATTGAACATAAGGGTAAAAGATATTCCAGAGGAGCATAGGATTGATGTGTTCATAGGGTCTTTAAAGGATAATATCCAACATGATGTGCGCCTTTGGGAACCTGATTCATTAGAGAAGGCATTCAGGTTAGCAAGAAAAATGGAAAGCAAAATTATGGCAACTAGGAAGCATACCGTTCACAACTATAAAGACGGAAGTGTTGTTGCCCATAGTCTTCCACAACCTACAAGGTTGACACCACAACAATTGGAAGAAAAAAGAGCAAAAGGGCTTTGTTACAATTGTGATAGCAAATACACAAAAGGTCATAAGTGTGCTGAGAAGAAATTATTCTACATAGATTGTGAAGAGGAAGAAGAAAAGGAGCAAGAAAGGTCAAAAGAAGAGGATATATTCCAGGAACAAAGCCTAGATGAAGAACAAATAAATCCGACCATATCTTGTAATGCATTGGCAGGAATTACCACTCCTCAAACCATCAAGATAGAAGGACAAATCAAGAAGAAAAAGGTAATAGTGTTGATTGATTCAGGAAGCACCCACAATTTTATTCATTGTAGGGTAGCAAAAGAATTGAATTGCTTCCTATATCCAGCACCAGAGTGTCAAGTGATGATTGCAAATGGAGGAACAATAAATTGTTCTGGAAAGTGCCATAATATCAAGCTATCCATGGGAGAATATGTATTGACTAGCCCAATGCTTTCCATTCCAATGGGAGGTGCTGATGTTGTACTAGGAGTCCAATGGCTACAATCCTTGGGTACAATAGCTTTTAATTTTCAAGAACTTTTCATGAAATTTTCTGTGGAAGGAAAGGAAGTTGAATTAAGGGGTATTGCAGGGAAACCAGGAAAGATAATCAGCTCTAATGGTATGACAAAGCTTCTAAAAAAGGAGCAAAGAGGTGTAATTGCACAATTATGTTCGCTAGATGTTTCCACATTGGAATCATCTATTTCTCCAGATCTCCAAAAAGTCTTGGACAATCATTCCAAGGTATTTGAGACTCCCAAAGGTCTCCCACCTATGCGTGATCATGATCATGCTATTCATCTGATTCCAGGAAGTGTTCCTCCAAACATCAGGCCGTACAGATATCCCTATGTCCAAAAAAGTGAAATTGAACGTATGGTTGCAGAAATGCTAGAGGCTGGTATAATTCAACCGAGTCAAAGTTCTTTCTCTGCTCCAGTAGTATTGGTGCACAAGAAGGATGGATCATGGCGCATGTGTCCGGATTATAGGGAGCTCAACAAGCTCACTATTAAAGATAAGTTCCCCATTCCTGTCATTGATGAATTACTGGATGAATTGCATGGATCAATTTACTTCACCAAGTTGGATCTTCGTTCAGGATATCATCAAATCAGAATGAAGATTGAAGACATTCCGAAAACGGCATTTAGAACTCATGAGGGTCATTATGAATTTTTGGTCATGCCTTTTGGCCTTACCAATGCACCTTCAACATTTCAAGGTTTGATGAATTCAATTTTCAAACCATTCCTTAGAAAATTTGTGTTAGTATTTTTTGATGATATACTAATCTACAGCAAGTCTTGGAAGGATCATGTTGAACATGTTGACAGGGTGCTACAACTATTGGAGGAGAAACAATTATATGCAAAAAGATCCAAATGTTTCTTTGGAGTCCAGGAGGTGGAATATTTGGGTCATATTGTATCTCATGAAGGAGTTAAGGTAGACCCTAGCAAAATTAAAGCCATTAAGGAATGGAAAATCCCCACATCCATAAAGCATCTGCGAGGATTTCTTGGGTTGACAGGGTATTATCGCAAGTTTGTTAAGAATTATGGGAGAATAGCAGCACCTCTAACAACATTATTGAAGAAAGATGCATTTTCATGGACTCCGGAAGCAACAAAGGCCTTTGAACATCTTAAAGAGGCAATGTGCCAAGCACCGGTCTTAGCTACACCGGACTTCACAAAAACCTTTATTGTGGAATGTGATGCTTCAGGAAATGGAATTGGTGCTGTTCTAATGCAAGATGAAAGACCCATTGCTTTTGAAAGTCGTCCAATCAAGGGAAAGTTTTTAAGCAAAGCTATTTATGAGAAGGAAATGTTGGCAATACTCCATGCACTTAAGAAATGGCGACCCTACCTAATGGGAAGACACTTCAAGGTAAAAACGGATCATGATAGCCTTAAATACTTTTTAGAACAAAGATTATCCTCTGAAGAGCAACAAAAGTGGGTCACAAAGATGTTGGGTTATGACTTTGAAATCATCTACAAAAAAGGGAAGCAAAATGTGGTGGCAGATGCACTCTCAAGAAAGGATGAGGATGTGGAAGCATTGTTGTGCGCCATTTCTATTATCCAACCAGATTGGATAAATGAAGCAAGGGAGGAATGGAAGAATGACGAAGAAGTGTGGGCACTTATTCGAAAGCTACAACAAGATTCCAGTACGTCTGATACATTTAGCTGGAAAAATGATTCGTTATGGTACAAAGATCGCTTATACCTCTGTAAGAATTCCCAGCTAAAACAAAAGATTCTTATGGAATTGCACACTTCTCCCTTAGGAGGGCACTCAGGATTTTTAAAAACTTACCACAGGGTTAAGAAGGAATTTTTTTGGGATGGCCTTAAATCAGATATTCAAAAGTTTGTGGCAGAATGTTTGGTTTGCCAACAAAATAAAGTTGAAACAATTAAGACACCGGGTCTATTACAACCTTTATCCATTCCAAGCCAACGTTGGGAGGAGGTTTCAATGGATTTTATCACAGGTTTACCCAAGTCTGAGGGAAAGAGTGTCATCATGGTGGTAGTTGACAGACTTACCAAGTATGCACACTTTTGTGCATTATCACATCCATTTAAAGCCAGTACAGTTTCTACTGCATTTATGGAAACAATTCAAAAGCTACATGGAAACCCAAAGATTATTGTAAGTGACAGAGATCCCATTTTCACTGGAAATTTTTGGACAGAATTATTTTCTTGTCTTGGTACTCAGTTAGCTCATAGCTCATCTTATCATCCTCAATCTGATGGGCAAACTGAGATAGTAAACAAATGTTTGGAAGGATATCTTCGTTGCTTTGTATCTGATAAACAGACACAATGGGTCAAATGGTTGCCTCTGGCTGAATGGTGGTATAACACTTCCTTTCATACAGCAAAAAAAATGACCCCATTTATGGCACTTTATGGGTATCAACCACCATCCATCACATCATATTTAAGAGAAAATTCTAAGGTTCAGGCAGTGGAACATCACATCGAACATCAACAACAAGTCCTCCAACTCTTAAAGGATAACCTTGTGTTGGCACAGAATAGAATGAAACAACAGGCAGATCAACATCGCAGTGAAAGAAGTTTTGATGTAGGTGATTGGGTATTCCTACGGCTACAACCATATAAGCAAATGTCCCTCAAGCAAGCTAAGAAGGATAATAAATTATCACCAAAGTATTATGGTCCGTACAAGGTGTTGCAAAAGATTGGTACTATGGCATACAAATTGGAGCTTCCTGCAGCTTCTCGATTGCACCCAGTTTTCCATGTTTCATGCTTAAAGAAGGTTATAGGCGACAAGCTCCCAATTCAAACAATATTGCCAGAACTTGACGAAGAAGGAAAAATTATATTGGAACCGGAAGCAGTTATAGAAACAAGAACTCGACAGCTACGAAATCGATCAATTTCAGAGTACCTTATCAAGTGGAAGAACTTATCCGCTGAAGATTCCACATGGGAGGATGAGAATTTTATGCAGAAGTATCCTGAACTACTCAAGCGTTGAGGACAACACTTTTTTGAAGGAGAGGGGCATGTTGGGTCCCTATAATACTAGTGATTACCCCATTACTATTGTAGTTATACCCCTTATTTATATTGATGTACCCATGTAGTGCCCATATTGTTACTATTGTGCCACATAGAAGCCCACTATTGTTATTGTTGTGCCCTACAATATTATTGTTATGTAGGCTTTGATTGTATTGGGACCACTTAGACTCCTATATATAGAAAGGAGGTATTTTCATTTGTATCATCCAAGAATTGTTCATTTATGTAATGTAAAGGAGGTTTCCCCCTCGAAGAGGCTGAATTCTAAGGCGTGGATCTCTCTTTTCTATCTTTTTGTGAGCTGGTTTCATAACAAAGCACAACTACAAGTGACTAGATAGTGCAAACTCAAGTTTTCTTTTGGGTCAGCATTTGTAGATGAGGTTGAGTTAGACATAATTCCTTTGGATATATGTGGAATTGTTTTAGGAAGTCCTTACTTGTATGATAGAAAGGTTGTTTTCTATAGAGTTGAGAACAAGTATCTACTTGTCAAAGATGGAATCGAATACTTTGTAAGAGCTCATAAGCTCAAGAATAATTACACTCTCATAAACTCAGGACAGATGAAAAGAATGATTAACTCATCCAAACAATTCTTACTGATGGTTGTAAAGGAAAAGAAACCTAATAAAACCAATGTATTTGAGGGTTGTAATCCTGAACAACAAGCTGATATAGAAAAGGTTGTTTCATAGTATGGTGTCTTGTTTCAAGAACTAAAGGTCTACCACCCAAAAAGGGAATAGTACATGATATTATTTTGTAGCAAGATGTTCCATTTCCTAACATTGGAATGTACAGGTTGTCTGCTTTAGAGAATGTTGAAATCAAGAAGCAGGTGTAGGAGTTGCTCGAGAAAGGGTTCATCAGGCCTAGCACATCACCATGTGGGTCACCAATCATTTTGGTGAGAAAGAAAGATGGCTCATGGAGAATGTGCATTGACTACTGAGCACTGAATAAGATAACTATAAAAAATCGTTATCCCCTTCCTCGCATAGATCATATTTTAGTTCAATTGAAGGAGGTTGTTTATTTCACCAAGCTAGACTTGCACATTGGATACCATCAGGTCAGAGTTGCAGAACAAGATGCATGGAACACTGCTTTCAAAACAAAGCATGGATTGTATGAGTGGCTAGTTATGCCTTTTGGCTTAACTAATGCTCCTACTACTTTCATGAGATTAATAAATGATGTACTCAGACCTTTTCTTAATGATTTTGTTATTGTGTATCTGGATGACATTCTAATTTTTAGTAAAACGTGGGAAGAACACTTAAAGCATGTTAAGCAAACATTAGATGTTTTGAAAAGAGAAAAACTTTATGTTGAACTCTAAAAATGTTAATTTGGAAAAACATCTCTAAATTATTTGGGTCATATAGTAGGGGGTGGTGAATTGAAAATAGATCCCTATAAAGTGACAGTCATTGTGAACTGGCCTAAACCCAAGTCTGGTACGGAAGTGAGAAGCTTCTTAGGAGCAACACAATATTGGAGGAATTTCATTGCTAACATTTTCTCAATCGCAGCTCCCTTACATGCTTTAACAGGATTGAACAAGGTGATTTAGTGGGGAGGCCAACATCAGAAAGCATTCGACACCTTGAAAGAAAAGATAAGTACAACACCTGTACTAGCGCTACCCGCTCTGCAAAGACCATTTGAGATCCAAACAGATACCAGTGACTATGCCATGGGAGCAGTGTTGACACAGCACGGTAAATCCATATGTTATCATTCTAAGAATTTTAATCCTGCAGTAGTTAACTATCCTACATATGACAAACAATTGTATGCATTAGTTCAAAGTGGGAAAAAGTGGAAACATTACTTAATGGGAAAAGAGACAGTAATACATACTAATCATCAACGACTTCAATATCTACACTCCCAAACTAAGTTTCAGCAATCAAGACATTACAGATGGATGGGGTTTCTACAACAATTTCATTTAGGTGCAAGAGTTGCTCGAGAAGGGCTTCCTCAAGCCTAGCACATCACCATGTGAGTCACCAATCATTTTGGTAAGAAATAAAGATGGCTCTTGGAGAATATGCATAGATTACCGAACATTGAATAAGATAACAATCAAGAATTGTTATCCCCTTCCTCACATAGATGATCTTTTAGATCAATTAAAGGAAGTTGTTTATTTCACCAAGCTGGATTTGCATAGTGGATACCATCAGGTCTGAGTTGTAGAGCAAGATGCATGGAAGATTTCTTTCAAAACAAAACAGGGATTGTACGAATGGCTAGTTATCCCTTTTGGATTGACCAATGCCCCTGCTACTTTCATGAGATTAATGAATGATGTACTCAGACCTTTCCTTGATGATTTTGTTATTGTGTATCTAGATGACATTCTGATTTTTAGTAAAATGTGGGAAGTACATTTAAAGCATGTTAAGCAGACATTAGATGTTTCGTAAAGAGAAAAACTTTATGTTAAACTCTCAGAATGTGAATTTGGCAAAACATCTCTAAACTACTTGGGTCATATAGTAGGGGGAGGTGAATTGAAAATATATCCCTCTAAAGTGGCAGTCATTTTGAACTGGCCTAAACCCAGGTCTGCTACAGAAGTGAGAAGCTTCTTAGGAGTAGCACAATATTGGAGGAAGTTCATTTCTAACTTCTCCTCTATTGCAGCTCCTTTACATGCTTTAACAGGATTGAATAAGGTGTTTCAGTGGGGAGGTAAACATTAGAAAACCTTCGACGCCTTGAAAGAGAAAATTAGTACAACACCTGTACTAGCACTACCTGATTTACAAAGACCATTTGAGATCCAAACTAATGCCAATGACTATGCCATAGGACTAGTGTTGACACAGCACGACAAACCCATATGTTACCTTTCTGAGTCTTTTAATCCTACAGTAGTTAACTATCCTACATGTGATAAAGAATTGTATGCATTAGTTTAGAGTGTGAAAAAGTGGAAACATTACTTAATGGGCAAAGAGACAGTAATAGATACTGATCATCAACCACTTCAATATCTACACTCACAAACTAAGTTGGAGCAATCAAGACATTACAGGTGGATGGGTTTTCTACAACAGTTTCACTTAGTCATCAGATATAAAAAGTGCATACATAACAAGGTTGCAGATATGTTATCTAGACCCATTATAAATGCATCTACCATACTTAAGCATAATTCAGTGCTACATGAACGATACATAGAACAATATGCTCAGGATATGGATTTTGAAGATGTATATGAAACTTTGAGTTAAGGCAAAAGAGTAGAAGAATTGGACTATCATATAAAGGACAGACTCTTATACCATTGTGGGAAACTGTGCATTCCACAAACTGAGAGGATAAAGATAATTAGGGAAGCACACACTTCTCTGATATCAGGTCACTTTGGGGTAAGTAAAACAGCTGCACGGCTGCAAAGATTCTACTATTGGCCAAAAATGAACAAGACGGTTTCTAGGTATGTAAGAGGATGTGCCATGTGTGCTAAAAGCAAGCCTAGCAATAGAAAACTAGGCTTGTACACTCCATTGCTAGTTCCTTCTCACCCTTGGGAAAGTGTTTCTATGGATTTTGTTGGAGAACTGCCTAAATCTAGGAAAAATCATGATTATCTATATGTTGTTGTGGATAGGTTCAGCAAAATGTGTATTTTGATACCTTGTAGTAAATAGATCACAGCTGAACAGATTGCAAAATTGTTCTTTGAACATGTATGGGTTCATTCTAAATTACCCACTTCCATTATATCTGATTGAGACACCCGATTTGTGGGGAAGTTTTGGTCTAGTATGTGGGAACTAATGGACACCAAATTGAAGAAAAGCATAGCTTTTCATCCACAAACATATGGCCAAAGAGAAGTAGTAAATAGGACCGTGATCCAGTTACTGAGAGGATATTGCAGTAAACATCCTAAACTTTGGGATGAACACTTGTGTTATGTGTAGCATGCTTACAATAGAGCTAAACACTCTTCTACAAAGAGATCTCCTTTTGAGACCTGTTTTGGTTTCATACCAAGGTCTCCTTGGATTTTGTCTTAGGTAAAGACAACATAGTTGAAGGACACAATGATGTGGACAAAGAAACTAGGTTCATTGAACAGATCCAGGAGATCCACCAAGCAGTACAGGAATAGCTGGAAAGGAGCCAGGCCAAGTACAAGGCTAGGCATGATACCCATTGGATGGAGCATAGTTTTCAAGTTGGATACCATCTCTGGCTGTATATTAGCAAGGACAGGATGCAAGGTGAAGGTAAAAAGCTTAAGCCTACCAGGTATGGACCTTTTACGATACTTTAGAAGATTGGTGAAAATGCTTTTTGCCTTGATTTACCAGCTTACATGCACATCTACTCAGTCATAAATGCAGATTGCTTGAGATTGTTTGAACCTTCAATGATTGAGGACCTTGAAGAGCAAAGTCAATTGCCTTTTATTGATGACCTATTGCCTGAGTATCTTAATGAGTTGCAGGAAGATATAATGTTGGACAAGAAGGTGAGGACGATGTGCAGGGAAGATGTTGAGTACCTCAAGATTGGACTCAAAGGTTCAAAGCCGAGCAGCAGAAAATGGATTGAGATTGGACAAGTGAAGAAATAGTATCCTCACTTAGTCGATGCTTAAAAACCAACTTTTGGTGGTCCAAAAGCTTTTTCAGTGGGAAGGTCATGATCCAAATTGGATCCATAGAAGACTGTCAAAGAACCATGACTGTATCAGGTCGAACAAATCTCTAAAGAATTTCAAAACAATGATAAAAAACACCCTGAACTAGTCGCAATGGCATTCAATGTTGAACGACGAGGACCTCAGTCAAAGCGAGCTGACCGAGGCCCATGGAGACTGTGCGGGAGGCCAAAGTAGCCCCTCGGAGCCCCAAAATGGGAAAAAGAGGTGATTTTTGATGCCCGAATCGCGCATCGCTTGGCGAACATGGATAAAATGGGAAAGCCTGAGCACTCAATCGTGTGGGGGAACTGGAGGACCACGGGCAGAAAAGGGAAAAAGCGCTAATCGTACAAGGCGGGACTTGCGCTCTGCAAACTAGTAGTTTTGATCAGGGCACCCTTAAACGGTAAGAGGTTTTGGATGAAAGCGGAGTGATTCCATGCAACGACCAATGCGTGGCAGGTGGAGGTGATAGAAAACCATCGTTGATCATGTGCTATCGGTCGAGCAAGTCAACTGCGTGAAACGTGTGTATGACGTTGGATCTGGAGGGCTTAGATCGGACGACGGAGATCACGCCCGGTGGTAGGAAGCAGAATCGACAAGGAATTAAGATGAATTTTAAAGGGATTTGGAATCCAATTGACTGCCACAGTGGAGGAAGAATACATCCACTACGTAACTGCAGAAACAAACTGACAAAGCATGCTGGCGTTGTTGAGAGGAAGACAAGTGGCAACTCCCTGAGCGCTGATGATGATGACAAATTGGGAACTCCTAGCGCAGCTATAGAAGGTGAATTGATAGAGGCAAAAGAGGAATTGAACATGCATAGGGATAGAATGTCTAAATCCATGAACAGAGGCAGTCGAATGGAAGTAGAGTTAGACACAGAGAGACGGAAGTTGAGAGACAAAGAAGTGGAGCAGTGAACCCTGAGAGGAAGACTGAACACAGAGAACAGTAAAGCAAAGCAGAAGAGACAAAGGGCTGAGTTGATCAGCAACAGCATCGAGCACTAGAGAGCTTGAAGATTCAAGCCATCCCCTAAAGGATTTGTTCGGGCTGAGCACCACATTGGGCTCTTGCCATTGTAGACCAGAAGGTCACGAAGTTGGTAGGAAGAAGAAGAGCCTGTGTACTCCAGTGGCTTGGGGAATCCAAGACCACCCTACTAAGTGAAACCTGCTTCAGGTGAACTCACATTGAATCCCTGTATTGTAAAAATTCTCTACCCAAATGCACAATAAAACAAGGCCACCACTGAAATTGGACCGGAGACGTAGCCCTGGAGAATAGGGTGAACTCCTTATTAAAATTTTTTGTGTCTTTATGTTTTCTTACTGTATTTCAATGCTATCTTTCCATTTTATTGTCTGTGTATTGGAAATCTGATCGATTCGTTTCTTTAAAAACACAGAACACACACTAGCACATGGGTCTGTAATACCTTAGTTTAATAAATTTTTAACTGATGTCACTCATTGGGTGAATATCGGATCATTAAGGTTGGAAAAGGCCTCATACAACCTTCATATACACTTCATAACCCTATTTTATCTTCAGATCACCTTTCTCAGCCTCAAAATGCTCATAGATTCAATCCTGTAGCAAAACAAGGAAATCTTGTAGCATCCTATAGCAAGCCTGTAGCATCCTATAACACTGTGTAAAAGCCCTACAAACTTGACAATAACTATCCTCGAACATTTATTTTTTCCTCCTATCTCTAAATAAAATCCATTAGGCTCCGAAACCATGATTTATAAAGACCAAAGACCACTTACGACTTGCCTTTTTGCCACTACAACACATTTCAATAATTAGGGTTAGTAGACATGTTCTTGAATTAAATGATATGGAGATGATTTTCATTATTACTTTATGAAGCACTTAATGAATGACGTTACTATCATATGGTCTCTTTAAATGCAATGATGTAGAGCTTTTTCATGCTCTTTACTTCATGCAATTATAATAGGTTTGTTTTCATTGTCTTCTGTTTCCTACAATAGGTAAAGGTTTCCATTCCAAGCATTTCCATATCTGCAATTAGTTTAGGCTTGATTTCATGATATTCAGTTTATTTCATGAGATCAATGAAAGAAGGACACATTACATGTTTCACGTATAGTGCTGACACCTCTTAAGTTTGTACCAACCTTGGGTTGATAATTAAAGTATTTATCTTTGGGAGTCGCAACATTCTTATTGCAATATTAGGGATCATCACCAAGTATATCTCATATGCTCAAATTTGTTTCTACATTAATATATCTAAAATATTTCCTATGTCAATTGATATTTACTACCATGACGATGTCTAGAAGAAAGCACTAGATTATAAATGTATCCCCTTTAGATGTCATTTCCTCTTCTTTGCTGAGTAGTAGTCCATGATCCACTTGTGAGCAATGACCTTGAAGGATTCATCAAGCCTAATCATTGTCATCAAAATTCATGTCCTTCCCTCTCTCTTTCTACACACTTTTGAAATATTCGTAAAACTAGAACTAATTTACCTCTTTATCTAACATTTATCCTATTGCCAATCCTTTTGATTTCTTCCTATCAATATAAAAATTCCTGATTTAACCAACCCCAAGGATTCCTAGGTGGGAACAACAATGATTCCTAGTATCCCTAAAGAGGTTTTGGAAATATTACTTCAATAAATTCTCATGTTAAATCCCAAGGATGAAGGTAACATTGAGGAAGTTGAACATATGGATCTTGATACCCTAGATCTACCAAGTATTGTAAGAGATTCAAAGGACAAAGAACCTAAATCTATCTCTAAAGATCATGTGAAATTTGAATTAAAGCCTTTCTGAAATCCCAACTTCAAGCATAGAATTATGGCTCACTCTTTTTCATACTTAACCCTTGAAAGATTTCCCCAAGACCCATAAAGAAGATAGGGAAAAAAGATTAAAAAGTAACCAACAAATACTAGAATAACTTGGTGAAATGATTGTCAACTCAGATATAATCAAGTTGATATTAGAGGTATATCCCTCCACTGATCTCCCCCAACTGAAATTTATCTCTTAGAATATTAGGGACCTCAACTATAAAGGAAAAGAGAAGTTACTCAAAGAAAAATGGAAATCAGATAATCCAAGTTTTCTAATGGTTTAAGAAACTAAAAATTAAAGTGAATAAACAGAGTTGATAGCCTCAAAATGGGGTATAGGTTATTAATCAACAAAAATAGATGCTTGGGGACAAGCTCATGTCCTCACCAACTTTTATAAGTCTTGGGAGGTCTTTTTTCTTGATATGTTTGTGACTTGAAAGGTCATAACAATTAAATTACAACTTATTGGATCTAGAGACATCTATTTCCTCTCTAATTTTAATGGACCCACATGTCCTGAAGACAAGGATGAATTCTTAAATTCTATCTATCTCATCAAACACCTGATCATGAAACCCCTTGGACCATTGGTGGTAACTTCAATCTAAATAGGCCTCTTTCCAAGAAATGTAGGGAATTAGTTTCTTAGAGGAAAAAACCATTCTCTTCAAGTATGTCATGGCTTATACCTGAAGGTTTTAACACTGTACATAAATTTCCTGCATACGAATTCTAAAAAACCCAACTAAACAATGGTGAGATCATAAAACATAAAACATAAATACATAGATATTTTCCCCTGGATCCCAAAATCGGGACTACTGGATTGATTCTTTGTTATATTCTTTTCAATGCTACAATACATCTATACACATGTTGAAGCATCCATAAAACCCAATCCATTAACCTTGGATCAGAACATAATTGTAGTTACCTTAATCGTATCTACAAAATACCATGGACAGAAAACCATCATGTCCAAAACCATGTGCGACATCCATGCACAAAACCATACGTACATCTGTCCATTTAATATAGGGTCAAAAAAATACACCCTGGGGCACTACCTTAGAACCCGTGCAGGGGGGCAACTGCCCCCCTGCAAACCCCCTGACAAGGGGGGCATCCACCCCCCCTGCTGCTCCCGAAAGATCCTACAAGGGGGATATTACCCCATTATGACCCCCCTGTGCATGGGGTAGTCATGGAAAGAATATAACACACACCCAATGTTCTCCCACTTGTTTTCTTTCCATAGAGGTCCACAGGAGAGCTTAGTCATTGATACAGCACTGCAACGCCCATTATTTCTCTACACCAAGAGAACTTCTTTGTGCTCACATACTTTTACAATGCATCTTTCGTATTCTTCAAAGTGTCCACCTTTGCCAATAACACCTTTTTGTCCTCAACCATATCGCGCACAAAGTGATACTAAACATCAACGTGCTTTGTATTTGAATGATAAGCAGGGTTCTTTGCCAAGAAAATTACACTTTGGTTGTCATAGTATATCCTTATAGCTCACTATACTAACCCCATACTTGAACACAATATGTGAAACCAAATTGCTTCCTTGCTTGCATGAGTAGTTGCCATGTATTCTACCTCTGTAGTTTAAAGTGTCACTACAGACTGTCTCTTATTCATCTAACCGGCTACACTTCTAAATAGGTTAAACACATGCCCATGTGTAGATCTTCTTTGATCCATATATCTAGCCGAGTCTGCATCAACAAAGCCATGAATGTCCAAAATCCTATCCAATCCTTGTCTTCCATGGTAGCATAAACCATAATCACTAGTGCCATGCAAATACTTGAAAATCCACTTCGGTGTTGTCCAATGCTCATTCCCTGGTTTTTACATAAACCTGCTCAATACTCCCACTGCATGTGCAATGTCTGGTCTAGTACATACCATTTCATATATCAAGCTACTGACTACACTTGCATATGAAACATGGGACATGTCCTCTTCCTCTTCGTGTGTCTTCAGACACTATTCAATAGATAGCTTTACACGTACATGAATAGGAACATTCGCCAATTTACCGTCCTACATATTAAACCTCTACATTATTGGCTCAACATACTTCCTCTGGTTTAACCAGAGATTCCTCTTTGCCTAATCTCGTTTAATTTCCATTCCCAAAATATAGTTTGCAACAACAATATCTTTCATGTCAAATTTGGAGGAAAATTGGGTCTTCAAATCCTAGATAATTTTTTTGTCATTTCCAACCAGCAACATATCATCCACATACGAAACCATATAAATAACATGGTCACCAATTAATTAAAAATGCAGACAGTGATCTGCTTTTCTTCTGGTGAAGCCAAGTCCCCATATATATGTATCAAATTTCTGATACCACATCCTTGGTGACTTTTTTAACCCATACAGAGACTTTTTGAACTTGCATACCAGTTATTTCTTACCCTTCACCATAAAGCCTTTAGGTTTCTTCATGTAGATCTCTTCTTCCACACCCTTGTGAAGAAATGATGTCTTGACATCCATCTATTCTACCTCAAAATAAAAAGCATTAGCAATAGATAAAAATAATCTAATAGAAGCTACCTTGGCAACAGGATAAAAATATCACCAAAATCAATTCACGACACTTTGGAATAACCTTTTACCACAAACTGAGCTTTGTATTTCTCCACCTTTCCTTTTGTATTCATCTTGTTCTTAAACACCCATTTTCTGCCAATGGGTTTCCTTCTAGCCAACAACTCCACCAGATCCCTAGACTCATTTTTGTGAAAAGATGACATTTCATCAACCATGGCCTCTTTCCAAAGTTTGCCATCCTCTGAATCTATTGCTTCCCTCACAGTTATGGGATCATCATTATTAATAGATTAATCCTCTGCGATTGGGTGAATTTGTGTAAATATTTAAATCAGGAATGTGAACAGTCATCAGGAGATGAACTGAGTAGTCACATCCTTTGTATATAACAATAGCTACCTAATGAAATAAATCGAATCAGTTTTCTGCCAAACTGGAGTTACTCCTAGCCTGACATGGTATCAGAGCCAGCTCCTTTTTTAGCTCTTGTTCCTTGTAACTCCCTTGTCTGACTGAGTACCTGCGCTCTGCTCCATATTCCATTACCTACGCCCTACTCCATACAGTACGCTACCCATATATTCGTTGGTGTCAGTTGCCTGACATTTTCTGTCAAGCCTATCTACTCCATTGACTGCTGCTACATTACTCTGCTGCGTTTGGCTCCCATACGCTCAGACATTGCTATGTCCACGTCGACCCTGCTGCAACTCCATGTGTTGTGTCTCCTTGACTGTTCAAAACTGCGCAGAGGTCTTGTGTTTTAACCAACGCTTGTACTATGGCTATTTTGAAGCGATGTCACATTATTTTGAAACACTGGCTTTAGAAACGCTACAATTGCATAATCTTTCTGGCGTCGCCTGAGATGTTAATAAAGATTTCGAGAGTCCCCTCGTTTAACGAACTTCTGTTTTTACCTGTGTAAAGAACCGTTGTATTTTTCGATTCCGGCTACTATCGTTGTTCCCTTTCCATAATCCTTCTGCTTGGAGATTTGCTTTCGAACACCATTGTTGTGTGGCTAAACGAGATAAGGCGCATCCAAAGAGGCCGAGCTCCAGACGGAAGAAGCACTGCCACTGCACAATCTTAAGAGACCATGCACCGCTGCTCCTTACCCGTGAAAAATCATCATACCTGCGTGCTTCATTGTATGGTAATATGTATTATTTTGTAATGGGCGTTGAAGTGAAATGTAATGGGCGTATATTACATTAAAACGTTGAAGTGAAATACATTTAAAGCATTGAAGTAATATGTAGTATTTTGTAATGGGCATTGAAGTGAAATGTAATGGGCGTATATTACATTAAAACGTTGAAGTGAAATGTAATGGGCATATATTACATTTAAAGCGTGGAAATGATATGTAATATATAAATATATTACATTTTAAAACATTGAAGTGATATGTACATAATATTTCAATGAAATGTTGATGCTTTTATCAAACAATTGGAGGGATTTGAAGAAAATAAAGTGCATAAAGTTGTAGCGTAAGGAAGACATTTGAAATATTTTGAGAATGCCTTTTTGAGTACAATTTCACTGTATATCAGTAGAAGTATTTCTTTTTCTATCAGCAGAAGTATTTTTTTTACAGAATGCATTCAATCATCTCTATGGTAGGAATAGTTCTCACAGGCAAGGAGAACTATCCTGAATGGTCCCGGATGATAAAACACACCCTCATCTTCAATGAGTTGTGGAAAGGAGTGTGTGTCGGAGAAGGAGACAATGACCCAGTACAGCCTACATCAGACAAAGAGCTCGTCGTTTGGGAAAACAAGAACAACAAAGCCTATGCATTAATCGCAACATCTGTAAATGAAGAGGTGAGTCGCCATATTTCATCATATTCAACTGCCTTTGAAGCTTTACAAAAGCTGAAAGAACTCTATGACTCACATTCTGCACTTGAAGTTGTTCAGCTCATGATTAAACTCTTCACTCTTGAACTGAAAAATAATGATCCTCTTGCTCTTGCATCTGAAGTAAAGTCTATAATGCATGATATCAAATCCACTAAGGTTGAGCTGTATATCCCTCTTATTGCTTTTCTCAAGGCACTCTATCCTACCTACTCCAATTATCTTGAGTCTTTACAAGAAAATGGAAATTTTAAAGATATAACCTTTAACTCTCTTGTGAAAAAGTTTGCTGAAAGAGAGAAAACATTTGGAAACAAGACAGCCCCTGAATCTTCTAAAGAGACTGTGTGCCTTGCTCATAAAGAAAAGCATCCTGCTCAAGATTCTACAAGAGGAAGAGGTGGACGAAGAGGAAGAGGAAGATATTTCAGAGGCAGGGGGGCAGACATTCTCAGGGAGAAAAGGCAGAATTACACTGCATTTGCTACAAAAGAAATGGATCACATGATGCTTCTACATGCAAGCCACCATTGGACAAAATTGAGCAGAAAAGAAACCAACAGAAAGGTAAAACTGATGATACAGACAAAGGTAAAGCACCTAAATCCGCTCACTATATTGAGGCACAATGTAACATTGGAGTAAATGAAGATTTGTTTAATGCTTCACTTGCTTCTTCGAAAAATGAGTGATTGCTTGATTCAGGAGCAACCTGTCACATGACTCATAGAAAAGTTTTTTTGAAGATTTCACTGACAATGTTGATGGAGCAGTATACTTTGCAGATCAGTCAAAAATCGAGCCATCAGGGCTTGGCACAATCAGGCTTAAACAACCTGGTCTTCCAGACTTTCTTCTGGATCATGTTCTATATCTCCCACAGCTCAAAAGAAACTTCCTTTCCTTGGTCGACATTTGCCAGCAAGGTCACTCCATTCATATGTTTGATGGCAAGATTGAGGTAAGAAAAGCATCTGACCACTCACTTGTCATGAGGGGAATAGAAGAAGAAAGGCTTCTCAAACTACAAGGAACCTCTGCTCATGCACAACATTTCTCATATATTTCTCATCATGAAGAAGGTACACTTCAATCAATTTTATTATGGCATGCTAGATTTGGACCTTTAAACTATGACAGTCTCCGCTTATTGAAGAAAAATGGTGTTGCTGGTTTGCCTACAATTCCTAGCAAACATAAGCAATGTGATGCTTGCATTCTAGGAAAGCATAGCAAACAGTCTTTTCATGATTCACATTCAAGAGCACATAGGAAGCTTGAACTCATTCATTCAGATTTATGTGGTCTAATGACTATTCCTTCTGCAAATGGAAATAAATATATCATGAGATTTATTGATGATTACACCAAAATGTGTTGGGTTTATTTATTGAAGAACAAATCTGATGCCTTTGAAACATTCAAGAATTTTCATAATGGATTGAAAATGATCCACAATCTCATATTGGGTCTATTCGCACTGATAATGGAAAATAATATACATCAAATAAATTTGAAAACTATCTTCGCCAACATGGGATCAAACATCAAACAATTGTGCCTTATAATCCCCAACATAATGGTATAGCTGAAAGAATGAATAGAACAATCTTGAATATGGTACGATCCATGCTTTTCTTCAAAAATGTAAAGATATTGTTTTCGGTTGATGTTGTTCTATGTGCTGAATATATAAAGAATAGATGTCCATCTAATGCTATAAGAAACAAGACTCCTTATGAATTGTGGTATGGACATGTTCCTTCGGTAAAACATCTCAAGATCTTTGGTTCCACCTGTTATGCTTTGATACCAAGGGTACATAGAAACAAACTTGGTGCTAGAAGTCGTAAGTGTATCTTCCTGGGGTATTCAAACACCTCCAAAGCATACCGCCTCTATGATGAAGTAAATAAAAAGTTTTTTGTATCTAGAGATGTAATTTTTCTTGAATCATCCAAATCTGACAATGTTGTTGAGAGGAAACTTGATCGCTTGGATAGATTCACAAAAACGAAATCATTTCAAGAATTTGATAATCAGATTCCACATCTTGAAGGGGGGATTCCTATACTAGATCAACATGTGGAATCTTCTTCTGAAGAACAATCTCCCCTGCATGAAACTCCAACAACGGATGATGCTTTAAGTGATGTAATTGATAGAATTGGGAGACTCAATCTTGATTCAGTCCCAACTCAATCAATAGAGCAGCTTGGACCATCTCTGAAAGGTCCCCCAAAGTGGCTGACAAAGACACTTGAAAGTGTTCATCCCGATGAAATTGGAAAAACAGGAACCAGAAACTCAAACCAACAAAATGGAGGTGATGTAGATGACTCTAATTCACCTGTTGATATGGATGTTACTTATGATTGTGAATTGAACTTATCTACATATTTTGAACCAACTTCCTTCAAAGAAGTTGCTTCTCATGATGAATGGAAAGAAGTGATGCAAAAGGAGTATGATGCCCTCATAAAGAACGGCACTTGGAAGCTAGTTGATCCTCCATTTGGAACCAAACAAATTGGCTACAAGTGGGTCTACAAGAACAAGTAAAAAGTTGATGGCTCACTTGACAAGCACAAAGCTAGGCTTGTGGCAAAAGGTTTTGCACAGAAGGAAGGGGTCGATTATGAGGAAAATTTTTCCCCCACAGCAAAATGGGCCACCATCCGGACACTCTTTGCACTAGCAGCTCAGAACGGTTGGAAAGTCCATCAAATGGATGTAAAAACTGCCTTCTTGAATGGAGATCTAAAAGAGAATGTTTTTATGTCCCAGCCTGAAGGATTTACTATGAAAGGACATGAACATAAAGTATGCAAACTTGTGAAATCCTTGTATGGCCTCAAACAAGCACCGCGAGCCTAGTATGAAAAACTAACTGAGCATCTTCTGAAACTCAACTTCAATCATTTTGATCTTGATGATGCAACTTTATTTGTCAAGAAAGTTGGCAAAACAGTTGTATATCTTGTGGTATATGTAGATGATCTTCTAATGACAGGGAACAATGAAAGCTACATTTCATCCATAAAGAATTAACTGGGGAAAACTTTTGAAATGACTGATTTGGGCTATGTTCATTACTATCTTGGCATTGAAGTAACCCAACATCCAAAATCCATATTTCTTTCTCAAAAGAAATACATTGGAGATTTGTTAAACAGATTTGGCATGCCAGAGTGAAATCCTCTTTCTACTCCAATGGAACAAAACTTAAAGCTCACATCTACTGAAGGAAAGGAATTTAAGGATGCAACAAAGTATAGACAACTTGTACGAAGTCTCATCTACCTCACTACTACCAGACTAGACATTTCATTTGCTGTTGGAATCCTCTCCAGGTTTATGCAAAAGCCTTGTGAGGGACATTGGTCTGCTACAAAAAGGGTTCTAAGGTACTTGAAGGGAACTCAAGACCTTGGAATCAAGTATACACAGGTGGACGACTACAACTTGATTGGATACTCTAATTCAGACTTTGATGGAGACAAAGAAACTGGGGTATCTACTTCAGGATATGCTATGAGTCTTGGATTAGGAGCTGTCTCCTCGAGATCACGCAAACAATCAGTTCCAGTAGATTCCAAAACAGAAGCAAAATACGTGGCAGCAGCCAAAGCAACAAAAGAAATTGTGTGGCTCAGAAAAATTCTTGAAGATTTGCAGGTAAAACAAGTACAATCAACTCCACTCATGATTGACAACACCTCTGCAATAAAGTTGGCCAAGAACCCAAAGTTCCATGATCGTACAAAGCACATCAATACTAAATATCATCTGATCCTACATCATGTTGAGGCCAAAAAAATCCATCTCCGTCATTGTTCCACAAATGAGCAAATTGCAGACATCTTCACCAAAGCGCTTGGAAGAGAAAATCTTGAAAGATTCAGAATGATGATTGGACTCACCAACATCCCTTCAGATTAAGGGGGGAATGTTGACACCTAATCCTCTGCGATTGGGTGAATTTGTGTAAATAGTTAAATTAGGAATGTGAACAGTCATCAGGAGATGAACTGAGCAGTCACATCCTTTGTATATAACAGTAGCTACCTAATGAAATAAATCGAATCAGTTTTTTGCCAAACTGGAGTTACTCCTGGCCTAACAAGATAAAGGAAAATTTGAAGAGAAAGTAGATGGATGATACCTTTCTAGCTGCCTTCTTTCTCGAACTGATCTACTCACAGCTGGAGTTTGGGCTCTTCATATTATGATTCCTCTTCTATTGTAGAGTCTGATTCTTCCTCCTTTACCTCAAACTCTATCTTCTGAAGTTCCTTTGGTAGGACTTCATGTTTAATAACATATTTCACCTCTCTAAACACTACATCTTAGTTGAACACAACCTTCCTTGTTTCTCAATTCCAAATCTTATAACCTTTTAAACCATCCTTATACCCAATAAATATGCACCTTTCAGATTTACTATCCAAGTTTTTTATTTTGTCCTTTGGAACATGTACATATGAATCACATCCAAATAACATTAGATGTGAAAGATAATATTCCTTACCAGTCCATACCTCTTGTTGAGTCTCATCCTCCAACGCTGATGAAGGTGATCTGTTGACCAGGTAACATGCAATCTCCTCTGCCTCTGCCCAGAATTCTTGTCCTAACCTGACACCACTAAGCATGCTTCTCACCTTTTCCATCAACGTCCTATTCATTCTTTCTGCAACTCCATTTTTCTGAGCTGTGTATATGGATTAGTTTTATGTCATGCTATACCACACTTCTTACAGAACTCTTCAAATTCCTTGTTGCAAAACTCTCTACCATTATCTGCCCTCAACACCTTTATCTTCTTCTCTGTCCAGTTTTGCACCAGAGCCAAAAATTCTCGAAACCTATAAAAGACTTCAAATTTCTTTCTGAGGAAATATATCCATATATTCCTTGAGAAGTCATCTATAAATGATACATAGTACACAGAATTACCCAGTGATGGAACCAACACAGGTACAAACACATCATTATGCACAAGCTGTAATATTTGTTTCACCCTCTTAGCACTAAAGGGAAAACTCACCTGATTATGCTTCCTATATACACAATTTTCACAAAAATCAAAATATAGAGAGAAATTAGAAATACCTTCTACCATACCATGACCATGAAGTATTTGAAGGCCCTTCTCTCCAATATGTCCAAGCCTTTGATGCCATAGCATGGTCTTTTCTCCAGAGACCACTAGGTTTTTTGCTCCACTTTCAGGAACCATAGAATTTTTGCACCCATCAATAACAATGCTACCCTGAAGCTTGTATAGAGTTCCAATTTGAACTCCCTGCATCAATACCAGTGCTCCCCAAATCATCTTGAAGGTATCTTTCTCAAAAACGATTTTTACACCTGCATCATCAGACTTGCTTACAAAAATCAAATTTCTAGCCAATGTAGGAATATGTATAACACCTGGAAGTGTTCTAATCCTTCCACCTTGCAAATTCACCTTGAATTCTCCATGATCGATGATTCAAGCCTTCCTATCATCCCTTAAGAAGACATCACCACCACCATATTTCCCATACTCACAAAACCACTCTCTATGGGGAGTAAAGTGAAAGGATGCACCAGAGTCAATCAACCATGCCTCATGATCTACATGTGCACTTGAAGAAGAAGCCAAGTACACATCCCCACATTCATCTGAGGTGGTTTTTTCCTTTGCAGAAGGAGAATCATCAGATCCCTTTCCTTTCTTGAGAGCTTTAGATTTACAAACCCTTTTGAGCTACCCTTCCTTTCCGCATTTCCAGCACACCATTATAGGTTTTCTTGGAGATTTAGATCTCCCTATAGATTTATATCTCCCATTCGAGGACTTATTTTTGCTTCTATCTTGGGACCATTGTCATACAGACAAGGAATCACCATTCTGGCCCTCCAAACTTTTCTGTCTCATATCCTTTGAGAGCATGGATGAGACTATTTCTTCAAACTCTAATGTAGTTTCATTGCTACCTATTGCAACAACCAGGCAATCCCATGAATCTCATAGAGAAAAAAACAAATTGATTCATTTATCTTCATCAGAAATTTTAATATCAACAGATAATAACTGGCTTACCACAGTATTAAAGGCATTCAAATGCTCTATCACTGAGTCTTCATCTTTCATCCTCATGTTATACAACTCTTTCCCTAGGAACAATTTGTTCATCGGAGAGTTAGATTGGTACAAATTCCCTAACTTGTCCCACAAGTCCTTCATCGAAGCTTCCCCTGATACATTCAACAATATTGAATGTGAGACACAAAGTCGTATTGTGCTCTTTTCCTTCTGATCCAACTTTGCCTAGTCTTCATATGATATTGTCGTTGAGTTAGTACCCAGATCTACCATAATCCACTAATATTTATCTACTAGTAGATCCTCCATCTTGAGTTTCCACAACTCAAAACTCTTACCATGAAATTTCTCGATCTATAACTTTCCACTGCTCAACATTTTCTTTCACCACAAGAATCAATCCCACAGATTTCCTACTGAACAGGGTCTACCACATTCCTGAGAAAAACCTCTCAACATCAAAGGTGTCCCCTTGAAGGCGAAACATCTCTGATACCAAATGAAGGTTTTAACCCCATATAGACATTACCTGCATACAAATTCCAAAAAATAGAAAATAAACAATGGCAAGAGCATAAAACATAAGACAGATATACAAAGAAATTTTCCCCTTGGATCCCAAAACTAGGACTACCAGATTCATTTTTCAGTATATTCCTTTCAATGTTACAACACATATATATAAATGTTGAAGCATCCATAAACCCCAATCCATTAACCCTAGATTAGAACATAACTGTAGTTCCCTTGACCAGATCTAGAAAATACCATAGATAGAAAACATCATGCCCAAATCCATGTGTGAAATCCATGCAAAAAGCTATAGGTAGGTCCTCCCACCTAATATAGGGTCCAAAAAAAAACCTAGGGTGCCGCCCCAGACCCCGTGTAGAGGGGATACCGTCCCCCCTATGACCCCTCTCTCATGTGGGGTAGTCATGGAAGGAATATAACACACACCCAACACTACCCATGTTTTAGATCGACACACTATCAATGAAATCCACACATAG
The DNA here is from genome assembly GCA_031772625.1 of Pinus tabuliformis. NCBI lineage: Eukaryota > Viridiplantae > Streptophyta > Pinopsida > Pinales > Pinaceae > Pinus > Pinus tabuliformis. The sequence goes on along the minus strand of CM062819.1, from coordinate 1,912,235,814 downwards.
AATAATGATAGGGGTATTCACAATTAATTTCATCCAAATTAGATTCATTTTGTTAACACCCAGGTTGTTCCCTATGACTCCCAAGGGAATACGGCCGGGGTAACCACTAACCAATCTTTGAGATCACAGTTTCTAGCCAAACTGTAATCAGAGAGGGCTCTCTCTTTATAATTTGTCTCTGTCTTGATGGTGTTTTAGGCTAGTTATTATGCTCAGGTTTTCTGGTTTATGTTTTGGTTGAAGGACTTCTTTCAGGGCTTAAGGTGTAGTGTTCAGAGAATAGTATATCATTGGGCAATGGAGTCTGGAGTTGTGAAATGCTTTGAAATGCAGGTTTGGTGATGTTTGGACTGCAGGGCCTATTGTGTATCTTTAGACAAACAAATTTAAACTTAAGTGGTGAAGCATGGTCTGCCAACAGAAAGCAATTAAGAATTTTCTATTGAGCTGGTGATATGAAAGTGAAACATGTTGCACAGGAGCAAACTTGAATTCCTGAAACAAAGCTCACTGTGGAAGATGTATTCTGAAAGTGCAGCAATTAAGAATTACACTTATCAAGATTACAGCTGAAGAAAAACATTCATTAACAACACAGATTGAACTCAGGGTATTCCTTGAATAAGTCCTGAAGGTTATTCTTTTTCCTTGTTGCTAAACAATTAGAAATTAGAAACATATATGGGTTGTAAAAGATTAAAGCATATCACAAAGAGAGTTACAGAAACTTATTGTATTGTGGAGTACACAGGAATCCTGCAGTTTTCAACAGATACCAGAACGCATTCAACACTTCAGAAATCCGAGAAATTCCATCACTTTCTTTATTAAACTTCTGAAAGGATTACAGCATAAGAACTTCTTCAGGAGAAATCAACAACAACCCTTTGCAAAAAATGCGAATGGGACTTTATAGAAATGTTTATACAAAATATCTCAGGCATTGAGTCATCTGAGAGAGAAATATCTTCATTACTTCGTACAAAAAAGTAGAAAAGAAGTTATTGCAGCTTTGAATGCAACATAACTGCTCTTTAAGTCTGTCAGAGGATATTTTGACCTTTGGAGGTCACTGAGTCGGTTGGAACGCTTTGCTTTAATGCTGGAAAATGTGCCTTTACGTTTGTTGCGCTGTATGTTCTCGGCCCTGCCACCTGTGACTGTGCTTGCTGCTGTGGTGACCGAATAGCCCTGCTGAGTTGGCTCAACCTTTTCATCTTTCCTTTTTATGCTGATTTTATGAAACTGTGCTTTGCATAACAATTCATATTTTTATTAACAAAATTTGGTGAATGGCTCATTGTTTACAAAATTGTTTGTATTGCTTTGGTGCACCAGTCATGTGTAGGTAGTTGATGCCTGAGGATTGCATCTATAGTCTCCTCTGCCTCTGTATACTTATAAAAATTGGGAGGGGCCTCAAACAGGTGTTTGATTTCATTCACTATAAAAAATAGATTCTCTACTCTGCTATAGAGAGTCTGTCCTGTGGCTGGCCCTGTTTCCTCTGAGGTGCTGGGCTTCTCGTTGATTTGACTAGTGGCAAATGTGTTGACCCTTTTGGCATACTGGTCATGCGTGAACAATCTCCCTGCGCTGTTCAGTAAGCTAGGGAGCCCTTTGTTTTCTAACACCTGAAATTTCTCCAAAAATCTGTTCACCTCAGTCTGCATATCCTGGGTTCTTCTTTCCAATGTCTGCACTAAGTTTCTCAGTGTGAGAACCCTTTTGATCAACTGAATGTGCTCAGTTCTGTTTGCAATTCCCATGGCAGCCAACTGAGTGCTTGTCCTATTGTTAAGCACATTGATCATCCTGGTGGCTATCTCAGGCATGTTGCTTAGAGCAGCTCTTGCTCTCTGAATTTCAGTGTGTGCTTTTGGAGTGAGGTCCAACTACTCATGGATTGTTTCAATATATTGCCATTGCTCATTTATAGATTGGCCAATGTTAGCCCATAGCACTATTTTAAGCTCAGCCACCACCTTATCTAATTTGAGCTCATTTTCTAGCTCTTTGATTTTATCTTTGAGGGCTTTTATCTCCCTGCCCTTTTCTGCCACAGACTGCTTGGATTTATCATATCTGTCATTCACTTTGGCCAATTTATCCCTCGTCTCATTCAGCTCTGTCATTTGAGCTTCCAGGGCCTGGATCTCATTCCTCAGCTTTTGCATGTCAAGGCTTGGGGCCTGCTCTGTTGCTGGTGGCGCTGCTGAGGTGGATGTTGCTGCCTGTACTGGCTGTTGAGGAGGAGGAACAGTAGGTGGAGCAGTTTCCTCAAGATTTATTACTTCAGGAGGAGGCTGGGAGGTCTGTCCTTCTTCTCTTTGTTTCAAAGTTGCCTGTAATGCTGCCTGTGCAGCCTCTGATTCTCCTAGCTTTTCTTGTTCCTGGATGAGCTGTTTATAGAGAGACACCAGTAAATCTGTGGCTTCCTTATCATGCCTCTGTTGGGCAACCTCATCTGTTTGAGGGTGAATTGTGGCTGGCATTTTTATCTTTTTCTTCAAAGCAGCCATGTCTACATCCCTTAACTTCAATATCTCCTGGATGCCCTTGATATCTTTGGGATCATGCCCAATCTCAATAATTATATCTTCTAAGGACCTAATTCTGTTGTCCTTAGCCTGTGATGATGCCCTTTCCAGCTCAAGTTGGGCAGCTGTATTATTAAGGCTATTTTCCAGCCTGTAGTTGTCCAAGGTTTTGTCTGCCAAGGAGGCATAGACCATCTCACCTGTTTGTTTGTGCAACTCAATTTTATCCATTGGGTGGATGTCTTTGGCAAGGACCTCAAGATTGGTCCTTATATAATATGCATGAGTTTGGGGCTGTGCTACAGCTGGTAAGAAATGACTCATGATCATCTTGCCTTCACTGACATCAAAAGCAGACATCAGTCTTTGCTGGTTGGTGGGAGCCATCTTCAGCAAGTGATTGTACAGCTGTATTTTTATGGGCTCACTCCTTTTCTTTATGTCAATGAACTGCTGTTTGATGCTCAGTTCACCTTCCCTCTGCTGGCTAGAGGAGCTGACTTCTCCTTCCACAGTTCTGTTCTGTTCCCCTTGGAAGGAACTTGCAGATACTTCCCTGCTGGGTGGGCCCATGCCCAGAGACTGCCCTGTTGGCATTTCCTCATCCGAGAAAGGGTTCATTCTCTGTCTTTTCTCACCATGACTTTCTGATGTGGTCAAGGGAATCTCTCTGTCCCTTTTTCTGCTAGTATCCTCCTTTTGTGGAGTTTGGAGGATTGATGCATCAACTGATGTTTCTTGCCTAGGAGGCACTGTATTTTGTGCCTGCTGTTCTGTGGAAATGGGGGCTTCAACTCTCCCTTCTTGCTGTGGGGGCTGCTCTTTATTATGCTGCCCTTCTTCTTGCTGCATTTCCTGTTGTTGTTGTTGTACCTGTTGCTGCTGTTGCTGCACCTTCTCATGCTGTGGCCGTTCAGTATCCATTTCTTTTTCCTTGCCCTTGCCAGATATATCTTCAGTGGCTTTGGGTGGTTGCTGGTTTGCAGTCGAGGAGGATGCAACTGCTCCCACTTGTGTGCTTGGCAGTGAAAACACCTGTGAACAAAGTTCAAGGTTAGCCATCTTTTTAAGATTCCTCACTACTCTTTGATTCAACTCTTCTTGTGTAACCAACTCTTCTAGGGTTCCTCTCCTCCATTTTGCTTGGTTAGCATGTTTTTCAATGTGAGGGATTTTTAGATGATCATAGCCAGAGAGCCTATATCTGAGCCTTCTCAAAGTGATGAAGTGGTTGGGGTCATAAGGTTTCCAGAGGAAACTAGTTTGAAGGCCAAGGGACTCAAGCATCCTGTCTTCTTCTTTCCAACCTTCCTCCCTTTGGTTATAGACAAAGTGGCCCAGTTGGTTCCTGACTTTCAACTGTGCTTTCTTGCCTTTGCCTGAAAAGTGAAGCACATCAACATTGCCAAACTGCCTGAAGTATTCTAGGGCAAATAGCCTGATAGGCACATATCTGGGTAGTCTGTAGGGAGGCAGTTCACACCCATACATCCTGATGACGGTGTGGTGCTGGTAAAAGTACCAGTCCCCAATGCTGTATGATTTGGATAGCTGCAGGATCCTTTGCATTTCATCTGTGAGCCTTGGAGGGGGTGAGCCCATCATTATTGACATATCTGGATGAATGAACTGATCTATGAACTCACAATAGGTATAAGGAGTTTCACCTCTACATTGGAAAACAGATGACCAATAGACCACTGATCTTGGATTGCCTTGGGCATCCTCTCTTTTGATTGGAAAAGAGAATTTCTGATGTTGATGATATAAGATCAAGTGGTAAATGTAAGAGGTATACCTGAACACTCTTTCTCTTGCCAGGTTCATTAGTTGCTCATGTATTTTGTCTGCTATATAGGTGGCATAGTCATAGCAGATAGGAGACTTGCCAGGAGCAAACATGAGCATGATTACCAGCACAGTTTGATCAACAAACTCAATGGAGTTGTAGCCCAAAATGGGACTAATCATGTCTGCCAGATCTCTGCCTAGTTGGTTGAGGTATACTTGATTGATAGGAGGATACTTCACAGAGTCAGAGCCAATGTATAGCTGGTTTAGTTTGGTAACCTGAGCATCTGTCATTCTGGCTCCTCGATTTATCAGGTCTACAAGTGATAGAGGGACCAGTTTCTTCTCAGTCCTGAAGCAGAGCATATCCTTGATAGCTTCTGGGGTGACATAAAACACAACTGATCCTGAAGGGTCAAGAACTGCCCTCTGAGTGGGGTCATAATTTTCAGCACACAGATGGATCAACTCAGGGAATTGGTTAACTTGAGGGAGCTTGAAAATAGGGAGGAATGAGCTCCATATGCCCAGCACATCTGTTCCAGCCTCATGCTTAGCCTTCAGTTCATTAAGCAGGTGAATTTGGAACTTGGTACCCATCAGCATTTCCTCTGAAATCTGATAGTCCATGTCTGCCATAGACTGCCATTCCAAATGTCTCTGAGGGGCATTTAATGGAGCAATGTTTAGTGCTATTGGAGCCACTGGTGGATCCATGACTTCTCCTAGGATTTATGAACAGAGTTGCTATGCAGAGCAACACCAAGAGTTTTCTTTGAGGGAGAAATGTGAATTGTTTGGAACAGAGAGTGAGTGAGACACTTGCAGCAATTGAAATACTGCTTAAAGGACTGACAAAACAGTAGCAGGACTGAGCAAAGTGTTTTCTGTGGTGAATTTGGTCAGTTAAGGTACCTAGTTCACGACTGCGCGAACTAGCTACGAATTTCAACTCAATTTGTCAAATGCGGCCCTGCAGGAGTTTAATCGCTTCACTGGCTGGATATAAGTGTAGGTCACAGTGTGTTTAACGGTGAAAACAGAGTTTTAAAGTCTGTTAACAGTTCATTTGCGGAATTATGGATAAAACCAGGTTTATGGGATGATTTTGAAGAATACCTGGTGAATTCGTCAGCAAGAGTTGCGAATGCAAGTGCAATGGAGGCTTTGGCAGTCTCGGAATCGTCTTTTAACAAGCTGGTGCTGGTTTGGACGTGAACAGCATGCAGAAGTAACAGTAGTGTTTTTTGCCAAAAGTGGAAAAAACACGAGATTTTGGCCTAAAAATGGATTTTTGGCAATATTGGCGCGTTTTTGGGATGACGTCAGTATGACGTCATTGGGTGGGGTCGGAGACGGATGACGTCAGCATGACGTCATCAGGTGAGGTGGCGAGCTGCTATTGGTCCACGGGGGCGGAAAAAAAGGTTGACGCGATGGCGGGGTGGCAATGACGTGGGGATGACGCTGGATGAGCGGATTGACAGAAACTGGAAACGGTTGGTGGTTTTGTATCGCACCGCTATAGCTACGGAGGTGGAATGTGTCAGGCGTACCTCCGATGCATTGTGGGGAAGGCGCGTGGCGGGCACCTGACGTCACCTTCTGACAGATATCGGAAGGTATCTGTCGGACGTCGGGGCCGCTCCGATATCAACGAGGGCCGTCGGATCACATGGGTCCGATCCGACGGTTGACGGAAGGGTGATCTGATCGGATAATACGGATGGGGGGGCGGGATTAATTTATTATTTGTTTTGGAAGCTGCGCCCGGCGGAAAACATTAGGATATGGGTTTTTGTAAATTTTTGCAATGTATTTTGAAAAATCAAACATATGCGCCGAAACTTTGGATAAGCGGCAAAAGGTGGGTTTTTTGGGTTTTTTCATAATTTCAAAGGGGTTTATGGGTAGGAGGGGGTTTTTATAAGGTTTTTCTTTACAAACGGAGGTTTAATGGGTGGAATGACCTTAAAGAAGGGAGAGGGGTGAGGTTTAGGTTCATCAAAGTGACCAGATGCCAATTTGATCCCTGACAGAGGATTTATTGGCTAAAATGCCAAGGGGAGGGATATTTATACAAAATTTTGGGGTTTATACACCATGGTGTTAATAATAGTAGGGGAAGGGTAACATAGGGGAATTACATAATAGAGTTAGAGTTAATATGGGGGAAAATGTGAATGAGGGGGGGAAATCACTAAGTTTATTAGAAACTTACTTAGTTTAGGGAGTAGATCAAAATGAAAAGAATTTTAGACAAGAAATGTGGCTTCTAAAAGATTAAGAACCACCATGAAACCATAATTTCTTCCATGAATCTCAACTGATGAGGGAGTGTTAGTAATGAAATGGAAAAGGGGAAGAAGGGAGGTTAGACCTGCTTCTTGCTTGCTGCAACTTGATGAAGAATAACACCTTCTTAACTCATTGATTTTGCTTTGGTAAACAAAGTTAGCACACATGCAACTTATAAGAAATGACCTTTCTGCAACCCCAACTGCCTACCCATCTATTTGCCTAGCATTTTTTATTTCTTCCTGGAGGGTGCACTTGGACTTGCAGACCCTTACTTGCCTTTTCTTTTCTTTGGCTTTTTCTTTTGTTTTTCTATCTACTTCTACCCTTATTTCTTCCAAGGTCCCAGATTAAGCTGTTGGGAGCCTTTTCTTCTCTACCTCAACTACTTGTCTGCCAAGATTAAACAGTTTGGACAGACTTCTTTCTCTATTCTACAACTGAAAATTCAAAACATGGCATGATCCAGATTAGACTGTTGGACCATCCATCAAAATTTAGTCCCCATCAAGCTATAAGCACAGATTGTATTCTTATGGAAATATGTGATCTTTGCATCATCAAAGCAGAGCATATTTGGACCTTTTCATTTCCAATCATGAAATATGAAACCTATTGGTATAGGTAGCTAACAGTGGCTCCACATGGGGATGGTGTTTCATTTGAAAGACCAAGAACAACAGGTCAGATTGCCTTGCTCCTTGACTGCTCTTGCCAATCTTGAAGTTTGCTGCTTTGGAATGCCAAAATTGTGTGCTTCTCTTCTTGGTAGACCTCTGATTCTATTCACCTTTCGCTGGCAGTTTAAGAAAACTTTGAGAAATTGCATTTTTACATGTTGACAGAAAATAATATATACATCTGGATATGTACAAGGGAAAACTCAGGCTGCACTTATGGGTGATATTCAAAATAGTGCTTCAGCATCTTGCCATTCACAGGACCTTCATCCAAATCAGTTTCATTGAGACTCTTAAGGAAATAAGTGTTGTTTCCTTGTACTGCTTGGACAACAAAGGGTCCTCTCCAAAGGGAATCAAATTTTCCATGTTTTCCCTTATCCTCTCTTCTTGAATCCCGCTTGAGGACTTTGTCACCAATGTTGAAATCTTCTGCCTTAGTTCTTCTATCAAAGGCCTTCTTTAATTTTTCTTGTAGAACTTGAACTCTGCTGAAAACTTGGTCTCTAGTCTGCTGTAAACATATGATCTGATTGATTCTTCTTTGCATATCATTTGGTTCAGCTTGGCTTTCTTGAAGAAGTTTCATAACAGGCACTCCTAGTGATGAAGGAAATTTGGCCTCTAATCCATAAACCAACTCATATGGGCTGGTCCCAATTGATCTTTTGGTTGTTAGTCTATCTGCCCATAGGGCATTCACAAGCTTCTTATGCCAATTCTTTTTGTTCTCTTCTAGTACTTTCTTTATGATGTTTACCAGAATTTTATTTGATGACTCAGCAAGGCCATTTCCTTGGGGATAGTATGCAGTAGAATGGCCCAAGGTGATGTGAAATTTATGGCAGAAGTTCACCATTTTCTTGGATCTAAAAGCAGCAGCATTGTCTGTTATTATTTTATCAGGACAGCCAAATCTAGCCAATATGTTGTTCTCCAAAAACTGAATGATAGTGGAATCATTTGCTTGTCTGCATGGAACAGCTTCAATCCACTTGGTGAAGTAGTCTGTGGCTGTTAAGATCCATCTATGTTGGCCTGAGGATGAGGGATGAATTTCCCCAATGAAATCCAAGCCCCATTGTTGAAAAGGTCTCTCTATTGCAATAGGCCTCAAGGGAAGTGGCAGCAACTGTCTCTTTCCCTCAAACACTTGACATTTATGACATGAGGTGGTGAATTTCTTGACATCAGAGAACATGGTGGGCCAGTAGTACCCAGCCCTTAGTATTTAATCCACAGTGGACTTCCAGTACAAGTGTCCACCACAGTCAACTGCATGAAATTCCTTTATGATATTGTCAGTTTCATTCTCAATTAGGCATTTTAGCAATATTCCTTCATGGTTTTTCCACAATAAATTTCCATCCATAACACAGAATTTAGAAGCTTTCATTTTTAAGAACCTACATTTAGTTCTGGACAATCCTGGGGGAGCACACAAGTTTTGCAATACATAACATATATCAGAGTACCAAGGGGATTGTTCAAAGGCTACATTGATCTTTGGAGTCGCCAGCTCCGGTTCACTGTCCAGCTGGTTAATGTCTAAGGCTTGGAAATTTGCTTCTGTCATTAATTTGGCCAAGCCTTGCCCTTTTATTAGTTTTTTAGGTTTTATCTCAATGTCAAATTCCAAGATGTTGGCAATCCACTTTCCTCTTCTACCCTCTAAATTTTCTTGGGTGAGAATGTCTTTGACAATAGGACTTGGCACGTATGCTATAACATGGGAATAAAGGATATAAATCCTAAAGTCTTTAATGGCTTTGACTAAAGCATAAGCTTGCTTTTCCATGATTTGATACTTTAAAGGTGCATCTCTAAGAGCTTTGCTAAAGAAAGCAATTGGCTTCTCATTTCCTTGGTCATCTTTTTGCAACAAAACAGCAGCAATAGTATGCTGGGAGGCAAAAGAGAAAATGATAAATTCTCTGTCAAACTAAGGATTGGTCAACACTGGGGTTTGGGTAAGGACCAGTTTTATACCTTCAAAGGCTTGATTGGCTTCAACAGTCCATTTGACTTTTGAATCTTTCTTTAGCATGTTATTTAATAATCTGATCAGTTCTGCTAAGTTCGGGATAAACCTTCTCAAGAAATTGATTTTTCCCAAGAATCCTTGCAACTCTTTGACATTTCTTGGGTGGGGCATTTGTAGGATAGCCTGTATCCTATCTGGGTCAATTCTAATGCCATCTTTAGAAATGATGTGGCCCAATAGCTTACCTTCCTCTAAACCAAACAAGGATTTCTTGGGATTCAAGGAAATTCCATATTTTCTGCATTTTAGGAAGATCTGTCTCAAATGTTTTATATGTTCTTGGTCTGATTTTGAGAAAGGTGTAAGGTCATCTAGGTAAATGACTAAAAAGTCATGAATCTCCTTGGCAAAAGCAATATCCATGGCTCTTTGAAAAGTTGCCCCTACATTTTTTAATCCAAAAGGCATCTTTACATATTTGAAAGTTCCCCATGGGGTAGTGAATGTCGTTTTGTCTTGATCATCAGGGTGTACCAGGATTTGATTGAAGCCTGAAAATCCATCCAGTAATGAGATCCTTGAGGCCCCTACCACTCTTTGGAGAATGTGATCCATCTTGGGTAAGGGATAGTTGTCTTTGAGGGATACTTGGTTCAGATTCCTTAAGTCCACACACAGCCTAATTTCACCAGTCTTCTTTCTTGTAGGGACTAAGTTGGAGATCCATTCAGAGAATCTGATTGGTGCTATGATGCCTGCCTTGAACATTTTCTGTACTTCTTGTTCCATTGCTGGGAGAAGCATATGATTGTTTCTCCTCAATTTTTGTTTAAAGGGCTTTTGATCAGGTTTGAGAGGGATTGTATGCTGGATAACAGAGGTGTCATAGGACTTTAGGTCCTCATAACTCCATGCAAAGACATCCTGGAACTCTTTAAAGAGGTCAATGTATTTAGGCTTTTGGTCAGGAGGTAAAGATGCAGACAATTTAATTATTTTGGGTTTGTCAATTGTACCTATGTTACATTCTTCAATGGCTGCATTTTTGGTTTTCTGGGGATATCATTTGAGTCAAAGATGTCTTCTAGTGGGGTTAGGCCTGTTGGTAGAAAATTGTCTTTCAGCTCTATGATTTCAGTTTCAGCATTGGCCACTTCCTCACCATTGATTGATTGAATTTGCTGAATGTTGTCTTTATTGAAAATAGTTGGATTTAGCATTTGTTTTGCTGTTCTAGGTGATATTGGGTGAGTAGTTTTCTGAAACTGTATTTGTGATGGACTTGCTGTATCAAGTATTTGTGATTGACTTGCTGTATCAAGTATTTGTGATTGACTTGCTGTATCAGTGTCAATATTTAATCCTGCAAATTCTTGTTGCAGAGTTAAAAAATGGTTTATTTTCTTGTCATCCTCAAATACTTGCCAATCATTAACATTGTTTGGAATGGAGGGTCTGTGTTTTACCTCAGCTGTAAAACAATGATGGGGCTCAAAAGGCAGTTTGCAGGTACTTGCAAAGGTGGCCAAACTATGAGCGTGCAGATTGTGGGTTCTAGGAATTTTAGTGATTTGGAATTCAGAGAAAAAGTTTAGTACCTCAGCAACAGCAGACCTATAAGTCCTTAGTCTTTTGTCATTGGTGACAAAGTTTCCCTTCACTTGTTGAATAACTAGATCTGAATCACCCATGATTGAAACCCTGGCAGCTTGTAAGAACTTTACTAACTTGAGGCCTAGTAAAAGAGCTTCATACTCTGCCATGTTATTAGTACATCTGAAGTTTAATCTATAGGCTCTGCCTTCCGCATGACTATTTTCTTTGTTGTGTACCCAAACTCCAGCTCCTGCCCCTAACTTGTTGACTGAGCCATCAAATTCGAGGAACCATAGAATATCTTGTTGTGGGGGAGATTTAACAATCTGTTCATGGGCTGGCAAAGTAAGTTGAAGTTGTGGTTTTTCATCTGGCTTGTATTTTAGGACAGTCTCATCGTTTGATTGGATATTCTTGACAACTAGGGCAGCAGCAGCATCTAGTGTTTGATTGACTGTCGTTTCATTGGAGTCTTCCTCCTGTATGAGTATCTTGGTTTCAACCTCACCTTTTGAGGGAGTTGTGCTGTCATTGAAGAGAATGTATGAGTCTATGTCTGAATGGACAACATATATGGGAAAGTTTTGAGGCTTTTCTTCACTGCTGACCATGTATTTCATGAGTGTTTCTCTGTACAGTCTTTTTGGTTGCCCAAAAACAGAGATGGTGGCATATGACATGTCTAATTGCAGGGAACCTTGGAGTTTAGCTCCCCAAGATCTTGATAACAACATCCCATACTTAGGTGGAATATCAGCAACTACCACATACATTAGGATTGTCTTGTTTGGGTATTGAACCAGAGACACACATAAATCTTTTATGAGACCTAGACACTTGACTTGGCTGGAGTCAAAGGAAAATAGGTCCTTGTATGGTCTTGTTATGTCTAGATTCAATCTCTCCATGACTGCTTTTGGCATGAGATTGTGAGAGGCACCTGAGTCAAACATTGCATTATGTAATATTTTATCATGAATATGTAAACTGACATAGAAAGGTAATACCCCTGTGACTACCGTTTTTCCATCCACTTCTGGGCCAAACAGGAGTTCTGGGGTGTCATCCAGCACATTGACATCATCTTTGTTGCTAGTGAGTTGAAGGGACTTCTTAATTTGTAGTTTATAGATGTCATGCTTGGCTAGTTCTGAGAGAGGGATTGCTATTTTTAGTTTGCCAATTTCAGTTTCTAGGTCAAAAGGTTTTTTAGATTGGGTCTTGGGGTTATGAATAACAGTCCTTTCCTTGTTCATTAAATCTTCTTCTTCATTTTTATCTTGACTTTGGGACTTGCCTCTTTTACTCATCTCTTGGGGAGTAACCTTTAAATTAGGTTGAGAAGGTGAAGTGGCCACAGGCTACTGTTTTAAGGACCGTGGTTCAGTGATCTCTTCAATAATCACTTCTTCTGCAGGTGAATTTTTTTTGTCATTAGGCTCTGTGACTATGACTCTTTCAGGCTGCTAATTATCCTTTATCTTTTCAGGCTGGTTTACATTCAGGAGAAATCAACAACAACCATTTGCAAAAAATGCGAAGGGGACTTTATAGAAATGTTTATACAAAATATCTCAGGCATTGAGTCATCTGAGAGAGAAATATCTTCATTACTTCGTACAGAAAAGTAGAAAAGAAGTTATTGCAGCTTTGAATGTAACATAACTGCTCTTTAAGTCTGTCAGAGGATATTTTGACCTTTGGAGGTCACTGAGTCGGTTGGAACGCTTTGCTTTAATGCTGGAAAATGTGCCTTTACGTTTGCTGCGCTGTATGTTCTCGGCCCTACCACCTGTGACTGTGCTTGCTGCTGTGGTGACCGAATAGCCCTGTTGAGTTGGCTCAGCCTTTTCATCTTTCCTTTGTATGCTGATTTTATTAAACTATGCCTTGCATAACAATTCATATTTTTATAAACAAAATTTGGTGAATGGCTCACTGTTTACAAAATTGTTTGTATTGCTTTGGTCCACCAGTCATGTGTAGGTAATTGATGCCTGAGGATTGCATCTATAGTCTCCTTTGCCTCTGTATACTTATAAAAATTAGGAGGGGCCTCAAACAGGTGTTTGATTTCATTCATTATAAAAAATAGATTCTCTACTCTGTTATAGAGAGTATGTCCTGTGGCTGGCCCTGTTTCCTCTGAGGTGCTGGGCTTCTCGTTGATTTGACTAGTGGCAAATGTGTTGACCCTTTTGGCATACTGGTCATGCGTGAACAATCTCCCTGCGCTGTTCAGTAAGCTAGGGAGCCCTCTGTTTTCTAACACCTGAAATTTCTCCAAAAATCTGTTCACCTCAGTCTGCATATCCTGGGTTCTTCTTTCCAATGTCTGCACTAAGTTTCTCAGTGTGAGAACCCTTTTGATCAACTGAATGTGCTCAGTTCTGTTTGGAATTCCCATGGCAGCCAACTGAGTGCTTGTCCTATTGTTAAGCACATTGATCATCCTGGTGGCTATCTCAGGCATGTTGCTTAGAGCAGCTCTTGCTCTCTGAATTTCAGTGTGTGCTTTTGGAATGAGGTCCAACTGCTCATGGATTGTTTCAATATATTTCCATTGCTCATTTATAGATTGGCCAATGTTAGCCCATAGCACTATTTTAAGCTCAGCCACCACCTTATCTAATTTGAGCTCATTTTCTAGCTCTTTGATTTTATCTTTGAGGGCTTTTATCTCCCTGCCCTTTTCTGCCACAGACTGCTTGGATTTATCATATCTGTCATTCACTTTGGCCAATTTATCCCTGGTCTCATTCAGCTCTGTCATTTGAGCTTCCAGGGCCTGGATCTCATTCCTCAGCTTTTGCATGTCCAGGCTTGGGGCCTGCTTTGTTGTTGGTGGTGCTGCTGAGGTGGATGTTGCTGCCTGTACTGGCTGTTGAGGAGGAGGAACAGTAGGTGGAGCAGTTTCCTCAAGATTTATTACTTCAGGAGGAGGCTGGGAGGTCTGTCCTTCTTCTCTTTGTTTCAAAGCTGCCTGTAATGCTGCCTGTGCAGCCTCTAATTCTCCCAGCTTTTCTTGTGCCTGGATGAGCTGTTTATAGAGAGACACCAGTAAATCTGTGGCTTCCTTATTATGCCTCTGCTGGGCAACCTCATCTATTTGAGGGTGAATTGTGGCTGGCATTTTTATCTTTTTCTTCAAAGCAGCCATGTCTGCATCCCTTAACTTCAATATCTCCTGGATGCCCTTGATATCTTTGGGATCATGCCCAATCTCAATAATTATATCTTCTAAGGACCTAATTCTGTTGTCCTTAGCCTGTGATGATGCCCTTTCCAACTCAAGTTGGGCAGATGTATTATTAAGGCTATTTTCCAGCCTGTAGTTGTCCAAGGTTTTGTCTGCCAAGGAGGCATAGACCATCTCACCTGTTTGTTTGTGCAACTCAATTTTATCCATTGGGTGGATGTCTTTGGCAAGGACCTCAAGATTGGTCCTTATATAATCTGCATGAGTTTGGGGCTGTGCTACAGCTGGTAAGAAATGACTCATGATCATCTTGCCTTCACTGACATCAAAAGCAGACATCAGTCTTTGCTGGTTGGTGGGAGCCATCTTCAGCAAGTGATTGTACAGCTGTATTTTTATGGGCTCACTCCTTTTCTTTATGTCAATGAACTGCTGTTTGATGCTCAGTTCACCTTCCCTCTGCTGGCTAGAGGAACTGACTTCTCCTCCCACAGTTCTGTTCTGTTCCCCTTGGAAGGAACTTGCAGATACTTCCCTGCTAGGTGGGCCCATGCCCAGAGACTGCCCTGTTGGCATTTCCTCATCCGAGAAAGGGTTCATTCTCTGTCTTTTCTCACCATGACTTTCTGATGTGGTCAAGGGAGTCTCTCTGTCCCTTTTTCTGCTAGTATCCTCCTTTTGTGGAGTTTGGAGGATTGATGCATCAACTGATGTTTCTTGCCTAGGAGGCACTGTATTTTGTGCCTGCTGTTCTATGGAAATGGGGGCTTCAACTGTCCCTTCTTGCTGTGGGGGCTGCTCTTTATTATGCTGCCCTTCTTCTTGCTGCATTTCCTATTGTTGTTGCTGTACCTGTTGCTGCTGTTGCTGCACCTTCTCATGCTGTGGCCGTTCAGTATCCATTTCTTTTTCCTTGCCCTTGCCAGATATATCTTCAGTGGCTTTGGGTGGTTGCTGGTTTGCAGTCGAGGAGGATGCAACTGCTCCCACTTGTGTGCTTGGCAGTGAAAACACCTGTGAACAAAGTTCAAGGTCAACCATCTTTTTAAGATTCCTCACTGCTCTTTGATTCAGCTCTTCTTGTGTAACCGGCTCTTCTAGGGTTCCTCTCCTCCATTTTGCTTGGTTAGCATGTTTTTCAATGTGATGGATTTTTAGATGATCATAGCCAGAGAGCCTATATCTGAGCCTTCTCAAAGTGATGAAGTGGTTGGGGTCATAAGGTTTCCAGAGGAAACTAGTTTGAAGGCCAAGGGACTCAAGCATCCTGTCTGCTTCTTTCCAACCTTCCTCCCTTTGGTTATAGACAAAGTGGCCCAGTTGGTTCCTGACATTCAACTGTGCTTTCTTGCCTTTGCCTGAAAAGTGAAGCACATCAACATTGCCAAACTACCTGAAGTATTCTAGGGCAAATAGCCTCATAGGCACATATCTGGGTAGTCTGTAGGGAGGCAGTTCACACCCATACATCCTGATGACGGTGTGGTGCTGGTAAAAGTACCAGTCCCCAATGCTGTATGATTTGGATAGCTGCAGGATCCTTTGCATTTCATCTGTGAGCCTTGGAGGGGGTGAGCCCATCATTATTGACATAGCTGGGTGAATGAACTGATCTATGAACTCACAATAGGTATAAGGAGTTTCACCTCTACAATGGAAAACAGATGACCAATAGACCACTGATCTTGGATTGCCTTGGGCATCCTCTCTTTTGATTGGAAAAGAGAATTTCTGATGTTGATGATATAAGATCAAGTGGTAAATGTAAGAGGTATACCTGAACACTCTTTCTCTTGTCAGGTTCATTAGTTGCTCATGTATTTTGTCTGCTATATAGGTGGCATAGTCATAGCAGATAGGAGACTTTCCAGGAGCAAACATGAGCATGATTACCAGCATAGTTTGATCAACAAACTCAATGGAGTTGTAGCCCAAAATGGGACTAATCATGTCTGCCAAATCTCTGCCCAGTTGGTTGAGGTATACTTGATTGATAGGATGACACTTCACAGAGTCAGAGCCAATGTATAGCTGGTTTAGTTTGGTAACCTGGGCATCTGTCATTCTGGCTCCTCGATTTATCAGGTCTACAAGTGATAGAGGGACCAGTTTCTTCTCAGTCCTGAAGCAGAGCATATCCTTGATAGCTTTTGGGGTGACATAAAACACAACTGATCCTGAAGGGTCAAGAACTGCCCTCTGAGTGGGGTCATAATTTTCAGCACACAGATGGATCAACTCAGCGAATTGGTTAACTTGAGGGAGCTTGAAAATAGGGAGGAATGAGCTCCATATGCCCAGCACATCTGTTCCAGCCTCATGCTTAGCCTTTAGTTCATTAAGCAGGTGAATGTGGAACTTGGTACCCATCAGCATTTCCTCTGAAATCTGATAGTCCATGTCTGCCAGAGACTGCCATTCCAAATGTCTCTGAGGGGCATTTAATGGAGCAATGTTTAGTGCTATTGGAGCCACTAGTGGATCCATGACTTCTCCTAGGATTTATGAACATAGTTGCCATGCAGAGCAACACCAAGAGTTTTCTTTGAGGGAGAAATGTGAATTGTTTGGAACAGAGAGTGAGTGAGACACTTGCAGCAATTGAAATACTGCTTAAAGGACTGACAAAATAGTAGCAGGACTGAGCAAAGTGTTTTCTGTGGTGAATTTGGTCAGTTAAGGTACCTAGTTCACGACTGCGCGAACTAGCTGCGAATTTCAACTCAATTTGTCAAATGCGGCCCTGCAGGAGTTTAATGGCTTCACTGGCTGGATATAAGTGTAGGTCACAGTGTGTTTAACGGTGAAAACAGAGTTTTAAAGTCTGTTAACAGTTCATTTGCGGAATTATGGATAAAACCAGGTTTATGGGATGATTTTGAAGAATACCTGGTGAATTCGTCGGCAAGAGTTGCGAATGCAGGTGCAATGGAGGCTCTGGCGGTCTCGGAATCGTCTTTAGCAAGCTGGTGCTGGTTTGGACGTGAACAACATGCAGAAGTAACAGTAGTGTTTTTTGCCAAAAGTGGAAAAAACACGAGATTTTGGCCTAAAAATGGATTTTTGGCAATATTGGCGCGTTTTTGGGATGACGTCAGCATGACGTCATCGGGTGGGGTCGGAGACGGATGACGTCAGCATGACATCATCAGGTGAGGTGGCGAGCTGCTATTGGTCCACGGGGGCGAAAAAAAAGGTTGACGCGATGGCGGGGTGGCAATGACGTGGGGATGACGCTGGATGAGCGGATTGACAGAAACCGAAAACGGTTGGTGGTTTTGTATCGCACCACTATAGCTACGGAGGTGGAATGTGTCAGGCGTACCTCCGATGCATTGTGGGGAAGGTGCGTGGCGGGCACCTGACATCACCTTCTGACAGATATCGGAAGGTATCTGTCGGACGTCGGGGCCGCTCCGATATCAACGAGGGCCGTCGGATCACATGGGTCCGATCCGACGGTTGACGGAAGGGTGATCTGATCGGATAATATGGATGGGGGGGCAGGATTAATTTAATATTTGTTTTGGAAGCTGCGCCCAGCGGAAAACATTAGGATATGGGTTTTTGTAAAGTTTTGCAATGTATTTTGAAAAATCAAACATATGCGCCGAAACTTTGGATAAGCGGAAAAAGGTGGGTTTTTTGGGTTTTTTCATAATTTCAAAGGGGTTTCTGGGTAGGAGGGGGTTTTTATAAGGTTTTTCTTTACAAACGGAGGTTTAATGGGTGGAATGACCTTAAAGAAGGGAGAGGGGTGAGGTTTAGGTTCATCAAAGTGACCAGATGCCAATTTGATCCCTGACAGAGGATTTATTGGCTAAAATGCCAAGGGGAGGGATATTTATACAAAATTTTGGGGTTTATACACCATGGTGTTAATAATAGTAGGGGAAGGGTAACATAGGGGAATTACATAATAGAGTTAGAGTTAATATGGGGGAAAATGTGAATGAGGGGGGGGAAATCACTAAGTTTATTAGAAACTTACTTAGTTTAGGGAGTAGATCAAAATGAAAAGAATTTTAGACAAGAAATGTGGCTTCTAAAAGATTAAGAACCACCATGAAACCATAATTTCTTCCGTGAATCTCAACTGATGAGGGAGTGTTAGTAATGAAATGGAAAAGGGGAAGAAGGGAGGTTAGACCTGCTTCTTGCTTGCTGCAACTTGATGAAGAATAACACCTTCTTAACTCATTGATTTTGCGTTGGTAAACAAAGTTAGCACACATGCAACTTATAAGAAATGACCTTTCTGTAACCCCAACTGCCTACCCATCTATTTGCCTAGCATTTTTTATTTCTTCCTGGAGGGTGCACTTGGACTTGCAGACCCTTACTTGCCTTTTCTTTTCTTTGGCTTTTTCTTTTGTTTTTCTATCTACTTCTACCCTTATTTCTTCCAAGGTCCCAGATTAAGCTGTTGGGAGCCTTTTCTTCTCTACCTCAACTACTTGTCTGCCAAGATTAAACAGTTTGGACAGACTTCTTTCTCTATTCTACAACTGAAAATTCAAAACATGGCATGATCCAGATTAGACTGTTGGACCATCCATCAAAATTTAGTCCCCATCAAGCTATAAGCACAGATTGTATTCTTATGGAAATATGTGATCTTTGCATCATCAAAGCAGAGCATATTTGGACCTTTTCATTTCCAATCATGAAATATGAAACCTATTGGTATAGGTAGCTAACACATTCCTCATTTAAAAGAATATCATGGCTAAAGACATTTTCATGGAGGAAACTATCCTCCCTAGTCATAGCTCAAATCATTGGCCAATCAACCTTAATTTAGACATCAAATCCTGACCCAAAAATTGGTCATTCTTCTTTGAGATATTTTTGTTGTTAGATCCAAAATTCCAAGAATAAAATCAAAGACTGAAGTTATGAAGTGTGTTAGCACCTAAATCTGCCTTAGGCTGAAGGAAGGAAAAAATTAGGGTAACCACAATCCACGCTCAGTCTGGTAGCTAGCCCTACCAGAGCAGGAGAGGGCTCTCTCCAAGTCACGCTCAGTGAATAGATAATCGAAAACGGTCTGAGATGACTTACAATGAAATATTTACATTAGGCTAGTAAGTGAATAGGGATTCGGAAAACAATTTTCATGAATGATCAAGCTTCTGGTATGGTATGGCACCAACACTTAGCAAAGAACAGAGAATTTAATACAAAGGCACAGATTATTCCATGAGGCAAGGTAGGCAGAAAATGTAACAATTTAGTTTGAGGTACCGCGGCATGAATAAATTGTTGAAGAAAGTGAAAAGGGCATAGTGACATGAATCCCTTTCAAACAGAAGAAAAACATTGAACATGAAATTTTCCCACAGGCAGAGCAATAAAATTGAATTCTACCTAATGTCACTTAGAAAATTTCACTGGAAATGAACATGAATTGAATTATGAAACATAACGAAATACATATGAAAACATAAGAGACACATTTTCTACACTCACAACCACAAGAATCTCATGAAACATAGTCGCTGCCTTTCATTAATTCTCTGTCAAAAATACACAGTGAAAAAACAAAGTTTCTTTCCCACAGTCTCCCAGAAGTTACAAGCCAACCATCCCTTTGCAAATAACTTGTATACAATATATAGAATGTGTAAGGAAGAGATAGAACGCCCAAGGGTTGTGGAGTTACTCGAATCATTGCAAAACGGATATGGAGAGCCAACCATCAGCTATAGGTGCAGCGCTACAAACATGACATTTGGCTTGGGTGACCGTTTTCCTTACTTCGCCACTTGGATAGAAGCCAATCTGGAGAAAAAGGACTTTAAATGCCTCCTTTGGTTCCAAAAAACCGAAGTGTAGATGAGCGGGCCCACTTGGAGAAGTCGTGAAATGAAATTGCGCGAAACAGAAGCAAATTGGGCAATTTTTCCTCTGTGCGTCACGCCATTTTCTCAGTGCGCCGCGCTACTTTGGGGCCTGTTTTGGGGCACTTGCAGGTGTCCAAAATGTGCCCAAGTGGGCTTGCTGGAAAGCCTGTCCTGTCTACTTTCTAAATCCACTGGAATTTTTGAATTTGGTACTCATGTTCCCCTCCAAATCTTCATTCTCCAAAGACTGCTTTCTGTGTGTCAAAAAAGTGGCAGAGAGGCCATTTTTGGATGTTTTGTGACCTTTTGGAGACTCATTTCTTGCAAAATTTCTTGTCTGAGCGCCAGTAGTTGTGATTTTCCATGCTGAATCTAAAAATGCAAACCATTCCTCATTTGGAGCTCTAGAATTTTAGCGCAGGGAGAAAATCCTTGTTTTTTGCCCAAAAAATTACCATGTGACCAAAAATTCTCCAAATTTATTGAAATTTGGGCTGGAGGTTCCCTATGGGGTGCTATGCTGAGCCAAGGAAGCCTCAGCCAAGATTCAAAGCCGATCTTGCTCTTTTGCCTCTTTTTCCTTTCTTGTTGCTTTCCTCAATTTTGCCTTCAAGCTCCTTATCCGAGCCCTTGCACTCATGTTTCGTGTCCTGTAATGATAAGCCATGTGTCTCAGTAAGGCAAGGTCCTGATCAGCCTTGTCTAGTAGCCTCTCCAAGTGCATGTTGACCCTCTCAAGGTTGGCCTCCTGATCATCATTGATTTCTCCTGCAATTAGGTCAACTTAAGACACCTGCTTCCTTTGTTGCTGAAGTTCCCTTTTGAGTCCTCTAGTCTTTGGACTCTTCCTTGTCACTTGCTCTTGATGCTCATCTGAATCATATGTGTCAACTAATTATTTTCCCTTTACATATTCTTTGCTAACATCAACCTTATGCTTATTCAAGAGTAGTTGATTTACCTTCAATCGCTCATTATCCTGCTCTTGGAATCAAACCATGAATTTGGCCTTAGAAAAATTGTCCCTAAGCTCTTTGATCTTAGCATATTTCTCCATGATGACCTAATCTACTATCTTATGCTATTCATTAACATTCAAGTTTACTATATCAGTGTAAAGATGGAATTGCTCCTCATCTTGCAAAGGTGCCTTATGTTGTGATGGTGATCCTTGTTCTGCTGATGTAGGCTTGGACCCTTCCACAACGTTTGGAGAAAGCAATGAGTTTTTAAACCCTGGAAGAAATTGGCTTGAGGATCTTTAGAAGTATTTTTTGATAATTTTTGTTTCAACCACTATCACCCATAAACCATCGTCTCTTATCATAAAATTTGATGCAACAGCAAGATAGCAAGCCTACCTAGCAAATCTACGCAGAGTATGAGCAATTTGGTGAAGTTTCTAGCAATTTTCGAGCTTGAGGCTATATGTGCTGCGCTAAGAACCTAGTGTTCCACGCTCTCCATGTGCATCACGCCCATTCAAATTAACACTGGGCAATTCCTCCCAGTTCGTCGTGCTCTCTATGTGCCCCGCGCCCCTCCTCCTGTGCGTCGCACTTTTTCCGGAAGACTTTTGGAGGCCTTCCCGGTGTCCAAATTGGGCACAGGATAGCTATTAGGAAAATTATTTGAGTCTACTTTCCAACCCAACCAGAATTTTTCAATTTGGAGTTCATTTTCCCTCTCAAAAATCAAATCTCCCAAGACTGGTCAAAATGTGCCAAATGAGGCCGCCTCAAGGCATAGTGCTGTTGCAGTCAACCTTTGAATGCATTCCTCAACCCCAAATTGAGCTCATGATAGCTCATTTGAAATATCTTTGTGTTTATTTATCATTTGACTTATCAAGCAAGTCATTTGGCCAACCAATCTAGGATACAACTTGATTTTCCTAATGTCACTTCAGAGGTGCATCAATTCTTCCAAGGAAATTGTATTTTTGGCATTTCTCTAAAACCATGGAACCTGTCTAAAAAGTGAAGGAGGTTTTTCTTCCCTGGAATGTTGTGGACAAAAACCTCTCTCCGTTTTCCAAAATTCATCTTTTATTGCTCAGAAACATCATTTGAGTGAAACCTATCCCGATGTGTGGAACAAGGGATTTGTCGAAATGAAGCGAAATGAATGGGATAGGGAGCTTCTAAATTCTTGAGGAAATTTTGGGAGGTTGGGAGGGATGTTAGGAAGTAGGGGAAAGTGAAATCTCAGAGATTGAGTGAGGGGAACGGGTCCAAGAAGGCAAAACACAGGTCCAACCTAGAAAATTTCAAGGTTGTAGCAAGAAACTAGGGTTTGTGCGAAAATGAGGAATTTGGAGGATCTCAGTGATGGGAAGTGTTTAATAACGTACTTTAAGGATAGGGGAAGGTGTATGAACATCAGGATACCATTTTTGCCGATGATTTGACTGCCCAAGAGAAATTTCCTTCAAAACCATGGGAGAGGGAAATGACCTTACCTAGGCGCAACTGAAGCATGAACAAGGTGTAAAATGACCTAGTGGTTCTTGACATGATAATGAAAACTATCTGAATGATGGTACACTCAGCTGAACAGTGACATGGACAGACATTTGGACAACTTTGACAAGGGTAAAATCAAGCCCTAGACCCAATGCCTAGTGACCAAATTTTGCTTAAAGACTCACTGAAATGAAAAAATTTGACCTTGACACCTTAAAATCACTTTGTAAGAGCATGTTTGATCACTGGAGGAAGGCTGCAAAGACTGACACTAACATTGGCTTTAATAGGGATGACAACTCCTTGGAGGTGCTAAGAACTGCAGATCTTTGGGTTAGCAGACAGTGCCTTCGTCCATTGGGCTATGGAGTCCATTATTTCGACAAACCAACATGACTCAATCTATTGACTGAAACATGACTCAAACTAACTCAATGCGAACTGAAATGACTGAAAAACTTGACTCTATGCAAAAGGAAATGACTCATGCCTGACTTAACTAAAACAAGAACTGAAAAAACTTATTTAATGGCAGCAGTCCATCAAGATTCGAGTGTTTCAAATCATGATGACAGCCACCTGCGTACTAATGCAATATGTACGATCATGTGTAATGCATATTCCAATGTAACCAATCAAGTAGATGCCTCCTTGATTGATTCTCCGGATTAGATCTTCTGGTCAACAACAGATACTGGTAACTAGGCCTCCAAAAACATAATTGACCATGATCTCCTTCATCACTGAATATTGTAATAATGACCTTCACTGCTGACTGTAACAGATTTTCCATTTGATCATGAAAAACTTGAAGATTTACCTCCTGCTGAGGAAACAAGATGTCCTTTTCTTTTGATTCTGATCTTCCTTCATAATGTACTTCGGAAAAAG
Source organism: Pinus tabuliformis (assembly GCA_031772625.1). Classification (NCBI taxonomy): domain Eukaryota; kingdom Viridiplantae; phylum Streptophyta; class Pinopsida; order Pinales; family Pinaceae; genus Pinus; species Pinus tabuliformis. Next base: position 1,912,212,524 of record CM062819.1, on the reverse strand, counting down.
TATGTTCCTGGTCCTCAAAAAATTCTGAACAAGCAGATGAGCGAATTTCTTCTTCAAAGAACACTTCAAAACATGAAACATATGAGGAAGAGTCTGAAAGAAAATCCTGAATGTTCTGCCCTTCAGTAGCCTGAATGTGTTGTAGGTCACCTTCATATGATATGATAGCCATATTGTCTCTGTATTCATCAATCATGAGAAAAGAAACTTCGAATGATTCTTGAAACCCAAGCATGACATTTCTATCATCTACGAATGATTCATCCAAGGAACCTTTTTCACTTACTTGAACAAAATTCTCATCTTGTTGTTCATGAGCTGACTGGATTACCTCTTCATGAAGACTGTGTTCTGATGACATGAGAACATTTGGATCCAAAACTCTGTCTTCTTCTATGGACAGATCCGAAACGACACTTTTTCTTTCATCACTTTCAGCCATATGGAATTCTTCAACCTGCTGATCTATAAAGTTGTTCACTGGATTGTCATCCTTTTCAAAAGAGGAAGAAGTTTCACCAACACTTTCTTGACCATGTGTGCACTGCAAATCCGCTTTAGCTTGAGCTAGAACATAACCATGCAAGAGTTGACCTATCTTGTCTTCAGACAAAGGAGATAAGACCTTTTGTTTCCTTTCGCTCAAACAGTGATTGTCTTCATTAATTTCAAGTGAAGGTGTATATAAATATTCCTCATACTGCTGATCCATTTCATGTAATTCCTGTTGACTGTCAAGATGCAAAATTCTTTCCTCTTCCACCGTACTACAATCTTGATCATGCTGCAAATTTTCATGATCGTCTTTACACTGCTGAAAGGGATTTTCATCCAGGGCTTCCATGATCTCATCATCCATAAAATTATCATCCTCATAGTATTTTTCAAGGCTTTCAATAAAAGTAGAAGCATGTTTGCAACAGTCATGAACTAGATTTAATGATGGATAAGAGTCTTTATATCTTTCAATGAACATGGCATGAAAATCCTTTAAATAGTAAATACAAGCAGGCGGAAAACTTTCATACCAAGATTGGGCTTCACCTTCTAGAGTGGCTATGAATATCTTCATTAAGTAATCTTCAGGAGAATCAACCTTCAACTTGCGAATATGCATGTGAAATCGAACTAGATGTAAAGTTGTGTCCTTCTTACCATCATCTTTAAAGGTAGGCAAATTCCTTGACCAATCTACTTTCGAAATCTTATTTGGAAAGCCTGGAATGTGATCTTGGCTCATGGGAGTGTATCTTCTTGCAACCCGATCCATCTCGAAAATCTCAAAACTACTAACCTCTCTGTAGGGGAGTCACCATCAAGCACCGATTGTTGGGTTCTTCAGTGAATGGAGTCACCAGGTGAATGATTTCAGCCATCTTCTTATGTCTGATCGTTGTTCACCATCAACCATCAAATCTAAGCTTCATAGATGTACTGGGGCAAAACAATCTTCAAGCAAACCATTTCAGCCCCAGTGGAGTCGCCACTATGTTAGCACCTAAATCTTCCTTAGGCTGAAGGAAGGAAAAAATTAGGATCACCATAAACCACGCTCAGTCTGGTAACTAGCCCTGCCAGAGCAGGAGAGGGCTCTCTCCGAGTCACGCTCAGTGAATAGATAATCAAAAACGATCTGAGATGAATTTACCTTAGGCTAGTAAGTGAATAGGGATTCGGGAAACAATTTTCATGAATGACTGAGCTTCTAGGATGGCATGGGACCAACGCTCAGCAAAGAATAGAGAATTTAATACAAAGGCATAGATTATTCCATGAGGCAAGGTAGGCAGAAAATGTAACTATTTAGTTTGAGGTACCGCGGCATGAATAGATTGCTGAAGAAAGTGAAAAGGGCATAGTGACATGAATCCCTTTCAAACTGAAGAAAAACACTGAACATGAAATTTTCCCACAGGCAGAGTAATAAAATTGAATTCTACCTAATCTCACTCAGAAAATTTCACTGGAAATGAACATGAATTGAATTATGAAACATAACGAAATACATATGAAAACATAAGAGACACATTTTCTACACTCACAACCACAAGAATCTCATGAAACAGAGCCATTGCCTTTCATTAATTCTTTGTCAAAAATACACAGTGAAGAAACAAAGTTTCTTTCCCACAGTCTCCCACATGTTACAAGCCAACCAACCCTTTGCAAATAACTTGCATACAATATATAGAATGTGTAAGGAAGAGATAGAACGCCCAAGGGTTGGGGAGTTACTCGAATCATTGCAAAATGGATATGGAGAGCCAACCATTAGCTACAGGTGCAGTGCTACAAACATGACATTTGGCTTGGGTGACCGTTTTCCTTCCTTTGCCACTTGGATAGAAGCCAATCTAGAGAAAAAACACTTTAAATTCCGCCTTTGGTTCCAAAAAACCGAAGTGTAGATGAGCAGGCCCACTTTGAGAAGTCGCGAACCGAAATTGCACGAAACGGAAGCAAATTGGGCAATTTTTCCTCTATGGGCTGCGCCATTTTCTCTGTGCACTACGCTACTTTGGGGCCCATTTTGGGGCACTTGCAGGTGTCCAAAATGTACCCAAGTGGGCTTGCTAGAAAGCCTGTCCTTTCTACTTTCTAACTCCACTAGAATTTTTGAATTTGGTGCTCATTTTCCCCTCCAAATCTTCATTCTCCCAAGACTGCTTTCTGTGTGTCAAGAAAGTGGCAGAGAGGCCATTTTCGGGTGTTTTTTGACCTTTTGGAGACCCATTTCTTGCCAAAATTTCTTGTTCAAGCACCACTAGTCGTGATTTTCCATGCTGAATCCAAAAATGCAAACCATTCCTCATTTCGAGCTCTAGAATTTTAGCGTGGAGCCACTGGGAGAAAATCCATGTTTTTTGCCCAAAAAATTACCATGTGACCAAAAATTCTCCAAATTTATTGAAATTTTGGCTGGAGGTTCCCTATGGGGTGCTATGCTGAGCCAAGGAAGCCTCAGCCAAGATTCAAATCCAATCTTGCTCTTTTGCCTCTTTTTCCTTTCTTGTTGCTTTCCTCAATTTTGCATTCAAGCTCCTTATCTGGTCCCTTGCACTCATGTTTCGTGTCCTGTAACGATAAGCCATGTGTTTCAATAAGGCAAGGTCCTAATCGGCCTTGTCCAGTAGCCTCTCCAAGTGCATGTTGACCCGCTCAAGGTTGGCCTCTCGATCCTCATTGATTTCTCCTGCAATTAGGTCAACTGAAGACATATGCTTCCTTTGTTGCTGAAGTTCCCTTTTGAGTCCTCTAGTCTTTGGACTCTTCCTTGTCACTTGCTCTTGATGCTCATCTGAATAATCTGTGTCAACTAATTATTTTCCCTTTACATCTTCTTTGCTAACATCAACCTTATGCTTATTCAAAAGTAGTTGATTTACCTTCAATTGCTCATTATCCTGCTCTTGGAATCAAACCATCAAATTGGCCTTAGAAAAATTGTCCCTAAGCTATTTGATCTTAGCATCTTTGTCCATGATGACCTAATCTACTATCTTATGCTATTCATTAACATTCAATTTTACTATATCAGTGTAAAGATGGAATTGCTCCTCATCTTGCAAAGGTGCCTTATGTTGTGATGGTGATCCCTATTCTGCTGATGTAGGCTTGGATCCTTCCACAATGTTTGGAGAAAACAATGAGTTTTTAAACCCTCGCAACAATTGGCTTGAGGATCTTTAGAAGTAGGTTTTGGAAATTTTTTTTGCAACCACTATCATCCATAAACCATTGTCTCTTATTGAAAAGTTGATGCAACAGCTAGATAGCAAGCCTACCTAGAAAATCTACGCAAAGTATGAGCAATTTGGTGAAGTTTCCAGCAATTTTCGGGCTTGAGTCTATATGTGCTGTGCTAAGAACCTAGTGCGCCATGCTCTCCATGTGCATCGTGCCCGTTCAAATTAACACTGGGCAATTCCTCCCAGTGCATCGCGCTCTCTATGTGCGTTGTGCTCGTCCTCCTATGCATCGCACTTTTTCCGGAAGACTTTTGGAGGCCTTCCCAGTGTCCAAATTGGGCACGGGATCACTCTTTGGAAGGGTATTTGAGTCTACTTTCCAACCCAACTAGAATTTTTCAATTTGGAGTTCATTTCCCTCTCAAAAATCAAATCTCCCAAGACTGGTCAAAATGTGCCAAATGAGGCTGCCTCAAGGCAGAGTGCTGTTGCAGTCAACTTTTGAATACCTTCCTCAACCCAAAATTGAGCTCATGAGATCTCATAGGAAATATCTTTGAGTCTAGTTATCATTTGAATCATCAAGAAAGTCATTTGGCCAACTGAGCTAGCAGACAGCTTGATTTTCCTAAGGTCACTTCAGAGGTGCATCAATTCTCCCGAGGCAATTGTACTTTTGGAATTTCTCTAAAACCATGGCACCTGTATAAAATGTGAAGGAGGTTTGTCTTCCTTGACATGTTTTGGAAAAAAATATCTCTCCATTTTCGCAAATTCATCTTTTATTGCTCTGAAACATCATTTGAGTGAAACTTATCCCGATGTGTGGAACAAGGGATTTGTCGAAATGAAGTCAAATGAAGGGGATAGGGAGCTTCTAAATTCTTGAGGAAACTTTGGGAAGTAGGGAGGGATGCTATGAAGTAGGGGAAAGTGGAATATCAGAGATTGAGTGAGGGGAAGGGGTCCAAAAAGGCAAAACACCAGTCCAACCTAGAAAATTGCCAAGTTGTAGCAAGAAACTAGGGTTTGTGTGAAAATGAGGAATTTGGGGGATCTCGGTGATGGGAAGTGTTTTATAAGGTACTTTAAGGATAGGGGAAGGTGTATGAACATCAGGATACCATTTTTGCTGATGATTTGACCGCCCAAGAGAAATTTCCTTCAAAACCCTAGGAGAGGGAAATGACCTTACCTAGGTGCAACTGAAGCATGAACAAGGTGTAAAATGACCCAGTGGGACTTGACATGATAATGAAAACTCTCTGAATGATGATACACTCAGCTGCACGGTGACATGGACCAACATTTGGACAACTTTGACAAGGGTAAAATCAAACCCTAGACCCAATGCCTAGTGACCAAATTTTGCTTGAAGACTCACTGAAATGACAAAATTTGACATTGACACCTTAAAATCACTTTGTAAGAGCATGTTTGATCACTGGAGGAAGGCTGCAAAGACTGACACTAACAAAGTGGAAGGTTTATATGGATTTTTCATGTATTTCCTACAATTGAAGCTCAAGCATTTTAACAAACAACTCAAGAAATCGAACAAAGAGGACTTTGAAAATATATTCAAGGAAAGATATATTTGGAAGCCTAAATGGTTATAACTCAATTAGATGTCACACAACAAGGAATATCAAAAGAATTCTTTTTGGATGCTCCATAATCACCTTGAGGAAATAAGGAAACAAGAGGAGATTATTTAGCAACAAGAATATATGATATGTTGGTTAAAGGAGGGTGAGAAAAATAATTCCTTCTTTCACAACTAAATGCGAGAACATAGACAGCATAACCATACATCCATGCTAAGGACATGGGATAGGTTTAAACACCAATACCATGGAGATAATGAACAAGAATTTGTGTGTTTATGTGCATTTTTATTATCACACTTAGGTCTTAGATAAAGGGAAGAAGAAATTCATTGAATCATACAATGCATTCTTCGCCTTGTTACCATAAAACAAAATGAAGCTCTAATAGGAGAATTAACTAAAAAGTCATTTGAATACATGGTCATGTTAATTCCATAAAATAAAGTCATAGGCATATATAGGCTCACTACCAACTTCATCTAGGCATGTTTTTCAATTGCAGGTGAGGACATATGGAAAACAATGGAAGAATCTCATAACTCTATCTCAATTCTCCCTACCTTGGAGGCCACTTTCATCACTTTGGCCTCTAAAAAAAATAATGTGGATGATCCCAATGGATTCGGAACTATATCACTATGTCGTTTAGTCTACAAGTCCATCCTAGTGGTCATTACCAATAGCCTCAGATCAATTCTTTAACACCTAATCTCTTCAAAATAGACTATTTATGTTGTAGGGAGGTCAATCCTTAATGACATCATGGTATAACATGAAGTCATACACTCCCTTAAGTCCTCAAAAAAACCTAGAATGTTAGTTAAGCTTGACCTTTCCAAAAATTTTGATAACTTGAACATGTTGGATCTCTTCCAAATTCCCACTTCTTTTGGTTCTCTCAAGAATAGATCTCCTGAATAAAATCCCTTATGTGTTATGCTTTCTCCTCCTCAATGGATCCTCCATTAGATGATTTTCTAGTTCTCGTAGTATCTTCCAAGGATATTTCCTCTCCCCCTTCTTATTTGTCCTAGCTATGGATGGATCAAGACGTACTATAAAATATATTTTTTTTCTCAAGAGGGTTAATTGTCTCCATCTATTTGGGCAAGACCTCCTTATACCACACCAAAAATTCATGGATGGCACTATGTGCATGGGTGTTGCAATAGTCCAATAAGCTTGTGACATCCTACAAGTTTTGGAAGACTTTTGTCACACTTCGAGTATGGAAATGAATGTTTCAAAATATTATAATTTTTTTATTTAACACCCCATATGTGGCACAAAGCCATATTTCTAGGTTCCTTGGGTTTCAGAAGAGAAAATTTCATCCCGATATTTGGGTCTTCCTCTTGTCAACAATTCCCTTAAATCCAATTTTTGGACTGATGTCTTAAGAAAATTCAGTAGCAAACTAGCCATCTAGACGTTTAATTTTCTCGATATAACAAGTTGGTTGGTTCTACTCAAATCGGTCCTAAAATATCTCCCTTACTATCCACTATCATCGTCAATGTCCCGCTCTTCTAATCTCAATTCAGTTCTTAGTATCCAACACTCTTTTATTTGGGGAGGGGTAAAGCTAGAAACGAAATGGGCCCTGGTTGCCAGGGAAAAATTATGCAAACCAAAACTTAGAGGAGGCCTCAAATGAAGGGACCTAGCTACTCTAACAATTGGTTTGGGAATCAAACTTTGGTGGACATGGATATAGGGAGGAAATCATAGATGGAAACTCATTTCAAGTAAAAAATAGACCAATCATATCCCTTTCTAAAAACTCATCGGAACTTCTTTTAATCATGAAGGATCCTCTATTTAGAATGTAGCTAAATGGGCATACACATAATACAACAACATTTTGAAAGAGAAGTTTGAAATTATCAATTGGCACTATTATGGGATTATTCATGGAAACAATTTCCAAAGATACATGGCAATAAATATCTAGAAGATATCAAAAACCACATGACATATCATAGTCATCTTAAAGTTATGGATTATTGAAGGGACATCAACTCTACTAATCATGGTGATAATGGATCCATTAGAAGAATGGATTCCTTATCCAAATGGAGAGGTATGATCCTCGTTCTAGAAATAAATAAAGGAACATTATATCATATTCTGAGATATGTTAAATAATATTCAATGGGGATGAACATCCAGTGGCTTTTTCTATTAAGGAAGAATATGGATTACTAGGATTTTAGGATCATCCTAAAGTAGCCATATGCAAATCCATTTGGAAATAGAACTTATGCTTGAAATCATCCGTTCTTTTATTGATTTTAGTTCAATGGAATACTCTCACCTCGGACAAATTCAAAAGTAAAATTACTCAGGCTCCTCCATCTACTATACATGCATATCGGAATTCAACTACTCTAATAACTTATTCATTTTTTGTTCCTACACCAATGAAATTTGGAGAGCCTTAGAGAGTTATATGCAAAACATAAATGGAAATCCCAGTAGTATCCACCTCACCATTGAGCTTTGGAGAGACCAGCACTTTTAAAATTCTATCTTGAACAAATTCTGGATCCTTCTATCAGAACATCCATTAAGGACTATCTAGGAAGAGAAAAACCATCAAATATTCTGAAATAATTCTCGTCTTCATAATTCTCTATGTTTCACTATAATAAATAACCTTCATGAATATATCACTGCTAAGGGTTAAGCATTGTAGGACTTGCAGCTTTGAGAATGAAATTTCCATCCTCAAAGATTGACATCTACATCCGAGACCACCTTCTTCCTTGACCACTCATCCCTCTAACCGTATCTCCAACTCCCATATTGTGGTGTCCACCTCTAGATTTCCTTAAGCTGAATTTTGATGGAGAATCTAATGATAACCTAGGATATGTAAAATATGGAGGATTCTTATATGATCATGATGTCACACTTATCTACATATTCATTAGTCCATTGGGACATAGAAATACTAATGTAGCCAAACTAAAATATCTATAAGGAGGCCTTTTTGTTTCTCAATCCCTCAAATTCTCTAAGATTCTCATTGAGGGGCACTCTTAGATGGTTATCAACATGATCTCCAAAATTCTTAATTGTACCCCATTCCCGAGAGAAAAATTATATATTGTATCTTGAAAGGACCTTAGATAGTGTTGCTACTTTCCTTCATTCCATCTCCGTGATTATTCCTTCACATGTTCACAAAAATGGTAACAATATTGTTTATCTTTTCGCTGATGAGGGGTGAACATCACAATCCACTTCAATTTATTCCTCTTGGCACTGCCTTCTTGATTCCCCTATAAAACAAGATTACTTGGAGCTAGCATAGAAGGAGCCTTCTTCCCAAGATGGTTTATTTGGAGTAGGATGAGTGGGGGGCACATTATGGGCATCCCAATATGTATTAAGGGGGGTGGATGTGGCAATGAATCCACCCCAAGGAAATCATGACTCTTAACTTCTCTTGCTAACCCTTCCTGGAGTTACCATCGTAGGACTAGAAACCTTGGGGACGAAATTTCCATCCTACAATATTGTAGTCTACATCATAGACCACCCTCTTCATTGCCCCCTAATCCCTCCAACCCTATCTCCAACTATGATATCCTCACATCCCCCTCCTTTAGATTTCCTCAAGATGAATTTTGATGGATCATCTAAAGACAACGTAGGATATGCAATATATGGATGATTCTTCAAATTATGATCATCATGGCACACTTATCTATATATTATCTAGTCCATTGGGACATAACAATAATGATGTAGCCAAACTAAAATATTTATAAGAAGTCCCTTGTGTTTCTTAATCCCTCATATCCTCTAAGATTCTCATTAAGGGGTACTCTTAGATGGCTATCAACATGATCTCCAAAAATTTTAATGGCACCCCCCTCCCAAGAGAAAATTTTCTCATAGATAGTATCTTGAATGCACCCTAGATATTGTTCCTACTTTCCTTCATTCCATATCGGTGATTAGTCCTTCATGTGTTCACCAAATTGGTAACAAGATTGCAGATATTCTAGTCGACGAGGGATGAAAATCACAAGCCACTTCAATTTCTTCCTCTTGGCACTTGCTTCCTGATTCCCTTATAAAACACAGTTACCTAGAGTTAACATAGAAGGAGTCTTCTTCCCAAGAAGGGTTATTTGGATTAGGATGGGTGGGGTGCACATTATGGCCATCCAAATAGGTATTAAATAGGGTGGGTGTGTCAAAGCATCAACCCCAAGACAATCATGATCTTAATTGCTCCTACATGATATTGTATGGCATTGATGATAGAGGTAATTCATTACATTGTTGGTTTAATGAATGATCCTAAGTGGAGATCCAATAGATCTTGGTGGGAAATCTTATTTTTTCCCCAATCAATTGATGATTCAATCTATCCAAGCCTTCCCATGTGCATTGGTCATTTCCGGAGGTACAAGGCTTGTTGGTTTCCAAATTGTCCCAATGAGAGAACAATTTAGAAAGACATTCACAGAGGATCTATAGATCCTCTTGCAGTAGGATGGAGACTCGCCCTCTCCACCCATAGGGGTATTCCCTATATTTAGTATTAATATATTTTTTATAGTAGCAAATAGATGAATCCAAATTATAGATAAGGGACGTAAGATGGAAGGTGAATATTTAATAATATGGAGGAGACCATAAAGTGTTAAAAATAAGGTCGGATAATCAAGGTCTACAATCATAAGTGCCTTTATTCTTGCCACATAGATATTCACAAGTTAGTGAATGAAATATATAGAAAAAAATTGTGTCTAAGAAATATCATGATTATTTGTTAGCACAAAGGAAAACAAGCTACTAAATACCAAGTAACATTATATATTTTTCTTGATATAAAATAAGAAGAAAAAACATTAGAACACATTAGATACTAAGTAGTATAATGTATTTGCCTTAGCAATCAAATAAGATGAGAATATATATAAACGCTTTAAAGATTAAGTAATAGCATGCATTAGCCTTAGTATTAAATAAAGGAAAATAAATAGAAACATTCCAAATGCTAACTAATAGCATATATTGGACTTAGTATAAAAGGAAAACACATTAAAACATATTAGGTACCAACCAGTAGCACACATTTTCCCAGGTACCTAATAAGAGGAAAATACATTAAGTTAAACAAACAAACCTATGACATGCATGAAAAACATAAATAAACCATGAAATTTAATGGCTCACAAAAAATGCAAATTTTTATAACATGGATAATTTGAGAAACAAATTATTTATGTTTAATGAGCGATACAATATACCATTTCTTATTTAAAAATTCAAAAATAAATCATTTCTAAAAACCCTAAATCATCAAATCATTATGTTATTCATTATTCAAGAACTCTAATCTTTAGGACATACCAGTGATAATATATATCAGACTCATAAAAAGATCAAAGAAAGGTAAATTCTAAAAAATTCTAATTTATTAAATGATGTTCAAGGTAGTGAGTGAGGAAAAGGTAATGAAGCTCTTGTCAATATTAAAATTACTCATGATTGTAACTCAATATTGTAAAACTATACAGTTATATAGAAGTAAGAAAAATATTCAGGATACATACTAAGAATTTATAATCACAAACCAAGATTAATAGAATCTATGTGGTAGAGACAACTTAGTAGGTTGGCCATAATCTACACCATTAAAGTTTTTTTCCACAACATTTCATTTGCACGATCTCCTTTCTTCTGCATAAAAACATCACCTATTTTAATAGTTCATAGCATTTTTATCTTCATGGAAGTTGGTTTTTTATTTGGTTTCTATAACTTCCAAAATAAACCCTAACATTAATATTAATCATAATAATATTTTCTCCTTGAATCCACCGAGTTTAATAAAATAAATAATCTCATAGATGAATTGTTTATGCTCAAATCTTTAATCCGTGTGAATTTATTTTTCTACATCATAAATGAAACATGGGAATTAGCTTTTATAAAAGTCGCCTAATGGTTTATAAAAAAAACTACAATAAATATGTTCTTACCTTGTCTTATTAATGTATTTTCAGAACAAGCAGAAGTAAAATGATTTGGTTAAAAACATTATTTACATAACTTATGAAATAATCATTTTATTATGAAATAATCATTTTATTGATTTAATTTCCTTCGAGAAACCTTGGTAAAACTTTCTCAAACTATAGGAAAACCTTAATTCATGAAATGTTTTTCACGTGGGTGAATTCATTTTCGAAATAAGAAAAATAAATAGTGAAGGAATCCACACTAAGAAATTTTAACATCATTCACAAAAATTCTTTACAATGTTCCATAAATTTCAAAGGTAATAAAGGATAGCTTATAATGATATAATATGAGAAATACGTTCATGATTTAACCCTTTGCTCTCTCCAAATGAGATTTGTATTACCTTTGTTATCAAATTGATTCCTCATATGCCTCTTTAATTAATATTTATAAGGTATGATAAATGGGTTTTAAACTTTATGAGACATGCTTTAACCATATATATGTCCATCAGATGGTAAGGGGAAAGAGAAATTCATTTTAGGTTGGGTATATGATGGGATCCAACAACTGATATTGATCATTGATCATGCCAGAGGGCCCTCATTTAATATCGGGTGGATACATGTTTGTTAATTAATTCTATTGTTTTCCCTGGTGGTGCTTATACATATGTGTGAAGTAAAGCATCACATGAATCGAATAAGTCATGATATGTATGTTTATTTAATAGCATTTGCATAAGGTTTTAATAAAATACTTTTAAAAATAACTTTTGTTTTGATTTTAATTCAATATGATTTCATGCATGACAATGTAATAATATCTTATTGGATTTATATAAAATGTTTTCCAAAACTTTATACTTGTACACAGTCTCTATTCCATGCATATCAACTGTAAATAAATGGTAAAACAGTGTAAAATTCTTTTGAAATATGAGTCTTGCTATGCATGTTGCTAAATAATATTAATCACCCATAGAATTGGAGGATACAATCAGTTGCGATAGGAAGATGAACAATGAAGTATAAAAAAATTATTTACGCGCTGATGTAATAATGTTATTTACGCGTTGAAATGAAATCTCGTAAAAAAAAATTAAAATCTTTGCAGTATGTATCAAATTCTCTATATCGGCTTATGAATAGTGAGAGATATATTTCTAAAGATGGCATTCGATGAGATTGGAGGGTCAATGTTGTTTATGATTGATAGGTGAAATTAATATTGGATGGGAGAATTTGGGATCATGAATCCCTTCCTAATATCCGATAGGGTTTCACATGTGTGGAGTGAACCCTTGCATGAATAATATTTCATAAATTATTTACAAAATGACTTTCATTAAATTCTATGGAATGTATGGTTTTCAATAAATGTCAAGAAGTGGGTGTTTTTTGTTCTTTAGTTTCACTAGTGGATTTTTAAGTACTCACTTCCATATATTATATCGTAATTCACCCATATTAACCAGTGTAAAAATGTATTATCTAGAAACGTTAGCTCTCCTAAATATATGGGCATGATATTTTTTTTGGTATGAGAAGCAATTTATTAGTATATCTTTATCATTTAATTTCCCTTTTTCTTTTTTTTGTGTGAGAGATTCCCCCTCTTTTATGAACACCATATTTATGATTATGGTGGTTAATCATGTTCAGTTATATATTTTATCAGCATATCTAGTTATGGGTTTTAATCATTTAATTATTGCATGTATGTATATTTTTTTATATGTGATTAATAACATTAAAATAATAATATTGTGCACATATATTCTTATTAATATGTGACATTATTTGTTTACATCATCAATGTCACTTTTTATGGTTGATGGTTTGTTTGAATTTATTTGTTGATTAATATTTTTTCTCTGATTAGGGATGAATTATATAGATGGTTAGTGTGTCAAATGTGAACTTAGGGGGCTGGGTAAGACTAGCGGAAACAGTATAAAGTTTTATGCGAGAAAGGTGTTATGGAAGTGTCTTGTGTGTTTCTTTGAAGAGGGTTGGATTGAGCTACAACTAGGCTCTCACCTTACAAAGTGCCACCACCTTACACATGAACATAATGGATTGAAACCTATAAGAGGAATCACATCAAGATTTATGGTCACTCATGGTAGGTTTTAGTTCTTTCCAGTTGATTATGCTTCAAGTAATGAGATTGGTTTCCTTCATGTCTCTTTCTATTTCAAATATTTTACTCTATAATATTTTGAGCTCTATTGTGTGGATGTCAACCCTTTCTACTATTTCCTTTTTTTATCTCACAAGTTTTGCTAACTAGGTTGGAATTTTTCCTCACTCTCTCCTCTGTCCACAAAAATGGTTTCACTATTCTTTCCTCCTTGGGCTTCTGATATGACCTAAACTCATACGAAATTCTAGTGTATCACCCTCTCCTTTGGCTTGCATTGTTCGACTCATTTATTTCATCACCATCCTTCCTGTATCCAATCCCCCATTGTATCTTGCTCAACGATGCTCTTTCACCCCAACCAAATGAGACATATCAATCTCTACATCACCATGCCCCATTAATGGGCCTAGGTTTAATGCAATGCAACTTATTAAAGATAGTAGGGAGGCTCTCACACCCAAAAATTTGTGGAAATCCTTGTAGATTCAAACTTCTTATGTAGTTTACTAAAACAAAAGACTTGAATCTACTCTACTCATCAGCGGAAACAATTAAACGATCGAGAAACAACAACATAAACATGAGGCAAGATTCAATCACATATGCTCATATATTTATCTAAGGGGAAATATTGCTAGTCAAAACCCCTTGCTATCTCCATAGTGCATTAGATCATAAAATAGAGAAGAAATACAATGCTTGCTCAGCCTGAACAGTCCCTTCGCAAGTATAATCTATCTCACTGCCTCACAAGCTGAATGTGGCGAATATTTAGCCAATAATGTTGCTTGCCAATATCCTTTTTCCTTGCATTGTTTCATTGGGAATTATCCCCCTATTAAATAGGAAATTCCTCATTCAAAATTGTGCAATCACTATAGGCCCTTCTCTGACTGCATGCACCACCTGTACAACGTGAAAAATTATACTATTTATATTACACTGCCCTTGAACTACAATCTCAAATCAGTGACTCGTATTTCATGCATGCATGAGTTAATTGTCATTGATTTATTAGTTAATTGGTTGAACACTGAAGTTGCACCCCACTACTAGACCTCCTACTAGTTCCTCCAATAGGTGGAACTAGTTTAAATGTCATTAACTCAGTTTATCTGAATTAAATTATTACAAATCAAATTAAACTCAACATGGGCTCATAAAATTTAGGAACCACTCTATATTAATCAAGTTAGGTCCTCAACTCCAACTAACTGAGCCAACTGAGTGAAGCTAACGTAGTTAACTCGCACAAGTTTCCTTGTGATGTGGAATTACAATTTTCTCCTAATTTAATTCAAGGCAAAATCAAATCAAGATTTTCTTATTGCCATTTTCAACATCCCATCTCAATAAGAAAGGGATTCACATCTACCCTGATCCAACACCTTTGGAATGTATTTCTTGCCATAGTTCTCATTGCTTTTGTTTCTACTGCAACATTTGCAACTAAAGAGAATCAAATAAATAAATAACAATAACAATTGAATCAATTTGCTACTGTCTACTACGAAAAATGTGATGTTGCTAAATCTGTTATTGAGCCTCTTGCTCTGATGTCAACACTACTCTGCACTCCTTAGTATTTGATTGAGACTGGTCCTCCTACTACAAAATATTGTGAGCCCTCGTAGCAAGGTAATGATCCATGAGAAAAATACCTCAATGGACCCTATCCAAAATTTTGCAACTCTTTGACTAAGGATCTACATCGCTTCACCTCATTGCTGGAGGTATAGCTTCATGTGTTCCTTATTCTCACTTGGATCAAGCTCTCCTCCTACTGGAGGTCTCTGACTAGTCCTTGTCATCATCATCCTCCTTGTTAGCCCAACTACCAACTGGCAGAGGATTTCTCTTGAGATTAATTCATGAGTCCCTCTCAACCACAACATCTCTAATCCCTACATTTCTCCTCAAGGTTGTGAATGAATCTTCCTCTAATGTGTAGAGGCTCTCGATCATGACACCAACTTTCTTGATTTGAGATGAAGAAAAGTTCTTGAGGTAGGGCTTTCCATCTCTGAAGACTACCTCATACCCTTTGTCTTCAATCCTCAGTTTCTTCATCATTTCATGTTTCTTGGCTTCATTTCTCTTACTGAATATCTCATTGAGAGTCTTCCAAATAGAAAAGGGAGTCTCTTTTTTGTGTACTTTCAAGAGTATGTGGCCTCTCACACCCTCCAAGATTATCCTCCTAGCTCTAGCTACACACTACTTCCAATCTCCTAGATTATGAGCATCAACTGTTGTCGGTTTTTGGATATCATTATGAATGAATTCATTCAACCCATTGTTTTCCAGTACTACCTCCATGTGGTCCTTCCAAGCAACATAATTCTAGCTTCCCTCAAGGGCAGACTTAAGTCTTAGTCCATAAAAATCCATCTTGCTAGCTCTGAAGAAATGATCCTGCAAGTTCGATCCTCCTGCAATAACAAGTTTGAAATCTCTTCTCTATTGTGAAACTTGCTCTATAGTGATTATAGCTTTGATACCATGTAGAAATTCCTTGTAGATCTAAACTTCTTATGTAATTTGCTAAAAATAAGACTTGTATCTACTCTACTCATCATTGAAAACAATTAAACGATCGAGAAATAACAACATAAACATGAGACAAGATTCAATCACATATGCTCAGAGATTTTTATAAGGGGAAAGCTTGATGCTAAAAACCCGCTCTTATTTGTATATTTCATTAGATCATAAAATTGAGAATAAATATAATGTTTGTTCAGCTTCAAAATATCTGCACAAGTATAATCTATCTCAATACCTCACAAGCTAAATCTGGCCAACACTTAGTCAATTCCGTTTTCCGCCAAGCTCCTTTTTCCTTGCATTATTTCCTTGGGAATTAGCCCCTATTAAATAGCAAATTCCTCATTCAGAACTGTGTAATCCCTATAGGCCCTTCACTAACTGCATGCACCACTTGTACAATTCAGAAAATTATACAATTGATATTGCAATTCCCTTGACCTCCAATCTCAATTGGGTAACTTATATTTCATGCATGCATGAGTAAATTATCATTGATCTATCGGTTAACTCTATTTATCTGAATTAAATTATTACAACTCAAATTAAACCCAACCTAGGCTCTTAAAATTTAGGAACCACTCTATATTACTCAAGTTACGCCCTTAACTCGAATTAACTAAGCCAACTAAGTGAATCTAACTTAGTTAACTCATACAAGTTGGCTTGTGATGTGGAATTACAATTTTCTCCTAATTTAATACAAGGAAAAATAAAATTAGGATTTTCTTATTGCCTTTTTCAACACTCTCTCTCCATAAGAAAGGGATTCACATCTACCCAAATTCAACACCTTTGGAATGTTTTTCTTTCTACTGCAACATTTGCAACTGAAGAGCATCAAATAAATAAATTAAAATAGTCACTGAATCAATCTGCAACTGTCTACTCGGAAAACTATGTTGTTGCTAACTTTGTCACTGAGCCTCTTGACCTGATGTGAACACTTCTTTGCACTCCTCAATATTTGATTGAGACTAATCCTCCTACTAAATATTGTGAGCTGTCATAGTAAGGTAATGATCCATGACAAAAATACCTGAATGGACCCTACACAAATTTCTCCAACTCTTGGACTAAGGATCTACATCGTTTCACCTCACTCTTGGAGGTATAGCTTCATGTAATCCTTCTTCCCATTTGTATCCAAATCTTCGCCCACTGGAGGTATCTGAATGGTCCTTTTAATCATCATATTCCCAGTTAGTCGAACTATCAACTGGCTGAGGCTTTCTCTTGAGATTAAATCATAGTCCCTCTCAACCACAACATCTCTAATACCTGCCTTTATCCTCAAGTTTGTGCATGCATCTTCCTCTAATGTGTAGAGGTCCATGATCATGACATCAAATTACTTGATTTGAGATGAAGAAAGATTCCTGAGGTAGGCCTTCCCATCTTTGAAGACTGCCTCTGATCTAGGTAGATGTTCGTGGCCACCCACCTATCCCACTTGGACCCCGACAACTGTCTCTGTCGGTTTTTCAATTTCCTTAATTGTAGTACAATTTACTATTTTTAGCATTTTTTGGGTCCTGAACTTCTAGAGCCATTTTGAGGCCCTAAACAATGTTTTTTGGGAAAACTGGGAGCAACATGGGGCCATGGATTGATGTTTCTCATCCCAAACTTGTAGTCCTTGGATAAATCTTTCTAACAAGGTATTGTGCGTGTCAAACAGAGATTGTATGCCAAACTTACGACCCTGGGAAGTTGACGTACCAATTTACCCAGAACGGGGCCCATAGTTTGGTGTTTCATCTTGTAGGGTTAGGTTTTTGGATGTTTAGGGTTTTCCATTGTTTCTTAACAATAAATAGGCCTTTGAGCCTCATTTTAAGACAATTCAGAGGCATGTAGCCACCACATATCTTCTCAGAGATAAGATACCATTGCCCTAGCTGGTTTATTTCCATTTCTGTTTGTAAGAATGTTCTAGTATTTCACATTAATGAAATGAAGTAAATTTCTACTGCATCTCTATATTTATGGTTATATCTGTAATTTGTTGCGTTCCTGTTTAAATCCAGATCATTGGTATCAAAGCGGTCTGCTTTTTCTCTATTTTTCTTTGCATGTCCCCATCGAGGTCGGGATATAAGGAGTTAGGGCTTGAATTGGTCGAACCTTTACAAGACTAGCCTCACAAATCCTGACGGCCTCCCATGGCAGATGAAAAGAAAGACAAGGGGGTAGGAGATCCTATCAAAATCTTTCTCTAAGAAACCCTCAAGCAACAAAGGAACGCGATGATGGAAAGCTTTGCCCAGATCCTTCAGTGGCTACCTAGGGGTGACGCATCTACTTCCAATAGCTACACCACACCCTTTAAGGTACAAGTTAACTTTGAAATCCCCATATTTGAGGGTCAAATAGACACAAATGCCATAGATGAATGGTTAAATCTGCTAGAAGATTATTTTTCTATTCATGATTTTTCCAGCTGGGAAAAGATAACTTTTCAACTTCTCAAAGTTGTCCCCCATGTCAAAGACTAGTGGGAAACCTACTATGAGCAAAAGGATGAAAGTACAGGCTCACTATTTTTAGTTGCACCCACTTGGAATGCATTCCGGGATGCCATCAAGGAGTAGTACTACCCTGTCAAGAGATATGAGGAAAAATACATCAAGTGGACCATGCTACGGCAGGGAAGGGACCAAGATGTGCTGGAGTTCACGAATATTTTTCATACTCTTCATACAAAGTTGGGTATCAAGGATTCTGAGCTGCATTTGGTACTCAAATATCGTGGTTGCCTTCACAGGTACATCTAGGATGAGATGGAGTTCCTAAACATCTCCTCACTCAGCACAACATACTGATACACTGTCAAGATCAAGCAAAAGTTTAAACAAAAGAAGTGAGACTTTGGATCTTTGAATTCGAAGAAAAAAGGACAAAGCTAAGGCGGGGTGACCCAAAACAACTCGTCGAAGCCACAAGAAAATAACAACACCAAGAAGTCAAATAAGGACATAGGAAAGTGGTGTGAGTTCCATAAGAACCCTACTCATAACACAAATGAGTGTCAGCCCAAGCAGTCTCTACTGGTTGAGTTGAAGCCTTCAGAATCTAATGCATGTTCCAACCCTAAGTTAGAACTCGACAAGGGGAATGAAAAAGGGAAGCAAATCATTGTTCCAGAGCCTAATGCCATTATTGCCACCACCAAGGTCCAAAAGAATGATCTCGAAGATCCAGAGGAGGCGGGGCGTCTTTTCCACTCACAATTGTGAGTGAAGGGTTCTCTGTTGCAATTCATTTTCGACAGTGGCAGCCAAAAGAACCTCATTTCAGCATAGGTCGTGAAGTGGTTGGGATTACCGACTACACCACACCTGCAGTCATATAGTACTAGGTGGCTTCACCAAGGATGATATCTCTGAGTCTGCCAGCAATGTCGCCTTCCCTACAGCATCAAGCCCTTCACAGATGAGTTATTTTGTGATGTTGCACCTCTTGATGTTTGTGATGTATTATTAGGCCAACCATACTTGTGGAGGTGACATGTTGTGTATGAGTCAAGGCCTCACGCTGTTATTATTTCTTTGGGTAATTCATTATATAGGATACCGGAGGTAGCCCCACCTATCGCCACCTATTTGAACTCTGCTAAGAAATGAAGCAAGATCATCTCCCAGATTAGGAAATTTATTTTTTGTCTAGTTCGCTCCCAAAGTAAGGGGAAGATCATCGCCACATCCACGGCCCCTGGGAAGGGTTCCTCCACACAGCAGAAACAGTTGGATATGATCATGAAAGAATACATGGACATCTTCTCCTCACCCACATGGGTACCGTTGCACTGTCAGGTCAAGCATTTGTATGGTCTAACTTCCGAAGCACCTCTACCCAATGGGTCGATCTATCGCTACTCCATTATGGAAAATTCCAAGTACAAGCAGCGACATGATCAAAATCGAGTGCCACACAAGTTTCAGGTGGGTGACAAAGTCTGGTTGCATTTGCATAAAGAACACCCTACAAGAGCCCATCAGAAGCTCAGACCACTCTGATATGGTCCTTACACCAGTACCAAGGATGTGGGGAACAATGCTTTGGAGCACAACATTCCCCCGTTCCTTCGCTTGCATCGAGTGTTCAGTGTGGACCACCCTTGACCAAGCTTCCCACCATTACTAGACGTATAAGGGGTTGCATAACAGCTCACCAGGGACCAAGTTCAGCAGAAGTTTCCTCATATCATGGAGGAACTCAACAAAATGGGGACCATTTCTTCCCAAGGGGGTAGGAATGATCCTGGTGGATGTTGGTGGCCACCCACCTATCCCACTTGGACCCCCACAACTGTCTCTTTTAGTTTTTCAACTTCCTTAATTGTAGTACAATTTAGTATTTTTAGCAATGTTTCGGGTCCTGAACTTCTGGAGTCGTTTTGAGGCCCTAAATGATGTTTTTTCGGAAATCTGAGAGCAACATGGGGCCATGGAGTAATTTTTCTCAACCCAAAGTTGTAGTCCTCAGATAGATCTTTCTAGTGAGGTATTTTGCATGTCAAACGAAGATCATATGCCAAAGTTATGTCCCCGAGAAGTTGATTTACTAATTTACCCAAAACGAGGCCCATAGTTTGGCGCTTCATCTCGTAGGGTTAGTTTTTTGGATGTTTATGGTTTTCCATTCTTTCTAAACAGTAAATAGGCCTTTGAGCCTCATTGTAAGACAGTTCAGAGGCATGTAGCCACCACATCTCTTCTCAGAGATAAGTTACCATCGCCCTAGCTGGTTTATTTCCATTTCTGTTTGTAAGCATATTCCAATATTTTACATTAACGAAATGAAGTATTATTTATGTTGCATCTCTATATTTATGGTTATATCTATAATTTGTTGCGTTCGTGTTTAAATCCAGATCAACCTCATACCCTTTGTCTTCAATCCTCAATTTCTTCATCAGTTCAACTTTCTTGGCTTCATTTCTATTACCGAATAGCTCATTGATAGTCTTCCACATAGAAAGGGAGTCTCTTTCCCATTTACTTTCTAGACTATGTGGTATGTCACACCCTCTAGGATTATCCTCCTAGCTCTAGCTACACACTTCTTCCAATCTCCTAGATTCTGAGCATAAACTTTTATCAATTTCTCGATATCATTATCACTTAATTCCTTCAACCGATTACCTTCAAGTGTTACCTCCATGATGCCCTTCCAGGAAACATAATCAGAGTTTCCATCAAGGGCATACTTGAGTCTCAGTCCATAGAAATTCATCTTGTTATCTCTGAAGAAGTGATCGTGCAAGTTCGATCCTCCTGCAATAACAAGTTCGAAATTTATGCTCTATTGTGAAACCTAATATATAGTGATTCTAGCTATGATACCATGTAGATCTAAACCAATTATGTAATTTTCAAAAACAAAATACTTGAATCTACTCTACTCATCAGCGGAAATAATTAAATGATCGAGAAATCACAACAAAAACATGAGACAAGATTCAATCACATATGCTCAGAGATTTATCTAACGGGAAGGATTGCTTCTCAAAACCCCTTCCTATCTCTTTATTGCATTAGATTAGAAAATAGAGAAGAAATACAATTTGTGTTCATCCTGAACAATATTTGCACAAGTATAATCTATCTCACTGCCTCACAAGCTGACTTTGGCAAATACTTAGCCAATTGTGATGCCTTCCAAGCTCATTTTTCCTTGCATTGTTTCCTTGGGAATTAGCCCCCAACTAAATAGGAAATTCCTCATCTATATTTACACAATCACTGTAGGTCCTTCTCTGACTGCATGCACCACCTATACAACTCGAAAAATTATACAACTTATAGTACACTTCCCTTAAACTCCAATCTCAACTGGGTAACTCATATTTCATGCATGCATGAGTTAATTATTGCTTGTTTACTAGTTAACTTGTGAACAATGAAGATTCACCCCACTGCTAGACCTCCTACTAGTTCTTGCAACAGTTGGAACTAGTTTAACTCACATTAACTCAACTTAACTGAATTAAATTATTACAACTCAAAGTAAACTCAACGCAGGCTCCTAAAATTTAGGAACCATTCTACATGAATCAAGTTAGGCCCTCAACTCAAATTAACCAAGCCAACTAAATGACACTAACTTAGTTAACTTGTACAATTTGTCTTATGATGTGGAATCACAATATTCTCCTAATTTAATTAAAGGGAAAATTAAGTCACATTTTTCTTTTTGCCATTTTCAACAGAATGGGTGGAGTTGTACTTCATAATATAGGGAACACATTCATCAATAGGTCTAGGAGGAGATTACATACGTAGAGAGAAAATTAGCTAATGTGAGTCATTGTGTGAATGATTCATGAATGTTGGTTGAGGTGGTAGATAGTGCCGTGGACATGGGTCACACCAGGGGATGTTATAGCCAGTACCTCTACACAATCGACATATTTTGGAATTTCAAATTTCTACCAATACAATATTTACTTGATAAAAATGAAAATAAAGAGGAAATTTTATTAATGTTGGATGAGATATGATCGAATATGATATCCATAGATCGCAAGCTCAAGAGAATAGATGCACATTTTGGCACACCCCCTAATCTAGGTTGCTCCTTAGACAACAATAAGGACCATATTCTTGACCCTAAGGAGGTCTATAAATCTCAGAATTCTAAATTATGCCTTTTATGTTGTCCTATCATTCGATTTCCATTTCCATATTTTTCTATTGTCTATTAAAGAATGGCCGTAAAGACATAGCATATTGAACTAGTTTTTTTGTTTTTTGGTTAAACATCAACAAATATTTTATTTGGATACTATAATCTTGAAATTTCATTTGTGGCATGGGGGGTAGCACAAGATTTGAACGCAAGACTTCCGGTTCGGTGAGAATTCATTTTCACAGCCATTGCCAATTGAGATACCCCGAGCGGACGTCAATAAAATAATTTAGCTATCAAAAAAAATAAAAATAAATAAATAAATAAATAAAATAAAATAAAATAAATTTTCAATTTCTTTATATAATACTTACATAGTTTATAGCCACGAGGATTAGCTCAATTGGCCAATTCCCATTTTTTAAGAATCACTACTATTGGAATGTTACGCATCCATTTCTCTAAACAACTCTGGGGTTAGGCTTCGTGTTTGACCCAGCAGGAAGTGATCCCTTTGAGTGGATTTTCCTAGAACAATATTTTGTGAATGTAGCAAGTCACCCATCTTGAGTGACCATGAAAAAAAAAAGAAAAATACATACAGGGTTGATATGTGAAATATTTTATTTGTAACCCACATTTTCCACATTATTAGTGTTAAATCCATGTTACATACATTGTTGAGATGTGAAATATTTTCTTCGTAACCCACATTTTTCACAATATAAGTATATTTTTAAATGCATGTTCTCCTCATATTAGGAAGTAGAAATTATAAATACATGGAATAAGAACACATACACATGCTCTCTCTAATATCTCCTCGTATAAAGTACAAAGCACTTGAAGAAAATTACTTAAAGTAAGTTTTTTCTCTCTACATATATATCAAATTGATATACAATTATTTTATTGAAGGTGCGTATTGAAATATTTTAGTTATTTGAAATTAATAATAAATTATTTTTCAAAAACAAAAGAATTACGCATCTTTCTCATATTGAAGAATGAAAATATATTAAAAAAATTATTTTCAATTATGTTATATCTCTCTATATAAACTTGATACAAAATTTGTTTACTTGGTATGTATATTGAAATATATTATTTAAGATGTAGATTGAATTTGTTTTGCTATTAACAATTTTTAAACTTCATATATAAAATTCATATTAATAATTGAATAAATTACACCTCTCTCAATTACCTTTTTTCTCTCTATCTCTATAAAATTGATATAAAATTATGTTATTTTATATAGAAATTAAAATATTTTATTTATGGTTTATATTGAACTATTTTTTAGGTTATTAATATATCTTTTTGAAATACCACATGTGAACTATATGTTGAGCATGCAAATAATTATACAACTCCTTACACAATTGTGATATCAAATGTAGTATATGTCAATTCTCAATTCTATATTAGTAGTGAAGGAATTATATATATCCTCATACTAGAATCACAAAAAAAATTATATATAAATTGGAATTTTTTTATTTTCAATTACTTTATATTTTTATATAGAAAATTATTGTAAAATTATGTTTATTAAGATGAATATTTAAATACTTTTTGTATGGGTGACATTGAACTTTTTTTGTTATTGCATATTTATTTTGATTTTTAATGTAAGTATTAATTTATTATTTTTTAATGTAATTGAAGATCTCCTCATGATAAAGTTCCTTTCTAAAGCAATAAATAAATTTAAATTAAAGTATTATAATTTAATTAATAAATTTTATTTTATTTTAAATTTAAATTTGTTAATGCTATAAATATTTAAAATTTAAAATTTGGAAAAATAAAAAATAAGCATAAATTTCATTAAATATTTAATATAAATCAAAATAAATTTATAATTGATGATGAGAGCTTTTGGAATACTATGTGAGATTATTGATGCGTCTAACCTTTCAGGTGGACACTTCACCCATCTTAAGGGACATTAAGCTTAGAGTGATATGAAGAGTGTTAGAGCATGAATAAATAGAGAAAGGAAATGGTCGTTAGGAAAGGAAAAATATTGAGAATGATAAACTTTTAAAATTATTATAATAAAATTTAATAATTATTATTGATTATCGAAGGAAATGACCATTGGGATGATAATGAGAACATTCAGATCATTATATTTTATCAAGTAAATATTAATTATTGAAGGGAAAAAAAATGGAAAGTAAGATTAAATAGAATATAATACTGTTGACTTCATTGAGACCACCAATAACCTCAAGCTCGAGGAAAATGACAGTATGGTCATCTTTGATTTTATTTACCTTTTCACCAAAATCCCTATCCAAAATCCATTGACATCATTTCCAAACTCGTTGACTATGAAACCCTTAACCTTGTAAACATTTGCCTAACCGCCACCTTATTCACCTTTAATGGAGTCTTCCATGAGTAGAATGAGGGAATGTGCATGGGTTCCTCCCTCTCCCCCATTTTTCCCCTTCATTTTCATGGAGCACTTTGAAGCCTTCCCCTTAAAACATAAGTTCTAGAACTATTTTTTCGATGATACCTCTATAATTTTGTCCCATGGAATACCTAAAATCTAGGATTTCCTCACCCATCTTAATCACATCTCCCCCTACATCCAATTCACTATGGAACTTGAAGCTAACTAATCCTTTCCCTCTCTTGGCATTCTTGTCTCTTGGCTCTCTAATGGTTCTCTTTCTCACCAATTTTATCATAAGAAGAATTGTATTAATAGTAGCTCGATGCAAATTTTCATTGTCATCCTTATCAAAAGTTTGTTTTTCTTAAAACCCTTGCTACTCATGCCATTCAAATTTCCTCCTCTCATTCTTTCTCCAATGAAAAATTGCATCTCACCATTGCCCTTAAATCCAATGGTTATTCATCCTCCCAAATGAAAAATGATTTCCATTATGCTCTCCACCCTAAACCTACAAATTCTTCTAGCAATCCACCATTATCCAAAATATCCCTTCCCTACATTTAAGGAGTTATCAATAATATTTCCAAAATCCTTTGAAAAAGAAAAATTAAAACCTTGTTCAAACCCTAAACAACCCTTAGCCAACTCTTTAGGTTAGCCAAAGAAAATAATTACCCTGTCCTTGGCCCCAACGTTTATGAGATTACATGTTCCTATGGAATCTCTGACATAGGGCAAACTAGGAGAGCCTTCAAAGCCTTATGTAAGGAACACATGGCTTAAACCTACCATAATCACATTGCAAAATCTTCCATCCTTGAGAACTTTAACAATACCAAGAATTTAACTTGCTTTGATAAAACTGGAATCTTGGCCTTTGCCCTTTTCCACTTGAACTGTGTCATTATGGAAGCTTTAGAAATTGAAAAGCACCCCAATAAATTAAATAAAGAAGATGGATAATAGTTAAGAAATTCTTAGAAACCCATGATCCATTTTCTTCCCTCTAAACATAATCCCCTAAAAATAATGTCAGTAATCGCCTCCCTGGACACTGATGTCAGTTACCCCTTCCCCCCTCACCATTCACTTGATCTCCCTTTTTATCCTTCTTGTTTCCTTCGTTTTCCTTACATACTCTAATCTAATCCCTAAATTTACCATCCCCCCAATTTAAAATCTTACAATCTCTTTAGCTCAATCTATTTCTAATCAAATATATATATATATATATATATGTAATTTTATAATATTTTTTATCTAATTTTAATTAAAACTAATCCTAGCTATCAATATTGTTATAATACTTGAATCTAATAATTTATTACTAGCTTATTCTATTTCAACATCCCTTGAATTTTAGTTTAATGCTTAATTTCCTTATTTTCAACCTTTGAACAACACCCCACCCCGCCATCCCCCTCCCCCACTTTTTTTCATTAGATCACTATTCTCATTATCCCCTTTAACCTCTCTACTAATCTTTCCAGTTTATTTACTATTAATCCCTTTTAAGTATTCTCTAATCCTAATTAATTTCTAGTTAAATTTTAGTCCTTTCCTAATTAAATGTTATTTTTGTTCCATAAATCTCTTTTCATAATTTTATTTTGTTATATTTGAAACTTTAATTTTTTATTTATTTTTCAAATCTTATCCCTATTTAACTTAAGACTTTAATCTAATAATTTAATATTTTTCTTCTAAATAATTTCATTTAAACAATTAACACCCTCATCCCTCTCCCCCTCCCTACCATTTTTTCCTATTTATATTAATTTAACCAAATTTATTAATTTATTATTTTATTCTCAATAATTTATCTTTCAATTCTTTTAATGAATCCTAATTACGTAATTTCATTCAATTAGCTAATTTTATTTAAGCTTACTTCCCTCTCACTTTTTTCCCTTCCATAGTTAATATTTACTTTATAAAATATAATGACCTCAACGTTCTCATTCTCATCCTAACAGTCATTTCCTTCCAAAATCAATAATTATTATTAAATTGTTATTATAATAATTTAAATCTTCATCATTCTCAATCTTTTTCCTTTGTCTATTTATTCGTAGTATAGCACTCTTTGTATCATTCTAAACTTATTGTCCCTGAATATGGGTGAAGTGTTCACCCAAAACATTGGGCACCTCAATAATCTCACACACTATTCCAAAAGCTCTCATTATCTTATTACTTACTATGAAAATTTACATGCTAAAATTTATAATTATCAATAACCTTAATAAAGGTTAAATATTAATACATTGAATTATTTTATTAGTGAAATAGAAATTTTGGTGAATTTTTCATATTAAACATTGAAAATAAGATAAGTTCTCAAAATAATTAAACTCAAATGAAATACATCCAATCACAGAAAGGTTGTTTCGTTGACAAAACTCATCATTTGACTCCTAATTCACAATTTAACGCCAATTTTAGCAAGATTCCTAGTTTAGTATTTTTGTTTAACCACTTGATTCACAAAGGGAATTCAAATCTATAAGAGGCTTGGAAAACAAAACAATCGAACATATTCACTTACGATAAATATGAACTTTAGAGTGTTAACTATTATGCAAATTTTCATATTCAACAATGTACATTAACATTCTTGCGCATTATATTTTTATAAATTATGTTTGGGTAGTAGTTGGTCCATGTTCAAATGTTTTCCTAAGCCATTATTTATTTATTATTTTTAAGCTAAGGAATCTGTAAGAGTATCAATTACTCATCGTATTAATCACAACTATAAAAGTACATAAAACACCTCTATTATATAACAATGGAGGAAGACAAGTGTTGGTTAAAGATGATTAGGACCACTGGGAAGGTACAAAAACCTACACAAGCTTACAACTCCACATATCTAGCTCAGTTGAGAAAAGAAGTGTTGGAAGAAACCAACTCTAATACCCCTGCTTAAGTGAAACGTAGGGAGTAGAAATAAATGAGGAATTGGTTCTTGATAACCAAGGTTGATAAGGTACCCAAGTACAAACTATCATAACTAGAGAAAAGGAGGAAAAATCGTATGGAAACAAATCCTCTCCTAAAGAGAGAAATATGTTGGTGCTTAGATAAACATGAAGTTGAAACTATAGATCCCATAATGATCCATTGAATGGTAAGAGCAAAGGCCTGCTCATATCAAGAAGTATGAAAAGATAAAGTACCAAAATTGTGAAGATGAGAGGCATGAAACATTAATGATATTGGTTGATGTTTGAAGTAGAAAATGTTGCACAAACACAATATTGGAAAACAATATCAACTTATACAAAATTTCTTTAGAAAAAAATAGATGTTGGTAAAGAACTAGGACAAAGGCTTCAAATAGAAGCAACAACATCAACCAACGAATGAAGAGTGAGGTTCGTAAGTACAGAAAACTTAGCTCAAAAATAGTACATCAATTGTCATGAATATTTGTGAACATCATCTTCATCATAAAAATGAAAATACTAGCCATATAGTCAAAAACAAATAATGGCAATATTTGTCATCCTCAAAATCCCCCCCAACCCCTGAAGCACAATTGTGGGAGGAGAGGGAATCAACAATGTTTATCATCAACAAAATCCCCCATGAAATGAAACTAAGGGAGTAGCCATAATCAATTGTTGACACAAGGAACTCTGTACGACTGAAAAACTAATGGGACATCATAGTATGAATTTTTCAAGCATCTATTCAAATGATTCCATAATCATCCATTAATCTTACCATAATCAATCATGATGGGTGGAACTAGTCAACAATTCATCCTTTAATGTCTCTTATGCAATGATATAAATGAATGACTACTATGTGACCAAGAATATTGATTCCTGGGTGATTTCATTTATCCTTTTGAGGATGTTCATATGGCTCAGGTTTTGGTTATGTAGAATCAAAGCTAGGTGAAACAACATTATTATCTATAATTACATTAACAACCATTTCATTGATCTATTTATCATAATAAATAGGAGAATGTTCTTCCAACAACTTAGTCTGACTTACTATAACAACGAATAACAACTTTCTGGTCCCAAAAAAGTTGGATATAGGTAATGAGGCAACAACAAGATGATATCAAATAAATGTTGTTGATATATGCATTGCATACTTAATAGGAACAATGATTCCATGTCCATTATTCCAAAATCCTCCTTTCTTATATCCCTTTTTGCTAAGAAATTGGGACTTAATAACAGTGGTGTAGTTTTCAAAATAGATGAAAGAAAACCACCACTATCAACATCATAAAGTGATTTTAATAGCTCAAAAATAACATTCTCCTTTTGTGCATTCTAAAGGTGAATGATTTCCAATTGAATGGGTGCTTACACTCTTCTAAGTCCTAAATGACCTCATCCGTTTGAGTTAGATAAGGACTCAATTTTCTCCTTCAAATCATCAAGGAGGTCAATATTGATCTTCTCTCACAATGATAATTTAAAGAGTGGATAATACCACCCAGTTTATAATAGAGGAGCCTGATCCTTATTTTGGACCTGTTGTCCTATATTTCGATTTTGGGCACCAAGCACAATACAATGTCAACCAAATGTCACTAAAACAAATCTCCATCGAGAAAAAGAAGAAAACCTCCTTGTTAAACACACACATGGAGAATATTTCCAAATAGAACAAGCATGAATTTCATATATTATTCACAATGATACATATATATAATACATTGGAGTGACCCTTGACTTCATATTTGAAGTGGTCCCTTGGACTCCCTTTGATTGTTTAGCTTCGACACCAACCCTTAGAGAATTAGGTGTCCAATATCCCCCCCTTAATCTGAAGGGGTATATGTGAGTCCAAGAAGAGAGTTGTAATACAAGATGTGAAAAAATGCATGGAAGCACTAGGTTGAATGTGCTCTATGAAATTCTGGCATAAGGTGGTGGTTTAAGGATGACCACCAAAAATGGAACGCTTAGTTCATTTTTCAGAACTCTTCCAAATTTGGCATGAAGCTGAAATCTTTTGCCAGAGGAAGTGATCCTAATGTTTTGAAGAGGGATACCTTCAACCTGGAAAGGGAGGTCTCACCGCACATAAAAAGGAAGAACCTCAACTTGAAAGACCACCAACTCTAGAATTTTTAATGCAATTCCTATAACTGTTCCAAAACTCGCAAGAAGTTGAAGTCTTCTGCTAGAGGAAGTGTCCCCAATTCTTTGAAGAGGGAGAATCTCAACTTGAAAAGGGAGGTTTCAACCCCACATAGATCGTTTAAGGCTTACCACCAACCAAAGGCCTTTTCATGGGCTTAATTGATGTGGCTTTAAAGCTTGTATATGACCATCATTTCCCCCCTGTCAGATACAAGCTGAGAAGATGGTGAAAACTCAACTGCAAGATTGTTCAATACTCTAAAACTGGTTCTGACATATGATTGAAATATCTTCTTGGCTATTGAGGCCCATTGCTAAGAAGCGATCCATCCAAGATGAATCTTTGTTCTTGCAAGAGGCTTGTTTATGAAGCATTTCTTTGAAGAGTGAGTGTTTTTATGACAATTCTCACATATATGAATATCAATACAATGATATTTCATATGGCCAACTCGGTTGCAGCATTGGCATTTAACAATCTATTGTGGAAGAGGACCACAATCTAAAACAAATGAAGGTGAACTATCATGAAGAAACCCAACACTTTGAAATTGAATGAGCTTGGAATAGTCTGGAATATGGAAGGACATATCCTTATCATATCCAAGACTAGTTTTTTTCTTGTTATGGACAAGCTCTACCCAAGGTCTGATGATGGGCTTGGGAAGTGTATGCTGATTTTTTGCTTCTGCATGCAAATCTACTCTTGAACTAGGCACTAAATGTGAATCAAACTTAACTCTATATTCTTGTTATTGATGGGAGTCTGTCTCAATGTTATGAACAAAAATAGGTTTAGAATGATGTATTTCTTGTAATCCATCTTGTTGTAGCTGTGATTCGAGCTACAAAAAATATATTTTCTATTGTGCATTTTCCAAATAGATTTGAATGTCAAAAAGAGTGTCCTTGTTGATTTTGACTATACTAGACTCAGTTGTGGAGAGTATGAGAGTATCTAAAAACTATAATAACTCAGTGATTCCAACCACTAAGATAGCATATCTCATGTTCAACAAATGGTAAAAGTGATAAGAACCCAAAAGCATCGTGTTTTTGCAAACCCGCACCAAAAAAATATGTTGATAAACAATAATTTTCAACCACCAATTTTTGTATTACAAAATGATAATAAAATGATAAAGTGGCGATGAATCTTCTAAATATTGTTCTTCAATAATAGACGCAAGCTATCAAATGACTTTGTTGTAGCAGAGTGACAACTTTAATAGCAAATATTATCTCCAAGAATAATGAATAAGGACAACAACTCTAACTATGAATGGAATGAATCACCTCACGTTAAAAATGTAGAGAGGCGACAAAACAAGTGGCTCATATTGAGCAGGGCAGGAATATGACTCGCTCTGATACGATGTTAAAAACACACATGGAGAAGATAGCCAAATAGGAAAAGTGTGAATTGCATATATTATTCACAATGATACATATATATAATACATTGGAGTGACCCTTGGCTTCATATTCCACAAATGGTCCCTTGGACTTCCTTTGACTGTTCAGCTCCCACACCAACCCTTAGAGGATTAGGTGTCCAATAATGGAATTTACTCAATGGAATCGATCTTTTGTACTACAAACTGAGGAACATTGTTCTACATGCAAGTCTTCAAAGATTAAAAAAGAATAAAATAACGTGAAATTTATGGAAACCAATACCACCATTTTACTATGAGGGGGAGACAACATTTTATAAGTAATTCCAAAATTCTCCTTATTAATTTCAATTACAGAATATAATGCATAAAAATCAAATTCTTTATTAGATAGAGAAAATGTATTGACATGTTTCCTTCTTGAATAGTTTTAGATGTAGATGTTGCTAAAAAAGGAGTGTGATTTTCATAGTTTCCCAATCAATTAGATGTTTCTAATTACATGTTAATTTCTTGGGTGCCCAATTCCTCCCGATTTAAATTTGGAAGCGTTCCTTCTTCCCCCACCAAATGATGGGAAAGTGAGCTCCAACTATAGAATACCCTATGGTCATATATCAACTACTAGACTATGGATTTGTCTATCTGTTGGTGGCTCCATCATCTCGAAGACCATCTCCTTCACTTTGTCAGTTGAAATGAAAGATGATATTGGGAAACGATTAAGAATAAATAGTAAAGGTCTTGAATTAATGGGTCCCGCTATTGTTTGATGTCTCACATTAATGAATCTATAAATTGAGGATGATGACAAATCATAGATTGGACCTTTTTTGCAACGAGTAAAAGGTTTTCACTTAGTCCACATTAAGGTACCATTGGTGTCTAAAACGATAGAAAAGGGTAAGTCTGGTGTACCAATTTCCATATTAATGAGAAAATTTGTCATTTGGGCATTTACTACAATATTTATATATGTCATCTATTCATCATTCTTCAATATATCAGCGTTCACTCTATACCTAAGTCACAACTCTTCAAATCCCACTTGGTTGCATTGGACTGCTTGTTTCAGGCTCTCAGTGGAAGTACTATTTGGAAAAAGTAGTACATATATATGGAAAAGGTATATTCTCAATCCATTCTAGAGTTGCACTAAATTAAAATTGGTTACATCCATGCATTACAACAAGGGAAGGAACAAAAATATGGAGAAGAAGAACAAAGGAAGTGGAATTTTGGATCCAACAGTTGTAGGAGCTTGTTGAGCCATATGAAACAAGATATATTTCAATGTGGAAAACAAGGGAATGGATTTATTCGTTGGAACATTTGTACTATTTATCAATATTGCAAATTTGCTAAAAACATCTTCCTGATTTTCCCATGGATGAAGATCACCATTGTTTATTTATTTAAAACTCTACACAACTTCCGTGAACAGTGATGTGCCGAGAGGGAGCATGGTCATGAGAATATTCCTCATAAGTGGCTGGAGTGGAAGAGGTTATCAAGGCTAATGATTCAGATTGTGAACAGTTGTTCTATCCGGATGGTCATGTTGAATCTTCCTCTTCTATGTAGTGAGAAAATAAAAAATAATGGATAATCAAACTCGATGACATCACCCTCTTCCTAATATTGATATTCTACATAAGTCCCTCCAAATTATCTACCCTTAAAATATGAATAACCTCAAGGGCACTCTTGATCGCTGCCATTATGATCAATAAGAGTTGCCCTTGCGAAAGATCACAACCCTTTGTAGGCTTTCCCATCATAAGTTCTGAGCGTTCAGACGTTGAAACCATTCCTGCATGGAAAGTAGCATTAATTTTAGAACAAGAAAAATACTAACTATCTACCATGAAATATCCCATAATAGGGCCCTTTAAATCTTTCAAAATAGGTTCCTTTAATCACTTCCATTATTTAGTTGATTACTTGTTTTTAAATACAGTGTCCACACTATGCCCAAAAGTTGTTGACAATGGCTTTACCCAAACTTGGGTGGCACTATTGTTTCTAGAACCTGAACTTGATGTTTCACCCACCATCGCTAGAGGTTCCATATCCCTTTGCAACCCATAGAGTTCTTTTCCTAGTCTAACCTTTAGCAACAATAAGTTCCTTTGATGAATCAGGTCCAATAGACAGGTTGTCAACAAGGAAAAAAGATGGGGCATTGGATAAGGAAGAAAATGAAATAAAATTTGTTTGGTGTTCAATAGAGCATGGGGGATGCAACTCAATGGGATGGGGGAAGAACTTGAAAATTATAGCTATAGTGGAGCCATGGTAAGAGGTACCTGGTTGGTGGTGTTGTATGGCTTGACGCGGTGAACCAAACATAAAGAAATGCATTTATTTATATTGAATTTCTTAATGGGATTTTTTCCAGTAAGTGTTTGGATTGATTTGAGAGCGTAGGATGAGCACATAGGTGTGAACCTCATGTTACAGGTGGTATTTATGATATTTAACATGATAAAGAGTGTGTGAGACTAGTTGGTATGGAATTCCTAGTAACAAATTGACACAATAGAGATGAGAAACATCACATACCATAGTATCTCAAAAAGGGCCAATAACAAAGGTGATGACACAAAATTGGGAGAAAGTAAGATGAGGGCCTTCCATTTGGAGAAAGCCTAGATGATATGGGTTAGGGTGTGGAGTGGTGGGAAGGCTAAGGCAGTGAACCAAGTCCTGTGCCACAAGATTATTTTGACTCCCATTGTCGAGAATAAGAGTCACCAACTCTTGCTTGATATGCCAATTATGGGTAAAAATCGATGTAGTAGAGGTGCCACTTTCATTAGCAGTCATGAATATGATAGAGGGGTCTACTTTGGTAGGATTTTTGAGATAAAAAACTACAAGCGAGCTAGGGAAATTTGGTTGCTCTACTTCTGTAAATAAATTCTTTTCGGGCACATATTTTAAAGTCTTCAACACAATAGTTTTCATAATCATGCGAGTTGGTATAATGAAATGTACACATGGGGTATTGGGAGGTGTGACGGATGAGGTATTGAACACATTAGAAGGACCAACAGAAGATGGAACATTTATGGTTTGAGGAGATTGGGTTCGAGGAGCCATTTTATGTTCCACAGGTAAGGCCTAAATAAATGCCTTGTCTAAGGAAGCATTATCAAACAACTCAACTTCTCGATTAAAAACCATTAGAAAACTAGAATTAAATTTCATAGTTAATACCTCTTATGGATCATATATATGGATTTCAATGCATAAATTGCAAAAAACATCAATGTATTCTTGCACTAATTGATTTGGTGGTTGTGAGAGGTGCAACCATTTGAAAAGTATATTATGGATATATCTTGGGGGATAAAATAATTTTCTTAAGGCTTAGCAGAACCCATCCCAAGATGTGATACATGTGGATATGGTCCTTTTTGTTTCTTTGAGCTTGAAAACCAAGGATATATTGTCGAGCTATGTATCCCACCATGTTTATGCTAGATCCTCCAATTGAAGATTGGAAATTTGAAGCTTCATGTCCTCTTCCATCACGAGACATGTTTTGAAATAGGTGGAGAGATTTCAAAGCCAAGAATTAACAACCTCTCCATTCATTTGGCCCAAGAGTTTATTCAATTGAAAGTGTGTCTCCAATTGCATTTTCCGTTAAAGGCGCCTCTGTTGCTACACCATAATTAGCTCTTGAATATCCATGGATAAACCTTGAAATGGTGAGTCCTTGATTAAGGGTTCTTGGTAGGACTACATGATTTTCATCCACAAAATGGATTGAAATGTATGGCCCCAAGTGATAGTGTGTGATGAGGATCTGAAATAAGGAGAGCGCATTGAGAAGGGCATTAAATTGTTAAGCCACAAATCCCAAAATAATATTTGTTGAACAGGTGGATGGCTTCCAAGATCTTATGCTCTGATACCAATTGATCTACATGTAGCTCTGCAAAGATTCAAAAATAAGAGAATAACAAAGAATTTCTGGAAAACAATACAACCATTTTATTACAAGGGGGAGATAAAATTTGTAAGTAATGCCAAAATTCTCCTTATTAATTTTAATTACAAAATATATTTCATAAAAATCAGATTATTTATTAGATAAATCACATACATTTATATGTTTCCTTGTTGAATAGTTTTAGATGTATATGTTGCTACAAAGGAGTTTTCTTTTCTTAGTTTCCAAATCAATGAGATTTTTCTAATTATGTGTCTTTCTTGGCTTCCCAAAGACACAGATTTGTGAGCAAGAGTTCAAAGATATTGACAATTTATTAAGATAACTAGTAAGTCCATCTAGAAACTAGTAAAATAAAACTAGTGAGCATACTTGTCACCGAGTTACTAGTGAGTTGTATAGCTATGCCCAGAACAATGGTTACTCCTCCAATGGGATAAGGGCAAATTTGTATAGCATTAAGGCACTCAATTTTCTACATCTAATAGCTAAACAATTTTTTTTAATAATGGTATCATGAAGATATGTTGTATTGGGCCATGGTTAGTGAAAATAACACTCCACATAGAGCCTACACATAGAAATTGGTTTCTTGAAGGAAAACAACACATAGGCTCTAATCCAATGTGATAAATGGTTACAAAATACATGCCGCAATAAAAACGTACATGGAGAGCATGAATTAATGAAATAGTAACCTAATAGAAATGCCATGGCCCTACCATATTTCACTACAGGAGATTATTTGGGGGGGCTTGTTGTAGTTCATTTTGAATCTATATATACAAGAATAGCATCATAGGAGACATTTAAATCCATCATTCAATCCAAATTACTATTCCCATATCAAAATAACATGCAATCCTTAGATCAAAATATTCATGAATTGATAGCCCTTGGTATTAAATATGATGGAAATGACCACACAGATTGTGTTTCTAGTTTTCGAGAGCTAGAGAGTGTAAATTATTTTCCATCTTATTAAAACAGGTAGAATTTGGACCATGATTTCAATCTATCCACTAATTCCCCCAATAGATCAATGAAAATATGGCAGCCATGTGATGAACAACAATAGATCCTGTTGCCAGAAACAATAGACATCTAACCGATCTGTAGTGAGAACCATTAGATCTAAGAGCTAATTACTAGCTATGGGATCAATGAAACACCACATGGGTGTAACAAAAGTGATTTTTTAATGGTGATGTCTCCATTAAATAATGAGATAATTACTTCACATATGGATGGAGAATAGAGGCCAAAAAAAATCTATATGTTTACTATGAAGGAGCCACTGTAGATAGATTTAAAAAGTCTTTGATGTTAGGTACATTTATTACTACATCAACTCCAATCCAAAGTTAGTACACAACTTCTATTCCTTGTTCTTTGATGAAAGGATTCTACAGAGATACAACCATGCGATTCCACCTAAACCTAGGGCCATGCTTATCAAAATAAGATCTGAAATAACTCAAATAGTTTTGTAGATCTAGAAAACAAGTTGCAAGACTCCATTCAAATATTTAAAAAAAAAAATCAAGACACCATTCATAACTTAAAAAAAAT
Organism: Pinus tabuliformis; assembly: GCA_031772625.1. Taxonomy (NCBI): domain Eukaryota; kingdom Viridiplantae; phylum Streptophyta; class Pinopsida; order Pinales; family Pinaceae; genus Pinus; species Pinus tabuliformis. The sequence continues at coordinate 1,912,175,437 of CM062819.1, read as the reverse complement.
GCAAGGCCCCATTCAGATCTTAAAAACAAAATCCAAGACTCCATTCATATCTTTAAAAAAGAAAATCAACGTTTAATAGGGTAATAAATGCCCACTATGATACCATGTAAGAGTATCAATTACTCATGCTACTAATAACAAATGTAAAAACACATATTATACCTAAATTATATAAGAATGGAGGAGTCTCAGTGTCAGTTAAAGATAACTATGACAATTGGAAAAATACAAATCCCAGTGCGAGATAACATCTCACTATATCTAGCTCGCTGGGAAAAGAGGTGTCGGAAAATACCAATTATAATATAATCTATCACAACAACATTAAAGATACTACTATACCTCTGAAGCAAGGGAAGGAAACACAAAGATACTAACATATATCTGAAGTGAGGGAAGGGAACACTGAAGATAATACAAGTTTGATATGTTGTAAAAGGATAATATAGTTTTATTTTGGATAACGTAATGTGGTCTATTATATCCCACTAATCATCCAAGGTCCAAATGTCTTTCACAATCATTTGAAAATCCAAATATTTTATGGATGTACCTTTTATTTCTGGTTTCCTAATTTGATGAACTTTCTCACTTGTATGCTTCTTTTTAGCTCTAGATATTTGTAAAGTATAGGAAGATACACTACAAGAGAACCATTAAAATTTAAGTATCCTCATGCACGTGCAACTTGCAACCTTAAAAAAAAAAGACCATTTTTACAAATTTAAGTGTTAATTTTGAGGATGTCCTTAGTTTTTCCTTCTATTATTGTGAATATGAACGTTCAAAACATAAAAGAAGTGACAATTATGGCCTCTCCCTATCATAACTAGATGTTTTACATGTTGGGGTGTGCACCATTGAAATAAAACCTATGATAACAAGATTCTTTTTATGCTTGGGTGTGTGCCATTGAATCAAAACTAGCTTTGGATCCAACATATGCTATCATGCAAATCATTTAATAATATGTAATAGGGTGTTTCTTACTCACCAATAAAAAACCTGACATGCCAGCTACAAGAAAATAGGGATACCAACTTTTTTCTTCCGTACCACGCAAAAATTATTTTGACCAAAGAGAAGAGTTAACTTGGTTCAAGTATTTTATATTGAAATAATACTTGATAGTGAATTCCTTCAAAATTAGTGGATTCCTTAGAACTTATTTTCTTGAAAGAAACTTAGATGTAAATGATTTTTCATATTTTAAAATCCTCAAATCTACTAAAAGCCACAATTAATGCTTGAGAAACGATATCTACATTATTTTGTAAATTATTGTTCATAGAAGCTCCACAAGTATCCTATCTTGATGAATACTATCACTATAGGGAGTTTTTGTGTTGTGGTATATCTTACATCCTTCGGAAAAAGTTTTTCTACATTTGACACTAGGTTGTTTTAGATTTGGATGTCAAGATCCATTTAATAGCTAGATATGGATTATTTATTTCTAGGCCCACCTTGGATTTATGGATTAACTTATTCTCCATGAAGATCAGTGGAATTTTCTTGAGTTGTCTGCATTGAGTGATCACTCTACCAACAAGTCATGTGCTTCCTCCAAGCACTAGATTATCATAAAATAGTCAAATTAAGAATCACCCCACACATAGTATATTACGTTAACCATATAAAGACTTATCACATGGTGGACCCACACACATATCATAGTATTTTAACCATATAAAATTCGATCACATGGTAATTCATAGGTCAATGAATGAAACAATATAATTTGAAGTTGTGCGATTCCTACCACTTTTAACTAATTTTCAATAAATGAGATAAAAGGTGAACCTTTAATGAAATAGAAAAAATAAATAAAGAAGGAAAAATGATGGTCATATTAAAAAACTAAAAATACTTATTATCATTTTTATTTAATTTAATTTATAATTTATTAAAATAATAGAAAAAATCATCAAATATAATTTTAAGTAGTATGATTTTTATTAATTAGAACTAATATTTAATTTTATCTAATTTCATTTACAATTTGTTAAAACAGTTAAAAAATATCATAAAGTATAATTTACAATTATATGATTTTTATTATTTTAACTGATGTCTAATAATTATTTTTAAAATGTGTATAAACTGTAATTTGAATATGCATAATTTCTCAATCTTGCATATTATTCATTACAAAATTTTATAACTTCAAATTAAAATTCATTATATGTATTTATCCTAACAACCTGAAACATACTCTCAATGGGGGTGATCATGTTGAAGAGACAAAAGTGTGGGGGGTAGTGTCGCCACCTTCTAGTTGTAAGGAACATTTAAAGCTTAAAGGGGCATGGTCTTCCTTTGCATGCAGTGGCATGTAGTTGGAGAGGAGACGAGGATTCGACCTCGGCCTCCCTTTGTTGGTTAATTCTTTGTGTTGAGTTGAAGGTGAGATTGGAGCTCTGCTATGGAAGTTTGTTATCATGGAGATCTTATGGCATTGGGGATTTCTGATGATGGCAAGACTCTAGACTCTGTGTTGGGATGGTGAGGTTGTTAAACACTTTCTTTTGTGTGAATTATTAGAACTATATTTTGTGTTATTTTTTTATTTGGTCTTTCAAAAATTTGTGGTGTTTATGTTCTTTTTTAAGATTAGTGTGTTTGTTTGGTGTACCTCAGCTCTGGGTAGAGTGTAGGGGTTGAAGGCCCATTTTTTTTTTTCACCGATGTAATCGTTTCTAGGGTCTCTTCGTTTGGGGTGGTCTGAGGCAAGAATGGTTAATTGTAATGAAAAATTGAGGGATTTTATAGGTGAATTCCATTAGAACTGTGTCATGTTTCTTGGTAGTTGGCCACCACGTCTCTTTATCTACATTTAGTGCTGAGGGTCGTGTATTATATGTATATATATTTTGGCATTTCATGGTTTTCAGTTGTGGGTTGTTTGTCGAGGGTGGTGTGTCTGTAATTGTCTCATGTGTCAACTCAATAGAGTTTGAAAATTTTATTTGGAGGTATGGGGATGACATAATTGGATTAAGGTTATCTATTCATGTTGGCTCATCTAGTCTCTTTTCTTATTACTATGTAGGTCATGGAATTTTCAGTGGATTCTTAAGGTGTACCCCAAGTGTCACCACGATGCCTCTTAGATAAATAATGCATTACAAATGGGGGCCAGGTAGCTGAGGACCTCAAGGATAGCGTAGGGAAAGAATTGTTCCCCATGATTTGGTAGCCATCAACTTCAATGTTGTTCAGCCAGAGACGAGACCCTATTATCTTATGGACCCTTTGGGTTCATGCACGAAAGTGTCGGCCACAATTTCCTCCTCCCATAATGAATAGAGTTGTAGAGGGTCAACAAATTTGTTTCGCATCTATGCGGTTGGTCTTCGGCATGTTAATTGGGGTCTTGTTTCTGAAAAGTTGTTTTTAATGCTCGACTTGATATTTGATGTAAAGTCTTGATCACCTTTATTTTGGTTGTGTTGTATGTAGTCTTTCACTCGTGAGCCCTATATGCTTGTTAATTTTTGCAACTATATATTTTATATTTATGGATAGATAGTCTCGATCACCTTTGTTATGATTATGACGTATGGGGTCTTTTGAAAACTAGGCATGCGCGCATGTTTTGTCATGTGTCTGGTTATTTAATATTCCTGTATGTATTTTCTCGGTCGCCTTTGTTTTGGTTGTGTTGTTTGGGGTCTTTTGCTTGCAAGACCCGCGAGTCTATTTTACTTCATGGCCTTGGGGCAGCAATGGGTTATAATTATCATCTCTATATGACCTCTGAGCCTTGTTTCATAAGGGAGGCTCTGTCGTGATTTTGTTGTGGGATGCATACTAAAAAAACTGTAATCCTCAATGACAAAAATAAAATCAATTTACTTTTTGACATTTAAATTTTGAGTAATATAAATTCGCAATTAAAAAAAAATAAAAACAACATGAAATATACATAAAGTTATTGATTGGTTTGAAAACTAGTACGTATAAATGTGAAACAACTCCTCAATATGTAAGTGAGTAGTGTAAAGGCTTTGAAAAACTTGATGACAAAAAACTTTAAGTGAAAGCAAACTTAAATGAAAAGATTTTGACACTCAACCGTAAAAATAAAGTGTAATTTAATGATATGAAATTTTAAGCATTTCGTTGTTTCTTTTTGTCTATTCTCCATAGATGGCTTCACGAAAACACCTTTTTTTTCCTTTATGTTGCTTTCAAGTTTTCAATATATTTTTTTCATTTTTATGTTTAAAGAATAATGTACTCACTTTTCAAAACCACTCTTTTTTTAGTTGTACTCTAATTTATAGATGAAGTAGACTTTTTTACGGGAATCTCACAAATCAATTTAAAAAAAAATGTGATTTTTAATTGTTTAAAATGTTTTTTTGAATACATAAATGAATTCAGCACCCTGAAAAAAATTCTGTGGGCATTCAAATTCTATAAATTAAATAACTTAAATTCAAATTTTGGAAAATCTTTGCTTCATTTTTATTAAAATTAACAAGAAAAAATGTCATGAAAAAAAATCAATTCCTCTTTAAGTTAGATTAAACTTTTTCTAACCTTTTTTTATATAATAATTCATGATTTTTCGAAAAAGAATATGATAATTTTTGTAGGCTCGTTTTAGTGTGTCAAGTTTGACTTATTGTAAAGTGTACATTAATTATAAAATCAGTAATAGTTCATATTAATGGTCTTCTTTATCTGTTGAGTTAGCGATATTAAGTTTGATAATTCTAATTTAAATGACATTATAATGCGAAGAGTGTTTTCATTTATTATTTAAAATTAAAAATATTATTTGTTTATATTTATATATATGGAAAAATAATAAAAATACCAATCAAATTTATATGAAAACTAAATATTTATTTACGATTAAATAACTAAATTAAAATTTTTAATAATCTTTTTCATAATATACATATTATTAAATTTTATATAATATTAATATATATAATATACATCAATAAACATTAGTGACTTGTTTTTTTACGACGCAACTTTTTGGTGCCGAGAGAACCTAACGTCTGCTCACTCTCAACGTGCCGTAGTGGATGCATTTTGCACTAGTTTTTAGTACAATATTTTTTTTTCTCAGGTCTTACAAAGGGACTAATCACAAAATCATTTAAACAAATCAGATATAATATATTTTCATTTATTGATTTTTTTTTTAATATTTTATGAAAACAATGATGTGTGGAATTCTTTTGAGTTTTTATTAATATTTTATGAAAACAGTTAGGTGTGGGATTGGTTTATTAGTATATTTCATATTATTATTAATATATTTTTTATATAAAAAATAACGCACATTTTAATGAGAAATAAATTTATTTTTGGTGATTATCGGAATTATTAAAAAATATGTATAAAAAAATATATATCTAAATAAATTATTAATTTCAATATATTTGTAATAGATTTAATAGATAAAAATATATGTTTGAATAAAACATAGTTTTATAAATATTAATAATTTTTCAAATTCTACAAACAAATGTGTATCTAAATAAGTTATTACTTACAATATATTTAATAAATATGAATATGTATTTTACTAGAATATATTTTTGTAAATATTAAAAATTAAATAAATAAGTAAATGTAATAAATCAATTTGAAATTTACTTTAATTATAATTTTAAAATTATAATAATATTATTAATAATTATTACCTTTAAACATTAAAATATTTATATTTGTATTAACTTTTAAAACAAAATTCAAATTATTTGTCTTCTTCTAATCGTTTTTCTTTTATAGAAATAAGTTATAATGCAGATTTGTCAAATTGGAAAGATAACTTTTTCAAGATTTATAATTTGGCTTAAAAGTTGGAAGATAAATAGGGAAAAGTGCTTAATTGGAAATTTTAATAGGAAAGTATGCAACATAAAAACATTATAATATTATTCGTATTTTTTTTAACTATATCAAATTTTGAATTGATATTTATTATAATAGCAAAACTGCATTAATAAATGTGGTTGATATACAGTGATAAGTATATATCAATTAAATGCACAACTATATTAGTAAATGTGGTTGAGAAACGTCGATAGACATTAATGGTATGAATCTAATATTAATCATAATATTAATATTTATAAATATATAATAACAAAATTAATAACAATATTAAAAATTAACTATTATTATTATAATTATTAGTTATTAATTTATATTAAATATTAAACATTGTTAATTATTATTATAATCATTTTAAAATAGTTACGCTTACTATTAATTAATTATGATTATTGTGATGATTATTGTGATGATTATTATTAATTAATATTACTATAATTATTAAATAATATTATAATTTAAATTTAATATCATTAATAATTAGTTTATATCATTAATAATGATATAATATAATATCATTAGTAATAAATATAAGGGTTCATATTCCTAGGATTTGATATTACTCCTTTAGGTTTAATATTATTCCCTTGGGTTTAATATTATTCTTTTGGGCTTTTAGTATTAATCTTAAAAACTCTAATATTATAAACCCAAGGGATTGTAAAGTTTAGAATTAATATTATAAACCCTAAAATAAATATGGTTGACCATAGTTGATTTTCATACTAAAAATCCCAAGGGAGTAATACTAAAATCCTAAGGGATTATGAACCCAAGGGAATAATATTAAACTTGAGGGACCAATATTATAAACCCAAGGTATATAAACCTTGAGATAAATATTAAAAACACTAAAATAAACATGGTTGATCATGGTTGACCACAATCGATTTTATAAAATATGGTTGACCATGGTTGACCATGATTGATTTTCATATCAAGCTAATCTTGGTCACAATGTGATAGTGGACCATGGTTGACCATGTTTGATTTTCATATTTAGACAATATTTGTCACACGGTTGGCCATGGTTGATTTTCATATTGATACAATCTTTAATACAATGCAACATTGGCCCATGCTCAACCACGGTTGAACCCTTAGATTGTCATAATACAATGTTGTATCATGGTTGACCATGCTTGACCATGGTTGATTTTCATATCAAGCTAATCTTGGTCACAATGTGAGAGTGGACCATGGTTGACCATGTTTGATTTTCATATTTAGACAATGTTTGTCACAATGAGACGTTGAACCATGGTTGACCATGGTTTATTTTCATATCCAGACAATCTTTCACACAATGCAACATCAAGCCATGGTCAACCGTGATTGACCATGGTTCACCATGATTGTCCATGGTTGACCATGATTAATATTATAAATCCAAGTGAATAATATACCCAAGGGATTAATACCATAAACCTAAGGGAATAACATTAAACCCAATACCCTGATAACCATCCTTCGGCCGAGGACCAGCGAATTCTGAATGCCTTCAACCTGCTCAACGAACAACAACTGGGATCTATTGGGCAGCAGCAAAACCTAAACACGGAGCCGAAGGGCTGGAAGCGTCCGCCGGAAGGGTTTTTAAAGCTAAACTTTGACGGTGCCTCGAGAGGCAATCCCGGCCAAGCAGGCATTGGAGGAATCATCCGAAACCATGAAGGAGAAATACTTTACATCTACAGCAAAGCTCTTGGGGAAGGCACAAATAATGAAATGGAATTTGCAGCTCTGGAAAAAGGGCTAAGAATCCTCCAAATTAACCAAACAAGCAAAGCAGTAATTGAGGGAGATTCAGAGGTAGCCATTAATGTGGCCAGGAAAATCCATGGAGGAACGCCAGCCAACAGAGTCACAAAACATTGGCGATTGTCCAAGGTCACAGACAACATTGCCAAGCTGATAGGAGCAATGAAAGGCCTCATCTTTCAGGCGGTAAGGCGAAATGCCAATGCGGTTGCTGACCACTTGGCAAATCATGGGATTGAACACCCCAACGAAATATGGGACAGCTGTTGGCAGCAGGTTGACAACTAGCAATTAAGGGGAAAATGCATCCAACTCTCACGGTTAGATATGGTGACGGCAGAGGAGTCCGACCGGAGGGTCGAATAGCCCAATGCCATAATTGCATGAACAGGCTGACTAGGCGCATTCCTTTAATTTCCAGCAGGATGCGAAGGACACACAGGATGAGGGCAACCATGACAGAAGCAGGTGACAAAGATTTGTGCAGGGTCACAATCTGTGGTGATATGAGCCGCCGAAACATTATAAGGAAAAGGGACACTTGGCACAATTTGGAGCAAGCAGGGCGCGGTGACCGTAGACGGATTCAATTATTCCACAACCCAACCAAAACTCCATCACACAGCAATTATGGTGATCTGACGTGCAAGTTGCACAAAGTTAATCGATCACACACCGGAAATCTCCCCGAAATTTGTTATTTAACCACTCTCAATTGCCAAACGATAAACATTTTCTCAGTGTGTAGCAAAACTATTCCTCCTCACTCTGCAAACGGTGCTCAGGATAAAGCTAGGCAAGATAGAAACACCATGGCTGGGGAGAGCAGCCGCAACAAATCCGCCAACAATGATCTACAACAAGCAAGAGAGATGTTTGAGAGGCGAACCTCGCAACGGAACAAGCGCAAAATCATTGACTTAGAAGCCACTGTCCAGGATGAGGAAAGCAAGCTCTCTGATCAGCAAATCGGGAAAGAAGTCGACTGGCTCCAGGACCCTGGAACTCCCAGCACTCGAGCCACTCAGTTCGTAAGAACTCAAGCGGAAAGTTGGCGCATGAAGACCCTCCTCGCAAAAGCTATGGACGTCCAAGGTGAACAGGCAGAGCAGCTGCGTAAGCTTAAGCAATGTGCAGAAACTATGTCGCATGACCACATGGTGGTGGTGGAAAGTAGCGAATTCAAATTAAGCGCGATTCACCAACAAGTCAATACCATGGATAAGAAACTCACTGTGCTGATCAAGCTTCTAAAACAAACCATTGGGCAAGACAACAAGCCCTCCGACATGCAGAAGGGTGAACCGTCAGGAGACCAACAGGGCAACTCGCCCAGGCCAGGGCAGATCTACATGTCAAGATGTAATCCGGTCATGGAAATGTTCAAGTGCCTCTAACTTTACAGTCCACCAGGCCCCTTGTCCACAACGGCCTTCTTTTGCCTCGAGGCTTGCCACCCCTTCTTTCCTCCTCTCAGCGGGTTTTTATGTCTTTTGTCCAGGTTTCCTCTCTCTTTGTCTGTTGTCCACTCTTGTTAATCGCCACCCTGCGTGGTGTGCCTGTTCTCAGTTTACTGTTATTATGTCTTTTCTAGTCATCAGTCAATCTGTTCTCTTCTGGTATCATGGGGTAAGGCCTGCAGCTTAACGGCCAGTAATCTGCTTCAGCAGAAGTTTTGTACTATATTTTGTTTTTTGTTAATATCAAAGCTTACTTACAAAAAAAAACATTAAACCCAATGGAATAATGATGATGATGATGATGATGATGATGGTTAACGTCCACTGAGACCAAATTGGTCTATCGGACCTATACTTTCTTAATTTCTAATTGTCTGGCTCCTTGTCTTTCTTGGCGAGATTGGTGATGTAGCTTTCTTTTTCTTCTCTATAGTCTTCCAACTTTCTTTATCTTGTATCTCCTTCATCTCTTCTGGTTCTTGGGACATTGGTGTCTTAGCTTCGCGATCTATTGTGTTCGTCCTTTTGGAGATAGTCGGAGAAGAAGTTTGGTCTAGGAGATCTGTTTTGCTGTTAAATGAAGATTTATTTTCCGTGTTATTCGAAACCGCATAACTGTCGATGCTTGAGGGGTTGTTAAGTTCACCTTTTTGTTGTTGGGCGGGGCTTTCCCCCTACTCGTCTTGAGAATTGTTTCTATCTTGCCCGATTGCTTGTGATTCAGAGTTTTCTCGAGAGTATTCTTCTTGGATGACAGTGTAGTGTTCTTTTTGTGCTCCTTCCCACCATGTAGATCTGTGGTGATTTTTTCTAGCAGAATTTTTCTGGGAAGCTTTTGGGCAATTTTTGGCAAGGTGGCCTGTCTCAAAGCAAGATCGACATCTGAAGAGGACACTTTCATAATCGAGTTTCTGGTTCCACACATAGTCTTTACTTGTTAGGTGTATTTCAGCTGGGAATCTGGCGCTGAAGTCCATTTCCACACATATGCGTGCATATGTGGTTCTGACATATTCCTCTGTTTCTGGGCACCTGCAATAAAATTTCCCAATTGCATTTCCAATGGCTTCTAGTGAAGAGAGATTCCAGAGATGCAAGGGTAGGTTTGGAAATCTCACCCAAACTGGTGCTGAGGTTATGACTGCTATTGAGGGATCGAATGATGGGTACCATGGCCTCAAGAATAGGCCTGATTTATCCCAAAACCAAGGGCCAGAATCTAGAATACATTGTCTGCTTTCACGGTTTTCAAAATCTACTATAAAGAAACCCCTAGCACAGGGGTAGATATTAATTGCATCAGGAATTAGAGGCTTCCATACCTCTGAGATCCAGCTGTGGAGAGCTGTCAGCTGCGGCCAAAAACCATTGAATCGGCATACTAGGGCACTTTCAGAGAACTTCAAAGCCTCATCGAGTGAAGCCTGGACTAGCTGGATAGTGGGAGCTGGGGCTTCACTGACAATATGGGCAGGAGCTTGCCCAGAGGCAGACAGAGAGCCAGCAGCTATTTTCGCGAAGCTGGGAGCCATCTAGAAAATGTTCTCCTTATCAAACGAAGTAACTTTGACTCTACGGAATTAGGGTTTGCCGTAGGGTTGAAGCATACACGAAAGTTCTTAATCTGCGGACGTTCTGAATCTCCGAGCTTCTGGCGAATCGATTCTGTTAAGGGCCGCAGATCCTAGCCTTCAATACACTGTCAAAAAAGCGAGAGTGAGCCGCAGATCTAGAGTCTTTGCCGCAGATGTCAGATCTAGACGAGCCGCAGAGCCGAAGATATCTGCTCAAACCGCAGAGCCAAAGAAATTCTGGGCCGCAGATCGAAAAATAATATAGTTCAAACCGCAGAGCCGAAGAAATTCTGGGCCGCAGATGGAAAAATAATATAGTTTCACCGTGATGGAAAATAATATAGTTTCACCGTGAGCCGCAGATGGAAAATAATATAGTTTCACCGTGAGCCGCGGATGGAAAATAATATAGTTTCACCGCAGATCTAGACGAAGACGAGCCGCAGAGCCGCAGATCTAGCCGAAGACTAGCCGCAGAGCCGCAGATCTAGCCGCAGAGCCGAAGATATCTGCTCAAACCGCAGAGCCGAATATTAAGACCTAGGAATATGAACCCTTAGATTAATAATCCTAAGGGAATAATAAACCCAAAAAAATAATATTAAACCCTAGGAATATGAACCCTTAGATTAATCAACCTAAGGGATTGATATTATAAACCAAAGGGATTAATACTAATACCCTAAGGGATTATGAACCCAACATAGTAATATTAAACCCAAGGGATTAATATTATAAACCCTAAAATAAATATTATAAACTTTAAAATAAACATTGTTGATTTTCATATTGAGACAATCAATTTTCACAATGCGATGTTGGACCATGCTTGACTATGAATGAATTTCATACAGAGACAATCTTTGTCACAATGTGACGTTAGACCATAGTTTATTTTCATATTGAAACAATATTTGTCACAATGCAACATTGGACCATGTTTGACCATGGTTGGTCATTATTGATCATGGTTAACCATGATTGATATTGTAAACCCAAGGGATTATAAATTCAAGGGAATAACCCAAGGAAATAATATAAACCAAAAGTATCTAAACCCTAAGATAAATATTATAAAACCTAAAACAAACATGGTTGACCATGATTGATTTTCACTTTGAGACAATTTTGTCACAATGTAACAATGGACCATGCTCGACCATGATTGATATTATAAATCCAAGGGAATAATAAACTCAAGGGATTTATACTAAAACCCCAAGGGATTACGATCCCAAGGGAATAATATTAAACTCAAAAGATTAATATTATAAACCCAAGGTATATAAAGCCAAAGATAAATATTATAAACACTAAAATAAACATGGTTGACCATGGTTCACCATGATTTATTTTATAAAATATTTTTTACCATGGTTGGCCATCGTTGATCATGATTAACCATAGCTGATGATGGTTGGCCAGGATTGACCATGGTTGACTATAATGGATATTATAAACCCAAGGAATAAATACTAAAAACCCAAGGGATTAAAAACCAAAGGAAAAAATATTAAACCCAAGGGAATAATATAAACCCTCAGAAAAATATCATAACCCTTAAATAAACATGACTGGAAATGGTTGACCATGGTTGATTTTCATATTGAGACAAGCTTTGTCAGAATGTGACATTGGACCGTGCTCGACCATCGTTGAACCCTTGGATTGTCACAATGCAATATTGGACCATGGTTGATAATGATTGATTTTCATATCAAGACAATATTTGCCACAATGCAAAGTTGGACCATGGTTGATTTTGATACTGAGACAATCTTTGTCACAATGCGACGTTGGACCATCATTGACCATGATTTATTTTATAAAACATGGTTGACCATGGTTGACCAGGATTGACCACAAATTTCCATTGTTTACCCTGATTATTATTATAAACCCAATGCGACATTGGATCATGGTTGATTTTCATATTGAGACAATCTTTGTCATAATGCAATATTGGACCATGGCATGGCTGACCATGGTTGATTTTCATATTGAGATAATCTTTGACACAGTGTGATGTTGGAACATGGTTGACCATAATTGACCATGGTTTACCATGGTTGACCATGATTGTCCATGGATTGACCATGATTGATATTATAAACCCAAGCAATTAATAGTAAAAACCCAAGGGAATAATATTAAACCCTAGGTATATGAACCCTTATATTAATAAACCTAAGGGAATCATAAACCCATGGGAATAACATTAAACCCTAGGAATATGAACCCTTAATTAATAATCCTAAGGGATTGATATTATAAACCCAAGGGATTAATACTAAGATCCTATGGGATAATGAACCCAACAAAATAATATCAAACTGAGAGGATTAATATTATAAACCCAAGGTATTTAAACCCTAATATAAATATTATAAACCCTAAAATAAACATGGTTGATTGTGGTTGATTTTAATATTGAAACAATCATTGTCACAATGCGATGTTGGACCATGCTTAACCATGAATGATTTTCATATGGAGACAACTTTTGTCATAATGCAATGTTGGACCATAGATGAGCATGGTTGATTTTCATATTGAAATAATATTTGTCACAATGCAACGTTGAACCATGGTTGACCATGATTGACCATGATTGATTATGGTTGACCATGATTGATCATGGTTAACCATGACTGATATTATAAACCCAAGGGATTATAAAATTAAGGGAATAATATCAACTAAAGGTATACAAAACTTAAGATAATTATTATAAACCCTAAAATAAACATTGTAGACCATGGTTGACCATGGATGATTTTCACATTGAGAGAATTTTTGTCACAATGTGACGTTGGACCATGCTTGACGATGGTTGAAGCCTTAGATTAATAAACCCAAGGGATTGATATTATAAACCCGAGGGAATAATAAATCCATTTGATTAATAGTGAAACCACAAGGGATTATGAACCTGAGCGACTAATATTATAAACCCAAGATATATAAAGCTAACGATACATATTATAAATACTAAAATAAACATGGTTGGCCTGGTTGAGCATGATTGATTCTATAAAATATGGTTGACGATGGTTGGCAATATTTGACCATGATTGACCATGGTTGATGATGGTTGACCATGGTTGACCATAGTTGACCATGATTTATATTAGAAACTCAAGTAAATGAACCCAAGGGATAAATACTAAAAACCCAAGGGATTGTAAACCTAAGGGAAAAATATTAAGCCAAAAGGAATAATATAAACCCTGAGATATATATTATGAGCCCTTAGATAAACATGTTTGACCATGGTTTATTTTCATATTGATACAATATTTGTCACAATGCAACGTTGGACCATGCTCAACCATGGTTGAACCCTTTGATTAATAAACCCTTAGATTGGCGCAATGAAACATTACACCATAGTTGACCATGGTTGACCATGATTGATTTTCATATCGATACAATTTTTGTCAGAATACGACATTGGACCATGGTTGACCATGGTTGATTTTCATATTAAGACAATTTTTGACATAATACGATGTTGGACCATGGCTGACCATGGTTGACCATGATTGACCATGGTTGACAATGGTTAACCATGATTGTCCATGGATGACAATGATTTATATTATTAACCCAAGTGAATAACAAACCCAAGGGATTAATACTAAAACCAAGGGGATTTTAACCCAAGGGAGAAATATTAAACCCTAGAATATGAACCCTTAGATTAATAAACCCAATGGATTGATACTATAAACCCAAGGGAATAATAAAGCCCAAGGGATTAATACTAAAACCACAAGGGATTATGAACATGATAGAATAATATTAATCCCAAAGGATTAATATTATAAACCGAAGGTATATAAACCATAATTTAAACCCTAAAATAATCTTTGTCACAATGCTAGGATGGACCATTGTTGCCCATGATTTATTTTGATAAACCATAGTTGATGTATTAATATAAGGGTTTATAATAGTAATGTTATGGTTTATTAGTCACTTGAGTTTATTAGTCCTTTGGGTTTAAAATATCAATCCCTTGGATTTATTAATCTAGGGGCTCATATTGCCATAATTTAATATTAATCCTAGGGTTTAATGTTATCCACTTGGGTTTATAATATTAATCCTAAGGTTTATCAAATTAATCTTAGGGTTTTATGTTTATTTTAGGGTTTATTGGTAGTGTTATAACCCCAAGGGATTAATATTATAAACCCAAGGTATATAAAGCCAAAGTTAAATATTATAAAAAATAAAATAAACATCGTTGACCATTATTGACCATGATTGATTTTATAAAAAATGGTTGACCATCGTTGATATTATAAACCCAAGGGATAAATACTGAAAACCCAAGGGATTGTAAATTGAAGGGAAAAGTATTAAATCCAAGGGAATAATATAAACCCTAAGATAAATATTATAAACCCTTAAATAAACATGATTGATCATGGTTAACCATGGTTGATTTTTATATTGAGACAATGTTTGTCACAATGTGACGTTTGACCATGCTCGACCATGGTCGAACCCTTAGATTAATAAATCCTTAGATTTTCACAATGCAAAGTTGGACCATGGTTGATTTTCATATTGAGACAATGTTTGTCACAATGCAACATTGGACCATCTTTGACCATGATTTACCATGGTTGACGATGATTTTCCATGGCTAACTATTATTGATATTATAAACCCAATGCGGCATTGGACCAGGGTTGACCATGGTCTAATCCTAGGGTTTATTGGTAGTGCTATAACAACCCCATGGGTTTATTATTAGCACTTATTGTTGAAAATAAGAACTAGTTATGCCTTTTTTATTTTAAATTATAATATTAATGACATACTCAAATAAAGAGACATAAGTAATTTTTCCATTTAAAGCATCGTGTTTAACAAGATTAATTATATAAATTAAAGTAGTATTTTTAAAAATTGAATTTTTTTATTTAGATTTTTCTTAGAATCATATTTACAAAATTTTAAAATTAGAAATAAAATTAATGTAATTTAAAAGAAAATAATAATAACAAAATTGTTTTTTTTTTAAATTATAAATAAATATATTAACTAACACCTTTTTTGGAAAAATTAATAATTTTATTTTAAAAAATAAAAATATATTGTTAATGGTTAATGTTGTTCACATTCATCTAACTAATCATTGAAAATCTCTCGCTCTATATTAATAAACCATCCATATATTTTAAAATTGAATTTCTTCATTTAGATTTTTTCTAGAATTATATTTATAAAATTTTAAAATTGAAAATAAAATTAATGCGATATAAAAAAAAATAAATATAAAAAAATATATTTTCGTTAAAATTATAAAAAAATATAATAAATAATATATATATTTTTTAAAAAAGTTAAATAATTTTATTTAAAAAATAAAATTATATGTGTTAATGTTGTTGATACTCCTTCAACCAATCATTGAAAACCTCTTTCTATATATTAATAAATCAAACCAAATTACTGAAAATTTCTTACTCTACACAAAACTATTTTAAAAGGATAAAACCTATCTATGGGACATTCTTTATATTCAAATAAAGAAGCTTCCATACAATATCACAATTTAATCATTGAGACTATTCCCATACCTTTTTTAAAACATATTTGAAAGAAATAAAGTTGATCCATTTTAAATTTTTGCAATTTAGAGTTGTAGTTAAGAGATCTGAAAATATTTTATACAAATATATTAATTTTTTTTTCAAAAACATTTCTAGTATCTTTATTCAATGTCAATTTAATTTAATTCAAAAGATTCAATGTCAATTTAGTTGAGAAGGAATGGGATTTTTGGAGTTAAGAGATACAAATGATTAGATACACCAGGAACAAGCGATAATATAGAAAATAAATAAATAAATATGTACATTTCAAGTATATAAATATATTTATGACAAGAATAAAATAACTACATATACATTTATATAAATGAAAATTTCGCTCATTAATTTTCTTAGCCAATGAAATAAAATAAAATAATAAAAAAATTTACAGTTTAATAAATTTAATTCTTCTCCATATTTTAAATTCAATTTAAGTTAATCGTTGATAATATTATTTTATTTTGATCCAGTTAATCCAACGAGATATATATATATATATATATATATATTCTTCAAATAAACATATTATTTGTTAATAAGATAAGTACAGAAGGTCCACTGATGAGTTCAAACATAAA
Organism: Pinus tabuliformis; assembly: GCA_031772625.1. Classification (NCBI taxonomy): domain Eukaryota; kingdom Viridiplantae; phylum Streptophyta; class Pinopsida; order Pinales; family Pinaceae; genus Pinus; species Pinus tabuliformis. The sequence continues at coordinate 1,912,158,590 of CM062819.1, read as the reverse complement.
AAAAATTAATTGTAGTATCACATTGATGATCTTCTTCACATTGAGTAATCACTAGTAGAAAATGATGAAATTAGTGACTAGGTGACCAAAAAAGTTAGTCGCTACAGATTTTCCCAGTGAAACACTGCCAAAAAAGAGAAATATTAAGTGACTGAACGAAAAATGACTAACATAAATGACTAATTTAGTCTTGCGTTAAAATATACGGCTAGAAAATAAGAAATACAATTAAAAATGACTAACATTAATGACTATTTTAGTCTTGGAACAAAAATACAACTACATAACAAGTACTCCAATAATACAAATTAGTCGTTTATGTTAATCATTTTAATTGTGTCACTCCAGCAATCTCAACTTACAAGTGATAGGGGATTCAAAGGTTGTTGTAGATTGACTGAAAGATTATACTTCCTTAAACACTTCTTTATGGATTGGTGGATTATTAGACTTATGGAGCTAATTAGAATATTCAATGTTATATCATTTAATCACATACATAGGGAGTTCAATTCGAAGGCTGAAAAATTACTTAAAATGGGAGTGGGCTTACAACTGGGTCAAATACATTATGAAAAATAATTATAATGAGAAGTCATAGTTAATTAGCAGAGGACGCAGTCAATAAAAAAAAAAATAGCAGAGGACGCATTTTCTTTAGTTAAATACTTAACTTTTCATGCATATCTATATATTTTTTATTATCAGGATCATATCCATTGAACTTAGGATACTAGTTTTTAACTTTGATATCAAGATGTTTATCTAGTATGAATGTACATTATAAACATAGTAGTATTAGGCTCTTATGAAATTGTCTTCAATCCTATGCGAATTTTCATATTACTTGAATATTATATATTGTAGATATTAGAATATCATGTCATAGATGTGAAGTACATTTAGTATATGTTAGATGACTTAAATTTCAACTTTTCATTAATATTAATTCAAAAATGATGTGATTTTGTTATTGAAAAACAAATTATGGTATTTCCCATCCCCTAAGTCAATAATTACTTAAAATAAAATATGGATCAATCAATAAACACTAAAAACAAACAATTTCAAAATTATTCAAACTAATTTCTCAAGTTTCATTTTAGTGATTATCTCCTTATGATTGAAAAATCAAAGTTTCATTATAGTATGTCGTGACTAGCCGTCATGTTATTATCGTTGGTTTACTCCCATTGCTTCTCTAGTGAAACTTAGCAGCTATTTTCTACATTTTTAGGGAAGGTGGAAACTTATTTTGGTTTTCAGAAGGTTATTTGGAGGTCTTTGCCATGGAAAAAGGAAGACCTTATGATAAATCATCACTTCAAAGGGTGCTTGAAAGAGTCATGAGTTTAAGCCCCCTTGACATATCTTTAATGTTTTCCCAAAATTCGACATTAGTTAGGGTATTATGAGTCACCTCCACCTCTATCTCCACTGTTGTCACCATTTGTGTCTTCACCTCTGTCACCTGAGCTTGGTTGGTCCAATACCTAGAGAGTTGGTATTTAAAATTTTTTTCTTGATATAAAAATCTCTAGACATCATGTTCATGTAGATATAATTTCCTGAATGCCTTCTAAAGCCTAAAGAAGGTTAGCAATCCCAATGCTTATGATCTTATCTGATACTAGTTCCCTGCAACAACCAATGGAGAAGCTTATGAGTGCACTGCAAAGATCGAGGTTGAAAGAATCATGTATACCTTTATGGCTACAAGTCCAACCCCAAATGGTCATCGGTGGTGGTGGGCATGAATTTTGTAGTGTTTTGAACCTGCAACATTATGTCGTTCAAAGTCTCCCTTGCACACCAACTCACTCAAAAATGTTGATGATGTGCATTATTAATTTGAAGAGCCTATTTAGAGGGTCAAATCTGGTGAAAATATTGATGGAAAAGATATTTGCAATGCTTACCAAAGAAAATACCAATCATGACTCTTCATCATCAACAGAGTCACCTAATGTTAGTTGGGTGAACAAGTTTATCAAGTGATGGATTCAGGGTTGTAGGTTTTTCTTCATTTGCAGGTATTTATCATTTGATAAATTTGTAACTTTATTTTAATCATTTTTCATATTTGTATAAGTTGGGTGTATAAGTAGTTTTTACTCAGAGCCATGAGAACAATGTTGCATGACCACATTTTCCAAGGGGAGAGGAATTACTAAACCTCGAGATTGTACAAATGAAGATGTTTAGACCCATCATAAATTTACAAGATGATCTCTATTGAGCTATAGTGCAAAGTGACATTGAGTATTTCTTATGGAAATGATGCTAGCCCTCTTTATTTTTCCTAAGAAAACAAGTTGCACACATATTTTTGCAAATGGTAGGTAACCTGTTGGGTAGAGCCTACATTATATTAATATTTTTGGGATGTCATAGAGTCATTTTGCAATCTACTAATATAGTTATATCCAAGGATTATAAAAATCTCCTTTCAAGGTCTAGAAACGATTATAACATGGTTATGTGAGAAGGGTGGAGGTGTGGAACACCTCTGGACTCTCTGAGTGCACCTATGACAACCAAATTTTCTCAATTAAACAGTGTGAGTGTGTCATGAAGTGCTCTAGAATTTTATGAAATAGTTTCTTCCTCAAGAAACTTTGATAAAAACTGGCATGAGGTTGAACTCTTCTCTGGTGGCAACAAAGACACAATTGACTCCAAAAGTAGTCGATGTTTTGTAGTAATCTCTGCATATTTATCATTAGAATCATTCCTTGCATTTCCTTTTTCTGTTTCAGCCTTGGATTTTTCCTTGGACATACCCTGCAACCAACGAGAAGAGTACACTCACAATGCTTCTCCAATCAATAGAGAAAAAACCTTGCCAGTTGATTTGATGGCCAACATAACTCTCCAATACAAATCTATTTTTAGCTCATCAATATCTTCTACCCACCAGTATTTTGGAACATAGTAGTATCTCTAGCTATGAATTTCACTCAATGAAGGGCTTGAAATACTCTCTAATGTCTTATAATAATTTTGGTCTCTACTATGGTTGTAAGACTATTTTACCTTTGATGGATCCACCATTGCTTTACATGCAATTGCGTTAATGCACAGATTGACAATTTTGAGATCTTCAGATAAGGAAAGAGAGCCTAGGTTATCTACAACTTTATGATTGAATCCTTCCAATCATGAACAATGCACAAATTGAATAAGATCTCAAACTTGTCTATAATGTTTCCCTTTTCCATTTCCTCTGGCATCTTCTTCAATGCACAAGGTGTTTGGTTTTTCCACAAATTTCATAAACTTAATTGTTGCTTGTACTTGATCTAATTGCAAATATTTCTGATATGCCATTAAGAATGTATGGTTGAAGAAACCAAAATATAGTCATTGGAATTGTTGCATTGGGAAGGCTACTAAACCATTGTCCTTTTATGCTTTAATTCTTTTGAGTTCTGTGAGTGCCGTAACTATCATGGCAATAACAGAAACAAATGTCCCAAGTCCTATCCTTTGGAGAATCATAATGTCGTTCTTGAGACCTATAAACTTTTTGGCTAGTGAGACAAAGATCGAGGTAGAAACAAGCACAAGCACAAGAATACTGAAGGTTATGAAACAATGCAACGATGCAAAAGGGATCTCAATATGTCCAATAATTATTATCCATTGTGTTGCATTGTTTTTAATGAAGAAAGGAGAACACTATGCAAAGAATACCCCATACATTAAACATGTTATCCAAATAGGAATCAACCATGCAAAGAGATTGACCTTTATGGCACTCAATACCATTTCATGAGATGATTTTTCCAGGAAACCTTTATGATATCCTTCTGCCGTTGTTTTGGTATTGAACTAGAAACAAATGAATTACACAAACTCACCCCCGCTCCAATTTCTTGACCCAATACTATATAGAATCCCAAATTATATTAACCTATGTCTTTGTAGTGAAGCTCTTAATCATTTTCTAAACATAAATTTTATTCATAATGACATAATTTTTCTATCTGAGCCAATGTTAAATGCACTGGAAGGGGAAGGAAACCTCTATGTAGATATGATACCCAACATTGCAAGAATTCCATGTTCAAGAGAAAATTGAACTTGAAATTCATAATTACCTCTGTGTTCCAGTGATATGGTTAAGATTGCATGATACAATAGATAGCCACCATATAGGCAAACATATTTCACTTTGTAAGAATCTCCTACATCAGTAAAAACATTTGCACTAGGTGAAGTCTACAATACCTTGTAGTGGCCATCATTAAAGTCCCAATCTCAAGCAACATTTAGTTTGTGAGTTGCATCTTATTCAAAAGTGGAGGTAACCCTATTTCTCTTTGTTGGATCTATTTCCATAACCAAATCATGGTCTAGTTGCAACTTGGAAACTACCTTGCTTATAGCTATCATGATTTCCATCAAACATATAGCACCTAATCACTTTCTTTACCATGAGCTTGTTTATTTTAGTTGTCTTAGAAAAATTATTATTCCTAATGCATTCACCTTGCACTACCATCTTATACCATTTTAATTTTAAATGATTTAAATTAAGAACATGTAATTCATTGGTATAAATCCTTACAGTACCAATGCCACCCTAAATGGTAACTATGGTGGTACCCATTGCAGTTGCATTATGCACTGCCTAGATGCCTTAAGAAATTTCTATTTCTAGTGCCAATATCAATCTCCTTTCAATTCCAGCAAAATAAAAGAGAAAATATCTATGAATCATACTAGTGAATCGTCCTAATTGTTTTGAAACATCAAGGAACAACATTCAATCGTGTTCCCGTTGATGGTAATTTGATCAAACATGTAGTATTTGGTTTACACCAACTATAAGTAGATAGGCTTGATCCCACATATTGTTGGTGGAAAATGTTGGACAGAGTTATGACATTTCAAATGCATGAGAACACCCAAATATATTTGAAGAGAAAAAGTAAGCAGAGTTTAATTCAATATAGAAGAAGCCAAAAAATAAATTAAATGGGTCAATTTGAGTTACAACACGTACTGTAGCATTTCACTCCTTCTTGTATAGCTCTATAGTATGCACATGGATGTAAATCAGTTGTAGTGTAACAAGATTTGTTATTGTTTTCATGTTGTACGAAAGGTTTACTTTTAGTAGGTTTTTTACTAATTTTTCAGAGTGCCCAATATATTGGGGAATTGCTTCTAACTAACATCCATTGTTTTCAACCTTGTGCATTGATTTCATGGTTACTACAAACTTCATTTGCATAATCTGTAAAAAATTGGAATATCAAATTAATTGATCTAGCAAAACTCTTGTTTCCAAATAAATTTAATAGCTAATATTACCATCTCAAACATATTAATACCCCTGAACATGATTGATAGAATTGCACATGATATTTCAATGCCTTCCTGAATGGAATTGTCTAGTATGGTGTTTAAAGACTTTAAACGAAAGCCTTTTATGCTCTTAGAGGAAATAATTTTGGAAATATTGTAATGCTAGCTCATGCACAAACTATGATGGATCAGTTATATAGAAAGGAAAAGACACATGCACCCTATAAGCTTTTGGGTATTATGCAACATGCCATTATCTTGTAAATTTTTGGTTTTTGTAATAATATTTCTACACGAGTCTTGTAATACTTGTTTATGAGTGAAAATATTTTTTTGTGCACATGCTTTGTGAAGCTTTTAGGCATGCTATTGTAGATGATTAAATTTCTCTCTCAAGATAGATGAGGCATGATTTCCCCATTCTACTGTCATGTTTGTTAACACCTGATTTTTCAGGCAAGAGATTCTATAAGAAGAGTGTATGAAAAGAAGTGTCTTCAACTAAGCCACCAGGAATCCAAGTGAGCATCTTTTGAAGTGATTGATAAGACAAGGGCTACAATAAAATATCTTCACTCAAGACTCAAGAGTCACGGTTGCCATTGAGATAGTTGACTCAGTATCAAAGAGAATCCAAAGATTGAGGGATGAGGAACTGCAACCATAATTTATGGAGTTAATACAAGGGTAAGCGTGGTTGTTTTTACTTATTAAATTGCATATTATGTTTTGTATGGTTTTGTTCTTGGTCTATAAATGATAGCACAATAGATAAAGTAATGGTTAGTGGTGTAAGTTTCCATGGGAATGAGTTTGTACAATTGGTATGTATCACTTGCAAGGAGTGTTCATGATTGTGTATTTAGAAAAAATTAATTCTTAAAGACCTTGTTCTTCTCATGTCATCATATAATGTACTCTATTAGGTTACCATGCCACCATTTTTCCAATTAGGGTTTTCCAACCAGGGTCTACAGATAATTCAGAAACCATTAGAGGCTTTAGTATTGGTTTGAGGAACATATTTAGGTTATCCTAGAACAATCCATGGCCATTGATTCCAAGTAGTAGACTGGGAAAATATTGGCAAATCAATCTGGTCATTTGATCTCAACAATATCTATTTAGATAGATACTTGTAGAAATATCATGTTGCACATGATCTCCCTTTCAACAAAATTAAGCTTAGGTGTTAAGGTTGCAGCATTTAAAAAATCATATAGATATCGAAAGGTTGATCTCTTGCTTGGTTCCCACATGTATTTTTTATACTATACATATGTTCTTATTCTATACTTATGTTGTTTTCTTCCTTTGTATTATTTTTGGAACTTTCTAGGAGTTGCAATAGCGCTCCCACATTGTATTCATGTTGGTTGTACTCTTCATTCTCATTACCCTATTTTTGTGGTCATTTGTTGGACATTAGTAACATTATATTATCTTATATAATAATTTCAAAATTTCATGATTACTTATATGTAGATTCCAATTTACTTCTTTTGGAATAGAGTCTACTATTTACCTCCTTTAATTATAGTCATCCATTTATTATGAATTTTTTAGTCCAATAATGTTTGCTTTAGATGTAACTCTTAGTTCCATTAACCTACTTTGTGGTCATTGTTAGACACTATTAAAATTGTCCTATCTAATGCCTAGCTTTGGCTTTATCGAATAGCATGGACTTCTTTCATCCATATTTCCATGTTCAGGTTTATCTCTACACTTATGATTTTGTGTCATCATTTTGGAATTTTCTCAAACTATAATCTTTATGAACCAAAATCGAATGCATTGAAATCAAAGTATTACTCATGTCATGGGGAAAATAACATTGTTTTGGAAAGTACTAGAAACTATATAAATGAAAAAAAAAAAGATGTTATGTGGAGGACAAGAGTTGAGGAATATCCAAAAAATACCTTTTCTATTGTCTCGAGTTGTGAAAAAAAATTGGTCTAATTGTAAAAGGGAGTGTTTATGGTTTGGAAGAATTCCTTAGGTAGAAAATATTCAATAACCACATATGGTGAGAATATGCTTTGTTTTGGTGGTATGTGGTCTTATAGGTATCTTGAAAGAACAAGTTAAGAATAAGAAAAATAGTGGGCATTAAAATTGTAGTTTTTGCAAAGTTATGAGTTCCTGACTTTGAACTCAACTAGTTTCTAAGAAGTAGATTATATGGAAAGAGAGGATTGGAAAAAGAGATATAACAATGTTGACCAAGCATAGAAGGACCAAACGTAATTGACAAGACATTGGAACATTTCACCTTCCTCATTTTCTCCACCTTTCAGGGTTTATTCATTTTACCAATATTTGGTATGTAAGGCCTTTCTTTTCCTACTAAAAATGTAGATAAAATTGTTCGTGAGATTTTAAGTAATTGCCTTTGCTAACAATAATAATTAAACATTAAGGGAAAAAAAAGCATTTGGAAGGAAAACTTCACACTTTAGTGTTTTTTGAAATGTTGGTATTCAACAATGAAAGAAGTTGATGCATGATTATGTTGGTTATCATAAACATGGTTGGGTGGCTACAATGGCTAGCTTTAGTGAAGTTGTAAGGGGAACCACTAGTTTTTTTGAAGCAGGAATCGCCTGCGTGGGAAATTATCAGTTTTTATTACAAGCCTATTAGGAGGAAGGCTTGATTCAGAGATCGATGAGAGAGATGTTCCATCCACCAAAAGAGGTCCCAAACTAAAGGCATAAGTGGTTCTAGATTGAGAACACATTATGCTCCTCATGTTGTTATTATATCAAAAAACATGTCCCATCCTTCTATGAAGGAATTCATGAAATATATCTACCATTTCCATGCTATGAAATTCATCTCACTCCAATTCCTTCCTTTAAATTATGTAGCAGTCAATGCAGACTCCAGAGATATGTGTATGTGGAGGGCTATGTGGATGCATTGTGTCTTGGACAAAAGAAGAGACCAAAATCATGGTTTCTCATCAAATATTTGGAACTTTGAATGATTTTTTGATGTCATGTGCCTACTTCCATGTCTGTGTTTCCTAAGAAAATAATTCCATGGGTGCAACCAGGGCCTATACATGTGTAGAATCGTAGATTTTCAGAGGTGACCCAGAGGTGGATTCCCTTGTAGTCTCTGAAATATTTGATATTGATCTATAATTCATCTGGAAATAGCTAACTTATATCTGCATTTCAATGAGTGGAGGAGGCGATGATGACTAGATAATGTTGTTGATCAGATGTCTCAAGTCTAAAGATCAAGTAGATAGAGAAGTGAGGGTATTAGGCTTAGACATCTTCTTTAACTTCATTTCCTAGAGCGATAAATGGTAGTCAATGATAGTAGTAGAATAATATGAGACAACCTCCTTAATTAAAGAACCAATACAATACAACTTCCTTAATATTTCCAAGGTTCATATAAACATTAATCAATATTGTACTAACTAGCTAGTTAAGTATGGATGGTTCCTCTAGCTCTTTGGTAGCCAGAAGGACAATGAGAGATTATGTTGTGGACAACAAAGGAACTAGCTTTGTTTCCAATGCATTTTTAACTAGTGCTCTGATCAAGTGTAATGCCAATAGCACTTACCAATTGTTAAGTTTTAGAGGTTGTCTTGTAGGCATGAGATCCTTGTCTTTAATAGTGAGTTTTGTGAACTTGATTTTTTCTATCAGTTGGACTATTCCTTTTTGGTTAGAAGAATGTTCCAACAACTTGTATGGCCACAAACTCTATGCCACCCTCTAAACGTAGAGCTTTTGTGAAAATCAAAACCATTGGTATTTCTTTAGGGTTGGATTTCTTGCATTTGTATTTATTTAGGAGACAAATTATATTTAAGTATAAAAAGGAGTCTTATGGTTTGGGTGTCATTGGTTTGGAGATAGGGTGAATTTTAGGGGGGATTTTGGGTACAAAGATGGAATATGAGTATATAGTGTTCTACAAGACTTGGTTTGGTTCAAGTGGGAAATGGGTAGTTGTCTTCTCTGTGACCATGGTGATCGAGAGGAATATGATAGAAAAAGATAGTGAATTCATGTATCCTCAAGGAGTATATGTGAACTTAATCTCTAACAATATTTCCAAAGTATTTAGCTGGGGAATTATGATGTACTCTTCTACATTCTTGTTCAATGCTATCTTGCCTGGAGTTCATTGCTAGTTGGTAAACTTCCCATTTTGATATATTTTTTATGAAAAAAACTTCATGCCTTTTTTAAAAAGAAGAAGAGTATTTATATTTCCTGATAAACTAGTTGTATGTATATGATGATGATAATGAATAACTTATCTAGATAATTTTGCTGGTTTCTCCCATAAACGAACTTTCCTTTTCTATCTTTTCACATAACCTCATTTCTAGCTCTTTTTACTAGAATACAGTCACACTGATTTTTTCATGACATAGATGCTACTTTTGTAATATCAAAGACACTTATCATTGTTACAAACACCATGAAATACTTGAAAACATCAATTTCATTATAAAATGTAACCAAATTTTCAAAATTCGGTGGTTCTAACTTATTTTCCTCTGTCTCTTGTGGTTCAAAATTTTAATTAAATTTGACTTCATTATGACTGCTTCAGGTTCCAATATGATATTTCCTTCCTCATCAAGTTCTGGTAATATTGTTTGAAGTGGGAGCTTGTCACCTATAACCTTCTTTAAGCATGACACATGGAAAACGGGGTGCACTCATGAAGATGCAAGAAGCTCCAATTTGTATGCCATAGTACCAATCTTTTGTAACATCTTGTATGGACCATAATACTTTGGTGATAATTTATCATCCTTCTAGCTTGCTTGAGGGACATTTGTTAGTATGGTTGTAGTTGTAGAAATACCCAATCACCTACATCAAAACTTATTTTGTTGTGATGTTGATATGCCTGTTGTTTCATTCTATTATGCACCAAAGTGAGTATATCCTTTAAGAGTTGGAGAACTTGTTGTTGATGCTTGATGTGATCCTCCTCTGCTTGAACCTTAGAATTTTCTCTTAAATATTATGTGATGAACGGTGGATGATATCCATAAAGTGCCACAAATTGGGTCATTTTTGTTGCAGTATGGAAGGAAGTGATATACCACCATTCAACCAAAGGCAACCAATTTACCCATTGTGTCTCTTCATCAGATACAAAGCAACGAAGATACTCTTCAAAACATTTGTTCACTATCTCAGTTTTCCCATGAGATTGGGGATGATAATATGAGATATGAGCTAACTAAGTACCCAAACAAGAAAATAATTCTATCCAAAATTTTCCAGTGAAAATGGGATCTCTGTTGCTTAAAATAATCTTTGGGTTTCCATGTAGATTTTGAATTGTTTCCTTAAATGAAGTAACAACTATACTGCCTTTAAATGGATGAGATAATGCACAAAAGTGTGCATACTTGGTAATTCTATCAACTACCACCATGATGACACTCTTTCCTTTGGACTTGGGTAAACCTGTGATAAGATATATTGAAACTGCCTCCCAACATTGACTTGGAATGGATAAAGGTTGTAACAAACCTGGAATCTTAATTGTCTCAAATTTATTTTGTTGGCAAACCAAACATTCCACCACAAACTTTAGAATATCAGATTTAAGGCCATCCCAAAAAATGTTGGGTGTGGAGCCTGATTATCTTCTTTATTTAGAGGTATTGCCACATTGGACACTAGTTCGTAATGTGACAGCAACGCCACTCGTAAAATGTACGCAGCAAGGGGGGTCCACGAGGGGGTGGCTATGATCCTTGGGAGCCCCCCCCCCCCTGGTAGGGGATCAGGGGCGGTGCCCCCCAAAGCTAAAAATAGATGTAAAATTACCTTGTAAAATGTTGTAATTTCATAGTCAATATGGGCCATACATTAGGCAGAGATTTGACGGTAGAAGTTATGTTTAATTTAGGGTTTTTTCCGCAGAAAGCAACCCCTCGCCATATATGAGGGAATTGTATTGCGTCTATGGAGACCTGTATTCTGAGCAAGAAAGAGAGAGGAGATTGTGTGAGAGCGAAGAAGGAATTACAACAAATCTATTGTAGGTTGTATCTCTTCAGTTTGCTGGACAGTATAAAAGGAAGGACAGGTTGTTTCTCCGTGGACGTAGCCCAAATTGGGTGAACCATGTATATCTGTGTTTGTCTTGTTTTATGTGTTTTCTATGTTTATATTTCTACAATATTTTATGTGTTCCATTTCTCTGTAATATATAATTTTCTAACAACTGGTATCAGAGCCAAAGGTCTATTTGGCTGATAAACTTGCAGGAGAGAAAGGTTCCTAGTTTGAGTGGGAGAAATGGCGAAGATGGTAGGTTTAGGATGAAAAAAATTTATGGCGAAAACTACCAGCTGTGGAAGATGCAGATGGAAGATTATCTGTATCAGAAAGATCTGTACCTACCATTGAGTCGAAAGACAAAGAATCCAACAAGTATGACACACACAGAATGGTATATTCTTGACAGAAAGGCACTTGGAACAATACAATTGTGTCTAGCAACGTCGATAGCCTTTAATATTTCAAAGGAAACAAAAATGGAGGGCTTAATGTCGACATTGGCCAAACTATATGAAAAACCCTTAGCCTCAAATAAGGTACTTCTTATGAAGTGTTTATTTAATATGAAGGTGTGAGAAGGGGGATATGTTGCTGATCATTTAAATGAATTTAATACAGTTCCCAGTCAGTTAAGTTCTGCAGGGGTAACTTTTGATGATGAAGTTAGGGCTCTGTTATTTATGTGCTCATTGCCAGAAAGTTGGAATGGTTTAGTTATGGCCATTAGTAACGCTGTCTCTGGATCTAGTACTTTAAAGTTTGATGATGTTGTCAGTGCAATCCTTAGCGAGGAAATACGAAGGAAAAGCTCTGGTGAGATATCAAGTAATGCTTTGACTGCAAAGGCTAGGGGAAGAAAAATGGAAAGAGGGAAGAGCCCAGGATATCATAGTAAGTCTAGGAAATGAAGATCGAAGTCCAGATCAGAGATAATGTGTTGGAAATGCATGAAGAAAGGACACCTCAAGAAAGATTGCAAGTCTCCAAAAGGGAAAAGAAGGAGACACGCAATAAGAAAACAATCATGAAGCGAATTTGACAGGTGATGTGTTGCAAGATGCTTTGATTCTTTCATAAGAAAATATTATTGATGTCTGGGTGGTAAATTCAGGGGCCTCATTCGATGCCGCACCTAATAAGAAACCTTTTCATGATTATGTTCAAGGCGATTTTGGATAGGATCGATTGGGTGATGATAAACCTTGTAAAATCATTGGAATGGGTGAAATTTTCATAAAACAGCACAATGGAAATCAATGGTTGTTGAAGGAGGTAAGGCATGTTCCAAATCTGAAGAAAAATATCATTTCAACAAGGCAGTTGGAAGGTGAAGGTTGTGTAACAACTTTTATAGATAAAACTTGGAAGATCACAAAAGGAGCCCTGGTAATAGAAAAAGGAGAAAAGGTTGGTACATTGTATTTATGCAATGGTATTTCTAATTCTGTTAATGCTTTAACCTCTACAGGAGAAGATACAGCATTGTGGCATCATAGGCTTGGGCACATGAGTGAGAAGGGGATGTAGATTCTTCACTAAAAAAATTTGTTGCCAGGTTTGAAGCATGTTGATTTAAAATTTTGTGAGAATTTTGTTTATGGAAAACAGAAGAGAGTCAGATTCCTCATAGTTTGGAAAGAAAAGAAGAACGAAAAAATAGAGCTTGTGCATATAGATGTATGCTGACCTGCTCAGGTATCATCTCTCGGTGGCTCTCATTATTATGTTACTTTTATTGATGATGCAACCAGAAAAACTTGGATTTATTGTATTCGAAATAAATCTTATGTATTTGATACTTTCAAGAAATGGAAATATTTGGTTGAAAAGGAAATGGGAAAAAGGTACTAGTGTCTCAAATCAGACAATGGAGGTGAATATTGCAGTAAATAATTTGATAGGTACCATTCAGAGAATGGAATTCACGAAGAGGAGACAATTCCAGGAACACCACAAGAAAATGGTGTGTCATAAAGGATGAACAGGACAATCATGGAGCATGCAAGGTGCATGAGATTGCATGCAGGATTGCCTTTACAATTTTGGGCAGATGCTGTAGATACTATTGTTTATCTAATAAACAGAGGGCCTTCAAGTTCCTTGGATGGTGGTATTCCAGATGAGGCATGGATAGGTAAAAGGGTAAACTACTCATTTTTAAGGAATTTTGGTTGTGAAGCCTTTGTCCACATTAATAAAGAAAATAGAACAAAGCTTGAGGCAAAATCAAATAAATGTACCTTTATTGGATATGGTGTTAATGAGTTTGGTTATCGCTTTTATGATTATGAAAAACACAAAATAATTAGGAGAAGAGATGTCATATTCAATGAAAAGGTTTTGTATAAGGATCAGATGCTGGAAAAGAAACAAGAAAAAGAAAACATAAAATACATAGTTCTTGATGACATCACAGAAAAAGTGAAGGTGCCTGAAAATCATAATGATCAACATCCAGAACAGCAACAACAACCACAACACCAACAAGAAACTCAAACACCTGAAAGTGGTGTTAGAAGATCTACCAGGATAGATAGAACCCCTGAAGGATACTCTCCTTCATTATATTATTTATTGTTAACTGATTCTCGTGAAACAAAGTGTTATGAAGAAGTAGTGTAGGTAGAAACCAGGAATAAGTGTGAGCAAGCCATGAAAGAAGAGATGGACTCCTTAGCACATAACCAGACTTGGGACTTAGTCAAGTTTCCTGTAGGTAAAATAGCATTGCAAAATAAATGGGTTTACAGGTTGAAGGAAGAAGATGGAGGTAGAAAAATATATAAAGCTAGACTTGTGGTGAAGGGGTTTGCACAAAAAAAGGGTATAGACTTTGATGAGATATTCTCTCTTGTTGTTAAAATGACTTCAATCATAACTATTTTAAGTCTAGTAGTAGTTGAATATTTGCATCTTGAGAAGTTAGATGTAAAGACAACCTTTCCCCATGGGGATTTGGAGGAAGAGATATATATGCAATAGCCACAAGCATATGAGTTAAAAGGGAAGGATAAACGAGTGTGGAGGTTGAAGAAGAGCTTGTATGGCTTAAAACAGGCTCCAAGGCAATGGTATCTAAAATTTGATAGGTTTATGTCTAAACAAGGTTATATTAGATGTCACTCTGATCATTATGTTTATCTCAAAAGAATAAATGATGGCAGCTATATTATATTTTTATTGTATGTAGATGACATGCTTGTTGTAGGTTCTAACATGCCAGAAATAAATGTGCTCAAAAGAAAATTGGCAAACTTATTTCCAATGAAGGATTTGGGTGCTACAAAAAAAATCTTTAGTATGAGACTAACTAGAGACAAGAAGAATCGCAAATTAACATTGTCTCAAAGTGAGTACATACAAAAGGTGTTGAAAAGGTTTAATATGCAGAATGCAAAACCAGTTAGTATACCTTTGGCTAGCCATTTAAAACTAAGGAAATGTGTCCCAAGACTCAGGAAGAAATGGATTATATGTCTAAAGTTCTGTATGCATCAGCAGTTGGAAGCTTAATGTATGCAATGGTCTGCACAAGGATTGATATTGCACATGTAGTGGGGGTTGTAAGCAGGTACATGAACAATCTAGGAAAATAACATTGGATGGTAGTGAAGTGGATTCTCAGGTATTTGAGAGGTACCACAAATCAAGCATTATGCTTTGGTTGTTCAAACATTGCTCTATAGGGATATGTTGATGTAGATATGGCAGGTGATAGAGATAACAGGAGGAGCACCACAGGGTATGTGTTTACTGTAGGTGGAACAACTGTCAGTTGGGTGTCAAAACTACAAATTGTTGTTGCACTCTCAACAATGGAAGCAAAGTATGGTGTTGCTACAAATGCTAGTAAAGAAATGATTTGGTTACAAATATTTCTGGATGAATTGGGTAAGAAGCAAGAGTTGGGCAAGTTATACAGTGACAGCCAGAGTGCCATACATCTTACAAAGAACTTTTCATTTCATTCCAAGACTAAACATATACAGCTCAAGTACCATTTGATATGGTCAACATTGGAAGATGGAAAGTTGAAGATGGAAAAGATACATACTAGCTAGAATCCTGCAAATATGTTAACAAAAGTTGTAACCACGGAGAAACTGAGATTCTTCTCAATTTCAATTGGTCTTCAAGTATGATGAAGAAGATGAGAAACAACCAGGTCCAAAGTGGAGTCATTGTTCAGCAAATGAAGCAGTGGTGGAGTTGCTATAATCAGTCTCCAAGTGGGAGATTGTTGGGTGTGGAGCCTGATTATCTTCTTTATTTAGAGGTATTTCCGCATTGGACCCCAGTTCTGCCCGTGAAATGTATGCTGCAAAGGGATTCTAGGGGGGTGACAATGATCCTTGGGAGTCCCCCCAGTGGGGGATCGCGGGCAGTGAACCCGAAGCTAAAAAGAGATGTAAAATTGCCTTGTAAAATGTTGTAATTTCGTAGTCAATCTGGGTCGTACATTAGGTGGAGATCGAATGGTAGAGGTTATGTTTAATTTAGGGTTTTTTGCCCTAGAAGGAAACCCCTCCCCATATATGAGGGAATTGTATTCCGTCTATGGAGACTCGTATTCTGAGCGAGAAAGAGAGAGGAGATCGTGTGAGAGTGAAGAGGGAATTACAGCAGATATACTGTAGGTTGTATCTCTTTAGTTTTTTCGATAATATAAAAGGAAGGATTGGCTGGTTCTCCATGGACATAGCCCAAATTGGGTGAAACATGTATATCTGTGTCTCTCTTGTTTTATGTGTTTTTTGTGTTTATATTTCTGAAATATTTTATGTGTTCCATTGCTCTGTAATATATAATTTTCTAACAACAAAAAATATCTTCTTAACCCTCTAGTAAGTTTTTAAAAATCCCGAGTGCCCTCCTAAGGGAGAGTGGTGCAATTCCAGAAGAATTTTTTGTTTGAGTTGAGAATTCTTACAGAGGTATAAGCAATCTTTGTACCATAACAAATCATTTTTCCAGCTAAATGTATCATATGTATTAGGATCTTGCTGCAACTTTTGAATACATTCCCACACTTCTTCATCAATCTTCTGTTCATCCCTTGCTTCATTTATCCAGTCTGGTTGGATAATAGAAATGGCACAAAATAATGCTTCCACATCCTCATCCTTTCTTGAGAGTGCATATGCAACAACATTTTTCCTCCCTTTTTTGTAAATGATTTCAAAGTCATAACCCAACATCTTTGTGACCCATTTTGTCTTCTCTTTTGAACATAATTTTTGTTCTAAAAGGTATTTAAGACTATCATGATCTGTTTTTACCATGAAGTGTCTTCCCATTAGGAAAGTTTGCCAATTCTTAAGTGCATGTATTATTTCCAACATTTCCTTCTCATAAATAGCTTTGTGTAAACACTTTCCTTTGATTGGATGACTTTCAAAAGAAATGGTTCTTCCTTCTTGCATTAAAACAACACCAATTCCATTTCCTAAGGCAACACATTCCGCAATAAAGGTTTTTGTGAAATTTGGTGTAGCTAAGACAAGTGCTTGGCACATTGCCTCTTTAAGATGTTCAAAGGCTTTTGTTGCTTCTGGACCCCAAGAAAATGCATCTTTCTTCAGTAATGTTGTTAGAGGTGTTGATATTCTCCTATAATTCTTAACAAACTTGCAATCATACCCTGTCAACTCGAGAAATCCTCGTATATGCTTTATGGATGTGGGGATTTTCCATTCCTTAATGGCTTTATTTTTCTAAGGTCTACCTTAACACCTTCATGAGATACAATATGACCCGGATATTCCACCTCTTGTACTCCAAAGAAACATTTCGAGGCTTTTGCATATAATTTTTTCTCCTCCAATAGGTTTAGCACCCTGTCAACATGTTGAACATGATCCTTCAAAGACTTATTGTATATTAGTATATCATCAAAAAATACTAACACAAATTTTCCAAGGAAGGGTTTGAAAATGGAATTCGTCAAACCTTGAAATGTAGAAGGTGCATTGGTAAGGCCAAAAGGCATCACTAAAAATTCATAATGACCCTCATGGGTTCTAAATGTTATTTTCGGAATGTCTTCAGTCTTAATTCTGATTTTATGATATCCTGCAAGAAGATCCAACTTGGTGAAGTAAATTTCTCCATGTAATTCATCCAATAATTCATCAATGATAGGAATAGGAAAGTTATCTTTAATAGTGAGCTTGTTGAGCTCCCTATAATCCAGAAACATGCGCCATGATCCATCCTTCTTGTGCACCAATACTACTAGAAAACAAAAAGAACTTTGAATAGATTGAATTATACAATCCTCTAGCATTTCTGCAACCATACATTCAATTTCACCCTTTTGGCCATATGGATATTTGTAAGGCTTCATGTTTGGAGGAACATTTCCTGCAATCAAATGAATAGCATGATCATGATCACAAATAGGTGTGATGCCTTTGGGAGTCTTAAATATCTTGGAATGATTGTCCAAAACTTTTTGGAGATCTAGAGAAATAGATGATTTTGATGTGGGAACCTCTAGTGAACATAATTGTGCAATTACGCCTTGTTGTTTTTCTTTAGAAGCTTTGTCTTAATTTTTTTAACTTCTCAAATGTTTCTGCACGTTATGCATTCCACTCAAGTATTTTCCCTTTTTTCTACAAAGTTGTAATGGGATGACCGATTTTGGAGAAATTATGAATAAATCTCTTGTATTATCCTGCCAATCCCATGAATGATCTAACCTCATCCACTTTCTTTGGGGTTTCTCATTCCCTTATGGTGTTGAAATTTTTGTGGTCAACTGATACGCCTTCCTCAAAGATGATGTGTCTTAGGTAATGTACATGTGATTTGAAGAATTCACACTTGCTGAGCTTTGCATAAAATGTATGTTCTCTCAATAGTTGTAATACTGCAGCCAAACGATTTTCATGTTCTTCTTTCATTTTTGAATAAATTAATATGTCATCAACAAGCACAATGGCAAACCTATTCAAGTAAGTATGTAGTACTTCATCCATCAGGCATATGAATGTGGCCGGGGCATTCGTAAGCCCAAAGGGAACCACTACAAACTCATAGTTCCCATATCTTTCTCTAAAAGTAGTTTTATCAATTTCTTCCTCCTTGATTCTTACTTGACGCTAACCTGAGCTCAAGTCAATTTTGGAGAAAATTGTTGCTCCTCTTAACTCGTCAAAGAGATCATTGATCCTTGGTAATGGGTACCTATTCTTGATGGTTATCTTATTCATTTTTCTGTAATCAATAAACAATCGAAGGGTTCCATCCTTCTTTTTTCCAAATAATATTGGTGCTCCCCAAGGAGACACGCTTGGCCTTATGTAACACTTGTCAAGAAATTCCTTCAACTATAATTTTAGGTAAACTAACTCAAGTGTGCTCATCCTATATGGAGACTTGGATGATAATGTTGCTCCTGGTACTAGCTTGATAGAGAAATGTATCTCCCTTTGAGGATGTAATCCAAGAACCTCCACTAGAAAAACATCTACATGTTATTGAAAAACATGGTACTTTTGAAGTAATTCAACTTCCTTATCTTCTATATCTTAGTTAGGTTCCTTTTTCTTGGAAACTTGTACTACAAACAACATGCATCCTTTTCTAGTTCTGTGTTTGGCCTGCATAAAAGTGATAAGCCTCACTAATACAGGAATTTTCTTGCCTTGCAATACTCTTTTTTCTCCTTTTTCATTCAATGATTCTATCACTTTTCATAGTAATCTATCTTGGTCTAATGTAAGTGCAACCAATCCATGCCCAAAAATATGCCATACTCACCCAATGGTAACACATTCAAGTGGGATGTCATGATCATTCCACTGAGCTCAATTGCACATGACCTTACCCAATGGTTGATCCTTTTCCTTGTGCCTGTGGCCAATTGAACCAACCAAGTTTCTTGATGTAATTCATTTCCCAATTCACACTTCTCAATGAGTTCTCGACTGCTATAACTATAATTAGAACCTAGATCAATCAAAATGAAATTACTTACTCTTGTAGCTTACCTTCCATCTCAATGATGGATGCTTGGTGATCTGCTTGGTGATTGTCCACTACTGCATAAATCCTTGGGATACTCCGAGCTACTTCACCCACTCTACTCACATCTTGAGCATTGTAAACCTTTGGTCCCATATTCTACTGATGTGGGAAGTCTCTTCTTCTATGGTTCCCACCATAGGTCCAACACTTAAGTGGTTCTTGACCTTCCAACTTGGGTTGTGCTTACGTCAGTCGCTGCACATTTTTCTTAACAACAAAATTGGGATTTTGTTGAAACTGTCATGTCCGAGTTGGGAGCTTCACTTCCATCCTATCTGGGTTTCTTTTGGGCTGGTTATTATCACGTCCAACGCTTCTCTTGGCCTACCATTTACACTTAATTTTAGATCTATCATTTCCTTGTTCATAGAAGTGTCCTAATTTCTTGATAGCATCCTTTAGGGTTTGGGGTTCCAGCAATTCGATTTTATCTCTAAATCCCATAGGCATATTGCTGATGAACCTCTGAATCTTGAGATATGGTACATACCTCAACACATCCAAAAATTTGGTCACATACTCATCACTGGTTAACTGACCCATTTTGAGTTCATAGAACTATTTTTCTTTACTATCATAATACCATTCAGACAGGTATTATTGTCTGAAGAGCTGCTCAAACACCTCTTAGGTCAACTCCTTTTCAGTGACGGCTTAAAATTCTTCAAGTCTTCCCACCATATGTCACCTTTCCCTTTTAAACTATATGAGGCAACTCTAGACTTCATATTCTCATAATAGTCATGTATTCTGAAAAATTTCTTCAATCCTAGCAACAACGATTCTACATCCTCTTCCTTCTTCATATCCCCATAAAATGTAGGTGGCTTTGCCTTCTTAAATTCTTTAGGCATAACCTCCTTTTCTTTGCTTATTGAGTGATGGTGATGGCAAGATTGGTGATGCCTTCGAGTAGCTGAATCAAATGGTTTGCTTGAATATAACACCTGTGTTCTAGTTCCTCCTCTTGGAGTGCTCAAAGGCTAACCTCCTAGCACAATGTCCTCACTCCCTTGCATGTGCCTCTTTCTAAACCTATCACCATCTACTCCATTGGTGTTTTCTTTAGTTTCTTGAAGGATTTTTCATTCTCTATCACACACGCTCCTCTCATATTTCCTTCGCCTCTACCAATCTGAGATACTTTCCAGGATGACTACATTGATCTCTGCTTGCCTTTCTTGTGCCCTTACCAGCCTCTTGTTATCAGCCTTAAAACTTCTCACCTCATCCCTTAGTCTTCTCAAGGTTTCCATCTAGTCTGGGGAATGATTTCCTCCCCCTTGGCCAATTGATCTCTCTTCTTCATTAGCTCGGACCCCATCACTATCATGTTGTGACTAATCAAAATTGTATTCAACCATTATGTTCCTCATCACTGTAGTTTCTTCAGCTTTATGTTGCTTGTAATGTTCTATCAATAAAACACATTATTAGGCATTTCAAAAGAATGAACATGCAAACTCAAGGTCACAATTTACAATGGAGGTTCTGCTATGTCAAAACAATCAAGTTAGTGTACCAAGACATTTATAAATCATATGTATAAATCATTCAATCATGACAACCAGGACAACAACATATTCATGACCTATAACCATCAAAACAACAACATTACCATGGTCCTATTCTTAGACAACTTTCATTAATCCTAGTTTACCCGCAAAACAGGGATCAATAGACTAACTTGACTTTTAACACTAGATAGTTAATTACTCCAAATTAATTTCTCCATTATTTTTATTATAACTTGCTCATGACAAAGCCCATCCAGTCCAATTTTGAACTTGGATGCTCTGATACCACCCTGTAATGTTCCTTACCCCTTCTTTCTAGTAAAAGGAGTAGAATATATTTTTTTTCCTCTTTCCTACAACTCATGGAGATCTCAGAATTACCACGTGACCATCAACTAGGCATATAGGCGCTTAGCCTTCTTAATCCCTTCATGATTTGAATTCCCTTTTCTAATGGCTTGACATTGATGGCCTCATTTCTACACGAAATGACCAAGTTTAGAGATCCCAAGCCTCTTATTCCACCACTCCCCTAGTTCGTTTCTATTCTAAATGACCAAGGGTCATGGCTTCACCCACAACCCTCCTATGTCGAACATGATTGGTGGTCTAGAGCAGTTCCCATGGCCTCTAAATGGTATCTCGCATCTCATCATTCATCATACTTTAATTAATGGGATGCCCCCAAAAGGTAGTTTGATCAAGCCGCTCACCTCTAAATCGATGACTCAAATATATTCTTGGGGGGATCATCATTTGTCGTACTATAACAAGTGAGGTGCCTTAGAAGGCAGTTTGATAAGTCTCCCATCCCTTAATCAATAGCTCAAATATATTTATGGGGAACCACCCACTCGGAACCCACATGTTGTTGAATCCACTAGTTAACTAATCAGCAGCTCCACATCATCCCACTCAGTCCCTCTCTTAGTAGTTCCGAAATTACGCACTTGGTTACCTGTCAGCTCCTTGCATCGTGCTTACGCAGACAACCTCTGCCACCAAGATCTCTATTAGGCTCACGTGGATGACTACACAACCATTCCTCGTCATCTTGATCAGTCCCTTCCAGTGCACTACCTAAAGCGCCCTTTACTTCCTATCATGTTTCGCTTACTCAACTTGCATGGATGGTGGGGCCATATGGCCTCTTTCCCATTGGTATGCCACTACCAACTTATGCCACATCACCCTACTCCCTTTACCCTAGAACCCCCCTTATGACTCCTCTTTATTTTCTAGGGTTATATCATTTGGTTGACTTGGGTGGAGAGACCCTTCTTCGCCAATGGATTACATGTATTTTCGCGTGGTATGACTCACATAATCTCGTTGGATTCCTCCCAACGCATTTTCCTTAACTCCAATTTTATTCCACTAGGCGAACTTCATCAGGTTGACTTGGAAAGTGGGCTAGTCCATGACCAATACCGCCACAACAATGGTGTAATCCCATCCATGTACACCTTTTACATCATCCCGCTAGGATTTTCCAAACATTTACATTTGTGTCTTCTTTTCATTTGTCTAGGATATGCGTCTAGGATTATGTGGGTGGTGTGCCAAGCCACGAGGCAATAGAAACACCGTCGGGCACACATATTCTTGCCGCATCATCTCATCGCTTCAATACCAGTTCTCCCCTGTTATTCCTTTAGAGATGCTCTAAGGATAAACCTTCAGGCCACCATCTCCAGGCCATGTTAATTTCCTGACGACCAATAGTACACTACCACCTGTCCACCTGGGAGTCCTGAATCTTGGATCTTGGCTCTCCAATTAAATTCCAATTCACAATTTGTTACAATATTCTGGGATTCCAATATTCCGGGACTTCCAACATCATATTTATGTTAGGAGATCTGTTTGGTGACGATATGTAGTCTTTCAAGATCCTAAGGAATAATCAAATTAGCTTACAAGTGATCCAGGTGGATATTGGTGGCCACTCACCTATTCCACCTAGACCCCCTAGCTAGTTTCATATGTTTCCTTAATTGTAGCACAATTTACTATTTTTAGCAATTTTTTCGGCTCGTGAACTTGCGGAGCCGTTTTGAGGCCCTAAATGATGTTTTTTGGGAAAATTCCTCTAGCGATTGATATGGCAATCGCATCCGCAACTTAGTAATCGTCAAAGGAATTTTTCCAAAAAATGTCGTTTAGGGCCTCAAAACGGCTCCAAAGTTTAGGACCCAAAAACCTACCAAAAATAAAATTGTTGTACAATTAAGGAAATAGATGAAATTGACTAGGGGGTCTAGGTGGAATAAGCGGGTGGCGACCAATACCTACCTGGATCATTTCTCCCCCCTTAGGAAGCAATTGTCCCCATTGCGTGCAGAACCTCCATGAGGTGAGGAAATGTTTGTTGAACCTAGTCCCTGGTGACAGAGTTGGGTTCCTTTGACAACTCGATATAGTTGTATCCTCTGTTTCTGAGTGTTCTTGATCTGTGTATTGATCTGTGTGTCCATGATCTGATCAGTTGTGGCTTGTTCCATGCAGTCCAAGTTGAGCTCTGTTGGTATGAGTTGTTCTAAAATGTCAGATGTGTCCAACAATAGTGCGAAGTATGGAAGAAGGTGATCTACATTGAACACTGGGTGCAGACCAAGGAACAGTGGGATACTGAGCTTGAAAGCATTATCACCGATGGCCTTAGCGATGTTGTATGGTCCATATCGGAGTGGAAAAATCTTGCGGTGGGGTCTAGCAAGGCGCTCTTTCTCCAAATGAAGCCAAAAATTGTTGCCCACTTTGAACTTGTAAGGCACTCCATGTTGATCATGTTGCTACTTGTACTTAGCATTGGATCTGTCCAATATATCATGGACCTTATGGTGGATGTGTTGAATGCGCTCAATGAAGTTGTTAGCCCTTTCACCTTCAGACTGCACATGAGCCGAATCTACCTAAGTGGCTGCAAATGGTATGGCCACATCAATGGCACATAATGGTTGAACTCCCAACCCTACCTGAAATAGGATGTGGCCTATTGAGCTGTGGAGAGCTTTGTTGTAGCTACGTTGGACATAGGGGAGACTTTCATCCCATGCTTGTTGATGCTTCCAGTTGTACATGCACAGAATGT
The DNA here is from genome assembly GCA_031772625.1 of Pinus tabuliformis. Lineage (NCBI taxonomy): Eukaryota > Viridiplantae > Streptophyta > Pinopsida > Pinales > Pinaceae > Pinus > Pinus tabuliformis. The sequence goes on along the minus strand of CM062819.1, from coordinate 1,912,134,558 downwards.
GTACGATCATCCTATTGACAACCTCTATTTTCCCATCAGTTTGGGGATGGAAAGTTGTGGACTTAGTGAGTTTGGTATCCAGCATCAACCAAAGACTTAACCAAAATGCACTCAGGAATTGGCTGTCCTGATCTGAGATAATGGACTGTGGCATCCCAATGTGTAACCACACTCGGTTACAGAAGAGCTTAGCAGTGGTCTCTATTGTGATCCTCTTCTTGCAGGCCGCCATGATGGCCATCTTAGAGAATCTATCGATGACCACGAAAATGTAAGCGTTGTTGTGCTTAGTAGAAGGAAGTCTTGACATATAATCCATGGAGATAGATTCCCAAGGCCAACTACGAGTAGGTATAGGAGTACACAAGCCTTGCTTCTTGATGGTTGGTTTGGCAATGGTGCTGGTAATGCAGGATCTGATATACTTCCCAACATCCTAACGAAGTTTTGGCAAATAAAAATGCTTCTACAATACTGCCATTGTTTTCTCTACTTCGAAATGTCCTGCTACCTGACTGTAGTGTGCCTCCCAAATCATATTGGCACGCTTACTTGAAGGAACACGTATGTGTCCCAAGTGGCATAAAAGTGCATCCTGAAGGTGAAAATTTGGAGCTTTCTTCCCTTCCAGGAGTGTCTGGTATATGCTGCAGAATTCTGGATTGCTCTTGTAAAGATGCAGCCACCCCAATGTCTCATGCCCACAGGGGTCGAGCATAATTATTAACACCATGACAGTGGTCGGCTAAGGAAATCAACAACATTATTGGTGCTACCCTCCTTATACTTAATGTTGAAATGGAACTATTGCAGATAGGTGGACCATTTCTGATGGTGATCATTTAGCAACTTCCCTTGTGTCTGTATGAATTGTAGAGGCTGCTGGTTTGCGTGGATGGTCGTTTCCTTCCCCATAATGTAATTCTTCCATTGACGGCAGGCCTACACAATGGAATACATATATTTTTCATAAGTGGGGTACTTTGGGACTGTGTCTAAAAGTATCTCATTGTGGTAAGCCACTGGACACCCATGTTGAGTAAGAACTCCACCAATAGCATATTCAGAGGCATCTATCTCAATCTCAAATGGTTTTTGTAGGTCTAGTAACGTGAGGTTTAGGCCAAAGGTACATTTCTCCAAGTTAGCACACAACTTGTTTTGTCGAAGGGTTTTGATCCAGGTGGATATTGGTGGCCACCTGCCAAGTCCACCTGGACCCCACCATTGTCTTTCTCAGCATTTTCAGTTTCCTTAATTGTAGCACAACTTACTATTTTTAGCAGTTTTTCGGGTCCTAAACTTCCGGAGCCGTTTTGAGGCCCTAAACGACGTTTTTTTGGGAATCCGGGGGAAACACGAGTCCATGGAATCTCCTAGTGTTGCTCGTTCCAACAATGATAGTGCTCAGATAGATCTTTCTAATGAGCTATTGTATGCGTCAAACGGAGATCATATGCCAAAGTTACGACCCCGGGAAGTTGATGTACCAACTTACCCCCAAACGGGGCCCACAGTTTGGCGTTTCATCTCCTAGGGTTAGGTTTTGGAATGTTAAGGGTTTTTCCATTGTTTCTCAACAATAAATAGGCCTTCGAGCCTCATTGTAACATAGTACAGAGGCATGTAGCCATCACATCTCTTCTCAGAGATAAGCTACCATCGCCCTAGCTAGTTTATTTCCATTTCTGTTTGTAAGCATATTTCAGTATTTTCCATTAATGAAATGAAGTATTATTTCCGCTGCATCTTTGTGTATATGGTTATCTCTGTAATTTGTTGCGTTCCTGTTTAAATTCGGATCAGTGGTATCAGAGCGGTCTGCTTTTTCTCTGTTTTTCTTTGCATGTCCCCAACAAGGTCGAGATATAAGGAGTTAGGGCTTGAACTTGTTGAACCTTTGCAAGACCAGCCTCGCAAATCCCGACGGCCTCCCATGGCGGACGAGAAGAAAGACAAGGGGGTAGGAGATCCCATCAAAATCTTGCTCGAAGAAGCGCTCGAGCGACAACGGAACGCAATGATGGACAGCTTTGCGCAGATCCTTCAGCGCTACCCAGAAGCGGCGCATCGGCTTCCAGCAGCTCCTCTGGAAATGCCACACCCTTTAAGGTACAAATTAATTTTGAAATCCCCATATTCGAGGGTCAGATAGACGCCGATGCCGTAGATAAATGGTTAAATCTGCTAGAGGGTTATTTTTCTGTTCATGAATTTTCGAGTCGGGAAAAGATTGTTTTTGCTCTTCTCAAAGCAGCCCCCCATGTCAAGGACTGGTGGGAAACCTACTGCGAGCAGAAGGATGAAAGTACTGGCTCACTATTTTCAGCCGCACCCACCTGGGATTCGTTCTGGGATGCCATCAAGGAGCAGTACTACCCTGTCGGAAGCTATGAGGATGAATACATAAAGTGGACCACGCTGCGGCAGGGAAGGGACCAAGATGTGCCGGAGTTCACCAATCTTTTCCATACCCTTCGCACAAAGTTGGGTATCAAGGATTCGGAGCAACATTTGATACTCAAATACCGTGGCTGCCTGCACAAGTACATCCAGGAAGAAATACAGTTCCTAAACATCCCCTCGCTCGGCGCAGCATACCGGTATGCCGTCAAGGTCGAGCAGAAGTTTAAACAAAAGAAGCGAGACTTTGGATCTGCGAATCCAAAGCAGGGGAAAGGTGCCCCTAAACCACAGAACAAAGGACAAAGCCAAGGCGGGACAGCCCAAGACAACCAGCCGAAGCTGCAAGCAAAGAGCAACGCCGCGAAGCCGAGAAAGGACACTGGAAAATGGTGCGAGTTCCATAAGAGCTCCACTCACAACACAAGTGAGTGTCGGGCCAAGCAGTCACTGGTGGCTGAGCTAAAGGTTTCAGAATCAGATGCATGTTCCGACTCTGAGTCAGAACCCGATAAGGGGTATGAAAAAGGGAAGCAGATCATTGATGCGGATCCCAGCGCCACTGTTGCTACCGCAAAGATCCAGAAAAATGAACCCGAAGATCCAGAGGAGGAGGAGCGTCTCTTCCACTCCCAGATGTGGGTAAAGGGCTCCCCGATACAGTTCATTGTTGATAGCGGGAGTCAAAAGAACCTCATTTCGGCAGAGGTCGTGAAGCGGTTGGGCTTACCGACCACAGCACATCCACAACCATACACCATTGGGTGGCTTCACCAAGGGCGAGATCTTCGCGTGAGCCAGCAGTGTCGCCTTCCATACAACATCAAGCCCTTCACGGATGAGGTATTGTGTGACATTGCTCCCCTTGAAGTTTGTGATGTATTACTAGGACAACCATACTTGTGGAAGCGACATGCTGTGTATGAATCAAGGCCCCATGCTGTTATTATTACATTGGGAAATAAGTTGTTCAGGATACCAGAGGTAGCACCACCTGCCGCCATCTCTTTGATTACTGCAAAACAATGCAGTAAGATCATTTCCAAAACCAGGAAATTTGTTTTCCTGATGATACGCCCTCAAGGGAAGAAGAAGACAGTGGCCGCGACCTCCAAACGAGGTCCCTCTGCACGGCAGCTACAGATGGACAAGATTGTGGAGGAGTACGAAGACATCTTCACCTCCCCGGCAGGGGTTCCTCTGCACTGTCAAGTCAAGCACTCCATCGATCTGACCCCAGGTGCGCCACTACCCAATGGACCAATTTATCGGTGCTCCGTTCTGGAGAACAATGAAATCAAGAGGCAGATTCAGGAGCTCCTGCAGAAAGGTCACATCCGTCCGAGTTCTTCGCCCTGTGGGAGCCCGATAGTGTTGGTACAGAAGAAGGATGGGACGTGGAGACTCTGTATTGACTATCGGGCGCTGAACAAGATCACTGTCCGTAATAGGTACCCGATCCCGCGGATTGATGACCTCCTAGACCAACTAAAGGGGGCAAAATATTTCAGCAAGATCGATCTGAAGTCAGGATATCACCAGGTACCAATTGAACCCTCAGATGTGTGGAAGACTGCCTTCAAATCCAAGGAGGGCCTCTTCGAATGGTTGGTCATGCCTTTCGGATTGACGAATGCTCCTGCAACCTTTATGAGGCTAATGGATGACATCTTGCGGCCATTCACCAACTCCTTTGTAGTAGTATACTTGGATGACATTCTGATCTTCAGCCAGAGTTGGGAAGAGCACCTCCAACACATCCGACAGGTTCTCCAAACACTGCGGCAACACAAGCTATGTGCCAATTTGGAGAAATGCACTTTTGGCATGACCGAGGTTCAGTATCTGGGATACATCATTGATGAACAGGGGGTGCATGTCGATCCAGCCAAGGTCCAAGTCATTCAGGATTGGCCCTCTCCAACCACTCTAACAGAGCTCCGCAGCTTTCTAGGTCTTGCCAACTTCTACCGCAGGTTTGTGTTGGGATTTTCTCATATTTCTTGGCCCTTGAGTCAAGTCACCAAGGGCGGGGCGAAAGCAAAATTCTTTTGGTCTGAATCTCAACAGAAGGCATTCAGGGAGTTGAAGGATCGCCTCTGCATGGCACCAGTGCTCGCGTTACCAGATTTACAACAACCATTTGAGGTCGAGACAGATGCCTCTGACTATGCTATTGGGGCAGTCCTTACTCAACATGGACATCCAGTGGCATATCACAGTGAAACACTTTCAGACACAGTCCGGAAGTACCCCACTTATGATAAAGAGATGTATTCCATTGTACAGGCCTGCCGACAATGGAAGCATTACATTTTGGGGAAGGAAACGGTCATCCACACAGACCACCGACCTCTGCAGTTCATACAGACCCAAGGAAAATTGCAGAATGATCGCCATCAGAAGTGGTCTACATACCTGCAACAGTTTCACTTGAATATCAAGTATAAAAAGGGAAGCACCAATAATGTTGCAGATTGCCTCAGTCGACCACCGATCATGGCGCTAACCACCGTGCTCAACTCTTGCGGGCACGAGACTTCTGATTGGCCACTTCTCTACAAAAGCGACCCAGAATTCGGCCACACATACCAGACACTCTTGGAGGGTCGGCAGGTTGCAGATTTTCACCTCCAAGATGCCCTATTATGCCACCTCGGTCACCTTTGTGTTCCTTCAAGCGAGCGTGCCAAGATGATTTGGGAAGCACACTACAGTCGGGCTGCTGGGCATTTCGGGGTCGAGAAAACAGTGGCAGTACTGCAAAACTATTTCTATTGGCCGAATCTTCGACAGGATGTTGGGAAGTACATCCGATCATGTACTGCCTGTGCCATTGCCAAACCAACCATTAAGAAGCAAGGCCTCTATACCCCGTTGCCTACCCCTAGTCGACCTTGGGAATCCATCTCCATGGATTACATGTCAGGCCTTCCTTCCACTAAGCATGGAAATGACTGTGTTTTTGTGGTCATCGACAGGTTCTCAAAGATGGCCATTATGATGGCCTGCAAGAAGAATATCACAGCAGAAGCCACTGCTAAACTCTTCTTTGAACGAGTGTGGGTGCACTTTGGGATCCCACAGTCTATCATCTCAGATCGGGACAGTCGGTTTCTCAGCACCTTTTGGTCCAGTCTCTGGTCAATGCTGGACACCAAACTCACGAAGTCCACAGCCTTCCATCCTCAAACTGATGGCCAGACAGAGGTTGTCAATAGGATGATTGTGCACATTCTGCGCATGTATAACTCAAAGCATCCACGCACATGGGACGAGAGCCTCCCCTATGTTCAGCACAGCTACAACCGAGCTCTTCACAGCTCCACTGGCCATAGCCCTTTTCAGGTGGGTTTGGGATTCCAGCCACTATGCCCCATTGATGTGGCCATGCCACTTGCAGCTACTCACATGAATTCAGCTCATGTCCAGTCCGAAACAGATAAGGCCACCAGCTTCATTGAGCGCATCCAACATATTCGCCAGCAGGTCCATGACATTCTTGAGAAATCAAATGCCAAGTACAAGCAGCGACATGATCAACATCGGGTGCCACACAAGTTTCAGGTGGGCGACAAAGTCTGGTTGCATTTGCAAAAGGAACGCCTTACTGGAGCCTATCGGAAATTGAGACCACTCCGATATGGTCCTTACACCATTACTAAGGCTATGGGAGACAATGCATTTGAGCTCAGCATTCCCCCATTCCTTGGCCTGCACCCAGTATTCAATGTGGACCGCCTTCGGCCATACTTTCCACCATTGCTAGACACATCCGACATTGCAGAACAGCTCAAACCCACAGAATTAAATCCAGATTGCATGGAACAAGCTGCAACTGATCGGATCATGGACACACATATCAAGAACACTCGCCAACAGAATATCCAACTGTATCGAGTTGTCAAAGCGGGCCAACTCCTTCAGCAGGGCAAGTGGCTCACCAGGGAACAAGTTCAGCAGAAGTTTCCTCATCTCATGGAGGAGCTCAACGCAATGGGGACTATTGCTTCCTAAGGGGGGAAGAATGATCCAGGTGGATATTGGTGGCCACCTGCCAAGTCCACCTGGACCCCCACCATTGTCTTTCTCAGCATTTTCAGTTTCCTTAATTGTAGCACAACTTACTATTTTTAGCAGTTTTTCGGGTCCTGAACTTTCGGAGCCGTTTTGAGGCCCTAAACGACGTTTTTTGGGGAATCTGGGGGAAACACGAGTCCATGGAATGGACTGGTGTTGCCCGTTCCAACAATGATAGTGCTCGGATAGATCTTTCTAATGAGCTATTGTACGCGTCAAACGGAGATCATATGCCAAAGTTACGACCCCGGGAAGTTGATGTACCAACTTACCCCCAAACGAGGCCCACAGTTTGGCGTTTCATCTCCTAGGGTTAGGTTTTGGATGTTAAGGGTTTTTCCATTGTTTCTCAACAATAAATAGGCCTTCGAGTCTCATTGTAACACAGTTCAGAGGCATGTAGCCATCACATCTCTTCTCAGAGATAAGCTACCATCGCCCTAGCTAGTTTATTTCCATTTCTGTTTGTAAGCATATTTTAGTATTTTCCATTAATGAAATGAAGTATTATTTCCGCTGCATCTTTGTGTATATGGTTATCTCTATAATTTGTTGCGTTCCTGTTTAAATCCGGATCAGGTTTGAAGGACCTATCGAATATGGTGGAGGTGCTCTTCCCAACTTTGGATGAAGATCAAGATTTCATCTAAATACACCACCACGAATGCATTCGTTAAGGACCGCAAGATGTCATCCATCAATCTCATAAAGGTTGCAGGGACATTCGTCAATCTAAATGGCATGACCAACCTTTCGAAGAGGCCCTCCTTGGATTTGAAGGCAGTCTTCCACACATCGGAGGGTTCATAGGCACCTAGTCATAACCTGACTTCAAGTCAATCTTTCTGAAATATTTGGCCCCCTTGAGATGGTCTAGAAGGTCATCAATACTCGGGATTAGGTACCTATTCCATAAAGTGATATTTTTTGGCGCCCGATAGTCAATACAGAGCCTCTAGGTCCCATCCTTCTTTTGTACCAATACAATCAGGCTCCCACAAGGTGATGAGATTGGATTGATGTGCCCTTTCTACAGTGGTTCATGAAGCTTCCTCTTGATCTCATCATTCTCCATAACAAAGTATTGATAAATCATTCCATTAGGTAGTGGTGTGCCCAGGGTCAGATCGATGGAGTGCTTGATGTGACACTACAGAGGTACCCCTATGGGTGAGGAAAACATCTCCCTGTACTCCTCCACGACCTTGTCCATCTGTTGCAGCTATGAAGAGGAGCCCTTCCTAGAAGCCATGGCCACAACCTTCTTCTTGCCTTTGGGGCGAATCATAAGGAAAATGAATTTCATGGCCTAGGAAATTATCTTACTACATTTCTTTGCAGTGATCAAAGAGATGGCGATAGGCGGGCCTACCTCCAGTATCCTAAACAACTTATTAGCCAAATTAATAATCACAGAGCGAGGTCTAGACTTTGTTGGTTTGTTGGGGCCTGACCCAAGTTCAAAAGTGATTTTGCCAAACAAATCTCGACATTACCGGCCCTTTCGGCAACAGTACGTGGAGCGCAGACTGAGGTCTCACCCGAGGTAGTATGTGAGGGTGCTGGAACCAAGTTCCCGCACTCTAGGGATGTCTTTATGAGGTCTGGGAAGTTCGCAACCCAATCCTACGCGCTCACGCTGCCCCGCGCAATAGTCTGACCTTCGTGTAGTTTTGTTGCAGAGCGTGAAGAGGTGATGTCTAGATTCTTTACCCTTACTGTGTTATTATTATAGATATGACTTAATTTTGTCGGCCCAGTAGTCTTAACAATCATTCACATTCATAATAAGTGCGTGCAATCATAGAATATAAAGAGATGCATGAACATATAACAGAAGCATAAACATATAGATCTACGAATAGATGCACAATATTTCATAATCAACTTAGCTTTTATTAAACCTCTGTTCTGTTACAATCCCAACTCTGCCCTGTGCACTCAATTGTAGGGGTCTGTCTGCGCACACAGCTGCAGACTCTACCAGGCCTCTGCACACATAGCTACAGAGCCTCTTCTTATTCCTACAACCCAAGACTCGGACTTATAGACTCAGAGCGAATATCACATTCAAAAACCCATATCACTTAAGATCAAGACTTAAAAACTACCTTCTACACTTAGAGCCTTGCTCTATTTATACATTCCCATGGTCCACGGACCATGGGTAGGCTGACACATTCTATATTAAATTACAATATTTTAGGGTGGACAACCCCTGACTCTCGTGCTCCGCGCCCACATTTTGCGGGGTCTTTACATTACATTGACCTAAAACTGGGCTTTAAGCCCCAAAAATCCACTATGGGGGGATCCCTGCCTAACAGGCCCCCAACACAATCATCGTGACTCGTCCCGAGTCACTTGGCTGGTGCGGTGAACTTCACGCAAAGTCCATCTAGATGTGCCTATGTGTCGTGAAGGTCCGCAACTCACCATGCTGCCATTGTCTGGATTTTCTCCCTTTCTGATTTAGAATCATCTACATCTGACTTGATCCTCTACTGTGATGCTGCTTCCAGTACCTGTGTTTATAGTCCCGCACCTCGGTCCGGTTCCTCAGGTCATGAATACTGTAGTTCGATCAGTTAGTTAAACGGCCAGCTCACCCATGTATGGGTTCAAACCATTGCCATTTACTTTCCCTGGGAAGGGCTCACTATTAAGTTTGACTAGCTGGACCGTGCCTCCGTCTGTGACCTCATTTACCAGGTGCATTCTGCATTTTCCAAGAAATTTTTTGAACTTGCTGTCATATAGCAACACTAAATCGTTTACCTTGAATGTGCACAACCTGATATGGCAATCGTGCCAAGATTTTTCGCACTGTTTCTGTACCTGCTAATGGAATCCCGCCAGAAACCATTCTTCCTCAAGTTCTTCCAATTCCGTGATCCTTTCTTCCAAGGCTTTGCAGTCTGCCATGCCTGTCATCGCTGCTATCCGCAAACTGGGTACAATGTGTTCCATTAGCATGATTGCTTCCGTGCCATAGACTAACCTAAAAGGTGTCTGACCTATCAATTTCTTGCACGTGGTTATGTATGCCCATAATACGGTAGGTATGCTCAAGTCCCAGTCATTTCGCTGTGTGTTACATACTTTGGTCAACGCAGTCTCCAAAATCTTATTGAATGCTTCTACTCTCCCATTAGCTTGTGGATGGTACGATGTACTTTGCCTATGATACACCTGGAACTCCTCGGTGAGTGCACTAATAGTTTCATTGAGGAAGCACGTTCCGCAATCACTCATTAGAATTTTCGGGCATCCAAACCATGTCAACACATTGTCGAATAAAAATTTCGCAGCTATGGTGGCCATGCAGTCCTTAACTAGTTGTGCTTCCGCCCATCTAGTCAGGTACTCCATCGCGGTGATGATGTAGCGCGCACCCGTCTTCCCCTCAGGTTTGATTGGTCCCACAAAGTCTATTGCCCATTTTTCAAATGGCTGCAGTGTCAACTGTGGATTGAGTGGCATCTCATCCCTTCATGATGGTTTCCCAGTTCATTGACATACGTTGCAGGCCTGACAGTATGCTTTCGAATCTTGATGTAGGGTTGGCCACCATAGCCCAGCACAAATAATCTTCTGTGCCATCGCCCGGCCTGCATAGTGTCCTCTCACAGTCCCCCCATGTGCTTCCATGAGGATTTGTCCTCGTTTAAAATCAGGTACATATCTTCGTAATATTTCATCGTTTCCCATTTTGTAGAGGTTCCCCACGATGATAGAAAAGTTTGCCACGCGTACCACCAATTCCTCCTTCTGTTGGACTAAATATTCCTGCGGCACTGTCCTTGTGGTTAAGAAATGGATTGTATCTTCGAAGTGGTCCTCCAAATTTTTTGGCTCCTCCCTGTTCTCAATTCGTGATAGGTGATCTGGTCCTGCATTTAGGTGTCCCTGTTTTACGATGACATCGAAGTCATACTCTTGAAATAGTAATAGCCATATGCATATGTGCCCCCCCAACACAGGCTTGTTCACCAGGTATTTCAACGCAGAATGATTGGTATACATCTTGAAGTGCCCACCAAGTAAATAGTGGCAATATTTCTGGAGCACATATACCATCGCCAATCCTTCACGCTCAGTAGTAGATTAGTTCTTTTTGGCTTTGGATAGTCACCGACTCGCGAACATGATCGGGCAATCCACGCCTTCCGCACCTTCCTACGTAAGTATAGCACCCAACGCAATACATGACGCATCAACATGTACATGAAATTCGATGTCCCATTTTGGAAAGACCAAGATCGGAGCAGATGCCATTTTTTCCTTTAGAACCTCCAAACTTTTCTTACAATCATCGTTCCAACAATATGTAGCGTCCTTTTTCAATAACTGTTCCATTGGTGCTGTTATTTGTGCATAGCTCTTAATAAATTTCCTATAGTAACCAGTGTATCCCAACATGGTGCGTAGTTGTTTGACACTTCGCGACGCTTCCAAATTGAGAATAAAGGCAATCTTCGCATGGGTCCACCATCAGGCCTTGTTTGCAGACCACATGGCCGAGCAGATTTCCAAATAGGACAAGGAAGGTGCACTTCTTAAGATTCAACACAATATGGTGTCATCGGCAAGTATCCAACATGCTCGCTATACAGTTTTTAACTAACCCAAATACAGTCCAATCATCCAGATAGACCTCCAAAAAATTGTGGATGAATTCTTTGAATACGGCCACCACTACACGCGAAAATATTGTTGGCACGTTCTGTAGTCCAAAGGGCATAACAGTGTATTTAAAGCAGCCCCATTTGGTTGCGAAGGTTGTCTTCCTCCTATCTTTCGACATGATCTTGATCTGAAAGTACCCTAAGAAACAGTCCGTGAATGAGTAAGCTTCTTGTCTGCCAAAATTCTCCAATACTTCATCTATAAATGGTGTAGGGAATGGATCGTGAACACAGGCATTGTGAAGCTTCCTGAGGTCCACACAAATTCGAATTTTGCCCTTCTATTTTTTTCTCCTGCACTACCATAGGACTCACCCAGTCAAATTCTTCCACTGGTTCAATAATTCCTATTGTAAGAATTTTGTCCAACTCTTCGCGGACCTTTTCTTTATACTTCGTATTCAAATGGTAAGGTCGTTGCTTAACTGGCTTCGCGTTCAGTTTCAGAGTAATCTTCATCATCCCTAAGTCACCAATGACCCCTTCTAAATCTGTGATTTTGGTCAGGAACAAATCTTGATATTCACAGAGTAACTCGGCAACCTTATCCACCATAGCATCGTCCCAATAGTCCCCAAGTGTCACGTACTTCGGGTCCGCATCGGTACCAATCTTTACCTACTTTGTTTTCATTGGTGCAGTGATGTCGGGGTCCTCAACTGATGGTCCTTGAACTTTGCTACTCCCTTCAGTTTCTGGAATATTAATGTTTCGAGGGTCGTCATCATCCTCCTCTACTTGTATGTTATAACATTCTAGGGCATGGCTTAAATGGGTTGCCCATGCTGGTTGAGCTACTTCCCGTGGTTCCTGTGGTATTTTGAAGATCGCGGCTTTCACGGCTTGCAACGCGTCATCAACAATATCCAACCATGGGTCTTCAAATGTGAATGTTAACAAAAATCCCTCGCACAAGACATCCCATTCACCCGTACCATGTCGGAGTTCTGTCTTGGTATACCAATTCATGGGTATGACATCCAGGGTATGGTAGAATAAGTGTACCCATTCAAGCTGAGGTTCTTCTCCATAGGCATTGGTCCATTTTGCTAGGTACGTGTGTGGGTCATCACATCCATCATATTTATCTGCTATTCATAGTTCTAGTTTCCCAAACCATAGCTGCATCATCCTCCTGCAACCGCTCCAGTTTTTAAAATTTCCTTGAGGTGTTCCCTAGCAACGCGCAGGTATCGCACGCAACGCCAACATCAGCACATCGAACTACTGGTGCTCTGGTACTACGCTCTCAAACTTACTCAATAATTCATCCACCATTGTGAATCCATCATATGTCAGTAGATCTTGGGTCTGGGCTGTTACGCAATGCAGTGATTTAGTCATCATGTTGCAATTCAGCATTGTCACTTCATTCAATCGATTGTGCCAGCGTTCATCTTCCTCGTCTGAATCCAAGGTGAAGGAACCTGTGCGCTCCCACGAGATCCTTCCATCTGTAGTCGGATTCACCCACTCCTAATCTCGCACAGTGATCTTGTAGATACAATCCAGCTCATCGTCGTGCACAAGTTCAGTATAGCGCTCTCCTTCAATTGGATCTAGCAGAATTACTATGCGTAGAGACTTTTTTTTGAATATCATCTTCCACTTCTTCAGGTTGATGACTCCATTCATATCAGTGGCCCAGTCTATTCCTAGCAACGCAGGAAATGGATTGTTGTAATCAACAATCTCTATCACCTCAAAGTCTGTCTGCGTGCTCGCGCCTTCGATGTCCACTGTCACCCCTTGCAACCTTCCCATGGGCAAGATCTTTTGTTGGTTCACCATCCGTAATTGAATAGGAGACCACTATAACGGGAGCCTGCCCATGCGTTCCCACGTCTACTTTGGTAACATATTCGCTTCCGAACCCAAGTCTAGGATTACCTGATCCATTTCATACTCACTAGTCTGCATCGTCAATCTCATTTCCCTCCCAGTGTGCAATGCATGCTTTCCCAGTTTCCAAACTACGTGTGGTTCACCCAACCCCCTGCACCTAGTGATTAGTTCTTGTAGTCCTTTAACTACCTTATTATCGCGCAGCAGCTTCATGCTTGTTTCTAAAAAGGTAGTAAGCATAGAAGGATCCATTTCCTGCTCTGGTTGATCCTTACTACCTGAAATAGAGGCCTCTGTTAAGCTCTTCTTAGCTTCCATAAATGTCTCCTTTGCGCGTTCCAAGTCAAACTCAAGTTCCTTTGTAGGAGCCTTGTGAACCCACGTTTCTTCCTCGGGTTGCTTCCCCTTATCTTCCCCTATGATCGCGTCGCTTCTGAGCACCATGTTCACGTTGGGATCTTCTTCGCACAGTTCAGACCTCATCATTTGGATATTTTGAGTCGGAGTAGGTTGTAGTACCCCTTTCTCGTGCATTTGTGCGATCAACGTAGGACAATCTACTACTTCATGATCGAATTCAGCACAGTATGAACAAGATAGTCTCGTCGAATTGGCACAATCGTGAGCGTAGTGCCCTAGTCCTTCGCAATTATAATAGATTAACTGTTTGTGGCCTCTTCCTGGCCCCATTCCTCCTCGTCCTCGACCTCGCCCTTGAAATATAGCACACGCCATCCCCACGGCTTGGCGTTTCCGTCTGCATTCTATTTGTTGGGGTCCGCTCCATCATTAACTCGCAGCTGTGACAAGTACGCTTGTCGTGGCCCATTGAACTACAAAAATTGCAAAACAGCTACTGGGGAGTCTGTGTATACTTCTACAGCAAATGACAGTTCTCCGTCGTGTGCTTTCCTCCCACTTGACAGATCGCATACCAAAGCGCAGGTGCTATACTTGGCCCTGCCTGTGCCTCTGGTCTCAATGGCATTAGTCCCCCTCCTACCAAGTAAGTCACAAATACTGCACAATGATCCTTATCTTGGCCCTAGCCTTTAAATTTTATGCACCACACGTTTTCGCTCGCCTCCGGCCCGGGTGCCCTATCCTTCTTCAAACTCTGCATTTCCAAGCATTGGTTCTGTAGTTGTCCATGGATTTGTTGGACTCCCAACCCCGGGGCCTGTATCAGTGTTTCATGTAACCTCATCACCATTCCCAACACTTCGGCCTGGGTTGAAAGCTTCTATTATGACAGCACCATCCTCAGGTGTGGTGCCAAAGACACCACTAACCATGCACAGTGCAGCGCATCTGTTAGCGTCATATTGGCCTCGCGTATCATACTCTTTAGTCTCTGATCCAGATCCCATGGGGTCTCTCCTGGAAGCATCATGATCTCTTTAAATCTGATGATTGACTGTGTCTCTGATTCTGATGGTTAAATTCTCTATTTAGCGCATTCTGGATCTCTGTTATCCTTGCATTTGGGAGATCATTCGAGTGCTTGATATACCATTTCAGCGTGCGATCCTGTAGTGCACTTACCAATGTGGCCTTCTTAATGTTGTCATCCATGACTCCTTGTGCTTCCCACACTGCTCTTACCACGAACCAGAACTGGTCCGGATCCTCATTCCCTACTCCTCTAAATACGGGTAGTTTGATCACGCTCACCATGCTGAACTGCGGGTTGGGTGGAGGTGGGGTGGTTGAAGATGGAGGTGAAGTAGGTGAAGTGGGGGATGGCGTAAGTGGAGGTGATAACTACGGAATGCGCTGCCTTATCAAACTGACCGCACTTCTCGGGGAAACCAGAGTGCACTCCTCCTCGCTCACTCATGGAGGTGAAATTAAAGGACTATTTCCTAACCCTTCGATCCCTTTTAGATCTTTCCGCTCTGTGTCATTCCAATCATTAATGTATTCGCATACCCTGCTTCTCACAAAACAGCATCTTAATCCAGGTATTCAGGGATTTGATTTTCCTACCTCACGGTCCCTTGAGAAAACGTCATTCTACTTCACTATAGCTCACGATTGTGTCTATCGTGAACTCAGGGATAAACCCCCCTATTATCCGATCAAGCCAATAGTCCATGGCCCACACGATATTATCCTTCGATGCCTCTAGTCTGCGCACTAATTCCGGAGTCCACACTATTGGTTGATCGAGCTTGTACCTTCCCTGGCTATCGGCTAACCTCGCGATCCAATCATACAGCTTTGAAGAGAAGGACGTGAAGAAGATCTTGTGGATTTTCGTATATACGTAGCGATCCAGCCACCTCTTCTCGGATATCTGCGGAGTTCTGTTTTCCTGTGTCACGAACTCATGAAGCTTTTGATCCAACCAATCTTCAATTTCCTTCTTCGTAGGGTTCCAGTGTTCTGACATCAGACATCCCTTAGGCAGATCCCAGTCCCGGCAATAGAACCACTTGTTGGCTTGTTGGGGCCTGACCCAAGTTCAAAAGTGATTTAGCCAAACAAATCTCAACACTACCGGCCCTTTCGGCAACAGTCTACGAAGCATGGACTGAGGTCTCACCCGAGGTAGTATGGGAGGGTGTTGGAACCAGGTTTCTGCAACCTAGGGATGTCTTGATGAGGTCTTGGAAGTTCACGACCCAATCCTGCGCTCTCGCGCTGCCCTGCGCAATAGTATGACCTTCACGTAGTTTTGGTACAAAGTACGAAGAGGTGTTGTCTAGATTCTTTACCCTTACTATGTTATTATTATAGATCTAACTTAATTTTGTGGGCCCAGTAGTCTTAACAATCATTCACATTCATAACAAGTGCGCACAATCATAGAATGTAAAGAGATGCATGAACATATAACATAAGCATAAACATACAGATCTACGAATAGATGCACAATATTTCATAATCAACTTAGCTTTTATTAAACCTATGTTCTGTTACAATCCCAACTTCGCCCTAGGCACTCAGCTGTATGGGTCCGTGCACACAGCTGCGGACTCTACCAGGCCTCTGTGCACACAGCTGCAGAGCCTCTTCCTATTCCTACAACCCAAGACTCGAACTTACAGACTCAGAGCGAATATCGCATTCAAAAACCCATATCACTTAAGATCAAGACTTAAAAACTAACTTCTACACTTAGAGCCTTGCTCTATTTATACATTCCCATGGTCCGCAGACCATGGGTAGACCGACACATTCCATATTAAATTACAATATTTTAGGGCGGACAACCCTAGACTCTCACGCTCCACGCCCACATTTTGTGGGGTATTTACATTACATTGACCCAAAACTAGGCTTTAAGCCCCAAAAATCCACTATGGGGGGATTCGTTGCCCAATGGACTAATATACAACTTGTTGCTTCCACAAGTATGGTTGTCCTAACAATACATTAGAAACTTCAAGAGGAGCAACGTCACACAGTGCCTCATCCGTGAAGGGCTTGATGCTGTAGGGGAGGCAACATTGCTAGTTGACGCGAATATCTTGTCCTTGATGAAGCCACTCAATGGTGTACAACTGTGGATGTGTTGTAGTCTTCAGGCCTAATTGCTTCATGACTTCTGTTGAAATGAGGTTCTTTTGGCTCCTTATATTGAAAATGAACTGCAGCGAAGAACCCTTCACCCACATCTATGAGTGGAAGAGGCATTCCCCCTCCTCTGGATCTTCAGGCTCAGTTTTCTAGATCTTTGTGGTGGCCATGCTGGCACTGGGATTTGCATCAATGATTTGCTTGACCCGAATTGGATCCATAGAAGATTGTCAAAGAACCATGACTATATCAAGTCGAACAAATCTCTAAAGAAATCCAAAACAACGATCAAAGACACGCTAAACCAGTGGCAATGGCAGCCAATGTGGAATGACGAGGACCTCGGTCAAAGCGCGCTGACCGAGGCCCATGGAGACTGCGCAAGAAGTCAAAGTAGCCCCTGGGAGCCCTGGATCAGGAAATAGAGGTGGTTTTTGATGCGTGATTAGTGCTTAGCACTAATCGTGCATCGTTGGGCAAATAGGGCCGTGAAGGAAAAGCCCCAAAACTCGGTCATGTGGGGGAGCCAGAGAACCGCGAGTGGAAAAGGAAAAAGCATTGAAAGTATAAGGCGAGACCCGCGCTCTGGAAACTGGAGGTATTGATCAGGGCACCATTAAATGGTAAGAGGTTTTGGACAAGAGCATAGCGATTCCATACATTGATCGACGCGTGGCAATCGGAGGTGAGAGAAAATCGTCGTTGATCGCATGCTATCAGTCGAGCAAGTCAACTGCGCAAAACGTGCGTATGGCATTGAATCTGGAGGCCCCGGATTGGACGGCTAAGATCGCGCCCGATGGAGGAAGCGGAATCAACGAGGGAGTACGCCACATTTGAGAAGGATTTGCAATCCATTAGACCGCCACGATGGAGGAAGAACGCATCCACAATGTAACTGAAGAAATGAACCGACGAAGCATGCTGGCATCGTTTAGAGGAGGACAAGTGGTGACTCCCTGAGCGCTGATGATGATGCCGAACAAGGAAATCCAAGTGCAGCTGCAAAAGGTGAATCGACAGAGGTGGAAGAGGAACCAAACATGTATTGGAATGGATGGGCTAAAAGCCATGAACAGAGACAGTCAAATCAGCGAAGTTAGACACAGAGAGAGAGTCGAGAGACAGAAGAAGTGGAATAGTGAACCCTGAGAGGAGGACTGAACACAGAGAATAGTAAAGCAAAGCAGAAGAGACAGAGGGCCGAGCTGACCAGCGGCAGCATCGAGCACCAGAGAGCTTGAAGACTCAAGCCATCCCACAGAGGATCTGTCCAGGCTAAGCACCACATTGGGCTCTTGCCATTGTAGACCAGAAGGTCACAGAGCTAGCAGAAGAAGAAGGGTCTGCGTACTCCAGTGGCTTGGGAAATCTAAGAACCACCCTGCCAAGCAAAACCTGCTTCAAGTGAACTCACATTGAGTCCCTGTATTGTAATTCTTTGCTTAAAGGCCAAATAGAACAAGGCCACCACTGAAAGCTGGACCGGAGATATAGCCCTAGAGAATAGGGTGAACTCCTTATTAAATTTCTTGTGTCTTTATGTTGCTTACTGTATTTCTCTGTTGTCTTTTCCATTTTATTATCTATGTATTGGCAATCTGATCGATTCGTTGCTTTAATAACACAGAACACACACCAACACAAGAGTCTGTAATACCTTTATTCAATAAATCTTTAACTGATGTCACTCATAAGGTGAATATCAGATCACTGATTCCCTTTGTCAGTCCCCTTATCGAGTTTTAATTTAGAGTTGAAACCTGTGACTCATTCAAAACCCTTCAGCTCGAACACTAGTGACTACTTCGCTTGACACTCACTTGTATTGTGAGTGGAGCTCTTATGGAAATCACAATATTTTCCCATATCTTTCTTCATCTTTGTGGTGTTTTTCTTTTCTTATGGCTTTAGCAGGTTGTCCTAGGTAGCCCCACCTTAGCTTGGTTCGTTGTTCTGTGGTTTGGGGGCACCTTTTCCTTTCTTTGGATTTGGAGATCCAAAGTCCCGCTTCTTTTGTTTAAACTTTTGCTCAATCTTTACAGTGTACCGATATTCTGTGCCAAGCGAGGAAATGTCCAGGAAATCCATCTCATCCTAGATGTACTTATGTAGACAGTCGCAGTACTTGAGAACCAAATTTCGCTCAGTATCCTTGAAGCCCAGCTTTGTGCAAAGGGTATCGAAAGTATTTGTGAACTCCGACAAATCTTGGTCCCTTCCCTTTCATAGTGTGGTCCACTTTATGTATTTATCTTCATAGCTCTCGACGAAGTAATATTGTTCCCTGATGGCGTCTCGGAAAGAATTCCAAGTGGGTGCAGCTGAAAACAATGAGGGTTCACTCTCTTCCTCTTGTTCACAATAGGTTTCCCACCAGTCCTTGATGTGTGGGGCGGCTTTGAGAAGTGAAAACTTAATATTTTCCCGATTGGAAAAGTCATGAAATGAAAAATATCCTAGTTTTAACCATTTATCTATGGCATCTACATCTATCAGGCCTTCGAATATGGGAATATTGAAGTTAACTTGTACCTTAAAAGGAGTGGCACCTCTAGAGTGGTTGTTGGATGAAGATGCATTGCCTGTGGGTATCTATCGAAGGATCTGGGCAAATTTATCCATCTTCGTGTCCCTCTATCGCTCGAGGGCTTCCTCGAGAAAAAATTTGAAAGGATCTCCTGCCCCCTTGTCTTTCATTTCTTCTGCCATGGGAGGTCATCAGGTTTTGTGAGGTTGATCCTGCAATGGTTCAACCAGATAGAGCCCTAACTCCTTATACCTTGACTGTGTTAGGGACATGAAAAGAAAAACAAAGACAGAGAAGATTGCTCTGATACCACTTATCCGAACTTAAACAAGAATGCAACAACTTACAGATATAATCATAAATAGAGATAGCAGAAAAACACATCATTTCATTAATAGAAAAATATTGAACAATGCTTAGAAACATAATGGAAATAAGATAGCTCGGGCGATGGTAGCTTATCTTTGAGAAGAGATGTGGTAGCTACATGCCACTAAAATAAGTTACAATGAGGCTCAAGGACCTTTTTATTATTGAATAATAAGGGAAAACCCTAAACAACCAAAACCCTAACCCAAGGAGATGTAACACCAAAATTTTATGGGCCCCGTTGGGGTTAGTTGGGAAGCCAACTTCATAGGGTCATAAGTTGGCCATATTATCTTCGTTTGATGCATATGACTCCTTGTTTGAAAGATATCTCTAAGGACTACAGATGCTGACATGAATTCCATAGAAATCTTTGACAATTTCTATGGAAATCACATCAGCAACTGTAGTCCTCAGAGAGATCTTTCCAACGAGGTATCATACATGTCAAACAAAGATAATATGACCAAGTTACAAGCCCGGGAAGTTGGCTGCCCAACTAACCCCAACAAGGCCCATAAACTCTTGGTGTTACATCTCCTCAGGTTAGGGTTTTGGTTGTTTAGGGTTTTCCCTCATTTTTCAATAATAAAAAGGCCCTTGAGCCTCATTGTAAATTAGTTTAGAGGCATGTAGCCATAACATCTATTCTCAAAGATAAGCTACCATCGCTTGAGCTATCTTATTTCCATTCCGGTTGTAAGCATAGTTCAGTACTTTTCTATTAATGAAATGAAGTGTTTTTCTGCTACATCATTGTGTTCATGATTATATCTATAAGTTGTTGCATTCCCGTTTAAGTTCGGATAAGCAAGGTTCTTCCGTCCGAGACTTTTACACCATGTCATCATTCTCTCGACTAATCGTGCAAAAGGAAGATTTGTCCCCTCCAATAGGAATCATTCCCGCCTAGGGTTCTAATCTGCAAATTATAAGATCATCCAATATTTTTTATAATATTAGAGCTTCACTCCTCTACGCCGCAATGAAGTCATTTTTTTTCTTACCATTATGCCATATCTCTGTCAAGGAACTTCGACTCTGCCTGATGCAATATTTTAGACAAAGATCTTTGTAATATACGCGAAGAAAATCTCTACCACTACGCAGGCTTCCCTGAGCTAATCTTCTCAACCATGTCTTTTCCCCATAGGTTTGGTAGACCTCTCGATCCTCTTCAAGATTTCGCCATTATGCTAATGTCCAACTAAATAATTCCACGGTATTACCCCTCCCGAGCTTGGGTGTTGGCTATAATAAGGGATTTCTAGCCTGCGGGCCTTCCGTACCCTTAGATAGGGAATTCCTCACATTGTGGCATAGGCGCTCCTACAACTATTTTCGGCCATGGGAATGGCGTGAGTTTCGGAGAGGTTCCCACCTTACCTGCCATATGCTAAGAATTCCATAGTCTACGATAACTCTGCAAGCAATTCCCTGGTGCCACTCAAGGGTTTCTGGGGCATTTAGCTATGCTCAAGAACATGTAGCCCTCATCACCAAATTCCCTATGGCGGGAATGGAGGCTGCTACAAATTCAAGGTTGGAGTTCATTTAGGGAAAGTTTCAAGGCTTGAACCGCCCCAAAAAACTCCCCTTACCATTAATGCATTTTTTTCCTGTTGCTACAACAACCTATAAGCGAATGCATAACTTGTAAACAATTATCGACTCTTCCTAGTAGAGGGTCTTCCATGTAATCTATATATTAATACAAGGGTCTAAAAACCCACTATTTTACAAGGTTCAAATCAGGCTCCCTTGACCTTGGCTATGGCCTGAATCATATCATGAAGTTATTTTTCTTTTATTACTGTATTATTCTAAACACAATTAAGTATTTGATTCACATTATATTCAACTTGACTCTATAACTTAAACATCATTATTATGTGGTTTATTGCACCTGTTAAGGATCAGACACACTGTTTTTCTATCAAAAAGTTTTAACACACATTTTTCTTCCAATTGCAAGCACAAATACAGATGTATACATTCAACATACATATTAGGGAGATATCCCAACAAAGATGCACCAAATATGTGAGCACTAGCAACACAATACAGTCCCTGATTTCTAGAACCATTATTAAAAACAATGCAACATGATTCAATTAGGTGTAGGAAACCATTCACATATACTTATATTAAAGTTTGCAGGAAACTAAGTCAAGGACAAGGACTCTCCACCCAACCATAAACAATTACAACCACTTCTACTTGCAACTGTCACCCCCGAGCCAGATTCCAGAGTTTGAGGGGGGAATTCTTGCTTCTAGGACTACACACTAGTTGCCAACAGAACCAAGGACTCCTTCCTCAATCCCACCAGTTGAATGCTTCTTTTTTTTCCAACACAGGGAGTCCAAAGGTGCCCCACCTCACCCCAAGTGTAGTCACAGTGATTCACCCCCTTCTAAGGAGTCCAAAATCCATTATACCAATAGTGAAATATCCAACTATCATTTCTCTAGTATTTCTCTTCTTATGCTTCAGGATGGTCTCTTCCCATGCTATTACAAGGCTCCAGAGTAACTATCCCAACCCACAGCCTCCATGTGACCCAAGTTGTTATAGGGATCCAGAGATTTCATCCCAACCCATAACCTCCAGGGACCCAAGCTGTTATAGGGTTCCATAGACCTTTGTCTAAACCCACAACCTCAAGGGACCCAAGTTGTTACATATCTCTAGGGATATTATCTCAACCCACAACCTCCAGGGACCCCAAGTTGTTACAAGGCTCCACAGACTAGCACTCAACCCACAAACTCCAGGGAGAGAGAATTGATCCCCCTTCTCTTCTCTTCTCTTTAGTGCTACTTGATGAATGCTTACGTTGGAGACTCAATTTCCATCTCCCTTCTGAGTCTACCTCCCAAAACAAAGTCTTTGTTCCCTTGTTGCGAGGAGCTCGAATGGGTCTTCATGTACGTATGAATGTGCTCTCTCTTCTCCCATATGAATCCCTTCTTCGAATGGCTCCTCCTCTTTTCTTGCCTTGTCCTCGCCTGCATTTATGTCAACATTATTTACAGTTGTGTCCTTGTTGTTTGCATACCTTCATAAATTCCTATCTTCCTTGCTTGTAGTGTTTTTTCAAACAAGCATGGGTCTGAGTACCTTTCCTCATCCTAATAATTTCAGGAACTAGTCGATTAACTTCATGCACCAGCTAGCCTTCAATGGCTATCCTAAATTTCAGGTTTCTTCTTTGCATAAGAACCATAACACCCTAAGCAATGATCCTTCTCCCCTAGCTCAGGAATCCATGTCCCTTTAACTCATCCCCCTTTTTCTTTTGATTTCAAGCATTGCATAATATTTACACATATTTACAATGTGGCTTATGCGAGAGCCTTGGGTGGGTTGTTACACGTGCTCCCATATTTTTTTTTAAATCCACCTCTTTGCGTTCCCGCCTAATTGTCCATCAAGAACTCAGATGAAGCATATTCCCTTAAAACTCAATCATGCCTCTCTATAAATAAAAAAAATAAAGTCAACGTGGGTTCATCCACCTCGGGTCGAAATAGAAACGTCTATCGGCTAATTATATTTGTTAAAAAAATTCATATACTTTTAGTACATTAGTATTTTCTTAAGAATTCCACATACTTTTAACAAATACAGTTGAATATATTTGTGAAGATTGATAAAGATGTTGTCATTCATTTATACCTAGATCCATTATCAGTTATATATTTTTTCAATTTTCCTAATGATAGCAACATCATTTTCCATATTGATGGATTCTACTTGAAGAAATGTAGGAATTGTTGATGCAACAATAGAAATGAACATCACCACTGAATTGTTTCCTAAGGAATAATAGCAAAGGGTAACGATGGCTGGGGTTTCCGGGAAGATCTGCGCCGCCGTCGCACCACAGAACAGAGAAGGGGGTTTCAGTGGAACATTGCGTAGTTCCCTTAGGAGATCGGTAGCTGGATGCAGCGAATCAGACACATGGCCAGACTTCTGGTACCGCATCGAACCGAACAGAAAATACCATGCGGTAAATCAATCCTTATTCAGGTATTGTTCCGCTGTTTTTAATTATTCCCATTCGGTTTTGCCCGGATCTCCTATCGGGAAGGAATATAATAAAACGAAACTGAGGCAACAGAGCCGGGAGATAACCCTTACCTTCCTGGCCCTGGACGTTTCGCTCAGGACGGATCTGGGATATTTTTTTCTCTGCTTTCGATGTTTTGCCGACAATCAGCCAGATCCTAACCTGTATTGTGTAGCTGCGATCAACCCAGCGTGGATCAGTAATGCCTGCGCGGAAGGAATAAAGATCTGGCAGTCTACTCCTCGACCTCCTCTCGGAAGACTGTGGGCACGATCTATCACTTTCCGACAGCCCCCAAACAGATCATCTGAAGCCCTAGAATGGGGACATCGGTCTCAGGGTTTAACCGACCCAGATCTGCAAACATACTCTGTTTTTCTTGGACAAAAGGACAAGGGCGATATGAACCGGATGGAGATGGCCGCAGAGATGAGGGTTGAGCCGCCATTTCTTCCCGGATGGCTAGATCCAGCAACACGAGAGCATTGCAGGACCGATTCACTTAGTATAGAGGCCGATCTGGTCCAGATCTTCATAAAATCAACTGAGGGCAAACACCATTGCATGCGGATCAGTCAGAGAATGAGCATCTGGGAGTTAAAAAAGGAAATCCAGGGACAGTTGGGAACCCCAGCACAACACCAGAATCTTATATATGCAGGATACAGTATGCAGGACAAACAAACTCTCCAGCAATACGACATTACTAAAGATTCAACCATTTTCTTAAACCTCCGATTGCGTGGCGGGAGCACTGGAAACAGCTCTAAGAATTCAGGATCCTTTCGGGATGCTGTGAAAGGAAAGGAAAAAATAAAAAATAAAGAAGCTCCACCAACAGAAATGCCAGGACCCTACATTGTTGAACAATTGCCAGAATCACCAACGCTACAAGTCACTATGCCGGAGGTAACTAATCTGCATTCTGACTTATGTAAAAGTGCAATTATTTGCAGATTTAATGGCTTCTGGCCAAAATCAGACGCCTTGCACCAATGGATCTATACAACATGGACATCAAGCTGTGAAATATACCTTTGTCCCAAAGGGTATTTCATAGTCAGATTTAATTCAGAACAGGAACGGGACAGCATAATAAATCAGGGGCCTTGGTTCTGGGGCAGTGCTGGCCTCTTCCTTACCCCCTGGTTTCCTGATTTCAACGCTAATACCATGAAAGTTTCAACGATGCCTGTATGGGTGAGACTACATGGTCTCCCTTTACACTTTTGGCATCACAAAGTATTAGCTGCCATTGGGGATTCCCTGGGAAAATTCCTAAAAATGGATGAAGACAGAGCCATCAAGGGTATATTTACTTTTGCCCGAATATGTGTAGAAGTGGACCTGAGTCAGGGGCTACCTGACCACATCACGTTGAACTACAATAACTCACAATGGATACAACAGCTCGACTATGAGAACACAGCGTTCCGGTGCAGGGGATGTATGCAAACAGGGCACCTACACTATGACTGCCCTTTGGCTCGAAAGGACACCAGAAGAACCAAGAATCAGCATAAAAAACCCAAAGGCTGGCAGCACACCGAACCAGTGGTAGAAGAAGACACATATGCGGAACCTGCAGAGCAACAGACAGAACCCGATACTCAAATGAGACAGACATCTATTCAGGAGGAGAACGCTCTAGCTACTTTTTCAGGGACTCACACTTTGGATCTGCAACAAGAGCCACAAACGGAAATAAGCGGCACCAAAAGAACCCATGGATCAGAGGGCTCGGATTCTGACAAAGAACACCAACTAATCACTATGGAAAATCAGCTGGCCATCATCACATCTGACACTGGTGGTTGGCGACGGGTGGAGAAGAAGAAGGGCAGAAAAGTCTAGTCTTACTGGTTATTTTTTCTTTTTTCTCTATATCATGTAGCTTCCTGTCACAACAGGAACAGTAACTGCAATTTTTGTGCTTTTCATTTACTCTGTTTGCTGCCTGGTTTTTACAGGAACAGCCATTTGAATATGCATCATGCATCTACAAAATGTAATTTTATCAATATGAATAAAATTACGACTTTTTCCTAGGGGAAAAAAAAAAACAATAGAAATGAACAATGTAATTATTAGACATTTTTGTTATCTTCACTAGAATCCAGTAATATAACTTTTAATAAGATTGTGAATTTAAATTGTTTGAAATGTGTTTTCGAGTGTAAATGAATTCAACACCTAGAAAATCCCTAGAGCACTTGATTTCTATAGATTACATCACTAAAGCTCTAAGAATCTAAAAATTTGATGCCAAATTTCAATCAAAATTGATCATAAAAGTTGTTTCAAATGTAAAAAAAAACATGTAACAATTTACTGTGAACATAAACAAATCTCATAATTCAAATTATACACATAAGGTGTAGACCAAATGGTTTGTGTCGGATTTAGTTCCCCCCAAGAATTGAATTAAACTATCCCAAGGGGTGTCCAAACTAGAACAATCATGGTGATATCATTCCATTGGTGGGTAGATTATTCTTCCATCCAACATTTGGGTTGACCCTGATAAATTCAGGTTACCAGAAGTTGCCTGATGTAGAGGTTGTAGAGGAAAGATGACAACCATATTGTTAGTAATTTTGGTTGGAAAACAATTGAAATTGGCATGATTTTGACAAACTCCAACATAAATTTTTGAAAATCTAAATTACAGCTATCAGGCTTCAAGATTCGGGATGCTCCAAAATTCTTGATAATACTAAATTTATCTGATCAAAAACTTTTCGAACACTCTTAAAATCAGATTTCACTGAATTCCAGCAAAAAATTCACAATCAAGGCCAAACTGTAGCGTCGTTAAATAATGTCAAAAATCCAAAGTCATGGATGGTAGTACACTAACAGATGTTAGAGATTAAAAAATGTCAAAACGTGTCTCGTTGGACGTCGACATAGGTCGAAAGGGGTGGGGGGAACCTCGCCTTAAAGAGATTTTCGGTGTAATTAATAGCAGAGTGTGGATATTCATTGGTTCATTATTTTTTATTTACTTGGATTTTCTGGTGGATCAATTGGGTGGAAATTTTGAAAATAGTGAAATTTTGATTTGTGTTATTTACACAAGTTTTCACTATATAGATTCAGCACCCTGAAAATTTTTTAGGGCATTTAGATTATAAAAAGTTACCCGTCAAACATGTGATTTCAATAATTTCCTGGCAAATTTTAAAAAAATTAAAAAAAAATTAAAAAACAATTCCTTAAACTTTTCCCACTGGGACTAGTATACAGGCATATCTTCGAATAACCGACGGACGTGTGCATTATTTGTATCTCTCCCGGCGCTTTCAACCGTAAACCCCATCTAAATTTGATTGAGACTTGAACCGAACAATTATTTATCAACATATTTTGGAATAAGGGAACGGCATGAGCATTACTGTTCGACCTTAATTAACCTGACCACACTGTGACTTAAATCAGAACTCAAAATTATATCGTTTAAAGAAGCTATCCCCCGATTCACCCACGCGTCGTCTGTGCTTATTCCTTTACCTTCTTACTGAGCTTCTTAGAAATCCGTTTAATCAACCTTAAAGCTATCGAACCTATATTCGATTTGTAAATTAAGCTAAGCTGCTCCTTCATTAATCGAAGAGATAAAGAGGACTCAATACGTGCACGGGTTAAATATATTTTCCCCACTAAATAAATCGCCCTTCTAAAGTATTATTTTCATATCTTTTACGCTCTGACAACATTCCAGTTTTGTGAAGTGGTCCAATATCACCACAAATATGGATTTTATGTAATCCAGAGGATGTGGTTTAATTGTTGGGCGGAAGGTTTATTCTTAATTTCAACAGGGACTTATATATACTTGAGAGCTGTTCCAGATGAAAAAAATATGGACATTAAAATTTATGACGATTATATTTTATCTTTTAGATTGAGAATTCAGTGGACATTGCTTTAAGATTATTGGAATGAATTTTTTATTTAATGTTATTATTTTTATTATAAAATTATGAGTATGCTTAAAATTGCTTTTTCTTGGTTAAGAATTCGTTTTCTTTAAAATGTATAAAGATTATATTTAATTTTTTAGATTGCAAATTTAGTGGATATTGCTTTAAGATTATTTGAATGAATTTCTTATTCAATGTCATTATTCTTACTATAAAATTATGAGTATGCCTAAAAGTCCTTCTGTTTGGTTAAGAACTAATCTTCCTAGGATGTAAGGAAACAGGTTAACAGCCCAAACCCCAGACAAGTTTTGGCAGGAGTGAAAGCGTTCCCCCTTAAGGACCACCAACGGGTTATTCCACATATAAGGAAACGAGTTAATGGCCCAAACCCCTGGCATTCCAAGTGGCATGGTTTTCCTTCAATAACAATGATGAGTCGTGGTTTTATGTTAACTGACCAAACCCCAAGTGTTCCAAGTGGCATGGTTTTCCTTCAATAACAATGATGAGTAGTGGTTTTCCTTGCATAACCGTGATGGTAACTGACCAAACCCCAAGTGGCATGGTTTTCCTTCAATAACAATGATGAGTAGTGGTTTTCCTTGCATAACCGTGATGGGTGAGTCTGCATTCTCAAATTACAGTTAGAGATGGTTGTCAACAATGTTAGGTTTGACAACTTAGTTTTTGTTTGCAGAAGCTTCTAAAGCATCATATCTCGATGAAAAATATCAGTATAGGAAGTATTTGTACCTTGATATACCTTAGATTTTTAGGCATAAGTTTTGCTATATTGGATACTATGTTTTTTAAGATTTGGATGTTAAGAGCCATAGTATTTGTACCTTGATATACCTTACATTTTTAGGCATAAGTTTTGCTATATTGGATACTATGTTTTTTAAGATTTGGATGTTAAGAGCCATCAAATAGTTAGATATGGATTATTTATTTCTAGGCCCAAGTAGCGTTTATGGTTTAACTTATTGTGCACCGTGGTCATTGACATTTGCTTGAGTTGTATACATTGAGTGATCACTCTACCAACAACCCATGTGCTTCCTTCAAGCTCTAGATTGTCATAAAATAGTCAAAATTGAGGATCCCGACACATATTCCCATATAAAGGGTTATCACATAGTCAATCATGGCCCCCACACACATCATAGTATTTTAACCATGTAAAAGTAGATCAAGTAGTAATTCATAGGTTAATGAGTGAAATAATATAATTTGAAGTTGTACTATTCCTACTACTTTTAATTATTTTTTAATAAATAAGATAAAATGTAAACCTTTAATAAATTATATAAAATAAATAGAGAAACAAAAATAAATACTTAAAAATGATAATCACATTAAAAACTAAAATTATTTATTATTATTTTATATTTAATTAAAATTACAATTTATTAAAATAATAAAAAATTCTAAGATATAATTTCAAGTGATATGATTTCTATTAATTTTAAGTAATATTTATTTTTATCTAATATGATTTAAATTTTTTAAAATAATAAAAAGAAATAAAAAAATATAAAACTAAAACTCATTTTAAAAATATCTAAAATTAATTTTAAAAAAATAACAAAGTAAAAGTAACTATAGTATATTGTAATTTGAAATTGTGTATAATTTACAGTTTGAAAACGTATAATTTCTCAAACTTGCATTACTATTTATTACAGAATTTCATAAATTCATTATTTCTATTTATCCTAACAACATGAAACATACTTATGTTTATTGATTGATTTGAAACTATTACATATACATGTGAAACAATTCCTTTATATGTAAGTGGGTAGCTTAGAATTTTCGAAAAACTTAACGACAAGAAGTGAATGCAAACTTCAATGAAAAGGTTTTGACAGACGTGTAAAAATAAAGATTTAATGATATGAAATTTTAAGCGTTTCTTTGTGTCGTTTTGTCATATTTTTCGTAGATGGCTTTGATTTGAAAACATTTTTTTCCAATATGTTTTTCAGTTTATGTTTAAAGAATAATGAGTTTACTCACTTGTCAAAGCATTTTGGTGGTGGGTAAATTGTTTTTCATCCAAAGCTTGCATGGTTTATGATTTAAATTTAGTTTTATTCGGTCTGATTTTAGAAAAAGATAAAAATAAATAAATAAATAAAAATAATTTTTCTATCCAACATTAATGCTAATAATAAATCTAGATATAATCTCGTTTAAAAAAAAAAAAAACTAAGATAAATTAAAAATGATGACTGAGATTTTAAATACAAATTCAAATTATGAAAAACTATAAAAAGCCTTCTTGTAAAGGCTCCAGAGGAAGAATAATATTCAGAGCAAGAATTATCCAACCTGCAACTACAATTAATAAAATGATACTGTATATACCTACTATTTAATAATCTACTTAAATCCAACCATAGGCATATATAACCCTGTGCATTAACTACCACACAGCAAGCTAACTAAATCTTACCCCACCCAAAAAAAATGTGTCAGTGTTCATGCAATGATGGTACACTAACCGAGAGGGAAACTCCTATTTCCACCACTATAGGAAAGTTAATGCACCCTGACATGCAAAGGGGAATAGTGGATGCCTTGCTGGTAACATGCCAAAGTCGACTTTGGCAGAAATATAAATGCCAAAGTCAACTTTGGCAGAAATATAAATGCAAGGCACCCACTATTCCCCTTGCATGTCAGGGTGCATTAACTTTCCTATAGTGGTGGAAATAGGAATTTCCGAGAGAGAGGTGTCTGCGTGGACATGGACATGGGCAGAGGTCGAAAGAGTGAGGGGAAAGTTGAAACCTCGCTTTAAGAGAGGTCTCCGGTGTAATTAATAAGCAGATTGTGGCTGTCGATTGGTTTAGGAGGTGGAGTTCTCAGAGTTGCAGTGGCATATCTTCGAATAACTGAGCGACATGTGTATTATTTGTATATATATTTCAACCGTAAACCTTGATTAAATTTGACTAAGGCTTGAACCGAATAATCATTTATCAACATATTTTTGAATAAGGGAACGGCATGGTCATTACTGGCCGACCTTAATTAACCTGACCGGGCGGCGACCAGAACTCGAAAATTATGTCGTTTAAAGAAGCTATCCACTGATTCACCCACGCGTCGTCCGTGCTTATTACTTTACCTTCTTCTATAGCTTTGTAATAACTGTCACTCAATTAATTTGGAGTCGTATATTGAGCTGGAGTAATTGTTTGGTTGGTCAAAAGTGGTTGAAATCGGTAATTCAAAAAAATTTGTAGAGGCAGTGTTTGAATCGTGTTTTTGATGGTGGAAATGGATTCAGCACCATCAAAAAGGTCTAGGACACCTAAAATTTTGAAGTTTAACAAATATAATTTGGATTTACAAAAATCTTTAACTTTCCGTGCGATTCCTCAGTGCGATTCCTCCGGCAATCCATTTTAGCTGCCCAAAAATCTACTTAATCAACCTAGATCTAAACTGGTCACAATTTTTTTAACTGTATTTGATGAACAAACCACCCCATTACAGACAATTTACCTATCAAATTCTATCCATGCTTCAAGCGTTTGAAGTATACATGGTCGTAATAGAAGCAGAAACTAGGGGTTTTACACACTTTTTTCGCGGAGGCCAGCCTGCGCGAGGAAGCGATCAGTTAGGTGGGCTGTTTGTAATTTTCTGTTCTGTTGCTGAGCTGCTACATTTTTTCCATTATTGTAGCTTCCTTCGAAGCTTTGTAAAACCTCTTCGACGTTTTTGTAGGAGGTTGGATTGTAATATCTCTTAAAGCTATGAATTCTTTTTCCTTTGAGGTTTTCTGCTATACTAAAATTCCTTAAACAGTTGGTAGTTTTCAGTGAGTTGAGTGTGAAAATTTAATAATATTTTTTAAATGAAAAGTGGAGAATCTAATCTGGGTCAAGGTTCTGATACCATGAGGTTCTCTTACATCAAAAGGTGGAGAATCTAATCTCGGTCAAGATTTTGATACCATGAAAATTTTTTTACATCAAAACTACTAAGTTTTAGTAATTTTCTAAACCATTATCATTAATCTTTTAGTGATTTTAGACTTAACCTAATGTTCTGATTACCTTTACATCAAAACCTACATATTTTATGTTAAACGCCCATTATTAATTATGGAATAATTTTACATTAGTTTGGAAAGTTTGGAAAGATTTTAGATTTAAGTTTTGGAAAAAATATAGGTTTGAAAAAGTAGAAATAATTTTTTGGAGAATTTTGTATAAAAAAAATTTTCCCTTTATTTATGGGTAGAAGTTATTTAAAATTCAAAATAAATTAGAGAGAAAATAAGTCAAAGGCATAATTATTGGAGGGAAGAAATTGTTCAAGATACATATTATTCAAATTGTGTTTAACATGTATATTATCTAATTTCTTTTTTCAAATTAATTAGAATTTGAACTTGGTAATTATGTGTTTTTAGCAAATTTCGAAACCAATTTCTTCCTTTATGGATATCTTCCTGTCTGATCCCTTCTCATCAGCACCCATTGATATGATTCCTCTAGTTTGTGCCCATTTCCTCTTGTTTATTTTTCACCGTATTATTCCGCAGCTGCAACTTGTGTAGTCAGACCTATTTCATCTATGGGCTGCTGCTTTATTTAAAATACTATTAGAGTGATTCTTATGGTTTCTGCGCCCCCGTCATGTTATGTGTTGAACACTAACGGTCCGTCCTGGCTTTCAGAGGGTTCTTTTCAACTAATGATTTTAAATCGATGTTCTTTGCTTACATGTTGAATATTTGGATATTTTGTTTTATTGTAGAGAGGCGCTTTACAACACATTAGATGGGTAAACAACGTTAATTAAAATTTTGGTAAAAATAACTTTATGGTAAATTGAATTTTCAAATGAATTATTGGAGAGAAATTCAAATGGATATAAATAATTATTACACTGTGTATATATGTACCTTATAATTATAATTGTTCGGTCTTTCAAATTTCCAAATGTTTTTCTTTATAACTTAGTTTATTTTATTTGACCATTAAAATTTTTCATATGTATCTTTCTATGTACCAAATTATCCAGATAGGATATTTACCAAATTACCAAATAAATTCTCAATTTAACTACACTGATTTTTTGGTAAATTGAATTTTGTGTAAAAATAACTCCACAGTAAATTGAATTTTCGAATGAATAGCTCGGAGAAATTCAAATGGTATTATACTATGTGTACATATGGGCCTTGGAATGTCAAAGTTTAAGACTAATATATTTAAAAATAGTGGAGAATGATAAATAAAAATATAATTTTTATTTAATTTTTAATATATTTAATTTATTAGTGATTTTTTCTATTATAACAATTTTCATTGAAAAGATAAAATATCACTGTGACACCCCAGAACTTCAAGTTACTTTTACTTTTATGTTTTTACTTCGCAGTAAAGAAATGAACTCTTGTTTTTACTTTTGGGAAGTGGACAATAAATAGATTCATTAATAATAATAGTTTTTATTAAAATAAATAAATAATTATGGAAGATGTGGTACTCTATGGGAATTCTAAAAAAAAGAATTACTTATTAGCTAAAGAAATAGTTACCTTCCCTCTACTCTTCTCATACAAAAGGGAAGAGAGAAGGAGCACCTAGGGGCTCTTTCTGGAAAATTCCTTGAGCTAAAGAAGGATTCATTGGGGATGAATTTTGAAAAGACTTTCCCTGAGGAAGTAAGAGTGCTGGACCTGGAGTCTTGAGGCCAAGTAGCAGAAATTGCTACATGCGAATAATTGATTTATTGGGTAAAGAGGAGCTTGGGAGGCGGACACTGGACGTGATTGCCAGGGTCTCATAGAAAGGGTGGAAAAGGTTCATTGATTACGGTTTGGCCTAGTCATGGCAGATAAGTAAAATCTGGATAATTATGTCTTGATTAAATAATGTATATGAGATTAGGAAATATATATATTGGAGTTGGATATATATTGTTTTGCTTAATCATGTGTCAGATTGGAAAACGTAGTGCTACAAATTAGAGGTAAGTTAACTTAGATGTAAGTTAAATTAGATTCAAGTTAAATTAAATGTGCAAATAACAAGCTATTGAAAACGTGCATATTATAGTACAACTAGTGTCAAGATTTAGCAATCTGGGTAATACTGTGCAACCAACCAATCCTGAATATAGAATGATTCTAAGAAGAAATAAATTTGAACATATAACAAAACACCTAGAGATAGCCAAGCCTCACTAAAAAGAACGGAACTATAGGATTTGAGGTGGATATTCCAACTTTATGTTTATGAAAGAAAGAATACATGAAATTTACACTCAAATAAGAGTGATATGGACCAGTAACTCACCAAACTTATCTAGTTACTGTAATTGTAACCATGACAGATAACCCAACGTAACAAAAACCTTAGGGATGAAATATGTTAAACAAATATCCATGGAAGAGACAAATGAATATCCTTAGGGATGAAATACATTAAACAAATATCCATGCAAGAGACAAATGAGTATTTACAACATTCACTCTTTCGTAATTTAGTTAGATCCATGGAAGAGACAAATGAGTATTTAGAACATTCACTCCTTCGTAAGTAATTTAGTTAGACGGACCTTTGGCGAGAAAACATGAAAGTAAGTGAAAATTCTTTACCATAACTTTTGTTCGAAATGATAAACAATTAAAAACACAATGTTTTACACAGAGTTACGAGACTTGGGAAACAAGGTTTCCTTTGTAAGTGGAATAACATAGTTTTAGCAGTCCCGGTCCTTTAGATTTGTTCTGAGGGCAACCTAAGGAGGATGCCTGGAACAACGTTCTTAGGACGAAACAAACCAATGATTCACCAAATCGACAATAGTAATTTCATAGAGCAAACTCATCTATAGAAGGAACCAGTATAATAACATATCTGAATTATTCATCGTATTGAAAGAGTCATTACAAAATAGTTAATAACAATGGATCACTTAAAATAATTACAAGTTGAAATCAAAGGAAAAATTTACATTTATGTGCCCAGGCAATCCCAAAAGAACAGGGAGCCATCACCATCCAGACAAATAGAGCCCGTGTGTAGAACAGATCATAATTTAGACAGAAACCAAAAATGGGAAACCCAATTCGAAGCAAAACCCTCATTCAAGGTAAGAAAAGCCAACAACAATCAAGGGGAAACCTGCATACCTGGAGGCTCTGCGCTGGTTGGCACCTGGCTGTGAGAAGGTCTGGTGGCCGCGCCCACTCTCCATCTGGGCGAACCCTACACAAGAACCTCGGGGTTAACACTTTTTACAGTCGTCTAACAATCAAAAGCTATGTAAACAAGACCTGCACCATTAATGCAAATAAAACCCTCATTGCTTACCCAAGGTCGTGAAGGTGAAGCATGGGCGTTTCAGAAACGGAGACTCCAGACACCATGATGGAGGCAGCAACTGCAGTAAACGAAACCACATTAGCTCAGTACCCTAGTAGAGTTAAATAACCAATGAAACAAGATTGCATTTAAAAACAGTAAACAGAATTCAAACATGGATTTAAACCATTAACTTGGTCTTACCTGACTCAAATGGTAGCATACAGCTCCAATGCAAGCTTCTCCATAGTTAGGTTTTCCCAGTGAACCTTTTACCATGCACAACAGGTGGAAAGCGACCTATTGCAGAGGAAAGTCATGGAAGGAACCAGAACGCAAACCCCAGAACCATGCCCAACAAATGAACAAGGAAACCATGCGAACGCCGAGTCGAAAGGGTTTACTCTCGATGCTCGACACAATCTCGAACCCATCACCATTCCCACGTTGTGCACCAAGCAACAGATGGCAAGCGATCAAGGTGAGTTCTAGCAGCTGGCAGCCATCCAGCCAAGGGCTGCTCGAATGAGCCAGGGAAAGTTAACACAAAGCCATGATGTGAGATATGGATAATCACTCGCAATATTCAATGTGTACATACCATCAAGTTAGGTTTAATAATCGTATGATCGCATCAATTAAGTAATATTGATCCGAGCCACATCGAAGTTTGGATACGTTTAATTCCAAGCGTTAATGTATTGGATTAGTGTAATCAATTGGTTAGGGTGTT
The DNA here is from genome assembly GCA_031772625.1 of Pinus tabuliformis. NCBI lineage: Eukaryota > Viridiplantae > Streptophyta > Pinopsida > Pinales > Pinaceae > Pinus > Pinus tabuliformis. Next base: position 1,912,099,038 of record CM062819.1, on the reverse strand, counting down.
AATATGTATATATATATATATATATATATATATATTGCATATTTCTATATGTTTTATGTTAACAATGTAAACTTTGAAACGGGAACTGATACTGTTACCCGTTTTGTAGAGGTGGCAAAAAAATGACCCGATTTTCAAAAGTGTTGATGCAGAATACACATGTTTTTTTAAGAACATGGTTTTTGGAACTTTAATTTTTTTCGTGTGCATTAAGTTTTAGAATGGTAGTGAATGGTAGTGATTTTCATCCTGATTTTAAAAAGTGAGTATTCTGCATCACACCCTTTTTTTAAAAGACCTATTTTTTGACTTTAAATTTTCTAGTGTGTGAAATGTAAAAAATGTAAAAAATTATTTTCTAAATTTGATAGTTTTTGAAGTCGTCATTGTATTCATATTTTCTTGTTCTCTATCTTAATTTTTTTTTTTTTTAGTGGGGTTTTTATTGTTTTGCGTTTTTAAATTATAAAGTCGATAGTTTGAATTTTAGATAATCTACATATTTAGACATCCTTAATTAATTTTTCAATCCACATGAAATAATTGTTTCTAAAAAACAACATTTTTTAACAATGGACATAAAAAATAACCATTTTTAACATAAATATAACAAAAAAACTAAACGTTTTGATAATTTTTTGCTAGAATTAACATGTCAAAATCACAATTTTTATACAAAAATATTAACTAAAAATGGTCAAATAATAGTTTTTTTTATGAATTTCATGTCAAAAATATAATAATAACTACTTTTTTTTCAAAAAAAAATGATTAACTTAAAAATCAATGCGAAAATCACAGTTGTGCTCTCCCCCGCCCACCCCTCCACCGCCACCGCCCCCACCCACCCCTCCACCGCCACCGCCCCCACCCCGCCCACCCATCCCCCGCCACCGCCACCGTCCCCCCGCCCACCCTGCCCACACCCTCCCCGCCCATCCCTCCCCCTCCCCGCCCACCCCTCCACCGCCACCGCCCCCTGCCCGCCCACCCCGTCCACCCATCCCCCGCCACCGCCCCCTCCCCGGCCCCCCTGCCCACCCCTCCCCGCCCACCCATCCCCCACCACCGGCCCCTCCCAACCCCCCTGCCCACCCCTCCACCGCCACCGCCCCCTCCTCGGCCACCCCTCCCCCTCCCACTCCCCCGCCCCCTCCGCGGCAGCGGCACCCCCGGGCCGCCTCGCCCCGCCTGACTGGCGGCGGGTCGATTCCGGGGTCGACCCGCTGCCGGTCGAGTGGGGCAGGGCGGCCGGGGGGTGGCGCTGTGCGGATCTAGAACACATCTACCCAAATCTTCAAGTAATTTCGAATCAAACAATGAATACTTTATTCTCCCACCTTCACATGCAATTGTTTTATTTCTAGACGCACGTTAGGAGGGACAATGTTGAAAATGGATCCACCTTTTTTAAGAGTTGATCTAGTCTATATACTCGTCACACTTCATTTTATCCCATTCTCTTCTCTTAAACTTCTATTTTCATTCCTTTTTTTCTAGTTTGTTTCCTGCTATTTGAATTCTCTCCTGCATCCCCCTAGCAACTTCCCCTGAATCCTTCTTCTTATTCCAAGAATGGAGGTGAGACACCTCTTTAGTCTTCCTAGTCAGAATTTGCCTCCAAAATTTCTTAGGAGCTAGCTTAGAGAGGTGTAAGAGATTCCCTTGTCTTTGACGAATGTATTGCCTCTTTTTCCTTTTAGTTAGGGCTTTATATATTTTTATCTTGTCCATTTTAAGACATTCATCAACAACTTCCTTAATTGCTCTCCTCGCACTTTTACACTCTTTGTCATACCATGGATTGGTTTCGCTATTTCTTTTATTATTTGATATAGGAAAAATAATTTCCAAAATTTGATAACTAATTCTCTAAATCCCTTTCCAAGACTAACACTTGAAAAATCAATTAGGTAACAAACATGCTATTAGATAAAACTATTTGTTTCTTTTTTTCACCAAACCAAATTGAAAAAATAATTTTATAAATTAAAAATCAATAATACAATCTTAGAAGCAGTTTAAACCTATTATTATAATCATGATGTGAAATTGAATAGCTAGATTCTTAGCACATCTAATATTCTCTTTTATTCTGCTATCAATGATATCATATTTTCCAACGTTTGATACATTGTGCAAGGCCTATCTATATAAAAGGATCATGAAATACAAAAAAAAAAAGAGAACCTTTTCCCACGAGCATGTGTGTGCTTGAAGGAGTGGAAATGCCATTATAATGGCTTATTTAGTGCTTCAAGGACATTATTATAAGAATGTATGACTCGTAGATTTTGTCTAAGTTATATAAAGGTCATAACATCTATTATTTAATGCTTCATTCTGCCACTATATCAAAAAATATAAACCTTAAACGCTTTTAATGATTTAAAAATATATAGAGCGACAGAACTTCATCATACCTGCTGAAACTTATATAATATAATGCCAAAATATAAACTATACCATGCATGACTGTGTATAAAAGTCCTATATGATTCTTTTAATGCGAAAATAAATATAGACAATCTGCCTGCATGAAAAAGTTGCGGATATATATATATATATATGAATGAGAGGTCAGTAAATTAGGTAAAGCAACAACATGACAATTGTTCCATATCTGATTAAAGCGGCATGGCTTACGTAACACTTTATCACTTATTTTCAAATGCTATAAGAGTAAAGGTGGTCATATTTTTGTGTTACGTACAGTAGATATATTTGTAGCAATTCTGGTATATCAGTAGGTTATATACAGTAGATCAGGGGCCACCTATATGTCTAGTTACAGTCACGGCATGGAGATTTTGAAAGATACTTTTGGGTATTTGGCTTTTTGTATTTTTTAATTAATATCTCGAACTCTATGAACATGACTCATTATAAATGAATTGAAACATCAAATCAAATATACAAAATACTGGCATTTTACTTTTCAAACAAAAAAGAAAACTTATGTGACCCAGACTGGTCTCTTTCCCATGTTTTGAATGGAATTGCCATTAACTTTTTTAAGTGTTTGAAAATGGACCAAGACCCTCTCCAGGTTAATCCTAGACTGCTGTTCTTTCACAAATTTTGAATGGATTGTCTAATGGGACACATTAGTTCAAATATAGCTGGTACATATCAAAATAATTTCAACTTTCACAAATTTTGAATGGATTGTCTAATGGGACACATTAGTTCAAATATAGCTGGTACATATCAAAATAATTTCAAACTTTGTTGGGAGTGTATAAAGGAAGAAAGTATTTATAATATTGTTTATAGATTGAACAAAATAAAATCATAAAAAGTATGATGCGTTTTCTTTCTCAACAAAGAGGTGTGTTTTAAAATTAGATTGAGTGATTAGTAATTTTTTTTCACAATTATTTTACTGAAATAATGATTTTACAATATATTTTTTTAAATTCGTTAAAACATTATCATTGTGCGAAAGGCTTTGCCGGACAAAGAAGTGCAGTAGCACAGCTACCAGACAATTTTTCTTTCCAAAGTAGAATACGGGGTTAATTATCTATTGATGATTTTCAATGTGCATAACGGCAGTTCTGTTCGATTCTCGTTATGCATTTAAACCACAATCCATCGCCTATATTCTGGCCGCGATTCTCGATTCTCGGCAAATGGCCCTATCCCTTCGATTCTCGTTATGCATTGACATTGTCTTGCTCTTCATAAATAAGAGATTTTCTGGGATTATTTTACTCAACGTGTGGAATTTGATCATTTGCAAAGTATTTTGGAATAAACGTGTTGGTAAACTACATGCTTCTCAGCGATGGTTCAGCACTTAAGTTGTGTTGATACATGTATGTAATGGCTTTTCGTATTATATTATAATGTGGATGTATGTAATGGCTTTTCTGCAGCCATCGACGGCTGTGAGCGCACCCATAGGTTTGGCAGTTGGTAGAGAGAATAGAAAAGTGCAGACGGTAAAAGATTGCACAAAGAATATGTATTCACTAGAGCTACGGGTCGATTCCCGGAATCGACCCGCCGCCGGTGGGGCGGCGCGGGGGTGGCGCTGCGCACCGCAGCGCCACCCCCGCGTCGCTCGACCGGCGGCGGGTCGATTCCGGGAATCGACCCGTCATGATAATAAGTTTATCGACCCTTAAAGTGTTGAGGTTATACATTTCACTGTAATAACTATGTACATCATTGATACTGATTAAGGGTTTTTCTATGCAACTCTTATTTTTGATGATAGGCGTATAATATCAATAAGTTTATGTATTGTCGAAGCTTCGATCGCTGTCCAGACTCGCCTCTGGCGAGACTCACTCCTACTCACGCTCTCTCCCCTTCAGGTCCCAGTCACTGGTCTTTGAGTCGTCATTGCAAGTTCTATTTGCACATGGTAAAAATTATTCCCACTCGAATGAAGGTTGCTACAACACCTGAGACGTAACTAATTTTGCATCTTTGGCCTTTACAGCCTGGACGCATTTTACAGCGGGTTCTTGCAGATTAGGCGCGTCGCTTCTCCTTTCGGTGGAAGCGATACTTTGCAGCAGAGCAAACTATTCTTCAAAGCTGTCACTGCATTTATGGGCATGCAAACTAGGCATTGATAAAGAGATCCATATGCAGGGGATGCAAATTGATCGTCGTTTAAGCAAGCAACCAGGATATGCATCGGAAAAAGCCGCATGAGAATTCTGTGATCATATGCATGAGGGAAACGAAGGCGCAAGTGACCGAATGTGGGAAAACACGGATGGAAACGAAGGGATAGGGCCATGTTTCAAATAAATCGCGGCCACAAAACTAAAAAAAAAAAATCATCGATTCACTCTTCCTCCCTCCATAACCGTCGATCTTAGACTCATGCTGAGCATATTCTGGAGATATTCACCTGCATTAAATCCCAGTCATTCAATTAAATTAAAAAACGGACAAGGACGCCCCCATCCACCCTGGGGCCGATATAGAAACGCCTACGACGAATAACAACCAACCACCAATCAGTTCATTCCATTACTGGTGTTGGTCCCGTCTCATGTGGTGACTTGGAAATAAAAAAAAATCGGTTGGTCATTGTTTTGGTAGTCATTTTCTTATTAATAATTTTGACATTAATTTTTCTAATATAAATTTTATCGTGTAATTATAAACAAAAGATGATGTTATATTCGTATCAATCTTCTCTCACATTTTAAATGTTAATTAGTTTGTATTTTTGAGTCTTATCTTTACTTGTTCAGATTTACTTATAATTATGAAATTACCCCATATAAAAAATAAAAAATGATATATGCATCAGATAGACCACATATTCAAATTTTTTGCTACAAGGTTTAACGCATTTATATATATGTCAATTGAAATTACAATATTATATATATAATAAAAGATAAAAAATGGTATATGCACAAGATAGACCACATATTCAGATTTTTTGCTATAAGGTTTTAAAGCATTTGTATATATGTCCATCTGAAACAACATTTATATGTTTTCGTTTTTGTATCAGGCCATTATATGCGTCTATAATTTGATAGACAACCTGGATATTTATCTTCGGCAACAATTTTCTGATGACCTTGTGACAATTTTTGGATAGATCTACGAGATATACCCAGGTTGGGCATGTATCTCCACAGTGTGGTTTTATTTTTCATTATAAAATTAAGCTGGTTTTTTTTGGAAAATAAATAAATGGTTTCATGTAAATACATGTTCAATTTTAATAGTGACTTATAGAATTATGAAATTAGTATAAAAAAATATTAAATAACAAATAACATAACTTTTTTGACGATTTTTAGAGAGATCTATGAGATCTACATATTTGAATATAGGTTGGACATGTATCTCAGGAGAGTGATTTTATTTCTGATAATAATTTTAATAGTGACTTATACAGTTATAAAATTATTATAAAAAGTATTAAATAACAAATGACATTATATATTTTGGAGATTTTTCATCTAATTCACCTAGCATCTGATGATGGAATTTCAAGTTCAAGTTTAGTTTAAGTTTTGAACTCTCCACAATTAGAGTACTTCAGGGGTTTAAACATCTATAATGAAAAATGGGTTAAAAATTAAAAAAAATAACAATAATTGTGCCGAGAGATGCTCTACAACCTACTATAGGAGTGATGTGTAGGTGTAATGTAAGGAAGTGCAGAAACATTGTCCCATATGTCGTCTTAATATGTTGAATTTATAATAATATGTCCAATTTATTATATAAAGGATTGGTAAACATTTGCATGTCCATTAAAAGTAATATAAAGCCCCGTATGAGGAAGATGTTGTAGTGTACTTAAAAAGTTAAAAATAATAAAAATAATAAAATTCAATTTTAAGATCCATTTTACCTTATAATAATATGTCCAATTTATTATATATAAAGGATTGGTAAACATTTGCATGTCCATTAAAAGTAATATAAAGACCAGTATGAGGAAGATGTTGTAGTGTACTTAAAAAGCTAAAAATAATAAAAATAATACAATTCAATTTTCAGATCCATTTTACCTTATAAAATAGAACCATACACATCAAAACTTTAATACTTACAATAACCTTACAATATAATAATATGTTTGCCATAGATATTATTAACTTGTAAATATTCTTTGTTACAATACCATGGGATAATACCATGGCTCATAAATACAATATGCCCATAAACCATCTCTCATTTCACAATCAAAATATTTTATTTGAATTTAATTTTATAACATTTTTTTTCCGCCTTTTGGAAAATACGTAATTTTCATTGATATATAAAAATTACATGTTGTATGTGCATAAGCATATGCTATAAGAGGCAACAAAAAATCCATGTTCAAAACTCCCATGTTCAAAACTCCTTGTGAGCTTGTCGTAGCATAAAAAATAAATAAAAACATATGGATATTTACAGGTGGTAAACAAAAAAGCCATGTTCTAAACTCCCTGTGAGCTTGCTGTAGCATCTAAAGAAATTTTGGAGGCAAATTCTGACTAGGAAGACTAAAGAGGTGTCTCACCTCCATTCTTGGAATAAGAAGAAGGATTCAGGGGAAGTTGCTAGGGGGATGCATGAGAGAATTCAAATAGGAGGATTCTCATAGATATGATTGCGCTTAGTTAAAAAACAACCGTGCATATTCATTGAACCCTTATGCTTTGGAACAATACAAATATTAGGATTGGATAAGTTCTTTAGTGATGCATACGCCCTTTGGTTGGAAGTCCTCACATGTATAGTGTATTTCAAGACCATATTACACTTCATGGACTCTTAATGACTATTGTAATATATTGTATTTTATTATATGATACTGTGAAGGATGCCTCTTAGGTCAACAATGGTCCAAGCATCATGTTTTTCAAAAATTAATTGTATATATTAAATTTGTTATTTATTATGTGAATGTTTGAGCAACGATATCTATATTTGGTCGAGCTCTATTATTTTGTCTGTACTCCAATTATATATAGTTAGCATTATAGTTTTGATGAAAATTTTAAGGTGACGTTAGGTTGCCTTCGCATCCCCGACTACAGGTTTCGAGGGTGGACGTCAGCTTGTAGGTGCGATACAACGGACAAATAGACAGTACGCGACAGAGAGACTCGGCAAAGTGAAAAGACGCAGACATTCTCCATTGACGGGCAGCTTGGGTTTTACCAAATCCACGCATCAAATGACGATCCACATTACCAATTCCACGCGGCGGCACCCCCGGGCCGCCCCGCCCCACCGGACCGGCGGCGGGTCGATTCCAGTATCAACACTTTCGTTCTGAAGCTATATTTTGCAGGAAAATTTCGTAGAAAATTTCGTAGTCACTGCCATTTTTAAAACAGCCGCAAAATTGACACCTAAAAAAAAAATCATTATTCCAGTATCAACACTTTTGTTCTGAAGCTATATTTTGCAGGAAAATTTCGTAGAAAATTTCGTAGTCACTGCCATTTTTAAAACAGCCGCAAAATTGACACCTAAAAAAAAAAAACATCGTTCCAGTATACACACTTTTCGTTTTGAGCACTGTTTTTGTGGTTTTTTTGGGGTTTTTGGGCCAGAGTTCCCGTTTTGAGTTTATAGTTCCCGTTTCAAAGTTTACATTGTTTTTTATAGTTGGATGTTAGGTGTTACAATTGGTATCAGAGCCTCAGGTTACTACACTGAGGACGGGTTGAATGATTTTGGAAAATAACAAAATGATTCTGATGCACATAGGAGCACCGGACGTAACCTAGAAGTATGGGTTCAATTGGGAGAAACAAATGTTGGCACCAATGTTGCCTTACTCGAAATAGTCCAGCAGTTAAGAATAGAAATGCAGAACCTGTGAGCAGACAATGAGAGACTCCATTTGGAACAAGAGAAAATTATGAAAAGTTTATCAGATAGACAGAACCAGAGAAACCTAGACCCTAGTCAAGGAGAAGAAAATGGAACAGAAACACACAGACAACAAGAACAACATCAGGAATCAGAAGGGGGACAAACTGGTAATGAGGAAGAATCAGATAATGGTTCCAGCAAAAAGGGATTAAAAAGATAGAAAACAGAACTTCAGGGAGAATTCAAAAAGATCAAGCCACCAAACTATAACAGTGAAACGGAGGAAGCGGCGGAGGCATGGCTTATTAACATGAACAAATATTTTCAAATATATGAATATGATGAAAATTTGAGAGCAAGGCTAGCAATTTATCAGTTGCAAGGCAAGGCCACCTTGTGGTGGGAAGAGATTAAAACAGTCAAGGAAATCAATGAGCAAGAGGTTACCTGGGAGCAATTCCAAAAGCATTTTAAGGATAGATATCTGACTGAGCGATTTTATGACGACAAAGAAAAAGAGTTTCATGACTTGAAACTAGGGCAACAAACAATGGATGAATTTATAACAAAATTCACATCACTATTAAGATACGTCCCTTATATCTGAGAAGAAAAGGCTAAAGTCCAATGCTTTGTTAGCAGCTTACCTGCTTTCATGAAGGAAAGACTGGAATTTGACAACCCGAAAACAATGGATGAAGCAGTCTGGAAAGCTCAGATCTGCTATCAGCAAATGAGACAGAAAGGTGAAGTGCAGAAGAATTGGCCAAGTAAGAAGGGACAAAAAAACTTTACAAATAACAAGAATATGAGGAACCTAGGAACCAGATTCTCAGGACGTAAAGCACCAAATGGACCTATTAATTGGAATCAACAAAAGTACAGACCCCAGAGCAATATAAGACAAAATGAGGCATCAAGTAAATTGGAAACCAATTAGGTTCCTCGACTACCATTGCAGTGCTGGGGTTGCGGGGAACCCCATTACTACAAGAACTGTCCTCATAGAGGGAGAGCGGAACTTGTTGCAAATATTCATGAAGCTTCTACTGTGGGTGATGTAGCATAAAACGTACCTTGAATCAATGCAGCATTGGAAGATCACCAGGCGGATTATCAACCTTCAATGGTGGAACTTGAAGGTAAAATATTCAATCATCCTATTTCCATTTTAATAGATCCAGGTGCTAGTTTGAGCTATGTTAGTCCCAGAATACTAGATGAATGTCATCTAAAAAGTTCAAAATTTAAGAACCCTTGGTTGGTTCAATTAGCTATCGATGCAAAGAGAAAAGTCTGTGCAAAAGTAGAGGGTTGTGAAATAAAATTAGTAGAATAGAAAATTAGCACAGATTTAAATATATTACCATTAGGCTCTTACGATGTCTTGATAGGCATGGACTGGCTAGAGCGGCAGTGGGCCTTAGTGAACTATAAAGATAAGACCATTAATTTTTTGTCTAAAAATGGTGCTAGAGTACAGGTTCAGGGAGTCAAGAGAGAAGTAAAGTTGTGATCTGTTACAACCCATCAATTGGATAGATGTATGTGTAAGGGCTGTCAAATCTATGTAGGTCAAGTGGGATTTACAAACTCCAAATATAAAGTGTCATCTCTAGAGGAAATTCCTGTAATACAAGAATTTAAGGATGTATTTCCAGAAGATATTCATGGACTACCAACCAAGGGAAGCCTCGACTTTACCATAGAATTGGTCCCTGGAGTAGCCCCAGTATCAAAGGAACCCTATAGAATGAGTATTCTTGATCTAACTGTATTAAAAATCCCACTGCAAGAGCTGCTGGATAAAGGATATATCCAACCCAGTGTATCTCCTTGGGGAGCCCCAGTTATATTCGTAAGGAAGAAGGATGGTACCCCGTGGCTGTGTATAGATTTCAGACAATTGAAGAAGTTGACCATGAAGAATAAGTACCCCTTACCCCAGATTGATGACCTCTTCGATCAACTTAAGAGAGCAGTGTTATTTTCAAAGATTGAATTAAGATCTGGATATCATCAAATTGGGATTAAAGACAGAGATATCATCAAGATTGCTTTTATAACTCGCTATGGCCACTATGAGTTTGTAGTCTTGCCTTTTGGTCTTACTAATGCCCAAGCAACCTTCATGAGCATGATGAATGGGGTTTCCCATTCTTATCTAGATAAATTCATCCTTATATTCATTGGCGACATTCTCATATACTCCAGAAGTATCGATGAGCATAAGGAACACCTTCGCATAGTACTGCAAACATTAAGGGAAAATCATCTTTATGCTAAATTTAGCAAGTGTGATTTCTATAAAGATCAGATTCAGTACCTAGGACACACCATATCTTCTGAGGGTATAGCGGTCGATCTGGAGAAAATAAAAACCATTATGAATTGGCCTATTCCAGCCAATGTGACGAATGTATGCTCTTTCATAGGACTTGCTGATTATTATAAAAGATTTATAAGGGGATTCTCCAAGGTTGCTTATCCAATTACTTCCCTACAAAAGAAGGGGACAACCTTCAAATGGTCGAAAGACTATCAAGAAAGTTTTGATAGGTTGAAGCAATTGCTCACAACAGCTCCGGTGTTAAAAATTGTAGATCCTGAAGAGGATTTTATAGTTTGTACAGATGCATGCAAAGAAGGTGTGGGTGGCGTTTTAATGCAGAATGACATGGTCATCGCTTACGAATCCCGTAAACTCAAGGAGCATGAACATAAATATTCTGCTTACGATTTGGAGCTAACTGCAGTAGTGCATGCCTTAAAAGTATGGCGGCACTATTTATTGGGGAAAAGATTTCTGCTCAAAACAAACCACAGTAGCTTAACCAGTTTTTTCAATCAACCTACCTTAAACGCATGCCAAGCTCGATGGACTGCATTTTTAAGCGAATTTGACTTTGAAATTAAGCACTTAAAAGGAAAAGAGAATAGAGTGGTAGATGTGTTAAGTAGAAAGTTGCACCACCTCTATGAAATCTCTTTTAGTTAAATTGAACTTAATTTTGTGGATCAATTAAAGGAGGCAGCCCAGAAGGATCTTAAATACAGTTATCTATGATAGCAAGTAAAATCTGTGCAGGGCTAGGCAAATCAAGGGGAGTATAGTATTAACTTTGAAAATTTATTATTATTTAGAAACTGTATTCACGTACCTAACCAATTATCTCTAAAGCAAAGTATGTTAGATGAATTTCATAGAAGCCCCTATGCTGCTCACCCGGGCTATCAAAATTTTTTGCAGCTGTCAGGAAAGCCTACTACTGGCCTGGAATGAGGAAAGATATTGCCAAGTACCTAGATAAATGTCTAGAGTGTCAGCAAGACAAGGCAGAACACTAGCACCCTACTGGATTATTGCAGCTGCTACCTGTTCCAAAATGGAAATGGGATACTATAACTTTAGATTTTATAATGGGATTGCCGCTGTCTAAAAAGAAGAATGACTCAATCATGGTGGTAGTAGATAAGTTGAGCAAGACAGCTCATTTCATACCTGTCAAATCCACATATCAAATAGCCCAGATAGCTGATATATTCATGAGGGAAATTTTCAGGCTACATGGTATGCCGAAAGTCATAATATCTGATAGGGATGTTAAGTTCACTTCTGCCTTTTGGAAAGCATTGTTCACTGGGTTAGGTACACAGGTCCACTTCAGCACTGTGTATCAACCACAAACTGATGGACAAACTGAGCGATTAAATCAAGAGGTAGAGGATATGTTGCGCATGTATGTGATGCAACAACCTGGGAAATGGGAAGAATATCTACATCTGGTAGAATTCGCGTACAATAACAGTTATCATGCGTCACTTAAAATGAGTCCCTTTGAGGTACTTTATGGAAGGAAATGTACCATACCTGAAAACTGGAATAGTCTGGAGGATAAATGGATATTAGGACCAGATATGCTGGAAGAAATGGATAAAACTATGAAGAGGGTTCGACAAAATTTGAAGGTTGCCTAAGACCAATAGAAAATGTATGCTGACAAAAAGAGAAATTACTGATTAATTCAGGTGGGAGATCATGTTTATGTGTAGATTAAACCAAAGCAGAGTACGTTGAAGTGGGGGAAGTGCGCTAAGTTGGCCCCCCAGTTCTATGGCCCATTCTAAATTTTGGACAGAATCAGACCGGTGGCCTACCAACTAGCCCTCCCCAACCACATTTGGGTCCATAATGTGTTCCATGTTTCCCTTTTAAATAAGTATTCATATGACCCTAGACATATCGTAAATTTGCAAGAGCTTTAGGTAAAATACATACATACATATATATATATATATATATATATATATATATATATATATATATATATACATACATTACTGTACATACATGAGCATATATCTATGTACACTAATGTATATATCTATATACACAGACACATATATATAGGTATGCATAACACAGAAATTACTTACTTTAGAGTGTGGTGATTATGTACACATCAATTATATAACAATGATAGTTGTGGCAGGTCGAACCCTTGCAAATACTCGATCAGAGAGAAGTAACATTGTGGAAACGAACTATCATCTAGGTTAAAGTGTAGTGGAAGCACTTCAACCCGGAGGAAGCCACTTGGCAAGATAAAAACTTTATGCAGGAGGCATATCCGGAATTATTTCAGGAATAGCTAGAAAGATGAACACCGAGGACGGTGTTCCCCTAAGAGGGGGAAGATGTGACACCCCAGAACTTCAAGTTACTTTTACTTTTATGTTTTTACTTTGCAGTAAGGAAATGAACTCTTGTTTTTACTTTTGGGAAATGGACAATAAATAGATTCAGTAATAATAATAGTTTTTATTAAAATAAATAAATAATTTTTGAAGACGTGGTATTCTATGGGAATTCTAAAAAAAAAAGAATTACTGATGAACCTCAATAACTCTCTTTCACCCAACAATTATCAGTTATCAGTTATTAGTTAAAGAAACAGTTACCTTCCCTCTACTCTTCTCTTACAAAAGGGAAGAGAGAAGGAGGAGGGTGGGGGAGGCGGCTCTTTCTGGAAAATTCCTTGAGCTAAAGAAGGATTCAGTGGGAATTAATTTTGAAAAGACTTCCCTGGAGGAAGCAAGGGTGATTGTTGGCTGGACCTGAAGTCTTGAAGCCAAGTAGCAGAAATTGCTACATGAGAATAACTGATTTATTGGGTAAAGAGGAGCTTGGGGGGAAGACACTGGACATGATTTTGAGGTTCTAATAGGAAGGGTGGAAAAGGTTCATCGATTACGGTTTGGCCTCGTCATGGCAGATAAGTAAAATCTGGATAATTATGTCTTGATTAAATAATGTGTATGAGATTAAGAAATAGATATTTTGGAGTTGGATTTATACTGTTTTGTTTAATCCTGTGTCAGATTGGAAAAGGTAGTGCTATAAATTAGAGGTAAGTTAACTTAGATGTAAGTTAAATTAGATACAAGTTAAATTAAATGTGCAGATAACAAGCTATTGAAAACATGCATATTATAGTACAAATAGAATGAATGTACAGAATCTGTATCGTGAACCTGAATGCATTAACTTGTATGTCACGATTTATCCATCTATGTAAGACTTTGCAGCCAATCATGAATATAGAATGATTCTAAGAAGAAATAAACTTGAACATATAACAGAATACCCATAGATAGCCAAGCCTCACTAAAAAGAACAGAACTATAAGAATTGAGGTGGATATTCCAACTTTATGTTTATGAAAGAAAGAACACATGAAATTTACACTTAGATAAGAGTGATATGGACCAGTAACTCATAGAACTTATCTAGTGACTACAATTGTAACCATGACAGATAACCCAGCGTAACGGAAACCTTAGGGACGAAATACGTTAAACAAATATCCATGCAAGAGACAAATGAGTATTTACAGCATTCACTCTTTCGTAATTTAGTTAGACGGACCTCTGGCAAGGAACCATGAAAGTAAGCGAAAATTCTCTACCATAACTTTTGTTCTGAAATGATAGACAATTAAAAACATAGTCTTTTACATAGAGTTAGGAGACCCAGGAAACAAGGTTTCCTTTATAAGTGGAATAACATTGTTTTAGCAGTATCGATCCTTCAGATTTGTTCTAAGGGCAACGTAAGGAAGATGTCCCGAACAACGTTCTGAGGACGAAACAAACTAATGATTCACCAAATCAACAATACTAATTTCATAGAGCAAGCTCATCTATAGAAGGAACCGGTATAATAGCATATCAAAACTCTTCACCGTATTGAACGAGTCATTACAAAACCGTTAATAACAATGGATCGCATAAAATAATTACACGCTGGAATCCAAGGAGAAATTTACATTTATGTGCCCAGGCTATCCCAAAAGAACAGGGAGCCATCACCATCTAGCCAACAGAGCCTGTGCGTAGAACAAATCATAATTTAGACAGAAACCAAAAATGGGAAACCCAATTCGAAGCAAAACCCTCATTCAAGGTAAGAAGAGCCAACAACAATCAAGGGGAAACCCACATACCCAGAGGCTCCGCGCTAGTTGGCACCTGGCTGTGAGAAGGTCTAGTGGCCACGCCCACTCTCCATTTGGGCAGACCCTACACCAGAACCTCGGGGTTAACACTTTTTACAGTCGTCTAACCATCAAAAGCTATGTAAACAAGACCTGCACCATTAATGCAAATAAAACCCTCATTGCTTACTCGAGGCCGCAAAGGTGAAGCAGCGGTGTTTCGACAACGGAGACTCCAAACACCATGATGGAGGCAGCACCTACAAGAAATGAAACCACATTAGCTCAGCACCCTAGTAGGGTTAAATAAACAGTGAAACAAGATTGTATTTAAAAATAGTAAACATAATTCAAACTCGGATTTAAACCGTTAATTTGGTCTCTTCTGACTCAAGCGGCAGCATATAGCTCTAATGCAAGCTTGTCCGTAGTTAGGTTCTCCCAGTGAACCTTTTACCATGCACAGTAGGTGGAAATCAACGAGTTGCAAAGGAAAGTCACGGAAGGAACCAGAATGCAAACCCCAGAACCATGCCCAGCAAATGAACAAGGAAACCACACAAACGCCGGGTTGAAAGGGTTTACTCTCGATGCTCAACACAATCTCGAACCCATCGCCATTCCCGCGTTGTGCACCAGGCAGCAGATGGCAAGCGATCATGGTGAGTTCTGACAGCTAGCAGCCATTCACCCAAGGTCCACCCAAATGAGCCAGGCAAAGTCAACACAAAGCCATGATGTGAGATACGGAGAATCACTCGCAATATTCAATGTGTACATACCATCAGGTCAGGTTTAATAACCGTATGATCACATCAATTAAGTAATATTGATCCGAGCTACATCGAAGTTTGGATACATTTAATGCCAAGCATTAATGTATTGGATTAGTGTAATCAATTGGTTAGGGTGTTAATATTTTTTATTTATTTATTTATATTGCATATATCTATATGTTTTATGTTATAGTTTGATGTTAGGTGTTACAATGACCTTATTAAAAAATGAATCTAGAAAGATGAGTTATTGTTTTGTTCACATTTTGGTCGGGAAAGTGTAGTTATTCATTTTCGAATTTTAATTAATTTTAACTATAAAAGATGAGATATAAGTTTTAATTTTTATTCTTTTTTATTTTAATATAAATTAATATTAGCTACACTTTACAAATTTAGAAATTTAAACTAAATTTTAAATAAAATTAAGAGTTTATAATATTTAAATAATAAAATTTCAAATTAACTACTATATTTTAATTAATTTTAACTATAAGAGATGAGATATAAGTTTCAATTTTTTTTAATATAAATTAATATTAGCTACACTTTGCAAATTTAGAATTTTAAACTAAATTTAAAATAAAATTAAGAGTTTATAATATTTAAATAATAAAATTTCAAACGAATGGTTGTCTCTTCATATGAAGTTTCCCATTTTGAAAGGAGTATCTTTTTACACACTATAAAATGAGTCTTCCATCCACTATTCTTACAATTCAACACTAAGATCAGAGACATAGACATAGAGAGGAGGATAGAGATACACTAACTTGAATACATTTTTAGAGGTATTCATTTAAGAGAGAAAACTTGTTAATTTTATTAAATAAATAATTGTTTGAAAAAGCAAGAGCCTACAAAATAATGTTTTTGTTTTCAGTATAATGTTGGATTTAGAAATTAAAAACAAAACAAAAAAACAAACTTTTATAAATTAGTTTTTAATCTTTAGTAAATTAACTTTTTTTATAAATTAGTTTTTAATATTTAGTAAATTAAATTCTTAAATTTAGTTTTTGATCCTTAGTAAATTAGATTGTAAATTAGTTGTAATCTTCATTTTTTTAGTTTTAATCTTTTAGAAATATTTAACATCTAAAATAAAAACATTGATTTTAGCATTAAGTTGTTTTCTAAATCTTTTAGAAATATTTAACATCTAAAATAAATGCATTGATTTTAGTATTATGTTGTTTTCTAAATCTTTTAGAAATATTTAACGTCTAAATTAAATGCATTGATTTCAATATTATGTTGTTTTCTAAATCTTTTAACAATATTTAACATCTAAATTAAATGCAGCATTATATTGTTTTCTAAATCTTCCAAAAATATTTAACATCTAAATTAAATGCATTGATTTTAGGGAAATTATTGCTTTTGGGCATGTGGTATTGATAAGACATGGTATTGGTCCATGGTATTGTAACAAAATAATTAAAAGCCTATATCTATAACATAATAATCAAAAGCATAGATGGTACATGGTATTAGCCCATGATATTGTGATTTTCTTCCCTCCTCGCCTAGATCCATGACGGACCATAGTTTTCCTTGAATAAGGGTGATGAATTAGCCTACATTGGCTGATAAAAATTAGAGATGGTTGTCCTCAGTGATTGTTTGACAAATGAGTTATGATAGCTTTTCCCACCTTTAGAAAAGTATGATTTAATTTTTTTATAAAAAATAATTTTATGTGCAGAGGCTTCCAAAAGTATCATATTTAGATGAAGAGTATTACTATAGGAAGTATTTGTACTTTGATATACCTTATATGTTTAGGCATATGTTTTGCTATATTGGATATGTTTTTTAAGATTTGGATGTTAAGAGCCATTAAATAGTTAGATAGGCCCACCTTGCATTTATGGTTTAATTTATTGGATCAAATTTTCTTCAATTGTATGCATTGAGTGATCACTCTACCAACAAGCCATGAGATTTCTTCAAACATTAGATTGTCATAAAATAATCAAAATTGAGGATCCACACATATTCCCATATAAAAACTATCACATAGTCAATCATAAGTCCCACACACATCATAGTATTTGAAGTAGAAATCACACCACTTAAAATTATATATTATAATTTATTTTTATTTTAATAAATTCTAATAAAATACTTCCTGAAATCCAATAATAAACATATACACCCCCTAAATATTAATTGCACCACAACAGACTGGCTAAGTTTTCCAGGCCAGAAACGTGCCATTGGTCATGCAATGATAGTACACTAACAGATGGTAGAGATTAAAAAATGTCAAAACGTGTCTGGATGGACATGGACAGACGTCGAAAGGGTGAGGGGAAAGTTGAAACCTCGCTTTAACAGATGGTAGAGATTAAAAATGTCAAAACATGTCTGGATGGACATGGTCGGACGTCGAAAGGGTGAGGGGAAAGTTGAAACCTCGCTTTACGAGAGGCCTTCGGTGTAATTAATAAGCAGACTGTGGCTGTCCATTGGTTTATGATGGCCAGGACTAGTATACGGGCATATCTTCGAATACTGAGCGACATGTGCATTATTTGTATATATCCCGGAACTTTCAACCGTAAACCTCGATTAAATTTGACAAAGGCTTGAACCGAATAATCATTTATCAACGTATTTTGGAATGAGGAAACAGCATGATCGTTACTGGCCGAACTTAATTAATCTGACTGGGATGTGACTTAAACCAGAAATCGAAAATTATGTCGTTTAAAGAAGCTATCCACTGATTCACCGACTCCTCGTCGGTGCTTGTCACTTTACCTTCTTACAGAGCTTGTAATAACTGTCGCTTAATTCATTTTAGCGGCCCAGAAATCTACTTAATCAACCTTCAACTAAACAGGTTACAATTTCGTTAGCAAAATAATAGAAATTGAGAAAATTTAATAGAAGTTTTTTAAAATCTAAGTTATATAATTATCGAGCTTCAAGATTTCACCTACTCTGAAGTTCTTGATCCTGCTGAATCCATTTTCCCATTCTTGAAGAATTTCATGAAGCCATATAGTGACCTCATTAGAGAACTCCCTTCCACACCAATCGATTTCTAAACCAAGCTAAGCTACTCTTGCATTCATGAATTCGAGGCTTAAAATATCTTCTATTATAGGCACACATATTCAAACCAGTGCCTCTCGGCAGCTACCCATTATCTTGCAGCGCACAGTTTGTATTATTTATTCACAAATTTCGTGTTGAGATAGATGCTCATCATTGAGTGCAGCATTGACCTGCTGAGTTAAACAGCAGTTCGATGGGTTGATGCTGCATTCAACGATGAGCTTTTATTAATGGCGATCAATGTTACCGCAGGGAAGAGAAACAATGTTTTATGTGTAATCAAAGAAATTATGGTTGCTGGAAGGAAAGGTTAGGGATGGCTATTATGTTTTTTTAGGGTATTTGGCTCATTTCTCTACGCGATTTCTGCTATATCATGCCCTTGTTCATTAAAAAGGTAACAGATAGGGCAGTTTGAATGTTGTTTTGACTTTGCAGAATTCACCATGATAAGATTTATTGAGTTGTTCATCAAAGTTGAAAAAGGATATTAGTTGTTGAGAAGGAAACAATCGAAATTACATTAAGCACTCAGATTCTCAAAAGTTTTTTTGAAGAAAAGCATGCAGATTCTGTAAAACAATTGTTTTTGGAAATTTGTTTAAATTTGAGTCCACTTAGATCTCCCGGAAGTTAGAGATCTAACTTCCCGTATCCTCTGATTTCGATAGATCAAATTGATTTAGATTTGTCAAATGTTGGATATCTAACTTTCTGTATTATCAGATTTCATTGGAGAGAAGGAATTTGATTGCTAGATGTAGTTCGCGTACACAAATCTCGTGCCTATGAATGTCTGAGAAAAGCATTTTCATTATGTAAATTTTATGTCCAGTGAAACAACATGTTATGGTTTCATTTGAATCAAATCTGGTAATAGTATCCAGTTGTTTTCAAAAAGTTTTTGCAATTTTGAATAACGATAATCAAAATTCTAATTTTTTGTTAAAGTAGATTTTAAAGTGGAGCAGGCTAAACTCTATTAGATGTTTTTCTTCTTATCCTAATTGGAACTTGATAATATAATATTAGTGAGATAGTAAATTTAGAGAAATGAAATACTGGATTTTTATAAATTACACAAAATTACATAGCTAAAATTTAAAATTCCAAAAAATTCCTACCATTTCGTTTTCTGTTGGATTGCAATATCTCTCAAGCTATGTATTCTTTTGCTGTTGATGTTTTTTTGCTATACTAAATTTTTTTTGTTAATTCTTAGTGACTTGAGTGTGAAAATTTAACAATTTTTTAAAATGCAAATTGGAGAATGTAATCGGGCCAATGCTGATATCAAGCTTTAATAATTTTCCAAGGTATTGTCATTATTGATCTCAGATTTAATTTAATACTTTAAGTTATTTTACACCAAAACCTACATATTTTGTGTTAATAAACTTGAAAACCATTATCATTACTTTTTAAATAATATTATAATATATTTTCACTTACACAAAAACTTACATCTGTTAACATAATTACCAAATACGTGTGAATCAAACCCAAAAATAAAAGAAATAGCTGATACTATTCAAATATCGAATACTTCGACCAGCGGATCGTTAACATAGTGGACCAACAGTTCAGCCACGTGGATTGTTCGTTCGTTCACAACGCACATAGCTAAGGGCAGTACTCGCCAAAACACAAATAGAAAATTAGCTTTACACACCTGTGGCTAACTTAGATTTTATAGGTTAGGATGTTCAGCACATTAAGTGGGTGGATGAAATGCATGCTGCTGCAATCCATGCCAATCTTAAAGGCAAGTCTGAAGGTACGAGCATTGATGTTAAGACTAAATCATATTTTGTTTTTTATTGATGTTTTTTCTTAGAATAATCCATTATCCATTATGTATTTCGAAGAAAAGAAAATGCAAGTAATTGTCAAATTGGATTTTTTTTAAGGTGCTAAAGAAATTGGAAGTTTTGAATTTTTTTTAAATGTGCAGCTATTTATTAAAGAATGTTTTTACATAAGTTTTGAAATTATGAAAAGATTTTAGATTTAAGTTTTGGAAAAAACATAAGTTTGAAAAGGAAGTGGTGATTTTTTGAGAATTTTATCTATAATTTTTTTTAATTATTTAATGTTAGCACTTTTTTAAAATTCATAATAAATTAGAGAAAAAATGAGTTTTTAGATTTAAGTTTTGGAAAAAACATACAGAAAAGGAAGAGGTGAGAAAAAATGAGCCAAAGGTATAATAATTCAACAGTGAAGTGACCTTAGAATTCGTGAGGAATCTGAACAATGGAATGACGACAGTCAAAGGCAAACAAATTCAGGTGAATGTAGAAGTACTGGAAGTAACAGGCCTACTCTCTGAAGGTGGAAAATGGTTCGAGATGCACACTCCATTACAAAGTGCAACATTTATGTTTGTAAATCCTGGTGAAGAATTGGTAAGGAAAGGGAAGGGGTACAACCCTACTTCATTGTGGAAACCATGGAAGGAAGTAGCAGGAGTGGTCCAAAGATATATCACATGCAATGGACGATACGATGTGGTAAGATAGCGACACTTAACGCTGATGGTGGTACGAAGATGAAAGGTAACTCTGAACCTACTCGATTTTCTGAGTTCACTTCTGTATGAAACCATTGTGAGACTTAAAAGGTCCAAGGATCAGCCTTTGGTGGTGATCCACCATCGATTGATAAAATTAATAATTGTCAGACACCTGAGCCAATCACAGTTAAATTGGGAGGAATGCTTGGGAATTCAAGAGACTTTACCAAGTGATGAAGCACCTAGTGAAGAACCTGAACATATTCTATTTGATGATAAGTAGTCGGAAGAAAAGGAAGAAGGTCAACCGGGTTGGCTAAATCCTGGGACTCCATAAACCTTGCAAAATAGTTTTTGGAAGGAAGTGAACCTAAAACTCATGAGGAGGACCCTCCTCAAGAACATGAAATGGAGGAAGCCCAAGTTCTAGAGGGGTTGGATTTTTTTTTGAATTTAATGGACTTTGAAGCTGTTGTACGTTGATCAAAGGATTCTCCTAAAAAAATGATATCATCCATATGTCCAACCTCTCCTCCCGATTCCATTGCTACTCTGACTTTAGAGCCTTCAAGAGAGCCTGAATATATTCGGGAATGTTCTTTTGACTGTGTTGCAACCATCCGGGAACCATCCTCTTCTGAAGAGGTACAGTCTCCTCGGGAAAATATGGAGCAAAAAGCCAATGACGATTCTCCCAAGGGACCCCGGGATGGTAGAAACCTTGTTGAATCCATAACTAATTCTATAATCAAGTCTGTTGAGGAACTAGCCACTAAAAATCAAGTAGCCATTGTTATTGTTCCCTCTCCTCCAGTTACCCTAGCTAGAAATTTTACACAAAAGATTAATACTAGATTAAGAAATAAACGTTAAGACAAGAATAGTAAAGAGATGGAGCGGTTAAAGAAAGAAACTAAAAAATTACAGAGAAGGGACCGACAACTCAAAATATGGTTGCAAAATAGTAAAATTCAGAGGCTGTCTAAGGAAAGGAACTAAAGGAAGAAGGAAGTTCAAGAAAATGGGACCCAAACTGAAAGTGGAAATTTTGTTGTTTCTTCCACTGTGGGGACTCAGACTTAGTAAGAAATGTCTACTGCTAAAGTTGGAACTCAGAAAAAAATGCCAGCTTATACTACAAGAGAAACAAATACTGAACTTGTGCCTCCATACACTCCTACGATTGTGGAAGCTACAATCCATGTCTTGAAAAGGAAAATGGAAGAACAATGATAAACCAGAATACGATATCAAAAGGAAGTAGTTCCCCAGAAAGACATCACGATTTATTGTAAAAGTTTAAGGCATTATGAGTCACAGAAGATTAAATGTATACAAGGTTGCGAATAGCCAAGGGGAAGATTAAATCTCTAGGAAAAAAACTAAAAAAAACTATAGAACAAATAAAATAATTTTATTCTTTATACTCATAGGTCCTATCATGCGGGTCCCAAACTAGGAACTATGCTTTATTTTTGCTGGAGCGATACTTATTGCTTAAGGTCAAGGTTGTCCGGTCTGGGAAACCTTATGAATTTGGTAACGTTTAAGAGTTTATTGACTCCATTCATAAACAAGATTATAATACACAGTATTTCCTCTGTGAGCTATACATGCATAGTTTCTTTCTAGAAGAACAAGGAGATGAGAACACTACACCTTTCATAGGGGATGTACAATTTCAAGCTTTCATATCCTTTTCTAAAAATTAGATTAGATGGGAAAAATATTATAATATGTTCCAAAGATGAGAACTTGGCCCCAACCTATGGGTCAGAGGTGAACCACGAAGTCCTTTACGCATGCTCGTCCACCACAAGAGATTCATGGAGCATTCTTGTGTTGTCAAAGATTTAGCACCCATTCATAATGATGTATTGCAGTTAGGGTTAGAATATCTACCAGATATCAATTCTAAGGCTCTACAAGGATACAAACAAAGGTGGAAGGCCTCAACTGGGGAATAAAAAATAGGAAGCCCTTCAATCATCAAAAATTTCAACATGCAATGGATAGGGCAGAGGATTATGCCCACATGGTATTGTAAGAGGGCCCTAAACGATAGGGTGCAGATACAAGTACCCAGTAATTTGGTGCCCTCAAATTGATTATAAGTTTGTGTATGACTTAAGTAAAGCAGGTAAGTATGTCGCTCTCCAGGAAATCCAGAGAAGGAATGGTTTCCGACAATATGGAGAGGATTCTTATTCAAATTACTCTTTCACGTCTCTCCATGCCAATCATTTGTTTTCATGAGGTCATGCAAACAAGTAAGATGGGGGGATATGTTGGGCTACAAAATTGACACATTTTCTTACCCTATTTGCTTATCATTTCATTCGTTTTCTGATTATTTTATTTAAATAATATGGTAATTTGTGTGTTGTGAACTTTAGAAAGCAGTCAATAAAGTGTTTCATCATTTTATTCACTAAATGAATTGATTTGACCATGAAAAAATGAGTTATGCTTACAATTTGAAATGATAACTGACAAGGATTTCAATAAGTGGATGTTGTTCCGTGGATAGCTAGACAAGAGCAAGTTACATGAAGTTGCTTAGGTTAGTTGTGACCTGGATAAGTGAGATTAAAAATCATCATGGAAAGACCAGTTGTGAACGAGATTTTTGCCATCTATTTTGAGGGAACTTAAGAGATTTTGTAACTCGAATTGAGCATCCTAAGAATATTTAGATTCTCACGATCGCTCCTTTATTTTTAATTATAGACTTGGTTGTAATTACAAAAGAGAGGAACTAAGCCTTGGTGCAAAATTGTTTTACTATCATTCTCATACCTATGCTCTGATATTTTACAGACATACTTTCTCATATGTTTTTGATTAATATAATGGAGACTTCCATGGTTTAGCTTTAATTGTTGCACTGATTTCGCTCCAAGGCGGTTGAAGTCTAGTGATCATGGGCCCAATCCTGGAACGAATACTACCCTCTTTGTGTGATTAAAGTTACATTTCATCTCTTTCATTCGTGTATTGAAATTATTCGATTTCCTTCCAGAATTGATCATTATTATTGAATTGTTCATTACATCGATAGTTCCTACACCAGTTTGAGTAAATATCATTATAATTAGATTTTTGATAATTGATTTTCTAAAGCGTTATTTATCCTATCAATTCCTATGATTGATTAAGAATTGTTAATACCAAGGTTTGATATTTCTTTCAGCATATTTATTTCTATTCAAGCGTGTTGTTTATTTCCTGTAGCTGCAATTTCCTAGGAAATGGCTTGTACTTAGCATAATTTTTTTTAGAAGTTTTAATGCTTTGATTATATTGAATAATATTTTGATTGTTTTGAATTCATGAAGTTGTGTGTAAAGTTGTTCTTTTAGGAAATCCTAGTGGTTTCTTGTGTTTTCATGCATTTAGCTTTCAATCGAACTAGATAGATTAGGTTACATAAACATTATTCTTTGCATATGTTGTGTGGACAAAATTGAAATAACTAGACGAGTTATGGGTTGAAAATTTAATGTTTAAAGGCCTATTGGTAGTTTTAAATAACAACAAATTAACCTAATAGTAATCATAGCCATGAAAAAACATAGAAGAGTACGCAAGTAAACCGGGAAAATTCATCGGAAAGGTAAGGCATCACCAATAATTCTAGAGAGGTAGTTTAGAACATGTAAGTTAAGTGTGGAAGGCACCCAAGAGAAATTACTTTCAACAATTCGACCCCGTTATCAGAGGATAATAGGATAATTAAAAAAATGGGGTTATGAATGAAGAAAATTTCACGGAAGGGATTACTTAAGGGAGTATTCACTTCTCAAGGAGCTCCATGAAAAACTATGGAGAGGGAAAAAAAATATAATAGCTAAGGAGGTAAGCCAAGAGATAAAGGGCTATAGAAGAAATGAAGGAAGAGAGAACAATTCAAACCTCTGACAAAGAGAAGTAGCTTATTTGCTAAGTTTTCCCCTTTTGGCGCAAGTTTTCCCTTGCCACAAATAATTCTACCACACCCTGCAAGTAGTAAGCCAATTGGTCAAATCAACTAAAGAGAAATAGCTTCATGGCCAGAAATAGAAAACTAGAAAATAGATATAGAACTCACCATCAAGGAAACCCCTAGATTTGATAGAACCTGTCAACCTCACCAAATGAGAGAACAATTAACAAAATAAGAGATCTATTATACTTCAACCTCAGAGACGAAAATTCTTCTCGGAACTGATGCAAGCTGGCATAATGAAGATGGAAGAACTTCTCAAAAAAGTGATAAACCCTAGCTGAGACCCAAAGCTTGCTATGGCAGGGTGAAAGGTATGATGAACCCGAGAGGACATTGGGGGAGGGGGTGGTTACCCTCTAGTTTCCCCCACCTAATCTGTGTCATTGATTGAAACACAAGTTCAGGGAACCATAGATCCGCCCCAGATCCCAATAGCTAGGATAGCTAGGTGGTAGGCAATGGGGCAATCCTCTAGAGAGATATAGTAATAAACACTCTAACCATAGATGCAATCACTATACCTTGTATAAACATATGTAATCCATAGACAAGACCACCAAGGGGTGCTCACATAACATATTAATTTTAAAATCAAATACCACAAGGGAAGCATAAATTATATCTTCCAAACATTTAAGGGAAGTGGTACTTTCGTTGCAATTTACATAATATTACATAAAAAAATTGTAATAGTAGCATGGCTAATGAATAGTAGTAAATGAAAAATAAATGTAAAGGATATGTTACAGGTGGTATTAGAGTTGAAGAGTTTAGCACTGTGGTCTGGTTAAGGGAAAGAGGAGTGAAAACTTATGTTAGGAGTGCATTGAAGTAATTCCATTACATGAAATAATTTTTTAAAGTATTAATTATCAAAGTATTAATCGACTCATTGCTAAGGCCACCCTTATCTACAGGGATTGACTTACTGAGCGCCTCGGAAATCAAAAAACTACTTGGAGTATTTATTTGACAATGAATTATAATTAAGTAAAATCATATCCTGTTACTAATGACATAATGAGAAAAGTTCATGAATTTGGAACGATGAGGAAGCATATGCACCAAAAAATAAGAAGATGAATACTGGATAAACTAAGTATGGGTATGCTTGAGAAGGAAGATGGGTGTTTCCTGTGAGATCATTCTAAGAAGTTTGGGGTTATCTATAGGAAAAATGCCTGCTAGTGGCTGCAAAATTATTTTTGTTAATTTACATAAGGATCATTTCGATGTATAGTTTATAAGAGTGATATTTGTAAAAAATTATATTTATAAGGATTTTGGTCAAGAAAGGAAACATGTATAAAAAGAGTTTAAAAGTACTACTAACATCAAGTAAGTAACATTTAACTATCATTTCTGATATATTGCACCTATATTGGATGTTGACCGAAATCCTTGTTGAAAGGATGAGTGAAGAAAATCATTGATGATAAACTAGAATTTTTGAATCCTATCCACGAATGGAAAGCATGTTGTAAAGGGATGGAAGTTGTAGCAACATTGTAAAAATACTCAACATGATGAATGCGTTCAAAAAAAAATGAAGAGAAATCGAGAACCCTTGATATATATAAAGAAAAAAATAGGGTGTACTAATATACCTAAGAAACCTAGTTGAGCACACTTAAGGATAACCCTTGTCCAAGTTGAATGGGGACATAGGATGCTCATAATTACAAAATATATGTACAAATATGAGTCAATGGTGGGTGATTGATGGGAATGGTTGGAATCCTTTCAATTGATATGGAAAATATTGCCAGTGATGAAAATAAAAGATAAAATAAAATGTATGTCAATAGTATACCTTAGGTATAAATACATCCAATGCAATCATACTAGCTCATACAAATTTCATGATTGAAAAAAAAGTCCAAGCTGATAAAGGAATTAATAAACTTTTGCACTAAAAAGTCTTCTTAAAAGGGAGCTAGAAAGGGAACGGTTACCATAGTAGAGCAGTTGACACAGACCATTAGCATGTGGGATTATAACAGTTAAGTGGGCATGAGCTATAGTAGAATACTTGGATAAGATACCTACTCAAGAAACAATGAAATAGAGATAAGTTCTAATAGATATGATGGAAAGAAATTATTCTTAGAAGTCATCAGTAAATAATGTAATTGAAACGTTTAAGTTGGGAGTGTGGTAATTGTATTTGGGTTATCCCTCGACACTAAATACACGTGGAAGCACATCATAACAATTCTACTGATATCCATAAAAGATATATGTGTTACATCAAATTTAGAAAGTACAAAGTAAGTAAGATCAGACTAAAAAATATGAAAATTTACTAAGGAGTGCAATGGCTCTAAAACATGGGAAAGGAATCCAGATAAGTTTGAAAATTTTTGCCCCTTGTATGTGTAGAGGGATCAAGGATTTTGTGAGTTATCGATTCACAATACTAAATCTTATAATGACTCACTAAATGGTCTATTTTATAACCGCCCTGTAATTGGGAAGGCTAAGTGTGATTGAAGACAAGATGACTATCAAAGTTTTATTAATTGAAATGACTATGATATTTGAAAGATTTGGGATAAGTTGATACAATAAGGTGAACAAGAGTAAATGCATGCTAAATTTTATGGGTGATTTAGTGGAACTATAGGAAACTATATTAAGACCAAATGATAAAATTGTAAATTATGGTTGGAACTCTTAACTAGGTCCTTGCTGATTTGATACCTTTACTTTAAAATTTTGGCCAATATCATAAGTTGAAAAGGACAACATAATAATACAAGTATATGTATATTTATATGTGAGTTACACATGACAACGAATGTGTATTTATAAATTTTGTTGTCTTAACATGCCTTGAAGAATGGGAAGAGGGTTCATGCAAAATGATGATTAGAAATGAACAGATAGATGAGTAAGATAACAAAGGAATATGACATTTAATATTAATAAAAGTGAAAGTAAAAAAAGTATATATATAAATGTAGATAGTACATTAGCATAAGTGATACCTATGTCTGAAAAGGGAAGCATGCCACCAGTCAATGTTATCCCATATAAGTAGCTCAAATATGACTTCAATAGACACAAACCAAGTTTGGTCAAATTATTGACCAAAATGAACTTTTGCTTACAATATTATGATGTCAAGATAACCACACTAAGATAATGTGTTAAGGAGGTTGATAGGTAGGAAATATGAAAAAAATGAGGAAATTGATTTCCCAAACACCTTAATTAATAATTACAGAAAAAAATAATGTAAACCCAAATAGAGAGTTAAGAAGGGCTCATGAGTAAGGCAGGTTAAGAAAATGTTGTTGTAAGATTTGTCGATGCGAAGTTCTTATTTTATTTCGTTGCTTTTATGTATGCCATACTATTCCAAGTTGTGTTATTAATTCATCATAGTGACTCCATTAATATTATCCTATACTTGAACAGACATGGTGAATGAGAGAACGCAACGGCGCTGGTAGAAAACAAGCGGAGCTAGGGTTTGCAGTAGAAGTTCAGTGTTGGGCACCATGGAGAGGCGAGAGGGGAGGAGTTCCACTCCCTCCTACAGTCAGGCAGTCTCTAACTGATTCAAGAAACCTTTGGAGGCTGAAACTGGAGTTTTAGGAGGAGGGAAACAGGAAAACAAAAGCACATAGGGGCAGGAAAATACGTAGGAAGAAGTCAGAAGAGAAAAGAGAATAGAAGGAGAAAATGAGAATGTTGACACCAGAAATCAGACTGGACCTTGTAAGCCTAAGGTAACCAACACACCCGAGTGGTGTTAAGTGATCCAGCGCTACAAGTGCATAGGGAACACATGGTGACTTATGCAGTCATTTGTAAATTCATGGGGTTATGGCCAATGGAGAAGGCTTTACAGTGATGCACAAAGAATCATTTGAATCCTAAGGGGGATATAGATCTACACCTTGGATCCAAGGGTTTCTTCATTGTAGTTTTCACAAACATTGAGGATAAAGATAGGGTGTTTGAATGAGCACCCTACTTCTATGCGCTGCAGGACTCTATATGCGGCCTTGGGTGATGTATTTTGTCCCAAAGTGTGAGACATTCACTTTGGTCCTAATTTGGGTAAGGCTCTATTCCCTACCTCTGGATTATTGGCAGCTAGAATCATTAAAAGCAATAGGAAATAAACTAGTGCATTTTGTAAAAATATCAGAGGCCACTATGTGGGGAAAGTATACCTCCTTTTCCCATATATGCATAGAAGTGGACCTCTCTAGAGCTCTACCAGATGAAATAATTCTAGAAGTTTTTGATGAAGAATGGGTGTAAGTGGTGGACTATGAGCATGTTCCTTTCAGATGCCGCAAATGCCATGAACATGGGCATCTATTCAGAGATTGCCCCTTAAACAAAATGGAAAGCAGAACTAAAGCTACCTCAGGGAAAGAAACTGAAAGCTTTAACAAAGTGGGGAACAGAGGTAAAGGAGGGAGAAAGTACCAAAAGAAAATCAACGAGGAAAAGCAGCTAAGTCAGAATAGGTACAAGGTATTAGAAGAAGAAGAGGAGCAAGATAAAGCAAACCAGACTCTGGAGGACAACCCTGTAGAGAAGGAAAAGGAAGAGAGCATGGAGGACACACATGAAAACAACCAACAAAAGGAGGATTTGTTGAACACTATGGAACTTGATAGGGACCAAGAGATGACCCCGAGCGAGGTGGGAACAAAGGATCATGAATTGCAGGATATTCTTGATAGGGAGCATCTAGATCTGGAAAAGTTCTTGGAGCAGGGAACCACCAAAGGAATGGATTCGCTACCACTAGAGGAGTTCAATAGATTGCAACATCTATTCCTATGGAGAACTCAGGTGAAAGGTTCGGGAGTCAAAACAAACCATGATAGTTAGGACAACAAAGGGGTGAAAACAATGAAGGCAACATTAGGACTAGCTCCTAGGAACCCAAGCAGGAAAAGAGGTAGGAAAAACTAGAATGAGTTGTTGCTAGAGTGTGGAAAACTCATGATCGATTCAGGTAAGATGAAAGACCTAACTATCTACTCATTTACAAATCTTTCTTAATGAAGCTCACAACATGGAATATTAGGGGTCTAGGAAGTAAAAGGAAACAAAGGAATATTAGCAATAGAATGAAAGAAGAAAAATCAGATATGATTTTCATCCAGGAAACAAAATGTTCAATGGAAAAACTAAGAGAAATACACAACAAATGGTTGATTAAATATGAATATCTAGAAGTTAAAGTAGACAAAACAGCAGGAGGAATTCTCACACTTTGGAACCCTTAGAAACTAGGAATCCTTGATGCTGAAGCATCCAGGAACTACCTATCAGTGGTTATTCAACCTTTCGGGGACAAGGAAGTTTATTTGATCACAAATTTTTATGGTCCACAGAAGCCTGAAGAGAAACTCAGGATTCTTACCTCACTGGAGGATCTAAGAGTCAGACATTCGGGCATCCCCTGGATTTTGGGAGGGGACTTTAACATGATCAGGTCCCTATCTGAAACAAAGGGTGGAACCAGATCATTAGGCAAAGACTCCATAGCATTTCATAATTTTATAAACAATATGAGGCTAGTAGACACAAAGACAAGTAATGGCATCTTTACCTGGAATAATAAAATGGGAGGAGAGTCTCAGGTGACCTCAAAACTAGGTAGATTTATTATCTAGGAGGACCTTATCCTAACAGGCCTTGACTTGTTAGCAATGATACTCCCTTTTGGTGGCTCGGATCATTGGCCTGTTCAACTTGAAGCGTCCTTTATCGAAACTCCAAGAAACAAACCTTTCAGGTTTGAAAACATTTGGCTTACCCATTTGGACTTTATCAGTAATATTGAAAAATGGTGGAAAGAGGATATGCAAGTTCAAGGCACTAAAATGTTCCTCCTGCATAAAAGATTGAAACATATCAAACTCAAGCTTAAAGATTGGAATAAGAATGAGTTTGGCAACATTTTTGAAGCCAAAAAAGTTGTTGAACGGAAGCTACATGAAATTAACCAGATCCTCATTACAGATGGCTTCAACAAGGGAAGAAAGGAACAAGTTGACTACCATCAATAGGAATGGGAAGAATTATGCAAGTAAGAGGAGATATTCTGGAAACAGAAATCAAGGGTACAATGGTTAAAAGAAGGAGAAAGGAACACAAGGTTTTTTCATAAATCTACCATGGATCACAGGTCTCATAACAGGATCTCAAAAATCAAAGATTCTCAAGGAAATCAACTCAATACCCACAAAGAAATAGAAGCTGTGCTAGTTCAACATTTCCAAGGCATAGCCGAGGAACCTCTCTTAGATAGATCACAATTCATCAAAGACTTTACAAAGCACATTCCTAAGCTTGTGACAAGAGAAGACAATTATAATCTAAACAAGCCTGTGAATGAAGACGAGGTCAGCGAAGTCATTAAAGAGATGTAAAATGGGAAGGCACCAGGTTCGGATGGTTTTAATGTTGACTTCCTTAAATAATTTTGGGGAATAGTCAAACAGGATATCCTCGATGTGGTGGAGGACTCAATGAAAAATAGAATTGTTTTGAAGGCACTCAATACCTCTTTCATATCCTTGATTCCAAAGCAGGATAACACTATGATACTAGATAGATTCAGACCAATAACATTATGCAATGTGGTGTACAAAATAATTTCCAAAATAATTGCCAACAGGCTTAAGCCCCTTCTTTTAACTCTTGTATCTGAGGAACAAACTAGGTATGTGGAAGGCAGGAAAATTCTCAACAACATCATTCAAGCTCACGAGGTGGTTCACTCACTTAAGAGCAATAGGCAGGCAAGAATGATTATGCAACTTGACCTAGAAAAGGCTTATGATAAGCTAAGTTGGGCTTACATCAAGAGAGTTCTTATAGCTTATGGCTTTGACCATAACTGGGTAAGATGGGTAATGGCCCTTGTAACTACCTCTAGTTTTTCAATCCTATTAAATGGTTCACCATCCAAACCCTTTAATCCTATGAGAGGTCTCAGACAAGGAGATCCACTCTCACCCTTCCTCTTTATTCTCATGATGGAAGGGCTAGGCAAAGCTATCAAATCTGCCAAAGCAGAAGGAAAAATCCAGGGTCTCAAACTCACCATGAACGGAGATGCTTTGACCCATCAACAATTTGTGGATGATACCATGCTGCAGGGTACACCCACGGTCAAGGAAGCTCTAGCCTACAAACAAATCCTAAAATACTTTGCAATGGTTGTCGACACAGAGGTAATCCTTACCAAATCAAATATTTTATTTTTTAATACTAACATTTCTATTCAAAGAAATATATCTAGAATTCTAGGCTTTCAAAGATATATGCTACCCTCCAAATATTTGAGAGTACCGCTAACAGACAAACCTCTGAGCAAGAAAGGTTGGGAGCCTGTGACTAATAAGCTACAGGAGAAAATCCAGAAATAGAAAAGTATGTTGGGTGTGGAGCATGATTATCATCCTAATTTAGAGGACTTTGTTTCAGCCGGATGTATACCCCAGGAAGATTGTACACCCCTCCATGCGAGGGGGGGGGGGCTGGGGATCTGGGGGCCAGCGGTCCCCCGATGGGGGTTTTGGCGGCAGCGCCCCCGAAGCTAAAAACAGATGTAAAATTTCCTTGTAAAAGTATAGTAATTTCTAGTCAATCTAGGTCGTTCACTAGGCGGATGATCTGACAGTAGAACTTATGTTTAGTTTAGGGTTTTTTGCCCTAGAAGGCGACCCCTCTCTTTGTATGAGGGTATTGTATTGAGGCAGAGATATAGATGTGTATTATCAAAGCGAGAAACAGATAGGTTACACTATGAGAGAAAACAGAGGATATTCCAGCGGATCTGTTGTAGGTTGTGTCTCTTCATTTTGCTGGATAATAGAAAGGAAGCACTGGCTATTCGATGTGGACATAGCCCAAACGGGGTGAACCACGTATATCTGTGTCTCTCTGGTTTTATGTGTTTGTGTTTTTCCACATATTATATGTCTTGCATTTCTCTATCATATATAATATTTTTCTAACAAAATAGGTCTTTGAATTTAGCAGGATGATTAGTGCTCACAAAAGTTGTCCTAAAAACTGTCCCCATCTTTATGTTTTCAGCCCTTCTAGCTCCTAAAGGATTCATGCAACAATGTAGAAATATCCAAAGAGAATTTATTTGGGGCAAAGGGGAAGAGAAAAAAAAATGGGCCTTGGTAGCCTGGGAAAAGATCTGTAAACCTAAGACACATGGAGGTTTCGGACTTGATGATATTGAAATGCTAAACAAGGTTTTGGGGGCAAAACTACAGTGGAGATGGCTAAAAGAATTGGCTTCCCCTTGGGCCCAAATTTGGAAACAGAAATATGCAAACAATTGGCAAGACAGGGATCACATTAGAATTTTTGGGCTCATCAAAGGCTCCCACATTTGGAACAAAGCCTGGGAAAATAGAGCCATTGTTCAAAAAGACAGTTTCTAGGAAATTAGAGATGGAAACCTTGCTTGGTTTTGGGAGGATAGTTGGCAACAGGAACCTAAATTGTTAAGAGAATAATTTGCAAATCTTAAGAACGATACTGACAACAAAGGGTTACTCAGAGTAAATGACTTCTGGGATCAGGAAAAAAGTCAAGTAAAATGGAGAAGATGGAATAACCTGGTATACAATGATGATTCCCTGTTGAAGGCATAGGCAGAAGCTTTAACAGCCATCCTGGAATAGAGAAAGATTCTGACATCAGCTGATTCAGACTAGCTGAGATGGGGCAAAAACAGTGAAGGCACCTTTAACCTCAAAGAGGCCAAGTGCATATCCCCTAGGTTTGACTTTCCAAACCCTAATTGGGTATGGAAGGACCTATGGCAGAACCAAAGCTGGATAAAAACCAAACTGTTCATGTGGTTATTGCAGCATAAAAAAATTCTGAACTGGGAAAAGCTTAGGAAAAGAGGGCTATATGGTCCATCTAGATGCCAGCTATGTGAATTACAAGAAGAAAATATGGATCACCTTCTCAACCTCTGCCCATTCACATCCACATTGTAGAATTGGTTAGCATCAATATTCAGACAAACAGACAAGGACATGGGCAGCATTAGCAACACCTTAAAGAAGTGGAGGAAAAAATTCTCTGATAATGAAATAGTCAACAAAGCTTGGGATTTAGCTCTAGGCTTTCTAATTTGGGATGTCTGGAAAGAACGCAACAATAGAATATTCAAAAACAGGAAAGGTTCTTCCCAAAGCATCATGGCACAAATTTTAAGACAGCTCAATGAGACGGTAGGAACCCTCATTAAAAACCCCCCTGAGGACCACCTTAAAGATACTACTACATTTGGGTCTTCAGGGGCTTGTCCCATAGGGCAAAAACAAGAATGAAATTCATATAATTGCTGATAAGGATTTCTGGCAACCTCCCCCTTAGGGTTTTATGAAATGCAACATAAATGGGGCCTTAAAAGGAAACCCGGGCATGGCTGGTTATGGAGGAGTGATAAGAGATGAAAAGGGTTTTATAAAAATTATCTTTCATAGTCATTTGGGGAAAGCCACTAACAATATGGCAGAGCTCATGGCCATTGAGAAATGTTTAGAAATCTTGAGGAACTCAAATCTTCATAATACTATAATTGAAGCTGATTTCGAATTGATTATTAATTCGGTCAAGAAAATTTGCTATGGATTAGCTCTGGACAAAGTATCAAGACATTGGAGGCTTCTGCAAGTCTATCAACGGATTCAATCCCACCTACAGAACATGAGAACCCTGAGTTTCACTCATGTGCGCTGAAAAACCAACAAATTAGTGGACATCTTAGCTAATGAAGGCGTACTCTGTGCTAAAAGCAACAAAAAATATGAACGGATAGAGACCCCCCATGGTAGATTGAGGGAAGAGTGTCTCAAATAGGCAAACACAAATAGGGAGTTCTATCAGAGCAGGGGAAACTAGCAGGTTGTAGACTTTTGGAAACAGATGAATTTTAGTCTATATGGCGCAGTAGTTCAGGGATATATACGAATAGGATGTCCGGTCCTTAGGCGGGAATATGTGCCCAGAACTCTACAAACCCAAGGTTCTCGGGCGGGATTCAATAGATAAAACAAGTATTTACATGAATATGAATTATACTACAGATCGCCTTTTCATTGGCTATGCAGGGAGCTTAGTTAATGTGCGAGCAGATAGGAGAAATAGCGGCAATCTTATTAATTTCGCGTGGCAAATAGCAAGGTGGTTACCAAGCCAAACAGACCCAAAATTAACTTTAACGGTAGCTTTATTAGGCTTTGGGTCCGAAAGTAGTGTTAGACATCGAGCAAGTTACTCAGCCTGGCGTGGATCGCTCGCATCCGGTGGATTTCAGGCTGACTACATGCGCGAGGGTTATCAGCCCAGGCGGACCCGAAATTTTTATAGTGCTGTCTCTAAATGCTTATCGGGTCCGATTCAAGAATTAAAGGGTGTGCTTGTTAGTGTTCCAATATTGTGTCTCAACCGTTAGATCTCTGATGGCAGATCACACGGTCTTGGCATTCGATTAAATTTTGGAGGTTACGATGTCATGTTTTGTGGGCCCTGGGCCCAAATAGTGGGCCTTTGGCTCGGTTTCCAAGGCTATGTGTGGCTAGATAAAGTTATGGCCCACATCTCCTTTGTACATTATGTAATGTGTTTTTTTAATATAATTGAATAGAAGGACCGACGCTTAATTCAGCAAAAATCAAAAATATTATTCTATACTTTTAAGTCTCGATGGTACTGGGTAAGAACAAGGGAAAGGATTTGAATAACAAAGGAATGTGGGATAGTTAATATACATACAAATGTAAAAGATAGAAATAAATGGTTTATGCAATATTATTACTATATAAATAATTGGTAGTTCCATGAACTGGAATTTACAATAGAACCATGTGATGGGGTCCTTGCCAATTGGCATATCCATTGGGCAAGTAATCAAAAAAAGTTAATTCAAGCTAAAAAGGGATTAAGGCTATTGTTGATGAGATATAATGATGTTGCTAACTCTTATTGAGTGTAGGTTGCTAACCTTGTGGAGTTGTGAATCATGTTGATGGCCTTGTTGGATATGTAAGTAATAATTGATGGTATCTGTAATATCTTTTGAAATTATTGCATATGTATACATGTTTCTTAAATAATAATTTTTAGAAACTAATGATAGTTGTGAAGATGGTGAATGTTTGTCAAATCAGATGAAGAAATCCTGATCAAACCTCTATGTATTATTAATTAGAAATAAAATCGTGTTGCGGAGGTGAGTTGTCACCTCGGTTAAGTGCATTAGAAGCACTTCATCTAGGAGAAGGTAACTAGAGAGGATGAAAATCACATGCACAAGGCCTATAATAGCCTATTTTGAGGGATAGGAAACACTGAGGATAGTGCTTCACTTGAGAGGGGAAGATGAAACACCCCTCGATAAAAGTTGTAAATGTTTTATTATAGAAAAAATGACATGGTGAAACTATGGGCCAAGTAAAGGCCTAGTGGACGGTAAAACAAAAATGGTACTTTATTTATTTCAATTTATTTTTATAAATAATACAAGCTATGGAAAACCATAAAATTATAGGAGAAAGTGCTAAAAGAGATTCTCATTTAATAGAAAGTTAGAAGAATGTTATTCCTCTCCCAAGAGATAAATAATCTCAGTTGGGAAAAGGGAGCCAAAAGGATGAGAGGGAAGAAAACCCGAGGTAACCTTAGAGACTTGGTACCTAGCTGGAGGATGTCTAGGAGAGGAGATGAAGTTGTAAGCTTTGGAACCTAAAACATGACGTTGATGAAGGTAAGGCAAGAATTTTCGAGTTAGGGAATTCTTGAGTTGGTTAATGGCCAATGGAAACCCTAAGATACACTTGTGATTCCATGAGTTCTCTAGATGGACTTGTACAATATTTATGCCTTTGAACATAACTTATTAGGTGACTATCAAGAAACTATCTAGGAAGAAACTGGCCCAGGGGGAGTCCTGTTGTGCAGACAAAGTACTCGTTGGTTGGGTGGAGCACTCCCTTTTCCTAGTGATTTTGTGGTGAATCTAGACAGTTAAATAAAATATAAGTGTTAAGACATGTTTTTCTATGACATATTGTATTTCTTCTTAAATGGTTTCTAGTTATATAATAGTGTGACTTACATTAGGCAAATGAAGGGATTTGTTGCATAAATACTAGATATAATAATAGTTAAGATAATACAAACTTGAGACACAGATTAGCTACCAAGCCAAGTCAATGATTTGAAAGCCAAAAGAATAGTCCTTGGTCTAGTAAAATATAAACTGAAAACATTTGGGAAGTTCTGAGGATTGGTCCCACCCATAATTGACGAAATCTTGTTAAAAAAAATGTAGATGTTGGATACTGTAGAGAGTGGTCACATGTTCTAATAACCTATTCCTTTAACATGAAAAATTCTATAGAAATAATTATTGTGAAATAAAATAAAAAGGGTCAAAATCAATAAGATGCTTAAGCACTGGTACCGTAATGGAAACAAATGATAATCGTAAAATTTTCGAGATAAACAATGGCCATGAAGCCTATTGCAAAACGAAAAGATAATTTAGATTAGTACATGAACTGCGTAAATGAATATGTCAAAAATAAATTAAGATGGTTATCCTTAACCCTAGTTTATCATGTTATCGCAATAGCTACATCAATAATATAAACCTCAAAAGAAGGACCCGGTGGTTATCACAATCTAAAATTTTTGATACAACTGCAGAAACTACTAAGATGTGGGTTTGTCGAGGCTTTAATTCTATATGAAAAATAATCACAAATATATTATTACAGTGAGAAATAGTTGAGGAATAATTATTAAAGTCGAAAGCCACAATTGAAAACAAAAATTGTTGTGATAGTAGTGTCAAATGCATGTTTAGTAGTAATTTCTTACTCTATATGGTGTGCTTGGTTTCATGAGGGTTTATCAATAGAGGGATACTCAATCACCAATTAAATATTCATCTTCTTAATACAAATATTAACTCATAACACAGATTTAAAGAAGAAAGCCTTCTTGGAGCACACACACATTCATAATGAAACAATATACTTAAAGAAAAAGAAATTTATTCAAGACGAAATAGAGGATGGATGGATGTATTTTGAAAACACTATTTGCAACAACTTAAACAAACATAATAGATAATTTTGTGGTTGTCTTGAAGACAATACATACAGGTATTAAGGAACTTTTATTTATTTTTATTAAATTATTTTTATTCTAAAAATTAAGAGTTATTGTTGATTATAATAGAGAGAAATTGTGAGGTTTTTGTACACTTTGGTTATAGAAGAAGTTGGATACTGGGAACTAGGTTTTCGAATTGTTATGCTGGTGTGAAAATGTAAAAAAATGTGTGGTATTGGAACCCTTTTTTACATTATCCTGTCCAAACAATACTTGCAGTAACTAGTATGAAAAAATTGGTTAGTGGACCCTATGGATTTTGAGGTTATATTTTGGGTCAGGTCGGCTACCAACAACCCTGAATCAATCCCTTCGACTCCCCAGGACTAGTGAGTTAACTATTCCAAAGAAAAGAATGCAAACAATAATAATAATGACTGGCAGATGTTATTAACAAATCATGCAAAGAGAAGAATTATTGTACTGAAATTGTTGTGCGAAATAATGATAATACTTATTAGTTAAGAGAAAACAAAGATACTTGAAAAGATATGGACTATAAATGCTTCAGATAAAACAAAGAAGTGATACATGAGATGAAACGATTCCCAACAACCAAAGCTATTATCACTTTATATATATATATATATATATATATATATATATATATATATATATATATAACCTTTGACTTTTAAAGAATCTGTAGAGAACTGTGTAAACCTTGGAGAGGCCCAGGTGATTACTTTAGCTTTCAAAAAGAAATAAATTGTGGAGTTTTAATGCTTGCTGAGTCATTCAAACATCGAAAGAAAAGTATACATAAACATCTGAAAAATAAATATAAACAATAGTATTTATGTTTAGAAACCACATAGAATGAGGTGTGACCAAATGTTGGAACCATATATGAGAACTAATAGCAAGTATCTAAATG
Source organism: Pinus tabuliformis (assembly GCA_031772625.1). Classification (NCBI taxonomy): domain Eukaryota; kingdom Viridiplantae; phylum Streptophyta; class Pinopsida; order Pinales; family Pinaceae; genus Pinus; species Pinus tabuliformis. The sequence goes on along the minus strand of CM062819.1, from coordinate 1,912,059,803 downwards.
TTCACACTAATACTTTCTCCCTTGAGATCATGAATTTGTAACAACCAAGAATTACAATTGTTCTAGATAACATTGAATGCTAACAAATAATACTCTAAGATACAAGGGCATGCATATGGCCCTATAAATCTATGCCAATAACTACCAAATAACAATAGGCACAACACTACAAAAACTAGCTCGCCGAGAGACCTCCCTGTATATAACATTCACAATAATCATAGCCACAAAAAAACCGTAGAAGGGTATGTAAGAAAACTTGGAAACTTTGTCAGAAAGGTAAGATGTCACCCAGAATTCTAGAGAGGGAGTTTAGAACAGGCAAGCCAAGTGTGGAAGGTGACCAAGAGAAATTACCTACAATAGTTTGACCTCTTTGTAAGAGGAGAATAACATAATAAAAAAGCGGGTTTTGACTATAGAAAATGGCATGAAAGAGCTTATCTGAGGAAGTATTCACTTGTCAAGGAGCTTTGTAAAAAAACCTGGAGATGAAATGATCCATAAATTGGAGTGGATATTCCACTGGATAGCTCGTGACAACAGATCTGGTAATATTATATTAAAAAATTTGAGATTCTACAGTATTACATTTTTATTTAATTTCTAGGTGTGTAGATTTTACTCTAATTATTTCATGCATGCGAATATAAATTATGGAGAAAATTAGAGAATGAATAAAAAAATCTCACACACACATAAGACACAACATATTCTCTCTCGGAAACCATTTTGGGAGAAAACCCAGCTGGAAGGTGAGGTCGCTTTGCACTCTTTCTCTGTCTGGAAATATGGCTGCAGATACAAAGAAGTAATGTCTATGGCCGATGGGTTGCTACAAAGTAGAAATCCTCTCTATGTTCTCTACCTCCTATCTCTCCTGGCTATCTTTTCTCAACTATCGAACAAAATTCTCTCGAAAGAATGGAAAATACCTCTTCCTCATAGTGGCCCGGTTATAACACAACCTGATAGCCTACTAGTGGTTAAGTTTGACTACATCAATTCTTAACTAGAGTTACAAGATAGACTCTTCTAGAGTCTTTTACATCACAAACATGTGGATATCCCCTTTTCCATGAATAATGGGGGCTAACGCGACATCCTCCATAACTATAGGTGTGAAAACAAGAAGGTCAACTTTTGAGTGACATAACGTCTGCATACGGACTCTGATTGATCTGATTATTATGCTGTTTGAAATATTTATGTGTGTAGAATAGCATGAAAAAGTGTTGGGATTAAGTGATAAATTTTTACCCCCAAAAAATGCCATTTGATGCCTCAAAATGCTCTCGAAAGGTTTCACACGTCGTTTTGCCAAACTGGGTCCCATCAATAAAAACGGTCTCGTGAGCTAATTCCTCCACTTTTTCCACTCCAAATGTATCAATATGGATGAAAAAAATATATTGATCCAATTCGAATCATGAAAAAAAATAAAAACTATAATAACCGAGGAAGTAAGCCAAGACATAAAGGGTTGTAGAATAAATCAAGGAAGAGAGAACAAATCAAACCTCTGACAAAGAGAAGGAGATTACCCAATAAGTTTTCCCCTTCTATCACAAGTTTTCTATTGCTGCAAACAATTCTACCACACCCTACAAGTAGTGACCTAATTGGTAAAATGAGCTAAAGAGAAAAAGCTTCACGATAAAAAATAAAAGACTAGAAAACACATACATAACTCACCATCAATGAAACCCTTGGAGTTGTTGGAACCCATCAAACTCGCCAAATGAGAGAACAATTACCCGAATAAGAGATTTATAATACTTCAACCTCAGAGAATAAAACTTTTCTAGGAAGAGAAGCAAGCTCTCATAATGAAGTTGGAAGAACTGCTCACAAAAGTGACAAGCCCTAGTCGATATGTAGAGCCTAGTAGGATAAGATAGAATGTGCTAATAAACCCTAGAGGGTGTTGGGATATGGGGTTGTTACCCTCTACCTTTCCCCACCTAATATGTGTGGTTCATTGAAACACAAGTTCGACGAACTGTAGATCTTCCCTAGAGCCTCATAACCAGGATGACCAAGTGGCAGGCAATGGGGTAATCCTCTAGAGAGTTCTAGTAACAAATAATTTAACCATAGATGCAAACACTAAACCCTATAGTCACATATGTAATCAACATACAAGACCACGATGGGGTGCGCACATAACATATTAATTCTTAAATCAAATACCACAAGGGGAACATAAATTCTATCCAAGAAATGTTTAAGGGTAAGGGTTAATTTCGTTACAATTTACATAATATTACATTAAACTAATGAATAGTAGTAAGCAAAAACAAAAAAATTTGTAAAGGATATGTTAGAGGAGTAAATTTCATGTTTTAGAGTCAACTCAAACATAATAGCACATGCAATCAATGTGGGTAAAGTCTTGGTTAGCATGATGTTTGAATTAGCATGTTGTTTGAACTAGAAGTTAAGAAGGAAAGCAATATGTCTAGCTAGTTCCTTCTTAGAAGTTAACAAGAAAGTCGTGGTTAGCATGATGTTTGAACTAGAAGTTAAGAAAGAAATGCAACTGTTAAGATATCTTTGCATCCTTCTTATCATCCCTATTTCAAATTAAAAAATAAAAATTAAATGGTTAATTATTTTAAGGAAAAAATATTTTAAAATAGAAAAAGTTTTAATGTAAAGTTAGTTTCTTAGGTTTCATGTAAAGTTGCTTTCTTAGATTTCATGTAAGTTTACATTAAATTGCTTTTTAAGAATTTAATTTTGCACCTCCTCCACAACACTTTTATTCTCTCTTTGAAAACTAAATAACAAAAATTAATAACATTAATTATAAGCATTCAAATTTCTCACTTCAATTTATCTTTTAATCAACTACCCTTGCCACACATGTTGAGCTCATCAATACTAAGATGATATAGAAACAACTAAGTGCATTGAAACCAGGCATGGAGATGTGCGGAAGAAGTGTACAAAAAGGGAATGAATGTGTTCCTCCTTATGCGCATATCCGTAGTTCTGCACCTCTTACATAACGATCTTACATAACGAGTTGTTTTTAGTAAGACTTTTTGGAAGCTAATAGAAGTGCCTTAGGGGCTTTTGAGGGTGTTGAATCGATATATAGAGTCAAAAAAGCCAGTTTAAATAACACAAATCAATATTTCACCTCAAATTTTTCTGCTAGATTCCAACACCACAAAATCCAAAAATCTCACTTTTCTACTATCTCTCGAAAACTAAATAACAAAAAATAATAAAATTAATTATAAACATTTAAATTTCTCACTTAATTTGACTTATTTTTTAATTTCATCATATCTAAATTTTATAATTTGAAATCCATATTCAAACCACTTTCACTTTATTTGTTTTAACTAAACATAAAACTTTAAATTTACTTCCTAATGCTTTCGTAGAAACAAAGGAAATAAATATTTCTTGACTATCCATCTAATTCATTTTGTAAGAAGGTAGAGTTACAAATTACATGATATTGCTTTAATAGAAAACTAGAATTTATTTTCTATTGATAAGAATGACTTGTGCAGGAAACGAAGGAAGCTGCTATAATTTTGTCCACTAGAATTTTACATGCTAATGCTTTATTCTTTTTAAATAAATAGAAAACTACAATTTTACTTTCTGATTCTTTATTCTTTTTAACTGAACACAAAATTAGAATTTACTTGCTAATTCTTTCATTAAAATTTTAAATTACTTGTTAATTCTTTCACTTTATTATTTCTAACTGAACACAAAATTAGAATTTACTTGCTAATTCTTTCATTAAAATTTTAAATTACTTGTTAATTCTTTCACTTTATTATTTCTCAACCAAATAGAGAACTAAATTTTAAATTACTTGTTAACTCTTTCACTTTATTATTTCTCGACCAAATAGAAAACTAGAATTTACCTGCCAACGCTTTCACAAAAAACTTTAAATTTACTTGTTAATGCTTTCACTTTATTATTTTTAACTAAATAGAAAACTTTAAATTTACTTGCTAATGCCTTAACAGCAAAAAGGAAATAAATATTTCCTGGTTGTGCATCTAATTCATTTCATAAGAGGGTAAAGGTACAAATCACATGATAATGCCTTTACAGAAAACTAATAAAATAACATTGTAGAATTTTTATTGTTATTACAATTATATTTATTTTAATATTGGGATATTTTATTTTGATCATGTTTACGAGACATTGCATTACAACATCTTGGAATAATTAAAAGAAATTATAAAAAATAAATTAAATTATAACTTTATTTAAATTAATAATAATTATTAAATATAAGAAAAAATAACATGAGTTAAACATATATGCATTTAAAAAATCACATAACATGATTTTTAACCATAGAGATTCACTTCATTTTACCATGGTGACTCACTCCACTTGTAAATAGAGATGTTTACAGTACCCTGGTATTCAATTAATAACTATTATTAATTACGATAAAATCCTATTCCAAAATAAATGGAGATATTAACATGAAAATATATACATATTAATAAAAGTCATCCACTTTATTATTTAATAGTGTTTTTGAATGTCATAAAACCCAACGTTCTATGAACCAAATCTTCTTTAGCATATTATATAAAAAATTTAAAATTTATTTTATATAAAACTTAGGAAACATGTATTATCTAGGTTTCCATTAATAATCTATGCTTATGTCTCTATATGGATTACATCATTCTTTTGCAATTTTGATTATGATGATGATGATGATGATGAATGTCCACTATGATCAATGTGGTCTATTGGACCTTTAAAAAGTAAGAGATTAAGTGTGGCTCTTTAATATGTTATTTCTATAATCAAAAAGAAGGGAAAGAGGTGTTCCTATATCACTATAGTTTTGCTAACTTAACAAGTCAAGAAGGTTGGTTGTGGGGAAAACGTTATGGAAATAAATCTAATGGATATAAGCAGAAGTTGGTAAATCTGAGAGAAAGGGGTTTTCATCTTCAGTCATCTTATTATCGCAAAGGAGCCAACTTCCTTCATCGCAAGGTGTTTTGGGAACAGAACAATGCCTGTTTCACTTCGAAGCTCATGAGAATTACTTCTTATCTTCACAATGCTAATTTTATTCTTAGAATTTTTCAAGACAAAAAGATAATTTTGGTTAGCAAGAGTTGGGTTGATCACCTCCTTATAATACAGTAGATTCTTTTCTCCCTCTAGCTCCTAATCATCTTACAAATTATCCTTAAATTTGGAAGTAATAAAAACTTTAATATTATCCTTATTCTCCAAGATGATCTCCTCCTTTATCCCTTAATCTTCGAGCCAAGACCGCATTTCCTTATTCCAACCTTGCTTGAGCTAGAGGTGGGTGTTTTGGCTAGATTTAGAAGAAATTTTGGGGAATATCTTGGCATAGATGTTGTAAATATTCTTCTTATATATTAGATACCTAAAAATAATTGTGTTTTCAATGGGGGAAATGCTATCTTGAAAAAGAGGATATGATAAGGATTAGTTCCTTTAATTTTAAGGTTGCAAGCTATAAATTACTTTTAGATCAACTTGATCTTCCTCCACAATTATCTTGATATACTGCAACCCCAAACCTCTCTTTCTCTCTCTCTCTCTCTCTCACACACACACACATATATAATTTTAAGGTCACGACCAAGCCAGTCACCATATTGGTGTATGAGACCCCCCTATTTGTGGTAAAAGGGATCCACCTTCATTCAAATATTTGGCTGCTAAAGTCTACAAAGGCATACCTACTCTACCCCCCTCTGGTTTTGAAGTTGTGACCCCTTAGGAGGAGACATATACTATTAACCATTAATCCCGCTCAAGCTAACTTAGAGTGGTGACGAGAGTCTCAAATAGGAACTTTTTCTTACTCCAAATCCAAAGATCAGTTGACTTACAAGAAATCATCCCAGAGGCAATGAACTTTTAATACAGTTCTTCAATATATACGGCGGATACTCAGTACTGAATAAAATATTGCTTTGATGTGACCAATCTCCTTTCAAGATGTGGAAATGGTGGTTATGATTATGTCCAAGAAAAATTCCCCAGGGCTTGATGGATTTACTACAAATATCTTCAAGGCGTGTTCAAGTTTCCTTCATAAGAAAATCCATGGGCTAGTAGAAGAATCATGACATACTAGATCAATTTATGCAACACTTAATGCAACATTTTTCACACTCATCCCAAAAGTAGGTATTTCTGAGAGTCCTAATGGATTTTGACCTATTTCTATATTTATTGTGTTATATAATATTATTTCAACAATAATTGTCAATCGGTTGAAACCACTGCTTCCACTTTTAATATCTCCCAATCAAACTAGTTTTATGGCAAGCCAACAGATTGCTGATGGAATTATTCTAGTGAAAGAGATAATTCATTCTCTAAGGGTGTCCAAATGTCTAGGTATGATTATTAATCTTTACTTCTCTAAGGCTTATGATCAAATAAATTGGACCTACTTATTTCACATTCTGCGAGGTTATGGTTCTTTAATGCAGTGGATATTTGGGTGTCATCTCTTATATCTTATGTGTTCCTTTCTATCTTTATCAATGGATCCCCTTTGTTTACCTTTAGCCATTCATAGGGCTGAGAAAAGGTGACCCTTTATCTGGGTTTCTCTTTATATTAGCAATGGATGGACTTGGGTGGGTGTTCTAGGAAGCATGTGATGTCAAACATATCTATGGTCTTCATTACATGGTGCTGATATCCCTATTTCTCATCAACATTTTGTTGATGATGTGATCCTCTTTGGGTTACCCACTTAGAAAGAAATGAAAAGAATGAGTAAAATTCTACAGGTCTTCATGGATGCCTCAGGAATAGTTGTAAAAAAGGACAAAACATTTTTTTTTTGAACTTCCTAGAGGTTATTCATCTTAGGTTAACTCGAAGTTAGGGCTTTAATAGAGGCATTCTACCATCTAGGTATTTTGGGGTACCTCTTGTTATGTATCTTAATTGGGTGGCTAACTAGGAAGATCTCATAGAAATGACCCAGAAAAATGTTAGTAATTGGGCTTTCAAGGATCTTAATTTTTGAAGCCACTTAAAATTGACCAAAAAATTGTTACAAGTAATTCTAAGCTATCAACTAGTGCTAATGCATATCCCAACTATAGCTTTTCAATTCCTTTGTTCTATTTAGAGTAACTTTTTATGGTGAGGTATAACTAAAACATAAAAGTTGGCTCTTGTAGGATGGAATTGAGTACACCAAGATTGATGGGAGGACTGGGTATCAGGGAACATCAATTTATCAATTCTACTGAAGGTATGAAATTTTGGTGGCAATGGTCTCAGGGAGGGCCAAAAATGTGGAAATAAATTTGGATCAGAAATTATTTATCGTTGAATACACAAGAGGAGTGATTTCACTTTGAAGGTAAAATTCAAGGCTCTAGTAACTCGACTTGGGCATAGGAAAGTCAGGATCATGTCTGAAGTTATGCATTTTTGGAGACCAAAGGGGGGATGATAACATTCTTCTAGGATGATTCTTGGCAGCAACAATCCATTAAAACTCTAATTCATTAAAAATATGTCAAAGGCTTTGGGGGATCATAACCTATTATATTTTTGGAAGCTAATAGATAAGAATTAATATTAAAGATAGTGGAAGGATAAAGGATACTCAACCCATAAAAATGACATTCACCTATGGGAGGAGTTGCAAGAGATACTTGACAATAGACAAATAAGAGTCTCTCAAAAGCAGGATGTTCTTCATTGGGGTCAGCAATCATCAAGAGCCTTCTTAGTAAAAGAAGCATATTCCTTGCCTACAGGCCATCAACTACATGATTAGGCAATGATATGGAACCAATTGTGGGAAGGCTCATGGTGGTTGAAGATCTCAACCTTCCTTTGGTTGATATCTTTAGTGAGTTGAAATAGAAAAAATGTATTCATCAGGAAAATAATCTTCAATAGGAACGCATTCATCGCCAACATTTAGCCTAGAAATAAAATCAACCACTACATTATCTTTCCCATGTTTATCTAGAATTTTTATATCAAATTCCTATAACAACAATAACCACCATGTAACCCTACCATTAGTAACTATTTTATTCATTAAAAAGAGGATGGCAAAGTGGTCAGTGTGTACAAACACTTGATATCCGTGATGTAGTATCGAAATTTGTTGATGGAACGCACTATCCAAGGACATCTTCTGTCACTGTATAATTAATTTCAGTTGGAGTCAAGTTCTTACCTATGCAATAGATAGCAGATGGCTTTCTATCCTCCATTTGGCCCAATAGAACTCCCACAACAGTATCAGATGCATCTGTAGCTAAGTGAAATGACAGAGTTGAGTTTGGTCCTCACAAAAGAGGAGTTTTTGATACACAGTCCTTTAATTCCATAAAGGTCTGCTCACACTTCCCTGTCCATACAAATACCACATATTTCATAAGTAAGGGGAATAAAGGAGATGAAATCTTTGATTTTTTTTCTATAAACCTCCTATGGTACCCCGCGTGACCGAAAAAACTACATACCTCCTTCTGTGTCTTGGGAATTGGGGTTTTCAAGATTACCTCTATCTTAGCAAGGTCTACTTTAATCTCGTCAACAGAAATAAGATGTCCCAACACAATCCATTCATTCATCATCAGGTAACACTTTACAGTACTCAAAGAAACATTAGTTTACACACATCATTCTAATACTTTTTCTAAATTAACTAGTCTTGTTTCAAAGGCATCACCATAAAGTGTAAAGTCATCCATGAAGATTTCTAGATAGTCATTCAATATATCAGAGCAAATTCCCAGCATTTCCCTTTGGAAATTTGTTGGCTCATTAGAGAGTCCAAAAGGAATAACCCTATATGCAAAGGTTCCCCAAGGGCAAGTAAAGGTTATTTTATCCTGATCTTCTGGGGCAATCTGTATCTAGTTGTAACCACTAAATCCATCCAAAAAAAAAAAAAAAAAACTTTTCATAAAAGGTATCAAGGACCTAATCTATGAATGTTAGAGGGAAATGGTCCTTTTGGGTGGCTTTTTTTAGTTCCTTATAATCTACACAAACCCTCCAATTTTCATTCTTTTTAGGGACAATGACAAGTGGGGATACCTATTGACTATCATAAATTGGATAAATGAAGTTGGCAGTCAGGAGTTTTTGTAGTTCTTCTTTCACTACCTCCTTTAGTGTAGGGTTCATATGTTACTACAATTGTCTAACTGGATTGCAACCATCCTTTAAATAGATGTGGTGAGTTCACAGGTTGGGATGGATCCCTTTCATGTCTATATAATCCCATGTAAACACCCTTTTGTACTTCTGCAATAGCTGTGACAACAATATGTTTTGCTCAATAGTTAGGTTTGGATTGAAATTTAGATATTTACCTCATTCTATTTCAACTCGACTGTTATTAATGTTTGGACCAGTCTTCATTTGTGTAAAGCTCAAGTCTTCTACAACATCTTCCTTCCCTGAGTCCTCAATAGAAGTAACAGAAAGTGAATTACTAATAAAACCATTTATGATATCATCTTTTGTCTCATACTTGAAGTACTAGGCTTTCCCAAGGGTGAGAAGTGGATGGGAGTAATCTAATTCAAGTTCGAATTCATCCCCCAAGGGGTTTCCCGAATCCATACGTGGTTTTGCTAGGGGGTAGAGGCTAAGGATATTTGTGACCTTCCCATCTAAAATTATCATAGACCTAGACCTAAATCCTATGAATGCGTCTGTAGTGGCTAGCCAAGGCCTCCATAGAATCAATGGATGCCTCTCTAGGTTTGATTTAGATTGTAAAATAAGGAATTCAGATGGGTATATCCAAGAATCCACTGTGATCACTACACCTTTTAACACCCCGTCAGGTTTGACACGGGACTTGTCTGCTAATTCCAATACCGTAGGTGTGTGTCTTAGTCCATGTAACCCCAAGGTGGTGAAGAGTTCCTTAGTCATTACATTAAAGGTTTCCCCTAAAAAAATTAATGTATTGGTAATGAGCTTGTCATCAATGTAAATAGTGACTATAGAATTTCTTAGATTGTTATGTTTGGTTAAGAAAGGCTCATCAGTCATCAATTTAGACAACTTTCCCATCACATGAATAGTAGCGAGGTCCTTAGGCTTCCTCTTAGGCCTTTTAACACACAAATATCTTACTATTTTTGCATAAATAGGCATATCTTTAATAACCTGAATTAAAGGAATCCATATCTATAAATTTTATAACTCCCTGAGGAAATCAGATTATGGTTGTGAAGTCACCCTAGCTTCGGCTAATCTTTGGGGATATGAAGGATCCTTAATTATCATAGTCGAGTCAATTGTATACAATTGTATCAACTTTACTCGAATTGGTTGTTATAGGTGCAATAGTCCTTCTCAAGTTAGTTGTTAAAAGTGTGATAACATCTTCAATATATTTGGTATGTTCCCTGGGTGACTCACACTCTTCTTTAGTGATAATAGGAGAGTGTTTTGAGTTAATCACTTTCCCTGACTGAAGATGAATTTCGTTACGTCTGATAGGAGTGATATAATAAGTCTCAAAGGTAGTCAAGGCCTCAATGTTTAGGGTTGCCTTATTGTTTGGGTTAGGCTTAGGTTGCATAGGTAATTAGGGTCATATATGAGGTCTAGCACCAGGTGTTTGAAGAGGTGGTGACCAGATTTGATCTCCTACGCTGCCTTTAGTGGCTGCCGAACCAGACCATGCCCGCTTCCCGAAGTCCGACTCCACTACGGATATAATCTATAGACAGAAAAGGCATGCAAGGCGTGTGGCTTGTGCCAGCTGGAATTGTTGTTGCATTGGTATTGTAGGAGGGGCTAAACCTAGGGAATTTGCTCTCGAATTTTGAGTCCAATGATATGTCCAAGATGAAGGATATTGGAGACCATTGGTTCCAAGGTGAAGGAATTTGTGCTGGAGGAGGAGTAGAATACTGCTAAGGGAATTGTTGAGCATTATATATATTATTCGATGGATTAAAAGAAGAGAATTATTGATACATACCGAGGGGTCATGGTCTCAATGGTTTCCTAGATCCAATGAAATAGGAAGACTAGACTTCCTCACTTTATTCTTTGAGAAAATGTTGCACAAGTTGATTTTGTTTAATCTGCATTCCTTTAGGGAATGTTTCTCCCTACATTTCGAGTAGAACACAACTAAATTTGTATCAGCTTCATCATGGGATTTCTTCACTTGCGGCTTCGTTATTTGAGCAGATAATGTATTGAGGAGACCAATTTTAAGGTTTTCGAACAGATTGTCGATCTCATCTCTGGTCACACCTCTGTTTGCAGATTTATATATTCTTATAGAGGCATACCATACCATGCTTCTTTCTCTCGATGACCCTCTCAAGCATCTTAGGCAGAGCTTTATTATCTCAACAAATGATTCTTGAGATATGTCTCCCTTTCCTAGTAGATTCAGGGTATCAAATCAATCATCTCTCATCCCCCTTATGAATATGGTTTTCAAGATTTATGGATCATAATCACTATGTTTAGATCTTTGCAAGTTATAATGGAATCATTCCACATAATCCTCCAAGCTTTCTTCCTCCCTCTATGTCCTCCTGAATATTTCTTCGCTTAGGTCCCTGGTTCAACAATAGCCCTGATACTTGGATAGGAATGTAGCTTTCATGTCGCCCCATGTCCGAATAGTAGCTAAGCCTAGTCCCATAAACCATCTTAGTGCTACTCCTTTTAGAGTAGTAGGGAAAAATTTCATCTTTTGAACATATGAAGTATAATCATATCTCCTGCATAAGACATCAAATTCAAATAAGAATGTGTCAGGGTCTTCTACAGTCATTGTTTGAAAATATGGAAGATCTGCCAAAGAAATGTTTTTCATGGGAGCTTCACCCCTTATATCATCTATTAGGAATTCAAAGGTGGTAATGGTGGCATCTTTTTTGTTTTTTGTTTTTTTTTATTGTTATTCCCCATTATTGATCCTCTTGACTCTTGTTGTGATGAGTCTCCTTCTTCAGCCCATCTAGGTGACTATCCTGTGGGTGAATATTTGTGAGATAATAGCCCAGGCTGCTCTGGGGCTAGCTATTTCACCATGCTACTGAATCTAGATATTGATAAGTGTTGGCTTATTGGGGCCTAACCCAGGTTTGGAAGAGTTATTAGCCAAACAAATCCCGCGCTACCGGCCCTTTCAGTAATAGTCCGCGGAGCGCGGACTGAAGTCTCACCTGAGGTATCAGGGGAGGGTGCTGGAACGAGGTTTCCGCACCCTTGGGATGTTTAGATGTATTCTGGAGGGTTCGTGAACGGATCTGTGCCCTCGCTCTACTCTACACAGCTATCAGGCTTCCGCGTAGATCTGTACCAGTGCATTCTTGTTATTATGAGTTTATTATAGATCTTTTCCACTTCTTACAGTCTTTAAGCAAACATTTAACAATAATACCCAGTGCACATCATCATCATTCATAAAGACAGACTTAAACTTGTATAACAGACGTATAAACTAGAATATAAATAGATCCACAATAATTTGGAATTAACACAATGTCTCAAAACCAACTTATCTTTATTAATATCTTCGTTTCAATACAATCCCTTTTTTCCCGACACACACAGCTGCAGGGGTCCGCACACACAGCTGCGAACTCTATTAGGTCTCCGCACACACCACTACAGAACCACTATCTAACTCCTAACCTTTACGACCCTTGCTTATAGACTCAGAGCATGTATTACTTTCACAAACCCATAACACGTCAGATCTTCCAAAAATCTACTTCTACCCTTAGAGCCTCACTCTATTTATACATTCCCATGGTCTGCGGACCATGGGCAGGCCGACTCACTTCCTATTATTTTATATTATTTTTGGCGGACAACCCTTTGACTTGACCTATTACATTTCGCACTCCGCACACTTCACAAAACTTTTTACAATATCATTACCCTAACTTATGGTCTTTATGCCCCAGAACTGTTACGCAGGGCCTCCGCTACCCAACAAACCCCCAACACAATCATCATGACTCGTCTCGAGTCACTCATCGGTGTGGCAATACGCACTGCCAAGGCTTCATGGTCCACCATCCCTGTGAGTAATGTACTACATTCTGTTGCTCCCTCGTTGTCGCCTGCAATACTTCTTCAAGCTCCTACTCCATTGCCTCTACTAATCCACGCAACCGATGATGCTCACTCTACTCTGCTTGGTTCACACAAACCACGCCCTAATAGGATTTTAGCTCCAGCTAGGGTGCCACATACAGGGACTCCCTGTGCCATAGCAGCAAATTTCCAATATCTAGTCTACTATACGCACTGTCTGCTGCAGCTTGTGTTGCATTTTTGCAAGAAGGGTGTTGCTGTCCGTGAGATCCCAATCTTCCCAGTACATCAGAGACGAACTGTTAACTACAATTCCATCATTTGTCTCCATATTCACAGTCTTTCCCTTATCTTTGATGGGTCACCGGCTAGCCCATGGATTAGGCAGTGACATCTGGACTAGTTCTGCTTCGTGTCTAAGAATTTCCAATACATTCCCTACCGTCGGTGCTGAACTCTGCGCGGCGCCCGTAGCCGTCGACACCACACTATCTAGAAAGTCCTGCATCTCCATTGGCCATATCCCAACCCTCAGGCTGACTCCTTTAGTGTCAATGATGAACAGATCCATACCGGTGGAAAGGCACAATAACTTACTTCGCTCGGAACCACAGATCATTCAGTGGATACCCCCTTGTGATTTATAAGCGTTTTGAAATTCAAATTCAGTCATTCCCTCCATTTCTGGTGCCGTAACGTTAAGCCTGCGGCAAATCATTCTGGATCTGGCTCGTACCTCGTTGCTTAATTGCCCACCACCCACTCCTTTTCGCCATGAGTCAGACATCTTGTCATGAACACTGACAGCAACGGTCACCTCTCTGCTTGTCCACACAATAGCGCAGCCCCTTCTACGCAACAGCGACCCTTGTGACTGACCAAATCTACACGCACCCTTGTTGTCACGTAGCTTCCCCGCAGACTACTTTATCATCTCGCGCTCTCTTTCAACTGGCTGGAGTGGTGAGACTGTCCTTCGGTCGGTTAGTCAAGTGGTCGGCCCACCTATGTAGAGCTTCAGGCAACTTCCATTTACTCTGCCCAGGAAGGGGTCTCCATTAAGCTTGGCAAGCTGGACCATGCCTCCATCCGTGACTTCTTTGACTACATAGTGTCCCAACCATTGCATTCAGAGCTTGTTAGGGAATTTCTTGAACTTTATGTCATATAGTAATACTAGATCATTATCTTTGAACGTGTGCAACTTGATATGGCGATGATGCCAACCTTTTTCTCACTGCTTCTGTACCTACTGATGGAATTCAGCCAAAAACCATTCCTCCTCAAGTTCCTCCAGTTGCGTGAACCTTTCTTCCAAAGCCCTGCGGTCTGCCATGCCTGTCATTGCTACTATTAGAAAACTAGGTACAATGCTTTCCATTGGCATTATGGCTTCCATGCCATAGACTAACTGGAAAGGTGTCTACCCGTCAACTTCTTGCACGTGGTTCGATATGCCCATAGCACAGCAGGGATGCACAAGTCCCAATCGTTTCACTGCACATTACATACCTTGGTCAATGCAGTCTCCAAAATCTTGTTGAACGCTTCGATGGTCCCATTCACTTGCAGATGGTATGGCATACTCTGTTGATGATATATCTGGAATTCCTCAGTGAGCACGCTGATAGTCTCATTCAGAAAGTGTGTTCCGTAGTCGCTCATTAGAATTTTTTAACATCCAAACCAAGTCAGCACATTCTCGAACAAAAATTTTGCAGTTGTAGTAGTCGTGCAGTCCTTTACCAGATGTGCTTCTACCCATCGGGTCAAGTATTCAGTCGCGGTGATGATATAGCGTGCACCCGTCTTTCCTTGGGCTACGATAGGCCCCACAAAGTCGATCACCCATATTTCAAACAGTTGCAACATCATCTGTGGCTTGAGCGGCATTTCATCCCTCCACGATGGTTTCCCAGTCCATTGACATACGTCACAGGCCCGACAATACGCTTTTGAGTCTTGATGTAGAGTGGGCCACCATAGTCCAGGGCGAAGGATCTTATGTGCTGTGGCGTGTCTCGCATAATATCTTCCTATAACCCCCCCATGTGCTTCAGCAAGAATCTTTCCTCGCTCGAATTTAGGTACATATCTGCTAATATTTCATCGTTACCCATTTTATAGAGGTGCCCTGCAATAACAGTAAAGTCTGCTGCGTGTATCACTAGCTCTTTCTTATACTGAACAGAATACCCTTGCGACACGGTTCCTGTGGTTAATATGTGGATTGTATCCTCAAAGTGGCCATCCACGATGCGCACTACATAGAGTTGTGCATCAGGTAGTCCCTCCTCTAAGTTTGTGGGCTCTTCACCATTCTCAATTCGGGACAGGTGATCTAGGCCTACGTTTAGACATCTCGGCTTTACGATGACTTCAAAATCATATTCCTAAAACAATAACAACCATCTACAAATGCGCCCCCCCAACACAGGCTTATTGACTAAGTATTTTAACGTGGAATGATCAGTATACATCTTAAAGTGTCCCCCGAGTAGATAGTGGCGGTATTTCTGGAGTGCGTATACCATCACCAACCCCTCACGCTCAGTAGTGGAGTAGTTCTTTTTAGCTTTGGACAATCGTCAACTTGTGAACGCAATCGGGTGATCAATTCCTTTCGCTCCTTCCTATGTGAGTACCGCGCCCAGTACGATACACGACGCATCAATGTGCATGTGAAATTCGATGTCCCATTTTGGAAAGACCAAAATGGGAGCTGATGCCATCTTTTCCTTGATAGTTTCCAAAATTTTGTTACATTCCTCATTCTAACAATAAGTAGCATCTTTTTTCAACAACTGTTCCATTGGTGCCGTGATCTGTGCGTAGCTCTTTATGAACTTTTGATAATAACTAGTGTGTTCCAGCATGGCGCGCAGTTGTTTGACACTTTGCGGCGCTTGCAGATTGAGTATGACAACAATCTTTGTCGGTTCTACCATCAGGCCTTGCTTGTAGACCAAATGGCCGAGCAAGTTCTCGAAGGGGACAACGAAAGTAAACTTCTTTAGATTTAGCGCAATCTGGTGCCATCAGCAAGTATCCAGCATTAACCGCAAGCTCGCGATATGCTTCTTGACTAGCCCAAAGATGGTCCAATCATCAAGATATACTTCTAAAACTTATGTATAAATTCCTTGAAGGTAGCTACCACGACACGCGAGAATATCACCGGCACGTTCTTCAGTCCAAAGGGCATCATAGTGTACTGAAAATATCCCCACTCGGTTGCGAAAGTTGTTTTACTCCTATCCTCCAGCACAATCTTGATCTGGTGGTACCCCAAGAAACTGTCCATGAAGGAGTAAGCTTCCTATCCACCCACATTTTCCAGTACTTCATCTGTAAATGGCATCGGGAATGGATCGTTAACACATGCATCGTTGAGCTTCCTAAGATCCACATAGATGCAAATCTCTCCTTTTTGTTTTTTCTCTTGTACAACCACAGGACTTACCTAGTCACATTCCTCCACTGGTTCAATTATCCCTGCTACAAGCATTTTGTCCAACTCTTCGCAGACCTTTGCTTTATATTTTGGATTCAATCGATAAGGCCACTGCTTGACTGGCTTCGCGTCCAACTTCAAAGTTATCTTCATCATTCCTAGGTCGCCGAGGATCCCTTTTAACTCCGTGATTTTGGTTGGGAATAAATCTTGATATTCTCGAAGTAACTCGACAACCTTCTCCACCGTGGCATCATCCCAATAGTCCCCAAGTATTGCATACTTTGGCTCCTCCTCCATACGAATGTTCACTTGTTTTCTTTTCAGCAGTGCGGTGATATCGAGTTCCTCGATCGTTGGTCCACGAACCTCACAACTCCCCTCTGTTTCTGGAATATTGATGTTTCTGGGGTCGTCCTCATCATCTTCTACCTACATGTTGTAACATTCTAGGGCCTGGCTCAACTGGCACGACCAATCTAGCTACACTATTTCTTCTAGTTCCAGTTGTACTTTGAAAATGGCAACCTTCACAACTTGCAATGCATCATCAACAGTATCCATCCGTTGGTCCTCAAATAAGAATGTTAATAAAAACCCTTTGTGCAAGATATCCCATTCGCCTGTACCATGTCAAAGTTCTATTTCAGTATACCAGTTCCTTGGGATGACATCCAAGGTATGATAAAATAAGTGTACCCACTCTAGCACGAGCTCTTCTCCATAGGCCTGGGCCCCTCTGGTGAGGTGCATGTGCGGGTCATCACATCCATCGTATTTCTCAGTTATTCATAGTTCTAGCTTCCCAAACATTATCTGTATCATCCACCTACAGCCGCACCAGTCTTCAAAGGTTCCTTCATGTGTCCCCCACCAATGCGCAGGCGTCGCACGTAATGCCCGTTTTAACATATTGAACTGTTGGTGCTTTGGTACCACACTTTCAAACTTAGTCAGGAATTCATCTACCGCTGTCAGCCCATCATACATTGATAGTTCTCGATCGTGAGCTTTTACAAAATACAGTGACCTAGTCATCATGTTGTAGTTTAACGTTGTTACTCTGTTCAACCGATTATGCCACCGCTCATCTTCCTCATTTGAATCTCCAGTTCAGGACTCTGCATGCTCCCACGATATTCTTCCTTCTACAGTTGGATTGACCCAATCTTGATTTCGTGTAGTGATCTTGTAGATACAATCTAGTTCGTCATCACTTCCTTCGTGGCGCACGGGTTCCATGTAGCGCGCTCCTTCAGCCGGGTCTAGCGGAATGACTACGTAGAGTGACTTCTTCTCAATTATCATTTTCTGCTTCTTTAAATTAATGACCCCATTCATATCTGTGGCAAAATCTATCCCTAACAACGTAGGGTAAGGGCTACTATCATCTATGATTTCTATTACCTCAAAGTCCATTTGGGTGCTCACTACTTCTATTTCTACTGTGATTCCTTGCGGTCTCCCCATGGGAAGGATCTTCTGTTAGTTCGCCATCCACAATTGAATAGGAGACCATTATAGTATGGGCTTGCCCATGCGTTCCCAAGTCTGTTTAGGTAGCACATTTACATCTGATCCTAAGTCTAGAATGATCTGATCCATCTCATGGTCGCCAATCTGTGCCATTAATTGCATTTCCCATCTAGTACGCAAAGCATGTTTCCCCAATTTTCGGACCATGCGAAGTTCACCTGACCCTACACACCTAGTTATCAACTATTGTAATCCTTTAACTGCCTTATTTTCGCAAAGCAATTTCATGCATGTCTCTAAAAAGGTAGTTAGCATCGAGGGATCCCTTTATGGTTCGCGTTGATCCTTACTACCTGGGGTAGAGACCTCCGCGAAGCTCTTCCTAGCTTCTAGACATGTCTCCTCACGAACCCCTACGTCTTCCTTAGTTAGTTTCTATTATAGTATAGGGGCCTAACAGTTTCCCCTTATCCTCCCCTGTGGCCGCACCACTTCTGAGCATCATGTTCATGTTGGGATCTTCCTCGTGTGGTTTGGACCTCATCATTTGGACGTTCTGTGTCGTCGTAGGTTGTGCTGCCCTTTTTTCATGTATTTGTGTTATCAATGTGGGACAATCTATCATTTCATGATCGAACTACTCACAGTAGGTGTTTGGTCAATTTAGTGCCCTAAATTGCTTTACATAAATTATCAATCCGGGTAATCATAAACTGATGAAATGTAGTGCAATATATGTGCTAGATGACCCTTCTTACTTCAATGTTTTTTGAGTTTTATATTGTTTTGGGGTTTTGATCCTTTAGTTTCTAATGACTTACAATGCACTTAACAAAAATCTTAAATCTACTTCTGCTAAAGAAATGAAATGAGGACTAAGAGTGCTTTAAGCTAGATTTGGAAGTAAAGCTTATTCAAGATAAGCAAAACAAAGTTTCTATTTCTGCTATTTATTATTGATTCCAAATCATGACCTAAAAGAACTTAAGAGTGAAATCGCAACTACTATCTAATCAAAAACCAAAGATAAATGAAATATTAAAACTGAAAATGAGATTGCAACTATCTATGATGGAAATAAAAATAAAAGGAAATACTGAAACTAAAAATGAGATTACAACTATTGTTTAGTCTATTGCAGAACCAAAACTGAATGAAAAACTGAAAATGAAATCGCAACAAAACTAATATGAAAGACTAAGACTGAAAATGAAATTGCAACTAATCTACTATGGAAGCTAAATGAAGTGCTTAATTACTCTTCTTCACAATTTTAGTAGAACAACCTCCTTGTGATAACATTTTGAGGAATTCTGTACTTCATCATTCTAGGAGAAAATAAATACAAAAATGCAAAAAAGACTCATTACATAAATGAAGTATTTAACCACTTGGTTTAAGATGAACCATCAACCAGAAGGGCTTTTTAGAAACATTCACTTACAATATGAGTTACTAAACTAATAATAAAATGGCAAGACAGTAAAGGCACTAATTAGTTTTAGATAAAAACCTAAAGACTAATGAACAACAAATGAAATAAATTACTCTACACTACTAAACTCAACTTCAAGCTACTGATAAGAGACTAGAAAGAAATGAAACAAAAGAACTATTATGTACTGAAATAAGCTATTCTGTGTTAGTAAGAAGATGACAAAAACTGCATGATAAACAAGGTTAGAAAATGATTATAAACATTATGGGAAAAACACAGTGAATTTACAGTTCAACTATGAAAGACAAAACAAAAATGAAATGTAACCTTAGCCAACGCAAGGGCCCTCTGCAACTACTCAGGTTAAATGTACTTAATCAACACTCCAACAAACGCTTTCAGGTATCCATGAAACACACAGTCTTCATATTAAAAACAGAGAATGAGTTCTCAAAATCACAAAGTGGTAATCTGAACTTAACAACTGGGCAAATTCGAACTAGTTCTGCATTCTTCACACAGGTATTTATAGAGAAATTATACAACTATTTTATGGAGAAAAATAAGCTACAGCAAAACACGTAGGCAGACAAGTACACAGAATTCTCTTCTTTGGTTTCTGGAGACATAAATCTAAGGTGATGGCTGTTGGATTCAGTTTGCACAGATGGCTGATGAAGTCCGTGGCCTCAGGAAGTTGTTTCGAATCCCATCACGATGAAACGTGTGCAAAACAGAGTCCTATTTGCCTTAGGTCTCTATGTTTTATTTCCCTTTGACCGGAGTCTTCTTTGTCGACCTAGGCCAGATGAATAGGACATGATCCATGCCATGATGTTTTCCAAGCTGCCCATGTAGTCATTTCCTCCTTCTGACACCTAGAAGCTGTAAAAGCATGGAAGTAGCTACGGAACAGCCGATTAGCAGCAGAATAGGCTGCATTCCGTAGCTAAAAGACAAAAACTTATTCAAACAGTAAACATAAAAATATAACATGTAAATCACTAAAATGTTCTCTTTAAGGCAATGTATAATGGTTATTGATGATAAGAATGCATTTCTTCATGGAAAAACAAAGGAGGGATGAGAAAAGTTGCTAAGGAAAGGGCAGTTCTGAGACTCAACATACCCCCACTGCAAGACTATTGCATGTCCCCATGAAATAAAAATTGTGAACTTCCTCCTCCTACTATATTTGTTCTGATACTTTAGCCAAAACATCCAACTTCCTCTTCTTACTTTTCTTTGCACCAACTGCCATCCTTGGCTTCCTCATGAGAAATCTGTACTTGAGGTTGATAAGTGCCCTGTTTAACTTCTTATTATTCTTTTTTAGTTTTTTGTTCTTCTTGTGCCATAAACCCAAGTGAAGCATAGTGTTGTCATGGATAATCTTATCCAACTTATTATGTTCTTTTAAGGCTTCATTTTCTCTTTGGATGTTCCTATTCAAAACTTCTAGCTCATAGATCTCCTGTTTAAGGGAGCTAGTTAAAGTTTCTTGTGAGGTGGCAGGTTGCTTTGGATTAGCTGAAGTCCCTGGGTCTACTGATGTACTCTTTTTCTCCAATGACTCTATGTAGTCATAGATTTTTTGTTGGATTGGATCAATGCTAGGAGAAACTCTTCTTGTGCTGCCGTCAAAGTTTTGTGGAGGAGAGTTCTATGGATTTTGTTCATATGGAATACTGTCAGGGGATTGAGCTGGAGTTTCTTCCTCCAAATTTATAAATTGGGCCTCTATGATTTTATCTTCTTCACTTTCCCCCTAAGCCTAGAACTCCTCCTCAAGTTTTGGAAGCCTAAGGTCTCCTCTTCCGTGTCCTTTTTCCTTTTTCCTTTCTCTTTATCTCTCTTGATCTGTTCTCTCATTTTGGTTAGTCTTTAAAAAAGTAGTTGTTCATCCTCTTTAGGTGATGAAGGTTTAGGAATATCAATGTGGATTTCTTCAACCTTTTCTTTCATTTTTCTCCTCTGCTTAGTCTACTTTTTGATCTCTGTTAATTTATCAGAGATTGGTTCTTCTTCATCAATTTTCTATGTTGAAGTTTCAGGGGTGCTTTGAATGGTGAGACTGATCTTCCTTCTCCTACTTCCTTTAACAGGACTTCCCTCAGACAAATCTGGAGCATCTTGGAAGAAATTACTTACCAAAAAGTTCTCCCATGTATCCCCTACACTTCTTAAATGAAATTCAACTAAAATCTTCAGTAGTCCATGGTGATATAGAGTGGTTTCTATTGATTCAACTTTCTTCTGGACATTAGTTTCCATTCTTCTCAAACTATTCAATAGGAAAAATGGAAGATTGAGGGTTCCATTCTCTAGAAAATTCATTAACAGTCGTATATGATACACATACATAGAACCAAACCTCCCTTCGCATGTAATAAACTTTTGCAGAATTAACAACATGCTACTCCATTTTTTTTTAAGTGCAGAGATTGGAATTCCTTTTCTAAAAACTGAAGTGTCCATACTTGGATTTTAAGAATGACCTTTCAGGATTCATCATGAAACTCTTTTCTCTTAAACCATGTTTCTCCTAGCCTTGGGAGTTTTGTTTCTTCAGCTATAAAGGACTCGGTAACTACAAATTTGATGTCACCTATTTCCACTTCCATTCCATCAAATGACCTGGCAAAGGATTTAGTGATTTCCTTATGGTAACCGTTGAATTTTTCAATGAAACACAACCAACCAGCCTTCTGTAACATTCCCTTCAGCTGCAGATAACCCTCCATGTATTTAACCCCTACGGGTTCAGTTCTAACAATAAGCCCCATCACCTCTGTTCTCAGCTATTCTTCAAAATTCCCCTCACTATCTGAGAAATGGAGTGACTGCGTAAAGAGGACTGTGTATACGAAAATGGAGCAACTGGTATATAGAAACAAAATGACTATGGATATGGAAACAGGATGACAGAATATATGGAAGCAGGTTGACTGTGAATATAAAATAAAACGACTGTATATATGGAAACAGAGTAGCTATATACGTAAACTGTGTGGAAAACAGAATGACTGTATGCACAAAGTATATGGAAACAGAGTGACTGTATGCACAAAAAGGCTGCGGAAGTATGAGAGAAAAACTTAGTGTAATAAATGAACAATCAGGGTTTTGAAGAGTCGTATACAGATAGGTCATGTCGTTAATCTAACCATTAACAGGTGTGGTTGTAGAAGTCTAGTTAAGTACGAGTCATGGAGTTTAAAATGAAGATTAGTTATGAACGCATCATTGCACCATTTGGCATTGAAGACAGAAGGTATGGTGGAGTCATCATTGCAGTCAAATCTCAGAATGATTAATCAAGGAGACATATGATCATACAAGTTCTACAAAATTATGTTTTTGTATTGCTTTTTGAAATAAGTTTTTGTTTTTACCTTTGGAACCTTGCCTTCCGCTTGCTAATATCTTAATGTTTTCTTCCACAGGTGCTTTAGGCTTGATTGGTCTTCAAAGTTGTTTTCTTTTCAATTACCTGCCTATAAGATTTTATTATGAACTGGCCTCTTTGTGCTTGGACTGATAATCAAACTGTTGTTGCAGAATCAGATTAGCTGTAGAACAGGATCAGCTATGAAATGGGACCAGCTGCAGAACGTGGAAATAGCTGCAGAATGTAAAATAGAGAGTAAAATATGGCTTATGAATGAATAAAATGGAAATGGCTGTGTGAGTGAAAATATGACAAGATGATAAATGAAAATGGAGATGAAAGAAATGTTGAAAAAGGAAAAATTTATTAGTGAAATATGGCAATGGAATGAAGTGAAACTGTAAAAGTAAAACAGAATGAAATGAGATGAGACAATGAATTTTGCAGAATGCAGAGTGAGTCACCACTTTTTTTAGAAAAGAAATGGAAAATATAGGGTGTCAGAAGCTTCTGATTTTCACCCTGTATTTTCTGTATAAGCATGCCAATCAGTGATTGGTTTTCAACCTGATATATATATACATATATATATATATATATATATATATATATATATATATATATATATATATATAACAAAAACAAAGACTAAGTTGGTGGAGAAGAAATATTCTTCTTCACCAACTTCATTTCATAATTGTTCTGGAAGATCTTGATGAACTCCTCCTTTGAGATTGGGTTTTGATATATTTTCAATCTATGACCATTCACAAGAAGAGAAGTTTTACTTTCATCTATTGTTTTGATCCTCACTGCTCCATTACTGAAAACATTTTCAATCTCATATGGTCGAAGCCAGTGAGTTTGAAATTTCCCTTGAAAATATTTAAACTTTGAATCAAATAATAGTGCCCAATCTCCCTCTTGAAACTTCTTGTCCTTGATGTATTTGTCATGCCATTTAGCCCTTTGTTGTTGGACTATACCAGTCCTTTGAACTGCCTCTTATCTAATTTCATCAAGTTCATTTAATTGCTCCAGTCTATGTCTTTGAGCTTCTGATAAATCCATCCCCAACTGGACTGCCATCTTGAAAGTTTTGACTTGGAACTTTATAGGAAATAGGACTTGTTTCCCATAAACAAGTTCATAGGGTGTATGTCCCATTGTGTTCCTCCACGTAGTTCTATAGGCCCATAAGGCTTCACGAAGCCTTTCTGTCCAATCTCTTCTATGTAAATGCACAGTCTTGGGGAGGATTCCTTCAATCACTTTATTTGTAGACTCCACTTGACCATTTTCTTATGGATGATAGGGAGTAGATTTCCTATGCTTCATTTTGTACTCCGCCATAAGTCTTTGATCATGTTGGATGTGAATTGAGATCCTTGATCTATTACAATTTCTCTTGGAACACCAAAGAGAGTAAAAATGTCCTCAAAAAGAAAAATAACTACAGATTTTTCGTTAGCAAAAAGTAATGCTTTGGCTTCTACCCATTTTGTGACATAATCAGTGCATACCAATATATACTTTTTCTACTTAGATGGAGGATTAATTGGTCCAATAAAGTCTAAAGCCCACTTTTTAAAGGGTTTGATAAGTACCTGAGTTTGTAATGACATCTCATTTGAGGGAGTAGGTTTCCCTATCCTTTGGCAGCTGTTGCACTTCTTGACATGTTCTTTAGCATCTTTGAATATGGATGGCCAATAATATCCTAAAGAAAGGATTTTATAGGTTGTCCTCTTGTCAGCAAAGTTTCCACCACACAGCTCATCATGACATGCTTTGAGAATATCAGGCATCTCATCTTCCCTGACACACCTTCTGATCATAAGATCTGGCCCTGTTTTATACAATTCGTTAGTGATCCATGAATATCTTGCACTTTCTTGAATAATCTTTCTTTTCTCTCTAGGAAACAAATGTGAAGGTAACTTCCCTGTAACCAAGTAATTAGAAACATCTGCAAACCAAGGAGTTTGAGTAGTTACTGCAAAGAGATATTCATCAGGAAACTTATCTTCAACTAGAGAGTCTTCTTTGATATTCTGAATCCTAGACAAGAAATCAGCAACTGTGTTTTGTTTTCCAGGTCTATCTAGCAGAGTAATGTTGAATTCTTGCAAAACTAAAAACCATCTTGTAACTCCGCCATTAGTAATATGTTTATTCATCAAATATCTAATTGTAGAGTGATCTATATGAACAAAGGTTTCATAGTCTGTTATATAATGTCTGAACTTGTTAATTTCATGAACAACAGCTAAGAATTCTTTTTTAGTCACAGTATAATTCAACTCAGTGGGAGTCAAATTCTTACTTGTATAGTAAATTAAATAAGGAATCAAATCTTTTGTCCCAATACTGCTCCCATAGCTATATGTGAAGCATCTGTAGAAATATGGAAAGGAAGTTTCCAATTTGGTCCTCTTAAAATAGGTTCTTCAGAAATTTTTTCTTTCAAGGTTTCAAATGCTAGCTGGCAATCAGGATTCCAACTGAATTCACAATCTTGTATAAGAAATTTGAAAAGTGGAGATGCTATTTTAGTGAAGTTGTCTATAAATCTTCTATAGTATCCTATAAATCCTAGAAAACTTATAACATCTTTTTGGCAATTTAGAATTGATAACTTAGAGATGAATTCAACTTTATATTTGTCAACTTTAATCCTATCTCCTGAAATGTGATGTCCTAAAACAATACCTGCTGTAAACATCATAAAGCATTTTTCATGGATTACTGAAAGGTTTGTTTCTTTACATCTTTTAAGGACTTTTTCCAAATTTTCCAAAGCTTCTCCAAATGAGTTTCCATAGACTGTAAAATCATCCATATATACCTCTACACAATCATGAATTAGATCAAAAAAAATTCCTAGTACTACTCTTTGGAATGTTGCAGGTGCATTACATAAACCAAAAGGAAGCACTCAGTAGGAAAAAGTTCCCCATGGACAAGTAAATGTGGTTTTATCCTGATCCTCAGGTGCTACCTGAATTTGATTATAACCACTAAAACCATCCAATAATGAGAAATACTTCTTACCTACTAATGTATCTAACACTTGATCTATAAAGGGCAAAGGAAAGTGATCTCTCAAGGTTGCTTTATTCAATTCTCGGTAATCAATGCATACCCTCCATTACCATTATTTTTAGGCACAGTTACCAAAGGAGAAACCCATTGGCTATCTGAAATTGGGTAAATGAAGTTTACATTGAGTAATTTTTGGAGCTCTTCTTTCACAATTTCCCTAAGATTTGGATTCACTCTTATTTGAGTTTGTCTGATTGGTCTACTGTTTTCCTGAATATAGATATGATGGATACAAGTCTTAGGATCAATACCCTTCATGTCGGTGTATTCCCATGCAAATGCAGCAGAATGTTTTTGTAATGTTTTGGTTATCTCTTCTTGTTGTAGTTTCTCCAAGTTTTTGTTTATGTTAAATGTCCTACTCGGAAAAATTTCAATTGTAGAGCTACCAAACTCTTCCATAGAATAGAGAGACATCTGCCTAGATGACAAGTATTCAACATTAGATTTTTCTTGAAATTGTGCATGATTATATTCTGAAGATGTTTCAAAATTTCCAATGTGTTCAAAATTTGACTATATTCACTAATTTCTGATATAGTAAAGAGAGGTTAAATATCATATTCATCATCAATCCATTCTTTTTCATCTATTTTTGTGATTGCTTTTGCTGGGGGATACAAAGTAAATTTATTTGTTGAATTACCTTTAGAAATATACATGTCACTAGATCTACAACTAATAAAAGCATCAACTGTGGCCAGCCAAGGTCTTCCTAATATGAGTGGGTGTCCCCCTAGATTATTCTTGGGAGTTAAAATCATGAAATCAACAGGATATTCCCGAGAATCTAAGGATACTGAAATGTCTTCTAGCACACCATCTGGTTTGATTATTAATATGTCTACAAGTTGCAGTAAGGTAGGTGTGTAATGAAGGTTAGGAAGTTTAAGCTGCTCCATAATTTGTCTAATCATAATGTTTATTGTTGCCCTTAAGTCAATCAATGTGTTTAGAATTTCAATTCCATTTATGTGTCTTGACAATTGGACTTCCTGGATCCACATATTTCTGCATGGCAATTGTGAAGTAGGAAAGTGTTCCCTCTACGGACAAAGGCAACCCCTCTACCCCTAGAGTGGTTCTAGTCACAGCAAGGACAAAACAACAATTAATTCCCTTAAATAGTCATTGTTGGAGGCCTAGCTCAAATCGGTGGTTGATGAAGTCTTGTTGCATTACTACAGCTTCCGTTTCTTTCCCCTTAATGAGCAATCAACTTGAAACACCACAAGAAAACAACAGAGCACGTAACCGAGAAACAAAAATGATCTATTTACTCATAAAGTCAAGAAGTCATAAACTATCAAGTAAATTACATACAAGACATAGGAAATCATCATTGATTGCATTAATGATAAATCAAGAGAAAATCTTACAACCAAGTCTTGACATCACAAGCCTTCTCGGAGGGTCCAGCCAGTATGTTCCTTCAAGCATTCACTCTCAAAGATGGTTCTCCCAAACAACAATATCTCTCTCTCACTCACAAGCTTTAACACAAGGTTAAGGGCACTCCACAGCCTCTTGAAAACTATTTAGCAATGCCACAGTTGTCACACTCACACCAAAGCTATCTACCAAACTCAAAAGTAGCAGCAGCACTGTACAACTAAAAGAACTAAAGAACTAGGAACTAAGGAACTAGCAGATCATAGCAATGGTGAGTGATTTTATAGGTGGAGGAGCCTCCATGAAATGAAGGAGAGGGAGCTTATCCTCAAGGAAGGTAGCACAAAAGACAGAACCACCATCCCAGAGGCGGAAAGGCGACCCAAACTAACCCAACAACTAGCTCTAGAAACATCCAGACGGCCGACTGTTTGAACTAATTCGCCAAATCTAGATCATCGCGGGTCATGAACTGGGGAATAGCGATGACGTCACAATGATACAGTTCATAACAGAGAACCGTCGCGGATTTTAAGGGTTTACTAGTGACAATACAAGAACTTGGTAAAAAAGGGTCAATCTTCAGCATCAAACAGCATTTGCTTAATCTTCTTATATTGGTGGGAAGATATGAGCATGTTTATTTGGCACATGACACAGTAAAGGGACTAGGATGAAGGCAGTGACAAATTACTGTCACAAATGCCCCCTAAAGCATGAAGCTCGAGAGAGTGGGAGGGATGAAATGCTTTACGAAACTGTTTGAACTGGAACAACACCTGGAAGAACCTGTGGGTGCAAGTACAACTGATATATCTGATAGTGAAATACATGTAGTCTAGGCATGGGCGCAGCTATCCAAAGGACATACGAAACTTGGTCGGTGGTATGGACGCAGCCACCCAACTAGTAAGACCATGATAATGATAAAGGTATGGTTGCAGCCATCCATGAAGACTTAGGTATGGTTGCAGCCATCCATCACAGAGTCATGTATGTAATCACGAACCAATCCACGCAACCCGAACATATGTAATCTTAGTTCGGGGTCTTGAAACCCAACCGACCATAGTACAAATTCTAGCATGCGAACAGATGTGCTGAGGTCGAGAATGATAGAAAGTCGCTTGATTACCGGTGAATGATGGAAACCATTAACAAGCGCGAGAAAAACCATCAATAATGCCAATGGATTTCAAGGTACTATCTAGTACAATCCACTAAGTGTGAAAAATGAGCTGAAGTTGAACTCTTGTGGAATCATCCAATCGAAGACCAATGATGGGAGTCTATCATCGGGCACAAAGAACTTGCCATTGAGGCATGCAAGCTCCAAGGTACCGAAGAGGATCTCTAGACCAATCTCCTAGATAATGAGCTGGCGTCAACAAGAGATGATCTGTTGCAGGAGGGGGCCATAATGTTTCTCCCATCAACGACACAAGATAAGGAACAAGTGGTAGATGGTGAAACAGGGTATAAAAGGAGGAGGTAAGGATATAACTGCAGAAGGATTATACTCTTGAGCATATCGACGACATGACTCCAGAATGTGGCAGCATTTAGGTACCAAGGGATCGGAGGCTCGATGGAGACAACATGGATCAGATGCAATGAGGCAAAATGGCAACCCAAAACCTTGAAAGGCCAAATGATGATGTATGGATATCCCAACCCAACAAGAAGCAAAAGTGTCGATGTTCAAGAGTGACTAGCTGTCGCGGGTAACCAATGATGACTTCCAAATTTTCCTCCACCATTGTTGGCGAGTACCCCAATTATTTTTGGAAACAAGCTTGAAGGGGATAGCATATTCTTGTAATATAAGTTTGTCCTTCGGACGAACCCAACCTAGTGATAGTTTAACGAGCCCTAGGGAGGAGAAGCTCAAGTCTCATCATGGCGATGAGTCCAATGTCGTCAAGGTTTAACGAGTCCGACATAGGGAAAACTCGGAGTCTTTTTCATGTTTAGAGAGTTTTAAAAAGACATGGAAAGGAAAACTACAGGGGGGGTCCTTTTTCATAAATTTGTGTCCCTCAAGCCTAAAAAAGTATAAAATAATACTCGAGAGAACCACTCGACCATTACGATCAAGGATTACTTTTCGTAATTAGTGGCCTCGATCCGAAAAAGTAGAAAAGCGATCAAAGACACATCGTTTCGTAACCAGTATCGAACCTGAAACGACAAAAGTCCGGCGATCTTTTCACATTTATACGGTCGGAAAAGAGCTCAAAGTGGACCGCCTTTTATTCTGTTTAACGAGTCAAAAGGGAAAACTTGGCAATCTTTTTGTCGTTTATTAGAAGTTAGAAAAGGAGCTTAAAGGTGACTCGTCCTGGAAGAATGAGTGGTATAAAGGGTAGCAACTGGTTCCGGCAATGGTGGAACTGCTCAAAACATGTAATGGTCAAGAGGCTGGCTAATAAAATCACTCATCATTGCGGTTCCTTAGGAAAGGAAAAACAACCAAGTGAAAGCATATGATCGGCCAAAGAGATGGTGGTGATGGAATGAAACAACCAAGGCTCATCTAGCAGAAATTAGCGGATAAAAACAGTAATCACGAGGTGTAAATCAGGTATGGGTTCATGTTTACACAAGCTTGAACCATGGAGAACTTTGCTTGGATCTGGTTTCATGTTTACACAAGCTTGAAATGAAAAGCTATGTTTGTTATAAGTTCGCATGCCCCTAGCATAATGACGCAAATCGAGGTACATGCCCCCAAAGCTTCATTACATACAACGAGGTGGATGGAATGAAGGTTCACTTTCGAGATCTTGGAAAGACTCGACTTGGATTTTACGAGATCTTAAGCAAAGACTCGATTTGGAAAGGGAGTTGTTTCATTTTTTAATGAGGTTGACACAGTAAAAGAACTATCCTCATAACCCTTGTTTCATTTTTTAATGAGGTTGACACAGGAACAAACTATCCTCGGGACTCCTTGTTTCATTTTTTAATGAGCTTGACACAAGACAAGGAACTATGCTCGTGACTCCTTGTTTCATTTTTTAACGAGCTTGACACAAGACAAGGAACTATGCTCGTGACACCCAGTTTCATTTTTTAACGAGGTTGACACAGGAACAAACTATCCTCGGGCCCTGTTCATGGGCCAGATGAGAACATGGCTCCCAAGAGGTCTTCACTAGATGGAAGAAATGCACGCTGGGAGGAACACATGTCATGAAGCACAAATGATAGATCAGGCTCCAATGTCCCCAGTAAATTATGTACGAGACCATCTGCATAATCATCAACAGAGGCAGAGATGGAACGGGTAGCCACATAATTGACCTGTGGCAAAGAAGGTACTGCTTGCGAGCAAGAACCGAGAGGGGATGACAATTGCATAGGAGGCACTGGGGGATTAAAGAATGATAATTGATCTATGGTCACCATTCTTCCGTCGTGTGGAAAAAAGCCACATAGAAAAGTGAAGAGACGAGGGCCCCCATGGCATAAATATAATCAGGGCCAAGGAGAAGACTGAAATCTAAAGCACCTTGGACAACCATTACGTCTATATAGATGATTTTGCCCCCCAAAGTAACAGGGAAATTTGGGAGGATCCCTAAAGGTTGACTGGTTCCTCTGTCAAATGCCAATAGATTCTACGTGACCGGCACAAGCTGTGGGGAGCCCAAAGCTTGCCAAGTAGTGAAAGGCATGAGGCTAACCGATGCACCTTCATCCAAGATAGTGCCTAGTACTGCCTTATCATAGGCATGTACTGTAATCTAGAAAGGCACATAGGATGGAGGGCGGAATGCAATCAAATGACTCTAGTCGAAGGAAACGACTGAACTACTTCGTGGGGGTATTGTATGATTGCCCCCCTGCTCTACAGGAACCGAAGAAGGACTCTCTTTATCAGTGGGGATAAGAGGGTCGTTTTCAGACTCAGGAGAATCTGACAAGACGAGAAGAACATGAGCATGCCACTCTTCCGAAACAGAGTGATCAACAAGTGGTGAACCCAAGTCAACACTTTCTCCGACCAATGGTTGGTGTGAAACAGGCTTAGCACAGCCAGGCTCAGAAAGAGGAGGATGGACAAGAGAAGAATCTAAGTTAATCTGTTTGACAACCGGGAGAGGATCTTAAGAGAGCCTCTAATAACCAACGAGAAGTCGGGGTGAAGAAGCTATAAGACTTTCCAAAACAATGAAAGCTTTATCCATGAGTGGACAAAGGTGAAGGGGATGGTT
This sequence comes from Pinus tabuliformis, assembly GCA_031772625.1. Taxonomy (NCBI): domain Eukaryota; kingdom Viridiplantae; phylum Streptophyta; class Pinopsida; order Pinales; family Pinaceae; genus Pinus; species Pinus tabuliformis. Next base: position 1,912,028,244 of record CM062819.1, on the reverse strand, counting down.
GCCTTCACATGGCCTACAGGGGAATCAAATCTTCCCATTCTTCTTACCACTGCTAGTTGATAGGGTAGCATCGTCATGAGGTTTAGAGGACAGTGAGGGACGAGCTAGATTGTGAGACCATACTTCTAAGATCCTAGGAATGCCAGGACAATCATGAAGAAAATGGTCACCCTTGCACAATTTACAAGGAAACTTAACCTTCCGTGGAGGAGCAGGAGGTGTTCTGACCTAAGATGTACTCGGAGCAATAGTTGCACAGGTGGCCTCGTGTTTATCGGACTTCTTCTTCTTCTTCGTCTTTTTCTTCTTCTTCTTAGTCTCCTGGTTACTAGATGTGAAACTTTCACCAGGTGAAGGAGGAGATGAAGGTGAAGAAACAGGGGAAGAAGGCGCAGGCTTAACCTTGGAATCAACATGTCGTGATTCAAATGAAGCAGACAGTGGAACAGGAGTCATGATGCTCGGGATCACCAAGGTTGAAAACAACCAAACGGGCAGACCGATGGTTAACCCGGGAAAGGACAATGTTTCCATATACAGAGCACCGACATTTCCAAAAGAAGGAAATGGAACAGGGTTCCCATCTGGGGGAAGACCTTGGCCGTTAGACTCAGGGAATGTTGCCATTGGGAACAAGCCTAAAAAACACTCGTACTTTAATCAAGAACTCGAACTGTTATCAAGAATATTTCATGGGCACAGGACTTTAAATTAGAGACAGGGCGACGTTGGCACGACTATTAAGATTTTTCCAGCGACGATCTTAAAAACAATGAAAGATGAGCAAAGACTCCCAAACAAAGGCTAGCCTATCCTTACAGATAATTAGGGGACTTCCCAGATTGACCCAGGTAACCCAAAGGACTAATAGTTTAACCCCAAAATCCAAGAGACACAAAATGAAAAAAAAACAAGAGAAAATAAGTAAAAAAACATGCAAAAGACTCCCCAGTGGAGTCGCCAACTTGTGAAGTAGAAAAGTGTTCCCTCTGCGGACAGAGGCAACCCATCTAGCCCAAGAGTGGGTCTAGTCACAGCAAGGACAAAACAACAATTAATTCCCTTAAATAGTCATCGTTGGAGGCCTACCTCAAATCGGTGGTTGATGAAGTCTAGTTGCACTGCTCCAGCTTCCGTTTATTTCCCCTTAATGAGCAATCAACTTGAAACACCACAAGAAAACAATAGAGCACGTAACCGAGAAACAACAATGATCTATTTACTCATAAAGTCAAGAAGTCATGAGCTATCAAGTAAATTACATACAAGACATAGGAAATCATCATTGATTGTATTAATGATAAATCAAGAGAAAATCTTACAACCAAGTCTTGACATCGCAAGCCTTCTCGGAGGGTCCAGCTAGTATGTTCCTTCAAGCAGTCACTCTCAAAGATGGGTCTCCCAAACAACAATATCTCTCTCTGTTATAGACATATTTGGGAATTGCAACCCAAATAACATATGTCCATAAAACAAGGGCTTCTAAAACCCTAAAAGTGTTGTTTCATACCCTAAAGGAACAAGGTCAGTTGAATACATCATTTCCCAAAAGTTCTCCCTGAAAAACTACTCAGAACTAGTCAAAACGGGACCATGTAAACTGCTCCATGCATAGGGTGCGATGCATCTCACCTATTACACACGGCGGGTGCGATGCATACTAGAAAGCCCTTCTGTAGGGTGTGATGAGCAAGAGCATACAAATGGCAGAAGCATTTTTCTAGGTGGAAACTCAAAGAATCTTCTAGAAACTGCTCATATGACACTTGCCTCTCTGAATTCGCCCAGAGATGAGTAACAGATCATGAAATCTCCAAGTGGAACCAAGAACTATCAGTGAAATGACACTAATCAAAATTCCAGAAGCTGACTCACTCTCCTACAAACATCTATATATGGATCTCTCGTCCTAGAGATCCAGAGGCTAGAATTTTGTAATTTGCAAGGAAGTGTTGTTGGTTTCTCTTTGAAGACATTGTTGGGTGATCTTGCTTTGTATGAGGTGAAGAGGGCTTTCATGCTGGGAGGATGATGCTGGATCAGACAGCTTGGTTGTAATCCTCTCTTCTACTACTTCTATCAATAAAGCTATTTGAGTTTTCCTCCATATGCTTGTATATCTCTAAATCTTGTATTTGTATATGCATTTATATGGTTAATGTACATCTAATCCTACATTGTTTATGGTTATAGCTCTCTATGCTTTGATGGTATTTTTTTGCCTTGACTCTGCAGGTGTTCTTTGAAGTGGGACAAGTGAGAAAGGAGTGGTGAAAGCCCTATCAAAGGAGGGAGGAAACAAGCAAGGAGACTAGCAAAAGACTGAGGTTGCTACTCTCTGCTTCTCTCTCATCTATCTCTCATAAAGGAAAACACAAGTAACTTTAGTTTGTTTGTTTCTAAGATAGCTACCCGTCTTAGTGGGACTAGCAGCTCTAAATGGACACTAGTTTTCCTGATAACAAAATGGCGACCCCGCTGGGGAACGAATAGTTTGTTTGTTTTGTTACTGTTGTTTGCTTTATAAACCATAGACGGAGCCTGAAGTTAAGCCAACTAGCCTTCGAACTACTTTTGCTATGCAACTGCAAAGTAGATCAACACTGCTTCAGTCAATCTCCGAATTGGTTTATGAACTGAACATATAGCTTGCAAACATCCTAAGTGCCCTGGTGGTAGCTCAAATAACCTCATTAGATCAGCCCCTATACTTTGTGTTTACTGACAATCATTAGCTCATCCTAAATCCCTGCACTTAGCTACAAACTGTGAGTAAAAACCAAGCTCAGTCTCGTCCCTGGTCCATCACACTATCTCTTCTTGGCAACCTGGATGCATCGTACCTCCCATGTGTTGCAGGTGAGATGCATCCTTGTTTCCCTGTGTTACAAGTGCGATGATTGAATGAGACTGTTTCTGCCTCGAGATTTTGGTTTTTTTCTTCATTTTCTTCAGCTTTATTCAGTAGTTTTGTTGTCTATGATCAGTATATCTCTGTTGAAACCATCTTCCTTTGCATTATTCAGCCTCCATCAGAAGGAATTGTGAATGTTTTTTTATGTATTTTTCATCATTTACCGTTCTCCTTTGCAAATAGTAGCTTAATCAAACTGTCGTCTTTTGATTTGAAAGCGTCGCAAGTGTTGTTTTTAGTCAAGAAAAAGAGTGTCACAAAGCATTCCTCTTTTAGATAGTCGATTACAATTTTGCCATTGTATTTGATTTGAATTAATAGTATTTCAAGTGTCGAAAGCAATTTTAAATTCAAAATCGCAAAGTGTTGTCTTAGCCTTCCTTTCGTTTTTTGAAAAGAAAATTGTTAGTATTGTCACTTTGAAAGAAGATAATTGAGATCTATACTTAGTTTTCTTTTTGTCATTCTCACACTAAGGAAAATGGAAAAACAATACATGCATGTGCATTTTCATTTAGACTGCATGTTGAAATTGATTTAGGAAAAGTGCATCTAGTGTGTGCTCTCTGCTCTATGTTGAAAGAATTTCATCTCTCTTTCCTTAGTAGCTAGGATTTTCATTGCAAAAAGAAAGTAAACAATTGTTTATCATCTTAGATTGCATATTTATGGATTGTATATCTACATCACGTGGTGAACCTTAAAGGAAAACTTCTTAAGAAAGATCAACTGTAAAATAAACCTCAATGAACATAAAAAGGCTTTGGAACCTAATGCACAACATCTAGAAGTCTAGGCTAGAGACATATTCCAGCGTCGTAAAGCCTGGTAACTATCACTTTCATCGTAGGTTGGGTGATTCCTCCTCTTTGAGATGACAAGTGCCAATACAGACTTGTGCTCCCACGTACCTTCGAGTATACATTGGGAGGCCACAATATGCTACATCCTTTATCCTTAGGAAGCCGTGTCTGCCGCCCTATCGATCGCAATGAACTGAACACAACATTTGAGAAGATTGATTGTCATACCGTAAAAAGTATTCTGCAGTTTTGCGATTGGTTTGGTAATCCCTCTTTCTAGATTTCCAGAGTAGTCACTCTCGTTCCTTTTCAGACTCCTTAAAAGAAAAGGTCCATCTGAGCACTTGTCACTTCAGGCTCATTAAAAATCGAAGGCCACTAGAGTCATCTTTAGTTTTTTCTCGACTCTTAAAAATTGAAAAAGCAAGTTGTGTCAAAGCATCATAAAATTTATTTTAATCGAAATAACGTCACTATTCCCTCGTTTGTCTTTGGGTTGAGAAAATGGACTCTACCAATCAAGGATTTCCCCTTGGGGGAAATCCTAGTCCCTTCTCCTCTTGGGGGGATGTTGGTGCTCCACACATGGCCACATTGTCCCTTCCAGGACTCATAATTTGCCTGCCAGTATGGCTTTTCTCGACCTCTGTCGTTCAAAACACCGTAATTCCTCAGCAATCAAATCAGCAGCCAGATGATACTGAAGTTGCTCCCCTACCTTCTACATTGTTTGTTCTCCCTCTCTTTCTTCCTCTTCACTTGGTGAAGCTAGTAATGCTAAAAACCAACTAACTGAGAAGAAGAAGAAAGGGAAGGAGAAAAAGAAAAAGAATCCAATGGCAAAAGGGGGCAACCGTGCATCGTCTGGCGAAAATCCACACACTGCACCGTCTAAACCTAAATCTCCATGTGTCATTTGCAAAGGAGACCACTATCATTGAGATTGTCCCTGCATCCCATGGATCTTGAGGGACTGGTCTCCCCGCTTGCACAATCCAGTGTCCTCAACCTCTGACGATCATGTTGACAGCACATCATCAACTAGTGGAAACGAAGCCAATGGAAAGAAAGGAAGATCTAAATTTCCTTGTAGACTGTGTGAAGGCGATCATGTCCTCCACCATTGTCCTTTCCTAGACGAAGCTAAAATAGTCTTGGATAACCATCCTGCTTCACCATGGTGACTTCCTCCTGGATACAAGAAACTCTTACCGAGTCCATCACTAGTTGAAAATCTAACTGACACACCGTTGTTGTCGGTCAAAGCACCTATATTTGAAGATAGACCCTCTGAGTCCATAGTGGACCAAAGTCAACAGGTCGAGATGGCAGTCGACCCAGTCTTGTCTTCAGAAGGTCCACCTTCAGATGATATTGTCACCAAAGAGGATGAGAACGACACCGTTCAAATTATTTTCATTAACACAAAATCTAATGAACATGGGGGCAATCTACCTGTTCCTTTACCATAGGAAGGAAGTTCGTCAGAGATTCATTCGGTCGTTTATTCGGTCCCTCCTCCAAGCAATCTAGTCGTTTCCTTCGATTGGAATCTACTAGGCAGACCCTGCCTACCATCTAATGTACCATTCCGAATCATAGTACAAGATTACAAAATGATCATGGTTGGTACTATCATAGATGAAGGGGCTTCTGTGAGTATTCTTTCCTCAATTGTTTGGAAAGCACTTGGTTCGCCATAACTTCTGCCTGAGATTCGAAATCTGACAGGCTTCAACAAAGGAACCAGTCGACCGTTAGGGATCCTTCCAAATTTTCCTATAACTTTGAGAAGGAAAGTCATTCATCTAAACGTGATGGTAGTCCAAGGACCTCTAGATTACAATCTACTCCTTGGGCATGACTACATTTATAGCATAGGAGCTATTGTTTCCTCACTCTTTCGAGTGATGTGTTTCCCGCATGAAGGAAGAGTGGTCCAGCTCGTAGACCAGTTTTCATTCCCTTGTTCAAACACATCTACTAGTCAAGTGCCATCCCTAACTGGTCTTTTTGCACAAGGAATGTCTCATCAATCCCCAGTTCGTCCACTTGATGATCGCAAGTGATTCGATGATTGTGACTAAAACCCAGGAGGCATGCGCCATGGTCTTCTTCGACAGGAAAGCCCTGGATATAAGGTAAGTTTCTGCGTAGGAATATGACAAGTCTGACAATCCTGTCCATTTAGGAAAATGGATCAGACTGGAAAAGGATTGCCCCGTCAAAAGTTATGTGATTGGCACTGACAACAGTCACCTTTGTCCATTTCGATGGACATCGCCAAGGAAGTGTTTTGTCTGCAAATGTGGATGAAACAATCTTGCTAATGCAAAAACCTCTGTATGGTAACCTGGAAGCTCTATTTCGTTATACCTAGGGGCATGCAAACCTTTCTACATGCAAGTGAAAAGCGACCATTTATATTCTTAGTTTGTAGGCTCTTAACCCTTTAAACTCGTAGGTTGGTCATTTCTAGCTTGCATAACGAAAGGCTCCAGAGAAAAGTTTCGAATGGGGCAAGCTCCCTAAAAAATGAACCTGTCGATGGGACATCCTTATTATACGACTGGCACGAGTAGTTTTACGCAAAGTTCAAGCTCGTTAAAAAATAAATCTAGCAATGAGCAATTTTACGTGAAGTTCAAGCTCGTTAAAAAATAAAGCTAGCAATGAGCAAATGTTCCCCCAGAGTTTAAGCTCATTAAAAAATGAACCCACCTTCAGTAAATAACCATTGCGATCGCATGGCTATCAACTTTTGAACCTTAGTCATGTTCTTACCATCACCTCCACTCTTTTTCAGCCGATCATACGCCTCCATTTGATTGTTTACCCTTTTGAGGAATAGCTGCGACGAGTGATTCTATTAGCCACCTTCTTTACACTGCCATGAGTGAAAAGTTCCAAACCTTACCTAGAACTAGTTACTATCCAAAAACATCACTCGTTCCTCAAAAAACGAGTCTCATTTAAGCTCTTTTCATCTGACTCGTAAAATATGGAAAGATTGCCGATCAATTGGCCTCTCCAGCTCGTTAAAATGATCGGAAGTGCCATTCCTCCTCTAGATTTTAATATTTTTGGACCTAAGGGATCATTACACAAAACGATCGAGCGCTTGTCTTGCTCAGCTTGTTAAAACTATCGAAAATTCATCCCTTTCGTATTATTTTACACTTTTTCGAACTTAAGGGATTACATTATGAAAAAGGACCACTAGAGTTGCCTTTATGTCTCCTTTTATACTCTCTAAAATTGAAAAGGACCGAGTTATCTTTGTCATTAAACTCGTTAAAAAAAATAGCAACAAACTTGTCCATGCAGACAAGAGTGAGTTTCATTGTCGCTAGGCTCGTTAAAACATAGCGACAAGTTTGCCCGAAGGGAAAATTATAGAACAAGCATATGCTATCCTCCTCAAGCTTGAAAAAAATAAAGAGGTACTGGTTAGCAATGACTGGGGAAAAAGGGAAGAAAAATTGAATAACTTCATTGGTAGTAGGTCGCTCTTGAACATGACACTTTCACTCCATCACCATGATTGAGTCGGGTTGGGTTATTCCGTTCACCGGTCATACCACCATTGGTCCACCGCACCATCCATTTTGGGGTTAATGCTACCAATCCATTTTAGTGTCGCTGATATGTTCAAGAGAAGTCGCTCAGAGAATTCACCAACCCAGCTAACACCTCATCCACTGCAATACCTTCACTCTCCATTTTTCATGACTGCCACCTTGAACCTTGTATCATCAGATCGTTTTCACCTCCACAAAATCATTTGCTCCATTCCGTGTCGTAGATGTGGGATTCATTAAGGCCCTCCTATGATGGGTCACTTCTTGTTGACATCAGCTCATTATCCAAGAAGTTGACTTAGGAAAAACCCTTTCAGTACTTTGAAGCTTGCATACCTCAATGGCAATTTTCTCACTTCCGGCGACAGGTTTACATCAATGGCCTTCAACCGAAATATTTTGCGTGGTGTTTGACTTCAACTCATGTATTCACACCATGTGAATTGTACTGCAGTACCTTGAGGGTCATCATCATTATCGGTGATTCCTCTCATGCCTATTAACAACTTACATCATTAGCTGGTAATCAGGCAATGTCTTTCCATGTTCGACACCAGAACATCTTTCCACATGGAGCAACTTGTACTTTGGGCAAATATTGAATGAGTTTGAAGACCCCAGATCTAGTTTCATCCATCTGGGCTGCGATATATTCAGGAAACTAAAGTCATCAAATGTACATCACAGTTGCACAGATAATCATCCAAACTAAGGGATGATGGCTCTACCAGAATCATCAGTCTACCACACAGACGATTGTCTGTCTTATGTACATGAAAGTGAATTTATAAAGCTGAGCATGGGAATGCCCGCCTCAGCTAGATCATGAAAATATTATGAAGATAATGTATTGTATTGTACCTTATTATAGGTCACCTTCCAGGTAGAAAAACCTTGGATCCTCATTATAAATCATTTCACCCGACATCAGAAGATTTACGACCTCATGCTTTAGGGGGCAATTGTTATAGACATATTTGGGCACTACAACCCCAATCACATATGTCCATAAACCAAGGGCTTCTAAAACCTTAAAAGTGTTGTTTCATACCCTAAAGGAACAAGGTCAGCTGATTACATCATTTCCCAGAAGTTCTCCGCTGATTACATCATTTCCCAGAAGTTCTCCTTGGTCAAAACTGGACCATACATACTGCTACATGCATAGGGTATGATGCATCTCACCTATTATACACAAGAGGTGCGATGCATACTGGAAAGCCCTTTTGTAGGGTGCGATGAGCAAGAGCAGACAAATGGCAGAAGCAGTTTGCTAGGTGGAAACTAAGAGAATCTTCTAGAAACTGCTCATATGACATTTGCCTCTCTAAATTCACCCAGAGATGAGTAAGAGATCATGAAATCTCCAAGTGGAACCAAGAACTATCAGTGAAATGACACTAATCAAAATCTCAGAAGCTGACTCACTCTCCTGCAAACATCTATATATGGATCCCTCATCCTAGAGATCCAGAGGTTGGAATTTTGTAATTTGCAAGGAAGTGTTGTTGGTTTCTCTTTTAAGACATTTTTTGTTGATCTTGCTTTGTATGAGGTGAAGAGGGCTTTCATGTTGGGAGGATGATGATGGATTAGACAGCTTGGTTGTAATCCTCTCTTCTACCACTTCTATCAATAAAGCTATTTGAGTTTTCCTCCATATGCTTGTATATCTCTGAATCTTGTATTTGTATATGTATTTATATGGTTAATGTACATCTGATCCTACATTGTCTATGGTTATAGATCTCTATGCTTTGATGGTATTTTGCTGCCTTGACTCTACAGGTGTTCTTTGAAGCGGGACAAGTGAGAAAGGAGTGGTAAAAGCTCTGTCAAAGGAGGGAGGAAATAAGTAAGGAGACTAGCAAAAGACTAAGGTTGGTACTCTCTGCTTCTCTCTCATCTATCTCTCATAAAGGAAAACACAAGTAACATTTTGTTTGTTTCTAAGATAGTTACCCATCTTAGTGGGACTAGCAGCTCTGATGGACACTAGTTTTCCCGATAACACTCTCTCACTCACAAGCTTTAACACAAGGTTAAGGGCACTCCACAACCTCTTGCAATCTATTTAGCAATCCCACACTTGTCACACTCACACCAAAGCTATCTACCAAACTCAAAAGTGTCAGCAACACTGTACAACCAAAAGAACTAAAGAACTAGGAACTAAGGAACTAGCAGATCATAGCAATGGTGAGTGATTTTATAGGAGGAGGAGCCTCCATGAAATGAGGGAGAGGGAGCTTATCCTCAAGGAAGGTAGCACAAAAGATGGAACCACCATCCCAGAGGCGGAAAGGCGACCCAAACTGACCCAACAACCAGCTCTAGAAACATCCAGAAGGCCAACTGTTTGAACTAATTCGCCAAATCTGGATCGTCGCGGGTCATGAACTGGGGACTAGCGACAACGTCGCAATGATACAATGCATGACAGAGAACTGTTGCGGATTTTAAGGGTTTACTAGCGATGATGTAGGAACTTAGTCAAAAAGGGTCAATCTTCAGCATCAAAGAGCATTTGCTTAATCTTCTTGTATTGGTGGGAAGATATCAGCATGTTTATTTGACACATGACATAGTAAAGGGACTGGGATGAAGGCAGTGACAAATTACTGTGTAATAACAATATTTCCCATCATGATGTTTGCTATCTTTCCTACCAGGTGAATTATTTTTGTTTCTCTTGGTTTCTTCCCAGTCTTTTAATGCTCAACTCCTTTATTGTCTTGGCTAGAATTGGAATTTCTCTAATGGCTTGTAACAAAGGAATTTTGATACAGACATTCTTCAATTCATCTAGAAAATCATAATTGGGCAACAAGATCTGTTTTTCTACCCCTCTATCAATTTGTAGTCTCTCAGGAAAAGGAGGTGTAGAAGTAGATGCTGGTTGCTCAATGATAGGAGCTGTGTTTATTGATTCTTTTTCTTTTTCAATGTTTTGGTTTTGGAGGGATGTTCCCTCAAAACTTTTAATGACTTTTAGAGAATCTTCCTCAAAAGTGTCTTGTTCTTGAATGACTATACAAGGTTTTTCATTTCCTAATATCCTACCAGATCTAAGTTGAACATCACTAAGATCTAGAGGAATAATCATGTAAGCTGGAAATTGTTGTCCTGCTACCATATAAGCATTCTGAGGGTTTTTATTATTGGGGTTTGGTAATGGTTGGGTAGGTAGCTGATTTGGTTTCTGCTGGAATGGCAGCAAGAGTTGAGGATTTTGACTTTGTTGTGGAGGTTGTTGTGGAAATGGAAATGAAAGTTGAGGGTTCTGATTTTGAAGTTGTGGTTGCTGATTTGGCTGTTGATTTTGTGGGGGAAAATAACTCTGATAGGATGGAGGATAATGATAATATTGAGCAAATTTCCCATAAAGATTTTGTACCCCTTGTGCCCACGGTTGAGATTGATACTGAGATTAAGGTTGAGGCCAAGGTTACTGCCAAGAATTCCAGTTTGGTGGGGGTTGAAGATACATTGGACTGTCAAATCCTTGATTTTGTGGCCCTTGCTAAGGTCTTCTTGTAACAAAACAAAGAGGTTCTGCAGAATTTGGGACTTTTTCCTCTTGAATGACAACCTTAAGACCTAGGATTGAGGGACAACCCTTGGTCTCATGACTTTTTGAACAAATCATACAAGTTTCTACAATTTTTACATCTAAAGGGCATTCCCTTAGAACATGTTTCTTCCTTCATTTTGGACAAAAAATGGCTAAAGCATCAGCTTCTATTTTCTTCTTGTTTCGAATTTTAAGGGTGTCTAGTTGCTCACTAAGGCTCTCTAAAATGTCATTTTTAAACTCATCAAGCATATTGCCAATTTCTGCCCTACTTACAAATCCAGTTGCAGATTTGTTTTCTCTAACAAGAGAAGGATCTCTTGGCCCTTTTCCTATTTTAGATTTCCCTCTTGAGAGATGAATACATAGTTCTACTATGTCACTCAATGGAAGTTGAGAGATATCTCCCTTCCCCATCATGTTAAGGATATCTATCCACTCATCTCTAATGGCCTTTAACAAAAGAGCTTTCAAAGTTTCTTCATCTAAATTGTTCATATTTGCTCTTTTCAAATTATAGTTGAATCTCTTAAGCAAATCGTCTATGTTTTCATCCTCTTTTTGCATAATTTTGAACACCTCATCTTTATGATTGGCAGGCATACAATAATCCAAGTATCTATCCAAAAATGCTTGTTTCATGTCATTCCATATTCTAATGGATTGAGTGACTAACCCCATAAACCATTTCAAAGCAGTCCCTTTTAGTGTTGAAGGGAACAATTTGAGTTTTTGAGAGTCTTCTAGATAGTCATATGTTCTGCACAAAGACTTCAAACTCAAACAAAAATGTTTCGGAGCCCTCACTTCTCAACCCATAAAAGTTTGGGAGGACAGATGGTGAGATGTTTTTCATTGTGGTATGTGTTTCCTCATCCACTACCTCTACCCTCTTTCCCCCTCCTCCAAACAATGAGAATTATCCATCTTGTTCTTCTTCTACCATTATAGTTTCTTCAGAATCAGTATAGGGCTCAACCTGCAAGGTTATTCCCTTTTCCTCTGGTTCTTCTATTAATGGATTATGAGAGGGAGTTTCTACTTTTTCTTCCTCACCAGGTATTCCTTGTTCTTCAACTACAATAGGCTCTCATGTGGAGGTGAAAAAGGTTATCCTTGCTGTTGGAGTTTCAAATTTTTTCTCTCCTAAGACTATTTTGGTAGATGATGTAGGAGAATCTTCTGATTGAGTTTTCGCCCCTTGAATTCCAGGAATCCTATGGTAGGGAGTATGAGTCTGGGATGGAGGTGTGTCCTTTCTAACTCTTGGTGGAGTAGGTGGAGTTGTAGGAATCGAACTTCTAACCCTAGCTATAAATCTAACCCTAGAGTCTCTTTCTCTATGCATGTCATTGTTTTATATATATATATATATATATATATATGAATGTAAGAGATAAGGCTACCTAGTTACACTTCCCCAGCAATGGCGCCAAAATGTTTGGTCAATTTAGTGTCCTAAATTGCTCTACGTAAATTATCAATACGAGTATCATAAAATGATGAAGTGTAGTGCACTATATGTGCTAGATTAACCTTCTTACTTCAATGTTTTTTCAGTTTTATGTTGTTTTGGGGTTTTGGTCCTTTAACTCCTAATGATTTACAATGCACTTAACAAAAATCTTAAATCTACTTCTGCTAAAGAAATGAAATGAGGACTAAGAGTTCTTTAAGCCAGATTTGGAAGTAAAGCTTATTCAAGAAAAGGAAAATAGAGTTTCTATTTCTGATATTTATTATTGATTCCAAATCATGAATTAAAAGAAATTAAGAGTGAAATCGCAACTACTATCTAATCAAAAACCAAAGCTAAATGAAATATTAAAACTGAAAATGAGATTGCAACAATCTATGATGGAAATTAAACTAAAATGAAACACTAGAACTAAAAATGAGATTACAACTATTGTTTAGTCTATTGCAAAATCAAAACTTAATGAAAAACTGAAAATGAAATTGCAACAAAACTAATATGAAAGACTAAGACTGAAAATGAAACTACAACTAATCTACTATGGAAGCTAAATGAAGTGCTTAGTTACTCTGCTTCACAATTTTAGGAGAACAACCTCCTTGTGATAACATTTTGAGGAATTCTGTACTTCATCATTATAGAAGAAAATAAATGAGAAAATGCATAAAAGACTCATTACATAAATGAAGTATTCAACCACTTGGTTTAAGATGAACTATCAACCAAAAGGGCTTTTTAGAAACATTCACTTACAATATGAGTTACTAAACTAATAATAAAATGGCAAGACAATAATGACACTAATCATTTTTAACTAAAAACTTAAAGACTAATTAACAACAAATGAAATAAATTACTCTACACTACTGAACTCAACTTCAAGCTACTGATAAGAGGCTAGAAAGAAATGAAACAAAATAACTATTTTGTACTGAAATAAGCTATTCCGCGTTAGTAAGAAGATGAAAAAAACTGCGTTATGAACAAGGTTAGAAAATGATTATAAACATTATGGAAAAAACACAATGAATTTACAGTGCAACTATGAAAGACAAAACAAAAGTGAAATGTAGCCTTAGCCAGCGTAGGGGCCCTCTACAACTGCTCAGGTTAAATGTACTTAATCAACACTCCAACAAATGCTTTCAGGTATCCATGAAACACACAGTCTTCATATTAAAAATAGAGAATGAGTTCTCAAAATTACAAAGCGGTAATCTGAACTTAACACCTAAGCAAATTCGAACTGGTTCTGTGTTCTTCACATGGGTATTTATAGAGAAATTATACAACTGTTTTACGGAGAAAAATAAGCTACAACGAAACACATAGGCAGAAAAGTACACGGAATTCTCTTCTTTGGTTACTGGAGACATAAATCTAAGGTGATGGTTGTTGGATTCAATTTTCACAGATGGCTGATGAAGTCCGTGGCCTCAGGGAGTTGTTTCAGATCCCATCACAGTGAAATGTGTGCAAAACAGAGTCCTGTTTGCCTTAGGTCTCTATGTTTGACTTCCCTTTGACCGAAGTCTTCTTTGTCGATCTGGGCCAAATGAATAGGACACAATCCATGCCATGATGTTTTCCAAGCTATCCATGTAGTCATTTCCTCCTTCTGACACCTAGATCCTATAAAAGCATGGAAGTAGCAATGGAACAACCGATTAGCTGCAGAATAGGTTGCGTTCCGTAGCTAAAAGACAAAAACTTATTCAAACATCAAACATAAAAGTATAACATGTAAATCATTAAAATGTTCTCCTTAAGGCAATGTATAATGGTTATTGATGATAAGAATGCATTTTTTCATGGAAAAACAAAGAAGGAGGGATGAGAAAAGTTGCTAAGGAAAGGGCAGTTCTGAGACTCAATAGTAGGGGCACAATATTTTGGTACAATCACGTGCATAGTGCCTTGGTCCTCCACAGTTATAGTAGATTAGCTACCCGCAGCCCCTTCCTGGGCACATTCCTCCCCGTCCTCGTCCTCGCCCTTGGAACCCACCGCACGCCATTGTTGCGGTTGGATCCTGACCTCGCACCTTAGTCTGCATCCTGTAGGTAGGTGTTCGGTCCATCAATAATTCATAACTCTGGCAATCTTGTTCATCGTGGCCCACCGATCTGCCAAAATTGCAAAAGAGCTACTGGGGGGTCTGGGTAAATGTTTGCAGTAGGTGACAATTGTCTGTGGTGTGCTTTCCTCCCAACTGACATATTGCGCACCAAGGTAAGGGCGTCGCGCTTAGCCCTACCTGTGCCTCTGGTCGCAATGGCATTGGTCCCCCCTGCCAAGTAATTCGCGAATATCGAACAATGATCCTTATCATGGCCCTGGCCTTTACATTTTATGCACCACACTTCTTCGCGCACTTATGTCCTGGGTACCTTCTCCTGTTTCAAACTCTGCATCTCCAAGCATAGGTTTTGTGTTTGCGCATGGATCTATAAAACTCTCAACCCAGGATCCTGTATTGGAGTCTCATGCAACCTCATCACTATTTCTAATGCTTCAGCCTGGGTCGAGATCTTCTGATGTGACAGCGTCATCCTCAGATGCGGTGTTAAAGACGCCACAAGCCATGCATGGTGTTGCGCATTTGAAAACTTTATGTTAGCCTCCTAAATCGTACTCTTCAATCTCTGATCTACGTCCCACAGGGTTTCTCCTGACAGCATCACGATTTCTTTGAACCCTATTATCGACTGTGTCTTTGACCTCAGCCGACTAAATTCCTTGTTCAATGCATCCCGGATCTCCGTTATTCAAGCATTGGGGTGATCGCTAAAGTGCTTAATATACCAGGTCAGCGCGCGATCCTGCAGTGTAATTACCAAGGTAGCCTTTTTAATGTTATCGTCCGTAACTACGTCTGCTACCCACACTGCCCCTACTATGAACCAAAATTGTTCTGGATCTTCACTTCCTACTCCCTTGAATACAGGCAACTTGATCACGCTTGCCATGTTAGACTTTTGGTCTGGTGGAGGGTGTGCCAAGGCCAACCATGAACTCGTACAACTTTTGATTCAATCAATCTTCAATCCCTTCCTTCATAGGGTTCCCCTACTCTGACATCAGACACCCCTTAGGCAGATCCGGTCCCGGCAACGGAACCATTTGTTGGCTTACTAGGGCCTGACCCAGGTTCAGAAGAGTTATTAGCCAAACAAATCCCATGCTACCAGCCCTTTCGGAAATAGTCTGCGGAGCGTGGACTGAAGTCTCACCCAAGGTAGCAGGGGAGGGTGCTGGAACCAGGTTTCCACACCCTTGGGATGTCTAGATGTGTTCTGGAGGGGTCGCGAACGAATCTGTGCCCTCGCTCTACTCTGCATGGCTATCAAGCTTCCACATAGATCCGTACCAATGCGTTCTTGTTATTATGAGTTTATTATAGATATATTCTACTTCTTATGGTCTTTAAGCGAACATTTAACAATAATACCCAGTGCGCATCATCATCATTCATAAAGATAGGCTTAAACTTGTATAACAGACGTACAAACCAGAATAGAAACAGATCCACAATAATTCAGAATTAACACAATGTCTTAGAACCAACTTATCTTTATTAATATTTTCGTTTTAGTACAATCCTGTTCTGCCCTGCGCACACAGTTGCAGGAGTCTGTGAACACAGCTGCAGACTCTATTAGGCCTCCGCGCACACAACTGTAGAGCCACCATCTAACTCATAACATTTATGACCCCTGCTTACAGACTCAGAGCGTGTATTACTTTCACAAACCCATAACACGTCAGATCTTCCAAAAAGCTACTTCTACCCTTAGAGCCTCGCTCTATTTATACATTCCCATGGTCCGCGAACCATGGGCAGGCTGACTCACTTCCTATTATTTTATATTATCTTTGGGTGGATAACACTTTGACTTGACCTATTACATTTCGCGCTCCACGCACTTCGCGAAACTTTTTACAATATCATTACCCTAACTTATGGTCTTTACGCCCAAAAACCGTTACACGGGACCTCCGCTACCCAATAATAAGTGAATGAATGTTCTTCTGATTCAGGCCCTTGGTGTTCCCCATTGGTTTCCCCTTGGCGATCAAATCTGAGGTCCTGACCACTAGTTTCTCCCAATTGTTCTTGAATTGGGTCTACGGTTTTTGGAGTGGGTAGACTAGTTTGAGGATGATGAGGTCCGAAGACAAAGGGACCGGATAATTTTGGCCTTACTAAGGGGGTAACAACTTTTTGTGGCCCTATTTTTCTTGTATATATCAGTGAGTTTGACTGTTCTTTCTCTTCTTTTGAGATTAGCTCCTGAATAAATGTTTTTCTCCCTAAGTCTGCGCTATTCTTGTTCCTTTTATGAGCTGTTGTTCTTGTGATTTATTAGAGTTGTTGTGTTTTTGGTATTTATTCTACTCCTATTATTACACATGAACACTATGTGTATTTATTTTACACCATAAGTGTCTCAGACTCTACGGTGGTGAGCCCACTCAGATATATTAGAGTGATGGGCAGGTTCTTACCTCTCGTCTTACCACCGAAAGCCTGTAAAGCTGAAAACACGTCTAAATATAATCCAAAAAAAATCACACACCCTAAGTGTCCTAATGATCATAGTGGTTAGAGTGATGTGTAGGTTCTTATCTCTCATCTTACCGCCCAACACTTGTGCACTAGGAACACTATATTAACTAAACACACTTGGTTGATTGTACCATCAACTGCCTTCCCTGACAACAACACCAAAATGTTGTGTCAATTTAATCACTGTTAATTGATTGAACCACAACCATTTAATTATCAAAAAGGGAAGTTCTATTTATTTCAAACGTGTCTGCATTATATGTGCTAATACATAACAACCAAGGATAGAAATAAAAAAGAGAAAGAAATGTCATTGAACCAGTTGCAGAAATTAAACACTCATGTAGAAATAGAAAAGCATTCTACAGGAATGAAATCACACTTCATGTTTTACCAGGAAATGGGCACGCCACACACAATATCATTGAATGATCCAATTGATCAATTATTATAGCTTAATCAATTATTTGTAGCACCATATCATAAATATGAAAAACATAAGTAATATGCTCTATGAATTATATAACGACAACAATAACTTCACACTTACGAGAAAGAAATAATTAATTTACTACTACAACTACTACTGCAATCCCTACTAAATAGGAGGGCCCTTCCTCCCTAGTAGGGCATAGGGATGAATTAAGAACTAGTTAGGAATTCAACACAGAATCTGTAAGAGCATCACCAACGATGTTCTTGTATTAAAATAACTATGAATTACGTAATCAAAATGACAGTACTATCTCATGTTGCCTCTTTTTCCCTTCCATGGAACTAAATCCCTTTATTAAGTTTACATGCCCAAAATAGGGAACAGATCAGTCATGAGAATCTTACGATTTTCGTGCTGATCGATATAAAGAAAATATAAATTGTTACAACTGGTTTCTAAATACAAGGCCTATTCAAGTTACATCATTTTCTAAAATCATAACCTCCTAGATTTTCTAACCGCCCACAAGTAATTCATGCTTCTCGAGAGCTATCTCGTGGAATATTACGCATGATCTTTGACAATTGTGGCGTAACATCATCTCGCGGTGTAACAACAACTTGAGTTGTAACATAAATGATTTGTAACAACAAATCTTCAAAACATATTTGTGAATTAACAACACAAATATCCATCCCTTGGCCTTGAATTCATGGGCATCACTTGAAAAAAAAAAGAGCCAAAGAACTTCTTCCACACTTTCCCTGGTTAGTCATAAAGAAGATATCAATTCATTCATATTTAACAAAAATGAAAAAATAATATTTCACTGCAAGAGTTGCTTCTTATAACCAGGAAAAGCGATAATTAGGACGTAAATCTCATGGGTTTAAAGGTAAAATGGTAAAAAATGGGGAAACGAGGTATCTAAAATATACCCAAAAGCTGCACCCAACAACAATGCGACATTAGACCATGGTGGGCCATGGTTCACCATAGTTGATTTTCATATTGAGAAAATAATTGTCACAGTGTGACGTTGGAGCATGATTGACCATTGTTGGCCATGATTATAAACCCAAGTAAACCCTAGGATTAATATTTTAACCCTATTAATAATATTACACCCTAAGAATATGAACCCTTAGATTATTACACCCGAGGGAATGATATTATAAACTAAAGACTCTAATAATAATAATAATAATAATAACAATAATTGATCCAATCTTTATAAATAAGTATTAATAATTAATAATAGTAAAGCTTTCTAAATTAAAAGTGTATTTTTGTTTTGGTAAGTGGATTAGTGGCTATAAATTTCATATTATGTCTTTATTACCTACGATTAGAGAAATATCTAGAATCCAACGACAAATCATTAAACAAAAACTTTCAATTTTGTTTGGTGTAAGTCCAGATCTTATTTTTACAATAGTTTGAATACCATCATCACAATAGTTTTGATATTAAATTACATTAATTTTAATTATCTTCTTATTATTATTTTCATGCAAAATATTAGATAAAAATTAAAGAAGAAAATATTTTTTAAATAAAATAACTAAAATTTTGGATAATTTAGTTATTTTAATTTTAAATATTAAAAATTAATATTATAATTAATTTCACTAAATTAATTACATATGACATTTTATATGGCACTTAATTATATAACACGATTACAATATCATGATTTATCAATGCCACATGTTTAAAAACCCATAATTTATTTGTCATTTCATATAACACTTATTCATATGATAAATTTTTCATTCACCAATTTAATAAAAAATGCAAAGAGCATAACTATTAAAAAAAAAAAAGTCAACGATGCCACATCCACCTTGACTTGAAATAAGATCACCTATCAAGAATTAAAATTTTAAATAATAATAATTCATGAATCCTAGGAAAAATATAATAGTTCATAAATGTTAAACCATAACAATGATAAAGTTTTAAAAACAATAAAAATTACAATTGTAAATATTTAAACACAATGCCAAAAGGAAAAAAGATTGTAGGTATTTGTATAAGAGTTTATTTATTTTTTTTGTCCATATGATCCATGAGTACTAAATATTGGATCCATATCTTGAGCATACACCATCGTGTTTAACAGTGGAAGTCATGTTTAATGTAGATCTCATTAGAAAATAAGAATTTATAGTAAACCTGGGGACATTTGTTGAAGGGTGATAATTTGATCAAAACAAATTAATAGCCATGAAGAGAGCCTACTTACTTTATAAGGCTCTAGGTACATGCATATCTAGAATAATTTCATCCACTATTTATTATATACTGTAAGAAATCTATGAGTTGAAGCTTCCTAAAATCCATAAAAGCAAAAAGTTAAAAGGAGTTAGTAATGAAAGAATAAATGATAGAGCATAATCCCTAATGGATAGAGATAATGATAACACAAATTATGTTACCTTCTTTATAGATTTCTTAAGTATCCCACGTAGGCATATAAAATTTTGCTACTCTCATAGATCTTAGGCTTGGTATGAGGCAAAGGGAAAGAGAAATTTGAGCCATTCTCAAAATAATTGAGTTGAAGTACCATCACATTGATGTCAATTTTGTTAAAGACAACAACATGAAATTGGATGAAATCTAGTGTGATTAATAAAGGTCATGCATAAAAATGGGAAAAGGGGAATGATCAAAGGAGTGAGGATTTGAAGATGTAAAAGATTGCATTAATAGAATCATAGTTTACGTTCTTATAGTCCTAATTTCCAATTTTATGATGTTAACAATTTCCATTTTGTGTAGGTTTATATCTAAACTTAATCAAGAAAAAAGGTTAAATTTTTACTTAGTTCAATAAAATAATTTATTCCAACAAAATCATTAATGTAATTTTGCATGAAGCTTATGATAAGCTTGATCAAACGTATACAAGAAATGTGTTAATTAGATATTTCGACTCAAAGATTGATTCTATGATTTGTCCCCATAGATATTTACTATGGTAATGTTGATACCGTGAACTACATACTATGTTTCCTAGGAACAAACAAATGTCAAATTAGATGTTAATACTATAACCATGTCATGACATACAACAAATTATCGATCCAACAAATTAACTATGAATCAATATGTTTAGTTACTTTTTGGGAAATAGTATATATGAACATGAAGAAAGAAAAATAACATCATTTCCTTGCTTTAGTAAATATTTTTTGTTTATTTCCTTAGTTTAGGAAAATTAAATAGAATTATGCTCTAAAGACAATTTTGAAAAATTTTCATTAAAACACAATTATATTAAATTTTCCTAACAAATTTATGATTCATTACTATCACATTCATAATTTCTCACTAATTATTTTGTTTTTTTTATAAATCCAAAAAATATATATAATAAAAAAAACAACTTGACAATAAAATTCAATCAAAATAGATACAAAATTAAGTGCAATGATAATTTTCATATTAACCAATATCAAACTTTCCTACATTGTATGAATTTTAGAATGAATTAAAAAAAAAAACATGTATACAAACTTGTCTAAAAAGAATCATTAAATATTAATACTTAAATGATGTTTATGCTAATACAATAGGAGTGTTTGTATCTAGATATGTGGCTGACTTGATCTTTGTTGAAAAGTACACAATATTAAGCAATAGATTAGTCTCGTTATTGTACTCATTCATTATTGTACTCATTAAATAGGAAAATTAAAAGTAAACGATGGAAGCTAAATATTAAATTTTGTTCATGATTTTAAATCTGTCTCCATATAATATAATATAGAAACTATTGTTAATTCAATAACTAATATTTCAGTGTCCAGAAACATTCCGTAATTAAGTTTTAAGAGTCATACGTTCATGGATTATTAAATACCTAAATCTTTTTAATTTTTTATAGTATTTATTTCCCAACCATTTAGCCACCTTGCTGGAATATTATTGAACCATCCAACAAAATTGTATGTGATCTGTAATTTCATCGTAATAAAATTAATTTCGTCTGAATTCCAGTCATTTTGTCCCCCTCCAAGTATATTTCGATGTTGACCTGACGTGCTCCTCCTACTCTTATAAACTACTCAAATGCTTCCTTCTATAGTTGAACCCCTACCTACCATTCCATTTTCTGCCTGACATTCCTTTAAATATACATAGCAACAGAACTCTTGAATTTTTAAATTTAGACGAATTTTTTATTTTATTTATTTAATATATATATATATATATATATTTTTTTTTTCTTTCTTTTTCTTCTTTTTTTTTTTTTTTTTGACCATTTTCGTTTTTTTCAAATTAATCCTGATACCGGCGAATGAAAGAAAAAAACTTATTTTATACGGAAGGGAGAAGATGAAATAACTATTATTATTATTATTATCTATTTTTTTTAGCTATTAGGAGGAAACACATGATCTTAACCGTTAGGGCCATAAATTGAGGATAATGGAAGGTTGTAACTCCTAATTTGAAGGTCTAAATTTATTTTTTCACTTCTTCCAAAAAATAAGGCGAGATAACTTCCATACCTAATTTTTTTATAAAATAAATTTGAAGCAATTTTTAATTACGTACTATGCATAGAAAATTTTAGGGGCGAATGTTCACCATTTATGTTCACCATTTGGCGAAATTAAGGGGTTTTAAATTTTTAGTGGGCGAATATTTTGTATCATAGTATATTTTTACAAATCACCTCAAATTGCCCACCTTATCTTAAGGGAGAGGGTAAAAAAGCTAAATTTAGCCCTTGAAATTAGGAGTTACAACCTTCCATTCGCCCACTTTCAAGAACAGGTTTTATTTAAGTGAATCCATTCACCCATTTTCAAGAATAGGTTTTATTTAAGTGAATCCTATGGGCCAAAGGCCCAAATACCATATTTATAAAAGAGGTATGGTAAATTAATAAAAATATAAATAAATGAGAGGTATGATAAATAAATAAAACATTTTTTATATTTACTCCATAAGTCACCTTATATACATGCAAGGGTGTAAACAAATAAAAATATAAGTAAAGTGGAGATATGGTAAATAAATAAACGTCTTTTTATACTTACTCAAAAGGTATGGTAAATAAATAAAAATATAAATAAACTAGACGCATGGTAAATAAATAAAACCTCTTTTTATATTTAGTCCATAACCCTCATTCTATTTATGAAGGCTCAAGAAAGAGGTTTTATTTAAGTGAATTCTATGGACCAAATACCATATTTGTAAAAGAGGTATGGTAAATTAATAAAAATATAAATAAACGAGAGGCATGGTAAACAAATAAAACATTTTTTTATATTTACTCCATAAGTCACCTTATATTTATGAACACTCAAAAAATGCGTTATATTTAGGTGAAACGTATGGGCAAAATACTATAGGACAAATACCATGGACTAGATTGTTATTAATACCATGCAAAAAAACATTATTAACCCTAATATTAGTATTAATAAAAATAAAAATGGCACATGGTATTGACCCATGGTATTCACTTGGAATGTAGCCTATTTAAATGGAGGAATTAAACCAGCATAGATCCATCCTTGCTCTGGATCTACTAACCCCCGAGAGGTATCAAATATCGTGATATGCAAACTAGCATAGAGTGAAAAAATATTCGATCCGATCAAGAGTAAAAATGGATGTTGTAATTTAATGTATGTTAAACATTTTAGCGTGGTTAAAATAAAAATAAAATAAAAATCAATTATTAATTTTATTAATTTTTATAAATTACTAATAGTAATTTTTAAGCTTCAGGTTTATGATAACCCATGGTATTGACCCATGGTAATACAATGGTATTCATGTGAGCATAGACTATTTAAAGGGGAAATTCTATCATCTTAGATCCATCTTAATTCTGGGTCTACCAAGTGCTCAGAGGGATAAATAGATTTCATCCCCCTAAGAGTGATAGATGTGGAGTTAAGATGGATATAGGTTGGTTTTTATGATAATGAAGATATTAAATAGACTTAGGAAATTATATTGTAAAAACATCTTAAGGTGAATGGTTAAAGCATAGACATTGGACAAGTATATTTTTATACTTCTATTTTAAACTTAAACAAATCCAGGGTTAAAAGGAATGGATTAATTGCACTAGTCATCCTTCTATAACTTTCCAACATACGTTGTAGTAAACAAATTGTAATTTGGGTAATTTTTCTAATTGCAAACAGGAACATACTTGTGTTTTTGCAGGGTGGTTACGAGTTCCCTAGAAGTGATGAATTTGAATTTTTCTTGGTTTTATATATAGTATTAGGTTTTTTCTCATGCTTTCTGTGAATGGCACAGGTGAATTTTATCCTACACCCACTAGGTTATCGATATGTAATTTCGGTAATTTTGATTTCAAAAGATATTTTAAAGAAATGCAATGATTTCATTTGTGTATTCAATAAACACAAGATTTTATAATTGAGTAAAATATTCGCCATGCCCGGTGAGAGATTTGCAAAAAAATTATATATACATATCATATTATTGATAAAATCGCCTTCCATTTTTCCTATATACGGAGATTCACCCATTTATTATACATGTAAATTTAGGGGGGTTCTTAAAATTTTCCCTGGTACTATGATACAAAAATTTCACCGAATAAAAAATTAAAACCCATTAATCTCACCCAAGGGTGGAAATTCATCCCTAAAATTTTCTATGATGGGACATATAAAACTGATAAGTGGTAAAGAAAACATGATAAACGACACTCTCAATGCTTAGAGAGATGAGGGACCTATTTCCCCTTTGCTAGAAGCATCACTCTCACCAGACATTAGACGGAATAAAAAGGGAAAAGCATATGTGAAACAAGAACTCAATTATACAACTATGGGGTTGAATTGGTTAGATCACAGCAAGTTGACATGTGGTAGTAGACTTTCATCTACAATTTCAACAATGATCATGCCTTCCCCCTATAACCAATGCTACCCCTCAACTACGGTTTGATCTAGGTCCTCTGATACTGTAGCTATCGTATGTCTTTGAGGTGGTGGACCTTCCTCTATAGGAGAAAGGTTTAGTAGTCTTCGATAACAATAGACAATTTGGTTAGCCATAGTGAATATATGTTTATTATTTAATTAATTGATTTTAGACACTGCAATGACCATCTAGACTCAAGCCGTCTAGGAAAACCAACTAAAAAATGTATCTCCTAAAAGCCAAGATGCTTGAAGACATCAAGCCTCCAAGGACCTTGGACTAACAAAGGACTGGAAAAACAGTTACTCCAACCTTCATATAACAGCCTTAATCGATACAAGTAATCTCGATGGCGTTGAGCATCACCTCCCAATAGCATTCTATGGTGATTGATGTCTGCTCAGGTGCCATGGGGACTTCCCATCCATAATTGCCTAGATAAGATCCATAAATGATAAGCGACTATGGTTACCATGTCACAATCAATTGACCAGTCAGAAATCTATGAATGGACCCAAATGTCTAGGTAGGGTCACTAAGCCCAAAACCTCCAAAGAGATTTCTTGAGTCATATGCCTCTCAAAGAAACCCCCTTGTAATTTGCACAATTTAGTGAACATTAGTAGCCTAATAGTGGGGATGTCACTTTGTAAGCTCCCGATGCGTTCACATGATAAACTCTAGTATAAGAGGAGTTTTTGAGCAAGCATCTGATGTGAAAATGGATTTAAACTCATTAACAGATCTATTTTCAGTTTTATAGCCTTGAAGAGGGTCCTCTCCAAATCCTACTCCAAGACTCTACAACCGTAGGCTACTATTACTTTGCTATAACCAAAAATGTATAATAAGTTTTATTAATACTTTATTTTAAGCTATCGATTACTCAAAAATATGGAGTGCAATTTATTCAATGTGAATCCTAATGTAAACTAAATGAAATGTAGATTGTAGATTTTGTTTTTAATTTGATAAAAACTATGTAAATAAATAAATGATATATATATATATATATATATTTTCAAGTGACAAATAAAACCTTACCTTCACTCTCAATAATCACCGTGAAATTCAACAAATTCATAAAATAACAGATTCGCTAAACAAATCTTAACTAAAAAGTTACATTCTCTCAATAACCACCTTGAAATTTATAAAATAACAGATCCACTAAACAACTCGGAACTAAAAAGTAATCACGCTTAAAGAATTCTAAAACAATAACAACAACGAACAATTAAAAGCTCAAAACTAAGACTTGACTTCACAAAACTAAGACTTCACAAAGCAAAATAATATGGCACATCACATTTAGAAAAATAATGAGCTCAAATTCACGTTTAGAAAAATAATGACACCGACTATATATATATTAGGTTTTAATTATTAATATTTTGACATGAAAATATATTGGATTAAGGATGAATAGTTAACTTTTTTCATAGAGATGGGACAGTTCATTATTACAGAATTGTATTGCCATCTTTTTCCCAGTCTCAAAATTAATTTCTGCAGAATTCCAGCAATTTTGTGCACGGCCAATTATATTCCAATGTTGACCCGACGTGCTCCTCCTACCCTTCTAAACTGCCCAAATGCTTCCTTCTACAGTTGAAATCCTGCGGTTTGTGCTTCATTGGCGACGCCCATTCATTAGACACATTCATCTTAAATGTCACATATTTGGTGAGATTTTTGGTATTTATGACAACTTACATTGAAAACTAATCTAACAACTCCCATTTAAAGTGAATGGGAGTAATAAATAAGCGTTGCCGTGAGCTATTGGTAAAGAGAGGCTTCAATTATTTGAAGTCATAATAACCACGACATTGAGTTTTCTGTCAGAAATTCGACGAGAATTAAACTTTAGTTAATGTAGCAAATTCAAGTTAATCCATGAGGACATTTGCTTATACACATTGTTTTGAATGCCAACCGTAAAAATGTAAGAAGACTTAGTGACCGTGTTTTGGTATTAATTAAGGTACGTGTAGAAATATTTTTCAAATTTCTAATGTAAATATTTGAATTTGCAAGGTGCTAACATCAGTGAGCCGTCACTATTATGGTTTTAGGCGCGGAATGTACGCTGTCAACATCTGTCTTAGCAGGACGCAGCGACAAGACGAAGCTTACCTACCAATATGTCACACATAATGTGGAAAACAGGTAGTCACACCAACCATGACAAATGCGACTTTGACGAAAACCCACACAATGTACACCAAATTCGGGTCTACGGTTGTATCGACCCAAAAATTATTGGTGTGTGATGAAACCAAGTTTCATACGTTACGGAAATGAGTTTCGAGCATGTCAATGCATTCTTCTCCACGCCTAGACGTGTAGAAGAATTTTTTATTACAGAATAGCGTCGTTTCTTCGTCTTGAAAAGCAGTGCATGCATTAGTATTCATACCCAACTCCTTCACTTTACTTGCTTCTTTCGTATGTTTAAATACATTCTGCAATTTTTTAAACAGACACAAATATGAATTTACTTTCATCTGTAGGTACTTCATAATGATAGGACCAAATGTGCTGCAATTTCAGTGACATAGGCCACTCAATCGATGTAAACACAAATGTGAATTTACTTTCTATCTTTGGGTACTTCATAATGACTGCACCAAATGTGCTGCAATTTCAGTGACATCGACCACTCAATCGATGTAGTGCATATATTATGAACGTTGGGAGTATTAGTTGAGAATAATTAATATTATTTTGATATTAATGGAGAAAATAGTTACATTGTTGTAACTTTCTCCCTAGTTTAGGATTAGTTCCTATAGTTATGGGGTTTGGGTGCAACTTCCTATTTCCTAGTATTGTATTTAATGATGTAATCTTTGATTGATTGATGAATAGAGTGGACGAGAGTGATCTCTCAAGTTTTGTGAGTGTAGACCTCAGGTGCAGGCCACACCTGAGAGCTACATCTCTTTCTTTTCAATTCTGTTCACATTTTATCTTGGTATCAGAGCTCAGCTTGAGTGAGCCTGATCTTTTGTCACCTGTGTGATGGAATTGCCTATGTGGCTGGAATAGCGTGTGTGGCTTGAAGTGCCTTTGTGGCTGTGTGTACACGAGAGCTCTGTGCTCAATTGAGCAGGTGGACTGCAGAACACCTGGCTCAGACTCGGAAACTTTTTTTTTTTGAGTGGAAAGGCCGATTAGCGCGGATTTTGTGCTGACAGTCGCGCCATAAGAGGGATTAGCACGGATTTTAAGGGAGAAATCGCGCCACTGCGCTAGAAAACCCGATTAGCGCGGGATTTTACCGGGAAAGTCGCGCCAATTAAGGGATACTTACACCGATTTTTAATTAGCGCGGATTTTTCGCTCGGGGTAACGCCAAGGGGATCTGAGAATAGTGTGAACTTCGTTTGGCGGTTTGCAAACGGTGCAGATCGGTGGAGTTACAGATCCGTCCGGGAGAGACAGATCGAGAAAGCGCCAGAGGAGATCTGCGGGAAACCTTGACTTCGTTTGGCAATCTGCAGGGAGAGCAGGATCGGCGAAGTGGCAGATCAATCCGAGAGAGGTGGATCGGATCAATTGTGATCAGATCATTGTTTCGGCTGTGTTGAAAGCACCGAATTTTCTCATTGGAGCGGGAGTGCCAGACACTGTAGATCGGTGGCAGAGGTGACAGATCCATCTGTTAGGTATTATATTTTTGTTGTTGTTAAGTAGATTCACAATGAGTAATACGATGGAATCTTACCTTAACGAATCTGGTAAACTCAACGGGTCTAACTTCACGAATTGGAAGTTTAAGATCCAGACCCTACTCGAAGGTGCGAACGCTTGGACTATAGTGACAGGCGATGAGCAGAAGCCGACTGCAACCACACAGAAGGAAGACTGGGAAAAACGAGAAAACAAGGCCAAAGTCCTGTTGAAGATGTCTGTGAAAGACAATGTCATTGCACACATCAGAGACTGTAAAACGTCCGTGGAGATTTGGACGAAAATCAAAAGTTTGTATGAGACCCAGAATGCAAACAGAGTTTTGGCTCTGAAAAGCAAGCTATTTTCAATGAGGATGGACGAAAGGGAGTCTGCTACTGCATTTGTTGCGCGAATTAAGGATGTTAAAGACGGATTGGGGGCCATTGGAGTGGCGGTGGCTGATGAAGATCTTGTTGCAATTACAATGAATGGGATGCGTGATGATTTCCAAACCTTCATCACTGGAGTCTCGGCAAGGGAGAAAACACCCATGTTTGATGATCTCACTGCGATCTTGCAGCAAGAGGAAGAGCGACGACAGAACCTGAGTCTGAATCCCCAAAGTGACGATCTTGCGCTGGTGGCAAAACGACGACTATCTAAAGGGAAGCAGTCATAGAAGCAATCAGTCCAGAAAGGAGGAACAATACATAAACATCACTGTCATAAAGGTATGCTTGCAAATCATTCTGAAAAGAAATGCTTTTATTGTTGAAAGAAGGGTCATATACAGAGAGATTGTTATTATAAGAAGCAGGCTGATGAGGCAAGGAGGAGACAGGTAAATCCAAAACACAGAGGATATTTTGTTGAAGAAGAAGACTTCAGTCATGAATTTCGACTGTTCACAGTCGACTGTGCCCTTTCAGCATCGAATGAAGATGACATCTGGTATGTCGATTCCAGAGCATCCTCTCACATGACAGGTAATAAGGAATTTTTTGATAGTCTTGAAGAAATTATAAATGGATCAGAAATATATCTAGGGGATGATAATGGATATCAGATTAAAGGTCATGGGGTGATTTCAGTTAAGTTACCAAATGGAAAGATTAGTCACCTTTCAAATGTTTTATATGTACCTGGAATAAAGAAAAACCTGATATCTGTATCCATGATGGCTAATCAAGATATGCATGTCGAATTCTTCAAGACTCACTGTGTGATAAAGGATTGCAGGAATGAAATTGTTGCAACAGGCATGCGAGTTGGAAGCCTATACAGACTGGATGCAAAAAGTATATCAAAGCAAGCCATGGTTGCAGGAGAGTCGACAGCTGAACAACTCTGGCATCAGAGGTTTGGTCATCTGAATATGCAGGATCTCATGTTGTTACAAAAGAAAGGTATGGTCGAAGGTCTCCCCATCTTTCGTAACATTCAGTTAAACTGTGATGGTTGTGCCTTAGGAAAGATGCACAGAGAACAGTTCCATGTGCATGATAAGAGGAGGCAAACAGGTATCTTAGAGCTAGTGCACACTGATGTATGTGGTCCCATGCAGACAAGGTCACTAGGGGGAGCATACTATTTTTTTTTGTTTACTGATGACTGCACTGGGTATTCATGGGTTTATTTTTTAAACAAGAAAAGTCAGACTTTCCAATGTTTTATAGATTTCAAAACCCTGGTGGAAAAACAGTTTGGAAAAAGTATTAAAATTCTCCGATCTGATCAAGGAGGAGAATACAAATCAAAGGAATTCATGAAATACTGCAAATCTCACGGGATTGTTCAGCAGTATACAGTACCGCACACACCACAGCAAAACGGAGTTGCAGAGCGTAAAAACAGAACCTTGGTGGAATGCGCAAGGAGCATGCTGCAAGGTAAAGGTCTATCTAATATTTTTTGGGCAGAAGCGATAAATACTGCTGTATATTTGAAAAATAGAAGTCCTACTAGGTTTCTTGGCTTCAAAACCCCTTTTGAAGCCTTATATGGATTTAAACCAGCAGTAAACCATTTAAGAGTCTTTGGGTCAAAGGCATTTGCACATGTACCCAAAGCTGATAGAAAGAAATTAGACCCTAAGGCAGTGAAATGCATCTTTGTTGGTTATGGTACAGAGTTTAAAGCATACAAACTGTTCAATCCTGAGTCTCGTAAGACATTTGCAAGTAGAGATGTAGTCTTTCATGAACAGGTACAAGAAAGGAAAGTTGATGTTGGAGATGATTGGCACATTCCATTGCTGTTGGAGGAAAGCAGCGAGGATGAAAGGGAGCAGGAACAGGAGCAGAAAGAAGAGAATGAAGAAGAACAACAAGAAGGTGAAAAAGCAGGCCCAGTTATTGCAGAGGAAAACAAATTTGAGGTAAGTCCCCTACCAAGGAGGTCAGGTAGGAAGACTCAATTACCATTGAAGTTGAGAAACTATGTGTTGATGTCAAAGTTTTTGAACATTATAGAGCCCTCTAATTATAAAGAAGCTAGTCAATTTGAGGAATGGAGAGCTGCAATGAAGGAGGAGATGGAATCAATTCTTAGAAATAATACTTGGGAATTAGTAGAGCTGCCTAAAAACAAAACACCTATAGGAAGTAAATGGCTATTTAAACCCAAAATTAATGCAGATGGAAGTATAGATAAATTAAAAGCTAGGTTGGTTGCAAAATGATACTCACAGCAGGAAGGTATTGATTTTGATGATACTTTTGCACCTGTAGCAAAGCTAAATACAATCAGATTACTTATTGCTTTAGCTACTAAATGTAATTGGGAATTACACCAACTAGATGTTAAATCTGCATTTTTAAATAGTGATTTAAAAGAAGAAATTTACTTAGTACAGCCAGAAGGATTTGTAAAGCAGGGGCAGGAACAGCTTGTTTGTAGGTTGAAAAAGGCTTTATATGGTTTAAAGCAAGCTCCCAGGTCTTGGTATGAAAAGGTTGATTCTTTCTTTATAGAGCATGGTTTCCATAGAAGCTTAAATGACCCAAATTTGTATACCAAGTACAATGATCAGGGACAGATTATTTTGATTTCTATATATGTGGATGATATGATTCTAACAGGAAATGCAGATGACTTAATCAGAGGAATCAAAAGGCTCATGGCACAAGTCTTTGAGATGAAAAATCTCGGAAGCCTTAACTATTGTCTGGGATTAGAAGTATTCAGAGATACTGGGCAAACTTTTCTTACCCAAGGGAAGTATGCTAGAAATCTGTTGGAAAAGTTTGGGATGGATCGGTGTAGATCAGCAGCGACACCTTTGCAGCAAAATCTGAAATTGAGCAGTGACGATGGCACTAAGGAGGTAGATGCCACAATGTACAGACAACTGGTTGGCAGCTTGATATATCTTACAACAACCAGACCTGACTTAGCATACTCAGTTAGTGTGTTGAGCCAATTCATGTCAAAACCGCGTGAAAGTCACTGGACAGCAGCAAAAAGTGTGTTGAGGTATCTTTGTGGTACTGTTCATTTTGGTATTTTATACACTGATGTATCTGATGTTACTCTAGCAGGTTTTTCAGACTCAGACTGGGCAGGTAACCTGGATGATCGGAGGTCCATCACAGGTTATGCATTCAACATAGGTTCCAGGGTTATAGCATGGAGCAGCAAGAAACAAAGTACTGTAGCTTTGTCGTCATGTGAAGCTGAGTATCAAGCATTGTGTGCAGCAACATGTGAAGCGATCTGGTTGAGGAGACTTCTCAAAGATGCAGGAAAAGAACAGAAGCAACCCACTTCTATCAAAAGTGACAACCAGAGCACCATCAAATTAGCATACAATCCAGTGTTTCACAAAAACACCAAACATATAGACACTCAGTTCCATTTTGTTAGAGAGAAAATACAGTCAAAAGAAATTGTTGTTGAATATTGTAAAACTTGTGACAATGTGGCTGATATTTTTACAAAGCCTCTTGCACGAGTGAAATTTGAATTGTTTAGAAAGATGCTAGGAGTCCAGGAGAATCCTTTCTCCATTAAGGGGGGGAGTTGAGAATAATTAATATTATTTTGATATTAATGGAGAAAATAGTTACATTGTTGTAACTTTCTCCCTAGTTTAGGATTAGTTCCTATAGTTATGGGGTTTGGGTGCAACTTAATATTTCCTAGTATTGTATTTAATGATGTAATCTTTGATTGATTGATGAATAGAGTGGACGAGAGTGATCTCTCAAGTTTTGTGAGTGTAGACCTCAGGTGCAGGCCACACCTGAGAGCTACATCTCTTTCTTTTCAATTATGTTCACATTTTATCTATATTTGTATTTAAAAGCTGAAAAATAAAGCAAAACACGTGTGGTAAGGGACCACTTAATCCATGTAAACAGAAATATGAATTTACTTTCTATATTTGGGTACTTCATAATGACTGGACCAAATGTGCTGCAATATCAGTGACATAGACCACTCAATCGATGTAGCGCATATACTATGAACTTTGGGAGTATTTGTATTTAAAAGGTGAAAAATAAGCAAAACACGTTTGTGGTAAGGGACCACTCAATCGATGTAGTGCATATTGGGAGTCTTTGTATTTAAAAGGTGAAAAATAAAGCAAAACACGTGTGGTAAGGATTCTAGGGAGGGAAAATTACTTAATGTAATGACCCTTCGGTAATTTTGGGATGTGACTTACTAAGTTATTATAGTTAAATAATTTGGTTTCGAAGTTATTAGCCAGTATGGCTAAAGACAAGATTAAAATTGGTAAAAAGGAAACATGTGTTGATTTTATTTATAATATAACATGATTATTTCTTTTGTTAACTATGGTTGAAAAGCAATGCTAGAGTAAGCATACCCCAGGAAATTGCACATTTATGAGTAGTTACCTACTTAGATCCCTTCTCAAAACAAAACCACAACAAGGAAAATCCAAAAAGGGTATGATGAACGTGAGGCGAGGGGGGAAAAAGGTACAGAAGTGGAAATGGATCAATAGCTGGTTGGCGAGTGCAGTCTATTTTGCAGCTGTGGCTCAAACTACAGATCTTTTGCTAAGTCTTGTAGTGACAAGATAGCTCACTGGAAGCTGTAAAAGATTGATTCTGAAACTGCCTCAGGACATGTGGCTCAGGGGACAGGTGCAGTGAGACAGCTTACCTCGCGGTTAAGAGGAGCATTGTTCATTCTCGCTCATAAAAAGAAAATATAAGTAATTCTAACAAAGTAATGGAATTGTAAATGTGAAACCAAATAACAAATTTAGTGGTTGGATTATCTTTCCCTGTTCTTTTATTTAAACTGTGTGTGTGTATGTCTACTGTGAAGGTGATATCCACTCTGAATTTTTATATACACTGAGAAATATTGTCTACAGAATGAATTGTTACATGCATTTTGAGTTCTTTCAATTACCGAGAACTGATAAAAAGTGTCAAGAAAACTTATACCCTGTTTGAATTTCTGACTGAATTACAAGTGCAATTAGTAGAACAAATGCATCGTTCAGTACAAGCACAAGAATCATATTTCATACATTTGAACATTGATAACAAAAAAAAGGACTCATATTTCTGAACGCATGGAAAGAAATCATGCTAATATTGTAGTAGAAAAAACCATGCTGCTAAATATCAAAACAAAGAATTACATTTTCCATAAATGCAAGAGAAACAAATTTCTATACCAATCTGGAATGTAGAATCCAATCATGTAAAGAGAATCCCAATTTCTAAACATCCATAAAGAAGACCGTTTCAATAGTACTACGATATTTAACAGTGTAATTATCAAGTGAAACTAATTTAAAAGAAATAATTACTTTTCCTGTTGAGCTAGAATCGAATTTCCTATGCATTTGGGAGTAGTCGAACTGGAACATTGAGACAGTTAAAAATAATTTCTTGAAAAATTAAAATATATTCAAGAACAGTTGAACTAAACAAAAATAAAGTATGTAAACTCCATTAAACCCTTCATATGTTAAATATTTACAGAGAATCCATAAAAAAAGGTAAATGGGTTAGAAGTTTGAAGCATTCCTTGAACTTGTTGATAAACTCTTAAAGGCACAAGAAACATAACAAGTTTTGGGCCGAGGGCATGAAATAAAATGGGCGTAAAGATTGAACCAAAACGTAGCAATCTAGAAGTAGACCCCTTTCCTACTTCAATCTGGCATGTAACCATTCATAAACTGAGAGGTCACGGCCTTAAGTTTCCAATAGAACAAAATCAAACGAAGAAAGAAACCAGAACTTGGAAACCCTAGGTGGTGTAACCCAGCTCTGGTAACGACTGTTGAAGCTCCGCAAAACCCTCGGCCAGTTTAGCAGGATGAGCCTACACCAAACATAACATTGAGAAAAGTTAATATAGGAAGAAGATACGATGATTTAACAATAGGAAGAGTCGACCATATCACAATCACCATAAATATTACCTGCAAATTATTGCCCCGCAGTGAATTGACCTCGAAATGCTTATCTGCTTGCATGGACTCTGTTGCAAGAAGAGAAGCCACGAGGAATGTGGGAAGTGAGGTTTCAGAGTTGCTACATGCCATTGATATGACTGTAGACATGTCCAAATGTATGAGAACATTGACAAGTCGAGGGATGGATAGAAGAGTCTGTCAATGCCTGTAGCAATGGCATAAACTCCAGCCAAAAGGTAGTGCAAGAGCATCAGCTACCTATGGGTAAGTTGAAGGAACGAAACCCCTATACACTACAGAGAAAAACTCTTCCGACACTAGAGAGAGTAAATTGAAAACACAACCAAATTACTGAGGAAGCGCTCAAATGGGATTTTCCTTCCAGCCAAGGCGGCATGCAGCTCAGGATGTCGAATAGACTACCAAGTAGGATTGGATTCCCGAGGACATTGATTACATTCAGAAGGCATGCCGCACGACAACCAAACTTTAATTGAAAAAATTTAAATGCATTAAGAGTTTTGTACGCACAATATATACTTTATAAAAACAATTAAAATGACAAGATTAATCAAACTGAAGACAAGTTTAATTTAATCCATGACGTGGTGTATTTCATTATGATTTAATGGTTAATGATTAAAGTCATCAACTATGATTTGATATTTGTGATTTTTACCTTAATGCTTTTGTGTTATTAGTTATTAGTGGTGTGTGGAGATGTGTGACAAGTGGTATCAGAGCGAAGGTTTCAACACTGAGGCCCTAATTGGATATTACAAAATATTCCTTATGTGTGTTTACAGAGAGGGAGAAGAAGGTAAATTGTCATGAAGAGGAGAAGTGGACTCACCTCTAAACGCTCAGCAAGACCTAGTACAAAACGGGACATAATACATATAGTAGGAATTAATTCAGAGTTATGGATTTAATAGGAAAGTGAATCAAATAATAGATTCATTACGATGATGGAAACAATTCAACAACTTCAAGCAGAAATGACAACTCTTCGAACAAAAAATGAACGACTTGTACGAGAATAGGAGCGTATTATCAAAATCCTGACAAATAAGAAAAATCATCGAAATTCTAAACCAAGTTCTGATAATGGTAATCAATTTGAGTCTCATAAAAGAAAAGAGAACTCCATGCCAGAAGGGAACGAAACACAAGAATCTGGAGGTAGTCAGAAAACACAAGATAGAGAGACCCAGGAGACCTCTGTGACTGATGAGCGTGAAACAAATAAGAGATGGAAGGTTGAGTTACAAGGAGAATTGAAAAAGATTTAACCCCCATGCTATTATGGTGAAACTGAGGAATTTGTCGAGTCCTCGTTAATAAACATAACGAAGTACTTTCAAATTTATGATTATGACGAAAATTTAAAAGCCCGGTTAGTCATTTATCAATTACGGGGAAAGGCTACCCTTTGGTGGGAGGAAATAAAAGCAGTACATGCTATTGACGAGCAATCAATTACCTAGGATGCATTTCAAAAATATTTCCAGAATAAATATCTGACAAAATGACTCTATGACGATAAAGCTAAAGAGTTTCACGAACTACGACTAGGACAGTTGACCATGGATGAATATGCAGCCAAATTTACCACTTTGTTGCGGTATTTGCCATACTTACGAGAAGAAAAAGCTCAGATGGAGTGGTTTATTAGTAGTCTGCTAGCGCACATGAAGAAACAACTTGAATTTGAATACCCGAAACTATGGATGATGTTGTGTGGAAAGCTCTAATTTGTTACCAGGAGATGCAGAAAAAGGACATTAATAAAAACTAGACAACAAAGAAAGGAAAAAGGACCACACAGAATAATATAAGTAATCAAATCGGTAACCACTGAAATACCTTCAAAGGACAACAAGGGAAACACGCAGAAAGGGATTAGCAAAAATCTCGATTTGCAAATAAAAGCAGGTCAGTGAACCCACCCAGCAACGCTGAAGGCGAGCAAGGAAATAGACCATCTCTACGGTGTTTGGGTTGTGGACAACCACATTATATTAAAAAAATTCGACATCATGTGAGGCTGGAACCAATAACGAACTTGTAGGAGGCACCAACAGTGGGCAATGTAGTAAGGGAAATACCTAAGATTGATGCATCCTTGGAAGAACAACAAGTGGATTATCAACCTCGTATGATTGAAATAGAAGGTAAAGTGTCTAAACATGTTGTTTCAATTTTGATAGATGCTAGCGCCAGTATAGTTACATAAGTCCTAGAGTAGTAGAACTATGTGAGTTACAAATCAAGAAATTGAAGAATCCCTAGTTAGTTCAACTTTCCGCACGTGCCAAGTGGAGGGTGGGAGCTAAAGTGTAAGATTGTTCAGTTGAAATAGAAAATCAAATCATTAAGGTGAATTTAAATATTTTACATTTAGGTTCATATGACATGCTAATAGGAATGGACTAGCTGGAAGCTCATTGGTATTTAGTAAATTCTAAGGAAAAGGTTGTCAATTATTTGGATGATGAAGGTGTTAGAAGAGAACTACAAGGTATTAAGAGGCTAGTACAATTAAGACCCATCACTGCTTCCTAGCTGGGGAAGTGTTTGAGAAAAGGTTTCCGTATCTATGCAGTACAAGTGGGTTACGCTAAAATTGATAAGGTAGCCCCTGAATTGAAGAATCTACTGATAATTCAAGAGTTTGTAGATGTGTTTCCTGAGGAAATACCAGGGCTACCACCTAAAAGAGATATTGATTTCACCATAGAATTAATACCTGGAGCAACCCCAGTTTCAAAGGATCCCTACAAGATGAGTGTACCCAAACTTACAGAATTGAAAATACAACTCCAAGAGCTGTTGGATAAAAATTACATACGCCCTAGTGTGTCACCCTAGGGAGCACCAATGTTGTTTATTAGGAAAAAAGATGGCACCTTGAGACTGTGCATTGATTATCGTCAATTAAATAAATTAACCATTAAAAGTAAATATCCATTACCCAGAATTGACGACCTATTTGATCAAGTCAAGGGCACTAAGATATTTTCTAAAATTGATCTGAGATTAGGGTATCATCAAATTCGAATAAAAGAAGAAGATATAGGTAACACTGCATTCAGTACCTGATATGGGCACTATGAATACATAGTCCTATCATTTGGACTAACCAATGCTCCTGTGACATTCATGATTCTGATGAATGGAATATTTCATTCATATCTGGATAAATTTGTATTAATATTTATTGATGATATATTGATTTACTCAAAAGATTTAGAAGAACATCACCATCATCTGCAGATTGTGTTACAGGTTCTAAGGGAACACCAGTTGTATGCAAAATTCAGTAAATGTGATTTCTTCAAAGAAGAGATATAGTACTTAGGACACATTATCACACAAGAGGGCATAGCGGTGGACCCAGAGAAAATTAAATCCATCATGGAATGGCCCACCACAAAAATATAATAGACATACGATCCTTTCTAGGGTTGGCTGGATATTATCATTGTTTTATAAGAGGATTTTCAAAGGTAGCCTACCCCTTGACCTCATCGCAGAGGAAGGGAAAAGTTTTTAATTGGATTGAGGAGTGTCAACAAAGTTTTGACCAGTTAAGACACATGTTAATTACCACACAGTTCTCCGGATAGTTGACCCTAGCATGGAATTTGTGGTGTGTATTTATGCTTGCCAAACCGGAATCAAGGGTGTTGACATGCAAGAAGGTCGTGTAGTGGAATATGAGTCATGAAAATTAAAATATCATGAACAACGTTATTCATCTTATGATCTAGAACTCACCGCAATAGTTCATGCGCTCAAACTATGGCGAAATTATCTATTAGGGAAAAAGTTTATTCTTATGACAGAGCATAGTAGTCTTACAAACTTTTTCCATCAACCAAATTTAAATGCTCGACAAGCGCGGTGGACCGCGTTCCTAAGTGAATTTGATTTCAAAAATAAACACTTGAAAGGTAAAGAGAACTTTCTTTTAGCAGAATTAAATTTGATTTTTCAAGAAAAACGAAAGAGGCTACCTTGAAGGACCTAGAATATTAGTTTTTATGGCAAAGAGAAAAACAAGACATCAGCTCTGAGAAAAGGCTATAATATGATGTCAACAATGAGAATGTGTTGTTGTATAAAAATCACATTTATATACCAAATCAACAAACTATAAAAATATTTATTTTTGATGAATATCACAAAAAACCATATACTGCACACCCAGGCTATCTAAAATTAGTTACAACAATAAGGAAATATTATTTTCGTTTGGGTATGAAATAAAAAACAACTTGATATCTAGTGCAAATTTTAGAATGTCAGCGAGTGAAAACTGAACATCAGCATCCAGCTGGTTTACTTCACCCTTTACCCATTCCTGAGCGGAAATGGGAAATTGTGACTTTAGACATTGTTACTGGACTACCAAAATCAAGGAGACAAAATTACTCTATAATGGTAGTGATGGATAAACTGAGCAAGGTTGTTCATTTTATTCCGGTCCAGTCAACTTATAAAGCTGCGCAAATAGCTGACATTTTCATGAGGGAATTTTTTGGGTTGCATGGAATCCTTAAAATGGTTATCTTAGACCGGGATGTAAAGTTCACTTCTGCATTTTGGAAGGTGTTTTTCACTGGTGTAGGCACTCAAGTACAGTTCGGTACTGCTTACCATCCACAAACAGATGTTGGACATACTAAACATGTAAATCAGGTGCTAGAGGATATGCTTAGAATGTATGTGATAAAGCAGCCCACAAAGTGGAAGGAAAACATACATTTAGTGGAGTTTGCATAGAATAATGCCTACCATGCATCACTGGAAATGAGTCCATTTGAAGTCATGTATGGAAGAAAGTGTCGTATACCAATTAACTGGAACAACCCGGAGGATAATTTTATGTTGCGACAAGATATGCTTAAAGACATGGAGACTACAATGAAAAGAGTACGATCTAATTTGAAGACCGCTCAAGACAAAAAAAGAGTTATGCTGACCGAAAAAATCATATCGAGAGTTTTAGGTGGGAGACCATGTATATTTAAGGGTGAAACCCAAACGAAGCACCTTAAGATGGAATGGTTGTTCTAAACTGGCCCCACGATTTTGTGGTCCTTTTCAGATAATTGCACGAATTGGTCTGGTATCAAATAGCCTTACCTGGGCATATTCATGTTCATAACGTATTCCATGTCTCCTTACTTAAAAAATATATACATGATCCTAGCCACATAATTCAGTGGCAAGATGTTCAGGTAGAGTAATAAAATGAATTTAAGTTTCTCTCTTTCGACTTTTGGTAATCTTATGATGTTAGACCTGATGTTAAACATATTGATGCAGGTCGAACTGGATGGGAAATTCATGGTCGAACCCCTACGTATTCGCGATCGGAGAGAAACATTATTGCAGAGACAAGTTATGTCCAGGTTAAAGTGCAATGGCAACACTTTATCCCGGAAGAGGCCACCTGGGAGGATGAACATGTCATGCAAGAAGGGTACCCATATGTGTTCCGAGGAGAATGCACACCGAAGATGGTGTTCCAATCAAGGGGGAGAAGATGTGATGACCCCTGTTAATATTGGGATGTGACTTACTAAGTTACTATATTTAAATAATTTGGTTCGGAAGTTATCAACCAACATGGCTAAAGACAAGATTAAAATTCGTAAAAAGAAAACATGTGTTGATTTTATTTATAATATAACATGGTTATTTATTTTGTTAACTATGGTTGAAGAGCAATGCTAGAGTAAGCATACCCTAGGCAGTTGGACAATTATGAGTAGTTATCTACTTAGATCCCTTCTGGAAACAAAACCCTAAAAAGGAAAGGGCCAAAAGGGTATGATGAACCTAAGGCGAGGGCGAAGAAAATGTACAAAAGTGGAAATGGTCCAATAGCTGGTTGGTGAGTGGAGTATATTTGGAGTTGTCTCTTAGACTCTAGATATTTTGCTAAGTCAGGTAGTGACCAGATAGCTCAGTGGAAACTGTAAAAGACTGATTCTGAAACTACCTAGGGATAGCTGGCTTGGGGGAGAGGTGCAGCGAGACGATTAACCTTGCAGTTGGGAGGAGCATTGCTCATTCTGGCGATTACAGGTTCATAAAAGGAACAAATAAGTAATTCTAACAAACTGATGTAATTTCAAATGTGAAACTGAATAAGAAAGCTAGTGGTTGGATTTTTTTCCCTGTTATTTTCTTTAGACTCTATGTGTGTATATCTACTGTGAAGGTGATATCCACTTGGAATTTTTATATACATTGATAAATATTATATACATTATGAATTGTTATATGCATTCTGAGTTCTTTCAATTATCAAGAACTGATAAAAGGTGTCAAGAAAACTTATACCCTGTTTGAATTTCTGACTGAATAACAGGGGCAATTACTATAGCAAATGCATCCTTGAGTACCAAAAAAAAAGAGAATCATATTTTATATAGTTGAACACCGATAAAAAACCCTGATATTGTAATAGAAATAACCCTGATATTGTAGGAAAGAAATCATACTGATATTGTAATAGAAATAACCCTACTACTAAATATCATAACAAAGAATTTCATTTTGCTTTAATGCGTAATGATTAAAGTCATCCACTCTGATTTGATATCATCAGTAGCGTATGGAGATGTGTGACACCAAACGTTTTGAACAACCAACCAGGTGTAAAGGAATCACAACTTTATCAAATGGTGCTTTGCCTTTGGGCTTTCTCGGTGGCATAAGTATATCAGGCCACCCATTTAATGGATCAACAAATCTGCAAAGTAAAGGAATCTTCATGTATATTTTGGATTTACGTGGTAGAATATTGCTTCTAATTTTTGTTTCGATTATTACAGACATTGCTTCGCATTTTAAGGTTTAAGGGTGTGACTAGACGTACTGTACGTCCGCCACAAAAATCCGGATAAATCTAGAGAAAGATGGGACTCTACAATATATATGTTCTCCACCTAATCCAACCAACTGAGAACCATACAAGTGGTTTTGAGCTTACTTTTCGACGTGTAATATAGGGATCCCTAATACTGTTTTAAATATAAATATCTTTATTATTATATAAACTCTATTTATAATATAAATATCTCCATCAGTTTATATATTTTAAAAATGATTATATATTCTTGTCATTTTACGAAAATGTTTATGGTTAACATATTCAAAACTAAAAATTCAAGGGCAATAAGGTTATGAGAAAAAGGATGCTCCCATTGTCATTTGGAAAATAGTTAAAGTACTAATTTGAAATATGTGATATTACAACATCATATTGTTGTATGTGCATGACCCACTTTGATCAAATAGTGATTTAAGTTATGCTAGGTTTAAGGAAGGGAAAAGAGGTATACATCATTTATTTGTTTACTTTTCATTTTTTTCCGGTTTAATTATTGCTTAACCTGATTTTAGTTTTTCACTGAAGTTTAGGTATTTATAATTGCAATATCTTTTATAATTTTTTTCTCTATTTAACGATTTGAAATTTTTAGTTAAAATCATTTTTTATTTATTTCATATATATAAAGATTATATTTTAAATGCAGATAAGAGCAAGAGAAAAGGTATGAATATTATATATTTTGGTCAATTAAGAATTTTATTATGTCACTACAGCTAGGGTGTGGTATATAGGCAAGTGCTATTTCATGGACTATAGCATCATTAATGTGGCCTGACATGAGGCCGATTTAAGACATTACAACACGCCGCGCGGTGATGAGAGAGAAAAAAAAAAAGAGCGGCGTGTTGTAATGTCTTAAATCGGCCCCATGTCAGGCCACATTAATGATGCTATAGTCCATGAAATAGCACTTGCCGTGGTATATAGTGATCACGTATGACCCGACCATTAGTTTGATCATACAAAAATATTTTCTCTTCTATTATTCGACTGAAATCCCACTGTCGTGTTAGTGTTATACACGCAAAGCTCAAATTCCCACGCACAAAACTATCATGATACTCTAACTCTTCAACTCATCTAATCAAGTCCTTCACCTTCGGCTTCGTTGATGTGACACATTTCTATGTCGCGTTATGAAAGGAAATAGAAAATATTTTTTTACAATAAATACATTCGGTGTTGAGTAACGTGGTTATTTTGAAAATTAATTATTATATTATTTCAAATTTCATTTTATTTTTCTATCATCATACATTAATTTGATGTTAAGTTATGTGGTTACTTTAAAGTTACTATACTAATATTAACTTTCATTTTAGTTTTACGTTTCATAATTTTTGGAATGTTTAATGTATGAAGTATTCAAGTGTGTATTAGTAAAAATGAATATTGATTTTTTATTTATTTTATAACCATTAAAAAGAAATTGTATACCAATTTTAAATGTTATTTTTTTTATAATGCAAAACTTTGTACGCCTAGTATTAAAGTACTTTTCTAGATTTCATTGTAACCTTTAAACATGCATCAGCCAAAGAAATTGTATACCAATTTTAAATGTTATTTTTTTAATAATGCAAAACTTTGTACGCCTAGTATTAAAGTACTTTTCTAGATTTCATTGTAACCTATAAACATGCATCAGTCAAGACAAAATTTAGTGAATAGTGGATTACTAAAGGTCCCAATGAAAATTAAGTGAACAATGAACCTTTTAGAACAATTTTTTTTTTTTTTTACAAGTTATTGAAATTAGTTTAGTTAATGGTGGTCAGAACTAAAAGTCCCAACCTACATTAAATGAATGATTTTGACTAATTTAAAATTATATAAAATATATATTTATAGTTTCAAATGTGACATTCAAATCATGAAGGATATAATCATAAAATAGATGGAAATTTAAGACACAATAAAAATAAAATGATACAATCAAGAGCTTCATTTTTAATGGACTAGAGATTCAAATCTCATGTGGCAGCTTATAATTCAAATAATATAGTAATATAAGCTTGTCATGTAGCAATAAAGTGGACAAATAGTGATGACAAAAATTTCACATTCATCCATGTGCAAGTGACAACAACTTTTGTGATAGTATATTATAAATTAACAAGTTTTTTTTAATTAATATCTTACTATTTGGATCTTGTTGCACCATGTTCTCCCACCTTATTTTCTTTACAACAATATCTTTAAAATTAAATTAATTTAAATTTATACTAATTTCAAATTTATTATATATTAAAAAGTTCAAATCTTTCACAGTGTAATTTCTTTTTCTTCCTCCTAGATGTAGCACACCATTGAAATGTTCGAATGGTTAAGACCATGTTCTTTCTTATAATAAGTCATAGATTCAAAGGTAAGTACGTTAACCTGCAAATAAGCCTCATATATCAAGTTTTCTTTTCTTAAATTGAGATTAATATTATTATTAATAATATATATCCATTTTGCGGAGCTCTGAGGTAGAAAAACCCTAATGGTCAGGCGGCCATGAGTTAGGCGGCGCGGGAAACCAAAAACTACAGCAAGCGACAGACACTGAAAACAAGAACCAGCAGCAATGACAGAGGAAGGAAGGAGGGGAGAGATCCCCTCCTATCGAGATGCAGCGGTAGGGGAAGGCCAGAACAATAGCAACTAGGCAGAAGAAACAA
Source organism: Pinus tabuliformis (assembly GCA_031772625.1). Classification (NCBI taxonomy): domain Eukaryota; kingdom Viridiplantae; phylum Streptophyta; class Pinopsida; order Pinales; family Pinaceae; genus Pinus; species Pinus tabuliformis. The sequence goes on along the minus strand of CM062819.1, from coordinate 1,911,984,278 downwards.
AAAACCCGGGACCTGTCCTTGGAGCACAATGACAGGCAGGAAGCAGAGGCAAGTGTTTACCATGTGCGGCGGAGAAACCAAGATTCATAATCCCAATAAACAAACTTGAGCGATATAAAAGCTACATGAAAGATCATGCGTTAATCTGCAAATTCATTGGAGTTTGGCCAACAGAAAAGGACCTCACCAGATGGATCCAGCAAAAATGGCAACCCCGAGGCCACATTGAACTAAAGCTGGGAGCAAAAGGCTTTTTCACGGTAATCTTCTTGAACCTGCAAGATAAAGAAAAAGTGTTTGAAGATGGTCCATACTTCCATTATAATGTGGCACTGTTTATGAGATACTGGTGTTGGGCACCAAATTGGCCTATCTTTTCCGTACATTTCCACTCCTCTTTTCATCCCTTTTGTATTCATTCGCATATATTTAGTATGTAAAAATATGAGGTAATTCCCCTTTACCGTCTCTTGGGATATTTAATTAATGAAGTAGATTCATGAGGGTTTTACCTATGCGAACCACTAAAACATGTGATGACCACAGATTATGGAGCGCAGGTGTTGACCGCACGACATATCGCAACAGTTCTGTGATTCACAGCAGTTGATCGACCACGACGAAACAACATAACTGATTTGCAGTTGTTCTCAACCCATTTTTGGATCTTTCCCATTCTTGCTCTCTTGGCGCTAGTGCTGTGATGGAACAAATGTATATCTTTGCGCATATAGTTGCCAGGTTTTGGGGAGAGATGTTATTCTCCTTTGTATTGTATAAAAGATGGGTCATTCCTGTATCAGGGGTTAGTCAGACCCTACATTGTATTGTAACATTATTATTTAGATTAACAAGATACAAACCCTTTTGTTGATATATCGTTCGCTGTGAGTAACGCAACCCCGATCAGAGAGATGGGCCCGCTCTTCTGATCAGGTGCTGTGTGTTTCCTTGTTTTGTGTGTATTGTTTATCACTGTGTTTATTTCTTATTTGCTATTGCAGATTCCTTAGATAATTGTGAATACCTTTTTAAGTTATGCAGTTGAGTTTTTATTTCTGTTTCAGCAATGTTTTGATTGGTAATCATGAACCCTTGGTCGATGACAGACTGTAACCTTTCCCCTGCATATACCTTGCGTGTTGCCTTGAAAAGAATATGCACCCGGATTGATACATTAATGTAGGAAAAGGGGTGGATAAATTGTTCATACCTGGACACCAACATTTTGGCGCCATTGCCAGGGAGGCTAACGAGGTGCAAGACACGATCTGTATTAACCAGAGGGTCAATCTCTCATCTTGGGGAGAGAACAAACTTTCTCACTCTGCTCCAGGTCCTGAGCGTAGGTATTTCATTTATTTCACGCTTTTATTGTTTTCTTGTTTTATTAGGGCTGATCTCTTTCCATGAAGAGGGAGGAGTCCTTTGATGCCCTGCTCCACGCCTTGAGCTTAGATTTCCCTAGCATTTTTTTGTTTTGTTGTTGCGATTTTGAGAAACCTAATCTCTCACCTGGGGAGGGAGAGGTCCTTTGATGCCCTACTTCAGGTCTTGAAGTGTTAGGTTTTCTTGTGTGTGTGTTATTTTCTTGAGTGGGTTCTTGTCCTGAAGAGGGAGGAGTCTTTTGATGCCCTGCTCTAGGCCTTGAACCCTAGGTTCCTATTTTCTTTTCTTTTTTCATTAACTGCCCTCTTTTCAACGTGATCTCTTGTCCTGAGGAGGGAATGGTCTTTTGACACCCTACTCTAGGCCTTGAGCATTGTGGTTTGATCGCAACATTTGTCATCACACCAACTTGTATGAACAGAGAGCCAAATAAAAGGGGTAGAGGGAGAGCCCCAAATAAGGGAGGACAAGATTTGGGAAGGAACACTTATATCCAGCAAATCATTGCAAAAGCTGAGTCAGAGGCGTCTTCCCATGCAGCCGTGAGGCCAGGTGCACGGACAAAATCTGAGGGACAATCTATAGATCAACCAGTGCTGTTCACAACACCCCCTGTTGATTCGATACAACAGACCCTTCCAGCAGCCGGAGAGACAAGCAACAATATGCCTGTTAAAGGGATCCCGTTGCTTGTAACATAAGAAGAAGAAGTTGCAAGTAAAGTGTCCGAAGGAACGATCCATCCCAGTAGGGAAGAAGGAGTTGCAGAGAGGAGATCCAAAGGGTCTAGCCACTGTGACAGGGAGGAAGAGATTGTAGAGACATTTCTATCACCAAAGGATAGAGGAAGCGTTGTTAAGGCAACTCGAACCCCTGTGATAAAAGCCCTTCCTGCGGAGCCTACTGAAATCCCTAGTGAGTATTGGAGGATATTCATGGCACCTACAACCTCTACTATTGACTTCCCAATTTGGGATTTAGGGACTGGCGCACCAACAAAGCCCATTCCTTTAACAACTTTACCCAGTTTCCATGGGCTTACTTCAGAAGACCCTGACACATTTTTGTTTGAATTTGACATTGTGTGTCGAGGGTATGATTACATAACGGATGCTCAGAAATTGAAAATCTTCCCTGCTACGCTAAAAGGGATAGCCCTGCAGTGGTTTATGGGTCTTGGGGGAAGGTCTATCACCACATGGGAGGAGATGAGAACTGCTTTCTTGGAGAAATACCAGGACTACTGTAAATCACGGGATATTAAAGAAGAGCTTTTTAAATTTACACAGAAAGAGGATGAAAATATGGAAGACTGTGTGGAACACTTTAAATACACATTGCAGAGATCAGGTCACTTTGACCTGGATAAGGACATTTTGAAAATTATCCTTCTCCGGGCCTTCCGAGAAGACTCTTTGGAATTGTTGAATATAGTTGGAAAGGGAGATATATCAAAGGAGGACTTTGATACCATCTATGAGTTGTGTATCCAGTGCTCAAGAGGAGTTGCAAGAAATAAACAAGGGATTCGATCAACAAAAGTATCTAGTGGAGGTGTTACAAAGGTAGAAGTTGGGAATCTATTGGACAGCCTGAGGACTGATATCCTGAGTACCTTGTCTGAACAGATAGACACATTGCAGGTAAAACAAAAACAACGAGAATTGAAAAGAACTATGGCTGTATTTTGCCCAACATGCGGGAAGAAACACCCACAGAGGGAATGCCCATTAAACTTTGTAGAGGAGTATGCAATCTATGAGCTGAATTATGTGACAAGTGCATATCCATCCTTGCCAAGACTCAAAGTGGTTTTTCAAGGGACATGCGAAGAGATGGATTAGCTATACTTCATGGGACCTAAAAAGCCATGGCAACCTCAACCGTTAATGGGAAATCAAGGTATGTTTCCGGATCCATCTCAATATTTTAGCAATTTTAATATGGGTCCCTAGACTATGCCTTATCTGCCCATGTGGCCCCAATAGAAGTTTCCACCTTGGCAACAGTGGGCTCCTCAAGCTAGTTCAAGTTCCTCGTGGGCTCCGAACTGGCGGGGACCTTCTCCTCCTGGTCAGTTTCTCGCATCAATGCCACAAAAACAACTTCAGTTGCCCTTTAATGTGCCTCCTCGTAATCAACCTGTTCGTCCCCAACTCCCTATCCAACCCAATCCGAATCTTAACAATAAAGGGGCTCAACAAGATGACACCCTCAACCTACCTTCATACAGCATCTCTACCACAGAATTCTATGAGATGCATTTACGATTTGGGCAGATAATAGGTGCTCAACCCTCACCAGTTATCTTTGAACAAATTGACGGTGAGGAGCAGGAACCAAAAGTGGTTGAAGAGGAACCAAACCAAGTCAACAAAAATCATACACCTCCTCAACCACCAGTTACTCAAAAACACCAAGCTGAACCACCCTATCTAGAAAGGTTGGCTATGAGTAAATCAACCCCTCAAGCTGAGTTTGACTTGTTAGGGGAGTTATAGAATTTATTTGTCAAGATTCCCCTATTGCAAGCTATGAGGGACGTACTTATATATGCAAAAAATCTTAGGGAATATTGTGCTAAGAAGCCTAAAAAGAAATCAAGAGACTCACTCACCATTCACGTAATGGGGAAGCTATCAGATTTCATGATGGGAAGGTCCATGCCTATAAAGTATGGGGATCCCGGGAACCTAATTTTAACCGTGCAAATTAATTGGGTAGAAATTCCAAATGCATTGGTAGATTTGGATGTTGCCATAAATGTCATCACTATTGAAACCATGCATGCATTAGGACTTCCTAACTTGAAACACACACCTACAGTGTTAGAACTAGAAGATCGATCTACAGTGAAACCAATAGGGAAGTTAGAAGATATCATGATTTAGGTTGATTCATGGCACTACCCTATGGACTTCCTAGTACTCCAAACGTAATCTCTAGCTAGAGGCCATCCCTTGATTCTGGGAAGATTGTGGCTGGCAACCATAGACGCTTATATTGGGTGTCGGTCTGGACATTGATCATTTTGAATGGGCAAAACACTAAGAATCTAGTGTTATATCATCCTACAGAACCTAACCCATCCGCAAAATTAGCAGGCCACAAGAAATATTTATACAAGAAAGCGTCTGAATAAAAAAATGAGGAGTTAAGACCAGTTCTCTCTATTGGATAGGCCCTCCAGTTGAAAGCTGAAGCAGAAGATGACACAATTACTACCTTTATCAGTGATCCTTGTTTTGTTTCAGATTTGAATCAGCAAATCTTGGAGTCCATCTTGAGCTGTGAGACTCAGGAAAGTATTGGAACAACGGATGGATTCGACGAGCTACCTACAGCTGCACCCCATGATAGTATTTCCGTGGAAATAGAACCAGGAAAAGCCCTGAATATCAATCCAGATCTGTTGGATTCCCAGAAAAAACAACTCCTGGATGTTCTTCGGAAACACAAAGAAGCCTTCGCCTGGGACTACTCAGATATGAAGGGAATTCCTGCTAATCTATGCACCCATCACATATACATCAAGGAGGATTGTCGTCCTGTGAGGCAACCCCAGAGAAGAATGAACCCTGCTTTGAAAAACATTGTGAAGGAAGAGCTCCAAAAGCTGTTGGACATGGGATTTATCTACCCCATTTCAGATAGCCAACGGGTTTCTCCATTGGTAATGGTCCCTAAGAAAAACGGTAAATGGAAAATATGCTAGACTACAGAGAATTAAATAAGGCAACTTAGAAAGACCATTTTCCGTTACCATTCATTAACCAAATCTTGGATACATTAGCTGGGAAGAAGTTTTTCTCCTTCCTAGACGGATTTAGTGGGTACAGCTAGATCTAGATAGCTCCTGAAGATTAGGATAAGACCACATTTACATGCCCTTGGGGAACGTTCGTCTACAAAGTCCTCCCATTTGGTCTCTGTAATGCACCTGCAACATTCCAGAGGGAAATTTTAGGGATTTTATCTAATCTGATGGATGATAGTGTTGAAATTTATATGGACGATTTCATGGCATATGGAGATTCATTCAAAGAAGCATTGGGGAAGCTAGAAAAATTTCTTGAAATATGCAAGTGGGCGCATGTCTCTTTAAGTACGGAAAAATGCCATATGATGATGAATGAAGGAATAGTCTTGGGACACTTACTTTCGGCTGCAGGAAGCCAGATGGACCCAGCTAAGATAAATGTAATACAACATTTTCCAATACCCAGAACACCCACTCAGGTATGTAGCTTTATCGATTGTGCTAGTTATTATAGGCGCTTTATAGAAAATTTTGCTAAAACAACACATCCACTTTTTCAATCACTGACAAAAGATGCAGACTTTGTGTGGACAGATGACTGTGATGCAGCCTTTGTGAAGATCAAGGAACTGGTCTATAGTGCTCCGATCCTTAGAGGACCAGCCTAGGCATTACCATCCCATATTCATGCTGATGCTTCCCAGACAGTAGTTGGGGCAGCAAGTGGATAAGGTACCATATGCAGTTTACTATGTTAGTAAGAACTTGGCTCCTGCTGAGTTAAACTACACAATGAATCAAAAAGAATTCTTGGCTGTCATCTACGCCATCAACAAGTTCTGACACTATATCACTGGTTACCCCACCTTTGTACACACAGATCATGTAGCCATCAGGTATCTGATGAATAAACCCATTACTCCTAGTCGTATTACAAGATGGATTTTGTTACTTCAAGAATTTGATATTACCATAATAGATAAACCGGGGAAGGACAACGTGGTTGCTGATTTTCTGTCCAGATTAGAAAATAATGCCGAAGGAACAACTATCAAAGATAGTTTTCTAGATGAATATATTTTTGCAATTTCTGCTAACACTCCGTGGTATGTAGATATTGCTAACTATCTTGCTACAGGGAAGGTACCTCGTCATTTGTCATATAAGGACCAACGGAAAATTATTCATCATAGTACCCGATATTCATGGATGGCAGGATACCTCTTTCATACAGGGGTTGATCAACAGATTCGGCGCTATGTATCAGAGGATGATATCTATGAGATATTGAAGGCTAACCATAGTGGACCTTGTGGAGGACATTTTGCAAATAAAAGAACAGGCCACAAGGTGTTGCAAATGGGATACTACTGGCCTTCTAACTTTCATGATGCTAGAGATTATGTCCAAAGATGTGACAGCTAGCAATGGATGGGACAACCTGGGAAATCGGATGAAATGCCATTATAGCCCCAGATGGTCCTTGAACCTTTTGAGAAGTGGGTCATCGTTTTCGTTGGACCCATCAACCCACCTTCCCATCAGAAGGTTCACATCTTGGTCTGTACCGATTATGTGACTAAGTGGGTGGAAGCTAGAGTGGTTGCGAAAGAAACAAAATAGGTGGTGGCAGATTTTCTTTTTGAAGAGATTTTTTCCTGATATGGTACCTCGAGAGAAATTGTTTTAGATGGAGGAGCACAGTTCACATCCCACATGATAGAGGGGCTTATGCAGAAATATGGGGTTAATCACAGAGTGACAAATCCTTACCATCCCCAAGCGAATGGATAGGTAGAAAGCACAAACAAAGTATTGGAAAATATCTTGACAAAAACTGTAGCAAGTCATCGCCGAGATTGGTCACAGAAACTTCTATAAGCTCTTTGGGCGTATAGGACGACATGGTGGAATACAACTGGGTTTTCACCATTTGATCTAGTCTATGGGAAATACCCCTTGTTTCCAGTTGAATTCAAGATCAGTATGCTAAGAACAGCATTGTAAGTGGGATTAGACTTATCAGAGGTCCAAAAACACCAGATGGAACAGATCAATGAGCTAGACGAGATTTGTTTAGTAGCTGTCCAGAGAACCACTACTATCCAACAACATAGAACGAAATGGCACGATAAATTTATCAAGAATAAGGTGTTTCATACAGGGGATTGGGCATTAAATGACTCCTGGTTCAAATATTTTAAAGGAAATATTCGCACTCGTTGGATGAGACCCTATGAAGTGGATGTTGTATTTGCCAATGGCATAGTTAGATTGGTTACAGTAGATGAAAATCGTACTTCCTTCCTAGTGAACGAACACCGTCTGAAGTTATAACACCGTCCAACTTATAAATATGCCTTCATCAAACATCTTTCTAATACATCTGGTTTGATGGTTGTTGGTGCAGAGAATGCTCCCTCTACCTTTTGCTGATAAAACACACACACACATAATAATAATAATAATAATAATAATAATAAATATATGCTGTTACTACTTACTTGTTTGTCTTTTTGCAGGAATAAGAACTAAATTATGACAAGGAGAAAATGAGAAAATTTTCAAGTAACAGTCGTTGCTGTTACTCCATCGGTGTTGTTACTCCGTTGTTGCTGTTACTCCATCAGTGTTGTTACTCGTCGTTGCTGTTACTCTGCCAGTGCTGTTACTCCACTATTGTTGTTACTCCATCGGTGTTGTTACTCTACTAGTGCTGTTAATCCGCTGTTGATGTTACTCCACCGGTGCTATTACTCCACTATTGTTGTTACTCCACCAGTGTTGTTACTCCACTGTTGCTGTTACTCCGTCGGTGCTGTTACTCTGCTGGTGCTGTTACTTTGTCGTTGTTGTTACTCCTCCATTGCTATTACTCCATCAGTGCTGTTACTCCATAGCTGTTGTTACTCTGCCGTGCTGTTACTCTGTCAATGTTGTTACTCTGTCGGTGCTGTTACTCTGCCATTGCCGTTACTCCGTCGGTGCTGTTACTCCGCCATTGCCGTTACTCCGCCGGTTATTTTTACTGTTACTCCACCACCAGGTACGCCTTCATTGACTCTTACAGATTTAATTAAAATATTCCAAAGAAGAGACTAGCACATGCCAAGGATGATCGCATTTAAGTTGGGGGGTCCCGTCATAAAGAAACGATGGTACATACCTAAAATCATAATCATATCACATCATTACCAAATCCAATGAGAACAGAAACCAAAAATTGTGTGATTTTGTAATCCTGATTCCTACGCATTGGAATTTGAATTTGTATGCCAAGAACTTTACTGGTCATTTCCCCAGTATGCTGTAATCAATTACCATAATCATTCACCTATACTGCCACACCCTACCAATATTTGTTGTGTTTTTCGAGGTGTACCAGCCATTATTATCATTCTTTTACCCCACAGCCACCATGCTAACAATATTGTCATCATCAGTGGGGTTTTTGTTACTCTCCCCTATCAGCCAACTGTATCCATCGTGTTGATCCAGTTCTTACAGCGATGGGTGGGTTGTTTGTGCGCCATGAGTCGGAGGGCACGACAATGGTCAGAAATAATCTGGAAGTATGGCAGGTTTTTGAAAATGTAGGGTGGAATGTCTATTTTGATAGATTGCAAGGGTTTAACAAGGCAATTGCAATTTAATTTGCACTCAATTTTGAGGAAGGGAGCTCTCCGGTCCGGGGTATAGAAATCCCTGTTACAGAAGAAACCATTGTAGAGGCCAGCGGGCTACCCCAGCAGGGGCAAAAATGGTTTTCACAAAGAATCACCCTTCCAGAGTTTCCCGAAGTGTTCTTGCAGGCTAGAGAACATGTTGCTCAGAAAGGCCGGGGGTATGATTGAAATTCATTACCACACCCATGGGGTGAGGTAGAAGGTTTTGTAATGAGATACATAACCTGCGAGGGGAGGTATACCACCATGTTTAAATACCATTTCAGAATATTGGCTCACCTCCGGTTCCCACATGCGGAAGCCTTCTCATTGAATATGCCTTTCTTCCTGTTAAGAAGTCTCTAGCTGATGGCGAACTCTGCTCGACATTCACGACAAGTGGCAACAGTCATTACCGACCATGGTCTGGTCTGGTTGTTAGTCATGCATGCAATCGGTTGATTTCAAATTCCATGGGAAACATTCCAGGATTCTACAGAGGAAGAGATAGTAGCTGCTAGAGCCACTAGAGAAGAAGAGCCTGAAGCGATGGAGGAAGGAACCGGAGTAAAGGATGAATACATAGATCAAGAGGAACTAGAGGAAATGGAGATGGAACCCGAAGGGCTGGAACAAAATCAGGAGTGTGAACAAGGGAGGACAGTCGAGGCTGCTCCACAAGAACCAGCCTCAACCACGGAACCGATGGAAGAAGAAGTGCTGCAGCAAGGGGCCAATATAGAAAGGGCCACTAGCACCACAACTGAGGCTGTCCCTCAAGAACCAGCCTCGACCATGGAGCCAGTGGAGCAAATCAACAACACTATAATAAGCGAAGAGGGACCACATCAGGCTGAGGTGGAGGAATTCGTTAATATTGTGGCTGGGGGTGTCCCACAAGAACCACCCTCGACCGTAGAACCAATGGAGGAAGACGAACCAGAACGAGAGGGGCCCGAAGTTGAAAGAACCGTGGGGCCAATAGAAGAAGAGGCTATGGGTATAATGGATGGAATTGATGTGATTATGCAAGAATCCATCTATATCAATGCCATGCTGGAAGAAATAGTGCCAGCATCGTCTATTCAATAACTACTGGACACGGAAGGTGGTGTCCCACAAGAACCACCATTAACCTGTCTGACCCTGAAGACCACAGAGGAATTAAATGTTGGGATTGATGCTGCTCCACAAGAACCAGCGTCAACCTTAGAATAGGAGATTTCATGGGCAGGGGTTTTAACCTAGAGAAGAGACACTACAGACAGAGGGAAAGAGCCTGAGGCCACAACTAGGGCTGAGATAGATCAGGTAGGAAATTTCTTTCAATTTTCCTCTTACTTCTCCATTCCAAAAGGGGAAAGGGTGTCTCGCTCTACCTGACACACAGAAGAGGATGTGGCCGTTTCGTCGAGTTTTAAGTATGATGGGTCGAAGAAGGAACCAACTGCCATAGGTTTGTTGGACGCAGATCCCCACAAAGACCTTTCTGAGGAACCCAAAATAGAGGAAGAGGTAGATGTTTTTGAAATGAGTGAACCTGGAAGGGAAAGTTTGGTTGAACCACCGATGGACATCCATTGAGTGAGCACGCCACCTGTTGAGATAGCTTCACAACAGGACAAGGTAGGAGACAGTAAGGAAGTGGCTGCTCCCCAGGAAGAGAGACCAAGCAAAGAAGCCCCGTCGATTAACCCTATGGATACTCCCTCGAGTAATCCACCACCTGTCGAACCGGCTGCAGTACTAGAAGAGGTGGTGGTTAAACAAGAATGGGTAGAATTGTGTGAACAACGAAGGCTGCCTATGATGAAAAAATATTAGCTTCAATTCAAGGAAATGCTGCGGTTCAAAATGTTGGGTGTGGAGCATGATTATTTAGAGGTATTTGTTTCAGGCGGATGTATACCCCAGGAAGTTTGTACACCCCTCCATGCGGGGGGGACTTGTTCCCCCCACGGGGGTCCGGGGGGGCTAATCCTCCCTGGTTGGGGGGTTCGGGGGCCTGCGGTCCCCTGGCGATGGTTTCGGGGGCAGCGCCCCTGAAGCTAAAAACAAATGTAAAATTGCCTTGTAAAAGTATAGTAATTTCTAGTCAATCTAGGTTGTTCATTAGGCAAATGATCTAACGGTAGAACTTATGTTTAGTTTAGGGTTTTCTGCCCTAGAAGGCAACCCCTCTCTTTGTATGAGGGCATTGTATTGAGGTTGTGAAATAGATGTGTATTCTCTGAGTGAGAAACAGAGAGGTGAGACTGTGAGAGAAAACAGAGGATATTACAACGGATCTGCTGTTGGTTGTGTCTCTTCATTTTTCTAGATAATAGAAAGGAAGGATTGGCTGTTCGGGGTTGACGTAGCCCAAACTGGGTGAACCACATATATCTATGTCTCTCTAGTTTTATGTGTTTTTTTTGTTTATATTTATGCAATATTCTATGTGTTCCATTGCTCTGTAATATATAATTTTCTAACAACTGGTATCAGAGCTGAAGGTCTATTTGGCTGACAAACTCACAGGACAGAAGGGTTCCTGGTTCGAGTGGGAGCAATGGTGAAAGATGGTAAGTTTAGGGTCAAGAAATTTAACGGCCAAAACTTCTTGTTGTGGAAGATGCAGATGGAAGATTATCTGTATCAAAAAGATTTGTACCTACCATTGGGTGGAAAAACAAAGATGCCGATGGGTATGACAGATGAAGAATGGAACCTTCTTGATAGAAAGGCACTCGGAACAGTACGGTTGTGCCTCGCAGCGTCGGTTGCCTTCAACATTTCGAAGGAAGTAATGATAGAGGGTTTGATTAAGGCGTTGGTGAAACTATATGAAAAACCCTCGGCCTCAAACAAGGTATTTCTTATGAAATGTTATTTAATATGAAGATGTCAGAAGGTGGATTTGTTGCAAACCATTTAAATGATTTTAATACTGTTACAAGTCAGTTAAGCTCTGTAGGGGTAAACTTTGATGATGAAGTTAGAGCTCTGTTATTCTTGTGCTCATTGCTAGAGAGTTGGAATGGTTTAGTAATGGCCATTAGTAACTTTATTTCTGGATCTAGTACTTTAAAGTTTGATGATGTTGTCGGTGCTATCCTTAGCGAGGAAATGCGATGGAAAAGCTCCGGTGAGACATCGGGTAATGCTTTGAGTGCAGAGTCTAGGGGAAGAAAAATGGAAAGAGGAAAGAGCTCAAGACATCGCAGTAAATCAAGGAAAGGCAGATCCAAGTCCAGATTGGGGATAGTGTGCTAGAAATGTGGAAAGAAAGGACACCTAAATAAAGACTGTAGATCTCGGAAGGGAAAAGAAGGAGATGCACATCAAGAAAAAAATCATGAAGCAAATGTGATAGGTGAGGTGTTACAAGATGCTTTGATTCTTTCTTTTGAAAATATTACTGATTCCTGGGTGGTAGATTCAGGGGCCTCATTCCATGCCACACCTGATAAGAAATACTTTCATGACTATGTTCAAGGAGATTTTGGACAAGTCTGTTTGGGTGATGATAAACCCTGTAAAATTGTTGGAATGTGTAAGGTTCTTGTAAAACAGCAAAATGGAAACCAATGGCTATTAAAGGAGGTAAGGCATCTTCCAGATCTGAAGAAAAATTTGATTTCAACAGGGCGGTTAGGTGGTGAAGGTTGTGTGACAACTTTCATAGATAAAGCTTGGAAGGTCACCAAAGGAGCCCTGTTAATAGCAAAAGGTGAAAAGGTTGGTACATTGTATTTATGCAATGGTATTTCTAACTCTATTAATGCTTTAACTTCCAAAGGAGCAGATGCAGCATTATGGAATCATAGGCTCGAACACATGAGTGAGAAGGGGATGAAGATTCTTCACTCAAGGAATTTGTTGACGGGTTTGAAGAATGTTGATTTGGACTTATGTGAGAATTGCATTTATGGAAAACAGAAGAGATTCAGATTTCTCAGAGTTGGGAAAGAAAAGAAGAGTGAAAAATTAGAGCTTGTGCATACAGATGTATGGGGACCTGCTCAGGTATCATCTCTCAGTGGCTCTCGTTATTATGTTACTTTTATTGATGATGCAACTAGAAAAACTTGGATTGATTGTATCAAGAATAAATCTGATGTATTTGATACTTTCAAGAAATGGAAAGGTTTGGTTGAGATTGAGACAGGAAAGAAATTGAAGTGTCTTAGATCAGACAATGGAGGTGAATATTGCAGCAAAGAGTTTGATGGGTACTTTTCAGAGCATGGAATTTGTAGAGAGAAAACAGTTCCAAGAACACCACAAGAAAATGGTGTGTCAGAAAGGATGAATAGAACAATCATGGAGTGTGCAAGGTGCATGCGATTGCATGCAGGATTGCCTTCACAATTTTGGGCAGATGCTGTAGATACTATTGTTTATCTAATAAATAGAGGGCCTTCAAGTTCCTTGGATGGTGGTGCTCCAGAGGAAGCATGGACAGGTAAAAAGGTATACTACTCTTTTTTAAAGCCTTTTGGTTGTGAGGCCTTTGTCCATATTAATAAAGAAAATAGAACAAATCTTGAGGCGAAGTCAAAGAAATGTACCTTTATTGGATATGGTGTTAATGATTTTGGTTATCGCTTATATGATTACGAAAATCACAAAATCATTAGGAGAAAAGATGTAATATTCAATGAAAAGGTCTTGTATAAGAATCAGTTGCAAGAAAAGAAATAAGAAAAATAAAACAAGGAATATGTAATTCTTGATGAAATCACTGAAAAAGTAAAGGTGCCTGAAAATAATAATAATCAACAACCACAACAACAACAACCACCACAACAGCAACAGGCACCCCAAACACCTGAAAGTGGTGTTAGAAGATCTACCAAGATGAGTATACCCCCTGAACGATACTCTCCTTCATTATATTATTTATTGTTGACTGATTCTAGTGAACCCGAATGTTATGAAGAAGCAATGCAGGTTGAAAGCAGGAAGAAGTGGAAGGTAGCCATGGAAGAAGAGATGGACTCCTTAATGCATAACTAGACTTGGGACTTAGTCAGGTTTCCTGCAGGGAAACCTACATTGAAGAATAAACTGGTTTACAGGCTGAAGGAAGAAGATGGAGGAAAACAAAGGTACAAAGCTAGACTTGTGGTGAAAGGGTTTGCATAGAAGAAAGGTATTGATGTTGATGAAATATTTTCTCCTGTTGTTAAAATTACTTCAATCAGAACTATTTTAAGTCTAGTAGCAGTTGAAGATTTGCATCTTGAGCAGTTAGATGTAAAGACAACCTTTCTCCATGGGGATTTGGAGGAAGAGATATATATGCAGTAGCCACAAGGATATGAGGTGAAAGGGAAGGAGAAACTAGTGTGCAGGTTGAAGAAGAGCTTGTATGGCTTAAAATAGGCTCCAAGGCAGTGGTATCTAAAATTTGACAAGTTTATGTCTGAACAAGGTTATACTAGATGTCACTCTGATCATTGTGTTTATCTGAAAAAGAAAAATGATGACAGCTATATTATATTGTTATTGTATGTGGATGACATGCTTGTTGCAGGGTCTAACATGCAGGAAATAAATGTGCTCAAAAGAAAATTGGCAAATTCATTTGCAATGAAGGATTTGGGAGCTGCAAAACAAATCCTTGGTATGAGAATAACTAAAGACAGGAAAAATCACAAATTAACATTGTCTCAGAATGAGTACATACAAAAGGTGTTGAAAATATTTAATATGCACAATGCAAAACTAGTTAGTACACCTTTTGCTAGCCATTTCAAACATAGTAAGGAAATGTGCCCAAAGACCCAAGAAGACATGGATTATATGTCTAAAGTTCCATATGCAGCAACAGTTGGAAGCTTAATGTATGCAATGGTCTGCACAAGGCATGATATTGCACATGGAGTGGGAGTTGTAAGCAAGTACATGAACAATCCATGAAAGGAACATTGAATGGCAATGAAATGGATTCTCAGATATTTGAAAGGTACCACAAATCAAGCATTATGCTTTGGTGGTTAGAACATTTCTCTACAGGGATTTGTTGATGCAGATATGGCAGGTGACAGAGATAACAGGAGGAGCACTATAGGATATGTATTTATTGTAGGTGGAACAACTGTCAGTTGGGTTTCAAAAATCCAAAGTGTTGTTGCACTTTCAACAACAAAAGCAGAGTATGTTGCTGCTACAGAGGCTAGTAAAGAAATGATTTGGTTACAAAGGTTTATGGGTGAGTTAGGTAAGAAGCATGATATGGGCACGTTATACAGTGATATCCAAAGTGCCATTCATCTTGCAAAGAACTCAGCATTTCATTCCAAGACTAAACACATACAGTTCAAGTACCATTTCATACGATCAGTGTTGGAAGATGGAGAGTTGAAGCTGCAAAAGATACACACTAGCCAAAATCCTGCAGATATGCTAACAAAAGTTGTAACCAGGGAGAAACTGAGAATATGCTCAGTTTCAATTGGTCTTCAAGGATGACAATGAAGATGAGAAACAACCAGGTCCAAAGAGGAGTCATTGTCTAACAAATGAAGTAGCGATGGAGTTGCTACAATCATTCTCCAAGTGGGAGATTGTTGGGTGTGGAGCATGATTATGTAGAGGTCTTTGTTTCAATCGGATGTATACCCCAGGAAGTTTGTACAACCCTCCATGTGGGGGGGTTTGGGGGGGACTTGTCCCCCCCGCGGGGGTCTGGGGGGGCTAATCCTCCCCGACTGGGGGGTCCGAGGGCCAGCGGTCCCTCGACGGAGATTTTGGGGACAATGCCCCCGAAGCTAAAAACAGATGTAAAATTGCCTTGTAAAAGTATAGTAATTTCTAGTCAATCTGGGCCGTTCATTAGGCGAATGATCTAACCGTAGAACTTCTATTTAGTTTAGAGATTTTTGCCCTAGAAGGCAACTCCTCTCTTTCTATGAGGGCATTGTATTGAGGCTGTGAAATAGATGTGTATTCTCTGAGCGAGAAACAGAGAGGTGAGACTGTGAGAGAAAACATAGGATATTACAGCAGATCTGTTGTAGGTTGTGCCTATTCATTTTGCTGGATAATAGAAAGCAAGGACTGGCTGTTTGGGGTGGACGTAGCCCAAACTGGGTGAACCACGATATCTATGTCTCTCTAGTTTTATGCGTTTTCTATGTTTATATTTATGCAATATTCTATGTGTTCCATTGCTCTGTGATATATAATTTTCTAACACAAAATAAAGGTTAAGAGGCTGAGAAACAGATGCATCGGTTGAAGAAACAAGTGAAGAAATACAAGCAGTGGGCTAAGAAGCCCAAAACCATGATGGCTGAAGTAGGGACATAGGTAGATGAAGTGGCAACAACTTCTGTTGCCACTCAGATAGACCCGATAGAATATTTGTTTGAAGGCCATGAGTTTTCTTTGACGGCTGAGGTACAAACTTGGAAATCCACCGCGGCGCGATATCAGAATGAAGCAAAGAAAGCCCAAGAACGAGCATCCATGACTATCTTTGAATATGTGGAGTGCATTGATATAATGCAATTGAGGCATGCAAAGTAGCAACTCAAGGTGGAGTGGCTGGAAAGGCAAGTAGCAGAGTTAAAAACTGATAAAGAGTAGATGCTCCATTTAGCACAGGAAGTGATGGCATGTCACCCTCCCGCTTCTAGTTACTCTTTATTTTTGCATGAACGCTTTCTTTTCTTTTGTTTGGAAAGCATCCAGAAAGAAATTAGTCACGAGATTGAGGACGGTGTACAGTTCCTCTAGATATTGAGAGCCCATGATGTGCCAACTCAACATTTGATGTGCGAGCTTTACATGCATGGGTATCTCTTGTGTGTTGAGAGAGAATTTAATTCGGTTCCGTATGTGGGGGACATTCATTTGAGGGCCCTCACCTCTTACACTTTTAATTAGATAATTTGGAAGAAGGCTTCTGACACATTCGAGTCAAATCAGGCCATGAAGCCTTTTATGGTAAGAGGAGAACCTGAGAGATTAGTGACTATGTATAATAAGCACACTACTTTTTTGGAAATTATGGGAAACAAGGAACGGATGCTGAGGACAAAAAAGTGGTGCATCGATCTCTGTGTCAAACAATTGGTCATGTTTCAAGCTGAAGCCCCGGATACTTATCAGAATAGGTGGATGATGTCACCCATATCTATCTAGAACAAAGAACCGTTTGGAGCACCAAATTTTGCATGAGCACTCAGCAGGGTGCCAAGATATGTGGCGTGCATCCAAACATGTGGGGTCTGGTGGATGGGAATTTGATTTCAGTACCCTGTCCTATGATTGCCAGTAGAACACTACACCTTAGCCTATAATGTACCAAATGATTGGTGGAAGGATGTTCTCCTCTCAGAGGGGTTTAAGGTCCTAAGAACAGAAATGGCCAAGGAATACGATCTCGCTCAGCTTCAAGAAGCACACAGCCTATTCAACCCAGACCTATGGAGATGATGAGCTGCACGAGGCTGTGCAGAAGGCTAGTTGGGGGGAGATGTTGGACACCAAATTGATCTATCTTTTCCCTGCATTTCCACTCCTCTTTTCATCCCTTTTGTATTCATTTGCATATATTTACTATGTAAAACTATGAGGTAATTCCCCTTTATCTTCTCTTGGGATATTTAATTAATGAAGTAGAGTCATGAGGGTTTTACATATGCGAACAACTAAAACATGTGATGACCAAAGATTATGGAGCACAGGTGTTGACCGCATGGCATATCGCAGCAGTTCTGTGATTCACAGTAGTTGATCGACCAGGATGAAACAACATAATTGATTTGCAGATATTCTCAACCCGTTTTTGGATCATTCCTGTTCTTACTGTCTCGGCGCTAGTGCTCTGATGGAACTGATGTATATCATTGGGCATATAGTTGCCAGGTTTTGGGGAGAGATGTTATTCTCCTTTGTACTATATAAAAGACGGGTCATTCCTATATCAGGGGTTAGTCAGACCCTGCATTGTATTGTAACCGTATTATTTAGATTAATAAGATACAAACCTTTTTGCTGATCTATCATTCGCTGTGAGTAATGTAGCCCTGATCAGAGAGTTGGGTCACTCTTCTGATCAGGTGCTGCATTTTTCCTTGTTTTGTGTGTATTGTTTATCACTGTGTTTATTTCTTGTTTGCTGTTGCAGATTCCTTAGATAACTGTGAATACCTTTTTAAGTTTTGCAGTTGAGTATTTATTTATGTTTCAGTAATGTTTTGATTGGTAATCACCAACCCTTGGTCGATGACAGACTGTAACCTTTCCCCTGCATATACCTTGCGTGTTTCTTTGAAAAGAATATGCACCCGGATTGATACATTAATGTAGGAAAAGGGGTGCATAAATTGTTCATACCTGGACACCAACAACTGGGAGGAATGTTATAACCCAGACAAGGAAAAATTCTTAGCAGTGTTGGTATGGGTAAGGTTGTTCAGATTACCAATGAACTTCTAGGATCGAGAAATCCAAGAGGGTATAGGAAATACAATAAGCAGCTTTGTTAAAATAGTTGAAACTACAAAAAAGGGAAGATACACCTCATATGTTAGAATTTGTGTCTATATGAATATAGCTGACCCTATTCTAGATACAGTCGAGTTAGAGTATCATGAGGAAGTATGGCAACAAACCCTTGACTATGAGCACATACCTTTCAGATGCAGAAGATGTCATGAGTATGGACATCTGTTCAAGGAATGTCCACTCACAATAGAAGAAGAGGAGTGGAGAAACAAACAACAGAGAAAAAATCAAGAAGACCAGGAAGGGTTTCAGGAAGTAAAAAGCAAAAGAAGACATACAAGAGAGAACCCCAGTGAAGGAAGGAAAGAAAAACAAACCCAGCCAAGTAATACAAATAGCTTTGAAATCCTACAAGAAGAAGAAGAAGACAATGAGGCCCAAACAATGGATTATCAAGGAGAAAAGGGAAAGGAAAGCAACACAAGTCAAGGAAAATCACATACCAAGAGAAAGGCACAAAGTGAACCAATAGAAAAGGAGGAAAAGGAAGCAGGGGAGAAAATGGACAATGTAGGAATGGAAATTCACACAAGCAGAGGAGAAGAAATAAGCACAGAAGAAGAAGTATTGCGGAAACTTCTAGATGAATGGACACACCTAGATGAAAGATTCATTCCAGAAGAGCAAAAAAGAATCGATAGAGAAATGTTCCAACAGTACAAAGCGAAACAGGGACAGTGGAAATTGACACAAGCAGAGGAGAATAACTAAGCATGGAAGAAGAAGTATTGCGGAACCTTCTAGATGAAGGAGACACCTGGATGAAAGATTCATTACAGAAGAGCAAAAAAGAATCAATAGAGAAACGTTCCAACAGTACAAAGCGAAATAGGAATAGGGAAAATTGGAAATGGTAGAACAAGTAGGCCTCCAACAGGATCATACTCAAGACCATCAAAGCAAAACAAAAGGTGGGAAAAAAAGAGGCAGGAGGAATATACAAGAATCGATTCAGATCATGGGAGAAATGCTAGTGAACACTGGAAGAGTAGTGCCACTCTCGGCGGTATTCCATCAATTAAACCAAGTACCCTAATGATAATCACATCCTGGAATATAAGAGGCCTGAATAGTAAAGGCAAACAGAGACACTTAGCGGATAGGCTAAGAAAAGAAAAACCCCAACTAATGTTGGTACAAGAAACAAAAATCTCATTAAGGAAAATGGCGGAAATCCTAAGCAAAATCAAACCGAAATATGAATGTATGACCATAGATCCAAAAGGTAGCGTGGGAGGCATAGCAATAATATGGAACCCTGCAGAATTCTTAGCAAACTACTGAATAGGTATGAAAACAATACTCACAGGGAAGTTCAGCTTAATAGGAAATAGAGAATTGTTTCTAGTATTGGTAGTATATGGCCCGCATACACCAGCAGAAAGAGGAAGCTTCCTCATCCAACTTCAGCAATTAGGAAACCTGTATAAAGAAAAGTTGTGGTTGATAGCAGGAGACTTTAAAATGATGACATCAAAAGATGAGAAGAAAGGAGGACTACAAAGAGAAGAGCTAGAAATGAAGAGATTCAGGGACCTTTAGGTAGAACTGAAGATGGTAGATATCCCAACCATAAATGGAAAATACACATGGAACAATCGACGAGGAGGGAGTAGGCAAATAGCTTCAAGGCTAGACAGATTCCTAGCAACAAAACACTTCATAGGAAAAGATATCTTCTACGAAGCATCAATCCTCCCATGTATAGGGTTAGATCACTGGCCCATCAAATTAGAAATTGCCATGAACCAGCAGAACCAGAATATACCCTTCAGGTTTGAGGCATTCTGGCTAAGAGATCCCACCTTCATAGAAAAAATGGAGAAATGTGGAAGGAGACTGAGACTGGGATGGAAGGTAGAAATAAAATGCACACTCTTGAACTTAGATTAAAATATATAAAAGGAAAGATAAAGAAGTGGAACAGAGAAGAATTCGGAAATATTCAAAAGGAACAAGAAACGCTCCAGATAACGATGAAAATAATCCAACAAAAGATCATAGATGAAGGGAGAAGTGAATAACTGGCAGAAGAAGAAGGACTAGTGCTAAATAAACTGGAGGAAAGAAGAAAACAAGAGGAAATCTTATGGAAACAAAAATCGAGAACCCAATGGCTAAAAGAATGAGAGAGACACGAAAATCTTCCATAAGGCAATGCTGCAACATCAATAGCAAAACAAAATATTCTCCCTAAAAGACAACCAGGGCAATAGGATAACACAGAAAGCAGAAATGAAGAATTTGATGGTACAACATTTCAAAGAGATTTTGACAGAACCCAATATGAGAAGGGAGGCTGCCATTGATAGGCTCAGTCAACATATCCCCAAATTGTTGAATAGAGACTAGAATTTGGCACTCCTAAGGGTCATAACGAAAGCAGAGGTGGAGGAGGTAATAAAAAGGATGGTAAAGAATAAAGCACCTAGTCCAGACGGATTCACTAAAGAATTCTATCAAGCCACGTGGAGCTTCATGAGTCAGGATTTAGTGAATGCAGTAGAAGAGTCCAGATGTAGCAAAAGAATGCACTCGACATTAAATGCTACATTCCTAGCCTTGATACCAAAGATAGAGAACTCAGAAGAACCACAAGGGTTTCGGTCGATAGCGCTCTGCAATGTCATATATAAAATCCTAGCCACTATAATGGTGAATAGACTAAAACCAATCCTACCATAACTGATATCCCAAGAACAGACGGGGTTTGTCAAAGGCAGACAAATAATAGATGGCATAGTAGTAGCACAAGAAGCAATCCACTCATTGAAAAATTCAAAAACCAAAGGGATGTTGATAAAACTAGACCTAGCTAAAGCGTATGACAAACTTAGTTGGGGATACCTCCAACAAATCCTAAAGGCATACGACTTTGAGGACAGGTGGGTAAACTGGGTAATGTCAATGATAAATATGCCAGTTATGTCAGTTCTATTAAATGGGTCACCAACAAAAGCCTTCAATCCAACCAGAGGACTCAGGCAGGGAGACCCGTTATCCCCGTTCTTGTTCATCCTTGCAGCACACGGACTAGGAAGTCTAATAAAAGCTAAAGTGTATAGCGAACAATTGAAGGGATTATGAATATGGGGAAATGACGTACCTCTAACCCACTAACAATTTGTTGATGATGTCATGTTATATGGACAGGCAATGTACTCAAAGAAGGAAAACAAATAATGGAAATCCTCATGGAATTCACCGAGGCCTCAGGGACAGAGATAAGTAAAGAAAAATAAAAAATTTACTTCTTCAATACTCAAGATTCCCCCCAAGCTTTCCTCACAAGAACCATGGGTTTCAGAGTTGAGAAATTCCCTACAAAGTACTTAGGCATCTTGTTAAACGACAAACATAATAGAGTGGCTAATTGGGGAATCCTGATAGGTAAGATTCAAAAGAGAATGCAAAATTAGACATTCAGGGCACTGAACATCCCGAGTTGCATAATCCTGCTCAAATCGGTGCTCCAATCCATACCGATTTATCAACTGACCAGCCAAGCCACACCCAAAACAATCTACCAGAAAATGGTAGATATGTTTAAAAAATTCCTATGGCAAGGGTCGAGTAAGATAAAAAATGGGCGTTGCTATCCTAGAATTGGCTAAGTAAATCCCTAAAAGAAGGAGGACTAGGCCTGAGAGACCCATACATCCTAAACCAGGTAATGGGGGCAAAGTTGTGGTGGCATTGGATACAGGGAGGGGTCACCTATGGAAAAAATTGTGGGAGAGAAAATACGAGATGCCCAGGTCTCCAAAAGGAAAGTTGAGAAGCCAAACTGAGAGGAAGGGCTCGACAATCTGGAACTTGGCAAGAGCCAATAAGGAATTGATCAGGGAGCATAGCTTCTAGGAAGTAAGAGAAGGGGACAAAGCAAAATTCTGGGAAGAGGCATGGAAACAGAGAGAAAAACTTAACCAACAGCCCCTACTCCAAGAGATATACCAGTTCACCATCAAAGCAGAGGGTGACACAGTATGTAACTACTGGAGCCCATAGTCAGACGACTATTGGAGGAAGTGGAAACAATAGGAAAACTAGTTAGAAGCACTTGTAGAAGCTCACTAGGAAATATATGAAAAGGAAATGGAATCAAGGAAAGTAGAGGTTAAAGAAGGGACGAAAACACTAAGGTGGGGAAATAGAATCAAGGTATGTTCACAATAGTAGAGGGATACCATCTAAAAGCAGGATACAACAGACACACAGAAACAAGAAAATGGGAAAGCATATGGAAAACGAAAACATGGCCGAAGGTGGCATTCTTTACCTGTATCCTGAGCCATGGGAGAGTGCTAACATAGGACTAGTTGAGCAAAAAAGGAACGCAAGGCCCATCACGATGCGCCCTCTGTCGAGAACAGGAAGAAACCATGGAACATCTAACCAACGAATGCATAGTTAGTAGCAACCTGTGGAGACAACATCAACAACTCTTTGAAATTAGTGATAGAGACATAAACAACATGAAAATAACGATCAAGAATTGGAGGAACAAACCTTACCAGAATCCAATCCTGAACAGAGCGTGGAAACTATCTTTAGGATTCATTCTGTGGAACATCTAGAAAGAGCAGAACCGCCTGATCTTCAAGGAGGATGGTAGAGCAAAGAACAGGATATGGAACCAAATCATCCAGAATATAAGAGAGACCATCCTCACAGAGAGGTGGTATGAGGAGGATTGGAAAATGGACCAAATAGAGACAAGAATAATGACACGACTGCAACTAAAGCCTAGTATGACAAACATGATAGCAAGGAAACACCACAATAATGAGGTGGAAGAGGTCAATCACTACAGAAATCCTCAACAGGGGTTCATCAAGTTGAATTTCGATGAGGTTGCGAAAGGAAATCTAGGAGATGCAGGGATTGGTGGAGTATTTAGAGACGATAGGGGAACGATGCTCAGGATCTACGTGATGGACTGTAGCAACACAACAAATAACGAAGCAGAGCTTCATGCACTGAAAAGAGGGCTAGAAATTGCCATATGGGAGGAATACCACAAGCTTCAGGTAGAAGGAGACGCGAAACTGGTAATGGACATAGTCAAGCAGCTACAACAAGGCACACCAGCAGAAAATATCAGCAGTAGCTAGAGAACCACCTAGTTGGTGAAGGAGATAAGAAAACTACTAAAATAGCTAGCCTACATCCTTCCCACCCATGTGAGAAGAAAGGGCAACGAACCAGTTGACAATCTGGCGAATTGGGGTTGTAGGAATAGAGGAAGGCCGCTGGATACAAGTGAGGCCAAGCTAATTCAGACGGAGGAGATGGAAAACTTGAAGCAACTTCTCGAAAAAGACAAAGCAGGAGATAAGAATACCATAGAAAATCTGGTGCAACCGAGGAGGAGTGTCCGTGAAAGGGAAAGAAGAGGACAGATGGGGGAAAGGACAAACACAAAGAATGAAGTGAGTAGACAGGTAATCTGGTAGATGATGGAGCAGGGCAGAGAAGGTACACCTCCCGAGAGTACGGGGGCGGTGACGAATGAGAATGATAGAGAGGAGGGCAGGGCAGAGAGCAGGCGGGCAGGCAGAAGAATGACACCAAGTGGCAGAACAAGGACAGTCATAACACGACAAGAGTAGTCGAGAGAAAGTGGGGATTAATGAGAGGCAACGGTAGAAAGGACAGAAGGGTAGCATCCTGAGATGAAGGTGAAGGGATCCGTGCCGGTAACAAAGTCAGACAGGTGGCAGTTAAGACAAGGGACAGGAGGAAGAGAGGGATAAAAATCAATGAAAATAAGAATACAGTAAATTGCATGCAAACGAAGATGAGGAAAGTTGGCGAGAAGGAAGGTGGCAGAAGAGAGAAGACGCAGGTGGTCGAAGGAAGACGAAACAGATCGGCAAGTTGGTATGTTTCCCTCTCGTTCCATACTCCTGCTAAATTCAAAAGTATTCTCAGTAGGAAAATAGGAAGTCTGCATTGGAAAATGCTTAAGACTGTATCAAAGGGTATCAGAACTTCCCGCGACAAGGGAAAAATCATTCCCACAGAACACCTGAATTCCCTGGGCAGGGAAATTGGGAGGAAGGGTCTCACACCCAGGAAGGAAGAGGTCCACCTGGGGTTAAAAGCCTGTAGCATTCCCAGAAAAAACATGACCCTGGCCAGGCCTGTAGGAATGACGGGGAGCGATCCAGAAGATAAATGGGAAGCAACCTGGGAGAGAAAAATCCTAAGGTTTAGAGGGATCCAGGCAATCCTGCAATCTAGGGGGGAGGGTAGGAGAGCTGAATTTAGAAAACCTGTAGACAAGACAGGGAGACCCTGGGGAAGAGGGAAACAAAACCGGTCCTCAGCCGGGAAGGAACCCTTGTGGCTGCCTAAATTGGAAGGGCAGGGTACAGATAGATGCCAGGGGTGTAGAAAGGGAAGAAACCCACGAAAATTCCCAACCTTGACTAACAAAAGGACCGGCTCTAAACCCAATCAGACCAAAAACCCGATGGTAGTAAATCCAGGAAAGGGAAGGAAAATGAGCAATTGGGAAATTGCATTGATTCATTATTATAACTCTGATATATGCTTTGATTTTGTGATAGGTATAGTAACATACTGGGAAAAGTACAGTGAATAGAACAGAGAACATCAGGAAAAAGACAACTACATCCAGACAGAGAGCAAAATGGCCCCTAGGAAAGGAAAGAGAGTAACTAAAATGGAAGAAGGCACAAGTGGACTGACGAAGAAAAGAGGCAGGAAACTAGGTGGAGAACATATGAAGACAATCATCGATGCCTAGATGGTCGGGAATCCACCGGACATTAGAGCCCAGATAGCGAGTTGGGAGAGAGAATTAAACGACAGTATCAAGCATCAAGATATCCCCATGGAAGAATGGGAAAGTATGGTGTCGGACCCGGGGAACACTCGGGGAAGACATTCCCTTTTCAGGAAAACCATCCAACAGTACTGGGTAATGAAAAATGTGGTGGCACGGGCCATGACCCTGCATCGAGAGCAAATGGCAGACGAAGGAGCAGAGGCACAGGAGAAGAACAAGGAAAAGGACCTAGTCAGGGCGGAATTACTCAGGGAGATAGCGACAATTCAGATACAGACCTACCAAAACAACCTGGCCCTGGGTAGAATTGAACAGACTCTCAAAGACCTAAAGTGGAGAATAGAGCAGAGGAGCGAGATGCCAGGATCCAGCGCCAAGGCGCTAGCCCCAGTAATATCCTCGGATGAGGAGTGAAGCAGAGATCCAGTTTGATAGCAATTTTTTTTTTCTTTTGATGAAATGCATTTACATGTTTAAGTTTAAATTACATTCCAGGAACAACAATATAGACAGTCAAAACTGTGATGCTAGATGGATAGCAATAAACCTCTTTAAGTTTTGGATAGGGTTTAATGCTGACAGGTGGTTATCTGGTTTCCTTCGGGCAGGTAAGCTACCTGGAGAAAATGGAAGGTAAATTATTATTGAAAAAGGAATATAAATAGAGGATCTGCCAAGTTCACAAAAAAAAAATACTATATATCCATTTTAACTTATAAAAAAAATTAATGAAATACAAATCTTTCTTTAAAAAAATTAATCTCTAAATTTTTATAATAAATACAAAACTAATATAAATTTATGTTCATTTTTAATTATATATCAATTATATATTAAAAATATTATGCTCACGCATAAGCACATGTCATTTTTGCACAATAAACAAAATCCATGTGGTGGCGATGTGCAAACAAATAAGTGCAGTGACATTGACTCCATGTGGCTCTTGTATATACTAGTTTTGAGGATAGGACATCGCAATATATTTTTTATATTGAGTTGTAAAATGTTTCTTGATGAAATTATTTTAAGATTATCTTAACCAGGTAGATCTATGTTAACTCCAGATCTACCAATCTCTGAGAGGGATCAAATCTCTTGAGGTGTAAAAGTGAAAAGAGATTTCATCCCAAGTTAAGATGGACCTAGGACGATTTAATTTGCCCCTTTAAATAGGCTATATTGACATGAATTAACTACCACACAAAAATTAATAATAAAATAATAATAATAATCTAGAATTATTATTTTTATTAGTTTATTTTGAAGTTATTTATATTTATATTTTATCGTTATTTTTTAGTTTTATTATTTTGTTTTGCATCAAGAGGCACTCTAGAGCTTAGTATGGAGGAGATGTGTAGGCCTTAGATGTTAGATGTCTAGGTGTTAGATGCGTAAGCATTAGATATTACATGTATGAAAGTTAAATATGTAAATAGTTTTTAAACATTTTGACTTAATCAAATCACATAGAAAAGGTAATAAAAAAAATTAATTAATTAAAATAAATTGAGATAAAATAGTAAATTTATAGGAGGTTTTTGGGCTCCAGTTTTCACAAATCATGGTTTTTTCCATGATATTATTCTCTAATGATCAAATTATATTAAAAAATATTAAATAAAAAAAAAAAAAAAAATTAAAGGAAAATAAAAAATATTAATTATTAATTAAAATAAAATTTATATTAAATATTAAATTTAAGGATGGAGGTTTTTGGTCTCATTCTCACAACCCTTAGTTTTTCCTACGATATTCTTCTCTCATGGTCAAATTTCATTAAAAAAATAAACTCTAAAAAAATTAATAATTAAAAATTTTGAGATAAAATAGTAAATTTGTGGATAGAGCTTTTTGGGCTCTAGGTTTTCACAACCCATAGTTTTTCCCATGGTATTCTTCTCTAATGTAGCCTATTTAAAGGTATTTTTCACTAATGTGAGATATTTATTACAATTAAATAGTTTAGCTAGATCAAAATAAATCTTAATTTCCACCACAAATATCATAACGGTGAGAAATTTTCATATTTGATTTGGAAACGAAGACCACTCAATAAAAGGACACTACATGGACACTTTATAACTCTATGGATGCATGCCTTCTAGGTAAAACTTGGGAAAAATAACCTTGTTTATGTTTTTACATAATCTTCAAAGATTAGATTCTTCTAGGTTATTTTTTACATTATTCATTTTATTTCATATGTTTGAAATTTTACTCTTGAGTTTGAAGAGAAATGCTAGCATGAAAAAAAAAAAATCTAGTGTATGCAATCCTACATTTTGTTTATATTGAATGATAACATTAATTTAAATAAAATTAAACCAAGAATAGTTGATATCCTCTACTCCTGCAAAGATAAAGGTATATATTCTTATTGAGTCTTACAATATCAGAGGGGAGATTATTAGATTTTACTTTCTAACAATAGATATTCAAGTAGATTGTCTTAACTACCAAGATTATATATATCAAACCAACATAGGTCCATCTTAATTTCAGATCTATTAAGCACTGAGAGGGATTAAGTCTCTTGAGGTGCAAACCTTTTTTCAAGTTATGCACTCAAAAAAGATGTTTGCACCATGAGAGAATTGATTCCTCTCAACACTAGATAGATTCAGAGTTAAGATGGATCTAGGCTGGTTTGATATATATAAGATCTGTGGTTAAGGCATTCTACTTTAAGCTATGTTGTCAAATAGTAAAACCTAATAAGCTCCTTTGTTATATCATAAAAACCAATAAGAATATATGCCTCTGCTTTGTAGAAGTTGAGGATATTAACTATTCCCAGTTTCAAGTAATTTTTAAGGTTATTATTCGATATAAACAAAATGTAGGATTGCATAAGAAAGAAATATATTAAAATAATAATAATGATGTAGAATCTTTACTTTTATTATTTTGATTTGAAGTTATTTTTATTTTTATGTATATTATTCCTTTTTTTTAGCTTTATTATTTGTGTTTATAGGACAAGATAGGATGTTACAACATCTGTTCCTTACTGGGTTGGTAGACAACATAATTAATAAATACAAATAGTTTTGATGAAAAAATAAAATAAATTTAAATAATAAATAATATTAATATTTATATAAAATTTTGCTAAGTTGTGTGAGTATTGAGGTGATTGTATGCTTAATATTTGGCTTGACGACCCATGGGAATTTAAGTTGTCAAAATCATCGATGGATTGCACTTGACCTAGGCCACAACAACCCTTAACTCGACTGGATTTTTGTATGCAAAGTTTTGAACCGGTGACTTTTACTTCACGAAATGCCTTAACAATATGCCCTATCACCGTCTATTCTATGCCACATGAATATTTATATAAATATAATTAATAATTAATAATTATATTTATCTAAATATATTATTCCACTTTCAAAATGACATTGTTCCATTATAATTGATTCAAACAATACATCTTCTTCAATATAAAAGTTAATCAAAGTTACATTAATAAAGAACTCCATTTCAACTTTACATATAATTTTGATAAATTAATTATATAGATAATTTCTAAATTTTTAAAGTCATTAAAAAATTTGAGAATTTCAACAAATTTTTGTTTTAAAAAGCATTTTATTTTAATAAGTTTATTTTATCATATTTGGAATATGACATTTGTGACCTGATTTAAGCCATTGATTTGTGATAAGGAAATTGGTAGTGCATTAAGCCTTTTGTCAAAGAAAAATGAAAAATTAAAATTGTGCAAAAGGAAGTTGTATATCAAAGTTATAGAGTGAGTATAGTGAGAGTGAGCTCTTTATTGAATAAATTTATGTATGTTGTAAATTAAATTATATTAGAAAAAAATTTCATTGCCACCTATTCGTAATGTTATGTTACTCCAATTAGAACATAGTTATCGATCGAACTAGAACCGTATCGAGTGCTCATTTTTTTGAGATAGCAAAAAATAATTTGATTTTGAAAAGTGTTGATTTAGAATACACCTTTTTTTAAGCATATTTTGACACGTTAAATTTTCTTATGTATCAAGTATGGACAATTTTTTTTAATTGTTAGTGATTTTCATGTTGATTTTGAAAAGCTCTGATGCAACATCAACCGCTTTTTTAAAGGGCTTATTTTTAACATTTTAAATTTTATAATGTATTAAGTGTGGATAACGTTTTTAATTGTTGGTGATTTTCATGCAAATTTTGAAAAGAATGAATAATTGCTTTTAAAGCATATTTTTGACACTTAAAATCTTCTTATGTCTTACGTATGCATATATGTTTTTTAAAGTCTTGATTATTTAAGCATTTTTCAAGTTGTCTTGTTCATCTTCTCATTTTCCATTAAAGTATGTTTATTTTCTAAGGGCTTTCCAAATATGTGTTTTTTTTGTTTTTCTTTGCAAATTTTTTTTATAATGAATTTTTTAAGTTTCTTTTTCCAAGTTTCAAAAGTTAATAACATTAATATTTTGAGGTTAGGATTTTGTATATATTTATATATCATTAATTAATACTTCAATACACATGAAATATTTGCCACTAAAAAATAATAATTTTAAACACTCGAAAAAAGTAAACATTTTTCATATAGATATAACTAAAAAATACATATTTCAGGACCTTTTCGCAAAAAATGACATGTTAAATAATTTTATTTTATAAAAAATTTGAATTAAAAAAACTAGAAAAATATCAAATTTTATGAAATTTTTATGAATTTATATCCTAAGATGGTGACATTTGAAGTTTTTTCCCCAAAAAAATTGATCAAGCTAAAATTTTAAGTAAAAAAAAAAAAAAAAAAAAAACAAACAAACAAACAAACAATATAATTAAAGTAAAAACAAAATCCTTAAAAATAGAAATAAAAAACCATAAAAATTAAAAAAATATTGAAAACAAAAAAAAAACAAATAATAAAAACATTACAATAATTATTTTTACAAAAATTAAAATTATAAACAATTGAAAAAAATATTAAAATAAAAATAGTAAAGTCGAAGATATTTAAAAAACACATTAAAAATAATTAGGAAAACATTAAAAAGAATCAAAAGAAACAAAAATAAATAAAACATCTAAAACATAAATAAAAGGTCATGCGGGGCCTGGGCGGGCAAGGGCAAGAAATGACCATGCCCACCCAAGGCTCGTGGGACCTTGGGCCTAGGCAGGGGGGAGCTGCATGTAGCTCCACCCTAGGTTTAAGGCCTCGTAGGAAAGGTCAATTCTTAAAATCCACCTTGCATTCCTAGTGCCCAGGGCCTCGAATTTTTATTTTTTATTTTATTTTTTTAAATGTTTTTTTTTCAATTTTTTTTTTTTATTTTTTAAATTATTTTAATCTTTGTTTTTTTTTTTTAACTTTTTTTCCTTTTTTTTGGTTAAATTGTTTTAATGTCTTTTATTATTATTATTTTTTTCTATTATTTTTTATGTTTTTTATTTTTATTGATTTTAATTTTATTTTAATGTATTATTTATTTATTTATTTTAATGTTTTTAATTTTGTTGTTGTCTTTGTTGTTTTTATTATTATTATTTTTATTATTTTCCTTTTTGTTAATTTTTTTATTTATTTTCACACACACACACACACACACATATATAAAACGTTTTTTAAATTTTTTATTATTTAATATATATTTTTATTTACTTATTATTTTTTTTTGTGTTTATGTTTTTCAAATGATTTAATTTTTGTTTTCCTTTTTAATTTTTATTTATTTACATATTTATTTATTTATTTTTTTGCAGGCCTGTGTCGATCCTCAATTAGCAACTTGAGCTCATTATGTGTTAAATTGTTAGTTGATTTTAAAGTTTTCATTATAATGGACCAAGTCCCCCCCCACAATGTGTGAATTTCATGGATGATCTTTGAGTTTTCATTACAATGGGTCGAGTTTGCCTACACTACCTGTCAATTTGATGGTTAATTTTTAAATTTTTGTTCCAATGTGTCAATTCTCATACTAAGATTTTAGAATTTCTATACTTTTAGCAGTTAAGAAAGAAATTACTCTTGGTAGAATGACTCTTACATTCAAGTGTTCATTTTTTTAAAGCTTTTTTAGTCATAAATTTTTTCCATAATGCCATGGTTGAAATATGTTGAAAACTTGAGGATATTTGTAGTCATGATCTTCAGTTCTAATTCCATGGTTGAAAATTTGCCAAAATTTTAAAGTTTTTCAAAGTCATTATATTTTATCTTTAATACTATGGTTGAAAATAGTTATAAGATTTTTTTCTTTAACACCATGGTTAATTTGATATGAATTTTAAGTTTTTCAGAGACATGATATTTTATCTTTAATGCCATGCCTGAAAATCGTTGGAATTTTAAGGCTTTTTAGAGACGTGATATCTTATCTTTAATTCCATGCCTGAAAACCATTGGAATGTTAAGGTTTTTCACAGTCAATGTATTTTACCTTTAACAAAATTATTAAAAAATGTTTAAAATTTACCCCAAAAAAAAGACGTTATTCCAACATTAATATTTTGAGGTAATAGTTCTTGTTTTGAGGTAATAGTTCACATTTGATCAGTAAATTTGTTTTAAGTTCCTTGTGATGACCCAAGTACTACATTTGTAATTTGATTTCATCAAACATCATAATTATTTTATCTTCTGTTTCGTTCTTATCAAGCAAGAATTTTCACAACAATAGCTTCATAGGCCATTATAAATTTACGGTGCAGAGATATTGACTCCACTAGCCATGAGTATGGTCGATGTTAGGAACCCAAGCTATAATATCTACAAAAACTCCGAGTTGGACTAAATAGTGTGCTTCTGAACTTTTTCATCCTCAATCACTTGTAATTCAATGATTAATAGCAGATGGTGTATGCACCTAAAGCTGACCAATTGAGGACTTGACTTAGTATCTAGTTCATGCGCCATCCATAACCCCACATCCACCTCTTCCTCTATGAACACAAGCTCGTACCCAAACCATAATTGAGTTTGGAAGCACGAAAAACAACTGAGATAATAACACTATGGGGATGGATAACCTTGGATTGAAACTAGTGTGGGAGAGGGCATGAAAAAGAGTAGGCTACTTCAAAGCTTGGCCCTCCTAAAACTACGATGGAAGTTAGGAATTAAAATCTAAAACCAGTGTGAAACGAATAAAATCAATTACGCAGGCAACAACAAAGGCAAGGGAGGTGGATGGAATACCTATATTACCAGGAAACAATAAGAGGAAAAGGATGGAGTTCATCACGATGAGGAGTGTAGAAATAATTACAAACATCGTGCAGTAATCTAACTCAAAAATTAAGGAGGACAAATTATTGGAAGATGATTTGCGGGTCACTTCGGAGACAATACTCATGCACGATACTGCTCCACCCACACTTACATTCACCAATATAATAATCAATTAAATATATAAGATTACAATATAGTTTAACATAATCCTAGAATATAGGATCTAAAACTAACAAGGACTAATTAGGAAAATTAATTCAAACATAACTTTAAAATCACATAATCAACTCTAATAATTGGAGATTCTATATGTCTCCATTATTCCTATATTATGTCACAGGATGACCACAACAAAATCAAGTTAATCACATGTTCTTTTTTTTTTTTAAGTTGATTCATAATCATTGATGAAAAATGAATTTATGTTATGTGGCTTGTGTAGGTCAGATAAGAGAGGGGAGTCATGGCACGTCTCCACTTATTGGAGAAATATGGTTTCTACCACACCTAATAAATTCTTACATACTTCAATTTTTTCCTTCCCAAGAGGCTTTGTAGAGACATGAACCACATTTTCATTGGTATTACGATAAACTAAATCAATTTCTTTGGACTGCAAATTTTCCCTAACAAAATGATAGTGAATCAATGTGTCTTGATCTTGCATGGTATACATGATTGTTGGCTATTTTGATGGGCCTTTGATTATCACATTTGATAATTTTTAGTGTTTTCTATACTTATATTACATCTTCAAGACATCACCTCAACTAAAATACTTCAAAAACAGCATTGCAAAAAGCTTTGTACTCAACTTCGGTTGATGACAAAGAAATTATAAGTTCTTTCTTGTTGCTCCATGCCATAATCTGGGATTGAAGGTTGAATGCATATCCTAAGGTTGATATTTTGTCAACAATATTTTTGGCCCAATATGAATCATAATAGCTTGCCAACTGAATATAAAAATCATCAGTATGTTTAATACCAATGTTAACAATGCCTTTCAAATATCAAAGGACTCTCTTCACTACTTTCTAATGGATTTTAGGAGGCTTGGCCATAAATTGACTTAGGATGCTAACTGAATATGCTATGTCTATCCTACTTATTGTGAGATAGTTTAAACTTCCCACCAACTGATGATACAATGGACCATCCACCTCTCTTGTCCCATCATCACTGTAGATTTTGGCATTATGTTCTAAAGGTACTAACACTCCTTTACACTGATCCATTTTGAACCTTTCGAGAATCTCTCTTGCATATTTTCATCGTGTAACTAATATATATATAGATTCTCTCCATATTTCAATACCTCAATAATAATATAATTCACCAAGGTCTTTCATTTCAAAAACGTATGAAAACTACCCAAGGGTGTAGAATAAACAACGATGGGGTGTATTGTTAAGTCATTACATGATGTGAAGGTCATCAGCTCAAAACGTCATGGGAAAATTTCTATTCATGTTAAGGGTTGTTGTGGTCCAAGATGGGTGTGGTCCCTGGGTGATTTTGATGGCATAGATGCCCCTAGGTTGTGGTTTCTCAAGCCAGAGGTCAAGCTTGATGTAATTTTTGATTAATGTAGACCACTTGACAAAGAAAAAAAAAAAAAAAAAAAAACCATCTTTTAACATCATCAATCAACCCAAATGAATTTCCCCATTATAATGCGATCATAAACATACAAGGAAATCAAAATAATATTCCCCTCATGGTCTATCTTTATATATTTTAGGGTTACTTTTACTTTTTACAAAACCTTTTTGGAGAAAGAAAGATTCTATCTTCACATACCATGATCTTTGT
This sequence comes from Pinus tabuliformis, assembly GCA_031772625.1. Lineage (NCBI taxonomy): Eukaryota > Viridiplantae > Streptophyta > Pinopsida > Pinales > Pinaceae > Pinus > Pinus tabuliformis. The sequence continues at coordinate 1,911,950,113 of CM062819.1, read as the reverse complement.
GCCTATTTCAACCGATATAACGCTTTCTTTATTTTACAAGCAAGATATTTTTGAGCCTTCTTAACAAATTTTTGTAGATAAACATGAGGTAATTCTTATTTTAGTTCCCCATTCAAAAAAGAAGATGTAACATTTAATTGATGTAAATTCCACATATTTTGTAGTTAATGCAATCATTAATTTAGTTGCATTTAACTTAGCTATAGGTGCAAAGGTTTCATCGTAATCATTTCCCTCTTTTTGTGAGTAACCTTTTACAACCAACCCAACCTTATATAAATTTATACTTTCATGTAAATTCCATTCATATTTTGTAGCTATGCAATCATTAATTTAGTTGTATTTAACTTAGCTATAGGTGCAAAGGTTTCATCGTAATCATTTCCCTCATTTTGTGAGTAACCTTTTACAACGAACTTGACCTTATATTAATTTATACTTTCATCGACATTAAATTTGGGTTTAAACAACCATTTGGATTCTATGGGCATTTTATTTTCAGAGAATTATGTTAATTCCCAAGTATCATTATTCATTATGGACTCATATTCTTCCTTCATTGCAACTCTCCACTCTTTATTCTTACTAGCTTGTTTTAAATGAAAAGGTTCTATGACATTAATTACTTCATTCATTAAGGAATAATATTTAAATCTTGCTGGTGGTTGAGTTTGGTGGGATGACCTCCTTGGTGCTTCACTTATTTCATCTTTTCTACTGCTTGGTGGTGAATCATATCTTCCTCTTAGTGTGTTGTGGCTTCTAGAGGTGTCCATGTCATTAGATTCTTCCTCCCCTTTGTGCTGCTACTTATCATATGTTTCATCTTTAACATCATCATAATCATAAGGAATATCCCATGCATCATACTTGTCTACCTTATGGCCTTCATTTTTATGCTCATGAAATAACAAATTTATTCTTGCAAAACAAATATGTGCAGGGATCAAACAATTTAAATGATTTATGATTAGAACAATAAGAAATGAAATAACACTTGATAGCTTTTCCATCATGTTTTCTCCTATCTTCTTTCGGAACATGAGAATTTTTTTTTCTTCCAAGTATTTGTAAATGGATTATTGATGGTTTATAATCATAAAGCGATTAAAAACAAGTCTTATGATTAAATATTTTAGTTGGATTTCTATTTTTCAAATAAAAAACAATGCTAACATCTTTACCCTAGAAGGCATTGGTAAGGTTTTTAGCTTTTAAGATGTTTTGCCCGCATTATGCTATGAGTTTATTTTTGAGTCTTCTTAACAAATTCTTGTAGATGAACATGATGTACTTATTCTTCTAGTTCCCCATTCAAAAATGAAGAATTGGCATTTAGCTGATGTAAATTCCATTCATATTTTGTAGCTAATGCGCAAAGGTTTCATTGTAGTCATTTCCCTCCTTTTGTGAGTAACCTTTTACAACCAACCCGACATTATATTCATTCATACTTTCATCAATATTAAATTTGGTTTTAAACAACCATTTGGATTCTATGGGTGTTTTATTTTCGGGGAATTATGTTAATTCCCAAGTATCATTATTCATTATGGACTCATATTCTTCCTTCATTGCAACTATCCACTCTTTATGCTTACTAGCTTGTTTTAAATGAAAATGTTCTATAACATTAATTACTTCATTCATTAAGGCATAATCTTTAAATCTTACTTGTGGTTGAGTTTGGTGGGATGACCTCCTTGGTGGTTCACTTATTTCATCTCTTCTACTGCTTGGTGGTGAATCATATCTTCCTCTTAGTGTGTTGTGGCTTCTAAAGGTGTCCATGTCATTAGATTCTTCCTCCCCTTTGTGTTCCTACTTATAATATGCTTCCTCTTTAACATCATCATAATCATAAGGAATATACCATGCATCATACCTGTCTGCCTTATGGCCTTCATTTTTGTGCTCATGAAATAACACATTTCTGCTTGCAAAGAAAATATGTGCAAGGATCAAACAATTTAAATGATTTATGATTAGAAAAATAAGAAATGAAACAACACTTGATAGCTTTTACATCAAGTTTTCTCCTATATTCTTTCAGAACATGAGAAATTGTTTTTCTTCCAAGTATTCGTAAATGGACTATTGATGGTTTATAATCATAAAGTGATTAAAAACAAGTCTTATGATATAAGATTTTAGTTGGATTTCTAGTTTTCAAATAGAAAACAATGCTAACATATTTACCCTAGAAGGCATTGGTAAGTTTTTTACCTTTTAATATGTTTTGCACGCATTATGCTATGAGTTTATTCTTCCTTTCAACAACTTGATTATTTTGTGGAGTATGTGATATCATGTATTGTTCCACAATTCCATGGGATTTGCCATACTTGATGAATTCACTTGAAGTATATTCCCCCCCTTGAGTCTAATTAGAGGATAATAATGTATTTTCTTGTTTGCTTCTCAGCCATATTTTAGAACCCTTTAAAATATTTGAAGACATCAATTTCCTTTCTCAAGAAGTAGAACCATATATATTTTGTACAATTATCAATAAATATAAAGAAATAATATGATCCACCTAATGATCATGTCTGCATAGAACCATAAACATCTATATGCATAAGTTCAAGAATATCCCTTTTTCTTTTGTATGAGTAGGGAACTCTTACCTATGCATCTCCCCTAATGCAAACCCTTCACTTGTAGATTATTATTTCTCAATGATTGTAATACCTTCTACCATTCCTTGTTTTTGAAGTAGAAAGATATCATGATAATTAATATGGCCATATCTTTGGTGCCAAATAAGTTATGTTGTCATGGTTGTGGATGAAATACTTGATGAATTTTTCTTATCACATTAAGAGTATATAAAACTCCAATTATAAATCTTGTTGCAATGAACTTGATGTGATCTAGCATATATTCCACCATGAAATATGAATTTACAAATTCTACCTTCAAACACTAATCTATTATGGTATAAACTAAAATTAGATTCTTCATAGTACTAGGAACATACATCACACTATGAATCTATGTAACACCACCATTTGGTAGTTTCAAAGATATATCACCATTTCCTTTAATTTGGTGTGAACGATCATCCCAACCATATATATTTGAACCATTATTAGTTTCATGAAAGTTCTAAAGCCAACGCTTATTACAAGACATATGGATGGAGGCTCCAGAATCAATAAACCATGTTTCTGAATAATCTATTTTATCAAGCAACGTCGTCTCTAAAATAAGCATTCTAATACTTTTGAAGTCATCATTCATTGTTTCTCCACTATAAACAAAATTACAAGTGTGCCTTTTCTTTCTATGTTTGGACTCATGATACTTCCTTTTCATGCAATCTCTAGAATAATGTCCAAACTTTCCACAATAATGACATTTAACTCTAACATCAACCTTTGGAGATGTCATAACTTATTGTGTCTTTGAAAATGGTGGCTTTCCAAATTATGACTTTAAATGTGGTGGCTTCCCTCCTTTATACCTTCCCAAGGATTCCCTTTGGAATGTTGTTTCCCTTTTTCTATCAGCGCCAAATTAGAATTTTGTGGTCTAAGGTTCTTTCACCTTTCTTCCTCTTGCATGAGTATACCTACCAACTAATCAAAAGTGGGAGCCTTCTCCTTTGCTGCAAGACCTATGATGAACATCTGATACTCATTTAGCATTCCATTTAAGTTTATAGTGACTAGGTCAGTGCTAGATACTATTTCACCTATATCTCCAAGTTTATTTTTAATGCCTTTAATTCTTGAAATAAAATTATTGATTCTTTCATATTCTTCCATTTTAACATAAAATATATTACCCTTTAGGGACATGAGTCAACTTGTATTCTTTGACTTATAAAAATATTTGAGTGTTATCAACGTCTTGTAAGATGTATTATGATCTCTCATATGCGGCATAATGTTGTCTTTTCAGATATTCTTAGAAACACATTTTCCTTAGTCTCTCAACTCTTCCAATTTTTAATTGATGTACTGTAGCTCCTACGATGGCCTCTGGATTCACTTCAACACCACTCTCTATCAACCACACATTGTATCCTTCCATCAATGCTTACATTTTAAACTTCCAATTCACATAACATTCACCATCCAACTTAGTTTCTTCATTTAGATATGATTATGCTAGAGAATTATCCATTTTGAAATAGATGTTTCTCCAACTTCGAATCAATCAATAGTTTTAATCTTGCAATAATTCACATGTAGGAAATAATGATTGACTATTATGGGGGACGAAAAATAAACTTAGAAAAAAAGGTTCAAGTAAATGACATATTGTTAAACTAAGTATATGCAATTCCATAGTAGCAGATTCCATAGAATCTCTTTCGAAATAATAATAATTTTAATTTCCAAAAAACACACCACTCTTAACCACTCAACTCAAACAATGTCTATGGAACTAAGTCAAATGTTGTATAAAACTTGCTAGTGTGTAGGCCAATGTCACTCTTCAATATTCAAAGTGCACGCTCCAATGCTAAAAACAAATGGCTACAAATGGGTTTGTCTTCATGGCTCTTCATGTGCCAAATTATATTCAAATGTGCATGAGGTATGGTCATGTTGATGGTGCTGGACCCAACAACATTCAGGGGATCTCCTCAGTATGAAGTCCAAATTAGACCTCACACCGTTTGGCATAGGAGTCCCATCTAGTATGATGGTTCGGTTTCCATTTACTTAGAGATTTGCCTTAGCTCTTGTTGTTTAGTACATGAGAGTGTTATGTTGGTGCCTTCAAAAAGCAAGGTGAGTATGCCCGATGAGTGCGTAATGTAACTCGTGTCTTAGTTCTCTTACTTCAAAGGGGAGAGTAAAGTGAGCCTCTAAATGAGAGGTAATAGTACCACCCAGGAAGAGACACACGCAAACTAGAAAGGTCTGTCCAACATCTAGCGAAATAGTCCATAGTGGATGAGGTAGTCGTTAAAACCAAAGTGAAGGGGACACCAAGTACACCACCCATCAGAGTAGTGCACATGGATGTGATGGTCATTGTAAGTAGAACACAAATATGGTATGTCGAGTATCTCGCAGAGTAGTTGTTATGTAACCAGCTAAAAAAATAGAATAAAAGATAGATCAACGACTTCAAAATCAGCCTCTTAGAGGGGGAAACCTCCTTTACATTACACAAATGAATAATTCTTGGATGATACAAATGGAAAATCCTCCTTTATATATATAGGAGTCTAAGGGGTCACAATCTAATCAAAGTCGATATAACAATAATAATATAAGGGCACAACAATAACAATAGTGGGCTTCTATGGGGCACAATAATAACAATAAGGGCTACACTGACAATATTAATGGGGGAATCACTAGTATTATAGGGACCTAACATGATCCTCTCCTTAAAAAAAGTGTTGTCCTCAATGCTTTAGTAGTTCTGGATGCTTCTATATAAAATTCTCATCCTCCGATGTGGAATCTTCAGCGGGTAAGTTCTTCCACTTGATGAGATGCTCCGAAATTGATCGATTTGATAACTGTCGAGTTCTTGTTTCTATGAATGCTTAAGGTTCCAATATGATTTTTCCTTCCTTGTTAAGTTCTGGAAATATTGTTTGAGCTGGGAGCTTGTCACCTATAACCTTATTTAGGCATGAAACATGGAAAACTTGGTGCACTTGGGAAGCTATAGGAAGCTCCAATTTGTATGCCATAGTACTAATCTTTTGCAACACTTTGTACAGACCATAATACTTTGGTGATAATTTATTATCCTTCTTAGATTTCTTGAGGGGAATTTTTTAATATGGTTGTAATCGTAGGAATAACCAGTCACCTACATCAAAACTTCTTTTGCTGTAATGTTGATCTGCTTGCTATTTCATTCTATTCTGTGCCAAAGTGAGGTTATCCTTTAAGAGTTGGAGAACTTGTTGTTGATGCTCGATGTGATATTCCACTACTTGAACCTTAGAATTTTCTCTTAAATATGATGTGATGGATGGTGGATGATATCCATAAAGTTCCATAAATTGGGTCATTTTTGCTGCAGTATGGAAGGAAATGTTATACCACCATTCAACTAGAGGCAACAATATGACCCATTGCGTCTGTTTATTAGATACAAAGAAACAAAGATATCCTTCCAAACATTTGTTTACTATCTTAGTTTTCCCATAAGATTGAGGATGATAAGATGAGCTATGAGCTAGCTGAGCAGGTCCAAGACAAGAAAATAATTTTGTCCAAAAATTTCTAGTGAAAATGGGATTTTGTCACTTACAATAATATTTGGGTTTCCATGTAGCTTTTGAATTGTTTCTATAAATGCAGTAGAAATTTTTTTTGCTTTAAATGCATGAGATAATGAACAAAAATGTGCATAATTGGTAAGTTTGTCAACTAACACCATGATGAAACTCTTTCCTTTAGACTTGGGTAAACCTATGATAAAATCCATTGAAACCTCCTCCCATTGTTGGCTTGGAATGGATAAAGGTTCTAATAGACCCGGGGTCTTAATTGTTTCAAATTTATTTTGTTGACAAACAAAACATTCCACCACAGACTCTTGAATATCTGATTTAAGGTCATCCCAAAAAAATTCCTTCTTAACCCTGTGGTAAGTTTTTAAAAATCCTGAGTGCTCTCCTAAGGGAGAGGTGTGCAATTCCATAAGAATATTTCGTTTGAGATGGGAATTCTTACATAGATATAAGCAATATTTGTACCATAACGAATCATTTTTCCAGCTAAATGTATCAGATGTATTGGGATCTTGTTGTATCTTTTGAATGCATGCCCACACTTATTCACCATTCTTCCATTCATCCCTTGCTTCATTTACCCAATCTGGTTGGATAATATAAATGGTGCAAACCAATGCTTCCACATCCTCATCCTTTCTTGAGAGTGCATCTGCCACAACATTTTGCTTCCCTTTTTTGTAGATGATTTCAAAGTCATAACCCAACATATTTGTGACCCATTTTTGTTGGTCTTCTGAAGATAATATTAGTTATAAAAAGTATTTAAGACTATCATGATCCTTTTTTTACCTTGAAGTGTCTTCCCATTAGGTAGGGTCACCATTTCCTCAGTGTATGTACTATTACCAACATTTCCTTCTCATAAATAGCATTGTGTAAATACTTTCCTCAGATTGGATGACTTTCGAAAGAAATGGTTCTTTCTTCTTGCATTAAAACAACACCAATTCCATTTCTTGAGGCATCACATTCCATAATAAAGGTTTTTTTGAAGTCCAAGATAGCTAAGATTGGTGATTGGCACATTGCCTATTTAAGATGTTCAAAGGCCTTGCTTCTCGAGTCCATCAAAATGCATCTTTCTTCAATAATGTCATTAGAGGTGTTGTTATTCTTCCATAATTCTAAACAAACTTTCAATAATACCCTATCAACCCAAGAAATCCTCGCAGATGGTTTATGGATGTGGGAATTTTCCATTCCTTAATGGCTTTAATTTTTCTAGGGTCTACCTTAACACCTTCATGAGATACAATATGACCTAGATATTCCACCTCTTCTACTCCAAAGAGACATTTGGAGCTTTTTGCATATAAATGTTTCTCCTGCAACAGTTTGAGCACCCCGTCAACATGTTGAACATGATCCTTCCAAGACTTTTTGTAGCTTAGTATATCATCAAAAAATACTAACACACATTTTCTAAGGAAGGGTTTGAAAATGGAATTCATCAAACCTTGAAATGTAGAAGGTGCATTAGTAAGGACAAAAGGCATGACCAAAAATTCATAATGACACTCATCAGTTCTAAATGCTATTTTCAGAATGTCTTCAGTCTTCATTCTGATTTGATGATATCTTGAATGAAGATCCAACTTGGTGAAGTAAATTGATCCATGCAATTCATCCAATAATTCATCAATGCCAGGAATCAGAAATTTATCTTTAATAGCGAACTTGTTTAGGTCCCTATAATCTGGACACATGTGCCATGATCCATCCTTCTTGTGAACCAATACTACTGGAGCAGAGAAAGAACGACTAGGTTGAATTATACTAGCCTCTAGCATTTCTACAAACATACGTTCAATTTCACTCTTTTGGGCATAGGGATATCTGTAAGCCCTGATGTTTGGAGGAACACTTCCTGGAATCAAATGAATAGCATGATCAAGATCAAAAATAGGTGGGAGGCCTTTGGGAGTCTCAAATACCTTGGAATTATTTTCCAAGAATTTTTGGAGATATGGAGAAATAGATGATTTCGATGTGGGAACCTCTAGAAAATATAATTGTGCAATTACGCCTCATTGTTATTCCTATAAAAACTTTGTCATTCTATTAGAGCTGATTTTCTTTCCTGGTTTCCCTGCATACCCCTTAATTCAAATTCCTTTCCTTCCGAAAAAAATTTCATCAAATGTTCTTGAAAATTAAAAGCTATTGTACCCAAGGATTGTAGTCATCGGAATCCTAATACAACATCAACACCACCTATTGGAATGGAAAGCATTGCGATATTCAATACATATCCTCCCATGGATAGCTTGATATTATGGCACTTTCTAGAGCAATCTATGGTTCCTCCACTTGCAACCATCACTTGACACTCTTGTGCTAGATATAGGACACAATTCAATTCCTTGGCTATCTTACAATGAATAAAATTATGGGTACTGCCCGAATCAATCAACGCTATTACATTTTTCTTCTTGACATGTCGTTCTATCTTGATAGTTTGAGGAGTGGTAATTCCGACCAATCCATTACAAGATATGGTCGGATTCATTTCTTCTTTCTCTAGGGTTTTTTCTTGGTGTATATCCTCTTCTTTTGAAATTTCTTGTTCCTTTTATTCCTCCTCTTCACAATCTATGTAAAATAATTTCTTCTTAGCACACTTATGACCTTTAGTGTATTTGTTATCACAACCGTAACAAATTCCTTTTTCTCTTTTTTCTTATAATTATTGTGGTGTAAACCTTGTAGGTTGTGGAAGGCTAGGGGAAACAAGACTTCCATATTTATAGTTGTGAGTAGTAGGCTTCCTTGTTGCCATAATTTTTCTTTCCATTTTTCTTGCCAACCTGAATGCATTCTCCAATGAATCAGGTTCCCAAAGGTGAACCTTATGTTGGATGTTATCTTTTAAAGTCCCTATGAACACATCAATCCTATGGTCCTCTAGAATATATTTTACCCTTATATTAAATTTTTGGAAGTCCTTAGTGTGCTCCATCATTGAACCCTTTTGTTTGAGATTTATCAATTGGCTAAAAAAGGTGTTGCTTTTTGTATCCTCATAATGTGTTATCATTTATTCCGTAAAAATTTCCCAAGTGATAATTTATTTACGAGAGAAAAGACGTTGATACCATACAAACTGATTTGGTTACAAATATAAAGTTGTAATGCGTACCTTTTGTGTTTTTTTCATATTATGGAGATGGAAATATTGCTCCATCTATAGTATCCATGTTACAGGATCCTTGCCATCAAAATTCCTCATATTGATATTTGGAACATGGTGGGTCTTCAATCCAACGTTAGAGTGTATGAAATCATGATTAACATTTATTTTGTTCTCATCATGAGTTTCCTTTACTACCCTTTTTCCATTAGTAAGCATTTCATGTAGCAACTTTGTCAAATTTGTCTTCAAATCTTCCATGTTTCCTTTAAATTTTTCTTCTATACCTTCCATTTTAGCTTCCACATCATTCATCTTAGCTTCCACACCTTTCTTTAAACCATCCATCTTAACTTCCATGCCTTTCTTTAAACCATCCATCTTAGCTTCCACGACTTTCTTTAAACCATCCGTCTTAGCCTCTACGCCATCGATCTTAGCTTCCACGCCATCCATATTAGCTTGCATGCCTTTATTTAAACCATACATCTTAGCTTTTGTTACTTTTTGTGAGAGTGAATTTTGTTGCACTTGGTCTCATAATTTTGATATATCATGTTGCATTTCTTCCTCTTCTTCATGAGTCATGAGAGAGCTTTTAGGTTGCTTACTAGTTGTTTCAATTATCTTTCTTCAGGGCATCCATTAATTATAATTATGCTTCACTATGCCCTTTGCATTCCTTCAAACTGATTTTTCAAACCAAACTTAGGCAAAATTAAAAAAAAACTACACACCTTTTCTCATTTTGTAGGAGCTCAATATTGAATTTTTTGTATCTCTGTAATTTCGAAACGCCAAAGTCTCAAATTTCACCCTAAAGTAGCCCTGTGATTCCTCTTTCCAACCCCACAAGTATGACCAATATTGGATTCTCCAAAAAGGAGTTATGCAAAATCTCCCACGATGACCTGATTATAGACTGGTTCAATAGAGAGAACTTGTACGAAGTGCCAAGTGTCATTGTTTATACCTTAGGACCTAAAACCAATAGACAAAACACTAAAGGTTTTCCTCTATCTGTAACACTTGATGTAATTTGAATATGATGCTCAGAGAGAAAGTTATGATGATGTTACCCAGGTCACATGTTTGATATATAATTTGGGAGCCTGCAAAAACCCTAACTTCCTTAGATCCTATCTCTAAACATATAGAGGGTAAAGATATGAAATTAAGATATGAGGTTGATCGTGATTTCAACATAAATGGGTTTTAATTTTAGCTTCTGAAACGTTGTATAAAATGAGTTATAGAAAAAATTCCACGATGACCTGTTTGGAGTAGTGAAACCCTAGAATCTTGAGGCCTGATACCAAATGTTATGTAACCAGCTCACAAAATAGAAGAGGAGATAGATCAACGACTTAAAAATCAGCCTCTTCAAGGGGGAAACCTCCTTTACATTACAAAAATGAGAAATTCTTGGATGATACAAATGGAAAAACCTCCTTTCTATATATAGGAGTCTAAGGAGTCACAATATAATGAAAGCTAACATAACAAGAATAATATAAGGGCACAACAATAACAAAAGTGGGCTTCTATGGGGCATAAGAATAACAATATGGGGACAATAGGGGCACAATAATAACAATAAGGGTTACAATGAAAATAGTAATGGGGGAATCACTAGTATGATAGGGACCTAATGGTAGTCCACAAGGATGTGACAGTGGTGATAACCAGTACACAAAGGTGGTCTATCTAGTATTTCACGACGTAGTCCACAGGGATGAGACAATGGTAATAACCAATACAACACATTCCCAACAATGTAAGTAATAAAAAAACGAAATAGTTGAACTATATTATTACACATGAAACAAACATGCATTACAAATGCTGAAAGAATAGTCTTACAAACATGTATAAAACATGTATGAAAACATGCTGGCCTTAACAAGCTTATGTATTATGTAAAAGTCCAAGACATGTCTCTATACCATACATCACTAGTCCTAGTAGTGGGATGTTGGAGCCACTTCTCACTCCTCAAAGAACTGATTGTCTACTCTCAAGGGTATGTTGGAGTAGCCAAGGTGAAAATTCCTTTCTCATACAATGGGAGGGGTATATATAGCCAAGGGTTATGCTTGACCCTTATGACTCTTGGACTACCCTCTTGACCGTTGATCTTCCTATGACTTTTCAAATGACACGACTCTTCAAATTCTTGTGTGCGTCCATTGGAATTCCACTTTTCATTACATTTAGTTACAAAAGATATGGCCCATGGTGGTGATGTGGCCTTGATAACTCATGACACAACTTGACATGACACTGCTGACATGTACTAGAAAGTTGTGGTGTCCATGTCAAGTTGTTGCACTACTAAGTGATGTATGTACTCTCGAGTGTACTTTGTATTCTCCTCTACATGGCTTGGTGCTACGAGGTCTTCGATGCTCTTGGTATTGTAAGATGGTTCCATGCATGTGTTCCTTTTTGTTGCTGCTTGGTGTACTTTTTTCATTCGTCTAGCTGCAAGTAAGTCTTCTAGCATGTGTGCTCCTTCTTCACCCTGTCCTTTGTCTTGCCATGATCTATTAGTGTACCTATTCCTGCAATCATTCATGACCAGACGACATCAAATCCAAAACCTCCTAGTCTAGCATGATGCATTGTTTTCTATGTTCCGGGCCTGGGACAGATGACAGGCTAGGAGAGGGCCCAACAACTACGTAGTGCACAGATACAGTTGACAAGGAGGGAGGAATGGTTACTAAGACTATGTCGAGAACAACTCAGGTTTGGAAGAGGAACTCTAGGGCACAGTCTTCCCTATCCGAGAAAACTACGTAGAGGCCATTAGGAGGTATAATTGCACATTTAGAGGCACCATTAGTAGCTAGAAGGTGGAACCCTGAGGGACACATATGCGCAGTTTCGAAGAGGAAGATAGATATGGACAATAGAGGGACCAAAAGGCAGGTCTGTGCAGTTTTATAGAGTAGTGAGTCCCAGTCGAGGAAGGTAACTGGGAGGACATTTCTATGGAGTTCTAAGAGTAGTGCAGGCTTAGGTCTTTGGGCAATGTAGAGTTACAACAAGCAGGAAGGAGGCTCGATGAATGTGCTTGGGAAATGCGTAGTTCAGATAGGTTGTGAGGTAGTTTTCTATGTAGTTTTGGGAAGGAAGACAACTGCTCACTTCTGGGATTGTGCAACACAACTGGCCCAGAGGATAGCCTCATTCATTGCAAAGTTCTAGGATATAGAATAGCACCACTGAGGACTGAGACTACATAGTGCAGCTTAGTCGGGGTCTGGTGAAGTGGAGTTTTTACGTTGAGATATTTTCAGGAAAATGGCTAAGTGTGAAAGGAAAGTGGACTCCTGAAGACTTGACATTGTGATCACACACTTAGCATACTTCAATAAAATGATGAGACTAACCAGAGAGAGAACATAACAAAGCATGATCCTGTGTGGGACTATCTAGAGGTGAAAGCAACAAGTGAAACACTTGGGATAGAGCTTTGGATGACCGTTACAACACTTGCGTGACAGTGCTGACAACTTTCTGTGTGAGTGTAATGGGTGTTCACATAGCTAAGAAAAACCAAACATACAAAGACAAACCTTTGGAATCACCAAAACAATATCGCGAGCATGAAAAAGCAATAAACATGCCAAAGACAATAGTTGTCTGGGCAAGCAAAAGGGTGAAAAAGACTTTGACAGAGCTCAAGGAATGAGCTCGAGTATTTGCAACCATCAAAGGAAAAACCAAGGAAGGCTGCAAAATTAGAGTGTAGGACAAAATTTTGGGGGGTGTTGCTGCCTCTACAACACATAGCGGCACTCTGTTTGAATACCGGCTTCTCTGTTGTGGTTCATTTACAGTGCAAGGCCTTTGTCTTTCAAGGAGTATTGATTCATCGTGCAGATCATTTCAGCTTCCCCACTTACCCCGTGGACAAACATGGTTCACCTTGTACCAACACAATTGAAAACAACATATGATTCAACTAGATCACATTGTTTTGAATTGGGAAGGGTAGTTTATCGCGCAAGATTAATATTTTCATAGTATAAGTTTTAATCTATGGTGTTGCTCTGTTGCTAGTAGGATTGGACAATACCCTGGTAGATTCACACATGAATAAAATAATTGCTCCACTGCCAGCAAGGATAGACAGTAGCCTGGTGGAGTTGACTGCTTCACCTGTCTGTGCAAGAAGCCTTTCTCTTATTTCACCTTTGTTATTTTTTAAAGAGAACTGTGCATAGGAACTTATTTATTTTTGGAGTGGAAGAGGGATCTCGACTTATTTAGAGCATGAGAGGTTGTTCCTTCACAGAAGAATGTAAGTACCTCTAATTCATGTTTGATTGTTTAGATTTTCCCCTTCTCCATTTATACTAGTTAGATAAGCTTGAACACATGAGAGAAGAAGACTAAGTACATGCATGAGGTTTCCCAGGATGGACACAAGTTCATGGTTTTGACCGAAACTCTCCTTACAGACAGACCGTATTTTCTGTCAAGATGTCATCAACCAAAAGATACACAAGACAAAAAGAAGATAGACACAAGACTAGCCAAGCGTTATAGTGTCACAAGACTCTTTGACCTTCAGCCACATACACATTCAGAAGCCAGAACGTAGTGCGGCACAACACTTTATTTACAAAAGAAAAACAACATGACAGTAAGGAAAAAAAAGAATAAACAACAACAAAGAAACAACATAGAAAGCAATGGAAAGATTATGTACATAGTACAGGGCGCGGCCCCAGATCATTTAAAATAACCTTTCAAGTCTTCGCTATTGATAGGGAGAGTGTCAATACTCCTTTCAAGTGATTGAAGACGGTATGTGTGTTGGCCAAGCTTCTCATGGACTATGAATGGACTAATCCACAGGGACTCAATCTTCCTGTGTTTGCCTTTGTTGCCGTGGGGTTTGTCCCACTTCAAGAGTAAGTCACCCACACTTAAGCTAGTATTCCCTATAGACTTTCTATTGAACCATCTCTTGATACAGTTCTAGGGGACTGTAAATTTTTCTTTTTCTTTCATACTTTCTTCCTGTAGTTTCTACAGTGTGTCCATCCTACACTGAACTAATAGACACGGCTTGCCTTGGGATTCTTGGGACAACTGGAGAGCAGGAAAGTAGATGTTCGGTGGGAGGATGGCTTCTTTTCCATATACCAGGAAGTAGGGGGAGGTATTCATAGAAGGCTTAAGTGTGACTCGGTCATCCCATAGAGAATTCACTAGAGAGGAGTGTCAGTTTTGTTGTTGAGAGTAAATGGTATTTTTGATAATGCGGATGAGGTTCTTGTTTGTAGACTCAACAAGACCATTTCCTTGCAGGTAGTAGTTAGCAGAATGCTTCAACACAATACCATTTTTCAATGCAAAGTCATAAAGCTTTAACGAAGAGAAGTATGTTGCATTGTCAAAAACAAGTGATACAGGAACGCCAAACCTGGAGATGATGTTTTGCTATAGGAAGCTAATGACTTCCTGGTCATTCACTTATTTCAATTGAATTGCTTCTATCCACCGCATGAAGTAATCTGTAGTAGTCAGAATATAGTAGTGTTGCTTTGATGAGTGTTGGAAAATATCTCTGATGATGTCCAAGCCCCATTGTTGGAATGGTTGTTCCACTGCAACAGGCTGCAATGTGGCTTCTGACCTTCGGTTTCAGCCAGTGCATCTTTGACAGATCATACACTTGCAAGAATAGGCATGTTCATCCTTGAACAATGTAGGCTAGTAGAAACCAGCCTGCATGACCTTGTGCCTTGTTGTGTTACTCATGAAGTGTCCCCCGACTAGTCTGCCATGGAGATCACGTAACACCCTTTCTAAATCCTTTTCCTCGAGGAACCTGAGGAAGACACCATTTTGATGCTTTCTATAAAGCACCCCTTGTACCAACTCGTAATATAGAGCTTTGAGTCGTAGTGCCCCCTTCTGCTACATAGAAAAATGAGAGGGCACAATGACATGCTCAAGGTACTGGAACAATTTTGCATACTAAGGTTCTCTGTGTGAAGTGGGTGAGTCTTTCTCGACATTGTACACTTCTATTTCTTGCTCCCAGTTTGTGAGCTCTTCTTCTTCCTCCTGCACATGTACTTCTTCCATTGCTAGTATGAAAAAACCATGACCCTTAATGGTGTGAACTAGCTTGATGTCAAGATCATACTCTTGCATCCCTATCATCTAGTTCATCCTCCTTTCACCCAGCTCCTATTGAATAAGAAGTTCTTTGATTGCTAGGTGCGACACAAAGACAATGCAAAGGTTCTTCAGGAGGTAGGGTCTAAAATGCTTCACCACCTTTTACATTTCATATGCTTATCTATCCACATCAGGATAGTTGAGTTCGGGTCCTTACAGGTTCACACTCATGAAGGAGATGGGTCACTCATTATTCAACTCGTCCTTCTCAGTGAGCACAACAACGAGTGAAGTGTCGGAAGAAAAAGTATAGAGAAAGAAATATTTGTTGAAGTTTGAGTTGTACAGTGCGGGCACTTCTGCTATAGCTTCCTTTATATGAGAGAATGCATCCTTTTCCTTCTTTCCTGAACTATACACTGCATCCTTCATGATCATCTCTTGGATGGCTTTGAAAATCTGCGCATAATCAGAGATGAACTTTCTGAGGAAGTTGATCTTCCCCAAGAAAGACTGCTTGGCTTTCTTGTTCACCGGGTGAGGAATCTGCGTGGTGGTATGAACTCTCTCTCGATCTAACTTGATCCCACTGTTGGCAATAATGTGTCCAAGTAGGTTTTCCCTCGGACATTGCGAAGATTCTCTTCTTGGGATTCAAGGATATCCTGTATTTTCTACATTGCTCAAAGACTTTCTTAAGATGGCACAGGTGGTTTTACCACTGTCTTGAGAAGACTGTTACGTCATCGAGGCAAGCCACCATGCTCTTTTCGATGAGCCCATGAAAGGTGAAGTCCATTGTGCATTAAAACGTTGCGCATGCGTTCACAATTCCAAATGGGATACTATGGAAAGCGAACGCACCCCACTTGGTACAGAAGGTTGTTTTAAGTCTGTCAGGCTTTGCTACTAGAATCTGGTTGTATCCTGAAAATCCATCAAGCAAAGAAAACATCTCTGCTCCAGATATTTTCTACAGTATATGCTCCATGGACAACTCTGGGTAGTTTTCATTGTTCGAGGCGCAATTGAGGTTACAGTAATCTACGCATAGGCAATCTCCCCGAAATTATTTCTAATAGGGACTAGATTGGAAATCAACATGGAATATCAAACTTTGTAAATGATCCAAGCATCCAATAACTTAGTCAATTCTTTCTGTATGAGGGGCTCAAGTGAAGGATGAACTTTCCTTAGCTTCTGTTGAAAAGGCTTGGGATTTTCCTTGATTGGTATGATGTGCATGATGATTCACATGTCATATGTCTCGAGGTCATCATACGTTGATGTGAACACATCTCGATATTGCTTGAAGAGGCAGATGAAAGAGTTACACTCTTGAGGTGTGCAACATGTACCGAGATTCACAAAATTCAGATCCTTATCTGTTCCGGGATTAATCTGTGCATGTAAAAATGTAGAGTTGTGAGTTTTAACATTGACAGGTCCTTGAAAGAGGTTCTACAAGTCATACAATTTCTTAAGTGATACCACACCCTTGGGGATGGCATTGCCTTTTCTTACATCAACTGCATCCTATAGAGACTTCTCATGCTCGTCCTCATCTATTGTTGCATACTTTAAGATGCCAGCGTTAGCCATGGAATGTAGTATCTGTTGATCATCATAAAAAACATGTAAATTAGTGATGTTGTCCGGGATAGATGGATTATACAAAATTTCAATAGAAAATCTAACCCTTAATGATGTCATCCTAGAAGTTGCGTTTTCCAAGGCATCTGTAGGTGCATTATGCATTTTTGGTACAAAATAATATTGAAATCTTGGAATTGAGAGATGATCCACCATACCTCTTGTTGATAACTTTTAATACGTGATGACACACAGTGTATGGTGTTACGTACCTGACACATGACTATCTCTGAGTCACCTACCACTTTTAGCACAACAATGTTGAGGTTGATGGATTTCTGTAAGATGAAGACGAGTGCTTCATACTCTGCAGTGTTGTTCGTGCACTCGAACTCCAAGCGGTTAGAGATTAAGTGTTTCATTTGTAGCGGGTCTTTTAACACACAATTGGCTCCAGAGCCCTCCTATGTTTCAGAACCATCAAAGGATGTGGTCCACATATCATATGGACAAGGACCGCTTTCCACACTAGTAATACTGTCACTACTACTACTATTGTTACAATGTATTGTATAAGTTTCGTTTTTACCAATTGGGCATGGAAAGAGACCTAACTGTGTGTTTGGTGGGGTCAGGGATGGTTGTTCAAGATAGGACCCCAGATGTGTCTCCAGAAAGTAATTGTCAAACATAAGTTCTGCAAAAGCCAACGATTCATTGTCTCCATTCAATGAAGTCACATTTTTCCTCATTTATCTCTCTGAAAACACTTGGATATGGTTGTTTCTTCCCTCGTACGAAAGCTATATGTGTGACTAGTCAGTAGAAAAATATCCTTGCAGTTTGCTTGAATAGTCTCTGCTGAGAAATACGCCATATGATTCTGGGATGTTCACAATTAAAATGTTGATGCATTGATGAAGTCATCCATCGGATGATAACGAGATGATCACATCCCAGATTTCACTAATTGTTAGCACACATGTTCTTTCAAGTTGGATGATCTATGCAATTATATTGCTCCATTGGGCATTGTTATTCTTAGTTACGAAGAGTGGCATGACATTGAATGATGTGCCAGAATCAACCAAACAGTTGTGGACACTAAAATTGAATATTTTGAATCATAACAAGAAAGGTGGGGAGAGTTCGTTCGCCTCCTCCATATGGAGTGTGTTGAGAAAGGATGTGAGTGTTGCAGGAGACTTACTTGTTCCCTTGCTCTAAGAGGTAGCATCACTTGTAGAGGTCTGCCCAAGTGTGCATAGAAGAATCTCGTTGACCCATGATTTTGGTTAGCTTATATAGAGATATGTTTGCCCGATTCTTCTTCATGTCTTCTATGATGTTGTAATCCAAAGTAGGGAGACTCAATAAGATGTCTCGAGGTAGAATTGTGTTCATGGTGTCTAGTGAGTTGCGCTTGTCTTTGCTACTCAAATACATACTTTTTGATGTAGTTGTCTTCCGAGACTTGCTATGATTTTTTTGTGGAGTTGACAGATGAATCTACTGTCCTCAGTATCTCTTTTCTTATTTTGTCTCTCGGTATCTCAATCATAGTGGGGAACCCTTGACTTTTGAAGTTGTATTGATTGTTCTGCTTCGCGGTCAGACTGTCACTTGGAGGCTCCTTCTTGGTGGTGGTCTTATAGCTTGTGTGCAAACACTGATACATGTTTACTATATGCCAAGTACTTGGGGCTTCATTAGGTGCAACATCTTGTTCATATTCAACATTGGGCTCAACTAGTTCATTGACCATGTTGTCTTCGAAAACTTGTGTGGCCATTCATCTCATCATGTGGTTCTAATCTAAGCACATTCTTTCGGAATGGTTTTCATCATGAAATGAGCAATACGAGTCTGCCGCAAGCTTTTCAAGTTTCAACACCAGGTTGGAGCTCTGTGTAGATCTGACTCGCTATCTATTGCCTGAAGCCGCATTATTCTTCGACGGGTACCTAGGAGGCCTGTTACTCACGGTTGTCTCACTCATCTGTTGTTTGAGATCAAAAAATTTGGTATTCAGGGACTTGAGGAGATGAGTAAGGATCTCGACGTCAATTTCTTCCTTTTCCTTAGGCTTACTTGTTAGAAAAATATTATATATGATAGAGAAATACAAGACATATAATATGCGGAAAAACATGAACACATAAAACCAGAGAGACACAGATATACATGGTTCACCCAGTTTGGGCTATGTCCACCTCGAACAGCCAGTCCTTCCTTTCTATTATCAAGCAAAATAAAGAGACACAACCTACAATAGATCCGCTGTAATATCCTCTATTTTCTCTCACATTCTCACCTCTCTGTTTCTCGCTCTGAGGATACACATAAATTTAACAGCCTCAATACAATACCCTTATACAAACAGAGGATGATAATCATGCTATTTGGACCTGGCTATTTCTCATCTTCATCGTCATCCTTAAAGACCAATTGAAACTGAGCATATTCTCAGTTTCTCCCTGGTTACAACTTTTGTTAGCATATCTACAGGATTCTAGCTAGTGTGTATCTTTTCCAGCTTCAACTCTCCATCTTCCAACACTGATCGTATGAAATGGTACTTGAGTTGTGTGTGTTTAGTCCTGGAATGAAATGCTGAGTTCTTTGTAAGATGAATGGCACTTTGGCTATCACTGTATAGCGTGCCCATATAATGCTTCTTACCCAATTCATCCATAAACCTTTGTAACCAAATCATTTCTTTACTATCCTCTGTAGCAGCAACATACTCTGCTTCAATTGTTTAAAGTGAAACAACACTTTGGATTTTTGAAACCCAAATGATAGCTGTGTTGGAAATAATATTGAGAGGGGGGCTTAATAAGTATTAGAAATTTAACAATATTTCATTTCCATAAATAGATTTATATATGCTACTTCTGTTAATGAAACTTGCGTGTATATGCAATTGTGTTTAGAGCAACCAGCATATACCTTGCAAACTTATAATTTAGTTAGTTGATCTTTAATCTGTGTATCAGAACCATATAACCAGTAATCAGGTGCAGTAAACAGAACATGAAATCACACACATGAGCAAAAGATATAAGGTGGAAACCCAATGTGCGTGAAAACCACCTACTGTAATAGTCTCTATCTTTTTTTAATAAGAAACTTCTTTTTACAAATTTTGTACTGGTGTAGCCTTATACCAATATGCAGGCTTCTACCTGCAGAAGGCTACAACCTTTTCTCATTCTCCAGCTTTTCCTGGAAGGGATCTACAAGCCCCTTAGTTATTGTACTAGCTAATGTGTTTACTAGTACGTAGGTGCTAACCTATAGAAGGATACAACCTTCTCTTTTCTTCCAGGGACCACGTTTCATAAATTTTCAGACTAGATCCATCAATCAAACATCAAATATATCTGCATCAACCAATCTCCTTTGTACCAACCAAAACTGAACCAAAAAATCACTTTTTTGAATGTTATAACCAGAATATAGTATCAGTAACCAAAACCCAATCCAGAACCCAGAACACTGCAACAGCAAACAAAAGTAGCTAAAACATATTTTATGATACGTATGCTACTTCAATGTGTTGAAATTGCATTCATACACTATTATATGAAGGCAAACCTGCGTATATGCTGTTTTTAAATTCCGACCCAAAGTGTATAAGTGCCTTTGTTATACTGAACCTGCGTACAGATCTGTAAAATATGATTTAACCTTTACAATTATTCAGACATCAGTTATACCCAGATCATCAGATTTACAGATTATGACATGCGCCAATTATAAAAGATCAAAAACACACAAAGATACTTCTCTTCAAGCCTAAAGATCATGACCCATCAATAGTATTATCCTTCTTCAAGTGCTCAGGTTCCTCCTTGCTCAGATCCAACGATGTACCATAACTTAATGACCAGTATTCTAGATATTTCTCTTCATTAGATATTCAATACTTGAGTGCACTTGCCTAATGACCTCATCCTCCTTTTATAGTCTTAGGCCTTACTCAATACCATGGTTCAAAACCACTTAGAATCAATACCTTGGACCAAATACCTGGGGTCAACACTTCGAACAAGATACCTTGGACCAATACCAAGGGTCAAAATACCAAGGACCAAATACCACGGACCAAAACCAAGTTTTCCAACATGTACGCGCTTTTCCTTGTGTGAAAGTGCGTGTATACTCATAGGTGCCTTTTGGTCTGTCAACCCACGTGTATACGCGGTTTGGTCAAGGGAAACCTGCGTATACCTATTTTTCTTTCATTCTATGATCCTGAACTATGATCTTTCATATAAGTGAGTTGCCATCAAGGACAACACTTGTGTCATAGCACCAAACCTGTGTCATAATGCCATAAATCTCCCACTTTGGACTTGATGGCAACCCCAAGTCATTCTCCCCCTTTGTCATCAAGGGCAAAGGGTTATGCTCACCCTGAGTACATGCCGAATTCTCTGATATGCCGAAGTGTGTTGTTCATGCTCCCCCTGACTGTAAGCAAGGTTTTCAAAAAGATGTTCTACAAGAAGAACATGACTCTATACATCATAAATGACCTTCCTATCACCAAAGACTCATACATACATCCATCTCCCAACCAAGTGGGGATATATCAAAAGTTTATACATGATAAAACAAGAACATTACATCATCCATCCCAGGCATAGTGGGGAAAAAAATAGGTCGTTACATGACCTTGATAATAAAAGATATACATGACATAGAGACAAAATATCTAAAACAAGATAGTTATCAACAACTATCATCAGCTGCATTTGTCAAACACCACCATGATCTCCCTCTGCACCTGTTCCACCTAAATAAAAAAACAACTGTGAAATTGTACCAAGATCTTCTAAGATAATGCCAACAATGCATTATTATAAGTATATGCTCCCCCTGAACCTGTGCCAGATGGTCTCTGTCAGACCCATATCAGACTCTTTTCATCCTGAGTCTGGCCCATTGTTTTTCTTCAAACCAACATATACGCAATTGTATCCACAGAAACTAGCGTATGTATGTGGATATGCTTCATGAAACTCATGTACAACCACTTTTCTCTGAACCAGATAGGTTTCAAAGCAAGATGATGCATCAACTACTCCCAGCTTCTGTCTAAGATATTCACATGTCTCTCTAGGTAGCGGTTTGATGAATGTATCAGCAACTTGTTCTTTGGAGGGAACATACTCCAATTTGACCTTTTGTTTAAGCACTTGTTCATGGAGAAAATGATATTTGATAAGTATGTGCTTGGTCTTGGAATGCATGACTGGATTGTTTGAAATACTAATTGCACTTGTATTATCACATAGAATGGAGATGGGTGGAGTATATGTGATCTGAATGTCTTGCAATGTTTGCATCATCCAAAGGAGTTGTGTGCAGCAAGATGCAGCAGCCACTTATTCTGCTTCAGTTGTAGATAATGCAATTGAACTTTGTTTCTTGCTGAACCAAGATACCAATCTGGAACCCATATAGAATGCACCACCACTAGTTCTTTTTCTGTCATCCATGCTTCCTGCCCAATCTGCATTTGTATATGCATGAAGTGTAAGATCTGTATCCCTAGGATACCATAAACCAAAGTTTTGTGTTCCTTGAAGATATTTGAAAATCCTTTTGACTGCCTGAAGGTGTGCTTCCTTTGGATTTTCTTGGAATCTTCCAACTATTCCCACTGCATGCATGATGTCTGGTCGGGTACCTGTTAGATAGAGCAGACTACCAATCATGGATCTGTAGGTTGGTTGATGTATTGCTGCTGATTCATCATTTGTGCTGAGGCTACATCCTATTACCATAGGGGTACATACTGGTTTAGAATCTTCCATGCCATATTTCTTCAAGATCTGCTTGAGGTACTTGGTTTGTGATAGAAAAATACCATCTTTATTTTGTTGAACTTGTAAACCAAGAAAATATGTGATCTCACCAAGCAAGGATATTTCAAATTCTTTCTGCATTACCAAGGCAAAGTTTTGACTCATGGATTCTTCATTGCTACCAAAAATGATATCATCAACATACACAACAAGTATTAGCAATTTATCATTGTCAGTTTTTATATATAGATTTCTATCAGCTGATCCTTTTGAAAAACCTTGTTGATGAAGGTATTTGTCAAGATGATAATACCAGGCCCTTGGAGATTCTTTTAGACCATAGACAGCCTTTCTGAGTCTGCATACAAGTTTTGGATCATTTCCAAGGATGAATCCGTCTGGTTTCCATTAAGAAAGTCAGATTTCACCTCCATTTGATATACTTTGAACTTCTGAAAGCTAGAAAGAGCAAGGAACATTCTTATGGCTTCAAGTCTAGCAACAGGTGCAAAAGTTTCTTCAAAGTCTATACCTTATTATTGAGCATACCATTTACAAACAAGTCTGGCCTTGTTTCTAATAACTTCTCTAGTTTCATTCAGCTTGTTTTTGAATATCCATTTGGTTCCTATGACATTCTTATCATTAGGTATAGGAACCAATTCCCAAGTATTATTCTTTCCAATTTGCTCAAGTTCTTCATTCATGGCCTTGACCCAACATTCATCTTTGCATGCTTCACTTACATTTTGTGGGTCGACGGAGGAAAGAAATGCTAGATAGCTTGAAGCTTCTGTAATAGTTCCTCTTGTCTGCACACCTGCCTCTTTGTGCCCCAAAATTTGAGTCTTTGGATGATTCTTCTTAACATACCTGGATGGAGTCTTTTCTTCTACCCTTATCTGTTCTTCTGGTGCCTCATTGGTTTCTTCTTCAGAATTAGTCTGATTTGATGTGGAAGGATAGTCCTCATCTTCTTCATAATCTTCGGTTTTTACCTGCTTTGGATTTTGCCTGCTTCATCAACCACAACATCAATACTTTCAACAATTTTCCCAAGTCTTTTATTATAACACTTATATCCTTTATATCGGGAAGAGTAACCAAGGAGAATGCCTTCATTGCTCTAGGTTCAAACTTGCCAAGTTTGTTATCAGTCCTTTTGATGTAACATTTGCTTCCAATAACTTTGAAATATTTTACAGTAGGAGTCTTACCATACCAAAGTTCATGTGGAGTTTGAGTGCTGCTTACCTGGACATTTGTTTTGTTGAGAATAGTGATGGCAGCAAATGCAGCTTCACCCCAGAAGGTTGCAGGAGTTCCAGACTCATCTAGCATAGCACGAGCCATTTGTTGAACAGTTCTGTTCATCATTTCTACCACTCCATTTTGCTGAGGAGTTCTTGTGGTAGAGAATTCCCTTCTTATTCCATGTTCTTCACAAAATTCGAAGAATTCATCCGAGGTAAATTCCCCTCCTCGATCAGACCTGAGGCATTTGATTTTGTGATCTGATTCATTTTCAACCAAGGCTTTGAAGGCTTTGAAATTTTCGAAAGCTTCATCTTTATGCTTTAGAAGTCCTATCCAACACATTCTAGAAAAGTCGTCAATGAACAATATAAAGTATTCTTCTCCACGAGGTGACTTTTTCCTAGATGTTCCACATAAATCAGTGTCAACAAGTTCAAGAGGCTTACTAGCTGATCCTTCCTTCTCGGGGAAATGTGCTATGGTTTGCTTACCAAATTGACATGATTTGCATATTTTATTCTCTGGAATGCTGATATCAGGAAGATCATGAACAACTTGGTATCTGCATGCTTTTCTTATTTGAGAGAAACTTAGGTGCCCCAATCTTTTATGCCATAACCAGTGTTCATCGTTTTTGCTTAGGTAGCACTGTTGTTGTCCCCCCTTGAGTATGTATAGGTTGTTTGGAGTTCTTACACCTTTGATCACTATTTCTCCTGTATCAAGCTCACGAACAACACATCCATTTGATCGAAATACTACCTCATTTCCTTGATCACACATTTGACTGACACTCAATAGATTATGCTTTAGACCATCTACATACATAACATTCCTAGCTTTAACTTTTTCTTTTAAGAGAATAGAGCCTTTACCTTTTATGACTGCATGAGTGTCATTACCAAATTAGACCTTATTTTCCTTTTTTAAGGCATTATATGACTGAAGTTCTTCTTTATCAACTGTCATGTGTTTCGAGCATCCACTGTCGATGTACCACTGATTTTCTTGTCCTTCTGCATACAAGGCTATCCCACATCTTTCTGTTTCTGATTCTTTCTTTCTCCATGTTTTGAGACCCAATGAATCTTTCTCCTTCTGAGATGTTTGCCGAAATTTACTCCTGCATTTAGAATCTTCATGACCGAAGTTGTTACAGATAGAGCATTCGATTTCATTTTCAAGAGCAGAAAAGTTATTGTAGGTCTTTTTCATGATCCCAATCACATTCCTTTGATTTCGTGCTTCTCTAGTCATGATGGTCTTGTAAGAAACACATTGAGCAGCTTTGTGTCCAAAGTTATGACATGAAAAACATTGGTCATTAAAGAAATTCCTGCGATTATCGAATCTACTAACCTGATGATTGTAGTTTCCATTGACATTCATTCTTCAAGCAAATTGAGACTGATTTACCTGTGGTTGGTTATAGCTTCCGTTCATCCTTGAAGTAGATCAAACTCGATTTACTTGGTGATCTGCTTTATGCCTTTGTTGATGATTTTCAACCTGTTCACTTCTCCTTACTGCTTCAAGATAGCTTTGGAGGTTAATGGCTTCTGTGCTTGAGATGCTTCTTCAGTATATACAAGACCTGTTTTTATCAGAGGAGAACGCTGCAGTTTGATAATTTTATCTAAAGTTTCTGATCCTTTCGCAAATCTAAAGATTGAGAGCTTTTGTTTTCTCAATATCTTTTCTTAGACCCACAATTTCACATTCTAACTTTTCATTGTGTTTTTCCCCTTTAGCAAGTTGGAATGTCAGTGTATCTATAATCATACTCTTTTCTTCTAAACAGATTTTAAGTTTAGAAATTTCTTCATAGAGACCATCTTCATCTAAAGCATCCAAGAAATCATCATCTTCAAAAGCCATCAAAAGTCTATAATCATTACCATATTCATCTTCATCACTATTTGATAAACCATCGCTATCTTCATGCGTATAGTAGCTCTTCTTACTTACATTCTGTTTTCTATTCCATTTTTCCGGTTCCTTACCTTTATCAAGCTTATCTTTATGAGGACATTTGGCTGCATAATGACCGACTCTTCCACAAGCAAAGCATTTGAAAGGTAGTTTACCTCTGAATCTTCCAGAACCTCGTTGAAGGTTTTTGACAAAGTTTGCTTCTTCCTCTCCTTCTGAAATGTGTCCCGATTCATTGAGCTCTTCTCTTCCTGAAGCCTTGAATGCGGCTTCTCTCATATCTAATGGACCTCCTTTTCTCATTTCAATAGTAGTTAGGATTCTGTGCAGCTGTGTCATAGTCATACTCTGAAGATCCTTATTTTCTTCTATGGCAAAAACCTTTGATTCAAACTTAGAACACAAGGATCTTAAAACCTTTTCAACTAAAGTAACTTCTTTTATCTCTTCACCCAAGTTTTTCATGCAATTAACAATCTCATCTATATGTAGGAAGTAATGAGCTATACTTTCATCATTGTGCATTTTGAGAGTTTCATATTGAATTCTGAGAGATTGTAGTTTTGCATGTTTTACCTGATTGTATCCTTCATTTCTTAGAACGATCTTGTCCCATATTTCTTTGACGGTTTTGAGCTGCATAACCTTGAAAAATTCTAATTGTGACAGACTCCCTAATAGTGTATTGATAGCCTTGGCATTTGTTTCATACTGCTTTTTACCTTCCGTATCTGTAGGAATTGCTGATGGAAATGTATATCCTCCTTCCATGATTTCCCAAACATCTGTTCCAAGAGATTGAAGATAGGTTGTGGTTCTTACCTTCCAATAGATGAAGTTGCTCCCATCAAAGATTGGTGGTCTAATGGATCCCTCTCTTTCGTACTTGCCCATGATGATAGATCTTCCTTCAAGAAATCAAGCTTCTTTTGAAGGACTTGCTCTGATACGAATTGTTGGAAATAATACTAAGAGGGGGGGGGGGGGGGGTGAATCATTATTAGCAATTTAACAATATTTCATTTCCATAAAACAGATTTATATATGCTACTTCTGTTAATGAATCTTTCATGTATACGCAACTGTGTTTAGAGCAACTAGCGTATACCTTGAAAACTTGTAATTTAGTTAGTTGATCTTTAATCTGTGTATCAGAACCATATAACTAGTAATCAGGTGCAGTAAATAGAACAAACAATCACACACATGAACACAAGATATAAGGTGCAAACCCAATGTGGGTGAAAACCACCTACTGCAATCGTCTCTATCTTTCTTTAATAAGAAACTTCTTTTTACAAATTTTGTACTGGTGTAGCCTTATACCAGTATGCAGGCTTCTACCCACAGAAGGCTACAACCTTCTCTCATTCTCCAGCTTTTCCTGGAAGGGAGCTACAACCCCCTTAGCTCTTGCACTAGTTGATGTGTTTACTAGTATGTAGGTGCTGACCTATAGAAGGCTACAACCTTCTCTTTTCTTCCAGGGACCATGTTTCATAAATTTTCAGACTGGATCCATCAATCAAACATCAAATATATCTACATCAACCAATCTCCTTTGTACCAACCAAAACTGCATCAAACAATCACTTTTCTGAATGTTGTAACCAGAATACAGTGACAGTAACCAGAACCCAATCCAGAACCCAGAACACTACAATAGCAAACAGAAGTAGCTAAAACATATTTTAGGAGACGTACACTACCTCAATGTGTCGAACCTGCATTCATACGCTATTATATGAAGGAAAACCTGCGTATACACTATTTTGAAATGCCGACCTAGCGTGTATACGCGCCTTTGCTATACTGAACCTGCGTACAGATCTGTAAAAGATGATTTAACCTTTACAACTATTTAGACATCAGTTATACCCAGATCATCAGATTTACATATTACAATATGTGACAATTATAAAAGATCAAAACCACACAAAGATACTTCTCTTCAACCCTAAAGATCTTGACCCATCAATAGAACTTATCCTTCTTCAAGCGCTCAGGTTCCTCCTTGATTCAGATCTAGCTATCCACCATAACCCAATGACTAGTATTCTAGATATTGCTCTTCATTAGATATTCAATACTTGAGTGCACTTTTCTAATGATCTCCTCCTCCTTTTATAGTCTTAGGCCTTACTCAATACCATGGTCCAAAACCACTTAGAATCAATACCTTCGACCAAATACTTGGGGTCAACACTTCAAACAAGATACCTTGGACCAATACCATGGGTCAAAATACCAAGGAGCAAATACCACTAACCAAAACCAAGTTTTCCAAAATGTACACACTTTTCCTTGCGTGAAAGTGCGTGTATACACATATGCGCCTTTTGGTCTACGAACCCGCGTGTATATGCGGTTCGGTTAAGGGGAACTTACGTATATCTCTTTTTCTTTCATTCAATGATCTTGAACTGTGATCTGTCATCTGAGTGAGTTGCCATCAAGGACAACACCTGTGTCATAGCGCCAAACCTATGTCATAATGCCAACAAGCTGTTCCACCTACAGTAAATACATATCTTGTAGTGCTCCTCCTATTATCTTTGTCACTTGCCATATCTGCATCAACATATCCCTGTAGAGAAATGTTTGAACCACCAAAGCATAATGCTTGATTTGTGGTACCTCTCAAATATCTAAGAATCCATTTCACTGCCATCCAATGTTATTTTATTGGATTGTTCATATACCTGCTTACAACTCCCATTGCATGTGCAATATCAGGCCTTGTGCAGACCATTGCATACATTAAGCTTCCAATTGTTGATGCATATGGAACTTTAGACATATAATCCATGTCTTCTTAGGTCTTTGGGCACATCTCCTTACTAAGTTTGAAATGGCTAGCAAAAGGTGTACTAACTGGTTTTGCATTGTGCATATTAAATCTTTTCAACACCTTTTGTATGTACTCATTCTGAGACAATGTTAATTTGCGATTTTTCCTATCTCTAGTTATTCTCATACCAAGGATTTGTTTTGTAGCTCCCAAATCCTTCATTGCAAATTAATTTGCCATTTTTCTTTTGAGCACATTTATTTCCTGCATGTTAGACCCTGCAACAAGCATGTCATCTACATACAATAACAATATAATATAGCTGCAATCATTTTTCTTTTTCAGATAAACACAATGATCAGAGTGACATCTAGTATAACCTTGTTCAGACATAAACTTGTCAAATTTTAGATACCACTGCCTTGGAGCCTGTTTTAAGCCATACAAGCTCTTCTTCAATATGCACACTAGTTTCTCCTTCCCTTTTACCTCATATCCTTGTGGTTGCTGCATATATATCTCTTCCTCCAAATCCCCATGGAGAAAGGTTGTCTCTACATCTAACTGCTCAAGATGCAAATCTTCAACTGCTACTAGACTTAAAATAGTTCTAATTGAAGTCATTATAACAACATGAGAAAATATTTCATCAAAATCAATACCTTTCTTTTGTGCAAACCCCTTCACCACAAGTCTAGCTTTTTACCTCTGTTTTCCTCCATATTCTTCCTTCAGCCTGTAAACCCATTTATTCTGCAATGTAGTTTTACCTGCAGGCAACCTGACTAAGTCCCAAGTCTGGTTATGCATTAAGGAGTCTATCTCTTCTTCCATGTCTAGCTCCCACTTCTTCCTACTTTCAACCTGCATTGCTTCTTCATAACATTCAGGTTCACCAGAATCAGTCAACAATAAATAATATAATGAAAGAGAGTATCGTTCAGGGGGTATACTTATCCTAGTAGATCTTGTAACACCACTTTCAGGTGTTTGTGGTGCCTGTTGCTGTTGTGGTGGTTGTTGTTGTTGTATTTGTTGATTATTATTATTTTCAAGCACCTTTACTTTTTCAATGATTCCATCAAGAATTGTGTATTCCTTGTTTTCTTTTTCCTGTTTCTTTTCTTGCAACTAATTCTTATACAAGACCTTTTCATTGAATATTACATCTCTGCTCATAATGAATTTGTGATTTTCATAATCATATAAGCAATAACCAAAATCATTAACATCGTATCCAATAAAGGTACATTTCTTTGATTTTACCTCAATCTTTGTTCTATTTTCTTTATTAATATGGACAAAGGCCTCACAACCAAAAGGCTTTAAAAAAGAGTAGTTTGCCTTTTTACCTGTCCATGCTTCCTCTGGAATACCACCATCCAAGGAACTTGAAGGCCCTCTGTTTATTAGATAAACAATAGTATCTACAACATCTGCCCAAAATTGTAAAGGCAATCTTGCATGCAATCTCATGGACCTTGCACACTCCATGATTGTTGCGTTCATCCTTTCTGACACACCATTTTGTTGTGGTGTTCTTGGAACTGAGTTCTCTCTGCGAATTCCATGCTTTGAACAGTACTTATCAAACTCTTTGCTGCAATATTCACCTCCATTGTCTGATTTAAGACACTTCATTTTCTTTCCTGTCTCAATCTCAATGAAAGCTTTCCATTTCTTGAAAGTATCAAATACATCAGATTTATTCTGAATACAATAAATCCAAGTTTTTCTAGTTGCATCATCAATAAAAGTAACATAATAACGAGAGCCACCGAGAGATGATACCTTAGCAGGTCCCCATACATCTGTATGCACAAGCTCTAACTTTTCGCTCTTCTTTTCTTTCCCAACTATGATAAAACTGACTCTCTTTTGTTTTCCATAAATGTAATTGTCATAGAAGTCCAAATCAACATTCTTCAAACCCAGCAAAAAATTCCTTGAGTGAAGAATGTTCATCCCCTTCTCACTCATGTGTCTGAGCCTATGATGCCATAATGCTGCATCTGTTCCTTTGGAAGTTAAAGCATTAATAGAGTTAGAAATACCATTGCATAAATAAAATGTACCAACCTTTTCGTCTTTTGTTATTACCAAGGCATCTTTGGTGACCTTCCAAGCTTTATCTGTGAAAGTTGTCACACAACCTTCACCACCTAACTGCCCTGTTGAAATCAGATTTTTCTTCAGATCTGGAACATGCCTTACCTCTTTTAGTAGCCATTGGTTTCCATTCTACTGTTTTACAAGAACCTTACCCATTCCAACAATTTTACAGGGTTTATCATCACCCAAACGAACTTGTCCAAAATCTCCTTGAACATAGTCATGAAAATATTTCTTATTAGGTGTGGCATGGAATGAGGCCCCTAAATCTACCACCCAGGAATCAGTAATATTTTCGAAATAAAGAATCAAAGCATCTTGTAACACCTCACCTGTCACATTTTCTTCATGATTGTTTTCTTGCTGTGCATCTCCTCCTTTTCCCTTTCGAGATCTATAGTATTTCTTTAGATGTCCTTTCTTTTTGCATTTCCAACACACTATCCCTAATCTGGACTTGGATCTGCCTTTCCTTGATTTACTGCGATATCCTGAGCTCCTTCCTCTTTCCATTTTTCTTCCCCTAGACTCTGCACTCAAAGCATTACCTAATGTCTCAACGAAGTTTTTCTGTTGCATTTCTTCGCTAAGGATAGGGCCAACAACATCATCAAATTTTAAAGTACTAGATCTAGAAACAAAGTTACTGATGGCCATTACTAAACCATTCCAACTTTCTAGCAATGAGCACAAGAATAACAGAGCTCTAACTTCATCATCAAATTTTACCCCTACACAACTTAACTGACTTGTAACTGTATTAAAATCATTTAAATTTTCTGCAACAGATCCACCTTCCAACATCTACATATTAAATAACCGTTTCATAAGAAATACCTTGTTTGAGGCTGAGGGTTTTTCATATAGTTTTGGCAATGCCTGAATCAAACCCTCTGTCATTGTTTCCTTCGAAATGTTGAAGGCGACCAATGCTGCGACGCACAACTGTACTATTCCGAGTGCCTTTTTATCGAGAATGTTCCATTCCTCAATCTGTCATAGCTGTCGGCTTCTTTGTTTTTCCACTCAATGGTAGGTATAGATCTTTCTGATACAGATAATCTTCCATCTGCATCTTCCACAGCGGGAAGTTTTGGTCGTTAAATTTCTCGACCCTAAACTTACCATCTTCCACCATTGCTCCCACTCGAACGAGAAACCCTTCTTTCCTGCGAGTTTATCAGCCAAATAGACCTTCGACTCTGATACCAGTTGTTAGAAAAATATTATATATGACAGAGAAATGCAAGACATATAATATGCGGAAAAACACAAACACATAAAACCAGAGAGACACAGATATACGTGGTTCACCCAATTTGGGTTACGTCCACCTCGAACAGCCAATCCTTCCTTTCTATTATCCACCAAAATGAAGAGACACAACCTACAGCAGATCCATTGTAATATCCTGTGTTTCCTCTCACAGTCTCACCTCTCTATTTCTCGCTCTAAGAATACACATAAATTTAACAACCTCATATCCTTGGAGTCCTTAGTGGATTCATTATCTGTAATGAATCCAATAGTGCGCAGGTTTTTCTCCACGACTATAGCCTCTTCCCAATTTTCTGTTAGAGTTTTTCTTGTAGCTCGCTTAACGAAATGCACAATGCTGGTAGGAAGTGAATATGTGTAGTAGTCGATGGTGATGGAGTCATGAGGTTTGGTGTCTGCGGAGAACTTGTTCAAACTGTAGTTAAACCTCTAATTTAAGTATTTAACTTTCTCTTTCTCCTCCATCTTGAGACTATCCAACTCCTTCAACAACATGGCAGGGGTCTTGTCTTTAACAAACTTCTCAAGGAACATTCTCTTGAACACCCCCTAGTTTTGAATGGTATTTGGTGGAAGTTTGTGGTACCACAAAACTGCTTTGCCATCCAAGGTACATGGAAACAATATACATGCAACATCTTCATAACGTACCTCAAGTGTCTGTAGATGTAGGTAGAATGTGTCTAAGTGATCTTTTGCCTTCACTGTTCTGTTAGGGTCATATTTCGTTAAAAGCTTCTCAACATGTCTCAGAATCTTGTGTAGGGCATGAGGAAGTGCCAATGGGACCAAAGTCATCAATTCCAGATTTTCTCTACCATGTTGTCCTCTTCTTCATCCTCCTCCTCTTCTTAGGACTCTGATGGTTCATCCTCTGAGTCTGTTGGTTCATCTCTTCTTCCACCTCCTCTGTTGCCTTCCCCTCCGCCTCCTACACTAGAACTTGAGCCCAAGAGTAAGAGGTTGTCTTATTATTCCTTTCAAAATATTGAAGGCTCCTCTTCTTTTATCGCAGCTTCTTCCAGCTCTTCAAGACTGACGAAGATTGCTTCTTCCATAGACGAAACTACCACTCCTTCGGGAGTAGTCTTTTGCATCCTTTGCGAATATGGAAGAGCATACACTCCTTAAATCAGTCTAATAACTTTAGCGAATTGATGGGTGATGGGATGGACATCGCGAATATGTTGATACAGAATTTTACCCTTGAGTATGGCAGGTGAGAAATGACCAACTTCAGAGTTTCGCATAGGGTAGAGGGAGTGAGTGTTACTCCCTTGACCAGATGATGGATGAGTTGGGTCGGTGAGACAATCAACCATAAACTGCTTGTGACCCTCCTTCTAGCGCCATAAATGTCAATAGGGCTAGACCCACCAACATGTCAGGGATCTCCCTAGTATGAAGTCCCAATTAGACCTCACAACGTTTAGTGTAGGATTCCCATCGAGTATAATGGCCCAAATTCCATTTACTTAGAGATTTTCCTTAGCTCTTACTGTTCATCACATGAGAGTGTTATGTTGGTGCCTTCAAGAAGCGAGGTGAGTATGCTCGGTGTGTGCGTAATGTAACTCACGTCTTGGTTCTCTTAATGCAAAGGGAGAGAGTAAAGTGAGCCTATAAATGAGATGTAATAGTACCACCCAGGAAGAGACACATGCAAACCAAAAAGGTTTGTCCAACATCTAATCGAATAGTCCACAGTGGATGTGGCAGTCGTTAAAATCAATGTGAAGGGGACAACACGTACACCACCCAATGGAGTATAATGTGGAGTAGTCCATAGGGATGAGACAATGATGATAGCTAGTACAACACATTGCCAACAATGTAAGTACTAAAACAACCAAAATAGTTCAACTATCTTAGTACAGGTGAAACAAACATGCATTACAAATTCCAAAATAATAGTCTTACAAACATCTACAAAACATGCATGAAAACATGTTAGCCTTAACTAGATTTTGTATTAAGAAAAAGTCCCAAGACATATTTGTACACCATACATCACTATTCCCAATAGTGGGATGTAGGAGCTACTCCTCGCTCCTCAAAGAACTGACTATCTACTCTCAAGGCTATGTGGGAGGAGACAAGGTGAAAAGTCCTTGCCCATACAATGGGAGGGGTATATACAACCAAGGGTGATGCTTGACCCTTGTGACTCTTGGACTACCCTCACGACTGTTGAAATTCCTATGACTTTTCCTCTGACATGACTCTTCAAATTCTTGTGTTGGACTTCCACTTTTCATTACATTTAGTTACAATAGATATGGCCCATGGTGGTGATGTGGCCTTGACAACCCATGACACAACTTGACATGACACTGCTGGCATGTACTAGCTAGCTGTGGTGTCCATGTTAAGCTGGTGCACTGCTAAGTGATGGATTTACTCTTGGGTGTACTTTGTCTTCTCCTCTGCAAGGCTTTGTGTTGCGGGGTCTTCAATGGTCTTAGTCTTGTAAGATGGTTACATGCATGTGTTCCTTTTTCTTGCTTCTTGGTGTGCTTTTCTCATCTGTCCAGCTACAAGTAAGTCTTCGAGCATGTGCGCTCCTTCTTCATCCTATTCGTTATATTTCTATCATCTATCAATGTACATATTCCTACAATTTAGTCATAATGGGATGACATCAAATCCAAAACCTCCTAGTTTAGCATGATGCATTATTTTATGTGTTCTGGGACTGGTACAAATGACAGGCTGGGGGAGGGCCCAAAAATTGTGTAGTGCACAGTTCCAAGTGACAGGGAGGGGGAACTTATTAGTGAGACTGTGCAGAGCACAACTCAATCTTGGATAAGGAACTCTGAGGCACAATATTCACTTTCCAGGAAAACTGCGTGGAGGCCACTGGGAGGTAGAATTGCGTAGTTAGAGGCACTAGTGGCACCTGCAAGGTGAAACCCTGACGGACACCTCTACACAATTTTCAAGAGGAAGATACGGTAGGACAACAGAGGGACCTGAGGACAGGTCTACATAGTTTTTGACAACAATGAGTCCCAGATGAGGGAGGTCACTGGGAGGACATTTATTCACAATTTTGGGGAGCAGTGTAGGCTCAGGTCTCTGTACAATGTGGGGTTCAAGAAAGCAAGAAGGAGGCTTGATGATTATTCTTGGGAAATGTGTAGTTTAGATAGGTTATGAGGCATTTTTCTGCGTAGTTATGGGAAGGACGACAACTTCTCAATTATGGGATTGCGCAGTGTAACTAGTTCAGAGGAAAACTTCAGGCACTGCGCAGTTCCAGGAGATATATCATCACCACTGAGGGCTAAGACTGCGTAGTGTAGCTCAGTCGAGGTCTGGTGAAGTGGAGTTGTTCTGTCAAGAGATTTTCAAGAAAATAACTGTGTGAAAGGCAAGTGGACTCCTGAAGACTTGACACTGTGATCACACCTTTATCATACTTCAACAACATGATGACACTAACCACCAAGACATCATAGCAAAGCATGACCCTCTATGGGATTGTCTAGAGGTGAAAGTGACAAGTGCAACACTTGGGATAAAGCTTTGGATGACCTTGACGACACTTGCATGACAATGCTTACAACTTTGTGTGTGAGTGTGACGGGTGATCACATAACAAAGACAACCCAAACACATAAAGACAAACCTTTAGAATCACTAGAACAAGATCGCGAGCATGACAAAGAAATTAACATGCCAAAGACAATAGTTGGCTAGGCATGTAAAAGGGTGAAAAAGACTCTGATAGATCTCAAGGAATGAGTTCGAGTGTTTGCAACCATCAAAGGAAAAGCCAAGGTTGGCTCCAAAATTTGAGTGTAGGCCAAAATTTTGGAGGGTGTTGGATCTGCTACAATAGGTCCCAACACATACGAATCAACTCTAGGTTTCAAGTCAAGTCTTAACGCAGCTCCACCATGCAAAGTAGCACAAAAATCAACATGATCTCCTCAGCATTGCTCTAGTTTTAAATCTTGGTGAACTCTGCAAGTTATTTAGCATGATATTTGACTATGGTTTACTCACTTGTCACTACAGGCATAGGTCGTTTGATCGCTCCAACATCCACATGTAATATCTCAATGTAGGCTCCAATGTATACTCTGCTTAAACTCCAACCTAGGTTTTCAACTTAACATAGATATCCAACACTCAACACATTCAATGCACTAGTCTATACACAACTTCTCCTTAATGATTTCAAAACTAGTTCAAGCCTCACTCCATACATAGGTCCATCCACAACTCACTCTGTAGCAGTTATGAGTGTAAAATATATGCATAGCAAAAGCTCATACCACTAACATCGTACAATTTCACACTCATAAGCTGCAATGGTTCACCAGGGTCCAATACCAACTCAAAAATTATGGAAGGCAAGTTATTGGAAGGTGACTTGCAACTCACTAGTGATAGAATGCTCATTGAGGAGTCTGCTCCATTCACGCTAACATTCACCAAGCCATCAATCAAGTATATATATAGGATTACAATATTGTTGAAACTAATCCTAGAATATAGGATTTAAACATAAGAAGGATGAATTAGGAAAATCAGTCCAAACAAAATTGTAACAAAACATAACAAACTCTAATAATAGGAGATTTTGGGTTTGCCCATTATTTTGAGAATCTGTCATAGGATGGTTGCAACACAATCGACTTAATCACATGTTATTTTCCTTGAGAAAATTCATGATCATTGATGGAAATTGAATCGAGACTATGGCTTGTATAGGTCGAGCACAAGAGGAAATCCATGGCACGTCTCCTCCACATATTATATGAACCCTCATGTTCACCTTTATCATGACCCTAAGGAGATTAAAAAATTATATTAGATATGATTAGTATGTATACATTTTAATTCCTGGTCTAAATTTTTTTATTGGTTTGACCCATGGGAGACTTGAATATCGATTTCATAGTTTACATAATACTTCCTAACATAGCAATCACCAATTAAATTATCTCCTGTGACCTTAATACTCAATCTATTAAAATTAGAAAAAAATATAAACATTTTAAATTAAAATGCATCCACTGATTTATTTTATTATAATACTTATTTAAAAAAATATATATTATTATTTAATAATAATATTATATTTAATTTTCATTAAATTCATCAACAATTTAAATTCATTAAATATTGATTTTATTTAAAAATAATGAGATACAAAATCTCTCCCTATATAAATCCGCATACGAAAACATATTTCCCTGCAATTAATACCTTCATGTATTATATTATTTCATGAAAAAAGATTTCATGAACATTAATACCTTTCCACGTTAGATTATTTCATTATTTTTATTTAAGAATGCAGGTTTTGACTGTTATGATAATTACGTAATACGAATGAATCAAATGGACTAGTTGTGTTCAAAAGCAAGAAATTGAATCTTTGAACAATGAAAATTCATAGCGTTCATTATTACCTTATTTTTAGCTTTGTAATATATTATATATTATAATTTGTTTTACATAATATTATAAATTCAATAGGTATATTTATATATTTTTAAAGTTAATATATAATCTTACTAGTCTGAGCCTGGGTAGTGGACTATAGTAATCGTTTTTTAAAAGTGAATTAGTTGAACATGAAAACCAATGAAGTTTTTTCAATTTTAACTAAATTTTAATTTATATCAATGAACTCCCTTTTCCTTTTGAACCAATCATTAAAATATTTCTCTTCTTTTCAATCAATCAGTCAAAAAATCATCTTATTTGGTCTCATATCAAGCAAAAGTTAGAATGAGAAGTGATGCAAAAGTTAGAATAAGTATAATTAATGAAAACAATATGACTAGAATGAACTAATCCAAACTAATGCTATCTTTCTCTTAGCATTAATTCCTAAATTTTTTATGTTAAGAGAACTATGGCTAGGAAATTGAAAATATGGTCCTTTTATAGTAAAGTAAAAAACACTGACACGTCTAATATGTCTACCACATTAGTCAAGACTATGCATGAATAGATCTACCATATCTGTCTACCATATATGTATTCCAGGCCTATTTGGTTTTTCCTATGGACAAACATCCACAATGTTTCGCCATAAATTTTGTAGAGGTGGGACTCGTAGAAAGAAACCATGCAAATGCAGATCCGACAGAGGGGCTTCAACGTTTTGATAGAATCTAGCCTACTTGAAGATATATGTAACCATGTTTATGAAGATATTTGTACTACTCCTAGCCTCCCCTTAAGCTTGAAAGACTCCATCCTACTTGAAAAAAGAGGGAAAAATCACTCAGATAACATTCCAAACTCTTCTGAGTTCCACATAAATATATGGGTAGCAAACAACTTTGAACCAGAGAACACAAAATCCACTCAAGCTGCAACTCCTACTAAAAGCAAAAAAGCCCCTCTCCAGTTGGCCAGGTCAACCATTCACTAGCCAGACTTGGATGTAAACATAGGAAGATGTATTGAGGGTTGGAGGGATGTGGGAGTGGTTCCCTAACTAGCAACATAATCTTATGCTTCTACTTTAGCCTATTGTAGTTTAGTAGAAGCCTCAGCCCCCAATTTTTTTACGCATACTACTCTGCACCTAGGGCCTTATGCCTCTTTATCTGCAACTCATCCAATGTCCATTGAAGTGAAAAGAATACATTGTCTTCTATAGGAAAAGGAATTAAGAGGGATACATTAACTTACTAGAACGTAGTTGAGCAGGTTGCTGCAGAAAGAGATCCATGCAAGGAGCACTTACTTTACATTTGATGGGGCGTACCACTCAATCGACCTGACTTCCCGAGACATGGTTCGGTAGGTTCATTGGGAATGCACCCCACAAGTTTTATTTTCATCTATTGTACTAGTATTTGGCAGACAAATATTGTGTGTCTACATTCAATTTGGTCAGCTTGACCTTAGATGATGAATCTTTTTTTTTTCATTGGTTCTCCCCTATCAATGTCATTACCCACTTCTTGATTTTACTGAATTCTTTGTATTTGCTTGTTAGGCACGAGGTTACTTGTTATTTTCTTGCTTTTCTTTTGGTGTACTGGTCTTTGGCCAACAACAATGTGTCTGCATTTAATCTGTTTAACTCGATCTATGGGTGTTAAATATTTTGTTTTCGTTGGTTCTCCTTCTCAATATCACTACCCACTTCTTAATTTTCCAAAATTCTTTGTATTTGACTTTACCCACTTCTTGATTTTCCATAATTGTTTGTGTTTTCCTGGCCCTACCATGATTTTTATTTTCCAATTTCAAAGAATTCAATGTTGTTGCATAAACTAGACTAGTGAAGAATTAATTGTGTTTTTCTTAAGAAAAAATGCAAGTAAGGGGGTTGAAAGGTTGGAGTAAAGTGCTTTGAGCCGGGGGAACAACTTGTTCTAAAGATGTCTACTCAACTTGATAGAAAGTCATGCAAATGCATGCAAGGAATAAATAAGAGAATCATGGAGTAATTTCAATGGAAAAAATGACATGGAAGAGTACGAGAGACAGACAGAAAATGAGTATGTCTATGTGGACAAGTGGTACCACGTGTCTATTTTTTTGCCACGTGTCTTAATTTTTAATAGTGACCAAGAAGTTTCCAATTTCTTAACACCTTTATTAACATATTTTTTCATTTTATTCGATAGCCGTTGGAGGATAAACACCCTAGGGAAATTATTCATTTTATTTGATAGGTGTTGGAGGATAAACACCTTGGGGTAATTGACATTTCTCTATCGCTCCATGTAGTTTCCCATCCTCTGAGGCTATCATTGTTGTTGCTAATCTAACCATTATTTTTAGAGTGGAGAAGGCATTTAAACTTGATAAAATGTTTTAAGCATGAGATCTCACCACTATAAATGTAGGATGAGATATCACAAGTAGACTATCTAATTCAATTCTTTTCACATTTTCTCCATCTAGTTTTACTAATAATCGCTCAACCTGGCATCTACTTTATTACATGGAATGCTAATCAATATTGATTGAAATGCATTTTTTTCTTTACCATATATTTTTTCTTTTCAGTACTGATCAATGTTTGTTTTTATTTCTATGTCGTGTTCTCTTCCTTGGATGCAATTTGCCCTATTTTCCTCAAAATGATGGGCCCGGAATTCTAATAAAGTTCATATTTCCGTGCAACTTAGATTGGGGTTTGCAATGGCTGAGTGATGTACCAATCGAATTCATAATTGATCATTTATGTTGTTCATTTTACATGTTATGATAGCCAATAAAAGGATTTTATAGTTTATTTGGAGGAATTGGCCACCAAAGAATGTCATCACTTCTCTCTTTTTATAAATATTTGTACCCTAAGGTGGGCACTGGAGATATAGATTTTATGCTTTAATTTATAATTACTTTATTGCACAAGGTGAAGAATCCAGGTGCTCTCCAAACCCTGGTGTATAGAAAGTTTCTCTACTAATCCATATATCTACCTTGCGTATCCAGTTGATTGTTGGTCACAACTGATCTCAATGCTTTAATTTTAAATATCCACTAGTTTTTGCATGAAATTTAATATAGACCAAATTCTACACCATTGCGTTAGGGATGAATTCCTTCTTTGTAAACTATAATTTTAGTACATCAGACAATGAAATACTACATTTTAGCAAATTAATGTGAAATTAAACTAGTTTTAAGACATACGAAACATCCTCATAAGTAGTTGAGACATGTTGTAACATCTTCTCCTTTCCATTGAAAGCATCCTGCAACTACTTGAAGTCAAGTAACTTCCCCTGACAACAAATAATTTGGACAAAATTATGCTATTTTGGACTAAACTCATCCAAAGAAATCAATACTAGCTTATCACCCTAAAATGTGTCGAATCCTACAGTAATATGAACTTTTAGATTTGTTATCTTCATGGGATATTTTCACTATATCTGTCTTACTATGTGGGAGGTGTTGACATTTTTCTAAAAGAGAATCTTCTTGGTCAAATTGACACTATGATACAACATACACAATTATTCATACATCTCTTTGGAAGTATTTTAACCAATGATATGAGGGCTCAAGTGATATTTCATAGAATCCAACAAGATTTTCTTCATGCCTACTGCCTTTTTGTTATGTTCTACCAGATATTTCCAAGATTTCTTGCAATCTTATCTTCCATGGTACAAAGTTGATGGCTCCATCCAATACATGACTACCTTATATGCTGGGAATCACCATCTCTGTCAATCTCTAGAACATCCCA
Organism: Pinus tabuliformis; assembly: GCA_031772625.1. NCBI lineage: Eukaryota > Viridiplantae > Streptophyta > Pinopsida > Pinales > Pinaceae > Pinus > Pinus tabuliformis. The sequence goes on along the minus strand of CM062819.1, from coordinate 1,911,908,638 downwards.
CACTCTACAATCACTAAAAGCAAAGGTCTTCTCACATTATATCTCAACAAACCCATGCACCAATTAGTAGTACTATTCTATTCTAATTGTTGAAGCTTTTATGTGTTTCCTACGTAAATCTTTTGAGAGCTCTCTATTCCTGACAACCTGTCTATCCATGCCCAAAATCTAAAATATTTTTGGTGTTAAGCTCTAATACCATGTTAAGGCCTCTAAGCCATGGAAAGAAAATTATGCGTTGTAATATAATTATTACATGAAACCAAAAAAAATAGAAACTAAAGTCCGATCAAAATTTAAAAGAACTATAAAATCTAGAAGCAAAAATCTATTAATACATATTGTAGAAAACAATAAACTAAACTTAATATATGACTGACAAAACCTATGAATTCTTTTCAATAATTCTGAACATGAAACACCTGCTATATGGAAAACAATAAACTCCTAATTCAAGAATACTTTCATTACGATGGTTCTTGATATCAAGAATAGGTGTGTGTATTTTTTTCTTATGACATTTTCTAACTAGCAAGTGCCTATATCATATGAAGATGATGTTAAATGTTTTTTTTGAGTCTCTAATTTTTGTTGGATTGATGGGGCCTAACCCAGGTTCACCTTTAACTGCGCCAACCAACAAAACCCTAACTGCTGGACCTTTCGGCAACAACCCGCGTAGCGTAGGTTGTAGTCTCACGAGAAGTAGTATTGGGGATGCGAGAACTAGGTTTCTGCATCCAGAGGCCTAAGTGATGTGTTCTTTTAGCTTTTATGGCTTAGATCTACCTTCATGCAACTCTAACCCTTTCGAACAAATAACTACTATAAATCTATCTGAATGACCTTCAGATCTTCACGAAGGTACTTAATTGTACTTATCATGCATAAACATTGCAAATCTAACACTTTTGCGTAGTAAACATGTATTAATTCATATAAAATATATCACAGAGTGAAGATACATAAACTTTGCAGAAGTAAATGATAAGAGACAGATGCATCAATTTCAGCCCAAAATAGTCTTTATTAAGTATAAATGTTCAATTATAGACTTCTTCTCCCTGGGCACTCGGATACAGGGGCCTGCACACTCAGCCTGTGGACTTAACAAGGTCTCTGCGCACTCAGCTAAAGGAGTCTTCCCCTTTCACCTAAGTACAAGAAGCAAAACTTTCCTTCCTTAGCACCTTGCTCTTACAATGATTCTTCACTAATTGATTGATTCTTAGACTCACTTTGGCTCATCCATTTATAACATCTACATTAAAATACCATGGTCCACAAAGCATGGGTGAGTCTCAAAAAAATTCTATCACCTATCCAACTAAGGGAGTAAATCCCCTTTGACTTCTACTAGTTTCGTGCTCCGCTTCCATATTTCGCAGAGAATTTATATTTGTTTGAAAAAGAAACTACAACATTTACTCAAAGTTGACTCAATTTACCCCATGGACCCCTTCCTAACAGGCTCCCAATACATATTGGGTGAGTCGCCCTTGAGTCACTCAGTTGGCGTATCTATCTTTTTGTGGAGGTCGTTGAACTCCACCTTCAACACCTCTATGTCAGTAGAACCTTGCACTGCGACCTGCTGCACTTCCTCTACCATTTTTTCTGTAGTCGGGCCTTCCATCACGAGGCGCATCATCCTTTGTTTCTACTAGAGTGTCTTCAACTTCTCTTGGACTGATAGAGTAAGCTAGCTTGATTCCTCTATCCATGGTTGTCTTTTGGCCTATAAGACAACCTCTTTTCTCTACAGCTCTTCAATTTGTGATTGCAGCTGTTTTCCTTCTTGCAATCAAGCATTAAGGGACTTTTGAGGTCTAAAATGGGCCTCCTATGAAAAATGTACAACCAAAATAAAATTTATAAGGACCAATAGAATTCAAGATGATCATGTCAAGCATGGGGGATGATTCACCATTTTTGGAGTAAAAAAGTAAAAAGATTAAGAAATAATAAAATAATAAAAGTACTTTTTCAACTCATATTGTCAACTTATCTCCCTAAGGTTTTACTCAAATTTTGAGTAGGAGTACTCATTGGATGCAAAATTTGATTCCTCATCCAAAGAGTACCCATGTTGCATACTTTCGATGGACCCTGCTACTTAAAAAATGGGAAATACCTGAAAAAACGTGATTGCAATCACGTTTTCATGTATTTCTCAGTTTTCGGGAAGCAGGGTTCATCGAAAGTATGCAACATGTGTACTGATTGGATGGGGAATCAAATTATGCATCTAATGAGCATTTCCATTTGAAATTTGATTAAACCCATAGGGAGATAAGTTGAAAAAATAGTTTTTTTCTTTTTTTCCCTCTAAAATTTGATGATGACATCTAATCTTATTTTATTATTTCCACTATTATTTTATTATTTCCTGAGGAGGCCCGTTTTAGACCTCAAAAATCCCCTAATGAGAGGAATTGGACTGGCACCAAAGTGTGCTTAATCACTATGAGTTCATCAAACTTTTGCTACATCTCTCGGATATCTATGCCATGTTTCTGCAGGTTTGGGTCCTCATGCAGAGTCGTCCATAGTTCCATTTCCTATTTGAAGATTAGTGCGCAGCCTATGACTGTTGCACCCAAAGTGGCCATGCTCTCCCTGATGGCTGCTCTGTGCTGTTCTCGGACTTCTGGTGGAGTGGTTGACTGCAATTTCAACTCTAGCTCTGAGATCTTCGTCTTGAACTCAAATGTTACTCGGTTGATCCCATCCTTTGATTCTGTGACTGCGCAACCAACCCCTGAATCTTCATTGCTACTGGTGCATCTTCTTGAATGTGAAGTTTTGGTAGTGTCTGACATGCTTGTGTAATTTCTTCATCTAAGCTCTGGCTTTGTGTGACTAGTTCTTCCTTCTCCTTTAACGCCTAATACTTTTTGGTGAAGATCTTCTCATTGTTCATATTTACGTCACTGATCACTGATAACGCATGCTTCTCCCTGATCTTGAGCTCATCTGATACACTCTGATGAAGCATGTGGAGGGTCTGAATAGGTAGTGTGACTAAGTTGACACACACATCCTTGATCTATCTGAGTTGGGTGTTTGCTTCATCTTCCTTTGCACTTAGTGATGCCTCTGGTAATAGAATGAATCTGAGGTCCCGATTCCTATCTGTCTCTAAAAAAGTGGTGCTTGCTTGCTATAAGCTCGCTTGAATCCTGCTCGCCTCTCCGACGCTTGCTTGTAGTCGTCTTGTTTGAATCTACAACTTGCATAGATCCTTCTGCATGGTCCCTAGGATATGCAGGTACTGTTGTTCAAGCTATGTCAACAACTTCACCATTGTGTCGCGAACCTTGTCTCTGATCTCATCCAAGTTCCCCTCAGTGCCGACCAATGTATCTACATGTACATGCTTGTTTAATTTCTGCTTCTTTTGGGTCTGGAAGTCATCTCCTTCTGTCGCTTTGTGATTCTGAAAGGAGTGCTCTGCTCCTTGCCACCACCTCCTTCCTCCTCCAACCCTTCCTTATCCATTGTATCTTGAGAAGCAGACTCCTCAACCTCCAATGTGGCCTCTTTCGTGGCACATTCCTTGTCAGTAGTTACCTTAGCAGCAGTTGCCTTAGCAACAACTTCCTTCTTTTTCTACATTTCTTTCTCTCAAGCGATAGCCTGCTTAGCTTCCTTTTGCTTCTGCGTTACTGTGGCTTGCGCAGAGGAGATTTCTCCACCTTTCCTTGTTCCAGCACCGAGATCTGTGGGGTGTATCCACTCCCCTAGCCATTTTCCCATGACTTCCTATACATCTGTGTTAGTGACTAGGTACGACAACCTGTACCATACTTTCTTAGGATCTCATCTTGCACGGATGGATACATTGTGAAAATCCTCTTTAAACTTCTTGTAGGCCTCCAAATCCTCAAACAGGGTAGGTGACAGCCTCAGCTTTTAGCTGATCACCATGTGGAGGTCCATCTCGACCAACACCCAAAATATTTTCATCTCCATGACCTTGTCTTGATCCTTTGTTGCCCACAGCGAAGCGAACTTCACAGCCTCTAGTAAATCAACATCTTATGGAGGGAACTAACTATCTTCTGGCAGTATCCACACAACTAGAACAATTAACAATAGCAACCATACATAGTAGAATTCCTTGCCATCATCTTGTGCTTCGCGATAATTCAACAAAAATCCTTACACAGATATTGTGCCCAGTTGTACTGCCACCCCTTCAGACATTGTGCAACCAATGAAATGGATGGGGCCGACACCTCGTCGCACAACCTTTTCTCATGACCTTGCAAGCTAAAATTTGAGCGAAAAAGTGCACTGCCTTGTCTATGATGGAGTGGATGGACTATCTGCGCAACTTCTTTATGAAGCCAAACTTGTTCTTCATCCTATTCATGAGTTGTTTTTCTTTACTCTTTCCTCCAAACGCCTCAGCTAGATCAACCCCTTAGTAGGGAAACTTAGTAATACGGTGGATCAACATATCTGTGATGGGGATGGGCTCTCCCAACCAAAGAAACCCATCATGAACCAGTGTAAGCAATTAGCATACACACACCGTGTTGATAGTGGTTCTAATGAAATGCAGTACCCATAACAGATTTAATAACCCAACCTTCTCAAACCCCATGACCCACTTCATAGGCTCCAGTCATGTGACTTCATTTCCTCATAGTATATCTTTGCCACATATTTGTTTGTCGCCAAATGTGGGAATTTCTCATGATCATCTAGTTCCAAATCCTCCATTTTGAGTGTGGGAATGCGCCCTAAGAGCGCACCTCCAAATGGCACTTCCTCTAGCAATAATGGTGTAGAGACTGTGAATTTAGCACTATCGGGATCCTTGGGTACCTTCAATTTTCCCTTTCACAAAGGGATATACTTTGGGAGCCTAGTGATAGGCTCTCCCTCCTCGACATCCAAATCTTCAAACCCTTCGTAAAGCTCCTCTTCGTCAAGATCCACAGGTTCATATGGTTGTTTAGACTTGTCGATCATCCCTTTCTATCAAACTTCCGTAGGGTTCTTCCTCGGTGATTGCCTCACTGGTACAACCTATGGTTTATTCTATTTTTCCTCAGTAATGGATGGTTTAGGCCTAGATGACCTCAGCGCCATAGGCACAAAGATGGTGTAGCTTCCCTTGTCGATGCAATTTCAGGGGCTGTGGCTTCATAAATTACGGCTCTACGGAATCACTCATTTTCTCAAGGATGATCTTACGGTCCCAATCAGGCAAGTTTGCGAAATCTAGCCATGAAAGAAGTTCCTCCCAATCCTTGTTAGACATACAGGAATATTTTTGGTAGCAAATTCTCTGAAAGCAAAGTGTTGTAATGTAGGTCAGCATGCCATATTTATAGGCAATTTCAAATTCAAATCTGACCATTCCCTCCAATTTCTGATCATAAATGCATCTTTGGCGGTAGATTGGCAAAGATTTGCGCCATAAATGCAGTGTACCCTCTCCTCCTCACGAGATTTTCGCCATCCAATTAGCTACAGTTCATCCAATGGCTATTTTTTGACACTCCTACATGGTGCCATCCTCCATGTTGCAACTCTCTTTGTGCAGCTCCTCTTGGTGCACGTTTGGCTTCCCCCACGCAGCCCCCTCACTTCGTTTTCCTAGTCTTCGAGTAGTGTAGTTTATAGTCTCGTACTTCATTGTAGCTACGTGGAGTACTAAGACTATCCTACCATCATGTATTCATTGTGCAGGGGCAAGATCCCCTTGATATAACTTCAGTCAACTTCCATTGACTCTTCCCGAAAATAATTCCCCATTCAGCTTAGTGGGATGAACTACACCAACATCTATAATTTCCTTGAGTACACAGGGTCCCAACTAATGCATCTGAAACTTCCTAGGGAACTTCGTGAACTTGCTATCATAGTGTAGCACTAGATCATTCATCTTGAAGGTACCTAACTTAATATGTCGATCATGCAGGGCCTTCTCATGCTCCTTTTGCACCTGTTGGTGAAATCCTTCTAGAAATCAGTCTTCTTCTAATTCCATCCACTACGCGAGGCACTCATCCATAGTCTCATGATCCACCATATTAGTCAATTCTACAATCCACAGACTCGGCACAATATGCTCCATGGGCATCACAACCTCTATCCCATAGATAAGCCTGAATGGGGTTTGTCCTGTCAACTTCTTACATGTCATCTTGTATGCCCATAGGACTGCTGGTATGCGCACATCGAAATCATTCCTCTGCGTGTTGCAGACCTTTGTCAATGTGTTTTCTAGAATTTTATTGAATAATTCAACTGTACCATTTTCCTGAGGATGATAGGGTGTACTCTTTTGATGATAAAACAAAAATTCTTCGAGCATTGCGACAATAGTTTCATTTAGAAAGTGCATACCCCTATCATTCACCAGTATCTTAGGACACCGAAACCTTGTCAAGACATACTCAAATAGGAACTTCGTGGGTGTAGCAATGTGAGAGTCCTTCACTGGTTGTGCTACTGCCCATCTTGTCAAATACTCCGTCGTAGTAATAATGTACCTCACGCTCGTCTTTTTCCCTGGTGGCTGTATCAGACCTACAAAGTCAATTGCCCATTTGTCAAAGACTTGTAATGGAATATGAGGATTTAAGGGTAGTTCGTCCCACCGCGATGGCTTCCCTATTCGTTAACAAGCATCGCATGCTCTGCAATATGCCTTAGAATCCTTATGTACCGTGGGCCACCATAATCCTATGCGTAGAATCTTATGCGTAGTTGCTCTGCCTGCATAGTGTCCTCTCGCCTCTTTGGCATGTGCTTCGGCGAGGATGCTAGATCTTTAAAACTCTGGAACATATCGACACAATATTTCGTTAGTGCCCATCTTATACAGGTGTCTCACAATCACATAAAAGTCAGCGACGTGGACCACCAATTACTTTGTTTGCTGAGTAGAATATCCATCCGTGGTTGTTCCAGTAGTCAAAAACTGGATTATATGAGAAAAATGATCATCTGCGATGCGTACAATGAATATATGTGCATTCGTCAATCCTTCCTCCAAATTAGTAGGTTCTTAGGATGTCTTAATTCTGGAAGATGATCTAGACCCACATTCAATCGTTCAGGCTTGACAATCACCTCAAAGTCATATTCCTGAAACAATAATAACCACCTATAGATATTCCCCCCTAACACAGTCTTGTTGACCAAGTACTTGAGAGTGGAGTGGTTTGTAGACATTTTGAAATGCACACTTAACAGGTAATGTCAAAATTTTTGCAGCGCGTAAACCATCTCCAATCCTACGTGCTCTGTAGTTGAATAGTTATTTTCTGCCTTTGATAATTTATTACTTGCGAAGGCTATAGGGTGGTCTATCTCTCCTTCGCCTGCTTGGGTCCATACCGCACCCAAAACAATACAAGAGGCATCCACGTGAGCATGAAATTATTTCTTCCAGCCCGGGAATACCAAAATGGGCGCAATCACCATCTTTTCCTTTAATGCAGCTAGACTGTGCTGACACTCTTCATACCAGCTGAAAGTTGCATCCTTCATCAATAATTTTTCCATTGGCACAGTTATTTATGCATAAGCCTTGATAAAATTTCTATGTAGCCGATGTCGCCCAACATTGCGGGCAACTTCTTTACATTCTTTGGAGCTTCTAAATTGACAATCACTACTATCTTTGCAGGGTATACCATTAATCCTTTCTTACATACCATGTGGCCTAGAAATATCCCATAAGGCACGTAAAAGATACATTTCTTCAAGTCTAAGCAATTTGGTATCTGCAACAAGTATCCAACATAAGGCACAAACTTGCAACGTGGCGCTTTACCAATCCAGAAATAGTCTAGTCATCAAAATACACTTCTAAGAGTTTATGGATGAATTCTTTGAATGTTGCAATTACAACCCTTGAAAAGATCGCAGGTGCATTTTTCAGTCCAAATGGAATCACTATGTATTGGAAGCATCCCCACTCCCTCATGAAGGTCGTCTTACTATGATCCTCTGACGCGATCTTATTCTGATGGTACCCTGAGAACCCATCAGTGAATGAATAAGCTTCCTGTCTTCCAACATTCTCCAAAACTTCATTTGTAAATGGTGTTGGAAAGGGGTCATGCACAAATGCATCATTGAGCTTTCTCAAGTCTATGTATATTCTTATTTCACCCTGCTGCTTCTTCTCTTGAACAACCATAGGGCTCACCCAATCAGATTCTGCTACTTGCTCAATAATTCCAACTTCTAGCATTTTGTCTAGCTCTTTGCACACATTCTCCTTATATTTCAGATTTAGGCGGTAGGGTCTCTATTTCACGGGCTTCATGTCAGGATTTAAAGTGATCTTCATAAATACCAGATCCTCTAATATTCCTTTAAGGTTCGAGAACTTGGTAGGAAACAAGTCCTAGTATTTGTGCAGCTTCAATAAAACTTTATCAACTATATATTCATCCTAATAATCACCTATCTTTGCAAACTTGGGCTGCGCATTAGACCTAATGTTTACTTGCCTAGTCTTCAAAGGTTATCATATATAAGGGTTCACTGCTTTAGGACCTTTAACCTCGTGCTATCCTTCGGTCTTCGAAATGTTGATCTTTTGCAGATATTCTTCTTCTTCTTCTGCAGTCACATTGTAGCACTCGAGCGAATGGTGCAACTGAGTACTCGAGTCTGGTTGAACCCATTCTACTAGTTGTGCAGGAGTTCTAAAGATAGCAGCTTTAATTTCCTGGAGTGCTTCATCAATGCACTAAAATCCATCCTCAAAGTTGAAGGTTAATAAGAAACGTTCCCTCAAGATACCCCTTTTGGTTGTCCCATGGTGTAGCTCTATTTGTAAATACCAATTCATTGGAATAGTATCTAGGGTATGACAAAAGATATGCATCCATTCCTGTTGTGGCTCTTCGCCCCATATTTTAGTCTACTGCGCCAAATGCTCGCGTGGATCATCCTTTCCACTATATTTTTCATTCATACGGGTATTATTGTATCCAAACCTTAGCTTCATCATTCACCTGTATTCCTTTGAGTTAGTGAAGTTAACCTTATGCGTACTCCACCAACGGTCAGACGTAGCATGTATTGTCAACTCGTGTGCTTTGAAATTATGCTCTTCCAACACCTCCATTTTGAACATATCCAAAAATAGATTACCATCATTCAAATCATCATAATGCTAGAGATTCCTTACCTCTATAGATACACACCGCAACAACTTTGTCATCATATTGCAATGTAGTGTAGAGAATTCATGCAACCTATTCTGCCAATGTTCTTACTCTTCATGTGAGTCTGAGGTACAAGAGCTATCTCTATCCAATGTGATCCACCCATCTGTAGTGGTATTGATCCAATCTTCGTTGCGCGTGGTGAACTTGTATATTTGATCTATGTCATCATCCTCCACATAGTCCTGGACCAGTTCAGTGTAGCATGCTCCTTCATTGGGGTATAGTGGCACAATAACCCTCATTTCTTTATTCTCAAATGTCATTATTTGTTTCTTCAGATTAATTACTGCATCCATGTCAAAGGCCCAATCAATTCCTAGTAGCGTAGGGTAAGGATTGTTTTCATCCACTATTTCAATTACTTCAAAATTGGCCGGAGAAATTTCTCCTTCAATGTCTACGGTTACCCCATACAAGCGCCCCATATGAATGATCTTCTACTGATTGGCCATGTGTAGCTATATAGGAGACCATTGTAGCACAAGTCTCCCCATCCTTTCCCATGCCTTCTTCAGTAGTACGTTTGCATCAGATCCAATATCTAAGATGACTTGATCCATTTCATATTCTCCAATCTGTGTGGTCAGCCTCATCTCGCGACCTATTCGCTTCTTATGTTTACCTAATTTCCCCATAGCGCGTTGTTCCGAAGGAATATTAATTTTTCCTGTACAATTGTCGATTAGGTCCTGGAGCCCTTCCACTGCCTTCTTATCCCTTAACAACTTCATACAAGTTTTTAGAAAAGTGGTTAATAGCGAGGGATCGATGTCCTACAGTTCACTGTTTCTAGCTGATTTCTCTTGACTCCCTGATGTAGAAGCTTCAACAATTTTTTTTTGGCCTCCATAAAAGTTTCTCTAGCCCAGTTGAGGTCAAAATCGATTTCCTTTGCAGCATCCTTGAGCACCCATCCTTCGGTCTCTGGTTTCTTTCCTTTATCTTCTCCTATGGCCATACCATTATGCGTTACGATATTAACACTGAGATCTTCTTTGCAAGGCTCCACCCTCATCATCTGGATGTTCTGCGTAGGTTGTTGTTCCTTTTTCTCTTGCATATTAGCTATCAGTACTGGGCAATATTCTACCACATGATCAAACTATCTGTAATATTGACAATATGGATGTGTTGGGTTCTCACAGTCGTGAGTGAAATGACCTACTTCACCACAGTTGTAGCAAATGATTTTTCCACAACATCTGCCAACCTCTCCTCCTATTCCTCTTCCATGACCTTGAAATCCTACATGCACTGCACCTGTGCCTTGATCCTGAGGCTAATTTTTTGCTTGCTTTAGATAGGTAGGGGTCCTTTCCATCACCAGTTCCTAACTTTGGCAGTTTCGCTCATCATGTCCAACCAATTTATAAAAGGTACAAAACAATTTTTGTGGCATCTATATAAACTTTTGCAAAAGGTGACAATTATCTGCCCCATTCTTTCTAGCTATCTGGTAGATAACATATCATAATGGTATTCCTGCGCTTGGTCCCACAATATTCTCAAGTTTCAAAGGAACAAAACCTCCTCCAATCAAATAATTCCGATAAACACTGTAGTGATCCTTATCATGTCCCTTGTCTTTACATTTTATGCACCAAACTTCAGCGCATGTGTCAGACTGAGCATCCTTTCATGTCTTCAAACTCTGTAACCCCATGTGCGGACTTGCTAGCTACGACTGAATTTGTTTCTCTCCTACATTCATATCCTATACTAGTGAGGTTTCCAACCTCATCACGATCTCCACATCCTCTACCTGTGTTCCTATCATTTGCTATGATAATGGTAATCTTAGATGAGGCAAAAATGAAGCAACATACCAGTCTCTGTGTTGATCATCCATGATGTTCATATTAGCCTTCTGAATCAGGCATGTTAACCTTTGATCGAAATCCCATGAGGACTCATTTACCCTCTGTTGTATTTCCTTGAACTCAGTTACAGACTGTACCTGAGACTTAGGCTTCTTGAACTCACTGTTAAATGCCTATTTAGTCTCTCCCTTCACCACACCATGTCTATCCTGACAAAACTTGATATACCATGTCAACGCCCTATCCTGCAACACTGTGACCAGCTGCGCTTTCTTTATATTATCATTAGTAATATGCTGCGTTGTCCAGACATCATCTGCAATGAACCAGAATTGTTTGGGGTCTTCACTCCCTACCCCTTTAAAGATTGGAATCTTCATCATGCTCATCATGTTGAATGACTGGTGCAGAGGTGGAGGTGGAGGTGAGGGTGTAGGTCTATGCAGCGAAGGTGCGGGTGGAGGTGGAGTGGATGGATGAGGTATCCTTGGGATACCCTAACATACTATCTCCTGCGCACTTCGCGATGTGCTCAGAGTAGTCACTTCATCATCACTGGAAGAAGATCCTAACAATGGACTGTGTTCTGAACCTGATTCCCTGTTCCTTCTAAAAGGTTTTCCACTCCGCGTAGTTCCAAACATCAAGGTAATGAAATAACCCTTTTTTCACACAACATAATCTTAATCCAGCTTTTAAGAGATTTTAAGTTCTTACCTCGTGGTCCCTTGAAAAACATTCGTTTGAATTCACTATAATTGAAGGTAGTATCAATCACAAGTTCAGTGACAAATCCTCCTAATATGTAATCAATCCAGTGATCAACGGCCCACATGATCTTTTCTTCTAAAGCCTCTAGGTGCCTCACCAACTCTGGAGTCCACACAATAGGGTCATCAAGTCTCCACGTACCTTGATTGTCTGCTAATATAGAAAACCACTCGTGCAATTCACAAGGGAAGAAATAGGAAAAGGCTTTGGTTTTGTCTGTGTACATGTATCTAGTCAACCACTGCTACTTGGATAACTGTGGATTTCTATTCTCCTAAGTTGCAAATGCGTTCAACTTTCGATTGATCCACTTTCAATTTCTTTCTTAGTAGGAAACCACTTATTTGACATCACACATTCATCATATAGATCCCGATCCTGACAACATAACCATTTGTCGGCTTGATGGGGTTTGACCCAGGTTCAGCTTTAACTGCGCCAACCAACAAAACCCTAACTATTGGTCCTTTCGGAAAAAAACCGCATAGCACAGGAGCAATGTCACCCGAAGTAGTATTGGGGGATGCTAGAACCAAGATTCTACATCCAGAGGCCTGTGTGATGTGTTCCTGTAGCTTTTACGACTTATATCTTCCTTTGCGCAACTCTAATCTTTCCAAACAGATAATTACTGTAAATATATCTAAACGACCTTCAGATCTTCATGAAGGTACTTAATTGTACTTATCATGCATAAAGATTACAGATCTACCACTTTCACCTAGTAAACAAGCATTAATTCATATAAAATATATCACAAAGTGAAGATCCATAAACTTTGGAGAAGTAAATGGTGAGACACAGATGCATCGATTTCGGCCCAAAACAGTGTTTATTAAGTATAGATGTTTAGTTATAGACTTCTTCTCTTTGCGCACTCAGCTACAGCGGCTCTCATACTTAGACTTTGGACTTTCCAAGGTCTTCACACACACAATTGCAGGAGCCTTCCCCTTTCGCCTAAGTACAGGAAACAAACCTATCCTTCCTTATCACCTCTCCCTTACAATGATTCTTCACTAATTGATTGATTCTTAGCCTCATTATGACTCATCTATTTATATCATATCCTTTACAATACCATGGTCTGCGGACCATGGGTGGGTCTCAAAACAGCTCTATCACCTACCCAACTAAGGGACTAAAGCCCCTTTGACTTCTACTATCTTCACACTCTGCTTCCATATGTCACGGAGAATTTATATTGATTACAAAAATAAACTACAACATTTACTCAAAGTTCACTCAATTCACCCCAGGGACCCCTTCTCAACAATTTTTATAAGGGTTAGTGTGACTTTTATGCCAAATAAAAATTGTTGAGTTTCTAATTGTTGTATCAACCCCGTTATAGACTCTAATCAATAATAATTTCCCAAATAGATTGTATTGCAAGATTCCAGAACTTTGTTGTTAATGAACTCCTTTTGAAATTTCATTAGATGATATCTTGTTTACTTTTTTTCTTAACATGGTATTAAATTTAATTGGATTATATCATGTTTACTTACTATCTTAACATGTTATTAACATGCATAAAATATAGGTACTATCTTACATCCCATTTTACCATATCCCATTTTACCATACAACCATTTAACCCTTTCATGATCGAATTTCCTTTTGTATTTTGTTACCTGTTTTTAAAATTCTTCTAAGTAATAATTAGTAAATTCCTTACAGATATTTGAAGTAAACTAAGGGACATGGGGTTGTGTAGACTGAGAGGAAATGGTTTGAGTGACCCAATGAATATCTCTTTTAGTTTTAGCAGGTAGATTGGAATTCTAAAAGGATGCATGCCTAAGATTTTCACAACACTTGATGGACAACGTGGGTTTGTAAATAGTATCTTATTTTTTGGATTTTCTAAGCTCCTTAGTGGGTGTTCAAATCACCTATCCACCCAACCAATTCAATACAAGTGGGTATGATGTGTATATTATAATGTTTAGTACATTTTCTAGGATATGCTTAGTGGCTTCTTGTTGTGCTTTCAACAAAGAAGCGTTATAGTAGTTGCTCAAGTATTAAGTGGAAATACATAATATAAATCACATGATGATTATTGGTACTCTAGTTAGTTTCTAAAATATTCCTACTATCTATTTTTTGTACATTGGGAAAATAATGGTTTTTTTCAGGTTGTGATGAATGGTTATAACTGTATATCTTCTCCATTGATAGCTTTGAAATTAGTATGGAGATGAACTTGCAAATTAACATTGTGTTCAAAATTGATAAACCTATTATTGATTGCATTTGATTCACCACATCTAAGAGCTCTATCCCACACTTTATATATTTTTCCTAAAAAAATTCTTGTATGTAGTCTCGATAGGGTCAGTTGTGCCAATGATGATTCCATTTCAATTAAGATTTTGGCTTGGTCTATTGCAAAGATCCAAACAATTTTTTTGAGGTTGCAGGATATAAAATCTTACCAACATCTTAAGAATACCATCACAAAAATCCTTGTTTTCACAAAAGTGTTGAACCTTGGAAGTGTTGCCCAACATGCAACTTAGCCTTTAAGGAGGGTTTTTTACAAAGAGACTTCCACTATACTCCTTAGGACAGACTGTTGTAGATAGAATCCTCATTGTAACATCTTTGTTTAAGTATATTATATTTATTATTAACTATGAAATACTTTCGATTTTTGGTCAAAACAAGTTGTTTAGTCAATTTAGTGTCCTAAATTGGTTACATAAATTATCAACTAAGGTTTGTAAGCCGATGAAGTGTGGTGCACTATATGTGCTTAGTTAAACTTTCTCTTACTTTGTTGTTTTGTATTTTATGTTGCTTTTGGGGGTTTTCTGTTCTTTGATGTCTAAGAATGTACAACCTAAAACTATGAGAAAATTTAAGCGAATCTAATGAATTTTAAAGGAAAGGAAATGTTCCTAAGTTAATCTAATTTCCTAAAAATGAACCAAGAACTGTTGGATAGTTAGAACCTAATAAAAACATAACATCTATCTTATCTTACCATTAGTCCTAATCCATGGATCTAATTCTTGCAACCAAGAATGAAATTGATGCAGAAGGTAATGCAGTAATTGCATTCATTAAACATTCAACCATTCAATTTTGGAATATGATTAAATCAATCTCCTTGAAATGTTTTTTGGGAATATCAATGATGCAACTAAGTGAGGATCTGAAAGCAAAAAGGTAAAAGCATGTAAAACTAATTGTAAAAAACTAATGTTTTTTTGACTTTCTCCAATATTCAAATGTGAAGCATTACCCTCTTGAAGTGTTGTGCAAGAATCAGTTATACCTCAGTTCTTAATTTCCTAGGAAAATAACAATGTACTGAGTAAATTCAATCACTGTAGGAATTAGACATTTAACCATTTAGTTTAGGATCATCATCATCTTGAAATGGCTTTTGAAAACATCCATTAAAATAGTTAATTGACAATTCTGTTCTAAGAAAATGAATGAAAAAACAGTAATAAAACTTAGCAACTGTGTATTCTTATTACTTCAATCTTAATTCAGTTTGGAAATAGAGTCATTTTTCTCCACAAGATATCTTAGAAGAAAAAGGCTGCACAATTGTGATTTATCATTATGCTATTTTATTAAAAACTAAAATGAAATATCATCTTAATTTAGAAAACAAATTTGCTGAAAACAAAGTAATGGAAATTGAACTAAAAACAACAAATGAAAAACCTCCTTCCATGCAGGGGCCCTCTTCAACTGACATGGCTGGGATGCTAGCTAGTTAAGGATGCACTTTAAACAATCATTGGCAACACAAAGTTTGTATTATAAAAAAACAAAGTCTGAATATGGAGTATCAACAAAAAGCCTGAACTTAATGTAATTCCTTCTAACTTCTAACTAACTTCTCTCGATTACACGCAACCAATATTTAAAGGAAAATAACATAACTTTTTATGAGATAAACTTGCTACAGGTGGCTAATTCAAATTAAATGTAACATGACTGTTTATGAGTTAAACTTGCTACAGGTGGCTAATTCGAATTGCAGTAGGACTGTTTAAAATTTTTATTAGCTACAGGTGGCTAATTCGAATTATATTTGCAACATAATGATTAGACTCTTGATTAGATATGAAAGAGAAAATCAAGAGTCCTATTGATTTCAGATAACATACTTTGACTCCATCTTTGACGATGACTTTACGTTTGCTTTTCCGTCGATCTGGACCGAGTGAATGGGATATAATCCATGTGGAGATGATTCTAGAAATGCCCATGTGACCCAATTATTCATTTGACACCTGGAACCTACCAAACCATGAGAGTAGCTATGGAATCCACAATTAGCTATAGAATAGGCTGTGTTCTGTAGCTAATTTGAAAAAATCTATTCAAATAGCAAGAACATGAAAATATAATATGGCGATCATTTTAATGCTTTCCATAAGACAAAACCTAGCATTTATCATTGATTGGTTCTGTAATATTATGAGAAAGAGAGGGAAAAAGGTGAGAAAAAAATGTCAAAGAGAGTGTAATTATGAGGTTCAACATACCCCCACTGCAAAATCATTGCATGTCCTCATGCAATTTGCCAAAAATGTGAGTTATTCCTCCCTAATGCATTTTCTCAGACACCTCTGCTAGTACATCCAATTTCCTTCTTTTGTTCTTCTTTGAAGTGATTGTCATTTTGGGTTTTCTCATAAGAAGCTTGTACTTAAGGTTAATGACTTCTCTTCTCAAAATCTTATTCTTTCTTTTCAATTTCCTATTTTTCTTATACCACAGTCTTAAATATAGAATGGTATTATCGTGAATTGCCTTGTCCAACTTATTTTGTTCCTTAAAGGTCTCATTCTCCTGTTTGATATCTCTATTCAATATCTCTAATTCATAAATTTCCTGATTGAGAGCATCAATTAGAGGTTCTTGTGGATTGACAGAAGGTTCTGGGTTCATTGAGGCACTTCTCTTCTCTAGTGATTCTATATAGTCATATATTTGTTGCTGCATTGGGTTTATGCCTGGAGATCTTCTGCTTGGGCTACCTTCAAAATGATGAACAAGAGAATTTTGAGGACTGTGTGCAGAAGATATGTTAACAGGAGATGGTTCTAGGGTTTCCTCGTCTAAATTTATAAACTTTGTTCCTTTTGATGATGTTTTCTTTACAAAATCTCAGAGTCTAGAGCTCCTTCTAAGTTGTGAAGGCCTTACATTCTCTTCATTTGTGACATTTTTCTCCTTTCTTATCTTCCCTCTTGCCTTGATTTGCTTCCTGATTTCTGTCAGTTCTTCAGAGATTAACTTTTCATCATCTTTCTGCAATGAAGACTTAGGTCCATTTTCAGTGGTTATACTAGTCTTGTTTCTTCTATTTCTTCTCACATTATCTTCTTTAGGTGACTCAGGTGCTTCTTGGAAATGGTTTCTAATAAGGAAATTCTCCCAGGTATCTTCTATGGCTTTTAAATGAATTTCAACCAATATCTTTATTAGCCCATGATGATACATGGTTGCCTTTATGAACTGTATTCTCTTCTGCACATTTGAGGCCATCGTTCTTAAACTATTTATTAGGAAGAAAGGAAGATTGATTTCTCCATTTTGTAAGAAATTCATCAGTAAATGGATATGGTAGACAAATATGCAACCAAACCTCCCCTCACAAGTGATAAATTTATGAAAAACCAAGAGCATGTTCCTCCACTTACTTTTAAGAGCGGAAATGGGAATACCTTTTCTAAAAACAAAGACATCCATAACTGGGTTTTTGAGTATTACTTTCCATGATTCATTGTGGAACTCCTTGTTCTTAAACCATCTTTCACCATGCCTTGGAAGTTCTGTAGCCTCGGTCATGAATGACTCAGTCACTCCAAACTTGATATCTCCAATTTCTACCTCTCTGCCATTAAAAGATCGAGTAGAAGATTTTGTAATATCCTTTTGAAAACTATCAAATTTCTAGATGAATTTAAGCCATCCAACTTTTTGCAACATTTCTTTGAGCTGTGGGTATCCTTCCATGTACTTTTCTCCTGCCGGTTATGATCTGAAAATTAGCCCCATGCCTTCTACTACGCAGAGTTCTCAACCTTTAGAATTACCCTTCTCGATTTTATGAAATGGATTGGCTGTGAATATGGTGAAAGGAACTGCGGGTTTGTATGAAATGAATAGATGGTAGGGGTTTTGGAGACACGTAGACAACTATGTCATGTCATAGTCATGACTGTTAATAATCAACGTGGGAGTTAATTATGGACTGTTATGTGACAAAATATGGAGGATGTGGTGGATATGTAGTATGATGGAGATTGCAATCAAATCAAATGATGATTTGTCAAGGAAACATATGAATATCCATATTATATATACTTTATGTTTTAACCTTGCTATTTAAAATAAATTTTCGCACTTTACCTTTTATAACTTAACCTTTTTGTTTGTTTTTTCTTTGGTGTTGATCCGTAGGTACCCTTTTAGCATATTGGTCTTCAAAACAAGATTCTTCAATTTCCTGAAAACATCATTTGTTTGTAAGCTGTATAATTATGCCAGAGCTACTGAATGAGATATCACTGCAGAATCAAATTAGTTGCAGAATGGAATCAGTTGCAGAACATGATAAAAAAATGAAGTATGGCTATGGAACATGAATGTAAAATGAAATGGAAATGAAATATGACAGTGAAATGGAATGAAAGTGGAGTGAGATGGAATGAAACTGTAAAATGAAATGAATTTGTAGATTTTGAACTACAAATGAATGTAGCTTTATGTCACTACTTATTATAGAAAGGACATGGAAAATATAGTATGTCAGAAATATTTGATTTTCACTATGTATTTCTGAAGCACCCATTTACTTGTCTTGTTTAGATGGAGGATTAATTGGTCCAACAAAATCTAAGGCCCATTTTTGAAAAGGTTCAATGAGTACCTGAGTTTGTAGTGGAATTTCATCTAAATGAGTAGGTTTTCCTACCCTTTGGTAGCTATCACACCTTTTGACATATTCTTTGGCATCTTTGAAGATGGAGGGCCAATAATATCCTAAATGAAGGATTTTATACGCTTTCCTCTTGTCAGCAAAGTGTCCACCACAAGGTTCATCATGACATGCCTTAAGAATTATAGGCATTTCATCTTCTCGAACACATCTTCTGATGATGAGATATAGACCTATTTCATACAATTAATTAGTAATCCATGAGTAACTTGCACTTGTTCAAGAATGATTTTTCTTTTCTCCTTAGGAAACAAATGTGAAGGTAATTTTCCTATGACTAAGGAATTGGCAATATCTGCAAACCAAGGGGTCTGAGTAGTTATTGCAAAAGGATATTCATCAGGAAATTTATCTTCAACTGGAGTGTCATCATTGATATTTTGAATTCTAGACAAGAAATCGGCAACTGTGTTTTGTTTTCTAGGTTTATCTAGAAAAGTGATGTTGAATTTTTGTAGGAGTAATAACCATTTTGTAACTCTACCATTAGCAAAAGGTTTATTCAGTAAGTACCTAATTGAAGAGTGATCTGTATGAACAAAGGTTTCATAGCCTATTATGTAATGTCTAAACTTGTTGATAGCATGAACAACGACTAAGAATTCCTTTTCAGTTACAGTGTAATTTAACTCAGTGGGAGTCAAATTCTTGCTTGTGTAATAGATGGCATATGGGATCAAATATTATTGTCCTAATATAGCTCCTAGAGATGTATCTAAAGCATCTGTTGAAATATGAAAAGGTAATTTCCAATTCAGACCTCTTAAGATGGGTGCTTCAGAAATTTTTGCTTTTAAAGTCTCAAATGCCAACTGGAAATCAAGATTCCAATTGAATTCACAATATTTGATGAGTAATTTGAAGAGTGGGAATGCTAGCTTAGTGAAATTTTCTATAAACATTCTATAGTATCTTGTGAATCCTAGAAAACTTCTAACATCCTTTTAATAACTTGGAATTGATAGTTTAGAGATGACTTCAACTTTAGATTTATCAACTTTAATTCCATCTCCTGAAATGTGATGTCGTAAAACAATCCCTTATGTAAGCATCATAAAACATTTTTCATGGCTTAGTGAAAGGTTTGCTTCCTTACATCTTTTAAGAACTTTTTCCAAATTTTCTAGAGCTTCTTCAAATGTATTCCCATAAACTGTAAAGTCATCCATATACACCTTTACACAATCATGTATTAGATCAGAAAAAATTCCTAGTACTTCTCTATGGACTGTTGCAGGTGCATTGAACAATCCAAAAGGAAGTACTCGGTAGGCATAAGTTCCCCATGGAGATGTGAATGTGGTTTTATCTTGATCTTCAGGTGCTACCTGAATTTGATTGTAACCACTAAAACGATCCAAAAATGATAAATACTTCTTACCTGCTAGTGTATCTAACACTTGATCTATAAAGGGCAAAGGAAAATGATCTTTTAGGGTAGCTTTATTCAATTCTCGATAATCAATACATACCCTCCATTTACCATTATTTTTAGGCACAATCACTAGAGGAGAAACCCACTGGCTGTCTGAAATTGGGTAAATGAAGTTTACATTCAACAATTTTTGCAACTCCTCTTTCACAATTTCCCTAAGATTTGGATTCATCCTTCTTTGAGGTTGTCTGATAGGTTTACAATTTTCCTCAATGTAGATGTGATGTATACAAGTCTTAGGACTAATTCCTTTCATGTCAGTGTATTCCCATGCATATGCAGAAGAATATTGTTGTAATGTTTTGATTAGCTTTTCTTGTTGTAATTTTTCCAAGTTATTATTTATGTTCAATGTTTTCCCTGGAAAGATTTCAATTGTAGAGCTACCAAATTCTTCCATAGAATAAAGAGACATTTGCCTAGATGAAAAATATTCAATATTGTATTTTTCTTGAAATTGATCATGTTCATATTCTGGAGATGATTCAAAATTTTCCATTATATTTAAGATTTGACTATCTTCACTAATGGTTGAAATAGTAAAGAGAGGTTGAATATCATTTTCATCATCAATCCATTCTTTGTCATCTATCTCTATGATTGTTCTTTCTGGAGGATATAGAGTGAATTTCTTAGTTGAGATACCATCAAAGATATACATATCACCAGATCTACAACTAATGAAAGCATCAGCTGTAGCCAGCCAAGGTCTTCCTAATATAAGTGGATGCCCTCCTAGATTGTTCTTAGGGGTTAAGATCATAAAATCAACAGGGTACTCCCAAGAGTATAAGGACACTTAAATATCTTCTAACACACCATCTGGTTTGATTACAGATCTATGTGCCAATTGCGGTAATGTAGGTGTATAAAGAAGATTAGGAAGCTTGAGATGTTCCATGGTTTGTTTGCTCACGATGTTTATTGTTGCTCGTAAATCAATCAATGTATTTGGAATTTCAACTCCATTGATATGTGTTTTTACAACTGGACTTCCTAGTTCTACATATTTTTGTATGGTAATTTTTCCCATCATTATGTCTGCTATTTTTCCTGCTAGCTGAATTATTTATATTTCTTTTGTTTTTCTTCTTGGTTTCTTCATTCTCAACTCCTTTATTTTTTTAGCTAGAATTGGAATCTCCTTAATGGCTTGTAACAAAGGGATTTTGATACAGACATTTTTCAATTCATCTAGAAAATCATAATTAGGCAACATAATATGCTTTTCTACCCCTCTATCAACTTGTAATCTTTCAGGAAAAGGAGGTGTAGAAGTAGATACTAGTGGTTGCTCTATGATAGGAGTTGAGTTTATTGGTTCTTTTTGTTTTTTATTTTCAGTATTCTAGTTTTGAAGAGATGTTCCTTCAAAACGTTTATTTGGCTGTAGAGAATCTTCCTCAGAATTGTCTTGTTCTTGAATAACTACAGAAGGATTTTTCTTTTCTAATATCCTACCAGATCTAAGTTGGGCATCATTGAGATATAGAGGAGTGATCATATAAGTTGGAAATTTTTGTCCTTCCACCATATAGGTATTCTGAGGACTTTTATTGTTAGGGTTTGGTAATGGTTGGTTAGGTAACTGATTTGGTCTTTGTGGGAATGGTAGTGAAATTTGAGGATTTTGGTTTTGAAGTTGGGGCTGTTGATTTTGTTGAGGAATTTGTTGGGGAGGATAGTTTGGATATGATCGAGGATATTGATAGTATTGAGAGAATATTCCATAGGGATTTTGCATTCCTTGATCCCAAGGTTGAGATTGAGATTAAGATTGAGGCCAAGGTTGCTGCCAAGAATTCCAATTTGGTGGGGGCTGAATATACATTTGATTGTTAGAACCCTGGTTTTGTGGCCCTTGCCAAGGTCTTCTAGAGACAAAGCAAAGAGATTATGCTGGAATTGAAATTGTTTCCTCTTGAAAAACAACTTTAAGACTAGGAATTGAAGGAAAGCTCTTGGTGTCATGGTTTTCTGAA
Source organism: Pinus tabuliformis (assembly GCA_031772625.1). Taxonomy (NCBI): domain Eukaryota; kingdom Viridiplantae; phylum Streptophyta; class Pinopsida; order Pinales; family Pinaceae; genus Pinus; species Pinus tabuliformis. Next base: position 1,911,886,436 of record CM062819.1, on the reverse strand, counting down.
CAAATCACATGTCTCTATGATTTTTGTAGCCAAAGGGCATTCTCTTAAAGCATGTTTCTTTCTTCATTTGGGACATAAATTAACTAAAGCATTAGTCTCGACTTTCTGCTTGTTTTGTAACTTAAGGGTGTCTATCTATTCACTAAGGCTCCCTAGAATAGCTGTTTTAAATTCATCAAGCATGTTTCCAATTTCTGCCCTACTCACTGATCCAGTTGCAGATTTATTCACTCTAGCAAGAGAAGGATCTCTTGGACCTTTCCCAGTGTTGGATTTTCCTCTTGAGAGATGAACAAATAATTCTCCAAAGTCATTTAATGGGAGTTGAGAGATATCTCCCTTCCCCATCATGTTAAAGATGTTTATCCACTCATCTCTAATGGATTTTAATAAAAAAGCTTTTAAGGTATCTTGATCTAAGTTTTCCATTTTTTCTCTTTTTAAGTTATAGTTGAATCTTTCAATTAAATCCTCCAAATTTTCATCCTCTCTTTGCATCATTTTAAACACTTCATCTTTGTGATTGATAGGCATGCAATAATCCAAATACCTGTCCAAAAATGCTTTCTTCATGTCATTCCATGTTCTAATAGACTGAGTGACCAATCCCATGAACCATTTTAAAGCAACTCCTTTCAATGTTGAAGGAAACAATTTGAGTTTTTGAGAGTCTTGTAAATAATCATAAGTTCTACACAAGACTTCAAATTCAAATAAAAAGGTTTCACGATCTTCACTTTTTAATCCATGAAACTTTGGGAGGACAGAACGTGAGATATTTTTCATTGTGGCATCTGTTTCTTCATCAAATATAGGGAATCCAAAATAATTATCAACTTCCCTATTTCCTCTCCCTTCTCCATCATTTCTTCTAACTTCTCCTTTATTTCCTCTACCTCATTCTCCTCCAAATAGTGTAAATTCTCCATTCAGAATTCCCTCTCCTTCTTCTTCTCTTCCTACCATTATATATTCTTCAGGGTCAATATAAGATTCAACCTACAAGGTTAATTGCTCTTCCTTTGGTTCCTCTATCAAGGGTATGTGGAAGAAAGGTTCTACTTCTCCCTCTCCTCTAGGAATTTCTAATTCTTTAGCTAAAATATGTTCCCCTATAGAGGTGAAAAAGGCTACTCCCTCTGTTGGAGATCCAAGATTTTCTTCCTCTAGGACTGCCTCAGTAGATGAAGTAGGAGATCCTCTTAATTGGATTTCTAACCTTAGAACTTCAGGAAGTCTATGGCTAGTGAAATGTGGAATATGAGTTTGAGATGGAGGTGTATCTCTTCTTAGTCTTGGTGGAGTAAGTGGTGTTGTAGGAATTAAACTCCTGCCTCTGGCTACAAATCTACCCTTAGAGTCTCTTTCTCTACGCATATCATTTTTTAGATGTAAGAGATGAGGTTACCTAATTACACTTCCCCAGCAATGACACCAAAATGATTAGTCAATTTAGTGTCCTAAATTGCTTGCATAAATTATCAACCGAGGTTTGTGAGATGATGAAGTGTGGTGCACTATATGTGCTTAGTTAACCTTTATCTTCCTTCGTTTTTTTGCATTTTATGTTTTTTTTGGGGGTTTCTATTCTTTGATGTCCAAGAATGTACAACCTAAAACTATGAGAAAATTTAAGTGAATCTAATGAATTTTAAAGGAAAGGAAATGTTCCTAAGTTACTCTAATTTTCTAAAAATGGACCAAGAAATGTTGGCTAGTTAGAACCTAATAACAACAAAGCATCTATCTTATCTTACCATTAGTTCTGATCCATGGATCTAATTCTTAAAACCGAGAATGAAATTGATGCAGAAGGTAACTCAGTAATTGCATTCATTAAACATTCAACCATTCAATTTTGGAATATGATTAAATCAATCTCCTTGAAATGGTTTTTGGGAATATCAGTTATGCAACTAAGTGAGGATCTGAAAGCAAAAAGGTAAAAGCATGTAAAAATAACTGTTAAAAATTAAAGTATTTTTGACTTTCTCCAACATTCAAATGTGAAGCATTACCCTCTTGAAGTGTTGTGCAAGAAATCATTTATACCTTAGTTCCTAAATTCCTAGGAAAATAAGAATGTACTGAGTAAATTCAATCACTATATGAATTAGACATTTAACCATTTAGTTTAGGATTATCATCATATTGAAATGGCTTTTAAAAACATCCATCAACACAGTTAATTGACGATTCTGTTATAAGAAAATGAATGACAAAACAACAAGAAAACTAAGCAGTTGTGTATTCTTATTACTTCAATCTTAATTTAGTTTGGAAATAGAGCCGTTTTTAGAAGCTATCTTAGAAGAACAAGGCTGCATAGTTGTGATTTATCATTATGCTATTGATTAATAACTGAAATGAAATATCATCCTAATTTAGAAAACAGATTTGCTGAAAAAAAATTAATGGAAATTGAACTAAAAACAACAAATGAAAAACCTCCTTCAGTGCATGGGCCCTCTGCAACTGACGTGGTTGGAATGCTAGCTAGTTAAGGATGCACTTTAAACGATCATTGGCAACATGAATTTTGTATTATAAAAAAACGAAGTCTAAATATGGAGTATCAACAAAAAGCCTGAACTTAACATAATTCCTTCTAACTTCTAACTAACTTCTCTCGGTTACAGGCAACCAATATTTAAAGGAAAATAACATAACTGTTTATGAGATAAACTTGCTACAGGTGGCTAATTCAAATTAAATGTAACATGACTGTTTATGAGATAAACTTGCTACAGGTTGCTAATTCAAATTGCAATAGGACTCTTTAAACTTTTGATTAGCTACAGGTGGCCAATTCGAATTAGATTTGCAACAGAATTGTTAGACTCTTGATTAGCTATGAAAGAGAAAAATCAAGAGTCCTACTATTTTTAGATAACGTATTTTGACTCCATCTTTGACCATGACTCTATGCTTTCTTTTTTGTCGATCTGGACCGAGTGAATAGGATAGAATCCATGTGGAGATTATTCTAGAAATGCGCATGTGGCCCAATTCTTCTTTTGACACCTGGAACCTGCCAAACCATGAGAGTAACTACGAAATGCACAGTTAGCTATAGAATAGGCTGTGTTTTGTAGCTAATTTGAAAAAATCTATTCAAATAGCAAGAACATGAAAATATAATATGGCGATCATTTTAATGCTTTCCTTAAGACAAAACCTAGCATTTATCATTGATTGGATCTATAATCTTATGATAAAGTGAGGGAAAAAGGTGAGAAGAAAATGTCAAGGAGAGGGTAATTCTGAGGTTCAACACAAGTCTTAACTTAATTTCCTTTGTATTGCAGGTTGGTAAGCCAGGCTGCCATGAATAGCTTGCTACTATACAAATGAAAGGGAAGCCAATTTTCCAGAAAAGTGGTTATTTCTCATAACACAATTTAGTCTTTCATTGTCCATCTCTTTTCGAATTTATATTAAAAAAGGTATTCATGAATAATATTGAGCCTGGTCATCTTTTATGACATACCAATACCATTTTTGTACAATAATTCTAGATTTCTATTGCCATATTAACTAGATGCCACCTGAATTTATAACAATAGGCCTTTGGTTTATATGAGTGAATTAAAACTAGTTTGTTTATGAGCTCTACCCAGACCCACTTCAAACCCATTATAAATGGTTCCAAAAAATTCTTCTCTCTTTAGCATAGATTGGAATGATGAAAACATAGTTCCAATTTCGAAACAAGGCATTTCTACCTTGACTTTTTTAGTTTGACCCAAAATAGAATACTCCCTCTCTTTAATACTAATGCCACAGATAGTATTGTTGTGATACCTTGCATTAGGGGAATTTTGAGGTCTAAAATGGGTTTGTTAAGAAAAATGTACAACCAAAATAAGCTTTATTAGAACCAATAGGATTCAAAATGACGATGTCAACCATGGGGGATGATTTGCCATTTTTGGTGTAAAAAAGTTGAAAGATTAAAAAATAATAAAATAATAAATCTACTTTTTCAACTCGTATTTTTAACTTATCTCCATATGTTTTTACACAAATTTTGAGTGGGAGTATTCCTTGGATGCAACATTTAAGTCTTTATCCAAGGAGTACCCATGTTGTACACTTTTGATGGACCCCGCTATACAAAAAATGAGAAATACATGAAATAAGGTGATTGCAATCATGTTTTTCATGCATTTAACATTTTTTGTGTAGTAGGGTCCATCGAAGGTATGCAACATGGGTACTCCTTGGATGAGGAATCAAATTTTGCATCCATCAAGTGTTTTTGCTCAAAATTTGAGTAAACCCATAGGGAGATAAGTTGAAAATATGTGTTGAAAAAATATTTTTTTTCCTTTATCCCTCTAAAATTTGATGATGCAATCTAATACTATTTTATCATTTCCACTATTGTTTTATAATTTCCTTAGGAGGCCCATTTTATACCTTAAAAATTCCCTTAATGCAACTTGTCTTTGACTTGTGGTTGCTATCTAAGTGATATTGGAAGTCATCTCACTGTTGTGGCATATACGTACATTGGGAATTCATTCTACATCAATTCTACTCTTATGAAAATTAGATTATGCTATGGAATAAGATAGAATTCACTAGTTCCTACTTCGTGATGGCCTAGATTCACCAAGGGATCTGGATACATATTCTACTATGTTTATATTTAGTTAATTAGTACTTACCTAACTTAACCTCTAGTAGAGACTAATTAGAATATGATTACCCTGAGAATCATGGATAACGCTTCTGTGGTTTTCTGGGTAGTTTCCAATTTCCAAATTATCAACGATCCTAGCTAAATAACTTGAATACTGCACTAACCTTTTGTACAAGTGTGTGTTTTTATGGTTTTTAGTGGTAGCTAAACACAGTAGTAATATGTGAGTGTTATTTCTGGTTGAAAGTTGATTTTATTCAAGTCTTAAACTAGATCACTCATAAAAAAATTCACTATCATTATAACATTGGGAGGGTAGATTTCAATTGTAGTTAGGGACCTAAAAACATGGTGCATTTCGAACATATATGTCTTCAACTCTGTTTTTTCTTTTAATGATTTTTTTTTTATTTTTTATTTTTAATAACAAAATCTAATTGTTTCATAAGTTATTATGTTGTAGAGGTTCAGGTTGTGGCTCGATTAGCAACAGATGGTAGGAAAATTGTGGCTCATGCTAAATCAGAAGAAACTAGCTATGAAATTATAGATTTCTAGTTTATGGTAGTTAGATTTATTTAATCCTCTTTTTTGCAGGTTGCCAATTATTGCTTTGACTTGCAATAAAAAAAATTAACAACCACTATAGTCTTAGACAATCTTGACGCATTTTTTTTTTTTTGGTAAATATCTACACTATTGGACTCTTCACATGAGTTCCATCTTTGTCTAGGAGAAATACAGGAATTCACAACAACTTCTTGTTGGAAAATCATAGCAAAGAGATTAGGGTTTCATTCTCCTTACTTGATAATTACTTGTGACTTATGTTGGATTATTTTACTTCTTTATTATCTTATCTTTCGTTAAGGAATTAAAATATTATGTGTGTATGAAGATCACAAAACAAGAGACACAAGATGTAGGCACTATGTCAGGGAAAAATCCCCTCGAGGGGAAAACCCATTCAAAAATTCTCTTCCTTTCAAGTATTCTTTGAGACTCTTTACCCTAGACAAAGAACAAACCTTCCCTCCACATCAAGTCATCTTCCTAGATATTTGACCTGTTTCTATAAGAACTTCCTTCCTAGCAGCTTCGACGATGCAACAACTTTGATGATGCAACAACTTCTCACATCAGGCAGTGGCAGAACTTGGAAGACTTTGATCTCCCAAAATAGGGAAAAAAATAGAGAGAGAGAGGTACTAAAGGTTCAATTTTCTTGTTCTCCTTAGACTCCATGCAACTCGCACTTCCCTTTTCTTCCTTAGACTCACTTTTCACTACTTCGTGCTTCTCCAACTTCCTTAGAGATATCATACTAGCTTGAGATGAGATGCTCTGAATGAATTCAATTTACTTCTATTTATAGGCTCCAAGTGTGGTTGAATTGGTGTCCTTAGTCTGTCTTGATTTCTTCTAGGATGACTTGGTGGAGGTTACATAAATTATATTTGAATCAATACTAAACCTTGTTACATGATTCAAAATCCCTAGAAGGGTCTTTTTAAATCTACAATGACTCTATAGACTAAATATTAATCCTAGGAGTCCACAATGGGGACTTTGGCTAATATAATGATGACCCAAGCATGAAACCCATGCTTTAATAAGTCATTGATACAAAGATGAAATTTATTTTCTTTATTATTTTGACATGTACATTACATGATGACTCAAATACATTAAATGAAGAATGAAGCTAGTTACATTTTCTAACACCCCCTCTTAACTAGTGTGGTATTCATTATATACAAGTACAATGGAATATCTCAAACTATATGAATATTGAAGAGTTTAAGAACCGTAAATTGGTGGATTAGATTCCTGATGAGGGTAATCTATCCATTGGTATCTCAATAGTTTAGGAATTTCCATGCCATGGACTAGATTCCTGACCAGGGCAATCTATCCAAGTGGGAATATGGTGGACTGAAGATTTTAGCCTCTATAGGTACTATCAGGCTTACTTTCTAACCACCAACCCAAGGAACTAGGTGTGTTTGCATGGTCAGAGCTCTACGACCCATGCCACCCTCCTTACTTTGGACCTAGAAATCAACACAAAGTGTCGGTATGATGTCCTCCCAGGCAATGCTTCACTCACAAAGCCTCAACAAATCTCTTCCATTTTATTATCATCAATACAATAAAAAATATTTACCAAACCAAGCATTCGTCTAAAATACTTGAAATTCTTGTTAGGAAGATCCCTTGTTAGTATATCTACTACTTGTTCATCTGTCAAGACATACTCCAACTTCATGATCCCATCCTACACCAGGTTCCTCATAAAGTGGAACTTATTGTTGATATGTTTCATTCTAGCATGACACACGAGATCTCTAGACATCTTGATACAACATTGATTGTCACAATTAATCATAGTAGGACCCAAAGACTCCTCGAAAACATCTGTCAGAAGCTTCCTTAACCAAACAATCCCCTCCCCTACTTCACATGGAGCCACATATTTTGACTCAACACTACTTAAAGCAATGAGATCTTTCTTCCCACTCATCCATGAAATCATAACAGCTCCTAAACTAGAACATCCTCTAGTAGTGCCCCTTCTGTCGATGTCACTTCCACCCCAAAAAGAAATTGTATAACCAATCAACTTAACTTCCTTACTATCATACTTTAGGCAGTGCTATATAGTGCCATAAAGATACCTCAATATATGTTTGGAATATATCCATTGATCATGACAAGGCTCCAACTAGTGTAGTATTTACTAGATACATTAGGGAACCCACCAATTGATGACATGAGGTAGGATCCATGAGACTAGAGTTAGATCCTCTCAATTTCTTGAGATTGGTGATCATAGGAGTAGTCATTGGCTTGGAATCCATCATCCCAAATTTCTGAAAAAACTTGAGAATGTATTTTCCCTGTCCCAAGTATATTTCTCAAAGTTTCTGCCATACTTCTAGACCCAAGTAATAGTGCATTAGTCCTAGATCCTTCATTTCAAATTAAGTTTCCAACATCTTCTTGCATTCTTGAATTCTTCATTCCACACCTGTAATGAATAGATCTTCCACATCAAGTAGAATAATGGTGGGCTCATCATTCTCTACTTCGATGTAGAGATTTAGATAAGCATAACTCTTTACGAGCCTAATTATAATTAGAGATACATCCATCCTAACATACCATGCCATAGATGCTTGCATTAAACCATATAGGGTCTTCTAAAGTTTGCAAACATTAGAGTTCCTGATATTAACTTCAAAGCCGTTGGGTTGTTTGATATACACTTCCTCGTCAATGGTACAATTTATAAATGCGGTCTCCACATCCATTTTATGGATATTCCAACCCATTGTAGCAACCAATGAAACCAAAGACCTAATGGTAGTGTACCTTGCTGTGGGTGCAAATGTTTCTTCATAATCAATGCCTTCCTTTTGAGAGAAACCTCTTGCAATGCATCTAGATTTATACTTGTCTATACTTCCATCAATAACATGTTTGATATTACAAATCCATTTGGAGGTGACAAAAAATTTGTAATTAGGTCTAGGAACAATTTTCCAAACCCCATTGTTCTTAATGGATTGATATTCTTCCTGCATCGCTTTCTTCCAAACTTCTTGATGAGCAACTTCCTTGAATGTGGATGGTTTGACTTCAATTAGTTTCGTCATATATGTAGAATAACCATAGTATCTTTTTGGTCTCTTACATTCATTGAAGGTTCCTTTCATATCTTCATGTCCTTCAACATCTTCTAATGTTGATTTTAACTAATTTGGCACTTTCCAAGTGGTTGGGATAACCACAGATTGAATATGCTCACTTGGTCCTTATTCTTCTTCTTGATTTGTAGTAAGGCATTCATGATGATCTTCTTCTTCTTCAAATATTGGAACTTCTTCATCATCAAAGTCAATAGGAAGATCCTTTGATTTATTGTTGGCTTGATTTTCATCAAATATGATAGTTGATCAGTGGTTTTCATTGATGTCAACCCAAGCAGTGCCAGGGGTTACCCTAATCTTGCATGGACATTTTGACTTGAAAACTTACTCTATTACGAGTAAAGTATCTTCTAGATGGATTCTACTTGTCAAGATGTTTTCGTTGATATATGGCATACCACGCAATTCTTCACGGTTTGAGAGATATTCATGTTTGAAGTTAGAAACCCCAGTTAGTGGGCTAAAACCGTATGGGGTTGTGGCATGGTTGTCATAATTGGTAGTGGCCATTGAATATTCAATAATTAATCAAATAAAAAAAATCTCCTAAAATCCCTCCAATGTTCACTTTTTGAGGATCCTCTCAACTCATGACATTCATATAAATAGTGACCCTCATATCCTCCTCTAGTAGGGATTTTGTGGCTTGAAACAGGTCATCGTGGATTTTTCGCTATAACGTATTTTCTGCAAAGCTTTTGTAGCTAAAATTAAAGCCCATTTGAGCCGAAATCTTGATGCACCTCGTAACTGAATTTCAGATCTTATTTTGCTATATTTTTGGAGACATGATCAGAGGAAGTTACGGTTTTTGCAAGCTCCCGAATTCCATGTCAAACAGGTGATGTTGGGAAAATCGTCATAACGTTATCCCTGGACATTGTATTCAAATTTCGTAAATAGTTACAGAAAGAGGAGGGCCTATAGTTTTTTGGGTATCATTTTCAGGGGTGAAGGTCACAATAGTGACACGTGGCATTTCATACAATTTCGCACTACTGAACCATTCTATAATCAGGTCATTGAGGGAGATTGGGCATAACTATTTCAGGAAGAATCCAATATTGATCAGACGTATGGGTTTGAAAAGAGGACTTAGAAGGCTACATACGACAAAATTGCAGACTTTGGAGATCTAAAATTACATAGATACAAGAGATTCAATATCGAGCTCCTAGAAGGCAAGAAAAAGCATGCATTCAAGGATCACTGCAGTAAGGACCACACATCAACAGCCAAGGCTAGGTCTCCTACAACAAAGTATGTATGATTAGTGTTTACATTTGAATTTTGAGTATCATCTCTGACATATTTTTTTGCATGACCACGTAAGTATATACAAGGTCTTGATTATATCTCTATGTCTCTATATGTCACTCTTTGTTTTGATACCACATTTTAGATGTCCTATTCTTGATACTACACATTTAATGCTACATATTCTTGATGTTATACTAAGTCTGCTAAATTTATATGACATTGTAATTTCATGTTACTTGTCTTGTCATAGTTGATAGAATGGTCTCTTTTGTTGTACTTAGAACTTTGTCCATCACAAGTCTAAGGCTTGTCATCAGTTTTTAGTGTATATATCTTTAGGTCAGTTTTGGATATAGCCTTGCAAAGAGTCTAGGCCTATATCAAGAGTGGGAGTCTTTATCTACTGCTAAAAAAAGTAAAAAAATGTGACAGACACACTTCAGGTACACATTGTAATTTTAATTTGTATTTATTCATTATTATGCACTTACATATGTTTTGCAGGTAGAGGTAATTTGAAGGGTATTTTGTTTTGTTTTCAGATTGGTTTCGCTGGGAAAATTTTTCATGCTGGTAGAAGAAGATTCAAGTACAACATCAAGAAAGAATTCAAGAGTAGAAGTATCAAATCAAAGGAATCATTGCAGTGGGACATCCTTGAAGACATGACAACCATCTAGATATCGTGAAGTATTGTTAAGGCCAAGAGTCATCATTGTAAAGTTGTAAAAGTCTCATTTATAAATTAGTCATCATTGTAAAAGATTCATTTGTAAAAGAGTCATCATTGTAAAGTTGTAAAAGTTTCATCATTGTAAAGATTGTAAAAGAGTCATTTTTGAAAGAGTCATTATGCCTAGAGTCAAAGAGGTAGTGTTGGTTGGTATAGGAGTCATTGTTGGGATGATGTCATGGTTGGGTTGCAGGTCATATAGTGATTGGGTATTTGGTCAAGTACACGAAAATAATTGTACATCTTATTGTATCGTGGATTGTTGTCCCTCATTTGGGAATCCGCAACCTTGTCTTATTTAAGTCATTATAGGTTGGTAGGGAGGTGTTAGGCAGGTGTATGAAGTCACCTATAGGTTGGGGCCTGTGAACACTTCAGGGTGGTAGGGTGGTTCTAGGGAAAGTTGTGGATCGCTAGGGTGTTGGGCCATCCATTCAGTTGATTACTGAAGAAACCAGGGCATTGGGGCATCCTTCTAGTGGGAGCCGGAGAAGAATAATTTTCTAGAATTCTAGGAAATTGTTGCTTTCATTTCAGTTGGGGCTGAAGATTAAAGAATTTATTAGAAAAGCGTTCAATGGTTTTTGACCTAAAGGGGGTTTTCCACCTAAAATTATTGTGCCAACTGTGTTCTTTTATTTCTTGTTATTACTGCATAAAAATTAATAATAATTGAATATTAACTAATGCTCTGAAAATATTTTAAAGTGCTAATTGCTAAGGAATACTGATTCATCCCCCATCTCAGTGTTTCCAACAATTGGTATCAGAGATTGGTTCCTTCAATAAAATTCTAACAACTTGAAGGAGATCACAGAGTATACTAAGAATATAGTTCCTTTGTTCAATGGAAATAGCTATGCACTTTCGAGTGGAAGAATGCGGGTTCATTTACTGGCGCATGGATATGAAGTATGGGAAATCATTTACAAAGGCTTCACAGCAACCCAGGATGATCAAGGTAAGAAAAATATGGTATATGATGCAAAGGTTAAATATATTATTATCAATGGGCTTATCAAATCTATTTATCTTAAGATATTGAGTTGCAAAACTACTAAAGAGGTATGGGGAAAGCTTGAAAATATATATGCAGGTGAATCAAAGGTGAAATAAGCAAAGCATCAAATCTTCAAGGAAAATTTTGAGAAAATCAAAATGATGGAACATGAAGATATTTTTGCATACTTTCAACATGTTGAGGAAACAACAAATAAATTGGAAGGTTTGGGAGAACCTATTGAAATGAAAATTGTTGTCTGAAAGATCCTCAGAACCTTGCCAGCAAGATTTAACCAATCTCAGCATAGATGAATTGCATGGAAGATAGATCGAATCTCACCAATCTCAACATAGATGAATTGCATGGAATTCTTATAGCATATGAAATGGGGATTGAAGAATAGCATGTCACATCTCATTTAGAAACAACATTTTCCACATCCAAGAAGAATGGTAAGGAGAAGCAAACTCAGAAAGAAAATCTTACAGCTATAAGGATGAAAAAAGGAAAAATAGGAAGAAGAACTCTCAGATAAAGAATTTGCCTACTCCATGGGGAAAATGAGAATAGCTATAGGAAAATTCAAAGGTAAACTTCCATTAATATGTTTTTACTATGGTGAGGTTAGGCATTTTGTAGCCAAATGTTGTCACAAAAATGACGTTGTTACGAATGGAAAGAAAGGTCCTAGGAAGTTCAACAAGCAAGGCAGGAAGAAATGGTTTAAGAAAAGTTTCTTCACCAAAGAAGATAGTTTCTCATCTGAAGAAGAAAGTGATAACGAAGAAGAATTCAACACAAGAGTATTGTTTATGGCCAAGTACAATACAAAAGAGGCACTTAATGAAGAAGGAGAAATAGAACAAGAAATGGCTAAGGTTGAATTTCAAAACATAATGATTAGGGTTATCAAAGAGCTCAAAGTTGAGAAGAAGCATGTCAACACTCTTGAAGACCAATTGAAGATAGAAAGAGAATAGGTCCTAAAACTTAAAATCAAGGTTCCAGAATACAAGAGAATTGAAGAATCTCTCAGGAAATAATTAAAGGAATAAAACAAGGAAAGAGAAGCATTGGAATCTGAAATAGTTCCTCTACGAAAGGAACTAAAAAATGGAGAAACTTTTCAAAACTACACCACCAGTTCAAATACTTTGGACGAACTCATCAACAACCAACGAACGTAATGTGATAAGATTGGTATTTTTTACAAACAAAAAATAAAAAAGAAGTCAAGTCCTTCAATGAAAATTAAAGAAGATGGATATGCAAAATATACCAAGAAGATAGATCTCTCGGCTAAATCAAGAGATCAAGACTCAAAGGAAGAACCTTGGAAGACAATTCCTCAAAGAATATTTCCTCCCAGGTACCAAGCTATCTTTTATGGTCATTATTATTCATGTGGAAGTTTTGGACATACAACTGTAGAATGTCGCATGTATGTTTGGAATGAATATAATTCCAGGAGATCCTTTAGAAATGCATATTCCGTAAATCAACATAATATCAAAAAATTTGATCATTGGAGAGATGACATCGAATGTTACAAATGAAATTTTTTTGGACATATGGCTAGGGATTATGAATTTCTATATAGGTACAACTATTATCGGCAAAAACCTCGAAGCAAATTTGCAGTATCACGAGATAGAAACCAAATAGAATCTTCAATGAATAACAACGAATGTTACAAATGTCATAACTATCGACACATAGCTCGTAAGTAAAGGTACAAGATCGAATCAACCATGAATGAAAATCTTGATGACGAGAGTAAGAAGATTTGGAAAGGAAAACATGTACATGATGAACAAGTACAAGATGAGAAAGAAATGAAAGAAGGAAATAAGATCCCAAAAATTATGATTTCTTGATTCGAAATGGATTGTGAGGAATTAGCAACTTCTTTATTTAATGAATCGAGTCAAGATGGTCCATTAAATGACACAATATTTTGAACAATTCAGTTTATCGACTCCTAGAAATTTGAAGATGAGGAGTCTATGCAACAATATATGACACAAGTATATGATTGACAAACATGTAATTTGAATAAGATGGTAGTTTCATTACATGTTCAAGGGGAGAAGAATAGTTGAATTATTAAAGATTCAAGAAAGGAAGCGCTAACAAGAAATATCTATGTGAAAGTGGATCAAGACAATCTAACGATTATCAAGATATCTGAGAAGGATAAAGGAATATTCATATATCAAATAAAGTACATCAAGGAAATTCTCAAGAAATTCAAGATGGAAGATTTCAAGCCTATCCTTACCCCCATGGTAACAGGTTGCAAGAAGATTCGTCAACGGACGTGGACCAAAGGTTGTATAGATCCATCATTTGTAGTCTCTTATATGTGACAGTCTCCCTTCAAGATGTGATGTAGGTAATTGGGCAAGTAGCATGATTCCAAGAAGCACCAAAATAATCTCATATTATTCACGTCAAAATAATTCTTCGATACCTTAAGGGTACAACGGAATATAGTCTTTGGTATCCCAAAGGAAATGATCTGGTCATCCAAGCTTATACAAATTCAGATTGGGCAGGAAGTGTTGATTATCGTTAGATTACTAGTGGAGCAGCTAGGTGGTTTCCTTGTCTCATGGTTAAGTAAAAAGAATTGTTTAATATTGTTATCCATAGTGGAAGAAAAATACATCGTGGAAGTATCTTGTTATACTCAATTTCTTTGGATGAAGCAAAACTTGCAAGATATTCAAGTTAAGTTTTGTGAGCCTATTCCCATCTTCTGTTATTACATGAGTGCCATCATTATCTCCAAAAATCCTGTGATGCATTCCAAAACAAAGCACATTCCAATCAAATATCATTTCATTAGAGAGCAGGTTGCCGAAATGAATATTAATCTTGAATATGTTGGCACAAAGGAAAAAATTGCTAACATCTTTACCAAACCATTACCTTGTGAAGAATTTGAGTATCTTTGCCAAAACCTTGGGATTCTTTGAAGTTCTCATTAGAAAGGCGGAGTGGAGGTGTGTACAGGTCTGCAGGATGAAAGTTTGTCAGTGGGAGATACCCTTTTACATTGATGACAAAGGGGAAGAGAAGGAAGTAGGAAGAGGTGTCATGATCGCAGGGTGAGTACTTGTGTTGCCATTAATTCCAAAGGGGGAGATTGCTGATTAGTGGTGGTCATTAATGTCAACCCAAGAAGTACCAGGTGCTACCTTGATCTTGCATGGACATTTTGACTTGAAAAGTTACTCTATTATGAGCCAAGGATCTTCTAGATGGATTCGACTCATCGAGATGTTTCCGTTGATATATGACACACCACGTAATTCTTCACGGTTTGAGAGATATTCATGTTTGAAGTTAGTAAGCCCAGTTAGAGGGCTAAAACCCTATGGAGTTGCGGCATGGCACTCATAATTGGTTGTGGTCATTGAATAGTCAATAATTAATAATAAAAATCGCTCCTAGAATCCCTCCAACATTCACTTGTTGAGGACCCTCTCAACTCAATACATTCATATAAATAGTGACCCTCATATCCTCCTCTAGTATGGGTTTTGTGGCTTCAAACAGGTCATCGTGGAATTTTCGCTATAACCTTATTTATGTGATGGTTCAAATGTTGAAAGTTTAACCCATTTGTACCGAAATCTTGATTAATCTAATGACCAAATTTCAGATCTTGGTTCGCTATATTTTTAGAGATATGATCTGAGGAAGGTAGGGTTTTTGCAGGCTCTAGAATTCTATCCCGAACATGTGATGTTGGGAAAATCGTCATAACTGTCTCTCTAACTATGGGATTCAAATTTCATAAATAGTGACAGAAAGAGGATGAACTGTAGTGTGTTGGGTTATCTTTTTTAGGGTTGAAGGTTGCAACAATGACACGTGGCACTTCGTACAAGTTTTCTCTACTGAAAAAGTCTATAATTGGGTCATTGTGGTAGATTGGGCATAACAATTTCTTGAAGAATCCAATCTTGATTAGACCTATGGAGTTGGAAAGAGGACTCAGAGATCTACAACAAGACAAAATTTTAGACCATGGAGATCCAAAATTACATACATACAAGAGATTCAATATCGAGCTCCTAGAAGGCAAGACAAAACATGCATTCAAGGATCACTACAGTAAGGAACACACATCAATAGTCAAGGGTAAGTCTCCTACAACAATGTATGTATGATTAGTGTTTACATTTGAATTTTGAGTATCATCTCCAACATATGTTTTTTCAATACAACGTAAGTATATACAACGTCTCGGTTATATCTCTATGTCTCTATATGTCATAGTTTGTTTTGATACCACATTTTAGATGTCCTGTTCTTGATGCTACACTTTTGATGCTAGATATTCCTGATGCTACACCAAGTCTACTAAATATATATGATGTTGTAAGTTCATGTTACTTTTCTTGTCATAGTTGATAGAATGGTCTCTATTGTTGTACTTAGAACTTGGTCCATCAGAATTCTAGGGTTTGTCATCAGTTTTTATTGTGTATATCTTTAGCTCAGTTTTGGATATAGTCTTGCATAGAGTCCAGGCCTATATCAAGAGTGGGAGTCTTTGTCTACTGCTGCAGCAAGTAAACAAAAAAATTGACAAGAACACTTCAGTTACGCATTGTAATTTTAATTTATATTTAATATGCACTTACATGTGTTTTGTTGGAAGATGTAAGTTGAATGGTATTTTGTTTTGTTTTGGGATTGATTTCGCAGGAAAATTTTGCATGTAGATAGAAGAAGATTCAGGTCCAACAATAAGAAAAAATTAAAGAGTAGAAGTGTCACATAAAAGGAAGCATTGCAGTGGGACATCCTTGAAGACATGACAACCATCAAGATGTCGTGAAGTATTGTTATGGCCAAGGGTCATCATTGTAAGGTTGTAAAATAATAATTTATAAAAGAGTCATCGGTGTAAAAGAGTCATTTGTAAAAGATTCATCATTGTAAAGTTGTAAAAGAGTCATTTGTAAAAGATTCATCATTGTAAAGATGTTAATATAGTCATTTTTGAAAGAGTCATTTAGCCTAGAGTCGAAGAGGTAGTGTTGGGAGGTTTACGAGTCACTGTTGGGTAGATTTCATGGTTGGGTTGTAGGTCATAAAGAGATTGGGTGTTTGGATAAGTACATGAAAATCATTGTACATCTTATTTTATTGTGGATCTTTGTCCTTGGTTTGGGAATCCATAGTCTTGTCTTATTTCAGTCATTATAAGGTGGCAAGGAGGTGCTAGGAAGGTGTATGAAGTTGCCTACAGGTTGGGGCCTATGAACACTTCAGGGTGGTAGGGTGGTTCTTGGGAGAGTTTTGGCTCACTAGGGTGTTGGGGCATCCATTTAGTTGATTACTTAAGAAACCAAGGAATTGGGGCATTCCTCCAGTGGGAGCTGGAGAAGAATGATTTTCTAGAATTATAGGAATTTGTTGATTTCATTTCAGTTTGGGATGAGGATTAAAGAATCTATTAGAAAAACGTTTGGGGGTTTTTGAACCATAGGGGATTTTCCACCTAAAATTCTTGTCCCTACTTTGTTATTTTATTTATTGTTATTATTGCATAAACATTAATAATAGTTTCAGATTAACTAATGCTCTGAAAATATTTGAAAGTGCTAATGACAAAGGAATACTGATTCACCCCACCTCTTATTATTTCCAACAATGACATCCCTTCTTACTTCAATATATCTTCCTTCCTTGATGTAGATTCTATATGCTTTTTAAGAGAGACTATATCCAAGGAATATTCCCTTAATACTGGTAGAATCCAACTTATTTCACTTTTCTTTTGGAACATGGATATATGGTGGACTTCCAAAGATTTGAAGGTGATCCACACTCAGATGATTTCCTATGAATAGTTTTTCTGGGGTTGTATTATTGAGACTTCTATGAGGATTGAATGTATACGGCTGTCATTGTTTCTTCTACCCATAAGAATTTTGGTAGGTCCTGATCAAGGGGCATTGTTAAAATGCCTTCTTCAATTGACCTATTCTTCCTTTAGAACACTCCATTTTGATTGGGATAATATGGAACAATGAACTCCCTCTTAATTCCTGGTTCCTTAAAATATGTAATGAATTCCTTAGAAATGTATTCCCCATGATTGCTTGGCCTTAGGGATTTTATATTTCTTTCAATTAGGGTTTCCACTTCGGATCTAAATTGCTTGAATTTTTTGAGCACTTCATCTTCTATTTTGAGAAGGTAGATCCATGTATTTCTTGAATATTCATCAATGAATGTTACATAATAGAGATGAACTCGAAGTGAATTTTCAGACTTGGGCCCACACACATCAGAATGAATGAGGTCTAGTATCTCTTTAGACCTACTTTCACTATTTGGAAATGGCTTTCTTGTATGCTTTCCCAAAGAGAATACCTTGCACAAACCTTCATGATCTAACCTCATATTGGGAATGCCATGAACCAATTGACTAAGAGTAGGGATGAATTTATAATGTAAATGACTATATCATCTCTGCCATAGCTCAATGGTATTTATTTCCATATCAACCAAAGCTTGAGGAGGAGGTGTAATAACTCTATAAAGGCTACCTTCACGAACTCTAATAACCCAAGCTTTATAAATGCTATAGTATTTTCCCCAAACCAATACTTTTCCATCAACAAAAGAAACTCTTTCCTCTTTATCTTCTAAACAAGAAATAAAAAGTGAATTCTTTTTCAAGCCTAGACCATATAGAAATTTTTTGAGATGAAACTTAGATCCATTCTCTAGCTTCAACAATGTTGATCCCATGAATATGAAAACATAGCTATTGTTGTCACCTAATTCCACTGCATGAGATCATGGATCTTTTGATAGTGTATGAAGGTTTTTACTTTCTCTTGTAACGTGTCTTGATGCTGCACTTTCAATGATCCATGAATTTTCATCACTAAGAGAACCTGTAAGAGAAACTAAGAATCCTTGAATTTTGACCTGGTTTAATAAGTAGTGGATGCCCTCCTTGATCTAACTTCTAGAAGTGTTGATACCCATTCTTATGTAGATCATGAAATAGGGAGAATCCATGCCAACAAAGTGATTTTCAATTTTTCTTGACCTTAGCTTTGATACCATGTTGGAAAATGAATGAAAATATATTAGGGTTTGATTCTTGTTCCTTGATAATTACTTGTAAGTTATGTTCGATTATTTTACTTCTTTATTATATTATCTTTCATCAATAAATTACCATATTATGTGTGTATGAATATCACAAAATCAGATACATAAGATGTAAGCACTATGCCAGAGAAAAACCCCTCTAGAGGGGAAAACCCAGTAAAAAATTCTCTTTCTTTCAATAGTATTGTTTGAGACTCTTTACCCTAGACAAATACCAAACCTTCCCTCCACACCAAGTTATATTCCCATATCTTTGACCGCTTTCCAACAAAACTTCATTCCCAACAACTTTCACTATGTAGCAACTTCTGGCATTAGGAATCAACTGAACTTTGAACACTTCGATCTCCCAAACTAAGGAACGAAACATAGAGAGAGAGGTACCAAAGGTTCAATTTTATTCTTTTCCTTAGACTCCACCCAACTCGCACTTCCCTTTTCTTCCTTCGACCCACTTTGCACTACTTGACACTTCTCCAACTTCCTTAGAGATATCAAACTAGCTTGAGAGGAGATGCTCCAAATCAATTCTACTTCCTTCTATTTATAGGCTCCAATTGAGGTCAAATTGGTGTCCTTAGGCTGGCTTGATTTCTTCTAGGCTAAATTTATTTGGAGGTTACATAAATTATATTTGACTCAATACTAAACCCTTTTACATGATTCAAAAGCCCGAGAAGGGTCTCATTAAATGTACAATGCCTTTCTAAGCTCAATATTAATCCTAGGAGTCCACAATGGTGACTTTGACTAATATAATGATGCCCCAAGCATGAAACCCATGCTTTAATAAGTCATTGATACAATAATAATAATTATTATCTTTATTATTTTGACAAGTATATTACATGATGACTCAAATACGTTTAAGGAAGACCGAACCTAGTTCTATTTTATAACACTTCCACATCAAGTGTCCCTCTTGATTTTCATGTGTTGATCTCTCCCCTTTCCTTGTTCTCATCATTTTCATAATATGGATTAGATGAATTGTGTATTATTGCTTGTGTCTCAACAATTACAACTGAACTATCATCATAAGCATATAGAATCCTTTGCATTGTTAAAACTGTCCTCTCAAAATGACCTATACCAAACTATATTTTTTTCAATCCATTTAACCCATGTAGTAAAAATATATAGACAAAAATTTGTATGACTCCAGTTAAATTTGTGCAGATTCAAAGTAATGGTTCAACATCTGGATTTTTATAAAGTATTTCACTATCCCTCAACTTTGAAAATTAAAAGTCTCTTTCCTCCTCTAAGTTGACTAATGAAAGCTTCAATTATGTGATTTTCATGTCCCAATTCAATAGAAAATAATATAGGAATAACTAAATATGAGATCCTAAATGATGTTCATGTTGCTCTAGTTCACATGAGTTCCATGGTTTTTGAGGAGATAGACTGGACTTCCCAATACATTCCACCTCAAGTGTCACTACCGTTTTACATTTTTTGATCTCTCCCCTTGATTTGTTCTCATTGTTTTCATCAAATGGATTGGATGACTTGTTTATTGTTGCTTGTCCCTCAACAATTACAGCTAGACTATCATCAACAACATATAGAATCCTCTGTATTGTTGAAACCATCTGCTCAAAATTATAGGCATCAAACTCTATTCTTTTCAATCCATATAACTAATGTAGAATAAATATATAGACAAAAATTTGTACGACTCCATTTAAATTTGTGCTTACAAGTAATGGTTCAACATCTGAATTTTGCCATTGTTTTTCAATATTCCTCAAAATTGATAAACCTATTATTTATTTCATTTGATTCACTGCATCCAAGAGCTCTATCCACACTTTATATGTTTTTCCTAAACAATTTCTTGTATGTAATATCCATAGGGTCAATTGTGCCAATGATGATTCCATTTTAGTTAAAAACTTTCCCAGGTCTGTTGCAAATATCCAAACATTTTTGTTGAGGTTGAAAGATATAAATCTTGCGAGCACCTTAAGAATACCATCACATAAATCCTTGTTTTCACAAGAGTGTTGAAACTTGGAAGTCTTTCCCAAGATGCATCTTAGCCTTTAGGGAGCCTTTTTTTCAAAGAGACGTCCACTAGACTCCTTAGAATAGAGTGTTGTATATAGAGTCCTCATTGTAACATATTGGTTTAAGGAGATCATATTTTATATTAACTATGAAATACTTTCTATTTGTTAAATCCATTTTTTTTATATTGTAGGATGGAAAATCAGTCTGGCATGAATAAAATAGACCTGCTAATGTACAAATGTTGTACAAATTAAAGGGATACTGTACAAATAAAATGGAAGCCATTTGTCCATAAAAGTGGTTGTTGCTCATAAGACAATTTGTAGAATTTTTTTTAGTGTAATTGGTTTTGAAGAGGTTAAACCTTGTGCCATTTTTCTAACAAATGAGACAAATAACCTCCAATTTTCAAGATGGAATAAATGTTGGCTAATACTCCATGGTTAACTTGTTCTTTTTTCAGAGTGAAACTTATGTTAGAGGACAATAAACAATGTTTAATACTTTCCTACCAAAACAACAATGGCTTATTTCTCATCAACTCCTCTTGTTATAATTATGAGTTGGATATTTTTTTTAATTAATTAATTATTATAAACATGAATATAAAGTGAAGTGTGTTGTAAATATATATGAATGATTACTTTTTATATTTTAAGAGAAAATAATGTTTATATGTTTTGGGCATTGTAATTTTTATGGTTTTTTAAGAATTTATTTATTTATTTTTACTAACTTTGAATACTATCTTAAATGAGTTGATGAATATTTCATCATCATTTACATATATTATGAATTATATATTCTTGGGATAGGTTTAGTCATTGTTGTTGTTGTTTTTTTTAATCTATGCACAATTTTTAATGAATGTAAAATAGAAATTTTGAAACATATTCAGGATTATAGTTTAGAAGTACATTCTTAGTAAATAGTGAAAGAGAAAGTGCATGTTGATTATTTTTTTATCCATCTAATTTCCCTTTTTGAAATATTTTCATAAAATTTCTACTTTTTTTATTTTCACTTATGTTGCAAAGAATATTTTTGATTTATTTCAAGTTTTTTCTTTGCATAACATTGATTATCCAATAAAAATTATTTTAACCAACATATTATTCAATATGTTAAGTTTATAATGAAATTTTAAATAACTTGCCATGTTTTATGCGTTCTTTTTGTTTTATTCTTCATATTTCTACTCTTTATCTTCAATCCTTACATAATGAAATACACAAACTATTAAATACATTTTACAACCTAAGTAAAGGATTTCAAGCTAAAACTATTTACTAGTTTGGCGGTGCGTTCATCTTTTTTCTTAGTCAAGATAGATACAACACCTTTTCCAATGGTGTTGATATAGTTATTTTCTCCTAAAGTAATTTTAGGTTGAATGGAGCTATAAATGCTAGAAAACAACTTCTTGTTACATGTTGTGATTGTTGAAACCACTGCCCAACAACCAAATATCCCTTTTCATCTTCTTTAGTGATTTTACGTAAGATGAACATTGACTTAGATGTCTCTTTTCTAGTGTTGGAGACATTATATTTTCCCTTGTTTGAACTTGATTTCTTCTTTCCACATTTAGTTTCACAGGTTCCATATTTTTTTTGCAATAGTCACACAGTAGCTCGGACTTATCTCTTCATTTTATGCCTCTCCTCCTCTAATTCAGAGAGTTTCTAGGATGTTCTAATTATCCCGACTGTTCTAGTGTAGTTATACCTTATACTTAACAATTACCTTTTCATTTTCCTCAACAAATTGATGTTTATCTCTTACAGGGGTGTTCTAAGGTATCCTCTTCCATGTTGATTCTTAATTCATGGGACAAGAGAGATATTATTAGTTCCTCTACTATCAGTTCAGATAGATATTTTCAATCCTCTATGGTAATGAAAACCATATTGAACATCTTAGGTGGGATCCTATGAACTTTATCCATAATTTTAAGATCACTCTAGTCATGAACTAGTCATTGTTTTCTATCTCCTTCATATTCAATGTTTTAAACTCTCTCATGAGGGTTTAAATATTTATAGTCTTCACTTTGTCATTAGTCTAATATGATTATGTTAGGATATCCCATGCCTTATTTTTACTCGATGCTCCGATTATTTTGGGAAAAATTGAATCATCCATTGAACTATGGATCCAAAACATGGCCTTGTTCTCCTTCGTCCTCATTTTTGCAAATTGATTTTTCTATCCATTAGAACTGGCTTGCAGAGTTGCTTGATGTATTTTTATTCTCTACTACTTCATAAAATTATTGTACCTACAGTGAATACTTCATTCTCATAAACCAAAATGCATAGTTCTTTCCATTAAAAATTGGTCCTTTTGTTTTCCCTATATTACATGTAGAGGCCACTAAAAAGAAATTGTAATACCAAAAAAAACTTCTCTATAATATCCCCACAATCACACATTTTTTTTTTCAATACATGAGTCAAAAAATCACTTTCATTTTTTCAAGATTGACAATGAAAAGAAACCCTTAGAAGATACATTTTTTTAACTTCCACATGACTCATTTTTCTTTTAATGGGACTAAACCTTCAAAATGTCATACACAATTTCTACACATAATAAATGATGATAATATCAAATTTTTAATAAATTGATTCTGGGAATGGGGAAGTAATCCAAATATTGATGAAGCTAATAACTTTAAAAATTTTCAAATATTCATGGTTTTGTAGCTTACAAACCTATATCTCAAATAAAATTCTGACTCTGCAAAACTATATATTTTGGTGGGTATGAATGGAAACCCACAAATACTTCAAATCTGTTATTGTGACATGGTTAGTACTAATTTTTACACCTTAACAACTAATATGATCTTTAAATAATAGATGCAAAAATTAGCAAATATATAATGGAATTTTCCCTGTGTGTCACTGGAAAATCCTCTTGTTTGTTTGGGTTGGCTCTTTCAAACCTTATAGGGGGTCCCCAATGATTGTACCTACTTTTCTATCCTAAAAATATGCAAAAAAATAATCCAAATCAATGAGATTAAGGTTGTTTTGCTTGAAAGTTAGTTGCCAAATCAATTATGTGAAAATTCGTAAATTAAATGTGGTACAATTCTTTACAAGGAAGTCTCTAATATGGTAAGATACAGTAAGAAAGAAAATGTAACTAAGTGGATAATTTCCTGAATGAATACTTAGAACTCTTAACATTATTAACATTTTATGCATGATAATGCTGGATAATGTAAAGACTATATTATATTAAAACTTAGTTTTATTTTACAATGGAAATGTTAGGTGAACTTTACTATGGGAAAGAGTCAAAGTTTACTGAGTCATTAGTAGTGGTTTTGGGCCCATGGGTTTTTAATTTCCCATGGTTTTGTGTCGAATGATTGCATGTAATGAATCCTTTAAATGGATAGGAGCAACTCTATTGCAATGGGCTAGGGAAGTTAGTGGCAAAGCCTCACTTAGCCATCTTGGCCAAGAAATAATGGAATTATGTCAACTAAGTTTTTCCCCAGAGTTGAGGTTTTACCAAGGTAAAGAATATGTGGATTGTGTTTATGTTTCATGATTTTTATTAGTTTATTTTAATTGTCTCATTAAATATATAACTCTTTGGTAAAATTTCTACGATTGGTATTAGAGCCAAGTCTTGGCTTTAAAGGGATGCCTTTGTTGCTAAGGATTTTTTGGCCTGGTGGATGGAGAGATCAACACAATGTTTTAACAGATCTGACCATAGATAAGGAAAGCAACATGAACCACCCAAAAGTGGGTCATGATGAGAATAGTTGGTGGCCACAGTTAAGGAGGACATTTCTACAATGAAGGAGGTCTGATTTGTCGCTGTAATGCAGATATGGATATAGAACATGACAATTAGAGGAGACAAAAATGGATCCTTCTGACTAAGAAAGCTTGATGTGGAGGCACAATATGCAACATCCATAGGGAAGACTGTTAAATGTCTAATGGTGGAACATATACATGTAATATATCTCTTGACAGGGAAACAAATGTGAGTGAAGAGATAAGAATATTGGTGGTAGAATAAGTTGACAATGGTTAGGGTGTTGTAAACATTGATTAATTTGGTAGTTTGATTCATGAATCCTATGTAAATGAGTAAAGGTATTCCATATACTAACTTATGTAACATTAGATACTACAATTTGATAGTAGAAGTTAATGTCACATATTGCAAAAGGGAAGGGATCCACAACAATCAGTGCATGAGTTCTAATGGTGATAGGAAAGATCTATGGTGCTCTAACTCATGTATAAAAATTCATGATCCTATTATGAAGTTGGAGTTGACATTAGAGGATGGGTCATACAAAAATGCATGAAAATTAGTCACGTAGATGTTCGAGGAGTCATGATAATCATAAAACATTACGAGCCACTACTAGAGATAGGAATGAATTTTGAAGAAATAGTATGATGGTATAGATAAAATTGATTGTAGCATAAAAAATTATAAGGATAATGTAATTTTTTGGTCTAATCCTCCTAAATTCGCCATTATTATGAGGCACAATTTCATGCTCATTGGAATACCAATGAAATACCAATTCATTGAAGTAATACTGGAATTAGCATACCAATATATGGATATTTGACATTGATTTCTACATTGTATATTTTTAAGTTTATTCATTTTACTTCATGAAACTAATTCGACTGACTCTCTCTCTCTCCTTGCGATATAATTTTGGATTCCTAGGGTTTTATTTCATGGGACTGGTTTATTTTGTCCTTGGTTTGCATTCTCTAATGAAGGAAATGAAGGTGATTCAAAGGTGCTTGTCATGATAATATAGGGAAATATGAATTTGGTACTAGGGTTTTGTTTCATGAGAATGGTTTCTTTGGTCTATGGTTCATGATATCCAATGAAAAAGGGACAAAGAAGGTGATTCAAAGGATCCTGTGATGGTAATATGGGGGTGTTTTCCCACAAACCATTAGGGTTTATAAGAGACAAGCACACTGCTTAAAAGCCATGGCACCTATAATTCTACCATCAATTTCATGAAGGAAATAATAAATCCAAAGAATGTTGGAGTGATATTGGTTTCAAGAAGGAAAAAATAAATATGAGTCTTCAAGAATTATTCTTCTTGGACTACCCATTGAAGGAAGCAATAAATATGAGTCTTCAGACATTATTCTACCTAGATTAGCCAACGAAATTGTATTGGATTTCTGGGCCAAAGTTTGAAGACTAATGCATCAACACCTCATAGTAGTCTCTAAGGTATGGAAAATTGTTTTATCCTCCCAAATTATTAATTGGAATTAATCATCAAAAGGGATTTCAAAAGACTATTTTTATGTAAAGCTAATTTTATTTACAATTGAGGATGAGAGGTTTTATGCCTAGAACCTAAAGAACATTTTTTTTTTCCTCTCCCCATATTCGACATCAATGTGACATTTTCCAAGTTCATTTTGAATAGAGAAACTATTTTCTCTATTGGGGGATTTTTGGACTATGCCACTTCATCTAATGTGTATGCCTATGACCCCTCTTTCAATAGGTGGGATTCCCTATCACCCTCAAGCTTTCACGATACAAGCCTATAGTTGCTAGCATTTATGGGGGTGGGGAGGTTTATGTCATGGGTGGTTGTGTGGATTCTTCAAAGTAGGTAGAGGTTTATGATCTTGACATAGGTTTGTGGACTTCTTTGTCTATTCCTTCATCACAGATTTTAAATGATAGATTTTGTTGGGACTCAGTCATAATGAATGGGAATTTGTTTATGTTAATTTTTTAGTGCTAATTAGACAAGAACAATTTTCTACAACTAATAATTACTTCCAATGATATATGATAATACTTTAGCACACCCAAGAACATCATTAAGCAATTACACTCTAAAAATTCAACTTCTTAGCAACTTCAACTTCTTCCTCAAATTACCTACCGTGTGTTAGAGAGAGAAATATGTGAATGATGAGTGAATGTTTGAGTAAATGAGAAATTAAAGTGTCATTTAATAGTGATATTAGCGTGCCCAAGAGGCACTTCTCTTTGTAGATTAAATTAAATTTAAATTTAATTAAATTTTCTTACTTGTAATTTGAAATTCCATTTTTCTTTCGTTTAGCTTGTGTATCTAGGGAATACCTCCTGTAGCTACATATAAAATCAACACTCCCTCTTATGTAGGGAGGTATTCATCTTGATTTCCTCAAGATGTTCACTGAGCTAAAAAAATTCTCCATCCCGAGAAAATATTGAATGAGCCCACTATGTTAATGTATCCATCCACTTCATGTTTAATTCTAGAACCACATGGGAATCATCTTGCATCAACATCATGCAAAGGATCTATTCATCCACTAGGAAAATACCCTTTATCGATATGGTCATGCACCCGATGACCAAGGGGTGAATGCATGAAGATGGGTTACACTTTCTGGCCAAATGTGGTGATGAAATTTCAAGTTTTTCCTCTTTTAATGAATTGAAGCCCTTAAAATTCATATAAACACTATGAATTTTGATTCAAAGTAAAAAGACAAATTCTGAATAATTATGTTGTTGTTTTAGTTATATTTTTTGCAAAAATATTTAGTGTCGTATAATATGTCAATTTTCCATTAAATTAAATCGTTGTCATTGAAAATGTTTACACATCTTAAGAGGTATGCATATGTTCATGTGGCATAAATTAGAATAAAATGTGTAATTTAATATATATATGTATGTATGTATGTATGTATGTATGTATGTATGAGC
Organism: Pinus tabuliformis; assembly: GCA_031772625.1. Lineage (NCBI taxonomy): Eukaryota > Viridiplantae > Streptophyta > Pinopsida > Pinales > Pinaceae > Pinus > Pinus tabuliformis. The sequence continues at coordinate 1,911,859,161 of CM062819.1, read as the reverse complement.
ATGATGTACATATAGAGAGTTAAGTTTTACATATTAAAAATTTATTTTATAATACAAAATTATATTTGTTATTATTTTTCGAAGTTGGCGAAGTAATATTTCAATTGCATTTTGCAAACACATGTGTTCATGTAAGGTCTTTTTCAACTATTTAAATAAATTGAAAAGCCAAGAGTACCCTTTTGAGGAGGACTTGCAAAATAAGATAGTGGTATTTTTTGAAATTTTTTCGTTGTGTGTATTTTATGATATTGATTTTTTATTCAACCTCTATAAAACTATTACAAACAAATTCAAACATTATGTCTAAAATAAATTATGGATGAAAAATATCATACGAATTTGAAAACATCAAACTCATATGCCATTGGATAGAGGATTCCTTCATGAATTGAGCATGATCAACTATGGCACCTAAGGACAAATTTTCCCCTAAGCCTGCTAGGATACAAAATGGTATTGCAAGAAATTTTGCAGAAGGGGTACTGAAATTGTGGATTTTAGAACTTTAGGGGCTCGATCGAGTGCTTAAAGAACTTGATCGAGCACTATGGCTCAATCGAGCCTTTGTAAAAAAAATTGAATCCCATAATTTATCCAAAGTTTATGATTTTACCACATTTTAAAATTCCAAATATTATTATAATTTTTGTTATCATGTCATGTAGAAACCTTATTAAATTTAATATCAATATTAAAATATTATTATTATTATTAAATTAAATTATTAAATCTGATACTAGTATAAAAAATTAATATTAATAGATTTTAATGTTAACATTAAATATTTTAATTTTGGATTAATACAATATTATTAACTTTAATATAATATAAAATTTGTTATATTATAATATATACTAGAGCAACCACATTAATAAATGTTGTTGATATACATCATTTGCATAGCAGAAGAGTTATTAACACAAAAAGAGTCAAACAAGCTAACTTATTATGTTAATTTTATTTAACCTAATTTTTTATAAATCTAACATAATAAAATATGTAACATTTTTAAAATCTTAAAGTAATCATAAACTAAAGCTACCTAAAGAAATGAAACCTAAACAGATTCAATTGGAAGGCATGAAGTATACTATGTATCTCCGATGGAGGCAACTGGACCATTAATATTTTGGAAAAATTTAGATAATATTTCCATGGAAAATTATCATTTTCCACCCAGGTGAGTGTACAACACACATTTGAAATCTTGCATTTTAAATATGTTTAATATAAAAAAATTAAGTTGTTGTATGATGTAATTTTATTTATTTATTTAAACATATCAAGAAAGGGGACCACAAATATGGAGAGAGAGATAGGAGGAGAGAGTGCCAGAGAAAGAGAAGGAGCTCAAGAGGTGGAGTTGGAGGAAACGATAGGGAAGGAAGAAGTTCATGACATATAGGAGAGAGAGGTGGATAGATAATGAGAGTGAAAAGAGAGAGATGGAGAGAGAATGTGTATGTTTGGGGGTGAGATAGAAATAGAAAGAAGGAGAGGTGGAGGGAAGTGGGTGAGAGAATGAGAGAGGGAGGGAGATAGTCAACAATGTTGCAAGACAAAGCTCGATAGGGAGAGATATATAAAGAGAGGGTGTGAGTGAGTGAGTGATGAGGGGGAGAGATGGAGGGAGGTGGGAGAGAAATGAAGAGAGAGAATATTTCAGAGGGAGAGATGGAGTTAGAGGTGGAGAGAGAGGGAGGTAAGAAGAAATAAATATAGAGAGAGAAATTTGGGAAGAGAAAGAGAGAGGGAGAGGAAGGGATATATATATATATATATATATATATATATATATATATATATATATATATATATATATATATATATATATAGATATATATATAGATATATATATAGATATATATATGGAGAAATAATGTGTATGTTTGTGGGGTGATCCAAAGAGACGAAGAAGGAGAGATAAAGGGAGATAGAGATATAGCTGGAAGGGCGAGAGAGGGAACAATAGAGAGATAAAGGGACAAAGGGAGAGATACATAGATAAGAAGAAAGATTTCATGCGTATCTATGGGGGTGAGATAAAGAGGAAAATAAGGAGAGATGGAGGGAGATATAGATCTAGATGGAGGGGGGAGATAAAGGGAAGACAATTTCTTTCACTAGATGCATTGATTTCAATGTACAGACACTGATTTCTAATCCTATTTTATTTCTTTCATTCGATGCATTGATTTTTGTGTAGGTTTTGATTTCTAATTCTATTTCATTGTTTTCATTAGATGCATTAATTTCATTCAAGATGTTAATTTCTAATCTTGTTCGATTGATATTGCATTAGATGCATTGATTTCAGTGTAGATGTTGATTCCTAATCCTATATAATTGCTAACATGAAATGCATTGATTTTAGTGTGCATGTTTATTTCTAATCCTATTTGATTTTTTGCAACATTATATGCATTGATTTTAGTGTAGATGTTGATTTCTAATCCTATTTGATTTTTTGCATTAGATGCATTGATTTTAGTGTAGATGTTGATTTTTCATCCTATTTGATTGCTTGCATTAGATTCATTGATTTGAAGGAAGATTTTGATTTCTGATTTGATGTAACTACATATATCATGTACATTAATTTCAAGGTAATTAGTTTAACATTGTGTATTGATTGCAATGTAAGCACAAAAACAATTAGTGACGATGTGCATTATGACAAGCGTTTGCATATAACCTCAAACAAAATAAAATCAAATAAAACTTGTATTTTTAACTTTTACATGTTGACATCTTTTAAAATTGAATATGAATTCTTTCAATCATATTTAAGCTTTTAAAAATTGAATAAAACTTATTTCAATCATAAAGAATTGATTAAAATTCTTGAATAACTACTTCTAAATTTAGGAAAGTTGATAAGATTATATAAAATTATTGAAATATTGTCATATATTATTTTTCAACCTATATATTAAATTTCAATACGGCTTATATCATGTTACGAGGTTTTGAGATTATCTTGTAGATAATATCAAAATAAATAATGTTGAATAAAACCTATTTGTTGTTTACATGACATCTTTTAAGATTGAATAAAACTTATTTCAATCGTATTTGTGTTTTTTAATTGAATCTTGAGATAAGAAATTGATTGAAATACTTAAAAAAGTTGTCCATGCAGTGGTGTATGGGTGGCTTACAAAATTTTTCATATATATACATATATACATATATACGTTTATTATAATATGGATGAATTTATAATATATATATATATATATATATTTTAAAATTGAATTGTAATAACATACATGTTGATTTCACTAAAAGAAACTTTCTACAAGACAATATGAAGCATGATTGTAACTCTTTCCATCTTCAATATTAAACATGTTTTATTTTAGTTCATTTCAACTATCAAAGTGACTTGCATCATAACTTAAATTTGTAATTATTTTCTTAGTATATAAACTTGGAAATCAAAATTATTATATTTTACTAATAAGAGTTATCGTATATAGATTTTTTTTTTTTTTTAAATTAGTGAAATAATTTTAACAGGTCCATACATTTCAAAAATTAATGAGCATGAGTAAATAAGATGAATACAAACCCATAAAATGAAATAGTGAATACATGTACCAATAAATTATTCATATGAAAATATATACAAATTACAAATATCACATGAACATCCATAAATTGAAATAATAAGCATTCATAAACTAAAATAATGTCCATGTATATCCATAAACTATCCATGTAATAAACTATAAAAAGTACGTATCACATGTGAATGTGATCTATCAAATGAGCCTGCAAATATACAAACTATCCACTCTAAGTACCACTAGAACTCCTATATGAGTTTTGTCGTGCAAAGTAAGTTTCCATAAGAAGGTATTACAATATATCAGATTCAAATTCAAACTAATTATATCATTGTTTGTACAAAATAGAAAATATGACAATAAATGATTTTGAACCACATTTTTAATTACATATACATGAATCTACTAACCTCAATAGAGTCCAAATGCAAGTCATATAAGAAAGGGGTCTAATGAATCTAGGTTTCATGCTCCCCTATCTGTGGATCAATGATTGAGGCCTGCATCGATGGACCCGCATCATCAGTGCCTCTAAACCCAACATCCCACTCATGTATCCACATAGCAACGACATCAATGACACTCTGCATATGGGCCTGTGTACACAATGGCAAGGACACATTATAATTAGTCTTAAAATTGGTTAGCATATATGTGTAACTTAAAAAAATATATGTTGAAATATTAGGAATAAAATTTCTTACCTCAACTATTGGTTCATGTGGTTGTACATAGTTACTATCCTCCACTTTAGTGAGCATATGAGGTGGAGGTGGAGGTGGAGGAGAATCCATGGAAACATGCTCTAGTTGAGGATGTCCTGGTCGTTCAATTGCCCCCTTAAATGACCTCATAAGCTCATCCATATAGCTAGGGAGTGTCTACATGTTATCATGAAATTATTATTATAAATGCAATCTAATATGAACTAGAAATTAATATAAATAATAATGCATAATTTGAAAATAAGAGTCAAAAGTTTCATATATATATATATATACCTGGTTTGTGTCACGTTAATCATTCACCCTTCGAGTCTCATGAATGACATCACTACATACATGTATATGTTGAAATATAGTGAAAGGTTAACTTTGCAAGAAATGCATCATCATACAAGATAAATGAAGGGTCACGAGACAATGGTGGTGGTATGTTAATCTCTCCATCCAGTGAAATACATGCACTAGGCAATGAAGTCTACATGTTGTCTACAATAGTTTCCTTGGTCTCACCACTGAGCTATGACAACTCCTCTATGTTTGTCAGTAATACCAAGCTCTGAAATGGTAGTCACAAGAATATCAGAGGTGGTGACACGTGTCGAGGGTCCCTATGAGCCCCCTCGCACTCATATGTACATCCCAAGCCATGTCCATAATAATGAGATCTCATATGAGTGTAATTCGACGTCATATGTGACACGAACTCTGCATATAAATACTTGGAAAAGCAAATGGTGACCAAGTCATGGTAGGGGAATAGGACCCAAGCTGTAATGAATTTATCATACACAAAAGGGGCTACATCAACATTCTTAAAATATTTCAGTGAAATTGAACCTACATGTTTGGCAAGATGATGGAGAGGGATGTCGAACAACCCTCCATGAAAATCGATGTCCTTGGTGGCCCCTTTCACTACCTCCCAAGTATTTGGGCCTCTAACCTCATGCCTCCTAATCCTTTGTATGGCCTATAGGAGGTGGATTAGTTGGCGCAACCTCTCATATGTCTCGATCAACCTATTGATTTAAATATTGGGGGTTTAAGTTCTGGTTACTGGGTGCAAGCCCCATAAGTGATGATTGACGCTATGTGATTTATTTCACTAGTTTCAATCCCACTTCTTCAGCCTTGTGAGCATCACCCAATGCAATGAGTGCTAAGTGGACTATTAAAAAATCATGAGACGTTAGTTAGTTACGACTACCTCTCATGGAAATGGTCATAGATGAATGACTTACATAACACAATTGAATCCCAAAAAATGATATCTAATATAATGCACTACGAAAACCCCCAACACTTGATTCAAAAGAGTGAAGGGAACTCCACTTGAATGGTTGATGAGGCACAATACTTGCTAAGGTTTTGCAAATGGGGTAGCAAGATAAGTGGGCTTGGTTGTGTGGAAAACTCCACAATTAGGCGCGCTTGAGACAGAGGTGACATAAGGATGGGTGACCTCCCGGGATGTCCTGGTTACTAGGTGAAAGCCCCCAAAGTGATGATTGATGCTATGTGATTTATTTCACTTGTTTCAATCCAACTTCTTCACCCTTGTGAGCATCACTCGATGCAATGAGTGCTAAGTGGACTATTTAAAAATCATGAGACACTAGTTAGTTATGACTACCTCTCATGGAAATGGTCATAGATGAATAACTTACTTAACTTAGTTGGATCCCAAAAAATGATATCTAATATAATGCACTTCGAAAACCCCCAACACTTAATTCAAAAGAGTGAAGGGAAATCTACTTGAATGGTTCATGAGGCACAATACTTGCTAAGGTTTTGCAAATGGGGTAGCAAGCTAAGTGGGCTTGATTGTGGGGAAAACTCCACAGTTAAGCGCGCTGGAGTCAGAGGCGATCTGGGATGTGTGATTGGGTGCAAGCCCTGGAAGTGATGATTGATGCTATGTGATTTATTTCACTTGTTTCAATCCCACTTCTTCACCCTTGTGAGCATCACCTGATGCAATGAGTGCTAAGTGGACTATTAAAAAATCATGAGATGTTAGTTAGTTACGACTACCTCTCATTGAAATGGTCATAGATGAATGACTTACTTAACGCAGTTGAATCCCAAAAAATTATATCAAATATAATGCACTACGCAAACTCCCAATACTTAATTCAAAAGAGTGAAGGGAACTGTAATTGAATTGTTCATGAGGCAGAATACTTGCTAAGGTTTTGCAAATGTGGTAGCAAGCTAAGTGGACTTGATTGTGGGGAAAACTCCATAGTTAAGCGCACTTGAGCCAGAGGCGATCTGGAATGGGTGACCTCTCAAGAAGTTCTAGTTACCAGGTGCAAGCCCCAGAAGTGATAATTGATGCTATGTGATTTTTTTCACTAGTTTCAATCCCACTTCTTCACCCTTGTGAGCATCACCCAATGCAATGAGTGCTAAGTGGACTATTCAAAAATCGGGATATGTTAGTTAGTTACGACTACCTCTCATGGATATGGTCATAGATGAATGACTTACTTAACGCAGTTGAATCCCAAAAAATGATATCTAATATAATGCACTGCGAAAACCCCCAATACTTAATTCAAAAGAGTGAAGGGAACTCTACTTGAAAGGGTCATGAGGCACAATACTTCCTAAGGTTTTGCAAATGTGGTAGCAAGCTAAGTGGGCTTGATTGTGGGGAAAACTCCACAGTTAAGCGCACCTGAGCCATAGGGGATCTGGAATGGGTGACCTCCCGGGAAGTCCTAGTTACCGGGTGCAAGCCCTGGAAGTGATGATTAACGCTATGTGATTTATTTCATTAGTTTCAATCCCACTTCTTCACCCTTGTGAGCATCACCTGATGCAATGAGTGCTAAGTGGACTATTCAAAAATCATGAGACGTTAGTTAGTTACGACTACCTCTCATGGAAATGGTCATAGATGAATGACTTACTTAATTCAGTTGAATCCCAAAAAATGATATCGAACCTATTGATTTTATCCAACATCAAAGACAAACTACGATGAGTCAGTGAATTGTAAGGGATGTTACATATCTCTTGTGTGATTGATGTATGGTGGGTTGTAACATCCTCCAATGTGATATGAGTTATAGCATCATCCCACAGAGGTATCGATGTTACACTATGATCCTTAGCTTCAACTTACTAAGGGATTGCAAATCATAAACACAATTTAACATATATAATTAAAAAAATAGAAGCATAATAACATATACATTAAATTCAAACAGATCAATTGAAGAAAATTTAAAAATTAAACATAATTTCAAGACATAAACATATAAATTTTAAAGAGGATTTAAAAATACAGGAGGTGTACCTGAAATAGGTGAAGAAGGTCTACTAGAGGTTGCATGATCAAAAACAGAGGCATAAACACTGACTCTTGCACTTTGACTGGTATCAAAGTCAGGGTCTATGAGTGGAATGTGAACTGTCTATGGGCTACTTGATCTATCACGAGCATGACCACATATACCAAAACCACTCGCACAATGATGACCTATAGTTGGGGCTCGTATATGGGATGTATCAGTATATTACACATTATACATATAATATATATAAACTAATCGATGAAAAAAATGTTAACTAAAGTATTACATATAATACAAAACTATTACATATAATACATATACACTAATCTACGAAAAAAATGTTGACTTAGAAAGAATGTTGACAAAAAAACCATTTCTAAACTCAAGCGGAATAATCTAGTCCAAAGTCCTAAACTTTATAGTCCATTTTTTGATAATTTATCAACCAAAGTATTGAGTCCCATGTAAACACAATTGGAATAAGTGGTCAAATCTTCCTTTACATATTTTTTTTGTTTCTAAATAATGTCTTTTATTCATAACACATAAATGTGGAAATATATATGTAAAAATTTGAAATAAACCTATTTACAAAACTAAAAAAATTCCATGCCAACCAAATACTCCAATACTCTTTAAGTTCTTAATGTTTGACTTTGAGACATGACATGTACTAGGTGCAAGCACTTGAGGACAATGTTTCTTGTAGAACACACTACATAATGAAACAATATGATACAAATTAGAAAATATTCTAAATGCTTTTATTCTCTAGACCAAATTCACTTTTCATGATGGATTAAATGTATCTATCAATGATACATTGTTGACGCATGAACTTTCATAAATATGTTATGTTTTAAATCGTTATCCGATGTTAAATGTTATACTTATAATTATATTATCTTATAGTTCTCCACAATACATGTTACACTATGTTACGTTATGGAATACATTATGTTACTATATGTGTGTGTGTGTGAGAGAGAGAGAGAGATGCTATAGTTATAATAGTTAAATCATATATCTAGTCATATAATTATGTTATGAACTATGTTATGTGATGTTATGAAATATATATATATATATATATATATATATATATATATATATATATATATATCCTATAGTTATAACAGTTAAATTTTATATCTAGTTATATAGTTATGTTATGAACTATCTACTTATAATTAATTATGTTATATATATATATATATATATATATATATATATATATATATATATATAGTTATAAAACTATGTTATGTTATATTGTATACATAGAACTATAATATATAGCTATGTGATGTTCTAATTAAATAATAGTTAGAGATTATATATAACCAAGTTAAATGTTTTGTTATATATATATAACACATTTTTTCTTTTTTCATATTTTTTAAATTTAAGATTTTAAAAACACAATCCTACTATATTTATTATTAAAAAAATATTTAAAATATAAATTAATTGAAATTTAAAATGATAAAATAATTTTTTATTTATTTATTTTATAAATAGAGGTTCACTATGACCTACCATATTTATCATGTCAATATAAAGCTCATAGTTTACTTATTTCTTGGTTATATTTTGGTTGATGTCTTTTTTGGAGTTTTTTGGGGTATATTTTTGGTCAAATTTGTTAGAAATTTAAAATGCATTTAAAAAAAAATAAAAAAATTGAAAATGTATTTCAAAAATTCCAAAAAAAACTTTAAAACTTAAAATAATTATAAAAAAGACATTTTTACCATTCAAACTCAAAAAATATGCATTTAATAAACAAAACATTGCAAGAAAGAAACATATTTAAAACCTAAATTACAGTTTTTTTGGTGGTTTCAAAGTGTTTTCTAGGTTATTTCAGTGGTGTTGAACACGTGATCCAGTAAGGATTGGTGTGGAATGTAAACAATAAAAGCGAGTCCAAGAGACCACTTGGTATATGGAAACTAGGTCATTAGAATGTATTATAAACCTATAACACTTATCAATAAAGAATATATGGAAACTAGGTCATTAGAATGTATTATAAATCTATAACACTTATGAATAAAGAAAACTCACGATTTAGCCCACTCTTGCTGTCCATATTCCATGTATGTTTAACATCGTACTAGAGCAAACGTATTGTTTCCCGTTCCCATATTTGAGCCATTGGCTTTGTAGTCTCTCTATGCATGTCAATTATGCCATTTCTGCTCACTATCCATAACACTCCATTAATATGTTCCCTCTCTTCTGCGTATCTGCCTACTGGTAATGTTCAGATGTGTTATTTATCTTCACAAAACATTCTTTTCTACATGCAATTTTGTCAATCTAAACTACTTGTTAATCATTCCTGTAGTCCCTAGCCTCATTTCACGAGTAGAAACTCTTTCTGCTATTTTGGTCAACCCTCCAATATTTCACTGGGCATTTCTATATATTTTGAAATCTGCAGTTCTTAATTTAGAATTTGTTCTATGCTTAATAACTCCTCTGTCCTTTTGCAAAATCTGTACTCTATGAGCATCGATTTGTATTCTTTGTGTGTTAAATCTCATGTGAGAAAAATAGAAAAATCATCCCTCGGTAGTGGATTTTTTGTGCATTGAGTCTCTGCCTTGCTACTATTATTGGACCATCCTCCCCTCCCTCTGACCAGTAACATGAAACATCTTCACTATGCGTGCTCATAAATGTCTCCACATTTTCCTGAGTAATAGGAATGAGGGCGGAGAATTATGAAAAAAATAAAATTGAAATAGTTTAATGGTTATGCACTGAAGTTAAAAGAACATCCAACGTTCCAGTACATTGGAATTACAATTCATGAATGTACCTATAATTCTCATGTGTTGAAGTAGTCTGCACTAGAGACAACAACAAAATACAATGTGGGTAGAAGCGCAGGATGGGCTATTCCAAGCAACAATGCCAAGCTCTAAAATGACTAGGTTATCGCCATGACCTTTGAGTTTGGTGATAATCTTCCCTTGGATGGTACAATGCATTTTCCTAATGCCAAGCTCTGAAATGACTAGGTTATGGTCATGCCCTTTGAGTTTGGTGATAATCTTCCCTTGGATGGTACAATGCGTTTGCCTGCTAGTATTTCTCATAATATCTAACATGAATTCATGTTTACTTACATAATCCAAGTCTGTCTAAGAATGCTAGAATCATTCAGTTTGTGTGCAAGAACTATTATGCACGTACGTTGGTGCACTCGAAGATAATTCATTAAAAAAATATGTGGATCCAGTTACTTCTTATTTGACAACATGGTCATCTTTTGAGATTGTTGGACGTTGTTTCTTCCATAATACATTTTCCATTACTTGGAACAATGACCAATAGACTGAGCGAAATGGATGAGGCACAGCTGGCAATAAAATTTTCATGATCAGAAGCAAAATCGAATCCTAGCAGCCATAATTGAGAGTGATGAAGAGAGAGGAGCAAAGATTTTCGGAGGGGGTGCCTCATAGTGTTATCCTAATGTTTAATAAGCAAAGTTATGTGCTCAGAGAGACTATATTTCCATACGAAAAGTCACTTCTTATTGTGCTTTCATATTATGTTAAAAAAAAATTCCTTCTGGCCGGAAAGATATAGCATGGTCCTATTTTTGGTTATGTAATGAGCGATTTTTAGATGTTGCAACTGGCATAAATTTCCCATAAAACAAAGGTTCTTTAATGTGAGTTTTATGAGTATTGAAGTTTCGAAGTTCCACTAGGTTATGGCTCTAAGTTTCAAAGTCCAACTAAGGGATACTCATATAAGAATGGAATGAATTTATTATGATTCTCCATAGTCAGTTTCTACACGCATGAGGATAATTTATGTGGACTTGTGGGAATCCCAAATATTCAAATGGTTTCTTCTTGGTACAGATGATATGTGCGCTGTAGACCATATCAAGACCATATTTTAAGAAAACTTCTTGCACCCAAAGTTGAAATAGATGAATTGTATCTTATAGGACAGATCTCAAGAAAACTTCTAGCACCTATCCCACAGGAAACATTACAGTAGAAAAGACTTGTGTGGAAGATGTAGGGTCATTATCTTCCTACAATGACCTGTAATATAAAGTTACAAAAATTCTAATGAAATAAGGGTCAAATTGCATTGTGGAAAGGGCTATAAGAGGCTAAATTGAGGGTGTTTAGTCCCAAACAATTGTTGAGCGAAATCTTGAGAAAAATAATTTTGGGCAAATACTCCTTGGCTTAGAGGGTGCAATTCTCTAAGAAATCTCCAAGATTCATTGCAGATTTTTTATGAAGGTAAAATCTCATCAAGAATGATACAAAAGTTCATTAATAGAGGCAAATTCTCTTGGATTTATTGACTGTTGTCGCTAAGAAGAAATTTGGGTTCGATTTTACACTCTAAGAGGCGTATTACTCAAGTTTTATAGGGTGAATATGTGTGTGTTATTTGTTGATTACTAAAAGGATTAATACCTATTATATGGGTGAAGTTGTTATGGTAGAAGGGTGCGCATATAGGTTGTAGTTGTCCCTAATTCTTATGTGAAGGTACTTTTACATTGTAAGTAGGTGCATTTTTTGTTGAATTGACTCACTTTATTTGTCAAGCCTTTATTTTTTTCTTAGAAAATGACCACACTTGATGATATATTATAGTTGCTAAATTCACTGATAGTCTCCATTATTGACGGGATGGTTAACATCAATAAAGACATTCTTTTTGATATTAAATTCTCTCTACAAAATGCAAAAGACAAGATTGAATTTTTGTAGCTAGAATCTCAGTTCCAATGATACGAATTAAAACAAAAGAGTTGTCATTCTGAATTGGTTTTCATTTAGAACAACCCTTTATTTGAGATTGAGACAGACTCCCATAAGTAGTAATAATATGAAGTTAATTGACTGCCCAATGAAAGAGAAAATTTGACTGCCAATGTAAATATTCAGGTTCAACTTCCCAAGCCCATCATCAGACCTTGGGAAGAGCCTGTCAACAACAAGCACATAACTGGTCTTGGATATTACAAGGATGTGTCATTTCATATTCCAGACTATTACAAGCCAATCTAATTTCATAGTCTTAGATTTATTAAGGAAAACTCATACTCACCTGCTCCTCCTCCACAACAACATATTGTGAAATGCCAATATTGTGACTTATTTGGCCATGTGAAAGATAATTGTTTTGATCTTAATCCATGCAAGAATTGTGGTCAACATACTCATTCTTCACGTAGATGCTTAAAAAAAACCTTATGCAAGAACAAATATTCACCTTGGATGGATCATTTCTTGGAAAAGGGCTTCAACAGGCAAGAAGATATTTCAATCATATGTCATAAATTCTTCTAGAGTATTGAAAAGTCTTACAGTTGAGTTTCCTTCATCTTCTCACCTTCAATTTGACAGTGGGAATTAATGGTGATATACAAGTTTTAATGATAAATAAAGTGAGTGTGAGCCACAACTTGGAACTCTTGCTTGGGCCTACAGTGAGAGACATCCAGATGAAGACTCAGAGTTGTACCTAGAGACACAGAAGCCCCTAAGCATGCCTTTGGTTTGTGGCCTTTTTGAAACCACCACAGGTTGTAGACCTCCCTGCTTCTAGGTTGAAGGGCTTCCTCTCTAGATCATTATGAAAACTTCCTACAGTAGAAGACTTCCACTTCTTGCCAGAGTTGGAAGAGTTTTGGGAATGACACTAAACATTCCCTTGGTTTGTGGCCTTCCTTAAAACGCTGTAGGTTGTAGACCTTGCTTCTTCTGGGTTGAAGGTCTCCATCTCCACAGCATTAGGGACACTTCCTTTAGCATAGTATTTCATCTTCTTTCAATATTTTGAAGAGTTCCAAGAACTACACTAGCCAATCCAGTGTTGGTGGTCATCCTTAAACCACCGTCGGTTGAGTCCTTGAGTTTTGCTACCTTCTGCCATGGTTTCAGAGAGAACATTCATCTTATTATTGTCATCCATTTTTTAATTTTTGTATTATATCTCTCTTCTTGGACTTGTATATACCCCTTCGGATTAAGGGGGGGCATGTTGGACACCTAATCCAATAAGGGTTTGTGGAATGTAAACATTCAAAGGGAGTCCAAGACACCACTTCGTATATGGAAACCAATGGTCATTAGAATGTATTATAAATTTATATCATCGATGAATATAGAAAACTCATTATTTATCCTACTCGTGTTGTCCAAATTCCATATATGTTTAACAAAAGGGTATTTTTTTATGGTTTTCTAGGTTGTTTTATGGTTTTCTAAGTTGTTTTGAAGAGTTTTTTTTTATGGTTTTCATGTTTTTGTATGGTTGTTTGTTTTTAAATTAGTTTTATTAATTTTGAAAAACTAAATAAATAAGAAAAACAAAAAATATAGAATACCTACCTTCATTTGAGCCTCTGGTACATTTGCAGGGTCATTGGCGATATTCATTTCAATGCTCCATGGTTTAATTTCTTGATTGAGCTCCAATACTCTTGCTTGAGCTCCAAAATTTCCCATGTTCTGTGCGAATGGTGCACACAGACTAGGGGCACAGTCTTTAATAAAAAATGGCTCGATGGAGTCATAAAGTTTGATCAAGGGTTTGTTTTTAACCTTCGATCAAGTTGTTTTTTTAGTGCCCAAGGAGTGCGATTGAGTCCTAAAAAATTCTTAATCCAGTGTTTAAATGGCTCGATTGAGCCATCATTTTTTCCACCTGAACGTACCCTCTCTTTCCAAAAAGTGTAACCTAACTCCATATTTTCACCCTAGGGTAAAAAATAAAACTAGTCCTTGGTCACCAACTAACCAAGACATCACTTGGAACTAGGTAAATTTTTCCTGACAAATGGTGAAACCATGGATCCATTTACCATTCCCCCTTGTCATCACATAGCACTGGAAGGGTAAAAATATTGGCCTGATGCTTTGAGGCACTCACTTTACCCGCTAGCCAAGTAATCCTTCATAATATGGTTAGAACCTTCTGACTAGGGGAGAAATATGGGCCCTGATGTTATCCGGGCCATTCTTTCTAGCCACATTACATGGCACCCAATCAATAACCTTGACCTAGGGAGAATGTCTTCCATAATGCTACAACATCAACACTCCCTCTATGGTATGTTTTTTTCTATGGGTTACCAAAGACACATTGTTTGTAGTTGGTTGTTCCCTACAAAGAAAACATAGATAATTAGTTGTTGTCAGTGGACAAACATGAGTAAATAGAGCATTGAAAATGGTTGAAACAATGCATACATAAACATGAACTAAAAACTAAGCAATAAACACATAAACAATTTTTTATTAAGCAAACATGTCAACAAAGTAATGGAAAAGTGCTCCCTTTATTGACTGTTGAATTTGGAAGAGATACAATAGTTGAATACTAAAACACTTAGAGGGAATAATTTGAGCAATAATCATAACAAATACTCAAAACAGAGGATCCTTTCCTTAATCTCTTTGTGAGCTTCTTCTCTCTCTCAAAAAAGTATTAATATTATCTCAATGGTGAAATCCTTTTCGCACTAGTATGCTAGATTGTTGAGGAGAAATTTTGCTAGCCTAACAACGCTCTACTTCTTCTTGTTATTGGTCTTCTAATGGCATGTTTATATATAATTTGGAATTCATCTTTCCTCTCTTGGTTCATTAATGAGAAAATGAACTATGAGTAGGAAAATAGGATCCCTTGGGGGTTACATATCTCCAAGTTGACCTCAAAATCGGATGCCCTTGACCATTACATGTCAGAGAATCCCATCTTTCGGGTGTGTTAAGTGGTTGTAGGCTACGACTTGGAGTTTTGTTTGACTGTGTAGTTACCGAAGAGACAACTGCATGGTTGCTAATTTTGGCCTTTAAATGAGCCATGCATGTAAATTTTATAAATGAAACCTTTTGAAGACGTTGATTTTTGTATTTTATGATGCTTTTAGCTAGAAAATCTTCACTTGTATGATCTACTAGACAACTTTGGGCATCATCTAAACTGTACAAATTTGTGTATGATTTTTCTGTGTTAAAACCATCTCATCTAGGGAGGCATTCTTGACAACTCCATGCTTGTCCCTAAAGTATAAAAAGTTCATTCGGGACAATTTTCTTGTAATAATGTTAATGAACTGCTCATAGTAGAAATGTATTAGAGCCTCACTACTTCGTTCTGTACCATGTCTCATATGTAGTCATACTTGATCTCAATGTGCTTTAAAATTTCATGGGAATCTAGATTTTTTGAAAGATTCTCCCAACTTTGATTGTCATAATATATCACAGTCATCTCAACCACCTTGTCAAATAATCCTATGAGTAGCTTCTGAAGTGGCATTGCTTGACAACTCACTAAATTAGATGCAATATACTTAGCCTCTGTAGTGTTGAGTGCGATAGATGTCTGCTTCATGCTCATCCATGATATCATAGAAGAACCAAAATTGAAGCAATGTCTTCATGTTCTCTTCCTATTGATACATAGAGATATCCACTAAATCTAATTCAGAGACTCTCCACTTCTTCAGATTCGTCACCATGGGAGTGGCCATGGACTTGCAGTCCATCATCCCAAATCTCTTAAGGATCATAATAATATACTTACCCTAACTAAGGAAGTAATGCATCAAACTTATATCCTTCATCTTGAACTCAGAGGTCAACTATCTTTGACATTGAAGCAAGTCTTCGTGTGGTAATCATGACTATTTCCTTTATCATGGAGGCAAATCCTCCTACCTTTTATTGTTCCCTCTTTCATGTGGGAAAGTACATATTCTCCCATAAAAAACAAGTCATCAACATATAATATCAAGATCAAACCCTCACTTTTAACAACCTTGTAGAAAGGATTGGGATTAACATCACTCCTAATGAAACTAAGACTCATCACGTATCCATCAATTTGAGAATACCAAACCTGAGTGCTTACTTGAGTCCATACAAACCTTTCTTTAGTCTACAGACATGATACTCCTTCTCATATACCTCAAAGCCCTGAGGTGGATCTATGCACACTTCTTCCTCAATAACTCCATTGAGGAAAGTGGTTTTCACATCCATCAATTGCAATTTCCAACTTGTTGTAACAATATTAAGCATTTTTTGGCAAAATGAATCATTAGCTGCCATAGGCAATAAATTAGGACGTTTTGTCAAAGCTTACGAAGCTACCAGAAGAGGAAAATATATGTCCTTTGCTAGGATCTGTGTGGAAATGGACCTATTAGGAGCTCTTCCAAATGAGCTGATACTGGAAGTTTATGATGAAGAATGGATACAAACTATAGACTATGAGCATATTCCATTCAGATGTCCTAGATGTCATGAACATGGGCATCTAATCAGAGACTGCGCTCTTAGTAAAGTAGTAAACAAAAGAAAAGCTAGCACAATGAAGGACGCGGAAAGATTTCACAAAGTGATTAATAGAGGAAAAAGCGGTAAGAGAGGGACAAAGGTACATCAAAATGAAGGGCAACAGGTCAGACAGAAAAAATTCCACATCCTGGAAGAAGAAGAAGAGACCACAAAAGAAGATCCAGTAATGGAAGGAAGTCTTGAGGAAAAGGAGGTAGAAGAAAAGGGCAAACAAATGGAGGATATTGAGTTTCAGAAAGCAACCATGATCAGTGACACAGAACTGGAGATGGATTAGGAAATGACCCAGAGTGAAATGGAGCAGGAGGATCATGAACTTCAGGAAATTCTTGATAAAAAACACCTAGATCTAGAAGGGTTCTTGTTTCAGGGAACCATGGGAGGGGTAGACTCATTGCCTCAAGAAGATCTCAACAGAATACAACAACTATTCTTATGGAAAACTCAGGCCAAAGGTCTGGAGAAGGGGAAAAACATTGACAAGCAGGACAACAGAGGTGTGAAAATGATGAAAACAACTCTTGGTCTAGCTACTAGAAACCCAAGAAAAAAAAGAGGTAGAAAAAAGCAGAATGAACTCTTGATGGAGTGTGGAAAGCTAATGATAGACTCAAGTAAGATGAAAGACCTAGCCAGTTATTCCTTCACAAATCTTTAATTATGAAGTTCACATCTTGGAATATTAGGGGTCTACGAAGTAAAAGAAAGCAAAGATTTCTTAGTAATAGAATGAAACAAGCAATGCCAGATATTATCTTCATCCAAGAAATGAAGTGTTCCATTCAGAAATTAAGACAAATCCATAGCAAATGGCTCAGTAGATTTGAGTTTTTAGAAGTCAAAGCAGAGCACACAGCAAGGGGCATTCTCACCCTTTGGAATCCCCTTAAAATTGACATAATAGATGCGGAGGCATCAAGGAATTATTTATCAGTAGTTATTCAACCTATAGGAGAGAGGAATACCTATCTAGTCACGAATGTGTATGGCCCTCAAAAAATGGATGACAAACTCAGGTTCCTAAATTCTCTTGTGGACCTTAGGGAGAGATACACAGGAATTCCCTGGATCATGGGAGGGGACTTCAACATCATCCAGTCGCTTTCAGAGAAAAAGGGGGGAACTAGAACTCTTAGCAAAGACTCCATACAATTTCAAACCTTTATAAATAATATGAAACTAGTAGATACAGATATGAATAAGGGCCTCTTTACCTAGAACAATAAAAGAGGAGGAGAAGCCCACGTAGCATCCAAGTTAGACATATTTACTATCTCAGAGGACCTTATGCTAATAGATTAGGAAGTTATAGCGAGAATTCTTCCATTTGGAGGCTCAGATCACTGGTCGATTCAATTGGAGATCAAGGGCATTGGTATTCCTAGGAACAGACCTTTCAGATTTGAAAACATCTGGCTGACCCACCTAGATTTCATAAGCAATATTGAAAAATGGTGGTCAGAAGATTTGTAGATGCAGGGGGTTAAGCATGTTCCTACTTCATAAAAGACTGAAGCACATCAAGCTCCGGCTCAAAGAGTGGAACAAGAAGGATTTTGGTAATATTTTTGAGGAAAAAAATCCATTGAAAACAAAACACATGTTCTCAACCAAGCTCTGATCATGGAAGCTTTGATAAAATCAAAAGTGAGCAAGTTGATAAGCATCATCAAGATTGGGAAAATCTATGTAAACAGGAGGAAATTTTTTGGAGACAAAAGTCCAGAGTTCAATGGCTAAAAGAAGGAGAACGTAACACAATTTTTTTCCACAAATCTGTCATTGCCAATAGAGCTTACAATAGAATCTCTTTGATAAAGAATGAGGAGGGAGAGCTTTAGAATTCCCATGAGGCCATAGAAGCGGCGTTAGTCCAACACTTCCAAGGCATAATGCAGGAGAACAGTTTAGATAGAGAACATTTCATCAGGGAGGTAACCTGTCATATATCGAAGCTAGTATCCAGAGAGGATAATTTCAACCTTAACAGGCCAGTAATAGAAGTAGAGATCAGTGAAGTCCTCAAAGATATGTAGAATGGAAAAGCACCAGGCCCGGATGGCTTCAATGTTGATTTTTTTAAAGCTTGATGGAATATAGTTAAACATGATATTTTGCAGGTTGTGGAGGATTCCAGGGTGAATAGAACCATTCTCAGAGTGCTCAATACCTCCTTCATCACCCTGATACCTAAACAGGATAACGCTCAAATACCAGAGAAGTATAGACCCATAACTTTATGCAATGTGGTATACAAGATAATATCTAAGGTAGTGGCCAACAAACTCAAACCTCTGCTCCCTGTTCTGGTTTCAGGGGAACAATCCAGTTATGTTGAAGGCAGACAAATTCTTGACAACATCATTAAAGCTCAAGAGGTGGTTCACTCTTTATCAAGCAAGAAGCAGGCGGGCATGATTATGCAATTGGATATAGCCAAAGCTTATGATAAAGTGAACTAGCTCTATATAAAAAGAATTCTTATTGCTTTTGGATTTGATCATAACTGGGTCAGATGGGTTATGGCTCTGGTGACTTCTCCCAGCTTTTCAATTTTGGTAAATGGCTCTCCCTCTAAGATTTTCAATCCTTCAAGAGGTCTCAGACAGGGAGACCCGCTCTCTCCCTTTCTCTTCATCCTCATGATGGAAGGACTAGGACAGTCTATCAAACATGCCAAAGTTATAGGAAAGATCAAGGGCCTGTAACTAACTGATAATGGGTAGGCCCTGACTCACCAACAATCTGTAGATGACACCATGTTACAGGGAATTGCTACAATCAAAGAAGCTTCAGCCTACAAAAAAATCCTGAATCTCTTTGACTTGGCTTTAGGTATGGAAGTTAGTCTCTCCAAATCCAAAATCTTTTTCTTCAATACCAATATTGTTGTTCAGAAAAATATTTCCAGAATTCTAGGTTTTCAAAGGGATTTTCTACCATCTAAATATTTAGGGGTCCCTCTCACTGCTAAACCAATGCTCAAGAGCATTTGGGAACCATTGATCAATAAGATGCAGGATAAGGTCAGTAAATGGACCAACAGTTCTTTAAATCTTGCTGGCAGGTTGGTGCTTACCAAAGCAGTTCTACAAGCAATCCCTATATTTATGCTATCAGCTCTCCCAATTCCAAAAGGAGTCTTACAGCAATTCAGAGATATCCAAAGAAACTTTCTTTGGGGAAAGGAGGAGGATAGGAAAAAATGGGCCTTAGTGTCTTGGGAGAAAACTTGTAAACACAAAAACCATGGAGGGCTAGGCTTGGAAGATTAGGAAATTCTTAGCAACATTTTAGGGGCCAAACTTTGGTCGCGTTGGGTTTAGAGTCCAAAGGGACAATGGGCAAACATATGGAAAGAAAAATATGCTAGTTGATGGCATAATAGTGATCTCATAAGAATGTCAAGAATAATAAAGAGCTTGCATATCTGGAACAAAGCCTGGGAGAATAGAAGTGTAGTTCAAGAAAACAGTTTCTGGGAAATCAGAGAAGGAGATCTAGGTCTTTTCTGGGAAGACAAGTGGCAACAAGAACCTATTCTGTTAAAAGAGAGCTTCCTTGACCTTAAGTAGTAGACAGATACCCAAGAATTAATTAAGGTAAACGACTACTGTGATCATACTCATCATGCAGAAAAATGGAGAATCTGGAGACACATTGAATGCAGAAATAACAATCCCCTGAATACAAAAGTAGAGGAACTCATGAAAATGGTGGAACAAAGGAAGATCTTAGTATCAGGGGGGCATGACCAACTAATATGGGGCAATAATAAAGAGGGAACCTTCAATATTAAGGAGGCTAAAGGTATTCTCCAAGTGAGGGACCCCCAGATTCAAGACAAAAAATTGCAGAATCTATGGAGGCACCAAGGGTGGATGAAAATCAAACTCTTCATGTGGTTGGTGCACCACAAGAAAATCTTAACTTGGGATAATATTAGGAAAAGGGGGGTTATGGGGCCTTCAAGATGCCAGCTCTGTGAAGCTTAAGAGGAAAAAATTGAGCATATACTCAATAGCTACATATTTACCTCATGGTTATGGGACATATTTGCCACTATCTTTCAGCAAACCGACAGGGATAGAGGGAGTATCAGTAATACCCACAATAATTGGAGGAGAAAATTTTCAAATCATGAGTTTCTCAATTCAGCTTGGGCCCTAACACTAAGCTTCATCATATGGAATGTTTGGAAAGAAAGGAACAAAAAGATATTTAAGGATGAAAAGAATCCTCCACAACGACCGCTGGAGCTGATCCTAAAATAGTTGAAGGAGACAGTGAGTTCCTGATGAGCCCCAAAAATGGGTAATTATATGGGCTCATTTAGCCTCCTAATTTGACTTAATCCACCATTCTCATTAGTTTACTGCATGTTTTTTATTATATTTATGCTAATAGAGTGAATTGGGTTAGTCATTATGCCAAAAAGTCTAATGTGTGTTGTATGCAGATTTTTGGTCAATTTTGAGACAAAATCAAAGGTTTAATGAGCACTTGGCAGCCAAATTCATGGAAGAACAAGGGAGAGGATTTGTAGGAAGGTGTCCCCTTCATTTATGAGCCCATACCTCGAATTCTCCACCAGCAGCTCGGAGTTCAAGGGCCACCACATCGATGATCACAAGGGCAACCGAGCAGGGCTAGTAAAGTTGCTGGTAACTACAAGTTTTGTCAGTCGAGTTCCTAAAGTTTAGGAGGACTGTTGGGGTCCTCAATTTGTATAAATAAGAAGGCTTAGGGTATCAGTTTGGTTAGTCAGATATTATTCAGATGTTAGCTATATTTTAGTTAGTAGGTTAGTCATTTTGTTAATCTATTTTCACACTTTAGTGCAGCTCTGTATCAGGACATTTTTGAGCTTTTTCTTGTAGACAGTTTTTGGGATGTAACTATTATTTCTTGATCAATAAAGATGAATCCGGCTTTTCACCAGCTTTAATCTTTCTTAGGAGGCTGTAGCTCTTGGGGTTGGGCCCAACCCAAGTTCCCAGTACCTCCTTTGTGTACTTTTATGTGTCTTTGCTGCATTCATAGAATAATTTCTGTTATTTAGGTTAAGATCTAGCTTTGTTACTTAGGTTTTTTTTGATGATTAAGATAGGTTTTCATACTTCTGGTTGATTTGAAAGTTTGGTAATAGAAAAGAGCTACAAAAAGGCCATCAAGCAATCCTTGATCTCATCTCTCCCTCCTTGGACCATGAGCTGAGACTAAGGCATACTTGCTGCCACAAAAACACTATTTTTGCCTCTCCATGCAATTGCTAGTGTTAGATTTTTTAGTTAGAAAAGTTGATACCAGTTGTACTTACATGTTTAGATCTGTTCTTGCTTAGTTTCCATAGTTATCTTGCATGATTTCCTGTCTATAAACTTCTTTTCATCATTTTTCTGGTTTTTAGGTCAAATTAGGTCAAAATAGATAGATCTCTGGTTTTTCTAGTCTTTGTTCGATTAGTTTTAGAAAACGTTGTGCATAGCACCTGTAATACAACCCTACCTATCCTTCCTCCATCATACAACCTACTCCAACTCCTAATCCAAGATCTCTTCCCTTCATTTGCCACACTTTTCCAATTTGCCCTAATTTCTACATTCTTGTGCAACATTGCTCCCTCCATCCTTGAACAAATCCAACCACCTTCATCACTCCTTAGCTTCATTTACCAGGTCCTAGACCCCTTCACATCCTCATCCATCCTCCATTTCCACTTTCCCACCGTCTTTCCTCCATCAACCCTCTAAAATCCTCTTTTGGCTCTTCCTGTAGAACATCCTGTAGAACCCTTGCAGACTTCCTGTAGAAGCTCACGTGGGTAGTTTTTCAAGATTTGATCGATATGAAACTCTATGGAAGGGTGCTAGGGACCCCTTAGGCCCTCTTCTCACCTTCCCAACCTCCTGCAAGTGCCCACTCCATTGCATTTCGCCAATCAACCTCTGCACAATCAAAAACAATTAAAGCACATGCATAATAATTCTGCAAGATTACTCAAAAATACAAAAAGATGCTTTTTCCATATTTTCCTTCAGAAGTAGCTTAGTCACATGCATTTTACCTTTCCAAGAGTCAATGGAATCCATTTCAGCAGCTTTCATCTCTTTTCTTGCACCAGTAGGGTTAGTCGGTAAAACTAGGGTTTGCTAGGGTTTGCATTTCCTTTCAGCTTTCAGCTTCTTTCTGCAAGTAGATTAGCCTCTTTTGAGTTAGCTTTCATCCATCACAGTTAAAATATTCTTCTAAGAACTCATAGAAGTTGGCTTAAGCTCCTAGCGAACTTGTGCCAGCTGATCAAGTGACAGCCTGCAGTAAGAGCTAGTACTTGTGCATATAGCACTGTCGCTTCCAAGTTTGTTACGAACTACCGAGTTGATAAAAGTAAAGAAGGGAGTCCCACGAGTTGCAACATCATTGCTATAATACTAGACCCCACAATCTTTTTGGCGCCATTGCCGGGGAAGCGCGAGAGTACTTTGTGATTACTGGTTTTTTCTATTTTTTCTGCAACATTCTGTTAAGTAGTTTATTTCATTTTAATTCCACAATTTCATTCCAGTAAGTGTAGATTAGCTATTTCCTGCTTTCATTTCAATTCCGCAATTTCGTTTCAGCAAGCATAGATTAGCATTTTCTGCTTTCATTTCAATTCCGCAATCTCATTTTAGCAAGCGTAGATTAGCATTTCCTGCTTTCATTCCAATTCTGCAATTTCATTTCAGCAAAATAGAATAGTCCTTTTCTTCTTTCATTTCAATTCTACATTTTCATTTCAGCAGGATAGATTTTAGTTAGTTGCAGTTCAATCTATTTCAATTTTGTAGGTACAAGCATAGAAAAAAAGAAAAATCAACCAAAAAGATTTCCTTTCATGCCTTATAGGAGTAGAGATAAGTTAGAAAAATGTTTGCACAACACCCCCACTACTTAACATAGCCAACCTTCTCTCTTCTTCAATGGCTATGATTAAGAAGAACCCTTAGGTGGACAACAATAAATATTTTGAAGAACCTCTAGGGGAGAAGAAGAAGAAAACATTCCTCTGGAGAAAATGGCTGAAAACAGAAATGTTGGGAGCAGTTCCTTTTCTTCCAACTCATCCATTGAAGGTGAAATTGGAAACATGTGGGAAGATTTTAAGAGCGAGATGAGGCAGTTTCTTGCCATGCAAATGGATACCATGTGGATCCAAAGGAAGCAAGAGGAAGCTGAGAGGGCTTTCGCCATCTTTTTTCCTAGGTGCACTAGAAAGCATCCTAGGAACGAATGTCCATTGCACTCCATAGAAGTGTGTTTTGTCTGTGAAGGAGACCATCCTACGAATCAGTGCCCTTCCTTGCCTGAAATCAAAGCTGCATATCAGAGGGACAAAGGAGCCATTGAACCACTCTATTGTATAAACCAAAAGAGGCTACATGGACCCATACCTTACCAGCAGGGAATGCAAGGGACATCCCAGACCTATTACAACCCCTATCAAGCCACTTCCATGCCTTCTTGGGGCCCCCCTACTCAACCTTCATGGTCCACACCTCCTCCTTGGTCCTTCACATCTCCATATTATGCAAACTAGCTTCTCATCCATTTCACCCCTACGCTCAGCCACAGCCTCAGTGGAATGCATCTCATGAAGGGTAGAGGCCGTAGTACAACAATCCTCCCGCTCCTTTTCCTCCACTGCCTGCTCAATTGCAACCATTGCCTCCTGCTCCACCAAGGCAGCCCCAAATGCCTGCTCAACCGAACTCGAACCCAAATAACAGGCAGGCTCAGCAAGTATATAGTGGGAAACCACCTACCCAACCACAACCCCATCCACATCCATCTCAAATATACACCCCCACTCAACTACCTGTACCACCATTTCCAAACCCGCACATTGGAGTAGCTCAACTTAATTACAATGCTAAGGCACAACATTTCCAAACAACTCCTTTTGAGCTCAATGATATTCACTATAGCTCAGGAAGAGTATTGCAAGAAAGAGATTATATTGATATCATTGAAGGACCACATCCAGCAGAAGAAGATGCAAAAGAGAAGAGCAAATAATAATGGGCTACACTTAATGAAGAGAAGACATCAAAATCAGAGATCAAGAGAGCTTCCTCATGGTTACCATCAAATCCTCAATGTATCCAAGAGAAAAATCAACAAAAAGAGGAAGATGAGAAGGTCATCGTAGAAGGTGACATGAAGAATGATTCAGATCATCAAAAGGACCAAGGATATCAGAGCTATATTGAGATATGGTTCCAGACAGTCACTAAGTTGCGGTAGTACTCTCTTCCTCAGCTATTCTTGATCCCTTCAAAGTCAAATCATCTGGTCTCTGAAATCTGGATACTTGTCAAAGCATGCATTTGAAGCCTCCACATCATTTTATCTATCATCTCGATGTGCACATGGCTCCATTGGAAGTATTCTTATACTTGAAAATGATTTTGTTTTTCAAGCAGGGTAGGGTAGAAAAAAAAAAAGAAAAAAGAAAAAGAAAAAATGAAAAATAAGAGAAAAAATAAAAATCTAAGGTGAAAACCTCCTTGGAGGTGCCCCAAATTGGCTCATTGATTAAAAACCTCCATGAGGCGGTCAATGGGTTAGAAAGAAGAGAAAAGAAAAAGGGAATAAGATCTCTGGGTGAAAACCTCCCTTGGAGGCACCCATGGTAGGCAATTAGGGTGAAAACCTCCTTGAGGCACCCTAGTTGTTTTCCAAAAAAAAAACGAAGAGAAAAAGAAAAATAGACCTAATTTCTGGTGAATAAATTGCAGGTTGCAAGAAGGACATTGCAGGTTAGGAGGATCGCACAAGAAAAAGACATAGGTTAGCACCAGGCTACAAGCATCCCTCACAATCCATTCCTCCATGACCACTACCGTTTCCTAATATTTGGTTTCATTCGGGCTAAGATTTCACCTTCTACAGGAAGTTGTGTGTCTTCTACAGGAAGATCCTATAGAACCTACAGACAAGTCAAAATCGATCTCAGAGGAGGACCTGAAGGTTGAGAATCTATCTATGAGGCCTATAAACATCCCTGTTTCCATCCATCACCATATGTCACCCTTCTCCATCATCCTTGACATTCTTTCTGCCTCACTATGATTCTTTTCTGAAAACTGTGTTTTTTATAGGAAGTTCCTGTAGAAATTACAGAGAGCTAGAAATGGAGTTCAAAATCAGTTTGAGGAATAGGGAAGCTTCATAAAGGGTTTATAAATCCCCCTGTAGTCTTCAAACTCCTCTTCCATTGATTCGAAGTCTGCATTACAACCCAAGATCATTTTTTTCAAAAACTGCAGAATGCTCTGATACGAAAATACATAGAGTAGAAATTTGTTTTCTCCCTAACTTGAAAACCATGCGTCCATTTAAAAAATTGTTTTATGGGGAGTTGTATAGGGATGATGGCAACATGCCCAAGCAATTTCAGTGAATTCCTATGCACGGTTTCCAAGAAATCAACCTCCATCACCTTCAGCCATTTTTGCATTTTCTCCATAACCATGCATCCATTTCAAAACCTGTTTCATGGGAAGATGTATATGGGTGATAGTAACCTGCCCAAGCAATTTCAGCCAATTCTAGTGCACGGTTTCCGAGAGATTGACCTCTATCACCTTCAGCCATTTTTAGTTTTTCTCGAACTCTATGCATCCATTGACCACAATGTTGCTATGGGAGGTGCATAATGATGATAGAAACATGCCCAGAAAGTTTCAAGTCAATCTGATCTATTGTTTGGGAGATATGGACGAAACAAGTCGTTGTCCTGCAAAAATCCAGCATCAGCAACATGAGGGTGCAAATCTGAACATTGAAACAAAATCCTGCAGCTTAGATCCAGCTAGAGGATACCTACACAAGAAAAATAGCCACGTATTAGCAACCAAACTAGCATGCATCCATAGAAACAAAGGCATGCAGCAGAAGGAAAGGCCACAACACCTCACAACAAACACATTCGACTTCCAAGTACGTGACTAAACCTGTTCCTTTGTTGCATGAATGTAATTTAAGAACTTCATGGACAGTGAGATGGTTTTGATTAAACAAGATCAGTGGCTAGCTAACTGGCCACCCTCATCCAGTTCAGACAACGCCTCGTTTAGTTCAAACAGTGCTTAGTGGGTGCAATTGGCATGTGTGCTCAGCCATCTTGGGAAGAAAATTGAAAATAGGTAGTGGTGGTTGTTTAAACTCCAACATAATTGATGGAAATGATTACGAGCAAGTAGCATATAGTTTCATAACAGAACTGTAGTCTGCATGGGGCCAACGTACATCCAGCCACCTCATCTCCTCACCACGAATCACGCTAGCAGTTAAAAGATAGCTCAGTTAACGCATTCACCAATCTTTGTTCACTGTGCCTTCATGACGTTCTTGACTGGAGTACGCATCTACCACTTCCAGAGCAGCTAACCAGTCATCCTCCACCAGATTTTTGCTTTTTTTTTGAAAATCTCCCACCTATCGGACTCTACAGAAAGCATAGTTTCATTATACAGGAACACTGTCTACAGGAAGATTTCTACAGGAAGGGCAGAGAGCAGCTTTGCAGCCAGAAAATTTGAGATTTTTTTCAAAATTCAATCTTGAAAAGAGGTAGGCCCAGGAAACTGCTTTGCATATGATATATTTATATAAGGTGGAGGATTAAAAACACAATATTGGGTTGAAAGAAAGGAAAGTGAAGCTTAAAAGTCTACCTGTGTTTTTTTTCCTTCTCTGAGTTCTATAGAGTCTCTCCATTTTTTTACTCTGCATCCAAAATCTGCCTTTTTCTTTCTCACATTCTTCTGAAAAAAGGGATGCAACCATAGAAGCCAACCTGTGAAAAACCAAATTTGCAAGACTGTCCACTCTCTGAAGAAAAAACATTATGTTATAAATATTCTCTGTTTTGTCAAAAGTATTGATTTTTCTCAAAAACTGAGAAGAAAATTCAAGTTGGAAATAGTTTGAAGAAAAAATTTCAAATTGATGTTGTGAAAAAGAAGAACATGAGAAATTCCTGATTCCAGAAAGACAAACCTTAGCCATTTCTCTATTTCCGGTTTTGAAAGTTTGTTTCCTCCCTCCTCACCTGAACATTTCCAGCAGTCACTACACATCATGATAGGGAGATTTTTAGAAATATGGCAGGGGAAGATGAGGAGGAAATAGAAAAAGAGGAAAAGACCAAAATGGAGAAAGAAGAACTTGAAATAGAGGAGGAAATCAAAACAGAAGATGAGAAGGAAGACCCAGAATAGAAAAGAAAAATACTAAAGCAGAGAAGGCAGAAACTAAACAAGATGAGAAGAAAACCAAAACAGAGCTTGAGGAAGAAAAGCTAATAGAGGCAGAGAAGACAAAATAAGAGGAAAAAAAGGAAGAAGAGACACACCCTGAGATATCACGGACACAAGCAGAAACAGGGGGCATAGAGATTTCTACAGGAAGGGAAGGAAAAGAACATCAAAAAGAGAAATCCCCTACAATGTTGGCAAGGGAAGCACTAGCTGTGCTTCCTGCATTAAGCACACCTACAAAACAAAAAGGAAAAAGAAAAAGGCAGACCTCCATGTATTTAAAGGCCAGGAAAAGCACGAGAATTCAAAAAAGCAGAATAGGAGGAGCAGTGGAAGGACATGGAAAAGAAGGCAGAATTTTGTGGCACACATGAGTAGACCACATTAGAAGTTTAGGATGATAGGGAGGCCACAGGGCCATCAAAGATGAAGAGATAGATTAGTTGCTCAGAGGATGAGCAACACTTTCAGTAGGAGGTGTTGATGAGCCCCATAAATGGGTAATTATATGGGCTCATTTAGCCTCCTAATTCGACTTAATCCACCATTCTCATTAGCTTATTGCATGTTTTTTATTATATTTATGCTAATAGAGTGAATTGGGTTAGTCATTATGCCAAAAAGTCTAATGTGTGTTGTATGCAGATTTTTGGTCAATTTTGAGACAAAATCAAAGGTTTAATGAGCACTTGGCAGCCAAATTTGTGGAAGAACAAGGGAGAGGATTTGTAGGAAGGTGTCCCCTTCATTTATGATCCCTTACCTCAAATTCTCCACCAGAAGCTCAGAGTTCAAGGGCCACCACATCGATGATCACAAGGGCAGCCGAGCAGGGCTAGTAAAGTTGCTGTTAACTGCAAGTTTTGGCAGCCGAGTTCCTAAAGTTTAGGAGGATTTTTGAGGTCCTCAATTTGTATAAATAAGAAGGCTTAGGGCCTCAGTTTGGTTAATAAGATATTATTCAGATGTTATTTAGATTTTAGTCAGTAGGTTAGTCATTTTGTTAGTCTATTTTCGCACTTTAGTGCAGCTCTGTATCAGCACATTTTCGAGCTTTTTCTTGTAGACAGTTTTTGGGATGTAACTATTATTTCTTGATAAATAAATATGAATCCAGCTTTGCACCAGCTCTAATATTTCTTAGGAGGTTGTAGCTCTTGGGGTTGGGCCTAACCCAAGTGCCCAGTACCTCCTTTGTGTATTTTTATGTGTCTTCGTTGCATTCATAGAATAATTTCTGTTATTTAGGTTAAGATCTTGCTTTGTTACTTAGGTTGTTTTTGATGATTAAGATAAATTTTCATATTTCAAGTTGATTTGAAAGTTTGGTAACAAAAAAGAGCTACAAAAAGGCCATCAAGCAATCCTTGATCTCATCTCTCCCTCCTTGGGACTATGAGCTGAGACTAAGGCATACTTGCTGCCACAAAAACACTGTTTTTGCCTCTCCGTGCAATTGCTAGTGTTAGATTTTTTTTAGTTAGAAAAGTTGATACCAGTTGTACTTGCATGTTTAGATCTATTCTTTCTTAATTTCTGTAATTATCTTGCATGATTTCCTATCTATAAACTTTTGTTCATCATGTTTCTGGTTTTTAGGTCAGATTAGGTCAAAATAGATAGATCTCTAGTTTTTCTAGTCTTTGTTCGATCAATTTTCGAAAATAGTGTGTAGAGCACCTGTAATACATCCTTGCCTATCCTTCCTCCATCATACAATCTGCTCCAACTCCTAATCCAAGATCCCTTCCCTTCATTTGCCACACTTTTCCAATTTTCCCTAATTTCTACATTCTTGTGCAACATTGCTCCCTCCATCCTTGAACAAATCCAACCACCTTCATCACTCCTTAGCTTCATTTACCAGGTCCTAGACCCCTTCACATCCTCATCCATCCTCCATTTCCACTTTCCCACTATCTTTCCTCCATCAACCCTCTAAAATCCTCTTTCGGCTCTTCCTGTAGAACTTCCTGTAGAACATCCTGTAGAACCCCTGCAGACTTCCTGTAGAAGCTCACGTGGGCAGTTTTTTGAGATTTGATCACTATGAAACTCTCTGGAAGGGTGCTAGGGACCCCTTAGGCCCTCTTCTCACCTTCCCAACCTCCTGCAAGTGCCCACTCCATTTCATTTCGCCAATCAACCTCTGCACAGTAAAAAACAATTAAAGCACATGCATAATAATTCTGCAAGATTACTCAAAAATACAAAAAGATGATTTTTCCATATTTTCCTTTAGAAGTAGCTTAGTCACATGCATTTTACCTTTCCAAGAGTCAATGGCATCCATTTCAACAACTTTCATCTCTTTTCTTGCACCAGTAGGGTTAGTCGGTAAAACTAGGGTTTGCTAGGGTTTGCATTTCATTTCAGCTTTTAGCTTCTTTTTGCAAGTAGATTAGCCTCTTTTGAGTTAGCTTTCATCCATCACAGTTAAAAGCTTCTTCTAAGAACTCATAGAAGTTGGCTTAAGCTCCTAGTGAACTTGTGCCAGTTGATCAAGTGACAGCCTGCAGTAAGAGCTAGTACTTGTGCATATAGCACTGTCGCTTCCAAGTTTGTTACGAACTACTGGGTTGATAAAAGTAAAGAAGGGAGTCCCAGGAGTTGCGACATCATTGCTGCAATACTGGAGCCCACCAGTTCCTCTGGGTGCAACAACCCTAAAAATCCTCCCTTAGATATAGACATAAAAATTCTCAGGCAGCTGGGTATGTAGGGACTCACTCTTCAAGGCATAGATAGAA
Source organism: Pinus tabuliformis (assembly GCA_031772625.1). Taxonomy (NCBI): domain Eukaryota; kingdom Viridiplantae; phylum Streptophyta; class Pinopsida; order Pinales; family Pinaceae; genus Pinus; species Pinus tabuliformis. The sequence goes on along the minus strand of CM062819.1, from coordinate 1,911,828,129 downwards.
AGGTTATCTCAAAGGACAAGGAGAAGGATTTCTGGCATCCTCCCCCAGAAGGATATTTGAAGTACAACATTGACGGGGCTTCAAAAGGAAACCTAGGAATCGCTGGGTATGGAGGAGTCTTAAGGGATGATGAGGGAAGTATCATCTGCATCTTCCACTGTCACTTAGGAACAACCACCAATAATATGGCGGAGCTAATGGCTTTGGAGCATTGCTCAGAATTGCTGAGTCAAAACAACTGCCAGAATGTAATAATAGAAGCAGACTCTGAATTTACCATCAACTCGGTAAAAAGAATTAGTAGTGGAACAGCTCCGGAGAAAGTCTCCAAAAACTGGAAACTCATCCGAGTTTTCCAAAGAATTCAGGGTCATCTCCAAGGTCTTCACACTGTTAGTTTTTACCATGTTCGAAGACAGGCCAATAAGCTGGTGAATCTTCTTGCCAATCAAGGTGTTAGCTGCACCGAAGACAGGGTCTCGATGGAGCGGCAAGAGCTGAGACAGAGTAGACTGAGAGCTCTTTGTTTCAAGCAAGCGGAAGAAGATAGGGTCATGTTTAAAAACAAAGCCACGGACATGATCTCGAAGCATTTCTCCTCTGTATGTGTCTAAGGTTTCAGGCTAGCTATTTTTGGGGGGTGGACAGACCACTGTTGGTTGCGGAAAATCCAGGGATAAGTGGAATGGACATCACTTACTATTAGATGGTTATCGGATGGTCAATCAGGGGTGTTCCAGGTTTAGGTGAAGGCAAAATGAATGTGGAACAGGACTACAAAGTTTCCAGCAGTAGGTTTACACAGAACTTTAGGCTCCGGGAAGTAAAACCGCTTCTTGGGCGGTTTTTGGCTGATCACACCACCCTCAAATGAAAACTAGTTTCTGTGATTTCAGAGCGATCCCACTCGGCATTCAACACGGGGAAGGGAGGTGGTTTCGTATACCGTACTCCATCACACACAATCGTTCGGTCATCTTGGTTGATGCGAAATCATTTGCATCCGTGGGATCTCGCAGCGGGGATCAACGGTTAAGTTCGTTCGAGTTGTTTTGTGGGGTGGGAACGTTATACACCAGTCAACTTTGCGGGATGATCTACTCCTTGGTCGTCGAACTGGGTGCGGAGATGGACAATGCAGATTATGGGGGATTTTTGTGGGGTCGGGATGCAAAAGATTCCAAGGGTTTTCTTTTCCCTCCAAACTCAGGATATAAATAGGGTTTGTTGTCCTAGAGTTATGAGGTTTTCCTTGTAAGGATGGATTTTTAACCTTTGGGAGTCAGCTTTTTATCTATCTCCTGTTTCTTCGGTGTTGGAAGGACGTGTGTAAATATTGTAAACTAATTTTGGCTTAATGAAATAGAAGGACTGACACTTGCTTAAGCAAAAAAAACAGTATTAAGCATTTTACTTTTATTGTCAAAAACATAAAATAAAAGGAAATGAAAAAGAAAAAGAAAATATATATATATATATATAAAGAAAATAAAAAAAATGAAAAGGGTATTTAAAGAAAAAAATAGATATATATTCAAAAGAAAAAATAAATAAAGAGTGATGAAAACCCTTAGAAAAATCAAAATGTGCGAGCTAGCTCAAATGTCACATTAGATATTAAATAAATTAAAAAAAAATTAGTTTAAATCACAAATTCAATCATGATTAGTTAATTGTTAATAAAGTTTTGGTTGATATGACTTTTTTTCGTATGTGATATCAATCACGCTACAATAAAGCGCCATGATCTATTCCACCAAGATCGATGGACGTCACCAACTTCAGACCTCCTTTGCTTCGCTTTCTGTATGTGTCACTTTCCGATCGATTTCGTGTTAGAAAATTATATATTACAGAGAAATGGAACACAAAATTATCGCAGAAACATAAACACAAAAAACACATAAAACAAGAGATACATAGATATACGTGGTTCACCGAATTTGGACTATGTCATCAAAGAAACAACTAGTCCTTCCTTTACATTATCCAAAAAAATGAAGAAAGACAGTCTACAACAAATCCACTGTATTTTCCTCTTCACTCTTACACAATCTCCTCTCTCTTTATCTCTCAGAATGAATACACACCTATCCAGCCACAATACAATTCCCTTATATATAGTGAAGTGTTTCTCTCTAGGGAAAAATCCATAAATTAAACATAACTTCTACTGTCAGATCATTTGCGTAATGAACGACTCAGATTGACTATGAGATTGCAATATTTTACAAGGAAATTTTACATATATTTTTAGCTTTGGGAGCACTACCCCCGAACCCTAGCCAGGGGGGCTCATAAAATCTCTTTCGCCACCCATGGACCCCCCTGAGGGTAATTAAAAAATGGGTGGTGTTGCCACCCCATTATGAACTGGGGTCCAACACGGTGATACCTCTGAATAAAGAAGATAATCAGGCTCCACACCCAACATTTCAGTCCCCCCTCCGCCTAAACTATTTACTGCTTAACCTCCCCTTTGAAATCCACCTTCCCTCATTCCCGCCTAAATAATAACTATCAATATTGTTCTCGCCAATCCAATCCTCCTTTTCCAAGTGTCATGTTCCTATTCCAACTATTATATTACGTTAATTATATATTCCAAGAATACAATCATTGCCAAAATTTATGAACCCGCTCCATTAATGGACATTTTTCAACGGTAAATGCTCTCACCCATAAAATAAAATAAAACCCCGTTCAACTATCCTTTTCTCTACTTTTCTACGATGCTGAGTGATTGAGCCTACTACTGCAACCAAGAATCAAGCCAAACAGTTTTCAACCAACCAACTCCTGGGTAATTACAATATTCTATTTCATTTGTTTTAAAAATGTCTTCAAAGGGTAAAACTAAAGCCCTAGTGGAAAATCCTATGCTACCCCCTGTAATTGACCTAAATCACCAACCCTTAGTAGATCAACATTATAAAATATCTTAAACCAATTGTGATTTTGATCTTTACAAACTCCATAATTGGTTAAAACAATTTTTTTTTGATCTTAGTGACAGATTGAGTTTGTGGGACTCCTTCCTACCTCAATTCATTTTTCCACAAACCCATCATTTCCCAGAATTTGTCTCATGGTGCCATTTCAGGTACATACCTAGTCAAAGAGCTATTGTTGCCTAGAACAATGACATCCTATTCACAATTACCCCTGAATCCATATGTCAAATGCTCCAAATCCAAAATTCAGCCTCTCTACACCCCTTCTCTGTAGGCTCCCTCACGGAACTCTACCAAAACCCGACATTCCCCACAGAGGCAAAATTTTTGAGACATTTATGCCTGAAAGTGTCCAATTGCCAAAAACAAACCCACCTTACCCATCCTCAATGTTTCCAAAAATGACAAAACAAATTATTTCTATAGTTTCTTGTTTGTTGGGCTATCAAATCGATCAATGGGTTGATGAAGAAATTAGCGTTTTTCTTTCAGTGTTTTCAGCAAGAGAAAATCCTTAAGTTATTTTTTATTATAGTGAATTATTGGCAGGGTTTGTCCATGAACAATTTCTTAAATTTTCCACTGAAGGTGTTTTCAGGCATGCTTCAGTCTTAGTTTACTTGTTCCTATTTCATCAAGAAGACACATTGCAATTTCAACTACAGAATCTAGATTAATAGGGAAATTCACAATGTGTGATTCATTGGACTTCCTTGGTAAGGAAGAATACCAATGAATTCACATTCAGTGATTATATGGATAAATTTTTATACAGAGTTTCTTTCCTACTTAATAGTGATGTTGAACCTAGAATTGGACCTGAGATTAAGAGAATTCTACATCTCAATGAACAGACAAAGACAGGTGACTGGTACCTATATCAAAACTACACCGAGATCAGAGTGTATGGATGTGAATTGCCTCCATATAAATTGCCTAAGTTTGTTCCCATAAGGATTTTTTCATTAGAGTATATTAGGAAAATGATAAATATGGATGAGCTACACTTTGTGTCATCCAAAAAGAAATCTCAGTTTAAGATCAAAACACAGGTTGAACCCTTGGGATAAGCTATCAAGAAGAATTATATTCATTTGAAGTTCTCTGATTTTAATGAAAGGAGTTTGAATTTACCTCAATGTAGTTGTGTTCTTGTCTGTTATTCGTTGTTATTTCATTTCATATTGTAAATTCTTGCATATATTTACTATTGAATGAAGAAATCTAGGTAAGATAAGGTTGAGTATCAACCTGTCTGAAATCCCCTATGAATTTATAATTTATTACAAAGATTAGTTTATTGCATTGTTTGTCTGAAATAACTCCTCTACATCTTTAAATTGTCACTTCTTCAACAATTTAAATATATTTTTGTTTTTCTCTAAACATTGGTTACATGTACCTTTTCCATATGGTTAATTAAATAATTTGTCTATTTTTTATAGACCATAGACTTTTTGGTTTATGCCTTACACATCGCTTTTAAACCAAATTTCTATCAAGAGGTGGTTGACTTTGGGAGTCTCAAATACCTTGTAATGATTGTCCAAGACATTTTGGAGATTGGGAGAAATAGATGATTTCGATGTGGGAACCTCTAGTGAACATAATTATGCAATTATGCCTTGTTGTTCTTTCTTTAGAAGCTTTTTCATTCCATTAGCATTTATTATCTTTCTCGGTTTCCCTTTGATACCCCTTAATTCAACTTCCTTTCCTTCCAAACAAAACTTCATGAAACCTTCTTGAAAATTAAAAGCTATTGTACCGAAGGATTGTAGCCATTGGACTCCTAGTACAACATCAGCACCACTGATTGGAATGGAAAGCATTGGGCTATTCAATACATATTCTACCATGGATAGCTTGATATTATGGCACTTTCTAGATAAATTTATGGTTCCTCCACTTGCAACCATCACTTGACACTCTCGTGCTGCATATAAGAAGCAATTCAATTCCTTGGCTATCTTACAATGAATAAAATTATGGGTACTGCCCAAATCAATCAACACTGTTACCTTTTTCTTATTGATATGTCCTTCTATCTTAATATTTTGAGGAGTGGTAATTCTAACCAATTCATTAGAAGATATGGTTGGATTCATTTCTTCTTTCTCTAGGGTTTGTTCCTGGTGTATATTCTCTTCTTTTGATGTTTCTTGTTCCTTTTCTTTCTCCTCTTCACAATCTAAGTAAAATAATTTCTTCTCAGCACAATTATGACCTTTAGTGTATTTTCTATCACAACTGTAACAAAACCATTTTCCTCTTTTCTCTTCCAATTTTTGTGGTGTCAATATTGTAGGCTATGGAAGGCTAGGAGAAATAACACTTCCATCTTTATAGTTGAGTGGTAGGCTTCCTTATTTCCATAATTTTGTTTTACATTTTTCTTGCCTACCTGAACTCCTTCTCTAATGAATCAGGTTCCGGAAGGTGAACCTCATGTTGGATGTTATACATTAAATTCCCTATGAACACTTCAATCCTATGCTCCTTTGGAATATCTTTTACCCTTATATTCAATTTTTGGAAGTCTTGAATGTGCTCCATCATTGATCCGTTTCGTTTGAGATTTATCAATTGGTTAAAAAAGGTGTTGATTTTTGTATCCTAATAATGTGTTATCATTTCTTCCGTAAAAATTTCCCAAGTGACAATTTGTTTACGACAAAAAAGCCATCAATACCATACATATTGATTTGGTTCCAAATATAAAGTTGCAATCCGTACCTTTTGTGTGTTTTGAGCATTATGAAGATCGAAATATTGTTCCATTTGTAGTATCCATGTTACAAGATCCTTGCCATCAAAATTCATCATATCGATCTTTGGAATGTGGTGGGTCATTGTTCCAATGTTAAAGTCTATGAAATCATGATTAACATTTCTTTTGTTCTCATTATGTGTTTCCTCAACTACCTTTTCTTGTAGCAAATTTGTCAAACCTTCCTTCAAACCTTCCATGTCTTTCTTCAAATATTCAATGTTGGCATTCTTCGAATCATGACTAACATTTTTTTTTCTTCTCGTTATGAGTTTCCTCTACTACCTTTTCGCTATTAGGAAGCCTTTCTTGTAGCAACTTTGTCAAACCTTCTTTCCAACTTTCCATGTCTTTCTTTCAATCTTCAATGTTGTCTTTCATACCATATATCTTAGCTTTCACGCATTTCTTTAAACCATCCATATTGTCTTCCATTCCATTCATATTATCTTCCATGTCATTCATCTTAGCTTCGATGCCTTTATTTAAAACATCCATCTTAGCTTTTATTACTTTTTGTGAGAGTGAAATTTGTTGCAGTTGGTCTTGTAATTTTGATATATCATGTTGCATTTCTTCATCTTCTTCATGAGTCATGCTCGAGATTTCAGGTTGCTTACTAGGTGTTTCCATTTTCTTTCTTAGGGGAATCAATTAATGATAATAATGCTTCACTATGCCCTTTGAATTCCTTCAAACTAATTTTTCAAACCAAACTTATGGAAAATTAAAAAAAAACTACACACCTTTTTTGTCTTTTTAGGTGCTCAATATTGAATCTTCTATATCTCTGTAATTTATGATCTCCAAGGTTTGAAATTGTGTCCTATCATAGAACGTTGAGTCCTCTTTCTAACACCACAAGTCTGATCAATATTGGATTCTCCAAGGAAGAGTTATTCCAAATCTCCCACGATGACTTGATTATATACTTGTTCAGTAGAGCAAACTTGTATGAAGTGCCACGTGTCACTGTGTCAACCTTAGGACGTGAAACAGATACAAGTAGAACTAAATTCCGTCTTCTTTCTGTAACTTGTTAGTAAATTTCAATATGATTCTCAGAAAACATGTTATGACGATTTTCCTCAGGTCACCTGTTTTGGATATAATTCTGGATCCTACAAAAAACCAAACTTCCTTGGATCATAGCTCTGAAAATATAGTGAGAAAAGATCTTAAATTCTGACCCGAGGTTCATAGATATATTAGGTCAAACAGATTTATTTGTTAGATTCTAAAATGTCGCAGAAAAACATTATAGAGAAAATGCCACGATGACCTATTTGGAGCAGCGAAACCCTAGAATTCAAAGCTCTGACACCAAATGTTATGAAACCAACTCACAAAAAGATAGAAAAGATAGATCAATGCCTTAGAAATTAGCCTCTTCGAGGGGGAAGCCTCCTTTACATTACACAAATGAACAATTCTTGAATGATATAAATGACAAAACCCTCCTTTCTAAATATAGGAGTCTAACGGATCAGAATATAATCAAAGCTGACATAAAAATAATAATACAAGGGCACAAAAATAATAATAGTGGGCTTCTATGGGGCACAATAATAATAATATGGGGACAATATGGGCACAAAAATAACAATAAAGACTACAATGACAATAGTAATGGGGGAATCACTAGTATTATAGGGACATAACAAACCTCTCGCCGTGAATATTTCTTTGTACTTCTATATGCTTCCATTTATCACATATTCGATTTATTATATCCACTTGGAAGTCACCAATGACTTCCCCTTAGGTCTCGATAGAATTTAGCACACATCATTCTTCATGTTGGAGTGGTATTCCTCCGTCATGGAATCCTTCCAAACTTGTTGTCTTGCTACCTCCTTGTAGTTGGATGGCTCAAAATAAATTATGCAACTCATTAGTCTTGCATATCCTGAGTAGTTCTTAGTACATTTTCTTTCCCTGAAAGTGTCATGGGGATATGCATACCATTTTTTATCTTTCCATGTACTTCGAAGCCATGCCAACCTCTTCTTGGATTTTGGAATGACCGTAAGTGAGTGCACTAGATCAATGGGCCTTTGATGGTCTAAAGGATTCTCTACAAGTACAAAAGGACTTGAACACACATCCTTAGGATCCTCCTCATCCCCATCATCATCAGAGACCATTTGGATCTCCAATAGGCTGCATCCTTCCACTCTCCCTATCTGTCTTCTCCCTCTTAACTAAAATCTATTTTGGTAATATGGTACGGTTATATATGTCTATCAAATTTCTCCCTCTCGAACACAAATCACTCTTGTTGAGTTTATGCATGATACTAGGAGAATCCTCTTGGATGCCCTTTAAATATCCTAGGTTAATATTTTATGAAAACTAGTGGATCTATGTCATTATTTACCCCACATATATTCTCTAACCATTTACTCCTTGGTGCTATGAGGTTAAATATCTCCTCGCAATAAATTGTTTATTTAACTCCATTGGAATTAGGTTATAATCCACCCACATAGTATTTGACTTTGTTAAATAATTCCTCCATATTTTATGCAATTCATAAATTTAGGTAGAACTAAAGTAAATATGTGGTACTTTCTTTATATTTCGATAATGAAACATATTTACTATTGATTACTTCCCACTGTAATTTATGTAGCTCTTTTCATATATTTAGGTAGGAGTAAATGTAAATGTGTTATACACCAGCATAGATCCATCTTAAGTACGATCTAACATGAGGCTAGAGGGATCAAATTTTTTCCATGCAAACTTCTTTAGAATGAAAAATACATTGTTATTTTTTATTGTTTAAATTCTAAATAAAATATATATAAGACCAAATAAACGTTTTAGCCATAAAAACGATAATTGTTTCATGATATATACATAAATTTTTTTAAATGATCTATAATATATACATAATTGTCATTAAAATATTGTACATTATATGTGCATCCAAATTAAAATGGTTTTTTTATTATTAATGTATTGTTAAGTATATGTCAATATTAATTCGTATTAAAATATTTTATTGATAACTCACTTTCAATATATTTATGTATATATACCATTAAAATATTTTATTTTAACAATTATATATATATATATATATATATATATATATATATATATATATATATATATATATATATATATATATATATATATAGTTGATATCGACATAAATTAGTTAATATAGATCTTCAAATAATTTATTTAAATCTCTTGTTGAAATATTTTTGAAAAGTATAAGATTTAAACACACATTTTTTTTACTTCTAATTACTTTACAACATATTCATTTTTTTTAATTGTAGCCAACATTATTTTTCAATTTAGAACATAATTTTTATTTCTATTTTAAAGGGAATGGGTAGACAAAATTTCTTACACATCCCCTCATACTGGGTTTTAGAATGACCCTCTTGGATCAATAAATATTGTAACAACCCAAAAAAATTAACACTTTGTCAAAGCCTTTCTCCACCAAAGCTTTGATACCATGTTGATTTTCTAGTTCTAATTAGACAAGCACAATTTTTTGTAATTGTAATTACTTCCAATGATATATGATATTAATTTAGCACACTCCATAACATTATTAAGTAATTACATTAGGAAAATGTAACTTCTTAGAAACTCCAACCTCTTCCTCAGATTACTTCCATATGTGTGTATGTGTGAGAGAGAGAAATATGTGAGTGATAAATGAATGTGTGAGTAAATGAGAAATTCAAGTGTATTTTAAAGTGATGTTAGGGTGCTTAAGAGTTATGTTCCTTTGCAAATTAAATTAAATTTTCTTTCTTTTGATTTATAAATTATTTTTTTCTTTCTTTTAAATTGTGTAGCTAGGGAATACCTCCCGTAGAAACCAAAAAAATCAACATTTTGGGATGTCTTATGGGGGTTTGGGTTTTATTCTTTATCCCATTTTTTCAACCATCACCACATTAAGTAGTGATGATCCTTATGAGATGATACCCTACAATGTCATCAACTTTATTTTTGTAACCTGGAGGATATTGACCCAAAAAACAATCGTAATGAAACGAATTATTTTCGCTTACTTTGAAGGTAAAATCAAGGGGTATGATTTCGAACATAATATATGTCTTGTATAGCAAGGCACTGTGAAGTGTGTCCTTATGTTATACCATCTGCATTGCAAGACATTGGGAAGCATTTTCTTAGGATATATAATCTACATGGCCTCTTAGTAACGCTTCTCTTCCTATTCTTTACAAAATGGGGAATCCTATTACTAAGAGAAGTTCTGAAGAGTTTTATATTTGAGTACTATGCCCAAACAATAAAGTTGTAGGGGTGATTGGTAAGGGTGGAAATACTATCAAAACCATGAGGAAGGATATAGTATCAAGTTGTTAGGTCCCTATAACACTAGTGATTCCCCCATAACTATTGTCATTGTAGCCGTTATTGTTATTGTTGTGCACCTATTGTCCCCATATTCTTATTATTGTGCCCCATAGAAGCCCACCATTGTTGTTATTGTGCCTTATATTATTATTGTTATGTTGGCTTTGATTATATTGTGACCCCTTAGACTCCTTTATATAGAAAGGAGATTTTTTCATTTGTATCATCCAAGAATTGTTCATTTGTATAATTTAGAGGTTTCCCCCTCGAAGAGGCTGATTTCTAAGGTGTTGATCTTTCTTTTCTATTGTTTTGTGAGCTAGTTTCATAACATTTGGTATCACAACTTTGGATTCTAAGTTTCGCTGCTCCATACATGCCATCATGGAATTTTCTCTATAATTTTTTTCTATGACGTTTCTGAAGGTAAACACAAAAATAATTTGCGTAGAAATCATTCTGAACCTCGGGTTTGAATTTCAGATCTTGTCTTGCTATATTTTTAGAGATATGATCTTAGGAAGTTAGGGTTTCTGCAGACTCCCAAATTACATTCCAAACAATTGACCTTGGGAAAATCATCATAACTTTCTCTCTGAGCATCAGATTGAAATTTCGTAAGAATTTACAGAAATAGGACGAGTTGTAGTTTTTTGTTTATCTTTTCAAGATCCAAAGGTTGAAACAGTGACACGTGACACTTCATACAAGTTCACTCTACTCAAATAATATATAACTAGGTCATCGTGGGAGATTTGGCATAACTCTTCCTTGGAGACTCCAATATTGATCATACTTGCGGTGTTAGAAAGAGGACTCAAAGGGCTATGAGAGGATACAATTTCAGACCTTGGAGATCCGAAATTATAGAGATACAAAAGATTCAATATCGAGCTCCTAAAAAGTGAAAAACGGTGTGTAGTTTTTTTAAAATTTTCCATAAGTTTGGTTTGAAAAATTAGTTTGAAGGAATTCAAAGGGAATAGTGAAGAATAATTATCATTAGTTCATGCCCCGAAGAAAAAAAATGAAAACACCTAGTAAGAAACCTGAACGATCTAGCATGAGTCATGAAGAAGAGGAAGAAATGCAACATGATATATCAAAATTGTGAGACCAAGTGCAACAAATTTCACTCTCACAAAAGGTAACAGAAGCTAAGATGGATGGATTAATGAAAGCCATGGAAGCTAAGATGTATGGCGTGGAAGTTAAGATGTATGGCGGGGAAGCTAAGATGGATGGTATAGAAGTAAACATTGAATATTTGAAGAAATACATGGAAGGTTTGAAAGGAGGTGTGTCAAAGTTGCTACAAGAAATGCTTCCTAATGGTGAAAAGGTAGTAGAGGAAACTCATGATGAGAAAAAAAGAAATGTTAGTCATGATTCATAGACTCTAACATTGGATTGAAGACCCACCATGTTCCAAAGATCGATATGAGGAAGTTTGATGGCAAGGATCCTCTAACATGGATACTACAGATGGAGCAATATTCTGATCTCCATAATGTGCAAAATACACAGAAGGTACGCATTGCAACTTTATATATGCAACCAAATCATTTTGTATGGTATTTATGGCTTTTCTCTTGTAAACAAATTGTCACTTGGGCAATTTTTATGGGAGAAATGATAACACATTATGAGGAAACAAAAATTTACAACAAAATCCAAGTACATCCCATACGTTGAGCTGGAAAAATTATTTTTTATGGTACAAAGATCGCTTATGCCTGTGTTAGAATTCCAAAATCAAACAAAAGATTCTTATGGAATTGCACGCATCTCCCTTAGGAGGGCACTCGGGATTTTTAAAAACTTACCCCAGGGTTAAGAAGGAATTTTTTTGGGATGGCCTTAAATATGATATTCAAAAATTTGTGGCAGAATGTTTAGTTTTCCAACAAAATAAAGTTGAAACAATTAATACCCCAAGTCTATTAGAACCTTTATCCATTGCAGGTCAATGTTGGGAGGAGGTTTCAATGGATTTTATCACAAGTTTACCCAAGTCCGAAGGAAAGAGTGTAATCATTGTGGTATTTGACAGTCTTACCAAGTATGCACACTTTTTTGAATTATCTCATCCATTTAAAGCCATCACAATTTCTACTGTATTTATGGAAACAATTCAAAATATACATGGAAACCCAAAGATTATTGTAAGGGACAGAGATCCCATTTTCACTAGAAATTTTTGGACATAATTATTTTCTTGCCTTGGTACTCAGTTAGCTCACAACTCACCTTATCATCCTCAATCTGATGGGAAAACTGAGATAGTAAACAAATTTTTGGAAGGATATCCTCACTGCCTTGTATATGATAAACAAATACAATGGGTCAAATGGTTTCCTTTGGATGAATGTTGATATAACACTTCCTTCCATACTACAGAAAAAATGACCCCATTTATGGCACTTTATGGATATCACCCACCATCCATCACATCATATCTAAGAGAAAATTCTAAGGTTTAAAGAGCGGAAGATCACATCGAGCATCAACAACAAGTTCTCCAACTCTTAAAGGATAACCTAACTTTGGCACATAATAGAATGAAACAACAGGAAGATCAGCATCACAGCGAAAGAAGTTTTGATATAGGTGACTAGGTATTGCTACGGCTACAACCATATAAACAAATGTCCCTGAAGAAAGATAAGAAGGATAATAAATTATTACCAAATTATTATGGTCTGTAAAAGGTGTTGCAAAAGATTGGTATTATTGCATACAAATTGGAGCTTCCTGCAGCTTCCCGAGTGCACCCAATTTTCCAGGTTTCATGCTTAAAGAAGGTTGTTGGTGACAAGATCCCAGTTCAAACAATATTGCCAAAACTTGACGAGGAAGGAAAAATCATATTGGAACCTGAAGCAGTCACAGAAACAAGAACTCGATAACTACAAAATTGATCAATTTCGAAGTATCTTGTCAAGTGGAAGCACTTACCCGCTGAAGATTCCACATGGGAGGATGAGAATTTTATACAGAAGCCTCCAAAACTACTCAAGCATTGAGGACAACACTTTTTTGAAGGAGAGGATCATGTTAGGTACCTATAATACTAGTGATTCCCCCATTACTATTGTCATTGTAGCCATTATTGTTATTGTTGTGCCCCTATTATCTCGATATTGTTATTATTGTGCCCCATAGAAGCCCACTATTGTTATTATTGTGCCCTTATATTATTATTGTTATGTCAGCTTTGATTATATTGTGACCACTTAGAATCCTATATATAGAAAGGAGGTTTTGTCATTTGTATCATCGAAGAATTGTTCATTTGTACAATGTAAAGGAGGTTTCCCCCTCGAAGAGGTTGATTCCTAAGGTGTTCATCTTTATTTTCTGTCTTTTTGTGAGCTGGTTTCATAACACAAGTATTAAGGTTCACGATGGAAAAGAAGAGTTATATGAATGTGTGATTGTAGTTTCTTCTACAAAGGTGAGTAGAAATTTTGTCGTCTTTTATGTTTGCTATATTCTTTTGTTTCAAATGTTTTATGGTCCCTTCTCATTTTATTCTTGGTGTTAATTTCTTACATCTCTTCTTTGAAGCAACTTCTTGGTATTTTTTACAATGCTATTTTTTCTTGTAGTTGGTTGATGATTGTGTTTAACCTACTCTTGAGGCCATTCTCGAATTGCAAGGAAAGACTAGTAGCACCACTACATTTAGAAAAGGATTCCTATTCCTTATAAGCATATTGGTTGTATCCTAGTAAAAGGTAGAAACATGATTAGGAAGATGTAGAAGCAAACTTGAGCAAATCTTCATATATTTCACGAAGATGAGTGACCTAAATGTGCGTCCAAAAATGATGAGCTTGTTTAGGTTTGTGAGATGGTAAATGTATACATCTATTTAGGTAGTTGATTAACAATATTTCTATTTTAAATATGTTCGTCATCTATTTATTGTTTCTTCAAACTACATAGGTTACTTGAGAGCCCTGTGTGGTAAGACATGTGCTCATCCAAATTATAACAAGGCTTGGGGAGAATATCTTCATTGAAAAAGATGGTGCTAGAAACACTAATGTTATTCTTCCTCTACCTAGTCTATTTGTGCCTAGTGCGATTCTTCTTTCATCAAGCTATGGAATAAGGTAAGTTGATATAGAATCTTCAAGGGGAATAATTGCAAGTAGATTAGCTTATGGATTATGTAGTTTTGGATAAGTGCATGTATTGAATGCATGTGTAATGGAATTTGAGACGTTGTTACCTTGATCATTATGTTACTCAATAACAATTTGGGTTCTAATCGTCCATTTGTTTTGAGTGATCTATTGTGAATATTGTTAAATGTATTATTTTTGGTCTAGATTTATAGCTCACTCATTTTTTTTTGGTTTACGGGTGTAAGGCTAGTAAGCTTTGTAGTGAAAATTAATGTGTATTCTATTTTATTGTTTTATGATTAGTGAAGGTTGAGGTCGAAATCTATGCATCTCTTCAACCATATGAAATGACATATGCACCAAATAAGATATTTAGTATTGAGTAACGTCTATTTATCTCCCTTGCATGATGATGACATTTCTCATTAGAAATTTAAAGTAGTTTAATTAGATACTTTTTCTTTGTTATTTGTTATTAACTAACTATTAAAGACATGTTTTGATGGCATTTTATCCTTCATTATTAGTTATATTTCATTACCTTTCTTAAACTACAAAGATTTTATTGTTGTAAGTTGTTGGGTGGTCATATAAATAACAAATGAGTAATGCTATTTGGGAAGATATATCCAATGTATTGGGAGATTTTAATTTGAATGGGAATTAACTTAAGGTTTTATTTAAAGCTAGATTAGTCTCCTTTATATTCAATCTTATTTTCATTATGTTGAAATGCCCGAAGTTACTAGTGAGCTATGGGAATAGGTTTTGAAACAACTTTTCTATTAGAGAAGTCTTGAAATATACTGTGAGACTTAGGAAACATGTTAAGTTTTTGAGCCACAAACTATTTTATTGTCAATTTCTAAGAATTATTAGGATTTACTACGGATATAGGGGTTGATACTGTCATGATAAGAATCTTTTTTTGTAGTGTAGCACATGAGAGTCCATTAGAGCATAAATTATCTAGGCTTATTTGTTTGAGCATATATATGGATAATCACTGTGAACTCAAATTTTCCCATTAATATAGAAATGTACTTTTGGTAACCTGAGATTATGTTTGACATTTTCCTATGTGACTATTGTTTTACATAATGGTAGTATTCCATTCTTTGTGATTTCCATAATTTGGCAAATCCTTGATTTGATGATTACTTGCTGGCTAGTCAAAGAAAATTTTAAAAACTTGTTACCTCTTTTCTTTCATGCATTATTTGTTCCCTTTTGAAACCATCTTGATTAGGTATTTTACTCTTTCAACATTGTTTGATAGACTATAACTTTGATGTTCATTATAAATCCCTTTTTAGTGAAAATATATGAGAAACAAATATGATTTTTTGAAGTCCCATCTGTAGCAAACCATAGAATTTGCATCTTTATCATTGTGTCTGACGCTAAATTTTACAAGTTAGATGGGATTTATAGTCCTAGTTAGCCTTCAATTCATTCATATTTAGTCTATTAGTTTAACATTTTGAGCATTTCTTAAAATTATCCATGTTTTTTATCTCATAAAATATTCTAGTATATAATACCTAACATTGTCTTTCTTCCTTGTGGGTCATAGATGATTTTATCCTTTATCATCATATCACTATTATGCTGCAAATATTATAGGGTTTGCTTGAAATATATAACATAATCATAATGCTAGTTGTATCTTGTGGAGCATACACTAATGTTTTTGGCTAGTGTTTTTATTTCACCCTTTTTTCGGTGATATTTGTAAAAAATGTGCTAGTTGGCTTTTTGAAATCTTTATCATTCATTTTCTTTGACTTATTTTTATCCTCTACAAGATAAAGATTGTAATATTTTTCTTCCTAGGATTTGTTTATTATAAATATACATGTTTATAAAAACTATCGAAGGTCCTTGAAAGAAAAAAAATAAGCTCCATCTCAATCTCCTCTACTATGTTTGCAAAACGTAACCTATACCTAAGATTAGTACAAGTCATATATTCAATTAATATATATATGTATGTATGTATGTTTTTTTTTGTAACTCAGAGGAACTTGGTAGGTTGCTTTACACATTGGGTTGACACATAGATATTTATGTTGTAAGGCATTTCCCTTTGAGAAGAAGTCCCTCAGTTTCCACTTTACACTATTCTCTGCCATCAGATCCATTGTTAGAGGATTGAAATTTCTTCCCCCCTTAGATCTCACTTTTTTAACTATCAACCAAATCTTGATTTATGTAACCATTCAACTTATTAATCTTTAAAATAATAATTATAACCCATGAACATCTCTACTCCATGATGGGTTTTGTAAAAGAAAGAGAACAAAGGGAACACGTATGATCTTATAAGCACACATTGATGGCGAATGAGGTAGAATGATGGAGTTTACCAATAGAAAAAAAAAAAAAGGGAAGGTGGTGAAATGAAATTTGTTTTAGATTCTTCTTGAAAGCATTTGGGAAATACTTATACTGGCAAGCCGTACAATTTAGTAGCCAAAGAAAAAAAATAACCCAATGTAATTATTACATCATCAATAGAATATCAATTTAGTAGTAGAAAGAAAAAATAAATCTAACCCTGTAATTATTATAGTATCAATTTAGTAGTAGAAGGAAAAAAAAAATTGACCCTTGTAATTATTACAACAGATTGAAATATAACTATGTAAATTGATAACTCCGCAGTCTAATATAAGAGCTGGTTGTGAAAATTTGAGTGTTCCCATGTGCTAGTAATATTTAAAAATGATGTACTTCCATTTATTAGTTGTGCGCTTTGTTTGAATATTCACAACCCTGATTGTTGTTGTTTAAATGCCAACCTCGATTGCGCCAGGAAGAAATAACAATTATTTTGTTTAAAATAAAACAATCCCATTAGAAAATTCTCAGATGCCCACCCAGCATTAGAAAAATCCAAATTGGCATAAGTCTGCAGAATTATATTAGGATTAGATTACTTAGAGTTCATGGACAAGCTTTCTGAGTGCCTTACATTTATCAATATTTCAAAAGTCTTCAAATGAATAGCCTAAAACTGGTCTGGCAAAGGATGTTTATTCTACCAAAAAAACCCTAAAAAGTTGTCCTAAAGGGAGAACAAGTAGACAACATGATATGATATCAAGATATTTTATAAAAAAAACTATTAATTGTATTAACTATGAATAACTCGAGCAAGGGCGACTGGGTTGGTCCAACTCTATCTGAATGCATATATCATTAAGATCATTCAATTCATTTGACCGCTAAGGTATTTCGATATATATATATATATATATATATATGTCTTTATTTGTAAAGATAAATATATAAGGATAAACCTAAAAGCAAAGATTCCGAGGCGAAAGGCTTCTCTTCTCTTGAAAGTTGAGAAGATGAAGTTGAAAGGTGAGAGACTGAAGTTGAAAGGCTGAAGGTGATTGGTGAATGTCTACTTCTGGATGAATCCTTGGTACAATGGTTCTTCTTAAATCATGCTTTTCCTTTGGCCCTTTGCCCCTTTGTCTCTACCATGTGCACAAGCAAGGCTAGCACTCTATGTTAAATTTAGCAACACAAGTGCAACTTAAGGTTCTTAAAATGAAGAATATCCATACAGATAGTAGGAAGGTCAACTGATAGATTTTCAATGAGTTAATACACAATTCAAAAATTAACTAAAAGCTTTAGAAATAGATATAACATTTGACCCAACTTCAAATTTAATAATAACATTTATAATTAACAATAATATTTAAAGTATTTAAGTACATGTATTTAAATTTTGTTCTAAATTTATAACTCAATAATAATAATAATAAGAATAATAAGAATAATAATGAAAAAAATATAAAACATACATATTTCCAAATCAAAAATCACATAATCACAGTTTTCTAATTAACAATATTGTTAAAAATTCAATGTCAAACCTCTTGAGCAATCTCCTCATAATTTTCTTGCAATATCAAGTCACCAATTTCAAATTAGTTTTAAAGTTGTTCGAATTAATGTCAGGCAGCCAAAAGATCACAAAATTTCAAAGTAGTTTTAAAGTTTTTTAAAATTTAGATTTCTGTGATTTGAATTGAGTTGATTTTTGTTTCAAAATGTATCACATTAAAAAAATGCAATAATTAAAATGGCTTCCAATGCCAAGTTGCTCAATGATCCAAGCATTAAGTATTAAAGTTTTTCAAAATTAAAATTCTATAATTTGAATTGAGTTGATACTTTTATTCTGGATTTATATCATTTATTTTAAAAAAATCATAAATTTTAACACTACTTCATAGTTTGCTTATGGAGAAGCTCGATTTGAAATTTCTCGATATTGAAGTATTATGTTTCACGAAATTACAATTTTAAACCTCCCATTAATTAAAAACATTACTTCTCAATTCTCATGCTAGTACTGGCATGTTCACCCAACCGGTGAGGCTGACACTGTTAAATTCGGCAACGCAATTTAGTAACGCATGTTTCAAATCAACAAATATTCCTCTCACGGACGTTGCATTAATGTTGGTTGTTAACGGCAAAAAGGAAGGAATTGGTCATTATATAAATAGATGAAAATTTATTAATATGGGTGGAGTCTTTGTTTTGAATGCTTAAATATGCAGGTTTTCTATTTTACAGTAATTTCAGCTTGACATAAGTTATGTTTAAATATTAATGTTTTAGATTTTTTTTAAGGGTTTTTATTAATATCCAGAAATATAGTCTCCATGGTTAGCTCAATTGATTAAATTCTTGTAAAAAGCACCTTGTTAATAGAAGGTCACAAAGTAACCTTCGTTGTTAGGCTTTGCTAAATCCTTTAGGTCGATCTCCCTACATATTTGCCAAAAAAAAGTTATCTGAAAAATATATAAAATAAATAAATTAAATTAAAATAAATATATTAAAAACAATTAACATTACTTCATAGTTTTCTTATGGGGAGATACAAAATCTCTC